>JAWDJE010000007.1:0-2400000 GCA_035047345.1 Bradypodion ventrale
AATAAATATGATGTAGTATTCCTCCGTCACTCCAAGAATATGAGTGTTTCAGAAAAGCAAATGAACCCTTGGGAATCTCTCGCATCCGTGTTGCTTTGTTTTCTAGGAACAGGGAGTGTCAGATATTTCAAAGAGGGAAAAGCATGGAGGTGGGGAGAAGATGCTCTCTAAAACCTGTTCCTTGGCAGTGAATGTCACCTTGTAGTATTTGTGCTTAAAGGAGGGCTTACGCTGTTATTTTATTATGGCATGCTTTCATTGCGCATCCCAGTGGCAGGTAGGAAAGGGATTTATAAATACCTTTAATGAATGAACAAATTCATGAATAATGCAAAAGAAAAACAAGCCTCACATTTATCAGAACTTCCCCAGTTCATCTTCCTTTGATGTACTGGGATTCTCTTTGCTTCTCTGTTTTACTCTTTCCAATACAGTGGAACCCCATGTTAATGAATGCTTCGTATAACTAAAAATTCGTACAACGCAGCATTCATATGCTATTTGTGATACCCCGCACAACAACAAAAAAATTTGTTATACAGGGTTTCATTAAGCGAGGAACTTTTTTGTTATGCATGGTATCACCAATGCGGTTTGCATAACGGAAAAAATTTATAGTGAAGAGCTCTACAGAATGGAGTTGTTGTTGTTTTTTTGTTTTGTTTTTTGTTATGCGGGGTTCTACTGTACTGTGGTTTCCAAACTTGGGTCCCCAGATATTTTTGGACCTCAGCTTCCAAGACCTCCAGCTGCTGTTCACAAGAATTGGCAAATTGAAGTCTTGTGATAGTCTCAGTGTCTGCTTTTGGAAACCATCATTCTAGCAGGAGATAATTCTCCCTGTCAAAATACATATATCTCGTAATGTCTGGTGATAAGTCTAAAGATTTGGCTCCAGAAGAACAGTGATCCAGGATTGGAGGAGTTTGGGCCCTCCCATTACCTGAAAATATAGCTCCACTTTCTCTTGTCTATGCATCTGAGTGGTGAAATTCAGAAGCTTGAGAGTGTCACACGTGCAGTCTGTCTTGTTAGATCTTATATCTGCGCCGAAGAGATTTACCCACCAAACCCTCGTCTTCGCACATTACAGGTAGTTCTTTGTCGTGGTCTCTGAATCACACACATGGCTTTTGTGCCTGTGCAGAACATGCCTTTGGAATCTTCCAGAGCTAGGGAAAAAAACCACCCACCTACTGAGCATGTCTGCCACCTAACGGCTTCCCTCCTCTCATCTTTGGGGAAAATCTTTGTCGGTGGCATCAACCATGATGCCCTTTCTCCCGTCCACATACAGTAACCTGTTTATTGTCTTTCCATCTTCACCACCATCTATGATTTCCAGCAATTACCACAAATTGAGATTGAAATCCAGGAATACATCTGCCATGTCCGAGGCCTCAACCCCACATACCTTGGTCTTGGAATTTTCACCTGTTACTGCAGCTGTTGGTTCTTTCTCCATAGTTTTCTTCTCCACCTAGCCAAAACTGGTTCATTGCATTTATCTATTGAAGTTTATCTGGTCGCCATAACAGCCCACCAACCATCGTCTTCAGATGCCTCTAAATTTTTCTATGGTGAAGTGATTTCTTAAAGGCCTTTGAAATGCATTTCTCACGACCTTTTCCTCAGTGATCACTATCATTGATTCTTGACAAACTTATGTCACCTCTGTCTGAATCTCTCAAGTTTCTCACCTTCAACACTACCTTCTTAGTTGCCATTACGCCTGCCAGAAGAGTGGAAGAGCCTAGCTGCACTCCATTGTGACCTGCCCTTTCTTCAATTCTTTTCTGACAATGTCACCTTGTATCTCGAGATCACCTTCTTACCTATGGGAGCCTCTGATTTTCATATCTCAATCAATCATCATGCCAGTTCTTCTTCCTGTGCCTACCACTGATTTGGAGAGATCTTTCTGCACCATTGGTTCCAAACATGGAGCCCATGTCCCATAGGGAGACTTCAATTCCCAGAAGGCTAAGTCAATACATAGGGTGATCAGTGCTTTGGGGAATTGACTTAGGCTACTGGGAATTGAAGTCCAAAAATCAGGGGTTCATAAACACTGCTCTATGCTATTGATGTTTGATGGGCCCTTCTTTTCTACACTACTCGAACCAGGGACTTCCACCTTACACAACGTCTTTTTGTAGCTTATATCAACCCATCATCCAACAGATACACAATTAGATTGTAAACACCATACACTTGGCTTATCGACTCTGTGCAGTACCACTTCCTCTTGAAGTGAGGGTGCACTTCAGGAGAGCCTTGGTGACCTTTACAGCTTTCCTCAGCAGTGTACCTATTGAGGACATAGGCAGGGCAGCCACCTGGTCTCAACCACCAACCTTTATTCAGCACTACTACAGCCAGGGCTGATGCCCGCTTTGGCCGGCCAGTTATAAGTCCTGTTTTTTTTTTTAATGTTCTGATCTGATCTGCATGCTTTTCCTGCTTTTCAGTATGTGAGCTTGCTACTCACCCATATGTGTGATTCAGAGAGACCACAATGAAAAAGAATGGGTTATCTACTTGAATTGTGGTTCTTCACATGGTCATCTTTGAATTCACACAGCCCTACCTCTCCCTCAGTCACACTTGTGCACATCCTTGGCAGATTATCATTAACTGATGTAGGAAGCTGCTAGGTATGTATGCACAGTAGGGTGGGCCGTTTCTAACCCTAATGGCTATTTTTTTAGCTCTGGAAGATTCCAAATGAGTGTTCTGCGCATGCACAAAATACATGTGTGATTCACAGTTGACCACTCGAAGAACCACTGTAATACATTCTTTTCCCCTAAAACCAACATCACACTTTAATGAAATTTGATCAGAATATGTGTTGAAGTACCTGTAGCCTTCTTGCTAATAAGCAGAATTAAAGACCTAGTCTGGTATGAGATCCCAAGAACTAGTTTTCAAGAAACAGCAAGAATGGGGAAAGTGAAGCTGTTCCATCACTCTTTGTTATATTATTTCTGACAAGATGGTATGTTTTGCATGTGCTTTAGCTTTGAAACATGGTAAGCAACTTGTGTCCTCCAGACTTTCTGTGTGATTCAGATAGTTAGTATGGGATCAGTGCCCAAACCCTTCCTTGCTTAAGATGAGTGAGGCATATGCTGGGAGGGGAGAGAGGAAATAAGGCACAATGGTTCCTCCTGAGAGTTCCGACCTGTCTTACATATGTTTTAACTTCCTGCTCTTCTATGGCAAAGGATTCTCACAATATCTGTGCTGGAATTCATCCACCAGTCCAGTTAGCTTCATTATGAGGGAATGGAAGTGTGAGGCATCTTATCCTTGCCCCTAGGCTGCTCAACGCAGAGCACTCTCCCTGTCTCCAGAGCTACAGTGCACAGCTGGACCACATGCCTCTGGCTGCCCCACCCAACATGGCACAGGTATCCACCTCTTCCTAGAAGATGAGCCATTCGTGTTGTTTTCACTAGGCCAAGAATTGTAGATGAATCAGGGAAACTGTATATCTAACATTTGGCGACATGTTGCCTGCTCATGCTGAATACGCAACACTTCCCCCTCCCTCTTAACACTGGGTGAATTTGATCACTGGCCATGAGGTCAGCTGTGCTGAATAATTTGATTTATTCTTGGCAAAATTAAACAGGCAGATCCCTATGAGAAATGCTCTTTCAAAAGCAAAAACAACAAGGGAAAAGAGTGTGAAACTAAATTCTTTATCAGAGCTGGAGAGTCATGATGGGTTTGGAATATTCGTTCAGCTTTTCAAGAAAATCAAGAAGTTTAAGACAAATGGTAGTGGTGATGTCAAGCTTTCTGCGTCACCCTTTCCAGTTGATAATTTTGCCACTGGCTTTAACTATGGCAGCATAGACGATGTTGTGATCTTCCTGTAAAAGAATGCACAGTTGACAGGGTCTTATGTGAAATGTCTCCCTAGGGGTTCCACACTCAGGTCTTTGCTCTCTGTTTCCTACCCACTGTAGTGTTCCATGCCTTCCTGCATCACAGCATTCCATGTCACATGCGCCTTTGAACACAATCTGGACATGCGGACACTATTAGCAGAGAACGATGAGGTGAAATTCAAGTCGTTCTGTCTTGAGCACAGCAGCGGGCCCACTAAGCCACCAGATGAAGTACGGATGGATGCTGACCAAGAGAAACTCGACATAGAGAAGGCGACTCTGAGGAAGCAGAAGCTCCAGCAGTTGGAGGAAGACTTTTATGAGCTTGTGAAGCCCTCTGAGGTAGCCGAGAACCTTGGCATGACAGAATGGCTGGTTGATTTTGTCTACCAGTATTGGAAGATGAAGAGGAAAGCCAATCACAACAAGCCCTTGATGACACCCAAAACAGACGAGGTAGACAACTTGGCTCAACAAGAACAGGATGTGCTGTACCGACGGTTGAAACTCTTCACACACCTCAGGCAGGATCTTGAAAGGGTGAGTAGAATTACTGATTCACTAAAAATAATCCTCTACTGTTCTCCCAAGATGAAATTAGTACAAGTAGTTGGCTGTAATTCTTCTGTTCCACTGGCCTGCTGTATTTCCATAAAAGTCACTTAGATTTTCCAGTCTCCATACGTAGCATTTGTTGTGATTGATGTCAATAGTTCATTTTCATTATGGCTGTTATTCATGGGGGTTCCACACATCCACACCTCTTAATTCCTCCTCTTGAGAGGAGACCTGGTCCCCTTCTCTGGCATAGAGATGGTGAGGAAACAAAGAACTTTAAAGGATTCATTCTAAAAACATTAATCAGCCATAATTGTTCAAAATGATAAACAATATTACATTTAGAAATGCAGAAATTATGTCTTTACTTTATTTATCTCACAGTTTTGCTTTCTCAAACACAAACCAAAAAGTGGCCTACTGGGCATTGTGGGTTAATAGCCCTGCTCCAATGTGTTTGCAAAGGTACATTTACGGATGAATATGTGGGTTTGATTAGAAGTAGCTCTTGGAAAGTTGAGAAGTATCTCTCAAACCTTCTGGTTTCCCCTTAATATAACAGAAGCATCTCATGGCACATTTGGAGTTCCCTGAGCAACCTTAAACGACTCTTAGAAAGTGGTATAGAAAAGTTATCTTTTCTTATTACAGCTCTTTTTCATTTCTTATTTTCTTGGCTCTGTTTTGCAAGGATGAGTTGACCAGTGAGTCCAGAGAGTGATTTGACATCATCTTAAAAAAATGTTTGATTTTTAGTAAAGTCACACACAAATACAAATTGCCATGACAGAGTTTCCTCTGCTTGTTCTCCTTTTGCTCCCCATACGCCCACTATGTTTAGCGAATGCTGTGCTGGTGCATGCAAGACAATAAAAGGAGGTTTATTAGAGTACTGCCAGTACTCTTGGAGTCTTGTAAATTTCTTTTTTATTGGGTATATGTGTGTGTGCTTGTGTGCATGTACACATACCTCACACACAGTGGCAGAATCAGAATCAACTGTGAAGCTATGAAAAGGAGAGGAGATGGTGACATTGCTGGCACTGCATAAACAAAACAGGAATGGAAGAACCAAAGCAGATTGCTCAGTTAAGAGCTCTGGGAATTACAGAGTGCCAGAGAGAAAGAATTAAAGATAGGCAGCAAGTAAGATAATAAAGTGTATGAATAAGCATAGACAAGATAGCTGAGTTCTCCTAACTCAGCAAAATTACAGAGATAGAGAAGTTGAAGTTGAACATAAGAACAGCCTTGCTGGAACAGGCCACAGCCCATCCAGTCCAGCATTCTGTCTCACACAGTGGCTCACCATTTGCTTCAGGGTATTCCCAAGTAGATGCCTTCACCTGTTTAGGATTCCCTGGAAATGGCATTGAGAAATATCCTGCCTATCTCTCCAACCTGAAGGTTGAAAGGTTCAGTTCAGGTGAGGGAGATATTCACCCAGTCAAGAAAAGCTTTTAACTAGAGCAGGGGCTCTCAACCTATGGCCCATGGGCCGGATCTGGCCCACAGCACCAAATAATCTGGCCCCGCCCCTCGCTGCAGCTGCCGCCAACAGAATCAGCCCCAGACTCATTTACAGCCATTGTAAACATGTTTACAACAGCCGTGGATTCATTTACGGCTGTTGTAAATGCAGTGGTGGCAGCTGGAGCACCAGTCCATCCCGCCAACTGTTTTGAGGGAGCATGACCCAACCCCCGTCTTGAAAAGGTTGAGAACCCCTGAACTAGAGGGACATATGCTTACAAATGGCAAAGATTTTTCTCTTATGCAACATCCATAGGGAAACATTATTAACCTCTATTGACACATACTGTTCCCCATTTCCTTCTTCATATAAAAGAGAATGGTTTGGTTCCCACTTCCTTAAAGATTTATTTATCAGCCATTGTGGCAAACCAAAAAGAGAACTCTGATGCAAGCCAGTTTTTCATAAACAGGATGGTAAAAAGCTTCTTGACTGCACTAAAGAATTCATACCCTGATAGGAAACCGCTAAAACCTCAATAGTCTCTTCCCCTAAGTCTACTATAATTAATGAAGAGTCCATATGAGCCAGTGGCAACGATGAATTTTCGTCTCCTTCTATTCTTAGTTTCAATAGCTTCTACCAGGAGACTCAATGAATTCTATGCAGTAAGTGTGACCAGCCATCTACTCAGTTTCTATTCGAAGGTACACTCTATTTACCAATGTCAATCTTCTACCCAAGGTAGTTTCTAGTTTCCATATCAGTCAGCCGATAGTACTACCAACCTTCTTTTAAAAACATTACAAGCATTACAAGCTTGATAATAATAATAATAATAATTTTGTGCAAGAAATTATTCTGGGTTGAAAGGATTTTTGCGGAAGAAACTCTGCTCAGGGAACGACCAAATGAGGCTCCATGTCCCCAAGAGCTGGGGCAGAGACGGATGCTCAATCCGTCATGCAGTACTGTACCTGGGTCTG
This sequence comes from Bradypodion ventrale, assembly GCA_035047345.1. Lineage (NCBI taxonomy): Eukaryota > Metazoa > Chordata > Lepidosauria > Squamata > Chamaeleonidae > Bradypodion > Bradypodion ventrale. The sequence continues at coordinate 6,921 of JAWDJE010000007.1, forward strand.
CCAACTTGCCAGCCTTCCAGCTAACAAGGTGAGCTTCTTAACCAAGCTTGATGTTTGGGCAAAACAAGATGCCTGTTTGGGCTGAATGGTGCTGTCAACAACTTTCAAATGACACATGGTTCTTGTAGTATCCCACAAACTGGTAAGTCAGCTAGCTAGTCACCATTTTGTGTGAATCACTGAGACCATGACAAAGAAGGGCAGGTTACTCACCTCTGATTGTAATTCTTTGAGTGGATATCTGTGAATTTGCACAGTCTGCCACAGTGTTTCTTTCAGTGGACAAAAGGAACTAAAGGGGACCCATTAGGTAGAAAACCATCTGCTGAGGATAGGCAGGGCCCAACAACTCTTTTTAGCCCTAAAAGTTTGCAAGGAACCTTTACATAGCTGCAATTCACCACTTCTATGTGAATTTACAGATGACCACTTGAGGAACTACAGTTACAGGTAACTAAACTGTCCATACTTGAGGCAGGCCAAATTATTTGTTTATTATTTTATAGACACTTGACCCAATCCAGCTAGGTGGCGAATGCATCATAGATTAGGGTTGGTTCATCCAGTTAAGGATGTGCATATATGGAAACTTGACTGTTAGAAGCTGTGATGCTTCTTGGTTACCTAACTAGAGAATCCTGGGAGCCAACATCCAAAAAAACTAAGTTTTCATAGCTCTGTTCCTGACTTGCCATGGACTCAGAAATCCAGGTGAGCAAATACTGAACAGTAAAAGTTACTCGTGTGTAGGTCCAATTAAAAAATAGGCTGCTATATGCACATGCAGTCCTTTGTAGATCACTTATACAAGTCTGTGTGAAATTGGTATGAAATTCTGATTTTTGGGTTGTTCCTTTTAAGTGCAGCCTGCACAGAAGTCTAAGATCCAGCATATGTAGTAATTTCTAACAGGAAGCTTCATGCTGGTTAGCTGCAAGTAGAATTTGGCTAAGGTCTTAGAAAGCATTCTAGAGTATGTCATTATGTAAGTAAAGCTTTCTTTTCATATTGCTACAGACATTGCCCACAGGTAGCATTGCTTTAGTGAAAAGAGAACCTGGCCCAGTTATTGTATGAATGAACCAGGATAGACCCAGGTTCAAAGCGGATGGTTATATTTAGGAGCTTGCTAAGTCTATATTTACCTCACACCATGGCTCTGACATTATAAGAAAGGGAGGTTTAAGCCATTAGTAGGTCATGTCAGAGATTAGTAGGAGGTTTTTCCTATCCCTCAGGTTTGAAGGGGAAAGCAAGTACAAAAATGAGCAGCCCTTCGGCTTGAGGACTGGACTTGAACTTCAGAGGTGAGGGTTGTGCTACAGACGCCTGTCATTGCCTCAGCACGGAAAATGTGTCAGGAGGCAATTTGACACTTGGACAGCTCTTTCTAGTCCCCTTGACCTGCATCTGGCTTTGCTTTTTCTTGAACGGCTGTGCAGGAGAAACAAGATAGCCGACTAGTACAAGATGTTCTTTTACCACTGACATTCCTCCCCCCTCCCCCTAGTATTTATGCTGAATGGAGCTCTCCTCTGAGGGGAACTTCAACTGGGCCATCAGTCACTGGCAAAACGGCAGCCCTCCTGAAGGCAGCAAGACAGAAGTGACCTTTTGATGACTGGGTTTATTTCCAAAGTATTGTCATTTGTTCTGCCTCTGCTAGGCAGAATGTTGTTGCTGCTGGTAGTTTTAAAACAAAAGGTCTCCTTATTGGGCAGAACAGCCCAGCTATAAATAGTAAGTATAAAGAGGGCATGACGTTGCTCAGTGTGAGAAGGACCTAAAGGTGTAATAACTGGATTGCTAAGTGAAGTTAGGGCACAGCTACACTGACTGAAAACACCATGCTAAAATCGGGGGGTGGGTTTAACCTCCAGTTCCAACTTGTGGGGTTTGACTTCACAATAGGCTGGGGCTAGTCTCCTCTGATCAGCTGGGGCTCATTCCTGCTGATCGGTAGTGGCAAACCTATGGCGGCAGTGGGGGGGCGGGACGGTGGACAACAGCTGATCATTGTCTCTGCTTCCATCACAGATCTCTGCCACCAATCAACAGAGCCTGGCTTCAGCTGTTTGGCAGAGCCTAGTTCAAAACTGTTATGGGCACGCACATAACCGGCTGGACCCCATCTCTGTTGCCGCTTAATCAGCTGAAAAGGGCTCTACCAATCAAATGGAGCTGGTCTCAGCTGATTGGCTGGACCCTTTTTCCGCTGCTGCCTCCACCAGCAATCAGGCATGCTCCACTGATCAGCTGCACTCAGGCTCCAGCTGATCAGTGGGAACCCCACAGTCACAATTTTAAAAATGACACACACAATCGTACATGCACACTTAATACAAATTATACCATTATTTTAATGGCATTTATTTATTGCCCCCCACTCTGTGCCTCAAAATAAACCACTTAGTGGCCAGAATAATACATGATCACCTTTGTGTTGTGTAATTGCTGACCTTATACTCTGTTTAGAAGAGGCACAAATGTATGACTTTCTGAAACTATATAAGCCCTTGGTAACTTATAGCATAATACACTACCAGATATTTGAAGAGAACTTGTAAGATACATTTGTTTTTTACCACAGAAAAAGAACAGTGAAAGTCTCCTGGAGGTTCAACCCACAACTAAGCTACTGGATGCAAAGGAGAAAGAGAAAAAGGCCACTTACGTGGACTATTCTGTCTATTGTCTGAAGAGCAGGGTTCAGCAAACCTGGCTCTCTAGATGTGTTTGGACTTCAATTCCCAGAAGCCCTGATCAGTTGGTGTACTGACTTGTGCTTCTGTAATTGAAGTCCAAGAACTCCTGGAGAGTCAAGTTTGCTGAATCCTGCTCAAAAAGGATGTCCCGCTGAGCAAATGTATATAGAATTGTATAAAGTGTGTGCATTTGGAGTGGATCAACGTAGTAGTGATGAAAGTGAATTTCTGGGGATGCTTCATGTCTTGCTCATAGAGGTTTTAGAAAAGTAACAAGCATTCAGGACACAGTTGCTGTGGTGGCTCAGTGGTTAAGAAGACCTGCCTTATTAGCTGGAAGGCCAGCAAGTTGTCAGTTAAAGACGCAGGTACTGCATGACAGATTGAGCTCTTAGGGACATGAAAAGAGCTTCATTTAGGCATCCCCTGAGTGGAGTATCTCCAGCAAAAATCCTTTCAACCCAGAATAATTTCTGACACGAAATTTTTATTATTCAGGACAAAAACCCCTGGATAAACATAATTTAGAAGGCTCAAAAAATAATGGCTAAAATCATACTGGTGTTTGCATAAAGTTTGTGTAACTTGCTGCAGCTAATTGCTGCTAGGTAATGTGATGCCGCAATGCATCTCAGTTGTGCAATTGGGCTCATGACTAAGCAAATGACAAAGAAATGTGTCAGCATGTCATCAGTTGTTCCAGTAAGCCTAACCCTGGGGTGCCCAAACGTTTCGGGTCGTGGGCCAGTCACATGGTTCAGGGGTGCCTAAACTATGGCGCCGGAGCCAGCCCCGATGCCAATTCATCCGGGCCACGCCACCCTCAGCGCTCCCAGAAGCAGAAGTAAAATGTGCCCGTAACTTTCGCTTCTGGGAGCGATGAAGGTGGCATGGCCTGGATGAATTGGAGTCGGGGGGGGGGTGGATTCGGCCCCCAGGCCATAGTTTGGGCACCCCTGGCCTAACGCTTAGCAGGTTATGCATGACAGCCAATAGGATTCTGGTTGTAAAGTCTCCCTCAAGAATGCTGACTAATCAGAGTAAACTCTATAAAGGTCTAGTGTTCTTATTACAATTGCAGTTTTGCTCAACTAATGGCAAATTAATATCATTAGAGACAGAGTTAATTTTGTTTATCCAAAACAATAATATTTAATAATAAATCCAGAATCCTGAAGCAAAATGCTTTCCTATCCTTAACCAGGAAAATGTGACATGGAAAGAGACACATATTTCTTCTATCTCATCTACCCAACCCTTATAATTTTCATACAGGTCAAATTCTTTGGATGCTGGGTTTTTTTTAGTTTTATTGATGTTATGGTGGTCAGCTTATCACTGTGAAATTGTAAAGAGATAAGGTACAAGATAGTTTCAGTGCCCAGTTTAAGTTCATTGGTTTCTGCACGGATGTAAAGAACTCTCTCTAGAGCAAGGGGTGGCCAAACTATGGCCTGCTCACCAGATCTGGCCCACAGCACCATTCTATCTGGCCTGTACTGCCCATGCCACTCCCGGAAGCGGAAGTAAAACGTGCCCGTGCATGCACATTTTACTTGCAGTGGGAGGAACCACGTGACCAGCCCACAGCCTGAAAAGTTTGGCTACCCCTGCTGTAGAGAGTTGACAGCTTCAGAATTTTACTTTATTGAAAGTTGATGTCAGGAATTATTTCTGAGTTAAACCATCTGTTTCAATCCAGTATGATTCTTCTTTGAAGGACTCAAGTCTAGAGCGGAAATGTAGAAAAACCTCTGGCAGAGTTCTACTAGGACAAACAATATAATCAATCTCTATTAGTACAAACCTCAAGCCTACATTTAAATTTTACTATTTTTTAAATTCAGATAGAATGTATGAGGATGAGATATGTTTTGCCAAAGCCCCCCCTCCCCTTGGGCTTAGAACAGGAAAATAAGCCCTGTGCAAAATTGCACAGTAGACACTGTTCTCACCCTTCAGAAAGCTATGTTCTTTTGACAAAAATCCAAAGTTCCCAAAGAAATTTTCTAAGTGCTGAGACTTTGAGTTCCCATCATCATTGCAAAAACCATTTATGGATATACAGTATGCCCCTTTCACAAATATTGAGAGATAATAAATATTGTAAGAGCAAAGGTCCTCTTTAACATGAATGGCAGTGATGGTGAACCTTGGCACTCCAGGTGTTTTTGAACTTTAATTCCCAGAACCCCTGATCCATAGGAGTGCTGACTTGGGCTTCTGGAGTGCCAAGGTTCACCATCATTGATATATGGCACAGCTGCTTCAGAAACAAGTCTTCATATAAATGACAAGCAACATTACCTGAAAGTACTTACTGCTTATATTAATGACAGAAAGAGAAATAACAAAATAAACATTGTGAATGTAACATTTTAAATACATCAATACATTTGTATTGGTTACATGTTCAAGAAAGTTAATATAGCTTCTAAGTCAACAAGATAAGCAGTGGCAAGCTTTTTACTGAATTAGTCAAAAGGAAGCAGTTAACATTGAAAGTAAAAGCATTTTATTTCTGTTACTAAGATATTATAAATCATTTAGCACATAAATTCTTTAGTACTTAAACTATAAAAAGGCATTTTAACTAGAATGAAATGGATTGACATTGTAAGATAGAAATGAACTACAGTATTATGTTTCACTGTTGTCTTTGTTCACAGCAGAATATAGTTATCTCTTTGTTTTAGAAATATGAAACCAATACAATTGCAGAAAGCATAAACAAAGTTACCTTTCGTAATGCTCCATGGCTTTATCTCTCTGGCATGGCTTCCCGATCCATTTGATGCCTTTGAGCGAGGCTGTCAGCCTCTGCTAGCTTTAACCCATGGAAAACCTCATACAGCAAAACCCCTACTTATGTAAAAAGCCTGTTCCGTAGGCTTTTACGTAAATCAGTTTTTTACTTAACTCAAAGCAAACCCATAGGAAAAACGAATGTTTACGTAACTTGAAGCAAACCCATTAGAAAAATGAATTTTTTACATAACTTGAAGCAAACCCATAGGAAAATGATTTTTACGTAACTCGAAGCAAACCCATAGGAGATTGTGTTACATAAATCAGGAAATTAAGTAAATCAGGACATGGTTTTAGTGCAAAAATCATTACGTAACTTGAATTTTATGTAACTTGAGGCATACGTAAGTCGGGGTTTTACTGTATTTATACTTTGTGAATGATGACATGGTAAACGCTCCCCCTTCTTATCTTAGCTATTTTGCCCCCTGCTCACCTAAGTGAAGTGATGGCTGGTCTGGGGTGGAACTCGCTGGCCATCATGGGCTATCTTGCCCCCTCCATCCAATTTCTCTCTTCTTCTAACTCCTGTGTTATATATTTTTACAGCAGGGGTTCCCAGCCTACGACCGACAGGCCAGACGCAACCTGTGGCACCCAAAAGTGGAAGTGGGCATGTTTATGACAACCATAAAACATGCATGCGTACATGTGGTTACGTCAGCCGTAAATGCAGCTGTCGTAAACGCAGAAGCGGGCACATTTACTTCCACTTCCGGGAGGCATGGTCCTGCTCACTCAGCTGTCGGGGGCTTGCTCAGGCCCACGGCGTAAAAAGGTTGGCAACCCCTGCTTTACAGATCCATTAAATTGTTTTTTAAACCTTAATGAGTTTAAATAATTTCATGTCACCTTTTTATTTATTTATTTTCATTTATGAAATCTGACACATAATAGTATTTAAATCCAAATAGAGTTTTATCTGGCATTGTAGAATGTCTGAATTCAATCACTAGTTGTGCATTAATCACAGGGATAGAAAAACATTAACTAAATTCCTTGTTCTTGTCAGTTAATGTTGTTTTGATGTGATGTTTCAAAGCCCCACAAGATTTTTTGTTCAGCTCAGAGTGTCAGTTCTTCACTCCCAGGTCTCTGTAATTTGCATAAAATACCTTTAATGTTCTTTTCAAACAATGTACACAATGGCCAAAGTTGTATTACTTAGCATAGTACATCACATTAGAGTTGCCCCATTGAATCAATGGAGACTTACTGAATTAACTCCTCCTTAAGTTCCTTGATTCAAATTGGCCTACTCTAACTGCATCTTAGAGTAAAACTGAGAAAAGGCTAAATATTATTCTTGCAAAGAAAAGAACCGTCTTGTATTGATGAGAATATGCTGTCATTTCCTGTCCTTGCCTGCAAGGATTTAAACAGGCAAGGATTTACATTGCTTCACATTGATACCTCTGTCTCAGAGGTGTCATTGAGACTATGAAATGTTTCTTTAGAAGAGCAATTTGGGCAAAAAAAAATAGCTTGCTTGTGAAATAATGTCAGTGAATACTAAAAAATTAAACATATGACAATTATCTTTTAAATGACTGATCTTATGAGTCATTAATGCTCACTAATGATAACTTGTAAACTCGCAACTGAAGATAAGGCTATTACACTCTTTCTCTTATTTCCCCTCTTTTCTGCCTTCAGGTGCTTTCAGCAGAACATCCCACCATCTAACTCTGGTCTGGGGAATCAATGGCCCTGTTGATGTTGCTGGATTTTAATTCTCATCAATGCTTCTCAGCCTGCCTATGATATGGTGAGGAATGATGAAATGATTTCTCATCAACATCTGGAGGGCTATTGATCCATTACCAACTCCCTATCTATTTCTCCTCACTTCCTGGCATATTACTGACATCCATGTGATATCCTACGTTAGAGTTTCTTGGAGTAGTTGTAGTATTTTTCTTTTGGGGAAAGATCATAAAACATCTTCATCATAATGATAATAATAATAATTTTGTATCAGAAATTATTCTGGGTTGAAAGGATTTTTTTTTTTTTTAGGAAAAAGCTCTGCTTAGGGGATGCCAAAATGAGGCTCCTTTCATGTCCCCGAGAGCTGGGACAGAGACAGGCGCTCAATCCATCATGCAGTACCCGGGTCTCGAACTGCCGACTTGCCAGTCTTTCAGTTAACAAGGGGAGCTTCTTAACCACTGAACCACTGCAGCCCCTATCTTCATCATGAAAATGCAAAGAAGGATGCCTTGGTATTCTGATTCCAAGCTGAAGGCTGCATCTGGGGAAAGCCAAACTAGACAAAAATAGTTCTATGAGAAGGGAATTGTGCTGATTAAGAATTGTTTGAAAATATTTAATCAAGTGAGGTAGAGCTCCTAGCAACAGAGTCTTGCAAGTTTGATTCCTCATCATGCCTTGTAGAAGAGCCCTACTATGTAGTCTTATGTACCCGCACAGTCCCCAGAGCACCCCCAGAAGAAGGGAATAGTAAGCAGTGTCTGAATACTTTATACCTAGAGAATCCTGGAAAGGGTCACTATAAACCAGAATTTACTTGATGGCATGTTAAGTATTATTAAAATCTAGTGCATAGCCCCTAACCTGCATTCCACCTATGGTGGAAGGGAATAATTTGGAGCAAGGAAAGAAGCCTTCAAGATTGTAGAGTATTAAACTTGAGGAAGTTCCTGCCACAGCTTGGAAAAGTTATTTCATGTACTACAGGTCTCAGAGTTTTATAGCCAGAATCACAAGGAGTTCTTATGGGTTGTTTGAATCATAGTGAAAATGCTGTGTTAAATTTTGGGTTACCTTGCCATATGCTGTTGGGAAATGAGATTTCTGACAAACCTTTGCCTTACCAAGCAGATATTTGTTGCTTGTTTTATCAAGAGATGTAATGTTGTGAATCACTCTGGCCAATACGTAATGTACACTAGCAGAATGGGATGGATTTTTCTAAGATAGCTAAATAGTGTTCTACTCTTAAAACTTTGGAGAGATTGTTGACACTATTTCTCAGATTCTGTTCCCTTGGGTGGACTCCCATCATGAAGTTCTTCACAGTCCTCGGTAATTTCAATGGAATTTGCATAAGAAAACTTACTTGGACAGTTTGCTCCTTTTAAAACAGATACAGTGATCTACCTTGAGAAACTGTAGCTAGAAAAAAAATAGATGTTGGTTTTGAAGTACTTTATAGAGCTCATCAAGTCTTGCCTCTGTGTATAGCTACAAGACACCAGAGAAAACACATACACCCTTTCCAAGCCATTTCTGTGAACACACAGAGACTAAAATAAATAAGGGATGGGAAAGTGCGTCATGGAACCCTTGCCCCTGCATCCCCCTGCACACTTTTCATGTTATGTATTTAGTTGAACATGCCTCAGAGTTTCAATGCAGCCAGGAAACCTTATTAGAGTTTCTTTTGTTGTTTTATTGCCAAGGTTCCTAAGTATGTTCAGTCAACTGTGCTTATAAACACTGTTCTCATCTCATGCTGGAAACATGAAGATCTGAAAAGGGGGCCATACATGCACAGCAAAAATAGTGCCAGAGCATTTGTGTGTGCATCTCCTTTGGACACTTTTAGCCTTTGTGTTTTCAGTCATAAGTTTGAATAGAAGAACAGTGTTTTATAAAAAAATGTGTACATTGCACCTACCTTCATCCTTCTACCATAGGTCTAGCTTCTGCACATAGAAGAAGATTATAGCCTGTGCATATGTACTGGTGAGGATGCTTTTAGATGCTGTGAAAAGTATGAGGAAATATGATTGGGGCATCATCTGCTTGTAAATAACTGCAGCTTTGAAACTTATAGAAGCTTATGAAGTAGGTATCAAAATTTATGGCTTTGTGCATTAGCCTATTTCAAGTTGTAATCATAAGGGTCAATGTGACAAGACGTGTTCTCATTTGTGGGTTGAAGCCTGTCTTAATGTTACTCAATGTGCTTCTGGACTACAGATGTAGAATAATCAGACGTACATCAAGAGCATGTGACAAAGTTAAACAAGAGGGCAAAAATAAGCACAAGACAGGAAGTCAGAAAATAAGAGGGCTGAATTGCCCTTGAGTTTCTTTACAATTGGTTGTTGAAATTGAAACTCTTACTCTCTTTTGTAGGTTAGAAATCTTTGTTACATGGTCACACGGCGAGAGAAAATGAAACACTCCATCTGCAAACTCCAGGAACAGATCTTCCATCTCCAAATGAAACTTATTGAGAAAGATCTTTACCCAGGTACGTGTTTCTGCTACGGCCTTGGAAAACTGGCTGCCACAGATATTGTTGTAGCATCTTGTGTTTTTTGTTGCAGGTTGTTAATATCCTGAAGCTTTGTGCAACCTTTTTAAGAAAGAGGAAGGGTTAGTTTATGTTGGGGGATCCAGTAGCTTGAGCAGAAACCTGGGCACCTAGGCTCTCTGACTTCCAACATCAGTAAATCATCTCAATAACATATACTACATTTCTACAGTTGTATAAACATGAATACTCAGGTATTATTGCTTATCTTATTTCAATTTGGATTGCTTTATCTTGAGAAGAAGGAAGTTTATATAGTATGCCTTGCCTATGGTAGCACAGCAAGATCGTAGAATCACTGAATAATTGAGTCAGAAGAGGCCTATGAGGCCATCAAGTCCAACCTTCTGCTCAATGCAGGAATCCAAATCAAAGCAGATCTGACAGATAGTTGTCCATTTCCTCTTGAATGCCTCCAGCACTGGAGTGCTCATCGCCTTCCATTGTTATAGTGCTTTGACAGTTAAGAAGCTTTTTCTGGCCTGTATTTCCTATAATTTGAGCCCATCATTACATGTCCTGCACTCTGGAATGATTAAGAACAGACTTTGCCCCTCCTCTTTATGACTATATCCACCTGCAGTCTCCTTTTCTGAAGGCTAAACATGCCCATTTCCTTTAGTCCTTCCTCATAGGGCTTGGCTTTCAATCCCCTGATCATCCTTATTGTGCTTCTCTGAACATGTTCTAGTTTGTTGTCATCCTTCTTAAAGTATGGTGTCCAGAACTGGACTCAGTACTCTAGATGTGGTTTAGATAGTGCAGAATAGAGGGGGACTAGTACCTCATGGGTTTGGATACTATTCTTCTCTTAATTCATCCTAAAATAGCATTTGCCTTTTTTTGCAGCCACATTGCCTGCTAACTCACATTCAGCTTGTGAACTACAACAATCCCAAGGTCCTTCTTTTTCATAGTATTACTGAACCAAAAATCTCACATCTTGTAACTGTATATTTGATTCCCCCACCCCCACCCCTCCAGATAAAGAACTTTACATTCATCAACTCCTATGCACAAACAAGAGTTACAAATAATACCCATGTTATCGATCATCTTTTTTCCCCCAGCAAGGTGATTGGTTCACAGCTATCACCCTCCACAATAGTGACTTCCACATCTATATAGCTCTTTTCTACAGGTAGTTCCTCAGTGTCATTCTAAACCAGGAGTGGCCAACCTTGGTGCTCCAGCTGTTCTTGGACCTAAATTCCCAGAAGCTCTGATCAGCAGATATACTGACTTGGTCTTCTGGGCATTGAAGAACATCTGGAGCACTAGGTTTGGCCATCATGCAGGCAGGGTATAAACTTGAAAACATTCTAGTCATAGAAATAATATTGGATTTCACTGTAGTTCAAGGTTTTCAAGACAGAGCTGTTGCATTGTCATGCATAGCAGCCAAAATTGTCAGAACTACATACAGTACTTCAAGCACAGCTATACGTAAACAACTGACCTCTAGTTACTTACCTTCAAGGTGGCTTCCTTACTTGCAGTCACCTTAGCTCTCAGGTGCAGAGTTTGGACACCCTAAGGCATGACTTGTCTTATTTGGTTTTCCATAAGTATGCAATGATACTTTGCCCCATATCAATTTTTATATCTTGAGACCACAGCTTAATCTAACCTTCCTTACTTTTAGAAAGAACTTTAGATATGAAATAGGCATTAGCTTTCTGGAAACTTAATTTTCATCCATTTTTTATAAATAAAAGGCCACCCTATTTCAATACAACATATTTCTAATTAGGTGGTATCTACTCTGACTTTCTTTTATGGGTTATCCATAGTGTTGGAGCTGCAGTCTTGGTTGAGAGGAGTTGTTGTTCAGTCGCACAGTCGATTCCGACCCTTTGCGACCCTATGGACCATTTTCCTCCAGGTGCCTCTGTCCTCCACCATCCCCCTCAGCCCTCCCAGTTCTGTGCCCATTGTGTCCACAATACCACCTATCCATCTCATCTTTGGACGCCCCCTTCTTCTCTTGCCCTCCACCTTTCCTAGCATCAAGGCCTTCTCAAGTGAATCCTCCCTTCTCATTTGATGTCCAAAGTACTTTAGCTTCATCTTTATTATTTGACCTAATGAGCAGTCAGGGTTGATTTCTGCTAAGATTGACCTATTTGTTCTCCTCGCTGTCCATACTCCTCGCACCCATATCCTCAGAACTCTCCTCCAACACCACATTTCAAAGGCATCTATTCTTCTGTGTTCAGCTTTCCTAATTGTCCGGCTCTCGCACCCATACATTACCACCAGGAATACCATTGCTTTGACTATTCTAATTTTGGTTTGCAATGTGATGTCTCTGCTTTTCACTGTTTCCCAGGTTTCTCATAGCTTGTCTCCCAAGAATCAGTTGCCTTTTTATTTCATGGCTGTGATCCCCATGTGCAGTGATCTTTGATCCTAAGAATGTAAAATCTGTCACTGCTTCTACTTCCCCATCTATTTCCCAGGAACTGATGGGGCCTGTTGCCATTATCTTGGTTTTCTTGATATTGAGTCTCAAGCCAGCTTTTGCACTCTCCTCTTTCAACCCAATCAAGAGGTTCTTTAAGTCTTCCTCACTTTCTGCCATTAGGGTGGTATCGTCTGCATATCTCAGATTGTTGATGTTTTGCCCAGCAATTTTAATCCCATATTGTGATTCCTCCATCCCTGCATTGCGGAATTATGTGCTCTGTGTATAGATTAAATAAGCAGGGTGATAAAATGCAGCCTTGTCTTACTCCTTTTCCTATTCCAAACCACTCTGTCATTCCGTGTTCCGTCCTAACTGTTGCTTCTTGGTTCATGTACAGATTTCTCAGGAGGCATATGAGGTGCTCTGGTATTCCCATCTCTTTAATTACTTGCCACATCTTGTTGTGGTCCACACAATCAAATGCCTTAGTGTAGTCAATAAAACAAAAGTAAACTTGTTTCTGGTATTCCTTTGTTTTCTCCATGATCCAACATATGTTGGCAATGTGGTCTCTAGTCCCCCTGCCTCTTCTGAAACCAGCCTGCACTTCTGATAATTCTCTCTCCACATGCTGCTGGAGTACTGGTGCCCAAAATCTGCTATGTGGGCACCTGATCAAACACCTTTGTTTGGAAAGCAGATTGTGAGAATGCTATACTTGTTCTCATGTGACACCCATTCCATCCTGCTTTCAGGCGAGCTTTCTAATCTCTCATCTGTGTTGAGTCACAGAGACCACAAAGAAGAACAGGTTGCTTACCTGTAATAGTAGCATTTTGAGTGACCATCTGTCAGCTCACACTACCTTCCCATCTTCCTTTCAAGGATTTCCTCTAGCAATGCAAACTTCTTTGCTGTGGCAGCTACAAAATGAGAAAAATTGGAGTGAATATTGAGAGACATAAGCAGTTTTGGAGGGGAGGGCTTACACCGAAAAGACTGTTACTTAGGTCTAGAACAGAGGTTCCCAACATAAGGTCCATGGGCTGCATCCTTCCCATGGCGCCACTCCATGTAGCCCCCTCTCCCTCCAAGGACATTCAAGGAACAAAATGGCCACCCCCTTTGAAGCTGTTGGGACCATATAGCTATCCCCATCATGCAGGCAGGGCAAAATAGCCATCCAGCCCTCAAAGCAGACTGAGAGAGCATGACCTGGCCCCGAGTTTGAAAAGGTTGGGAACCCCTGTGCTAGAAGATTCTGAAAGCATTCATTGTTTGTGCAGCAATATCTGTGTGCCTTCACAGATGACCACTTCAGCTTTACATCTACACGTAAGCAGCCTGTTCTTATTCCAAGTAGTGATTGGTTGATTGGCCATTTTACCTTTTTCATTCAGCTGAAGTGATGTTTCCACTTACTAAGGAAAGACAGGATAAGATTGATATAATTAAGAGTTTGAATGGGATTTTTGACAGTGCTATCCCTTTATACATTGAGGCGGGGAAGGGGTTGGTTGGTAGTAGCATCTGGTTCATTGCCACTGTATACCAGATGTTGCTTTGGCTGTTTAGCAAGTGCTCTTTGCTTTGTTAAGGATCAAAGGTTAAATTGCTGCTGATCAGTTTTTACTCCTCAGTACTTTTTTAAAATAAATTTTTATTAAATTTTAAGATATTACATACAAAGTAAAAAGCATTCATTGTTTGTGCAGCAATATCTGTGTGCCTTCACAGATGACCACTTCAGCTTTACATCTACACGTAAGCAGCCTGTTCTTATTCCAAGTAGTGATTGGTTGATTGGCCATTTTACCTTTTTCATTCAGCTGAAGTGATGTTTCCACTTACTAAGGAAAGACAGGATAAGATTGATATAATTAAGAGTTTGAATGGGATTTTTGACAGTGCTATCCCTTTATACATTGAGGCGGGGAAGGGGTTGGTTGGTAGTAGCATCTGGTTCATTGCCACTGTATACCAGATGTTGCTTTGGCTGTTTAGCAAGTGCTCTTTGCTTTGTTAAGGATCAAAGGTTAAATTGCTGCTGATCAGTTTTTACTCCTCAGTACTTTTTTAAAATAAATTTTTATTAAATTTTAAGATATTACATACAAAGTAAAAAGAAAGAAACAAACAACCATTATATTATACAGTAAAACACAAACCAAAAAAGAATTTTTTCTGATATAAAGAGCAATTCTCATGTAACTAAATTATACATTTCTTTATAATGAATTTGTAATATTAATATATATTAATAATATGATTATATACATATTTACTCTATTATATCTAGTAATCTAATAATATGAAATACTCCCAGTATTTTTTTAAAAAGCACAATAACAAAACCAAAAAATCAAATACACCAGCGATATTTACAAAGCCCTGAACACTGTGTTTGCCTTAGCAAGTATATTACAACTTCCAAAAACTCCGGTCTGCTACCTTTACCTTTATACAATGTATGCTCCACAATTGGTTTCCATATTTCCAATCCTCCATCATTGCTTTTATTTTATACTTTACCCTTACTTTTGTCATATCTTTATCAAAAAAAATTTGCATTTCCCTTTCTTTGTAAATCTTTCAACTCTTCGTCTTCCCAAATTGCCTCTTCCTTCATTAAAATCTTTACCACATTTTAAGTTGAAAAGCCCTATAATAATTCTTAACATTTGGCAGTTCCAATCCACCTTTTTTCTGTGATAAATACCACAATTTTTTATATTCTTGGCCTTTTTCCTCTGTTGCAATAATTATTTAACTGCCATTTCCTTCTGTTGGATTGGCAGGACGTCAAACAAAAATATATATTTTTGGTAACAATTTAATTTTACACGTTGCAATCCTGCCAAACCAAGACAAATTCAACTTTTTATAATGTTGTATCATATCTTTAATTTCCAATTTTTGCTTCTCAAAATTCAATTTTTTTAATCCTCCATATTTTCTGAAATATTTATCCCCAAATATTTCAAATTACTCTTAACTCATCCTTTATCTTCATCTGTTCCTTTTTCGCTATATTACAAAATATTGCTTCACACTTTCCCCAGTTTATTTTTAAACTTGCCACTTCCTCAAACTCATTAAGATGTGTTTGCATCCTCCCAAAAAAATTCATCGGATTTTTCAATATCACTAATGTATCATCTGCATACAAATTAATTTTTGTGCCTTCAATTCCCTCAATATTCTTATTCTCCTCAGTACTTTTAACTTTATAAGAATTTTTTTGTAAGAGTACTTTCCATTTTAAAAATCTGATTTTTAAAAAATAATCCATGTGCTCAGTAGATGTCCTAAACACCAACAACTAAAAGCAGACAGTTGTTGGGTCCACATCTTGCAAATGTAATTTGTGTTTTTTGAAACTCAAAGCCATGCAGAATTTTCTCCAGAAGGAACATCTGGCTGCTTGGCAGAATTTTCCGTCGGTTGCTTTTGTGGCTTTGGAGCTTCCTCAGAAGCCACCACGTGATTAAAGTTTCTTTAGGACTGTCTGGACCACAATTTATTCTTCTGAAACTTTAGCGACCTAAAAGATATGTATACTGGGGGGGGGGGATATATAGTACCTTCAAATTGTCAGTGCTGATGCACCCTTTCTTGACAGAGAGAAAGGAAGAGCTCAGGATCATGTTTCTGATGTCCTAGTTGGAGTTAGACAGAAGCTGTAGAAAAATGTCATTACATACCACAGAAAGCAGCATCTACAGTAGGAAGTCATTTTAAAGATCAGATTTGAATGACGAAAGATCTAAAGTTACCAAACTGGTTAAGGAAAATGTTGTCTGGCTGGTTATGTTTTAAAGAGAGGTGAAACAAACATAGCCTTTTCAGGTTGTGAATAGTATTTTTATCTTTTTCCTTCCACCTCTAAATGATAGATTAAAAACCACCTTTGTGAAAACTTCACTATACTGAAAATAGTAGTACAGTAAAGTAATTCCTCGGATAACGAATGCATCAGATGACGCTAAAATCGATGCAAAAAAATTTGCATCGTATAATGTTATTTTAGCGTTATCCTATGCATCCGTGTTTGACCCTCCTGGAAGGGAACCGGCCAAGCGCCTGGCCGCTTCCCTTCCCGGAGGGCTGGAAGGTGAAAGGCAGCTGGCATACAGGCGCTCCATTCAGTCGCTGCCTTCCGGAGAAGGCAAAGTGGGCCTTCCACCTTGTCTTCTCTGGAAGGCAACCACTGAATGGCGCACCCATATGCTGGCTGCCTTTCGCTTGGCCAGTTCCCTTCCAGGAGAGCCGGCGGGTGAGTGCAGAGACACCCGGTACTGATAGACATCATTTGTTGGTTTAATACTGTGAACCTGAAAAGGGTGGTGTTTTAATACAGTGGATCAGTAGAGATTTGGTGAGTATCTCTCCTCCTCTCCCCCTCCTCTCCCCCCCCCCGGTAAGGCCCATTGATTCAAATGGGCTAACTGTAGTTGTAACTTACTTTCATGCAATAAAACACAACCAGAGTAGGCCCACTTGAATCAGTGAACCTTATGGATAAATTCATTCACTAATCCCCATTGATTCAATGAATCTACTCTACTATGACCTATACTAAGCAATAAGATTGCAATTTTTGTTATGCATATGACACATTTGGAAGAACAGTGTTCTGTGTTGTTGGTATTGAGGGTATGCCTGTCACTGTTTGCAACTGTAGTTTGGCTGTGCCTGCCAAAATAATACTGTCAAGAATAATATTGCAGCTACACATTCGATTCATATGGCAGCTTCCATGCTGGTTTAATAATGAGTTGGGACATTTTGGTGCAGGTGTCTCCTTTTCGTCTCTCTCTCTCTCTCCAAATGGTTTGCATTTGCCAGCTTAGTTTTTATAGCAGCTGAGCTGACTGAAACTAGCTGAGTTGTCTGTTCTGTTTCACTTGAAGTAGATAGAGGTTTGACTGGTTGCCTCGGGTGATGTATACTTCTACACAAGAGATAGTGCTAGAAGAAGATAGGGCGGTGAGGGCATGGAGGAGAGACTTGACACCAAAGAGGTTCCTTTTGGCTACCTGTCAAGCCAAGTGCAGCTTTGCCAGTGACATACGTGGAAACAGGATCAAGCCACAAATCCTACTCCTGTGATTTGAGAGGAAATTGCCCTTATGACTACAATCATAACACATACCTTTCTTCGCTGTAACCAAATGTAAATCTGCACAGGGCCATTCCCCTCACCCTATAAATAGAATGTCATTCAAATTGGACAGATTTAATTTTGGTGTTATTTGTTTTGTGTTTTTGCAAAGACAGAAAAGGATTGTGCATAGATACACATCAACCCATTTTGGCATTTGTTAAATAGACATATGAAAGTTGTTTTCACATTTAATTTACATTTTCAATACATTTGGAACAATAACATCATTCTGTAATCCCAGCGGTCATAGAAACTATTAAATAACCCAAAGAAATGCACGAGACTTAAAGTTTACTCTTTTGATCTGTAGCCCAGGAACTGTTACTTCCAAAACAAATCTGGATTCTTGGAAAAGTACTTAAAACAGCCATGCTTGCTGTCATTTGTGGTCATGTTGGAAGTTTGGCATATGAAATATAAATTATAGGATTTTTCCCTATCTTGTCCTATATAGCACAAGTGAGGGTTGCATACACATGAGGACTGGCAGCTACTAAAGGCTTCTGATGGCAATGGATTTAATTAGGGGAATTCAGAGGATACTCCTGATGACTGGAAGGTAGCGAATGTAACACCAATTTTCAAAAAAGGATCCAGGGGTGATCCAGGAAATTACCAACCTGTCAGTTTGACATGTGTCCCAGGTAAAGTGATGGAAACCATCCTAAAAGATAGAATTAATAGGTACATAGAAGAGAAGGCGCTGCTAAAGGAGAGCCAACATGGCTTTTGCAAGGGCAAATCATGCCTCACTAATCTGTTGGAATTTTTTGAGAGTGTCAACAAGCATGTGGATAAGGGGGATCCAGTTGACATTGTTTATCTGGACTTTCAGAAAGCTTTTGACAAGGCCCCACACCAAAGGCTCTTGAATAAACTTACCAGTCATGGAATAAAGGGACAGGTCTTGTCCTGGATCAGCAACTGGCTAAGGGACAGGAAACAGAGGGTAGCACTAAATGGACACTTCTCCAAGTGGAGGGAAGTAAAGAGTGGGGTCCCCCAAGGTTCAGTACTGGGACCCCTGCTTTTCAACCTCTTCATAAATGATCTAGAGGTAGGAGTAAAAAGCAAGGTAGCCAAATTTGCTGACGACACTAAATTATACAGGGTAGTGAAAACTGTGAGAGATTGTGAGGAGCTCCAGAGGGATCTCTTGACACTGGGAGAGTGGGCAAAACAGTGGCAAATGAGCTTCAACATTAGTAAGTGCAGAGTGATGCATGTTGGGGCAAAGAACTCCAATTACATTTATAAACTGATGGGGTCTGAACTCCCTCTGACAAACCAGGAAAGGGACCTTGGTGTCCTGGTGGACAATTCAATGAAGGTGTCAACCCAGTGTGCCTCAGCAGTGAAAAAAGCAAACTCAATGCTAGGGATCATTAGGAAGGGTATAGAAAATAAGTCAGCAAGTGTCATTTTGCCTCTTTATAAATCTATGGTGAGGCCCCATCTGGAATACTGTGTACAGTTCTGGTCGCCATACCTCCAGAAGGATATTATGGAGCTGGAAAAAGTGCAGAGGAGGGCAACCAGAATGATTAGGGGACTGGAACAACTTCCTTACCATCTGTGACTGCAACGGTTGGGCCTCTTCACTCTTGAACGATGACGTCTAAGAGGTGACCTGATTGAAGTTTATAAAATCATGCATGGTGTGGACAAAGTAGATAAGGAAAAACTGTTTTCCCTATCGCATAACACTAGAACTAGGGGACACTCCATGAAACTTTTGGGTACTAGTTCTCAAACAAATAAGAGAAAGTACTTTTTCACCCAGAGGATTACTGGTCTATGGAACTCCCTGCCAGAAGAAGTGGTGACAGCTGTCAGTCTTGACAGCTTTAAGAAAGGATTAGACAAGTTCATGGAGGACAAGGGTATCAATGGCTATAATTATGGATACTTAAGGACAACCTCGGGGTTGGAGAGATAGGCAGGATATCTCTCAATGCCATTTCCAGGGAATCCTAAGCAGGTGAAGGCATCTGCTTGGGAATACCCTGAAGGAAATGGTGAGCCACTGTGTGAGACAGAATGCTGGACTGGATGGGCTGTGGCCTGTTCCAGCAAGGCTGTTCTTATGTTCTATTGAGTTGTAATGGGGGTTGTCACTGCTGCTAGCCAGCCTTCCTTGCCTGCCTATTTTTCTACTTCACCCATAAAAAATGTTACCCACTGGCAGTAAGATTTACACTTGCCTTTCTATTATACTGCAAGATCTCCTTGAGCCACTGAGGTACCAGGGAGGGCTCAGACTGAAGTCACCATGCAGGTGAAACTCGGAAAATTAGAATATTGTGCAAATGTTCATTCATTTCACTTAAAAGGTCTAACAAATATTTATATATGAGATAGACTCACTACATGTAAAGCGGGAGATTTTATGCCTTAATTTGTTATAATTGTAATGATCATGGCGTACAGTGTACATGAGATTATGTGATGATTATGGGGTACATGAGATGGGGGGGTTCATATACTGTAAGCCATATGCATCAATATTATAACAAAGTAAGGCTTGAACTATCTCGCTTTGCATGTAATGAGTCTATCTCATATATTTGTTTCACCTTTTAAGTTGCATTACTGAACTGAATGAACATTTGCATGATATTCTAATTTTCTGAGTTTCACCTGTATGTATCTTCTTACTGTTGAGTTATTAAAGTACTGTACATATATATGCTGCAACAGCAGTAGGCAGGGCAGGTTTAACGAAAATTGTTATAGTAAGCAAGTTCTCCAAAATCTTAGACTCTCATTCTAGCCCAGCGAATTGAACTCTCCACACTTGTAGTATAAGTGGGGAAGGGGGGGGGGGGGGAAGACAGTCCTTTACTTACAGTTGAGTTTCTTTACATAGAACAGGGATTCTCAACCTGCAGCCTGTGGGCCGGATGTGGCCCATAGCAGGCTGGAAGCAGCCCACGGTATCATACCTATCAAGTTTTGGGAAATTTCTGTCAAATAAGGGAAATTTCCCGGCCAAAACGGGAAACTGGACAGCTATGCTTATCCTGTGCTGGCCTCCAGTCTAACTAATACGGGATGATGGCGGGAAAGAGTGTAAAATACGGGGGTTTGACAGAAATTTCCCAAAACTTGACAGGTATGGTATCATTTCATGTAGGCCCTCACTGTCTCCACCACACCAGGAAGTGCCATGTGATGGAGGAAGGGCAAAATGGCCACACCTCCAGCTGGGAAAAATAAGACATCCCTGAAAATAAGACATTGTGCTGATTTTGGAATTTTAAAAAATATAAGACAGTGTCTTATATTCGGGGAAACACGGTAGTGGTTTATTAAGATTGCTGCCAGGAACAGTCTATTGGTTTAAGCCAGCAGTGTTTAACCTTCAGTATTTTCTTAAGGGCATGACCTATTGATGTGTACCATGGGGTGATGGCTGTGTTTTCTTCTGAGTAACTGTAACCACATGGCAGTACTGAAGAAAATTCTCTTGTGTTAAGGGACAAAACATAAAAGTTAGGTAAAGGTAAAGCTCACCCTTGCTCAGGTCTCGACCTGCTGACCTTCCAGTCGTCAAGTTCAGTGTCTTATCTTTAATCTATACCTATAAGAAGCTGGATGGGTGGTGAGTGTCCGGCATTAGCAGCCACACCCGGCTCAACCATCCTGTACCAAGCCACCCACACTTACCTTGAGACATAACTAACATTGCCACAAGGGTCCGGAAAAAGAGAGTGGGGCAAATGCCCCACAAACATGAACAAAAAAACTACAAGGCCCAGCATCCTCCGCACCACACCACCCCTCAGCCAATCAGGCTGAAGGACACGAGCACGGAGGAGGCGGGGCAAGCGGTGTGCGCATTTTAAAAATGGCTAGCCAACATGCCAACCACTTTCCTCCGGGAGACACTTCATCTCCCGGAAGGAAGCCATCCCCAGCTCACTCTATGTGCTGGCAGGCTAGGCCACTCACCTTCCATGCCTCCGTGGCATGGCCTGTCCTCCATCCCCACTGGTGCTCAGGCCTTCGCCGGTCGGGGGTCACCAAAAGCAGGCGGCCCAGCCGACAAGCAACCCGCCGGCCCGACCGGCAAAGGCCTCCACCACGGCAGGCGGGCGGGCACATCGGTTGCCAGCTGGGCCATCTGCTTTTGGTGCCCCCCAACTGACTGGCGAAGGCCTCAGCGCCGGCGACGGCAGAGGACAGGCCGCGCCACGGAGAAACGGAAGGTGAGCGGCCTAGCCCACAAGGCTTCGCCGGGAAGGCACAGAGAGCAAACGGCCTAGCCGGCCTAGCGGAAGACAGGGACTGGGGGAGCAATAGGCTATTTTACACAAATTTGAATACATTTCTAAAGAGAACCTATTATGAGAGTCATGCTCCAGCTTTTAAATTAGCAACATCCATTACTCTCTTCAAGGGAGTTATTTAGTTCTAAACATTAATAAGATTCCCCCACCCCACCCCCAAGAGGGAGGGAGTCATGTTGGTAGTTAGCATTTAGAAAAGCTCCCTTTCGGCAGTTTCATCCTAATCATCAGAGAGTACCCAGGAAGTGATGCTGAGGGATTCCTGCTTAATTTTTCAGGACTTTGAATTCCACAAGCTTCCGTCCTGTCCCGTATACAATTCAACGTTGCACATTTAAGTCCCTTTGAGAGAATGGCTTGGAGATTTAGAATGAGATGTCATTAGTGTGTTGCTAAATTTTAATTCTCTTTAAACTTGGTGAGGCTGTAAAACTTGCAAGGTGTTCTCTGAAGGGAGTTGTTACCCTTGGCCCCAAC
Organism: Bradypodion ventrale; assembly: GCA_035047345.1. Classification (NCBI taxonomy): domain Eukaryota; kingdom Metazoa; phylum Chordata; class Lepidosauria; order Squamata; family Chamaeleonidae; genus Bradypodion; species Bradypodion ventrale. The sequence goes on from JAWDJE010000007.1 coordinate 29,068, forward strand.
AGATTTTCATTTACTTAGATTGGTTTATTATGCTCATCTCTGTTTATACCCAAAGAGCCAGTGCTGTATGTGTCTGCAGATGTTTCCATGGACATGTGAAACGCATGACTAAACGCTGGAGTGCACGGAACATTGTTTACCTTCCCACTGAAGTGGTACCTATTTACAGTAACTACTTGCAATTTCTTGCTTTCAAACTGTTAGATTGGCAGGAGCTGAGACAGAGATGGGAGCTCACTCCATTGTGCAGTACTCAGGTCTTGAACTGCTGACCTGCCGACTTTCCAGTCATCAATTTCAGCATCTTAACCACTATGCCACTACAGTTCCTTTTATTACCTGTAGCCACTCTTAAAGAAGGGTATTGTAGCATCAGATCCTAGCCTTTTTAACTTCAAAATGCTGTACTACTGTAACACAATGCCACATGGAACCTCGGTTAATGTAATTAATGTGTTCTCCGAGACGTTTCTTACTGCGAAAATTACTTTAACCGAATTTCCGGTAGGAATGCATTGAATGCAATTTCCCATAGGAATGCATTGAAAACCAATTAATCCGTTCCGAAAAGAATTCTGTATACCGAGCCACTATTTTCTATGGATTTCCTTTTGTTTTGCACTTTTTATGTTAACCCAGCTGTTAGTTAACCGAAGTTCCACTGTACCTACAAAAGCTGTCCAGAAATTTTGGATAGCTATAATTCTCCTAATGGAGGGGAGCAGCTTCATCAATACTGGCCTGATGCTGAGGAGGACTTTGTGTGCCAAGTGGGCTCAGGACCAGAAAGTGACTCGCGGAGTTGAATCAGTGGTATGGTACGGGTGTCATGCTGTGATGCAGAAGGCAAATGGAAGGCCACTGCATTATATGGTTCTCAAGACAATCTTCATGGCTGATCGCCATGATGAGAGCCAATATTCAGAATCTGATACGGCACTAGAAGAAAAAAATAATCTGTATAGTTAATTGTGGAAGTGAACCAAAATGAATACATTATATTGTAGCTGCACAAGAGTGTAACTGTGATATTTGCTTGGCAGAGCAAAAAAATGTTCTTCGAGTTTTCTATGAATCAACACAAGTAGGTTCTGCGTTTGCGCAGGACTCCGATCGGACTGTACCAGAGCTTTGAAACAAAAAGGAGGGAAGTTCATTAGGACAGAGGCCCCGCCCACTCCCTATATAAGCCTGCCATCGGTACTCCCCAGTCTTTTTCTTTCCGCTGCATCAGCTATCTGATCGCTCCAGAGTTCTCTCTTTTCCGCTGTCTTGCTATTACATGGCCCAAGCGGGCCTTTTCAAATTTTGTGCTTCTTGCTCCGCTAAGATCCCCTTCACCAATCATAACTCCTTGTGTCTTTGCTGCCTTGGGGAAGCACACAGAGTCCAGGCCTGTGGGCTCTGTAAAAACCTCTCTAAATCGTCACGAAGAGCCAGAAAGTTGTGTCTCGATACTTACCTCTGGGAGAAAGCTCTCTCTCCGATGGAGTCTCCAACCCCCGATGTTCCGGCTCAGGTTCCCGTCAAAACTGCTCGGTCAGACGCACGCTCTCCCACTCCTCAGATTTCGCAGGCACCTAAGAGGGACAAGAAACGGAAGCATAAGGAAGCTGGCCCTAAGAAGGATTCTGCCACAGAGGGCATAAAAAGGTCAGTAAAAAAGACCCCAGTTGCACCCGCTCCAGTTGAGGACAGTGCTCCCTGCTTGTCTCCTGTCATCTCCGTGAGGAGTGACAGCGACGCCATCTTGCCTCCAAGCCAGGCCCGGGCAGCCAGCGACAGGCCCGCACGCTGCTCTCCCTCCTCCGAGGGCCTTTCTATCCCAGATCTCCGCAGAAGCCAATGTTCTGTGTCTCCTGGATCTGAGCTGTCTGAGGGCCAGGCGAGACGCTGTCCTCGGCCCTCTTTTCACCATCCAGATGGGGCAGGAGATTGGTCTTATTACAACGACCATGGAGACTGCAATGGCCATTGTTTCAAGGGGATGCCTCAGTTCTCCCCCCAGGCCTTTTGGGTACCCGCTAGCGGACCCACGCTACCAACCATACTATGCCTCTGGCTTTGGGGAAAGATACCCGCTCGCCCCACACTGTGCCTTTCGTCATCGTTCGCATCCAGAAAGGAACGCAATGGCACAAAGTGATGCCCCCGCTCCTAAACAGGCCAGGCTGGAGAAGGGCTCAGCCCGCCGAGATGCATCTGCTACGGCTGCCCCTCTGATTGCCCCTGCATCACCTGCGTTGATCTCTCACAGTGTTCAGAGCGATCGCAGTGCCCACAGCCTCAGTCAGGGTTCTAAGTCCTGGAGGGAAGCCTCTCCTTCTTGCTCCCACACCTCTGCACGGTCTGCTTCACCACATGGCTCAGAGTCCGACAGGGCCTCTTCAGTCAGCGCTACACCAACCTCTGACTCCCAGGCCCCAAAGGTGGTTCACACACACACACACACCCGGAAGATGCCAGGGCCTATTCCAGGCTTGTCTCCAGGATGGCCTTAGCATGGGATCTTGAGTTCCAACAACCGCCCGCACCTCGCTCAGACAAGGTTTTCCAGAGGTTGCAGAAGGACACAGTTCGCCCTACTTCAGTGGGCATGCTCCCCTCTCTGATAGATCAGGGCAAAGACATATGGCAAAAACCCTCTACGGCACAGAATGTTTCCAGATGGATTGAGGGGTTCTACAAGGTACTTGACCAGGAGGCAGGTTTTCTCCTCAAGAACCCAGCCTCTAACTCTATTGTAGTTGAGACTGCCCAAGGTAAATCGGGCTCTCGTGAGTTTGCCTCCCCTGCTTCCAAGTAGGGCAAAAAACTAGATTCCATGGGGAGGCGCATTTTCTCTTCATCCTCCCTGTCTATCCGCATCACTAAGTACCAGGCGATAATGGGTGCCTATCAGGCCCACCTTTGGGACAAGTTTGAGTCCCTTCTGGACTCGGTCCCTGAAGATGTCAAGGCCCCAATATTGCAAGTTATTCAGGAAGGTGCTCTCCTAGCCTCCCAGCAAATACGCTCCGCAAGTCATGCCATGAATGCTGCTTCAAGGAGCTAGGCTTCAGCAATCGTCCTTCATCGATACTCATGGTTACGTTCGGCAGGCTTGACCGATGATGCCAGACGATGTATAGAGGACTTACCTTTTGATGGGAAGGGTCTCTTCAACCAAGGCACGGACGACATAATGGAGAATCTGCAAAACAAGAATACGGCTAAACAGCTGGGCTTGAACCAGCCCACATTCAATAGGCAGCCATACCAGCCTCACCAGTTTCCATCCTATCAGCAGTCTGCCCAGCAGGCTCTTTCCTTTGACAGACCCAGACCCTTTCCTCAACCACGTCAGCCAGCACCGAGGCAGCCCTTTCGGCCATCCCAGGGCAACAAGAAATGGGATCGGAAATCAAAGGCCCATCCTTGACTTCCCCTCCCTGGGTCCCCCTGCTCATCCATCAGCCCTCCGGTCGCAGTCTGTTCCTTCTCTTCAACCGTTCTTCCTAGCCTGGCAGGACATCACGTCAGATTCTTGGGTCCTGGAGATCATTCGCTGTGGCTATGCCATAGAGTTCCAGCATCTGCCTCCCTTGGGCAAGCTTCATGTCACACAACCTCCCCCCACTCTTGCCCAAAAGGTCTCTACCCTCCTGTACAAAGATGCTATAGAGGCAGAGCGAGACCCGGATCACAAGGCTGGCTTTTTCTTCCGATACTTCATGGTGGAAAAGAAGGATGGCGGACTGCGCCCTATTCTAGACCTCCGCCGCTTGAATCGATTCATTCAGAAGAAAAAAATCTGAATGGTCACTTTGCAAGCTATCTTGCCCCTCCTCCTGGAAAACGCATGGTTCGCTGTCATAGATCTCCGGAATGCATATTTCCATATTTCCATACGTCACGATCATCGACATTACCTTCAGTTTGCCCTAGGGGACAAGGTCTTTCAATTCAAGGCGCTCCCATTCGGTCTCTCCTCGGCCCCGAAGGTATTTACCAAATGCCTAGCACCAGTTGCGGCTTTTCTCAGGGCCACAGGCGTGTTCGTCTTCCCATACATCGACGACTGGTTCCTGGCTGCCAAGTCCCAGGAACAGGCCAGGGACAATGTAGCTTACACCATCAGGCTCATGTCCGAGCTAGGTCTCAACGTCAACTGGGAAAAGTCTATCCTGGTCCCACGGCAAGTGGTACCTTACATAGGAGCAGTACTGGACTCGAGGTCTGCAAGAGCCTACCTGCCTCAAACCAGAATCACAAAGATAAAAGCGTTACTCCACAAGTTCTGCCCGAACCACAGAGTAACGGCCCATCTGGCCCAACGCCTTTTTGGCCTCTTTGCATCCACCATATCCACAGTCCAGTATGCCCGCCTCCATCTGCGGCTGCTACAGAGTTGGCTCCTCCGGCTCTTCTCCCCACTGCGGGACTCCCATTGCAAAAAGCTGCCGGTCCCGTTCACTCTGGCCAATCAACTACGTTGGTGTGGCCAGGACCCAAATCTGACTGACGGTCTCCCATTCCAGAGACTGGGTCCGTCGGTCCAGGTAATCTCCGATGTGAGTCTCCATGGTTGGGGCGCCCACTCCAGGTCCACGACATTTGGTCCCCCTTGGAGTGCTCTCTGCACATAAATGTCCTTGAACTACTAGCAATCTGGAAGGCACTGAAAGCCTTTGCCCCCAATCTCAGGGGCCGGATAGTGCAAGTCACCACGGACAACACAACTGCGGTTGCTTATGTCAATCGACAGGGGGGCACCAGGTCATGCCAACTTCTTCGGACAGCGCTCAACCTCTGGAAGTGGTGCATTCCCCATCTCCACATACAGGGAGTCTCCAACGTCTTGGCAGACAGCCTCAGCCGTCGAATGGCCAGGATGTACGAGTGGGAACTTCATCCATGAGTTTTCCATCTCCTCTGCAGCAGCTAGGGTACGCCCCAGATCGACCTGTTTGCCACAGCATCCAACTCGAAATGCAAACGATACTGCTCACGAGCCGGGATAGGCCGCCTCCGAAGGGGACGCCTACATGACCCAGTAGAGGGGGTCCCTGATGTACCTCTTCCCCCCTCTTCCACTCATCACTCGCAGCATTGTAAAAATCAGGCAGGATCTCTCCAACATGATCCTCATAGCACTGTGGTGGACACGGCAACCCTGGTTTCCTGTTCTTCTGGAGTTGGTGTCGGACTGGCTGAAGCTCCCGCTACAACCAGACCTCGTTCTTCAAGACAGCGGCAAGGTCTTGCATCCAAACCTTCCCTCCCTTCATCTAACAGCCTGGAGGATGACCCTCTGATTGACCGGGTCTTAGCAGCTAGCAGGAAACAGTCTACTAATAGACTTTATTCTTATAAGTATAAGGCCTTTCAACAGTACCTCTCCACCAAGGGCTCGGACCCTCAGGACTGTTCTACTCCTGCAGTTCTCTATTACCTGCTACACCTAGCGGACTCAGGCCAAGCTCATTCTTCCATCAAAGTTGTACTGGCAGCTATCGTTGCTCACCAGCCACAGAACTCTGTGGGTGCTACCTTCTTCCGCAACCGAGTAGTAAAACGTTTCCTTAAGGGCCTGCGGAACATGTACACTCGCCCGAAGCAACCTGTACTACAATGGTCACTCCAATTGGTTCTCAGGCGCCTCAGATATTCACCCTTTGAGCCTATGGCCTCTGCCAACATCCGGATGGTCACGCTCAAAACTGCCTTCCTCCTCGCTATTACGTCCGCCTGCAGGGCCTCTGAGTTGACCGCCCTGCGCGCTATTTTCCCCCTCCCCAAATCCAAAAGTTAATTCTTTTTACTGTTGATTATGAAAGAAATGCCTTTTGGGCCTAAAACCAGCTGGGGGGAAATGGCCCTGGATTGTTAAAACATTCTTCATGTGAGAACAATGTCTGTGAGAATTAAAGAACATAATTTTAAAATGTTGTGGCAATGGTACTTGACGCCATTAAGACTTAACCAGATGGATAATAAAAGAGATAAGTTATGTTGGAGATGTAGAGAATTTGATGGAACATACGAACATATGTGGTGGAGTTGTAAAAAAATAAGGGATTTCTGGGGGAGAATAGAAGCTGAGTTTGGTGTAATAATGGGTAGAAGTGTTAAGCTGGTGTCAAATATCATTCTTTTAACGAATGTGGAAGGTTTGGGTTTAAACAAAGATGAAAAGGAATTATTGGAAATTGTATTGACAACAGGCAGACAATGTATAGCTAGAAACTGGAAAAATGACATAGAAATACAGATTGGAGAGTGGTATAAAGAAATGTGGAGTTTAGCATTGAATGATAAACTGACATGGGAGATTAAAGTGAAAAGGGATAACTTAAAAGAGAATAGATTTTGGAATATATGGAAACCATTTGTGGACCATTCTTGTACGGCAAATGATAGTTCAGGACCAGTACCATCACAAAGAAGTTTTTGGAGTTGAGTAGCAAATAAACTCTCCGGGCATTGTATATATTCACAGGGTGTTTATTATTCATCTAAAGATTAATGGTAGCACAGAAAGTTCTTATTATTTTGGATTTTGAAACAATGGTTTTTTTTCCTTAATATTTTGTGGTTATATAGTAAATAATTAGTTTAGATATTGTTATGTGCTAACATTTAGTAATGTTTGTTAGGATGATACTATGGATTTGTTTATGTATTGTATTGTTAGTCATTGTTTTCTTTTCTTTTTTGTATGTCTTTGAAAAATTCAATTAAAAAAAAAAACATTCTTCATGAGATCTTTGAGCTGCATGTTAGCCACCTTTGCACCGAGGGCTCCTGGGAATCCCATTTCAACAGTCTTCTTTATCCAAGGCTCAGTTGGTGGGGGAAAGGAGCAGAGCTTGGTCAGTTGTAGCATCCTCACTCTAGAATTCACTCTCTGAGAAAGCTTAGCAAACAGAGTCATGTCCTTATAGGGTTGCCAAACGTCCCAGAAAACCAGGATTGTCCTGGATACAAGGTCAGAAAAATTGTCCCTTCAAGTTCAATAAAAATCATGTTAAAGTCCTGGAAGCCCTTTGCAGAGGCAGAAAAAGAGAGTGCATTTCTCTGTATTTCTCTGTCTTTCATAACTGTATGGAAATCCTTGCCCTCCGGGTGTGATGCCACCCTGGGCTGTTCCCCTCCTCCTTAGCCATGGAGGTCTTGGGCAAAGCAGCCCTTCAAGACCCTCAGCGGTGGCTTCCGGAAAGTTTCTGGGCAGCCACGAGCGTCTGGCTGGAGAAGCCCCAAGTGGCGAATAAGCCACTGTGCAAGTGGTTTGCATGAATCATCCTCTTCACAGAATAGCTTTGAGGGTGAATGGCTCTGCTTAGGAAAAGGTCCACATCAGTGGTTCTCAACCTTTTTTTGGCCATGCCCCAGCTAAGCATTTCTAAAATCCTGATGTGTCTCTCCCCCCTCCCCTTGACATATAATTCTTATTCAAAAAGTGAACTCCTATTCACTGGAGGACCTACTCTGTAGCAGAGTAGGTGCTGTGTAGATGTGGGCACTCAGTCCCATAGTAAAGCAGGAAAAGCAGTTAAAATTTTAAAAACAACCCTAAGTTTTATTGAGAAAGTTGCATTCAGGACAGAAAAGTTTAAATGTTAATCCTAATTAGATAAGCATGTGCCCCAAGGGAACACAGAAAGAGGAGAAATAGCGTGTCTGTCCCTTAGAATGGAAAAAGAATGAGACTGATAGGCAGACCCTGAGAATATCAATGTAAGAGTAACTATAGGATAATGATAGTGAACCTTGGCACTTCAGCTGTTCTTGAACTTCAATTCCTATAAACCCTGATCAGCAGGAGTGCTGACGGGCTTCTGGTTGCACCTGGAGTGCCAAGGTTCGTCATCATGGCTATAGGAGGACGTAGGAGTTAGAGAATCAAAGGTATAGCTGAATCTTTCCTAATATTTACTTCAAGACCCTCTTCTGGTTATTTGAGCTGGATAGGTGCTAAGAGAGGTGATTCATGGAAGACATTTGGCCAATGTGTCTAACTCTAAAGCAGAGTTTCCCAACCTTTGGTTTTTGGACTTCAATTGCCAGAAGCCTAAGTCAATTCCCCAAAGCACTGATCAGCCAGTGTACTGACTTAGGCTTCTGGAAATTGAAGTCCCTCTGTGAGGCATGGGCCCCATGTTGGGAGCCACTGCTCTAAATTGAAGTGAGAAATGGTATGAGGTACAGAGTTCCATACATAGGAATATAGAACTTCCTTTCCAGAACCACTTGGCAAATGCCCTGAAATCTAGGCAACAAAAATATGTTTTATCCAGACATTTATAAAGAATGAAAACTAGCAACCAGGCAATTTGCTTCTGAATTGATTTTATTTCCTATCTTGCCTACTTTAAATGCAGTTTCCCTCATTTATCTTTAAAAAGCAATACAAGGAGTGTTGTTGACTTCCTCTGCCACAACATGATACATAAATTCATTTATGTATTGATATATTTAACTTGAAAGTGTTTTATAGCTGTCATTATATTACGTTTGTTTTTAAAAAGGTTAGTTTGTAGGTAACCCGCCCGTTTTTGTCAAGTATACTTCTGTCCCGGTTTTGTGGGAGAGAATTATGGCAACCCTATGTTCTTATCTTCTGAAAACTAGCAGAAATGTTTGCATACCCGCAGGCAGTGGGAGAACTGAGGCAGATTATTTTAAATTGACCTGTTTTATTGACTCTGCTGTTCTCTGGTGCACTGCAGATTTATTAAGCAAGTATTTCAAATTAATTGCTAAGCTTTATTGATAATTTGTAGCCATTTAAAATTTGATTTTAATTGTTTTGTTATTTAATATTGTAAGTTGCCCCAAGGAACCATTCAGGCTTTGAGATGAGATACAAGTGTAATAAATCTGCCCCTATTGTACTTTGGTCTGGAAAGCTTGGTCTAGAAAGCAAGAACAATGTTATCTTTAGAAACATGTTTCCCAGATATGGTTTGTAGTAGAACGGGGTGACCCATGAGCACCCTTAGCAGGGAAGACAACTGTCTTATACCAGGTCATATGATCCATCCTTTAATTAGCTTGGTATTTTGCTTTACTTGGTAGCAAATGTGAAGAAGAAGCCTTTCTGATCAGTAGCTTTTAGCTGAATCTAAAGCAAGAATGGGCAGCACAGAGAGTTATGTTATCTGGAGAAATGGTGTACTGTCCTTCTAAGACACATTGCAGATACCAGCTTTAGATCCTATGATCTGCGAGTTGCTATCAGCCCCTGGCTGCACTGAACCTGGTTTATTCTGTAGTCCCTTCTAAGTTACCATACAGGGTGAGATTTATGAAAGTTAGAGGACACAACATCTGGAGAGCCAAAGAGTTCTTTACCACTCCTCTGCTCAGAGCCATTGCAAGACATCTTTAAAGGATTTGTTTTGGTTCTTCAAGCTTTTGCCAGTTACGGCATCTGCCTGCTGATTATGCTAGTAATCTTAGTTTCATTAATGTTTTCTTTTTTAAAAAAAAACTTGCATCAGAGCAAACTGGGAAGAGAACAAAGGGAAGGAGAAATGACCCAAAAAGAAAAGGGAGGGATGAGAGGAAGAGCAACCCTGAGAAGAAAGAGAAGAGGAAATCAGGGAATGAGGTGGTGCTGGGACAGCTGGGTAAGTTGAACTTCAGAAATAAAGTACTTTAAGAGATGAGTGAAAGTGTTTGAAATGTTACTCAAGGATCTTCTGGAGAAACATTTAATGATAAATATACTTTATACTCCACAAGCCACCTGCAATTTACTTTAGGAAGTTTTTTGTTGATTTTTATCAGGCCTTGGATTTGACATGAATAGCAATATCATTTGCTCTAGTGGAAGAATGAGCAGTTTCCTATTGCAGTATTTGCACCAGCACTCCCAAATATTTTTCACAAAGATGTTTGTTTTTCTTTCCTTCCTTTCCTTTTTCCTTTCTTGGTTTTTAACTGGGGGGAAACACCCTTTGCATGCTTCAGAGATCATTTCTGGGGGTTTTGTTGCTTTCTCCTCTACCTTGGTTTGTTGTTTTTTTGTTTTGTTTTGTTTTTTTGGGGGGAGCAGTTCTTAAACTCTTTTAAATGGTGTCCACTTCTGCTGTGTTAGATTACTGATGCCAGAACAATATAGGCCCAGGTGGAGTGAGATCCATTGAAATTTCCATATCTTTTTCACAAAGAAAAGAGAACTCTCTCCAGGTACTGTATAAGGTTACAGAGCCAAAGGTTAGGAGTTTGAATCCCTGCTATTTATCACAGAAAAAGATGCAGCCTATGTAGCTTTAGGTAAACTACACAATCCCAGAGTGCCCCCAGAAGGGACTGAGAAATCACCTCTGAACAGGCTATGCCTAGTAGACCTGGGAAAGGGTTGCCATAAGTCAGAATTGACTTGAAATGCACATAATAATTACTATTATTCCAAATCACCAAGCATGATATTCCTTTTGACAGGCTGTTTTAATTCAACTATCAGAGAAAACTGTTCGGAAACAATTCTCATCCTACTCTTGGTTGTCACTTGAAGAAGGTGGAGCTGGGCAATTAGAACTTGATTCTATGGCATTGATGTTTTGGGGTGCCAGGCAGTTCTTTCCTGTTCAATGTTTTTATTAAAATCTGTGTGTAAGTAGTAGATCAGACCACCCAGAAATTGAAAATAAGATGTCATCAGTATGCTGGTGATACTGTACTGTCTCTTTTACATTTGATTCAGATGAAGATCAATCCAGACATGATAAAGAATGTTTTGTATTGAGGCCACCCAAAGTAACTACATAGATAGGTGCATGGGATGTAAATTGAAGTGAATGAATGATGGTTTACCACTGTTGTCTGAGATTTTGCTTCCTATAAAGATCCAGTTCCACTATTTTCATGGGAGTTACTGATCCAACATTTTTTTCCTTTGGCCTCCGCTGCTTGCCCTCTGAGACACAATCTAGCTCAGAGATTCTCAACCTGCAACCCACAGGCCGGATGCGGCCCACAGCACCATTTCATGTCCCGTTTCCCCCCCCCCCCCCCCCCCCACTGCTTCCACCACACCCAGAAGTGCCATGTGGCGGAGGAAGGGCAGGATGGCCATCTGGCCCCTAAAGCTTTCTGAGAGGTTGAGACTCGGCTCCTGGCTTTAAAAGGTTGAGAACTCCTGATCTAGCTACAGTAAATCATGCTCTATAAACCAGTGAGATTAACCAGTGAGACTATATTTTGAAGACAATGCAGAAATTCAAGTTCAGATGCAGTCAGGAGTCTGCTGACCTTTGGCAGAATGTTTCAAAAGAGCTTCAACAGTGCATTGGCTTCTAGTTCCTAAGCATAGTTCAAAGTAGTGATGCTTACTTTATGGCTGTCCATTACTTTGGACTGGATATTTAAAGGACGAACAGTATGCTGATCAATATGGTGAACAAGATTTTCTTTGGAGGCTTTCTTCCTGGTGCCACAAGCATCTGAGATGAGACAGGTTTCAACTTGATACAAGTTACTGTACTTTCCTCTGTAGCATCCAATTTAGAGCATGATATCCATATGCGTTCTTTTAGCGAGAAAGACCTCTCCCTCAGCTCTTAATTTCTCTTGCTGTAAAGTTAAATCTGATACTGTGATGGTTTAGGGGATTGGTTTTTTTTCTTGTGGAGTCCTTAGCATTATATTCATAAATTTGTGACTGTATTTTTAGGGTTTTTTTTCAACTGCTGCTGTTTTTGTAAGAAAAACAGATTGGCTGAAATGTTTTGCCTGTTGACTCATAATAGCTTTGTCTGTTGACATACAGTAGTGAATGTGAATTGAATGGGAAGCAACACACATAAAAGTTGGGTCTGAAAGTACTAAATATCAATTAAACCCTGTAGTATTTTGTTGTGGGCCCCTACCCATTTACTTTACAAAACATTTGAATCTAATAATTGGCAGCATAAATTATATTTAAGACTTTCCAAGACCAACCTATTTGAAATGTGGGTTTATTTCTACTGCCTGTAATATTATGTTTGTGTTTTTGAAACCTCTGCCTTCTTAATTATTTGCCCAGTTATTTTACTGCTACTTAAAACTAAAGTTGAACTTAATTTTTTTTAAAAAAAAACAATCTGTTGAGAGAGTTTCTTCTAAGGCATTTGCTATTTTTGTCTACCCATTATTTCCATAGGCTTGTCAACTTCCTTTCCTATTGATGGGACCTTCTTCAATAGCTGGCTGGCTCAATCTGTACAGATCACCACAGAGAACATGGCAAGGAGTGAGTGGTCCTTGAACAATGGTCATCATGAAAGTAGCACTCCAGGCCTTTCTGAGGAGCTTCTACAAGATGAAGAGACTTTGCTGAGTTTTATGATGGATCATTCCTTGAAGTCGCCCCTGAAGCAGAGTGACACAGCTAAGAAAGCAAAGAGCAAAGGGCGAACACACACCAAGAAAAAACCTGCAAAAAATGGCTTGAATAATGTCTTTAAGAGACACCAAGAAGAAGATTCACACCAGTTGACTAACACAAATAATGTATCCAATAATGCCGCAAAGTCTTTATCCCATGATTTAAGAAACAGCAAGGTGGAGAAAGGGACAGACAAACTCCAACCAGAGTGCAGAATGGTATGTTGTGAACTGAAAAAGACAGCTAAGAAGGGCTCTTCTCACCCTGCGCTTCCTCTTCCAAAAGCAAACGATTCTCAAGCCTCCCTGAGTCTGGTTAGTAACCTAAGCAATGGTGATGAAGAATCAGTGAAATGCCCACCATCTTACCCTAACTCCCTGGTTAAAGTGCCTGATTCAGTAAGTAGTCCAAAATCGGCAGTGCGGTTCAGATTACCCAAAGAGGTTAGAGGGACTCGGAGATTGCAAAATGAGAAGCCTGAGGTGGTTCATGGACCTCCTGGAAGTGACAGGTCAAAGGTTACTTTGCATCCCTTTGACAATGAGACTGATGGTTACTTCTCAGATGCAGAAATGAGTGACTCTGACACAGAATCTGGAAGTGGCAGAGGGCACCGTAGCCAGTTAGATTCAGGAAATGAGGATAATTTCAGAATGAGTATTTTGGCATCCTAATACACCAGACAAACCAATTGTGACAGCTTTGTGACGTCTGAATCCAGTTGCAACTGCCATGTCCGGTTTCCGCCTGGTATCATAACAAAGGTTTTTGGTTTGTTTGTTTGTTTAGTTTTGTTTTGTTCTTAATTTGTATATATAGTTCAAACATGAACACTGTTGTTTTTCCTCTTCTCTATATGCCTGAGAAACAGCTCTGAGCTTCATTGACCTAGATTTACATACTGTAACAGTAGTTAGCCCTTCTTAGTCAAACATTATGTATGCTGGTTAAATAATATTCAAGCATGTGCATTATTAAAGACTTAGGCTTATTATTGATTGGATTAGGACATTTTAGAATTTCAATAAGGGGGCCTGAGATTGCCAGTATCTGTTGTCCATGCAGGGATGACAGTTTTATGGGCATTATTTAAGTCAAGATGATAAATTTCATGGTCTGCCTGGTTTGACAGGGTACAGAATGGGAATACTACTACAGTAGCCAAGTATGTACACAGAATTTAATAGAGAAAAACATGTGTGTGTGTGTGTGTGTGTGTGTGTGTGTGTGTGTGTGTGTGTGTGTGTGTGTGCTTATGGGTGGGCATACATGAGTACGTACGCACATGTGCAGGGGTTGTGGGTGCACAACTATGAAGTAAAATAAGCGATTATTTTTTAAAGAAGCACAACAAGCTTATTTGAAGAAAGCACTTAATGAGTGGAGGAATACCACAGTGTATTTTATGGTCTGTTGGATCCTTAGTTTCCTTTCTCACCTCTCCAGCTCTGTCCAAGTCTGTCCAAGGGGCCGAGAAACAGTTTAGCCCGGTCTCTCTAACTCTTAGCTGAGCAGCATTATAAGCATTCAACATTCTAAGGCCATCTATCAGTAGATAGAAGAATGACATATCTATAGTAAAGCTGCTCATTGAGTGACTGTGGGTATTATTTATTGGTGAAATTTAAAAGCGCTGGTTATCAGAAGCAATTCCCATAATTTCCTCAGGTTGATTCAAGTAGCCTTTTGCCAAAATATTGGGGCCAAAATAGACATTAGGAGAGGAATAATTCCATAACTCACAAGAGGAAATTATTCCAAAAATTTGTAAAGTAATAATAATAATAATAATCGTCCAACAGCTTCAGTTCCCAACATTGCAAAGGAACTTAAGTCTATGCTTTCAGAATGAGTAAGCAAATTGTCACCTGTTCACAGAACTAAACATGTCAGCTTCCTTTCTACAAAAGGGGTTGTTTCTTGTAACCACAACCTATTGAGAAGCATTTGAAACATTTGCCTGTCTATTTGTTTCTTTCTCAAAGCTCTAACTATTTTAGTGGCTCTTCCCCCCCCCCTTTTTTTTCCCCCCAACCTTGTTTCAGAACTGAAATTCTGTTACCAAGCTGTCACTTCATCCCAGGATGGTAGTTCCCAGGAATCATCATTCTAAATAATGTTGTGCATAAATTGTCTCTGATAAGCCTTAAATGTTGTTCAGAAGTCCCTCGCATTACCTTTGCATCATGCAGATTTTCATATTTGCACTTAATTAACAACCATTACTCCTAATGTTGGCTTCAAAGTTCACAGTTAAAAGTTTGTTACAAGCTTTATGAGAGTGACCCCAGTATGAGCTCAGGGAATAAAAACAACAAGAAAAGTGACTTTACTAAAACTTTTTGTTGTTGGTATGTTACTTTTAAATATATGTGCATGTGCATATAAATGTACTGGGTCACTTCTGCTTGTTAACCCATTACTTTCAAACTTGGGGAGACTAAGACTTTGCAGTTGTTCAGATGAATCAGTGAAATTGTTTTATGGATGCCAAAGAATATTTTGAGAATAAAATAGCACAGCCAGAAACCGGAAACTCGTTATTTAAAAATAAAACAAAGAATGATAGCCGTCTAGCTAAAGAATGATCAACTCTGTGTTCATGACACAGCTGAGGCATTAGGTTGCAAGCTTGCTGAAGATTATGCTTTATTATTTGGACCACCTCCCACCATTTTGATTTCATTTTGAAGCTCTTTGCTCATTTTAGTCTGAGCAAGGTTGGTTTTATGTTCTCTGAAGATGCCATACATTTGCTGTCCTTGGGTTCTGTTATTTTTATAAATATATATATTTTTAAGTCAGTTCATTCTCAAGCCTTCCAAAGTCCTGAATAACACTCCAGTTGAGCTACATACAATTTGAAGAATCTTGATTTAAAAAAGAAACTAAAATCAGGAGCTAAACAAACAATAGTGTTTTGGTACTTTGAGAAGTTTTATTCACAAAATGATTTTACAAAAGTATTTGTGGAAATGAACCATTTTGACGTTCTCCTGACCCTCAAGGGTTGGTGAATAAATTCTGCTCCTTCATTACGGCTTGGGATGTTCAGATATGTTAAATACAGTAAATAGGACTGAGTTTTTATCAAGCTTGCTAAACTTTAGCTACAATATCCTAGTTACGTCATACAGGTACTCAATATGCTGCCTTTTAATGGATCTTGCTTCCGTGTGCTTCAGTTCAACTATAGCTATTTACATAAATACAGGGGGAAAATCCAAAAATCTCAGTATACACAGATTCATTCATCAGCTGCTGCATTATTTGCCTGCTCACACAGTTCAGACAGAATATGGGAACACTTTAAAGAACAACCAAACTAAAGCAGCACCTATCTTACTTTTTAGATGCTCTATGAAACTATAAGGCGCTCCATTGCTAGTGTGATTGAGAATTATGAACCACAAATACATTTTGAAAAGAAGAAATACTTTGTCTTGCTCTAGTACCTGTAGTGCATTCATAGAGCTCTGTGTGTAAAGTCTCATAAAATGCTCTATACTCTGTAACATGAAACACTTGGAGTATTCCTTAAATTAGAAGAGAATGAAAGAGCCTCTCACATGGAACGTGACATGGCCCAATGAAATTCTGCATCATGGGTTTTCTAGTTGATGTATCAATTTTGTAGCTGTTCAGTTTTACAATTAGAAGTTAACTCTTGAACAGCATGGGAGTTCGTGGCTGCGGAAACCCACCCACCCCCATGCAGTCAAAAATTGTGACCTAAAGTATCTTAACTGGAGCTGGTTGAGTCCATTCACTTCAGTCTGCAAACCACCATGAGCTCTGTTTCCCTGATGGCCAGTGTACCATATCTGGCTCCTGCAAGAGATGTTGGCTAGCGATACTGCTATTAGACCTGCTTTTAACCCACCCACCGCCTGAAGTTCTTAGAGATTGCAGAAACATCAGGGGGGAAATCTGCCTATAAAGTGGACCTGTGCAGTTCAAGCTCATGTTGTTCAAGGGTCAACTAGAATAAAAAGATGTAGAATGCTTTTGTCTTGTTAGGAGGCAGAAAACAGAAGAAAAGCAATTCATTTCAATTCCTTGGAGATAAGAATTTGACAATTGCCCTGACTGGACCTGGACCTAAGTTTGTATCCAGTGTTGTATCCCTTCTGTTTACAGGAGTGGCTTAGATCCAGATGAGGTTTTCCACAAATTCAATTCAATTTGTATAGCCGCCCCAATCAACATGCGACTCTGGGTGGCGTACATAAAATCCCCAACGTTTAAACTAGAAACCCTTAAAATTCCTAAAAACACTGAAAAACTACCTACCTCCCACCCGCACCAATTAAAAATCTAGTTAAAAACTTTTAAATACATGAGTGATCCTGCTGTAAATAAGCCAGTGGGGGGGAGGGGTTTGCTCCCTTCTCCACCTCCCTACACCTGCCCTGGGAGGGAAAGATATTTTAATTTGATTCCACCTGCAGCTGCCCATGTCCTAGTCTTCTGATTACTGGCCATTTGTAGTTGGGAGTTGAAATTGTTTCTAAAATAGAACAGAGCCTATATTTCTCAAACCTCACCCGGATCCAGTCCTGTGTCAGAAAACATATTTATCATACATCAACAGGTAACTCTTTTTTACTACTTTGCTTTGGCTTGGTCAATAGGCCTTTCAATTGGAGGCCATTGTGTACCTTGGATATGGTTAGTTTCTGGAGTTATAGAGGAACCCAAATAACCTTTACTTCTGCCATGCAGTTGAGAGAAGCAGCCATTCAAAAGTGCTCCAGATGATTAGCCCAAGCTGTCCTCCAACATTTGAGAGCTGCTATAGCTGGCTAACGGCACCATGACATTGTTCATAGTAAAAGGCATTACTAAATACCAGGGAATGTTTTCTGGCTGAAGATGCAAGATCTGACATTTTTAATCATATCCAAGAAATGGTCTCCAGTTGCATCACTAAAGACTTGGATGTTTGCTTATGCTCAGGTGACAAGTATCAGCATATTAATCAAACTTCCTTTGGGAGGAAAATACTTTTGTTGTTGTTTTGTTTGCTGCAGAATCAACAGCCAAGAAGAAACTACATGGAAAATATTGTTGATGCAGTGTAAATGTATTTTTCGATAGAGAGGGGTGGGTGGGAGCCTGAATGATCTATTTTATTAAACATCTCTTTTAGTTGATGTGTGTACAATAATTGACATTTGCACTATTAAGAGTGACTCCTGTTTCATTTGGGAAAGTGGCATCATGCTATGTATCCATACAGGAGTAATTATAATCTTTTCTCTGGTTCATTAGCATCAATCAAATTTAAAATGGATCAGCATTGAATAACATTTTCTAGAGACAATTTGGATTTTTCTCACACTGACATTCCAGCTCTCTTGAGTTTCTGAAATAGCTGTTTTGTGTCAAATTCTGACAGCTCTGTAGGTCATTTGATTTATTATTTTAAAAAGTGAAATGTTTGGCAAGGCTTTTCCTCAAAGCACAGTGGAGGAAAAGAAAAGACAACATTTAATCCCACTTGTTTTTCTGCTGGACTTCTCCAAATGGGATCTTCCAATTTCCTGTTACCCAATAGGTGTGTTAATTTGGTTGTTCTTTAAGGCAACTCTTGTACACTTTGCTCCATTCTACACAGAACAGACCCACTCCATATCAGTTACAGGAAATGATATGAATGTCACAGAAGGAAAATTCCTTCTGTTTTCTTTGTTTCAAAGAAATTGATGTGCCATTTGTTAATATAAAAGAGAAATAATTGAAAATATATTGAAAAGAGCAATTTTAAATTATTTTTGGCTTACGTTGCGATATTTATTTTCTTGTATTTAGAAATTCCTTTGTAGAGAAAAATGTATTTTTCATTAAATGCAAAAACCTATTTCTCCTTTTTGTACATTTTCCATGTTAGTTGATCCTTAAAGCAATATAATGTATCAAAGTTGTTCTGTGTGAAAGCTGTATTATGCATGCTGTTTGTGTTACCTTGGAATAGGTCTGTCTGCCATAATTTTTCATCATGTTTCAATTCAGTGTGTGCTTTAATACACGTTGGGACCATAGCCCATTTTGCTTATGAAAAAAAAAACCTTTGCATTCTTCAGTGTGTTGGCAAATGCAGACAATAAAACTCGTGTTTTCTGTGTATTTTTGCCTGGATTTTGCATACTAAGCAAAGACAAATTTACTTCATTATCAGTAAGACTTATCTTTTCATGCTTCCATAACAGTGAGCTTTAAACATGTTAGCATCTATACAGTATTAATTGGTTTCCATCAAAATTGAGGGGATAATAATTAGATTTTAATTCCTTAGTGGTGTTTCTGAGTGTTTGCAACAACATTATGAAACTACCACAAAAGGGGTTCAGAAACTACTAGCTATTGAGTTCATTAACCTAGCTAGGGTAGTGGTGGCGAACCTATGGCACACATGCCAGACTTAGCCACCCCTCTCTGTCGGCACATCACCCCAGCACAGAGTTCACCCCCACCTCTGCCCGGCAGCCCAATGGAATGCTTCTTTCCTCCCCCAGCACAGAGTTTGCCCTGCCCCTCCGCACAGCAGCCCAATGAGAGCACTTCCTCCCTCCCCCAGCACAGAGTTCACCCCACCCTTCCGTTTGGGCACTCGGTCTCTTAAAGGTTCACCATCACTGAACTAGGGTTATACAATAAAGTGTGTGTGTTTTGAGAAAAACCCTAAATTCTTCCAGCTATCAGTAGGATTGGAAGTGTATGCAGAATTGTTGTTGAAATCACAGAAGCCAGGGAAATTCCTGAACACAATTTTTAGAGAGAAAGGTGCTATAGGTGGGAGATCTTGAAAATTGCATTAATTCTCTAATCCAGTTCACACTTCCACCTTGAAGATGGTAGGAATTGCTTTGGTCACATGGTAATTCCTGCATAACTTATCCCCACGGTCCCCCATCACACAGTGAGAAACCAACAGCCTGCCATGTTCATTACCAGCATCACAGCTGCAGGAACACCACAAAGATTTTAGTGTACACCTGAAGAGAACACAGTTTACATTTGTAGAGGTAATATCATTTGCATTTAATGTGTTTGTACTTGGGATTTAAATTCGAAGGCCAACACTCCTATGCAGAAAATGTTCAGAATTGGGGTGGAGTGTGGAGGGAAGGAACTAGAAACTTACAGTACTTGCATCTAGCATATTTGGGGTCAAAATGTTTATTATCTTGTAAACCGCCCAGAGAGTGCACTAAGCTCTATGGGGCAGTATGTAAGTGCTATTGCTATTGTATAATCTTTACCTATAAGGAGGGACGTTAACCGTTGGAATCTGGCAAAGGCTCCCACACCCGTCCGTGCTATCCCCTGCCGAGCCACCCGCACTTACCTTTACCTGGCCCAACCATCGCCACAAGGGTCCGACAATCGCCAGTGGGGCAACTGCCCCACGAATGCAAACAAAAAAATAAAACTACGTTTCCCAGCCTCCTTCGCACCGCACCACCCCTCAGCCAATGAGGCTGAATGGCGTGAGTGTGGAGGAGGCTGGGCAGCCAGCACAGCAGTTTTAGAAAAAATGCTCCAGGGACAGGCCCAACCCAACCCACTGCAGAAGGCCGCACCTGGGGGAATGGGCCAGCCACCAAAAGGTAAGGGAACCGGCCCGGGAACCACGCCACCCACCCGCCTTTCCCCCCAGTCCCTGTCCACCATCCCCTTACCTTTTGGTGACTGCCCCTTTCCCCAGCACAGCCACCTACTTGCTTTCAATGGAGGGTAGGGTGCAAAGTCCCCCGCCCCCTGCTGAAAGCAAACTAATTCCCCGGAGCTCCGGTCGCTGTCTTTACTTCCCGAGGAAGTGTTTTGCTTTCAACGGGGGAAGTGCGGGGAGCGAAGGCACTTGTGCCTTCACCACACCACACCATTGGCCACAGGAACAACCCCCACCATCACCGCCACAGCTACCACGGCCGAACCCCCTCATCGCCGCCGCAGCCGCTGGGATCAGCAAGGCCAAGCCGCAGGAAACCCTCCCCCGCACCACACACACCACGGGAAACCCTTCCCCCACCCCACACACACAAACACCACGGGAAACCCGCCCACACGCATACACACCTTGGGAAACCCTCCCCCTGCCCCCACACACAAACACCACAGGAAACCCTCCGCCCCACCCCACCCAGACACACACTGTGGGAAACCCACACACATGTCAAACTTCCCTCCCGACTCACCTGCACACAGCCTCAGCAGGTAGCCTCCGCCCTCCTCCTTTCTGTCTCCTCCCTCGCTCTATCTAACTCTCTAACCACCTCTGGTGGTCTACTCTAACTATCTGTCACTTTCTCTTTCTCTCACACACACACTGCGTGTCTCTCTCTCACACACACACACATACACGACACTCCTGCCTTCCCAGGAATTTTTAATGTGTATGTTGGTGGTTGGAGTGGTATTTTATGTGGAGGGGTGGTTGTGCACACCCCTAACCACCAACACTCACATTAAAAATGCCCAGCAGGGCCGGGCAAAAAAAATGCTAGTAAAAAATAAGGAAAGGAATTATTCTCTTGTTTCTCCTCCCCAAAACTAATATTCAATACAATGCTATCATGGCAGGTTCCAAGTACATATAGTTTCTTTTCAGCGGGTTTACATAGCCTGCTTATCAACCAGCATAATATGCATATATGCACATTGAAAGTATGTGCACATGCAATCATACAAATATAGAAGTGCCATTGAAAATGTATATTTTTACCTACTAGTACATTTTTTTCAATCTGTTCACACTACATGAAAAATGAGATTTACACAAAAAATATTGTTATGTGCAGGACAGTCCAAGGAAATTTGGATGTCATAAATAAACAGCTGACTCGTCTTCGGCAGCTACTTGCATCTGAGCACACATTTTTTTCGTGAAAGTCATTATTTTCTCCGTTGATTGATGTGTCTCTGGTGACTTAAGCCGATCCTGGCATGAAACATGCGACCACGCACATTACACTGAATAGATGGTGGAGGGCATGGTTGAGTTTGATGAAGCTTCTGTGCTCATTGCTTAGCCTCTTCATGCCTGTGGCGTTTCCCTTTGAAGTAATCAGTAGCAGCAGAGATGGTTTGGTACCAAAGTGGTCAATCTTCGGTCGCTGCCTCCCAATTTTGTGGATTTATACCTGACACCTTCATGGTTTGTTTCAGCTGGTCCTTATAACGCTTCAAAGGAGCTCCATGAGCTCTTGTACCTGAGCAAAGTTCCCCATAAAGAATTTGATGAGGAAACCTGGAACCGTCCATCCAGTGGACATGCCTTATCCATCTAAGACGATGGCCTATGATGGAAGCTTCAATGCTTTATATGTGCCTTCTCGAGAATTGCGATGTTGGTGACATAGTCATCCCACTTGATGTTCAAGATGGACCTTGGTTTCCATCAGCTTTTTGATGTCTTGGCGATAAAGGATCCATGTTTCACAACCATACAATAATGTTGAGATAACAACCGCTTGGTATACCATGAGCTTTGTATGAACTGTTAAATCTTTGTTCACGAAGACCTGGTGCGATAGACAACCAAAGGCAGAATGGGCAGCACCAATTCTCTTCACCACATCCTGTTCACATGTGCAGTTTTTAGACAGGATGCTACCAAGGTAAGAAAAATGGTCTATCTGTTCCAGTATCGAATCTGAGATAGTAATACTGAACTCTGGAAGGGCTGTCCTTGAGGTAGGTTGTACAAGTACCTTGGGTTTCTGAGCATTTATGGTGAGGCCAAAATGATCACATGTATTCTTCAAACAGTTGACTGACTGTTGCAGCTCCTCAAGTGTGAGAGCAACTCTATCATCAGCATATTGCATTTTCGTTATCCTCTTAACACTGGTTAGTCTTCAGGAGTGTAGTCTAGCCAAATTAAAGAGTCCTCGGTCAAAGCAGTGTTTAATCTCTATTCCTGTGTTGTTATTAGATGTTTCATACTGCATGGCAGTCAAGTAAAGGGCAAAAAGGGTGCTTCTCAATTCAACCATAGTCAAGGTACTTCTGTCATTATTTGCTTACCTTTCAAATGTTGCCTTAGCAGTCAAACAAATGAGTTATCTTTTTAAAAACAAATATTCCCCATGACTCCTTAAACAATACACCACAAAAAATAGAAATAAAGCCTATTAAAAGGTATTGTTCTGCTAATCTAATATCTAACAGCTGTAACATATACATCATCATGACCACCACTGCTGGTCATAAACCAAACAAAGTAGCAATAAAATTAGACACACACCACAGGTAAAATATTGACTACTGCTATGAAAACGAACAATGGCCATAAAATAACTACACGGTAGTTATCTTTTCAGTTTATTTTTTAGAAGTGATCAATGGCCATCTAGCGGCAGTTATATGGTTTCCATTCACAAAAGAAAAATCCTTCACGCTGAGTAAAGATCAGTTGCTAGACAAATTTTATGAATGTTCCCTCAAATCACAAGATCTTTATCTGGATCTGATGTGTCATTATTTAGGAAGTATTTCCTCTTGTTCTTAACCTTGGCTCAGAGGAAATCAGTTTTCTACTAGCCTAGAGCAACCCTGTCTTCTGGAACAGCTACTGTGTCTGTGGATTAAGCTGAAAGATAAATTGCATCTCCAGCATCTTAATAGTTGTACATTTTGAAGCTGGAGATGCAACATCGATTTGTTAATAAAAAAGCAACAACAATATTATTAGATGCTGAGAAGATTCTGCCAGAAATGGAGTGAACCCATTGCAAGACTTAATCTGCAAGTACAGCCCTGAAACAAATCCTAGGACAGGAAATAACTCATGATTGTGCAGTTTTCCATATCATACAAGTCATGGACAAAGAGAAAGTAAGGGATTGTAGAGGAGAAAGGAAACCTTGAGTAAAGTCACAGACAAAGCAGATACTTTGAACCAAATATCTGTCTGGTTATGCATAATTACAAGTGAGAATATTTGGTTTCACATTTGTTGGAATAGTCCTTAATACTTAATGTTCATTGTTTATTGCAAATAAAGCAAGCTTCCAAGTGCTCCAAAACATTTGTTTTTGGTAAGGAAAGCTTATGATTTTAAGTAATTGCTCAGGATGCTCATGGTGAAGTTAAAGAAAAATGTGCCATTTATTCCCAACAAAATCATCTCAGACATAATGGATCACTTGAAGAATTTGGACAGTATTACACTATCAACCCCTTGAAACCTAACCCAAGCAAGACTCAAGTGTGCATTTTCCACCTTCAAAACCGAGAGGCAGGGGTTGATCTGGATGTTAAGTTGCAAGGGAATACTTTACAGCATTGTTCAGCACCAAAATACCTCGGTGTGACACTTGACAGGACGCTATTTTTTAAGCAGCACTACCTGAATATCAAGGCCAAAGTCAGTATGAAGAACAATATAATCAGGAAATTCACAAACTATAAATGGGGAGTTCAACCAAAGCAAAAAACAATCACAATCACACTTATATACTGTACCATAGGACTTGGTGCACACTGTGGGCGGTTCACAAGTTAATTAACATTTTGCCCCCAACATGCTGGGTACTCATTTCACTGACCTTGGAACGATGGAAGGCTGAGTCAACCATGAGCCCTGGTCAGGATCAAAATCATAACTTTTTGGTTGCAGTACAGCAATTTAACCACTGCTCCACCAGGGCTCCATCCATGCTGTGTACATCAGCTTTGGCCCTGAGCATCTCTGCAGCAGAATACACTGCTCCAGTGAGGAGTGCATCTGCACATGTGAAACAAGTTGGCATTATAGTTAATGAAATAATGTATATAGTGACAAGATGCCTCAAACCTACACCGGTTGAGAAAATATATGCTCTTGTATCGCTCCACCTAAGATAAGGAGAGAAGGAGCAGCAGACAAACTAAGTAAGAAACCCTCAAGATCCTCTGAATGGATAGGTGCCTCAAATCTGCTGACTCAGATCCAGGAAGCGCTTTATGGCAAGAACAAACATTTTTGAGGATATGAAAGAGCAAAATCAAATCAGAAGATGGAGCAAGGAGCTCACTGAGCAAGGAATAACATTAAAGGAGGATATAGCTATAGCTGAGGAACTCAACTACTCTACGTCACTTGGAGGACCCTGAACAGGCTGAGAGTCAGAGTGCCCAAATGTAAGACCAACATGCTCAAGAGGGGGCTTCTGGCAGACAACAACATGCTCTGTGAATGTGGAGAGAGAAAGAATCCAGCTAATTTGCTGGTCTGCCGATTACTACCAGAAACATGTACTGACGAAGATTTAATTTTGGCCAACGACAAAGCCAAGAAAGCAGTTCAAAGTTTGATCTTGACTCAAAAGAAGAAGAAGCACTCAAACCTAAGAAAGGCTGAAGCCTAGACTTGAATGCAAAAGCCCATATAACTGGCTTCTATGTATGCAAGTGTGCTGAAGAGCAACGTGGAGACATCTTTATAGCCAGCCCTTCACTACAGGAGAAAAAGAATTAAAAACAATTTCACTGAAGAAAGAGCTTGGAAGTCTACTTTAAAAAATTAATAAGTTAAACATTTGGAAGTGGGAAATTAATTCTTAATTAGTTGGTGTCAACATTTTAAAGAAGAAATGGTTAACTCACCTGATTGATACTAACACATTAATTTAAATATTAGTTTAACAGCCTCTACCTCCTATTCCCCATCCAAAAAGAGGAGAACTATGCATAGTGTTATAATAGATAGTCTAACCTTGAGTATACACATTGAATTAAACCACTTAAGACTCCTTAGTTAAAATGTACATAGATTTGGCTGGGTTTCTGACAGCTTTAATGTAAGATCTTCAGGCATCCCAAAATTGGGAACCATTGCTCTATAAACAGGCAGCCATTCCTACTATACAGTGGTACCTCGCTTAAAGAGCATAATGCATTCCATGGGATTGCTCTTTAAGCAGATTTGCTCTTTATGCGAAACACCATTGTAAGTGACCAATTGTGATGTCTGGCGGGGGGATTGCAAACCCCAATTTAATTGTTAAGTGAGTTTTTGGTTGGTTTTAGTTGTTAAGCAAGGCGACCAGTCAGAGAAAATTATGCTCTTTAAGCGAGTTAGTCTTTAAGTAAGGTGCTCTTTATGCGAAGTTTTACTCTACTTTCTTACCATAACACAAGAAACTTTGCCTAAGAATATAGACTTCATTGAAAGTACTCAGACAGCTGTTGTTGCATGTGATCACAGGCAGATACTAAAGTCACAGCAACACCATTCCTATTGCACCCAAGATCAGGTGAATAGAACTGCCTCATACTGTAAATGAATGGTGGGGAGTGGTTATGTTAGTTTAATCGGTGGGTGGGTATGTTGGGGTTTTTAATTGTTTTTAATATGTATGTTTTAATCTTGTTGTGAGCCACCCTGAGTCAGGTTCGCCTGATTGGGCGGCCTAGAAATTTGAACCATAAATAAACCATAAATAAATAAATTATCAGTCTCCCATGGATATTTTTTTTAATCACAACCTAGCAGCCTGTGCACAACGTGCAGCTGCGATGATTTGTATGGCAGCTCCTTAAAGAACTCTGTTCACTGATGTGACCATCTGAGGAGGCCACCCTACTCACTACAGCACTTCATGAGATTCACAGTCCCCATTTGCCACTCACAATCTTTACAACTACACACATACAACCACCTACTCATTTGCACTGCTGTTTCTGGTATTTTACCAAACATGATCACCCCCAAAAGCCTTTTCCAATATTTAGAATACTCTATTGAGTATGGCTTCCATCCAGTACCACCTTGACAGTTTTATTTAAAATAATATTAATCCCCTGAGCATGAGTTTATTTCATACATTCATGTAATGTAGAGAAAACCACCTTAATTAAATTACTGTGCTTAAGTCTCTAGTGTAGCCTGCCGGCATGTGGGTGTAATGGTTTGTTCAGCTGCTATGTAAACATTTTAAAAATAATTTAAAAATAACGATGAGGAGATCTTATTTTAGATAAAACAAAAGGAGTTTGTTTTGAACAACCAGGATTGTGGGATAGAAGAAAATGTATGTCTCTGGATATTTTAACAGGAACAAAAATAACCTTCAATTTCACATTTCTGCATCTCATACACACTCCACACACTAGATAGTTCCCTTTCTACTACCCAAACCACTCAAGTGCCTTCCCAGTCTTGTCAGGTTATTCTGCTATGGTAATAGAACAGACCATATTTAACAATAGGGTGCTTTACTCTCAAGTAAGCCCTATCATTCTTCTGAGTTGTAGCTCCCTGGCTGGACAACCCAGGCCTCTAGATATGTGTAGATAAAGTAGCGTCAAGTAAAATAACCACTCCAGGCTTCTTCAGGTATTTTAAAAGTACTGTATATTGAAATCAAAGCAAAGTTCAGAATAAAGCATCAGAAGCTTGAAAAACATTTCAAAATAAAGAAATAAAGAAAGCTGGTTATTCAAGGGATAGCCCAAGGCCCCTCTTCTTTCTCAAGCCTCTACATTTTTGCAATTCAAAGCATACACAAGAGAGTGTATCCCTTGGCACCAACCTTCTGGGTCATATCTCCTCCCTCAGGGTCTGCCTCCCAGCCATTTCCCTAAGGGATTGCAACCAATGATCTTACAAGATGATATGTCAATCACATAATAGGTTTCATTTCTCTCAACCCACGAGGCCAACATTGTTTACATTCCAAACCTGGTATTAAGGGACTCCTCATGCTAAAATCTCCATCTTGGATTAGGCTAAAGCACAGGGTATAATTCATTTTGTTACACCATACTGCCAAGCAACTCAACACCGAGTGTCAGGCAGTGGTTAACTAACCTGACAACCCTATGGATTAACGGCTTTGGGTGCCAAAGTCCACAGGGAAGGGTGATGGTCCCCAAGGGGATTAAATCCCACTTGAATCCATCTTGATGGAGGGCAGCAGCTTCATCAACACTGGCCTGGGGCCGAAGAGGACTTTGCATGCCAAAAGGGCTCAGGACCAGAAAGTGACTTACAGAACTAGATCGGTGGTACGGAGGTCATGCTGTGATGCGGAAGGCAGATGAAGGGCCACTGCATTATATTCTCAGGACAGTCTTTATGGCTGATTGCCACGATGATCGCCCATACTGGATTCGGATTCGGATACAGCAGCAGCAGAACAAGAACTGTCAACCCCTGCTACAATTCTCATGTCTCATCCCCTATTCATTCTTACCAACCAATCAGCACTCAGAACAATGCATGAGCATCTAAGCACATCTTCCCAGCACTTCTCCCATGCCTTCAACCTCAACATCCACACAAACAATGATACACCACAAACAACATACATACACTACACCCACAGATACTGTAGATACCACAATAAAGTTCCAACTTCTGATGCTGTCAGGGTGTTGTCCAAAGGTGGTACTGAAAGTGCCATGTGGTGGAGGAAGGACAATGTGGCCATATGGCCCCCAAAGCTGTCTGAGGAAGCATGACCTGGCCCCCAGCTTTAAAAGGTTGAGAACTCCTGGTAGGAAGCTTTGAAGTAAGGTGGCACCAATATGCTAGCAACTTCCCAATGTATTTTTCCTTTGCACATAGCAGCACAGGGACATCCAGAACCTTGAATGCTGCCTAACTGTAATAACAGGCTGGATGAGGTTAAGAAAGGTGAGATTAAATCCATCCATTTAATTTCTATACTGGCCTAATTAATGGAAATCTACTACTGTGAGGGACTGCAGTGGCTCAAGTGGTTAAGACACTAAGCTTGAAGACTGGAAGGCCAGGGTTTGATACCTGTGTACTGCATGATGGTGTGAGCTCCGAGCTCCTGCCAACCTAACAGTTCGAAAGCAAGAAATTGCAAGTAGATAAATAGGGACCACTTTGGTGGGAAAGTAAACGGTGTTCTGTGTACTCCGGGGTTGAGGCATGCCTGCCACATGTCCACAGAAACGTTTGCAGATGCAGACCGTGCTGGCTCTTTGGCTAATAAACAGAGATGAGCACTGAACGCTAAAGTCGGATACGACTGGCTTTCAAGCAAGGGCGACCTTTGCTTTTGCCTTTTCTACTACTCTGTGTGGTGTACACCTGGCTGTTGCTATGGCCTTTCCCAACGGAGAGAAGGAAGGAGACAGACTTCAGGATAAACGGCTGACTAGCTTTATTTTTCATTGCCATTAAATAGACAAAAAAAGCCCCGTTGCCAAGCAGAAATGGCTAACTTGTTTTTTACCTCTTAATTACTAACAGAGTTGTTCTTGACTCAACAGATTAACATTCCATTTTCTACCAGGAAGAAATCTCTAACCAGAAAGAGTTGAGTATTAGAATACACAAGAAAATAATTAGGTATTAGGTTGACCTGAGCTACGGGTGACTTTTTCGTTCAATTTAGGAGGTAAAAGGTTACTTAGATTAATCAGTTTAAGGATTCTGTCCTGATGCTTGGTTGAGTCTGAGGGCATGTCTTCAAAACTCGCTCCAGCTTGGAACCCTTAATATTAAATACTGTGTTTAATATATGAATCTGGATACCTTAGAGACCGCATCGTCCCAAGAGTGTCTGCCCATCCAACCAGAGCGGATCGGAGGGGCTCCCTAATTGTTCCATCTGCCAGAGGGGCCCATCTCTCTGGTACACGAAGGAGGGCCTTTTCTGTGTCCGCATCGGCCTTGTGGAACCTCCTGCCTGTAGAGTTGCGGGAGCAGATGGAGCTGCTACCTTTCAGAAAAGACCTAAAAACCTGGTTGGCGGGGCAGGTGTGGGGCCCAGATGGAAGAGTGGCCCCCGCCTGTTGGCTTATAAATTAAGCCCCCATTTCTTTTAATTGTCAATGAAGGCAGTTTTTTAATGTGGGTTTTTAAGAGGAATGGGGTAGGTGGGTGGGTATGTTGGGTTTTAATTGGTTGTATTGTTTTACGTGTGTGAGCCGCCCAGAGTCGGGTTTACCTGATTGGGCGGCATATAAATTTGAATATATATATAAAAAAATAAAAAATCTGCTCAGCTCAATCTAATGCATTCCTACACCTGGCCAACTTCCATAATGAAGCTTGGGGGAACATGTGGAGCAGGTGGTAGTAATTTGGAAGACACATTCAAGCATCCCAAACCCTTAAGGGCTTTGTAGGTCAAAAGAATGTTGGAAATGGAAACAATTAATTGAGACATACTGTATTTCCATTTGTGGTGGGATACCTTGTATATCTTGGATACCTTGGAGTCATTATTCAGTGAGGAGTCTGCACATCAGTAGGTGTCTCCACGAAGACATTCCGCACATGCAAATGGACTTGAGAAATCAAGTCCACTTGCACATATATATATATATTTTTGGGGGGGGGCATTTGGATATCACGTCACCCCCTGGCTAGGCGGACCATGACGTGTGCCCTCTGCTTCCACCTTACCCAAGGGATCCGACAGAGGACATTTTGGTGACTTTTAGTCCTAGCCTAAGATCATTGACAAGAGATGGACAATACTGTCTAGTTAGACCACTCAAGCCCCCATGCCTTGACAGGTCTCTCACCTAGTGGTGGGAATGCAAAGAAATTAATAGAATTTGGGTACACAATATTTAAGAAAATTAACCAAATACTGTACTAGACCTAAAATTACTGCCGAGCCCCAGGGTTGCTTTACTAATGGATTTTGGAAGTATTTTGGCAACAGCAGCAAGACTGTTGATAGCTAAAAACTGGGAAACTTATACAAATTTTAGGTTTGAAGATTGGTATAAAGAATTATGAGATATGGCTATCAATGTTAAATTGATACGTGAGTTAAATTTTTAAAAGATCTGGTAAAGATGATTGATTTTAAAGATATTTGGGGTGAGTTTACTGATTATATATTGGTTAAGAGAAAGAGTGTGAAACTGGATCAAGAAACATATAGTTTTTGAAATTAGGAGGTGAGTTGAATTATGTGGATTGTATGAACAACATGGAAAGCCCCTTGGTGATGTGTGCACAAGTATAATTATATTTTATTTGAATTTGTGGATTGTATTGTATACTGTATTTTTCTTTCTTTTGTTTTAGTAATAAAATGAAATAAACTATTTTTAAAAAGGGCTTTGTAGGTCAAATCTAGTACCTTGAATCAGGCATAGAAACTAACAGGAAAATAATGCAAGCAGGCCAAGACTGAGGAAATATGTATTTTGGTCCTGCTGAAGTTTCTGTACTATTTTCAAGGGCAGCTCCACACAATAATCTATCTTTGAGACTAGCAATGTATGAACTCACATTGTTAAGGATTTCCTGTCCAGTAGGGGTACAAGTGGACAATCTATTGAAATTGGGAAATCGTGGTTTTGGCCATGGCAGATTTTTGGAGCTTTGTGGAGAGTACTGGGTGGAGCAGCATTCTTACGTTCCTAACATGGTCTTTCACGGAGAGTGTGACCTCATCCAATTAGGTAAACCTCTCAACAACAGAATCTCCATCTTGTTAGAATTAATTTCAATTTATTGGCCCTCGTACAGTCCTCATACACTGCAGGGACTGCAGTGGCTCAAGTAGCTAAGATGCTGACTGGAAGGCGGGAGGTCAGCAGTTTGATTCCCGAGTACTGCAGGACGGAATGAACTGCCGTCTTTGTCCCAACTCCTGCCAACTTAGCCGTTTGAAAGCAAGAAATTGCAAGTAGATAAGTATGGACCACTTTGGTGAGAGGGCAAACAGTGTCCCGTGTGCTCCTGTGTCTAGTTCTGCCTGCCACATGACCACAAAAACGTCTGCAGAAGCAGACAGTGCTGGCTTTTTCGGTTATGAAACAGAGATGAGCACTGAACCTTAGAGTCAGATACGACTGGTTTCCGAGCAAGGGAAACCTTTACCTTTACAGTCCATTATCGATGCCAGACAATGCTAAAAGACCCAACAGCATCTTCCGCAGAGGAGAGATAGAGTTGTGTATCATCCACATATTGATGACACTGGACTCCAAAAAATCTCAGAATGACCTCTCCTAGCAGTTTCACATACATGTTTAAAAGCATTAGGGAGATGACAGACCCCTACGTTTTGGCTGCACTACAGCAATTTAACCACTGCTCCACCAGGGTTCTGATTCTATGTTTTTATTATGTTTTATGATAAATGTATGCCACCTTCAGCACTATCTAGTACAGGAAGTTGAAAAAAGAAATGTAAGAACAGTAACAACACCGACAGCATTTCCAGTCATAAGGTTTTTAACGTACAGCCAGAAATATTTACTGAAATGTTAAGTTGCAGTCTCCCTACTGTAAGGACAGCAAAACAGAAACCAGGCAGCAATTGTCATGTTTACCTACAGTTTTATGTGTCTGGCACTGCTTCTGCACACAGTACTCCCCTGGATTTTGCATGGTGCTACATTTATTAATTTGGGAGTAGCTCCACCACCAGTTCCAGTTCATGTTTCTAGGAAATAAATATGAGAATCAACCCTAAGTGGGTGGGGGGGTTTTTAAACACAGTTCAGTTTTAAGGAATTGCTCACGACAAAAACAGGCATTAATTAATTTGCCTTCACCACATCTTAAAGATGAAGGGCATCGGAAATTTTATTACCTTCACAACTGAATTGTGCTATGATAGTATTGTGTTTGGAATATTGTGCCTTTAAGTAATGTAACACTCGAATGAGTGGATATAATAATCACCAGCTGTAACACTGTAACCTTCTGTATCAGGACGCGAGCTAGTGACCACTAGGGGCAATAGCGAGCACCCAGCTCACATGGTTCCAATTCCCCAAATACCTACAGCGCGGGAAGATTCCCGCCACCACCTCACCTGGACAAGAAGGGCGTGACGGGGAATGACGTCACGCAGACAGTAGCCAATGGGCTATCGAGGAGCCACATTCAAATGTATAGCCACAGTATATATTGAGCTGTTCCTCCGCCATTACCACATGTTTCCCCGGACCATCATGCAATAAAGATGTGTTAAGCCAACCTTTCGGCTGTTTCTATTGTCTTGGTTCTCATACACTAAAGACAGCATTATAGCAACACATTCCCTAAATGTGAAAGAGAAATGGTTCTGTGCTTGTACCGAAATGTTTCTAATTTGATGAGTACATATTTAAGGGTTAGTTAGTCTTCCCAAGTTGATCCATTTAGGGCAGCCAAGCTGTGCACAAAAATAGCATCTTTCTCCTGGATGTCCATGTAAGGATGCATAAAATGATGTGCACCTGCTGCAATTTGCAAGAGATGGTCTGAAAACAAATCTACCATTAACCATTACTGAACCAAGGGGAAAAAAGATTTTGGCTTGCATACATGTGTTATGACTTAAGCTTTCATCAACTCTGCCTGTAGCAAGAGGAAGGAATGATCTTTCGATTGTGCGCAAGCGTTCAGCAGTGCTTTTCCCCTTCTTTCTCTGGTAATTTGCAAGTCTTTATAATCCTCCAGAGGCATAGCTTAATGCACTTGCTTTTTTATCAATGGAGGGCAGTGTTTTGAAATGGAACCCAGGTGCACATTCTGGAACATGTACTTTAATAAATGCAGCAAGAGACATCCTCAGATGGGAATGTAACAAGGATAAAGAATAATGAGCACATCAGAGTGAGTTTTCTCTTCGGCTGCCACTAATGCTCTGATCTTTTTCACAGGAGGAGACTTGCAAGGGTTATCTACAGCAAAGGAACATAAAGGAAGCCAGCCAAAGTCTATGTTTGGAACAGCCGTAATCTTGAAATGGAAATCGGCACCTTTTTTGCTGCTGTTTGCACAGAGTGACATAGCGTGCTCTGTATTTATCACCCTGGCAGCTCACTTGCAAGAAGGGCTGAGTCCCAAGAGGCTTACCTGCTGAAAGAAAGAAAGACTAGAATGGATCTATGCCAAGAAAACAACCATTTCTTTGCTGTGTCCTTCATTTGCATGGTTTCTATTCCAAGTCTGATTTAAAGCTGAAGAACCTAATGCAGAAAGAGTTCAGTCACAAATAATCTGGTTACGTTTTCCTCACTCCAATGAGGTGCACTGTGAAGGTGCCTAAATTATAAAAATTGATTCTAATTTTGCATCTATACACATACAGTGGAACCTCGGATAACAAATGGCTCGGTTAACATAAAAATCACATAACAAAAGGAAATCTAGAAAATAGTGACTCGGTGTACAGATTTTTTTTCAGAACATATTAATTGGTTTTCAATGCATTCCTATGGGAAACCATGTTTCGGTTAAAGTATTTTGGTTTCCAATGCATTCTTATGGGAGATTGCATTCAATGTATTCCTATGGAAAATACAGTTAAAGTAATTTTTACTGTAAGAAACGTCCCGGAGAATGCTTTAATTATGTTAACCGAGGTTCCACTGTAAATTGTTTTAATGCAATTTTGGGCAAATCAATGCCCCCTTTGGTCCTTCTTTCTGGAAGAGAATGCAGCACTGAAGAGTTTATTTGACCATACTGTTGGAAAGCAGTGAAAGACAACAAGACCACAGAGACCTGTGTGCCAAGAATTCAGATGCTAATGTAGACGGAGAAATATTACCCCATCTTCTTGACAGCTGTATTTCAAGAAAACCTTTCAATTAGGAAGGGGAAGAGAGGTCACTGCAGGATGTCAGTTTACACTGGACAGCCCTGTGTCATGATTTTCTTCTTTGGAGAAGAGGCCTAGGGTGAACTAGAACCAGGAATCTAAGTTTTTGGTGAATCAGGACATTTTGATTAGCAGAGATTCTGATATTCATCAGCCTCTGAGGCATACCTCTTCTCTCACAGTATCTAGACAAGAGTCTAATTTTCCCAGCAGTATTACCATGTCCTTATTATTACACAAATTCTTCTGTCGTTATTTGACCTTGAATGGGCAACTAAGTCGGGTTAGCTTTACAAAAGACTTGTTGGCAGTAAAAATGTAAATTACTACATTATGTTGATATTGCATGAGTGCACTCATGTAGTGTCTTATGATTGTCTTTTGATATGTATCTAGGGCAATGTTTCCCAATGTGGGACCAACACCCCACAGAGGGACTTGAATTCCCAGAAGCATAAGTCAGTACATTGGCTGATCAATGCTTTAGAGAATTGACTTAGGCTTCTGGGAATTGAAGTCCAAAAAACAAACATTGGGAAAGACTAATCTGGGGGGGAATATAATGATGAGTACTGTACCTGCACTTTAAAATTCATCATTGCACCACTGATTAGAGACTAGCCAAAGTATTTTTGTGATATAAGTGGTGAATGAAAAGAACAGTTCTTTTGTGCAAGCTTCTATCCATTCCAATGGAATTTATGAAGGAGAATTTAGCTGTGGATTGGGCCCATAGTAGGGACTGTGATTCTGCTGCCTTGTAATTTAAAGGATTATATTCTTTGCCATAGATTTCAATCAAAGGTAGAGTCGATTAAAAGGAACCTCTAGCTATTTTCTTATGCAAATTAATGCTTCAAAGTAGCTCTGCTTTCTAGCACTACGTCCTCCTCTTACCACTTTCTCTTGTACTAAATTTGGCTGCTCCATGCCAACCACTTTGTAGGCAAAAAAGTAAGTGTCTAGAGCAGTGATGGGCAGTCTTGGCCCTCCAGCTGTTCTTGAACTTCAATTCCTAGAAGCCCAAGTCAGCACTCCTGCTGGTCAGGGTGTCTGGGAATTGAAGTTCAAGAACAGCTGGAGGGTCAAGACTGCCCATCACTGGTCTAGAGGAAAAGCAGTGGTATGTGCATGCTTAGGGAAATTTGCAAAATTACATCACATTCCAGATAAAAACCTCAATAAAGAAGCCAATGAAAACCTTGGTAGATGCTAACTTAATGTGTGTACACATGGCTGGCTGCCTGTCTTCCTTGATAATTCCCCCCTCTTCTGCTTCTTCTGTTATTTGGCTGACAAGGGTACTATTACATGAAAGGTACTATTCTTTCAATCCAGAGGCAGACCTGGGAGCCTAGGGCCACATTGTGAACTTAAGATGGAGTTTTGACTTCTGCATCCACTAGGTCAGTAGTAGCAAACCTATGGTACGCATACCAGAGGGGGCACTCAAAGCCCTCTCTGTGGGCACATGCAACATCACCCTAGCACAGAGTTTGCCAGAGTTTGTTACTAGAAATCCAGAGGGACTGCCATTATGGTAATGGCTAAGTTCTGCTGGGGACCGAGTATGAGTGGTATAACCCTAACAGCTGCAGATCTTGAGAAAGCAATAGTCTTTGTCTCAAGGAGTAAGGAGCATGAAGATCGGTGCACCTGAAGCAGCAGCAGTGCCTGTACAGAGGCGCTAAGAAGGTAGCCCATACCTATCAAGTATCCCGTATTGCCCGGGATTTCCCGTAATTTAGAACCTTTCTACGCATGCGTAGAAGGGCTCTGCGCAGAAGGGGATGCATAGAAGGCTTCTATGCATGCGTAGAAGGGACCTGCGCAGAACGGTTCTGTGCAGGTCCCATATTGTCCGGAGCCACGCTTGACAGGTATGAGGTAGCCCCGTCACTGTGCGAGGGTGCTGAAAGCCAATCACCCACACATCCAAATTTAACAGATTAAAACAACACACAAAGAAGCACTAGAAGGAGAGATCCGAATGGAGATTCTTTGTGGAATGCTCTACACTAAAAGGTAGAAGATGAGGCAATTCAGTAAGTAAGTAAGTTTGGGCACTTGATCTCTAAAAGGTTCGCCATCACTGCACTAGGCCTTCCAAAACAGTCTAAAGGCCTTTCCATGCACATGGAGAAGATAAATCCAGACCTACTGCTGGATCTCTGAGTAATATATTATTTATTATTATTTATTATTATTTATTATTATGCTATTATTTATATAATTATTTTATAATTAATTATAATTAAAATAAAATAATAAATATTTTATAATTATTTTATAATTAGGACTGCAGTGGCTCAAGTGGCTAAGACCCTGACTGGGAGGCGGAAGGTCAGCAGTTCAATTCCTGAGTACTGCCGGACGGAATGAGCTCCTGTCTTTGTCCCAGCTCCTGCCAACCTAGCTGTTTGAAAGCAAGAAATTGCAAGTAGATAAATAGGGACCACTTCGGTGGGAAGGTAACAGAATTCCGTGTGCTACGGTGTCTAGTCCATACATGTCAACCCGTGGCTCCGGAAAAACGGGACCTGCGCACATTGCTTGTGCGCAGGTCGCTTTCCACGCATGTGTGGAAGCACTACGCCGCTTGTGCAGCCCCTACGCAAACAGCGTAGCGCTTCCACGCATGCGTGGAAGGGGTAAAACCCTTCCACACATGCACGGAAAGTGCTACGCCGCTTGTGTAGGGGCTGCGCAAGCGGCGTAGCGCTTCTGCGCATGCGCGGAAAGCGTTTCCCCCCGCTGCCAAATTACGGGGTTTTGGCAGCGTGGGGTGGGTTATGACGTCAATTGACGTCAAATTACGGGGTTTTCCCGGCCAAATCAGGATAGTTGACAGGTATGGTCTAGTCATGCCTGCCACATGACCGCGGAAACATCTGCAGAAGCAGACAACGCCGGCTCTTCGGCTTTGAAACAGAGATGGGCATTAGAGTCAGATACGACTGGCTTTCAAGCAAGGGAAACCTTTACCTTTACTAAGTAGACCCTAAGCCATAACAATAAAATAAAGAAAGCTTGGGCTACCAAGAATGAATTTCTGTACAGAACTGCTAAGACCTCCATTTAGTCCTGGGATGCAAAATCAATTTGTCGATATAGAATGCTTGAACTTTCAGCGTATGCAGTTTCTGGACCCCCATTCGGTTGGGTTTCATGACCTGCTATTTGCCAGCCTAATCTGACTGCATGCATTTATCATTTATTTTATGAATGTTATTCATTTGCAACCAGACATTAACATAAAAAGGGCAAGAACCGCTCGGGTTAGGGATGGCTGAGTGGAGGGAGGCTGTAACACTTGTGGAACCTCCTGCCAGTAGAGTTGCGGGAGCAGACGGAGCTGCTGCCTTTCAGAAGAGAATTAAAAACCTGGTTGGCGGGGCAGGTGTGGGGCCTGGATGGAAGAGTGGCCCCCGCCTGTTGGCTTATAAAATGAAGCATCCCCATCTTTTTAATGTGGGCAGTTTTAATGTGGTTAGTTTTAATAGGTGGGTGGGTATGTTGGGGTTTTAATTGTTTTTAATATATATGTTTTAATCCTGTTGTGATCCTCCCTGAGTCAAGTTCGCCTGATTGGGCGGCATAGAAATTTGAGCTATAACTAAATAAATAAAAACACACCTCAAAATTGAGCCCCATTACTCAGACCATAAGCCACCTACAATGACAAGATGATGTGGGAAATCCTATTTTTATCTAGGAAAGAGCTTCACGGCATCTGGGTGGTTACTATGATCAGACCTACATTTCTAAAGCCTATTATAGCAGATTTAGGTTTGGTGGGAAAGAAGACAAATTTGGTGAACTGTTATTTTAGTCCATTTCTTCTTGGTAAAGAGATCCTGCCATAATTTTCCCACTGAACTTCAGTAGGGATTCTTTATCAGTTAAAAAAATGGATTGAAAATTACAAATTTGCATGTTGGGGGCAAAATGCTAGTAACCTTGTAAACCACCCAGAGTGTGCACTAAGTGCTACAGGGCTTTATGGAAGTACAGGTATAATTGCTATTTGAATATTTCTATACCACTGTTCTTTCAAAAATGGCTTTCAATATTGCAGTCTTAATACCCACAAAATGCATTATAACCAAGTAATAAAACAACAAGAAAGAATGAAAGAATAAAATTTGTCATTTTTGAAGCAAATAATCGAACATGAGTTATATAATTAAGGGGAACAATCATATCCAAGGACATAGCATTGTTCCCATCAATGCTTTTTAAACTTGTGAGTCATTATTTGCGCTGGCCAAGGCAGATATTTCAGGGAAAGACCACATTTTTAAAAAGAGCAATGAGGAAGATACTTTTAACAGAAGGAGAATGGTTGCTATATATTGCATTTTAATGATGACATAACAACCAGCCAGATGTGCTTCTCTTTGAAACAATGAATTATCCCCTGCTTTTATAACAGGTACTAGAGGAACAGACATTGCCGAAAAGATAGAGGTGAAAGAGCACTCATGGAGATAGGCCATTAGCAGCCTCACTCTTGAGGTTGAAATTATTGGATCAATAAAATGGCATTTTCCCTGAAAGTCAATCAAGTTAAGTAGCAAAACAACACATCCCCATTACAGGGAGCCTCCTGCCAAAGAAATCCAAAAGATAACAGCTTTCAGAGTCTCCCTCAGAAAATCCATCAGGACATAAATGAAATGTTGATCCAAATGTACCCAAGCAATTCATTATTTCTCATTAGGGGCCATCCAACACAGTGCTCCAATTGTTGGAATTTCAAATAGAAGGAAGAGTCAGAATCCAAGGTCATATTTGATTACTTGTTCATTTATTTATTTATTGGTCAGGGGCTGATCTGAAAGTTACTACAAGGTGACCAGGCTTTATTATGTACTTCTACCCCTTCTCCCAGTACCCTGATAATCATCTTGTAGATGAAGGGCTCAATAATGGCAAAAATATTTTGGAAAAATCCAAAGAGTGGGGGGAGGAAAGGACGAAAGCAAGAATTCTGTTCTAGAGACAGGATAGAGAACTAGGTTGAGGGTGCTGAGGTAAAAGAGCATGGTGAACGTGATTAAGAGTGCGCGATGAGACAGGGAAAGAGATTGCAGTTGGGAGCACATGTGGAGTAGTCTGGTATGATCAATTTCCTGGTGATCACATGAAGTCCAGGAAAATGCAATCCAGCCCAGCTCAAATTTATGCCCAAGCTAGAACTTTTTGGTCCATGTGTTGAACTTCAGCTTTTGGGGAGCAGGCCAGATTAATTCCTGGAAAATTAAAGTATCACTTTAAATAAAACTACTTCCCAAAGCAACCCTTTCCATTGTGATAAAACATCCAACTGTGCAAACAGTCTGAATATCTTGTCTTGCTATCTGGGTAGCCATCCCCAAACTGGATCCATAATACTTCTTTTCCTCTTCTCTTAATGCCACCTCTCTGTTTCCTTGCTCTATTTCCATATTAAATTGGGTTTTGTGGTCCTCCAGAATTCCAATCCAAGAACAGTTTAAATGCTAGCTTTAATAATAATAGCTGCATGCTGTCAGGTTAATTCTGACATAAAGTAATCTTTCTGAGGTTTTTCTAGTTAGAGAGTACTCAGATATGATTTATCATTTCTTTCTCATAGGGGTGCTCCAGAAGCATGTAGCTTGCCCAATTATCTTTATAGACATTGCAATTTTGAAGCTAACCTTTGTAGTTCAAAGTGTTGTAAGTAATAGAATTCTAGATTAGGCCATAGACTTAAACACGAAACTGTCATTCTAGGTTAGGCTGTAAATGTAAACGTACTGATCTGAAAGTAAGCTCCGCTGGACACAAGAGAACTTATGTCTGAAGTTTGAGCTGCAAGCTATATTACAAACATAGCACACAACTTCACAATGATTTTTGCTGACTTTAAAATCAGCATATAGCAATCCCAATCTAAATTCTTTATGGAGGAAAAGTGGAAGACTAAATATGAGATGGATTGGTTTAGTAAAGGAAGCCATGGCCCAAACTTTGCAAGACCTGAGCCAAGATGACTCTAATTCCTAGGATTGCCATAAATCAGGAGTGGCTTGATGTCACATAGCAAGAACAAGAGAGTGGGCTAGCACTGCCTTCACCCTGTTCAGTAATGCCAACCCCTGGGGCCAAAGCTGAAGACAGATTCTCACATTTATATTTAAATACTTTCTTCAAAAGCTCTGCTTACACATCAGCAATAATTATATTCATCTGTGTAATAAAGCAAATTGTTGGCCACAAGGCAGTTGGGAGGAAAGGTAAACAAAACAAATATAGGAACACTTTGCATATTAAAGTAGTGGTATAAATAATATGATATAAGTAACCATCCATATTAACTAAACAAAATCAACATAAGGGAGCTAAAACAGGACAGCAAGATTAAGGAAAATATAGTCAAACTGGGAACCCTTTGGTTATATTCCCAGTCCTCCTCAGCTCCAAACAAAAATCAAAATTAAAAGAACAAACCACAAAACTAGCAAGCACTGGAACATCGATCTTTTCCATTTAACGCTGTAATCTTTGCAGAGCAATTCAATTTTGATGAGTGATTCAAGTTGATCTAGGTTAGTGGAGATTAATTGTCTGGAAACTATTTTATTAGCCTATGAGATATTAGCCAAGGCTCTGAAGTCCTCCCCTTAAATCATCAGTGCAATTGCCCTATTAGCTCGGCATATTCTAGAACTGTGAAATCACATTAGATGACTGAATGTGCCATCAGGTTTTAGTTTTGCAGCTCTCCATTTCTCACCGGACTAGTTCTGCACTAGACTGCTTTATGATTGTTGCTTTTCCAAAAATAACAATTTAATTGTTTAATTATAAGCCTTTACAGTGGCCGTACGGAAGCAGCGAAACCATTAAGATAAAGAAACAAAAATATGTACGAGTGATGTCCAGTCAGATTTATTCTTTCTGTCACAGTTCAAGGAAGCAGAGCCAGCCCTACCGTTAGTCAGAGGGCCACCTCCAATCTGAGGTGGTCTGTTTCTTGCTGAAAAGCTGAGAGGGGGTTGCATACCTTTGAGAGTACTTTTGTATAGAGAGTCAGTCCATTCCACCTACTAGACATATAATGAGAACCAGGAGGCTGCTCCTGACACTTTTCAGTTTGTCATTTTTTTCCTGCGAGTAAAATTTGTTAAGTTTACTTATGAGTTTGCTCATCAGTGAGGTTGACCTGGATTCAGTGGTGGGCATCAGCAGGTTCGCACCAGTTTGCCAGAACCGGTTGCAGAAATTCCGGCTGGCCCCACCCATCCAAGTTTTGAAATAAAGTAGTCCTAGTTCGAGTGCAATACAGGGCTTTCCCCCTGGCCACACCCACAGAGTAGGTAGTAAAAAAAATTTGGAGCCCACCACTGCCTGGATTACTCACAAGTAAGGAGGCAGCAGTTATCATTCAGCAGGAGAAGACAACTTCCCTTTTTTGTTGTCAAATAAGGTAACATAGTGAAACAGTGGTGCATCTGCCTAGCATGGCACACCTAGAATTGTTCTGTTTCAGATAAGGAATTAATTTTTAAAAATAGATTCGAAAGTACAAGAACAGATTTCTCCCTTTTAATGTTACAACCTACTACATATGCCTGGTAATTTGATAAACAGGCAAAGACAGCCATGTGATCGATCCACAAAACAGATGCAGGAGATAGATGATGCCTTGATTGGATCACGGAAAACATCAAACACTGTGTAAGCTTTCATGATTCAAGATCACTTCTTCAGGCATGTATCAATTTATTGTGGATAGGGCAGGAAAATTATCAATGTAAGTCCCAAAAGATGTTGTGCCAAGCTCTGTGGCTTAGGTGTGAAGGCAGCCAATGGGGGAGGATATCAGATGCAGCCAGCTGTTTTTTCCCCAACTCACACAAGTTGCTCGTTGTTCCCACAAGGGGACAATGACAATAAAGATTTATCTATCTATCTATCTTACGGAATTATTGAAGATATCATCAAGGTATCTTGGGAGAAGGGACCACCACACACATTGGGGACCACCATCAAGGGTTGCCATAAATCAGAATTGACTCAACAGCACACAATCATTATTAATTAAGGCTGCCACATTACTGCTACACAAAGGTTTAGTGTACTGGAACCAAGGCAATAGAAGCAGCCGAAGTCTGGCTTAACACATCTTTATTGGCACACTGGTAGACTGAACATACTGGTTCATACTGGTAGGCGTTGAGGAAAATCGCCCAACTCAGCATTCTGGGGGACAGGATTTGTGGGGTCGGCTTGCCTGTGGTAAAAATCCCCAAAAGGGGTTTGTGATCGGTCACAATTGTGAACTGGCGGCCGTACAGGAAATCATGGAACTTCTTTGTTCCCACGATTATGGCAAGAGCCTCTCTATTTGTTTGCGCGTAATTGCACTCCGCCTTTGAGAGTGACCTGGAATAGAATGCAACCGGGGCTTCCCGCCCGTTCTCTAACACGTGGCACAGTACAGCCCCCACCCCCACTGGTGATGCATCACAGACCAAGGTTACAGGTTTCCTTGGATCAAAATGGGTCAGAACGGTGTCTGAGGACAAGAGCCCCTTGAGCTCCTTGAACGCTTTCTCCTGTCTATCTCCCCACCGCCAAACCGCATCTTTCTTTAGTAACCCGTGCAGTGGCTTATTATTTTGGTGTCTTGCACAGAAGACAAAGAAGGAGCCACAGTAAGGGCTAAAACACGACTTTATTGCATGATGGTCAGGGTGAACATGTGGTAATGGCGGAGGTACAGCTCCTTTTATACTGCAACAATACATTTGAACATGGTTACACGGTAGCGTATTGGCTGCTACCAGCGTGACATCATTCTGAGTAACGCCCTTCTTCTCCAGATGTTCCTTGTGCAGGAAGGTTCCTGCGGCTGACGGTAATTGGGGAATTTGTACCATGTGAGCTGAACGCTCGCAGCTGCCCTCTATGGGCAGCTAGCTCGCGTTCCATTAACAGCTGAGATACATTGTGATCATTGTTAGGTTACATTCGGACATTGCAGTGGCTACGTTCATTCTTAAAGCGATACAGTTTCATACACAACACTCCTCCCCCCTAGGATGGGACGAAGTCCCTCAACCATTGTGGCTTCCCGCATGTGTGCTTGGGGCGTACGACTACTTGGCTGAGCTCAGGGAACTTGGGGACCGAGTTCTGCAGACTCTCGTCCTGCAACGGAAAGGGGGGACTCATTAGTCGTCTGGCGGGGACTCTGTGGCAACCTTGCGTTTGGGGAGGGAAATGGGAGATATAACTGGGATGTGAATCCCTGCCTGTCACTCGTGGCACCTGGTGACCCCCCCAACACGAATCTAGGAACTGATGAGGAGACCCTTGCTGCCTCGCCCTGGTTTCTTGCGCCTGCAACTGGTGAACCTGTACTTCCGCCTGCTGCCTGAGACAGGGGTCGAGACGGGGGTCTTGGTGATGGGGTGAACTCTAGGACAAACGGACTGGGAGGGCTAGAAATACCAGAGGCTGAACTAAAAACCCTCTTCTCACTCGGATGGGTGGGGGACCACTCCGCAACACCCCCCTGGTATGGTAACATAAAGTTAAACTCATCAGATGACTCCTCATTCCTCTCTTCCAAAGTATCCTCCTCCCCGTGTGAGAATCGAGGATATGCATTTGTATCTGGGAGGATCCCCATGTCTCCCCCTTGAGCTAAATGGGCAGGGGAGAACCATAATGTTGACTCTTTGTCACTGGTTACTCGCCGCCTGAGTTGGTCAGCGTGCCTTCTCCACAGCAGACCTGTACTGGTTTCAACCATGTACGACACTGGCCCCATTTGTTCAGTAACCACTCCTGGAACCCACGTTGGTCCCGAGGTTGCGTAATTCCTACAATGAACCGGGTCCCCTACCGCAAAACCTTTGGAGCTCTCTATCTCTATATTTCTTCCCTCATCCTCCACCCTGGTCGGATCCAACCAATCAAAAAGTGTTACCGGCTTCCTCCACATGAGGAGCTCAGCCGGCGAAAGTCCTGAAGCCAGGGGAGTTGCCCTATAACAAATGAGGAATTGGCACAGCTGGAGGTTCAATTCACCAGGACCCATGCGCCGCAGTGCGTCTTTCGTAGTTTGCACTTGGTGCTCTACTCTACCTGACCATTTGTGGCAAGGTGAAACGGGGCAGAGGTAATGTGCCGAACGGCATTCCTCTTGATGAATGCCTTGAATTCCGCAGACGTGAAAGTACTGGCGTTATCGCTCACAAGCACGTCCGGCAGGCTGAAACAGCTGAACACCTTGCACAATTGTTTAATGGTTGTGGCAGATGAGGTGTTGGACATAGGAAAGACCTCTAGCCATTTGGAATATGAGTCTACTATCAGCAGAAAAAGGGAACCCCGGAAAGGGCCAGCGAAGTCGATGTGCACCCGGGACCATAGCCCGCAGGCCGTGTCCCATGCCCTGTGAGGTAGTCGGGACTCTTCGGGCTGAGAGCTCTGGCAACTCTCACACGTGCCCACCAAATGCTCTATATCCGCGTCTATCTGCGGTCACCAGAAATAGCTCCTGGCCAAGGCTTTGGAGCGCACTATTCCCGGGTGGCTGGTGTGCAGTAGCCTGAGCACCTTTGCCCGTAACTTCTCTGG
Organism: Bradypodion ventrale; assembly: GCA_035047345.1. Classification (NCBI taxonomy): domain Eukaryota; kingdom Metazoa; phylum Chordata; class Lepidosauria; order Squamata; family Chamaeleonidae; genus Bradypodion; species Bradypodion ventrale. Next base: position 73,579 of record JAWDJE010000007.1, read on the forward strand.
GATGACCACCCGTTGGCCCCAGAGGAGGCAGCCCCTTTCAATGGAAAGCTCTACCCTGCGTCTAAAAAGTGGTTTGAATTCCTCCTCGGGGGGAGTTGTGGGCCACCCTTTTCTAACCCAGGAACTGACTTGGGACAGGGCTTTGTCAGCTGCTGTGGCTTTGGCGATGTCTGTGGGAATGATGGGGGGTGAGTCGAGAGACTCGATCAGCAGGACCTCGCATTCGGGGTCTCCTAATTGAGGGAGGGGAGATTGAGACAGCACATCTGCATGGGAGATCTCCTTCCCTGGGCGGTGAACCAGTTCATACTGGTAGGCGTTGAGGAAAATCGCCCAACTCAGCATTCTGGGGGACAGGATTTGTGGGGTCGGCTTGCCTGTGGTAAAAATCCCCAAAAGGGGTTTGTGATCGGTCACAATTGTGAACTGGCGGCCGTACAGGAAATCATGGAACTTCTTTGTTCCCGCGATTATGGCAAGAGCCTCTCTATTTGTTTGCACGTAATTGCACTCCGCCTTTGAGAGTGACCTGGAATAGAAGGCAACCGGGGCTTCCCGCCCGTTCTCTAACACGTGGCACAGTACAGCCCCCATCCCCACTGGTGATGCATCACAGACCAAGGTTACAGGTTTCCTTGGATCAAAATGGGTCAGAACGGTGTCTGAGGACAAGAGCCCCTTGAGCTCCTTGAACGCTTTCTCCTGTCTATCTCCCCACCGCCAAACCGCATCTTTCTTTAGTAACCCGTGCAGTGGCTCCACAACAGATGCCTTCCTTGGCAAGAAGGAGTGGTAAAAGTTCAGGAGCCCTAAAAATGAGTGCAGATCCGGTTTTGCGGTGAGGTGAGGTGCATTTTGAGGTGCGGTGGGGTGAGGTGCGTGGAGATGGGCGGCTGGAAGTGTTCCCTCAGCGTTGTGAGGATGCGGTCAATGGGCACCGCGTCGACCCTTCTGGGAGCTAGCAGATTCATCAGGATGTGCAGCGTGGCCGGCCCGACCTGGGCTAGGAAATGCGACCACATCTTCCCTTCGTTGTCGATGCCTGCAGCATCCATCGCGTGCCGGAACTGGCACTCGTACAGCTCCCATTGCTCAGGATCGCTGATGTTGAATTGGTGTGGCTTGATCTTAGGATACGCCATATCCCACCTTCGTCGCCAATTTAGTGTACTGGAACCAAGACAGTAGAAGCAGCTGAAGTCTGGCTTAACACATCTTTATTGGCACACTGGTAGACTGAACATGTGGTAATGGCGGAGGTACAGCTCCTTTTATATTGCAACAATACATTTGAACATGGTTACACGGTAGTGTATTGGCTGCTACCTGCATGATATCATTCTGAGTCATGCCCTTCTTCTCCAGATGTTCCTTGCGCGGGAAGGTTCCCGCGGCTGACGGTAATTGGGGAACTTGTACCATGTGAACTGAACGCTCGCAGCTGCCCTCTATGAGTTTCATACACAACAGAAGGTAATATTAGAAACACATCTCAAACACGGGGGGGGGGGGGGCTCGTTTACAAAAGGAAAATGGAATTTTGAGAAAGCATTAACTACAGTATATCTCACCACTCTCTCCAGCAAAAATCCTTTCAACCCAGAGTAATCTCTGACATGAAATTATTACCACTCCTACCTACTTCCCAAACCAGTTTTAATATAAAGAAACAACTATTATAATTTCAAAACATGCATAACCTATATATAATATGTAGTTTGCCATTCAGCAGGCAGTGCAGCATGGGTCAGGAAGTCAGAACATTTGTTACAAATTCCATATCCTGTGATTGCTGAAAGCATGTTGGAATTTTTTTTCACATTTGGCAAGAAAAACTAAAATACTACAGGTATCACAGAAAAAATGCCATGAGGCCCTCAGTCTGATCCTTGACATATGTATGGAACATAGATGTAATTTACGTTAACCATCTGCAATTACATTAGTCTCATTATACAGCTTCCGCTCTGTCTTTTGATATGGATGATGTTTCCCACGTTTCTTTTTCAGTTGTGAGAGAGATAAAAGCTTTCTATGATCAAACAGCAAAGCCATTAACACAATATTAACAATACTCATAAGCATCTCTCATTACTGTTAATGCACAAAATATATTGTTATAACTTAAAACAACCCATCTTGTATAGCCAGCAGAACAAATATATACCATCATGTTAATCAGTTGTCATGTGGAATACTGACAATTCAGTGCATTTTGAAACCATATGTCAATGTAATGTGTGGGCTAGTGGTTGCCTACAGTATCAGCATCGTATAGACAAATATAGTACGTAGTACTATAAAAGGGTAACATTCATTACATGGGAACTGATTAAGATCATGTAATCAAGTAACCCTTTCAGTTACACCAATCTCAATTTGTGTCAAAGTAGCAACATCAGATAAGGAAACTAACAGGCCCGTGTTAGATACCTTTGGAGGGCAAGGAAGGGACAGAAGTGATGAGGGCACCTATGGGGGGAAATCAGGGCACCTGGGGCCAACAGTCTCCTCCTCCTTCTCCTCGGGCCGGCCCCAGAGCAAAGGCGGATCTGCCAAACCAGAGGAGGAGAAGGAGGTGGTGTAGTGGGGTGGGGTGGGCAATCAGGGTAGTGCAGGTACTGCCTTCTCTCCCATCCCCGATGATCCGGGTCCCAACAGCCCCCACCTCTGGAAACTGCTGCCTTGGCCGCCACCCCTCACTTGGTCCATCCTGCGTGCAGCACTTGGGGATGGAGGGGAGAGCTGAGCTGAGGGCACAGGCATGTGCGCACACCCAGCAGGAGCAGCCAGAGAAGCTGCCTCGCTGTTGCCGTGCAAGTGGAGGAGCACCAGGATTTTTTCCCCAAACAAAGGGGCACCTTGGTTTGAAGGAAAAAACAGCCTGGTGCTCCTCCTCTTGCAGTCAACAGAAATGGTGAGGTGGCTTCTCCAGCTGCTCCTGCCAGGTGCACATGCGCCAGTGGCCAATCCAAGGGTGCCAGTCGTAATGGGGGCCTAGGGCACACCAGGATTAATCCCTCTGGGCCAGCATGGGCCAAAAAACGTAATACAGTAAAACAGTAATACAGTAGTTTGAGAAGGGAAAATAAGAAATAGAGGTAAAAGAGGGTTTGGCAGGACGACCAAATGTATCCCAGTATATCCAGCAACAAATACCCTTTCCATATGTGGATCCTAGTATAATATATCAATGTCATCGGCTGCTATTCGTATTTCCCCCTGGAACAGGAAAAATGCAGTTGGTGTGAATTTGTTTAAGGTGGATCCCAGCTTGCCGTGAAGTGACCCACACAGTGATCACGGAGCCATCTCCTGTGGTATGTATGAAATGAGACATAAAGGATTTAACACCGGGACTGCGATGGACTGCTGCAGCCTTGAGGATATTAACAAGGTGTGCCTTCACAGCCAGTCCATCTGGCATGGCCTCTTCCACCTCCATGACCATTGGGAATCAGAATAGTGAAGTGGTTTCTCCTCCATTCATTTTGCCATTGAGCCCAATATGATGGTTTCTAGTGGCATTTCCTCCACCGAGGGAGCCATCACCCCACCTAAAGGGGCTCATCTGCCCATAGCCATTGTCCCCTTTAAGGAGTCAGGTTATTTACCACCACCCAACAATTGGTGTTGAACCACTTGCTGTACGGTCTATTCCATTACCATAGCAGGATGTCCGGCCAGACATATGCACACCCCCTAAACCAATGGATCAGTGATGTTACTCACTATAAGGCACCTTTCTATATTTCCCCCTTTCCCACACTAATAGGAGCCTATCCTGTGTTACTACATTGTCAATGTCTTATTCTGAAGTTAAGTAATTGCTGTATAAAAGATAAATAGATAAAATTTACTGAAAAAATTATGATGAACTAACATCCTCATATTTCATGACCTCTCCCGTTAAAAGGTTGGTTATCTGGTAAAGTGTAAATATCAATGTTTGGTCCCCTCTCCCAAGATAGAATGGAACCTCTTCAGGACATTTCTCTATATTGCAATTTCCTCAAGGAAATCTGCCCGATTCCTTAATAATTAATTAATTAATCTATATACCTAAAACCAAAGTCTCGGGGCCCTCTTGGTGGGCCCATGTGGGCCACCAGTAAGGGGCAGTGGATGGCGGGCAACCCACACATGACAGAAAACACCCACCCCGGCTATGTTTTCTGCCCCCTCCCCCTGTGGGTGGGCAGCTCCCCCAATGATGGCAGGCCAACCTGTGGCAGCAGCAGGGTGGCCAGGGACTCCCAAGGCCGGTGGAGGGCAGGAAAGTGCCCATTGGGGCAGGTTGGCAGCCCGCACGACCCTTGCCAGTTGGCCCAACCCTCTCCCCTGTATCCCTCCCAGCCCAATGCTCTCTGCCCATCTGTGCCAGCCCCTGTGCACTCGGTGATCCCCCCACCCTTTCCCTGGACCCTTGCCAGTCAGCCTGATGCTCCCCCACCCCTCCTGTCTTGTACAACCTCCACTGCTGCCCCATGGCACAGGTCCTCAGATCCCTCACCACCACCCCACATGCTCGGCAGCTGTGCTCCATGCCCCCTGGCCAAGGAGGGGCTAGGGGCCCTCTTGGCAGCCCGCACACCAGGTTGGGTCCCACACCTGGGCAACGCCGGGTACCCCTGCTAGTAATTACTAAAGTGAAGAAAACATAAGGAGGAGCAATTGACTGAAACAACTTTGGTAGGAAAAGATAAGAGATCTAAGTAATCTTTCCATCTCTGATTTCTGGTATTTCTGTTCAGTAACAGTTCTTAGCCTCAGAGCCTTGTGTAAGGAAAGCTGTTTTGCTTTGATATTGTAAAACAAAGTCTCCCCTGACGCAAAGAAAATCTGAGTCATTCAGATGGATTATTTAATTTCAGCCTGAACAGATTGTTCTGAATAACCTCTGCCTTTTGCCAGTTATGGAGAACAGCAAATCTCTGTTTGGAAATCAGCCAAATAATTTGAAGTTCTTAAGCTATTCATCTATAATCACTGGTGAAGTGTTTTTTAACATCTGTCAGGAAGAGCTGCGATTTTTGTTGAAGAAAATCCTCTTAACAAAATTCAGCCACACTGAAAGTGTTATTACTGCAGTCAAGAAATCATGGTGATTGTTTCTACCTTGCTCCTGGCCACTCTGGTTTCTTACTACTGTTTTGCCTATTCCCTTTCCATATACAGTACAGTATAAACCTCAGGATGGCTTCTTCCATGGCAACACTGCAATACATAACCTAGTTAAGAAAAGCTTTAATACATGCTATTAAAAGACCATTGTTCTAATTTCTCATGCATGCAAAGTGATGCTTAAGATGTTGCAACAAAGGGTTTTACCTTACATGGAGCAAGAAATAACTGATGTTCAAGCTGGATTGCAAAAAGGAAGAGGCACTTGAGATACTATTACAAACTTCCACTGGATACTTGAGTTCACCAAAGAATTTCAGAAGAAGATCAGCCTGAGCTTTAAGAACAATAATTCCATGCCGTCAAGTCGATTCTGACATATGGTGACCGTTCCCAGGACTTCCCAGGCAGAGAATATGCAGAAGTGGTTTACCATTCCAATCTTGTGGGTCCTAAAGGAAATCAAGCCTGTGCTGTCTCTGGAGGCAAAAATATGATGAAACTGAGGCTGCCCTTCTTCATGCACATCATGAGGAGAAGGAAAGATTCCCTGGGAAAGACAATAATGCTGGGAAAGGTGGAAGGCAGCAGAAAAAGAGGAAGACCAAATATGAGATGGACTCCCAATGAAGTTTCACACTTGAGTTTGCAAGAGCTGAGCAGGGCTATTGAAGTCAGGACATTTTGGGGATCTCCCATCCATAGGGTTGTTATTAGTCGGAGACAACTTGACAACAATTTAAAAGGCCAAGGGAACTAAACTGGTACTATAACAACTGCATTGTTGTTGTGAACTGAGCTATGTGTGTTACGTTAAGACACATATATGTGTCACCACCTATCTCTATTAAAAATGAATTTCCTTGAAAGTTTCAGGTTGTTGTGAATTTTTTAAAACCCACAGAATAGCTGTAATAACCTAGGTTGGGTAACCAATGCTGTTTGACTTACTTTCCAATCCATTGTAGGTTGGAAAGCCACCCAGTTTAAATTTCAGTTTTTATACATCCTAATCCCTTTGAAAAGAACATAACTCTCTATCTTACTTTAACAAAGGCTTTTCTTACTAACCTTGCAATTACACTTATATACCGCCCCATAGCACTTAGTGCACTCTCTGGGTGGTTTACAGGTCAGTAATTAGCATTTTGACCCCCAACGTTCTGGGGACTCATTTTACCAGCCTCAGAAGGCTGAGTCAACCTTGAGCCCTTGTCAGGATTGAACTCACAATGTTCTGGCTGCAGTACAGCAGTTTAACCACTGCACCACCAGGGCTCATTTCTTAGAGGAATACACCCTCTTCAAAGTTCAAACATATGTGCCCTATACTTTTACTACTTATACGAATAATAATTACCTGTGATCAAGTCAGCTCCAACATAACCTTCCAATATTTGGGTTTTTTTAAAAACATCAAGTGCTCATCAAGTGCTCAATCCCTTCTGGGATTGCTGTGGGACTGAGCAGTTGACTCAAGTCCTCACAGGTGGTAGGTCAGGTAAGTCCACCGGCCACACATGCTCTGGATGTTCTCAGCTGGTAGGTCTCCTAGGAGGCAAAGTGAGGATTCAATCTCTTGCACATGGCTCTGTAACCAGTTGATCATTCCTACTGTGCTATATGAATCCTTCATTTGACACTATATATATTCCAGTTGCAGCTGGAATAGGAGATTTGTTGAGCCAACTTTTTCATAAGTTCCATTGATTCAATGGGCCTACTCTAGTTGTGACTTACTTCACTAAGCAAGAGAATTTCAGCCACTATAAGATATTTTATCCAACTATATGATGTATTTTTATTATTATATGCTACTCTTGAATGTGTCAGGATAAAGAATGGGTCAAACCATTAAAATGTGAATAAATAAATGAATACTATAGGGCCTTAATGAGCCTTGCTTGCACTAGCCAGAAATTCAAAATACAGAAGCAAAAATTGTATGTGAGCATGTGTACACCTAGGCCATTTCACTAGCATGAAAACAATTAATAAGGGTGCCAGAAAAATAGTTTCATAATTTGTAGGGCTCAGTAACTAAATATGATACATAGAAAATCCATATTCACCTTAGCATGGACAGCAGCAGAAATGATAGATTAACTACAGTCCTCCTTATTTCACTCACATATCTTTTTCCCTCCTTCCATTTATAGGCAAATTAAATCACTGGTTCAAGTCGCAGAGGCCCATATTTGCTAATATGCTACACGGATACGAAGATTACAGAGAGAGACTTGCCTCTGGTTATTTATAGTTAGCAAGCTTACAAAGCAATTAGGTTGCTTTAGAGAACATGTTTATAATTTTTTCCCATGTTCTTCTTTCCTTGTTTATGAGACTCTTTACGCAGGCAGAAACACACACACATCACCTTTATTATTCAACCTTAAAAGGTAAAATTTTGTAAGTAGCATGCTGAGAGAAAACCGGTCTCAAAAACAAGTTTTTGGCAGCTGCTGTCTGTCAATTTCTGCCCATGAGTCAGCAAATGGCAGTGGAATGTCACTGCTCCATTAATATTCATTTGGCCCAAGCAATGCCAAGTCCTTTCCTGGTGCCAAATCCATCAGCTAGAGCTGTAGAAGAAACAGCACCCGACATTTAAAAACCCAAGGGCTGCCTCTATTTGTGATGTCCATGTTAGACCCTTAAAGATTTCAGCAGCATCATACAAGGTAGAGGGGGAAATGTTCAGACTTCTGATCTTTGTCAGAAGAAAAAGAATGTTACTGAAAACAGATTCATTAGTCTTCTTCTTTTTAAGAGCAACAAAGTAAAGTCTACAGCACTTAAAAGACTGTTTGTTCTTCTGGCTGCCAACAGCCACACTAACTTGACTACCCCTTGAATATTTTCAAACTTTCCAAGGACTGATTTATTATCTTACAGTTAAACCAAAACACCAAGCATAATAATATACAAAAAAGAAGTTGCTGAATAATTTTTTTAAAAAATGTGTCAGTGATTACTGATTTTTTTCCCCACTGTGATGACATAAATTTAAGGTATACCTTTTATAGCTTTTAAAAAAATAAACTTAGACTTATTTATTATTTCTTTAAGGAGTAAAAACAACAAGAACTCTGGTTGAAATGTGTCAGAAGTTTTCTATGGCATATGTTTTTCTCTCTCTGATATCCGAAGTGTAGGACCCAACCAAGCTAGAGGAGTACATAAAAATCCCTGCTTTTGCAGGTGAAAGGGTTTGAGGAGGCTCCAGAGCACATGTGTTTTGCTACCTAAAGTGTATTGCAGTCAAGGTGCACTATATTCTAGGCCAGCTAACCTGTTTTGCCACATGAGATGGGAAAAAATCACAAGCATATCTTTCCATCCTTGGCAGTTCCTCCCCCTGCAGCTACTACCTGTAGTCTTTGCCTTCAAAAAGAAGAACTGCTTCTTGTATCATATTATTGAGACTGCAAGGGGCTGCATGACTCAGTGGTTAAGAAGCTCGCCTTGTTAGAATAGAAGGCTGGCAAGTCAGAAGTTCAAGACCTGGGTACTGCATGATGGATTTCTGACACAAAATTATTATTATATTAAGACTGCATCTCAAATAAGGATTGCTAGAAACAATACAATTACTATAAGACATCGTCTCCAAAGGTGCATACTCAGCACACCATGACTCTGTGTTACATACACTGGAACTGAACCAAAATTGAGCGATTCTAGCTATAACAAAAAAGACAGTAACTCCTGACAGGCAGCCAGAAGGGGCACATAGGGATAAATCAGGGACAGACTGGTTCATGATTATCTGTTGTAACAGACCCATTACTCCCAAGTAGACCCTTGGGCCTACAAGTAAATGGGACCGCTCCTGAATTGATGCCCTGTGGCTAAGCAGTCCAGGATTTCAGCTAGCCTTTACACCAGGGGCTCCCAACCTTTTCAAGCCAAGGGCCGGGTCATGCTCTCTCAGTCAGCTTCAAGGGCCAGATGGCCATTTTGCCCTGCCTGCATGATGAGGGTGACCATTTTGTCCCAACAGCTTCAAAGGGATAGCTATTTTGTTTCTCAAATGCCCTTAGAGGGGTGGGGGAGCCACATGAAATGGCACCATGGGCTGGATCCGGCCTACAGGCCATAGGTTGGGAACCTCTGCTTTACACAAATCCTGACCTGAATCAGGCTGTTATATAGGTAGCACAAAGGAAATTAAACAACTCCAGTCATCTTCATGTCTTCTAAAAGTATATTGTAGCAAAAGTAGGTTACAGATTTCTTAATTTCAGGAAGAAAAACAACTCTAGGTATGAAGCAAATTTAGTTCAGAAAGCACATTGAAAACAATGAAAATGTGACTAAGTGTGGAAGCCCAGAAGGGCCCTTCCCTCTGGTTTAATAGACTACATGATTGCGGAGTTCAAAGCACCCCCCATAGACTTACACAGCGTGGAAAGAGCGAAGAGCAAAAAGGACCATCCTCTCTTGTCCCTTCCTTTTTACCTCCTCCCACAAACTCCACCCTTTGGTCCTTCCCCTGAAGGAGTCCAGCCAATCACTACACAGTATCACATGTCTATAAAACATATGTTTCATTTCTCCAAGAACACAAAGGTTAGAATGTTTAGTCTACTAAGCAGTTCCTGTTCAGTGACAACCCATAATGCAACACTGCCACCTCCCTCCAGTGAATAGCACACAGAAATCTATGTCACTATTCTAAAAAAAAACCACAGGCCCCATTTCTATCCCATGACATCTGTATATTTGTATATACATATATCACTTGATCACTGGGGAGAGTAGCAAACCAGTGCATCCCCATGGTGGACCAAACTGGTGGACAATCTATACTCAGTTGCACCCAATGTCACTCTGAGAATATGCAATATCTTACAAATATTTTTCCCTATTCAGACAGCTCAGAGTCATCACACTGAGAAAACTGTTAGGCCACATTTATTTATAAGACTCAGAAAAGTTATTTTTGGCATACAGTTCCTAAATCTGCCAGAGTCATAATCTGAAATGCAGTTTTCCCAACTCTATTTACTCGTGCCATGGTTTAAAATTGATGAAAACTTGAGTGGCATGGCATGAAAGCCATTCTGAGGGAAGGAAAGCTGAGCCAAAATTATAGAAGAATCTGTCATGATTCTTGACTGCAGGCTGTCTCAACACCATTTACAAAGACTTTCTGTACTCCACCATGGGGATGCACTGGTTTGCTACTTTTTACCTGTTGGCAATATTTGCAATGTGTCTTTAAGTAGAATACTCTTTAACCTTCTCTCTACATTTTTTAGACAATAAAGAGTGGGTAAATTTTGGTCCTGGTCATCTTGCCAACCTCACATCTTTAGCAAGGGAGAGTCACAATGGTCTCAGAAGTCCAACAAACTGGCCCTTGTAAATGCTATGTTTCTTTGGATTCATGAGAAGTTTTGATATGACCTGAAAATCTCAAAGTCATATCATTCTCAATAATATGGGAGCTGGTGCAAGAACAGGCAATTGTGGGTTCAAAGGGGTATTTTTCTGTAATATTCTGTCCTGTGACTCTATGGATATCAGGCATCCAGAACAATGTGGTAGATAGAGTGATGGACTAGGATTCAGGAGTCCTGGTTAAAAGATGCCACTTGGTCATGGATACTCATTGGAGAGAGGTTTACCAAGGTAAAACTACTCCTTACACATTTCACTAACCTTTAAAGCTCTATTAAGGTCACTATATGTTGATACAATTTGATGGCACATACTACACACATATGGCTCTCATCCCCTGCTCTGCATGCAGTCTTAAAATTCATGTTTCACATGCCTTAATTTCTGCTTTCTGTTCTATAAGCAATATGTTGTTCAACCTGCTCACCGTTCTACTTTTCTATCCCTAACAGCCTCAGTGGCATCAGCCATCACGAAGTTTTGTTGTGCCTATTAATGTGTCTCGTGTGTTTGAATGACAGATTCCACAACTGAAGCAAAATTTAATCTATGGATCACACTGACTCTCTTCTCTTGCAATAACTGTATCATTGCATTATCCTCTAGTGGGCACTTCTTTTTAGTTTGAGTTTTGTTTTCAATTGGTTATGAAGCCAAAATGCTAGGCTCTTTGATCACCTTGGAAACACTTCCTTTATTTAATCAGATTAAACAGCCCAGATAACATCCAGTAGCTTTACTGTAGTCTTCTGCATGGCTCTCTTTATTATGTCCAATATTCTTGTGGACTGTGAGACCTTTGTAATAAAAATGTGGCAAATGTGTTAGCAAAAAAGACAAACATTATTTCCTGGTCTATAGTCGTGCAATGTAACATAGACTAGAACTGCAAAGTATTTTTCGTTGGCAGAGTCAGTATTCCTTGATGTTTTGATTTACATTTTTACTTATATACAGTTGAAATGAAAAAAGAGGAGGATAAATATTGCAACTACTGAAAAACCATAGCAGGGTAAATATTCTTGCAAATTACTTTTAGTACAGTACTCACCTTCTCAATGGTTATTCCTAATGTGTGATTTCAGAAATCACTAGCCTTTGACATCATCTTTAGATGAAAGAAAGCATTCAAATGTAAACAATCAATACAATTCATCCAATTCTGAAAGCACTTTCAAAGATTTTAATAACACTATCTGAACTGTATGATCTCCTTCCCCATTCTATCATCATCATCACCACCACCACCACCGCCACCAAACTTACTTACATGTCTCAAACAGAGATTATGTTGTTGTTGTTGTTGTTGTTGTTGTTCAGTCGCACAGTCGACTCTGACCCTTTGAGACCCCATGGACCATTTTCCTCCAGGCGCCTCTGTCCTCCACCATCCCCCTCAGCCCTCCCAGCTCTGTGCCCATTGTGTCTACAATATCATCTAGCTATCTCATCTTTGGCCTCCCCCTTCTTCCAACACCTTTCCCAACATCAATGCCTTCTCAAGTGAATCCTCCCTTCTCATTTGATGTCCAAAGTATTTTAGCTTTGTCTTTACTATTTGACTTTCCAATGAGCAGTCAGGGTTAATTTCTTCTAAGATTGACCTATTTGTTCTCCTCACTGTCCAGGGGACTTTCAAAACCCTCCTCCAACACCACATTTCAAAGGCATCTATTATTCTGCGTTCAGCCTTCCTAATTGTCCAGCTCTCGCATCCATACATTACTACTGGGAATACCATTGCTTTGACTATTCTAATTTTTGTTTGCAATGTGATGTCTCTGCTTTTCACTATGTTCCCCAGGTTTCTCATAGCTTGTCTCCCAAGAATCAGTCGCCTTTTTATTTCATGGCTGCAATCCCCATCTGCAGTGATCTTTGATCCTAAGAAAGTAAAATCTGTCACTGCTTCTACTTCTTCCCCATCGATTTTCCAGGAACTGATTGGGCCTGTGGCCATTATCTTGGTTTTCTTGATATTGAGTCTCAGGCCAGCTCTTCCTTCAGCCCAATCAAGAGATTCTTTAGGTCTTCCTCACTTTCTGCCATTAGGGTGGTATCGTCTGCATATCTCAGATTGTTGATGTTTCTCCCAGCGATTTTAATCCCATATTGTGATTCCTCCATCCCTGCATTGCACATTATGTGCTCTGTGTATAGGTTGAATAAGCAGGGCGACAAAATGCAGCCTCGTCTTACTCCTTTTCCTATTCCAAACCACTCTGTCATTCCATGTTCTGTCCTAACTGTTGCTTCTTGGTTCATGTACAGATTTCTCAGGAGGCATATGAGATGCTCTGGTATTCCCATCTCTTTAATTACTTGCCACATCTTGTTGTGGTCCACACAGTCAAATGCCTTAGTGTAGTCAATAAAACAAAAGTAAACTTGTTTCTGGTATTCCTTTGTTTTCTCCATGATCCAGCATATGTTGGCAATGTGGTCTCTAGTCCCCCTGCCTCTTCTGAAACCAGCCTGCACCTCTGGTAATTCTCTCTCCACATGCTGCTGAAGTCTATCCTGTATTATCTTGAGCATCACCTTGCTGGTGTGTGAGATGAGTGCGATTGTTCGATAATTTGAACATTCTTTGGCATTGCCCTTTTTTGGGATTGGGACGTATACTGATCTTTTCCAATCCTATGGCCACTGTTTTGTTTTCCAAATCTGCTGGCATATTGAATGCAGTAATTTGACGCCATCATCTTTTAGCGCTTTGAAAAATTCAACTGGGATACCATCCTCTCCACTAGCTTTGTTGTTTGCAGTGCTCTTTAGGGCCTTTATGACTTTGCTCTCCAGGATGTCTGGCTCATGTTCAATTTCTTCATCATTGTGATTATCAGGAGTGTTGAGGTCCTTTTTGTAGAGTTCCTCTGTGTACTCTTTCCATCTTTTCTTAATTTCTTCTGCATCAGCTATCTCCTTTCCATCTTTGTCCCTTACCATGGTCATTTTTGCTTTAAATGTTCCCTTGATTTCCCCGTTTTTTGTTTTTTTTTTTTTGAAAAGATCTCTGGTTCTGCCTCTTTTGTTGTTTTCCTCCATTTCTTTGCACTGTTCTTGTAGGTAGTTTTCCTTATCTCTCCTTGCTTTTCTTTGAAATTCTGTGTTCAAATGATTGTATTTTTTCCTTTCTCCTTTGATTTTTGCGTTCCTTCTTTCCTCTGCTATTTTAAGAGCCTCATCAGACAACCACTTTGCTTTCTTACTCTTCTTTTCTTTTGGTATGGTTTTCTTTGCTGCTTCCTGCATGATGTCCCTCATCTCCGTCCATAATTCTTCTGGTACTCTGTCTACCAAGTCTAAGCCATTAAATCTGTTCATCACCTCCACCGTGTATTCTTTAGGGATGCTGTCTAGGTGATATCTGTCTGGTCTCCTTGTTTTCCTATTTTCTTTAGTCTAAGCCTGAATTTTGCGATCAGTAGGTTGTGATCTGAGCCACAGTCTGCTCCAGGTCTTGTTTTTGCTGACTGTATGGAGGTTCTACATCTTTGGCTGCAGAGTATGTAGTCAATCTGGTTTCGGTGTTGGCCATCTGGTGATGTCCATGTGTAAAGTCGCCTCTTGTGTTGCTGGAAGAGAGTGTTTGCTATGACCAGTGCATTCTCTTGGCAGAACTCTATCAATCTTTGCCCTGCTTCATTCTGTGTTCCAAGACCAAACTTGCCTGTTATTCCCTCCACTTTTTGATTTCCTACTTTGGCATTCCAGTCTCCTAATATAATTTGGACATCATTTCTTGGTGTCTGTTCTATGAGGTGTTCTAGGTCCTCATAGAACTGGTCAATTGTGGCTTCATCTGCACCAGTGGTTGGTGCGTATATTTGGATCACAGTGACATTGAAAGGTTTGCCTTGAAATCTGACTGACATCATTCTGTCATTTTTTTAGATTGTATCCCATTACTGCTTTTCTCACTCTTTTATTGACAATTATGGCTACTCCATTTCTTCTAAGGTTTTCTTGCCCACAGTAGTAGATATGATGGTTTCCAGAACTGAATTCACCCATCCCTGTCCATTTTAGCTCACTGATGCCCAAGATGTCAATGCTTATTCTTTCCATCTCATTTTTACCACTTCCAGTTTACCTTGGTTCATTGATCTCACATTCCATGTCCCTATGCAGTATTGTTCCTTGCAACATTGCATTTCTCCTCCCCCTTTCCTGTCCCTCCCGTTCCTTCACTCTGTGGTGTTAAGCATCCTGTATCACCTAGCCTGCTCCTTTGTTTTGCCTTTTGTTTTGGTCAATAGGGTTCTCTTGGCAAGCTTTGTGGCATGGTTTGCCGGTGTCTATGCCATTTTTCTCTCCTCATACATTTTATCACAGTTTTTAAAAGTTTAAAACATTTTAGACAACATATTATCATGCATATTGTCACACTTTAAAACACAGTCTCTATGTCAGTTTCTATATTAAGTCAGTATAAAGTCTCTACGTCAGTTGCTATATTAAGTCTTCTACATTTGCATATCAGCTACTTATCCTTTGCATGGGACTCTGAGTCTCGCCCCCTCCTTTTCCTCCTCTGCCCTCTTCCCTTCTGTCAATTGGTCTTCTCCTGGCCTTTCCGCCGCTCGGCTGGTTCTCTTCCTCCTCCTCACCCCCCAGCTGGGGGTGGTTGCCCGCCGGTGGCGATGGCTGGCCTTTCCGCCGCTCGACCGGTTCTCCTCCTCCTCCTCACCCTCCGGCTGGGGGTGGTTGCCCAGCGGCGGCGAGGGCTGGCCTTTCCGCCGCTCGGCCGGCTCTCTTCCTCCTCCTCACCCCCTGGCTGGGGGTGGTTGCCTGGCGGCGGTGATGGCTGGCCTTTCCGCCACTTGGCCAGCTCTCCTCCTCCTCCTCACCCCCCGGCTGGAGGTGGTTGCCCGGCGGCGGCAATGGCTGGCCTTTCCGCCGCTCAGCCAGTTCTCTTCCTCCTCCTCACCCCCCAGCTGGAGGTGGTTGCCCGGTGGCGGCTATGGCTGGCCTTTCCGCCGCTCGACTGGCTCTCCTCCTCCTCCTCACCCCCCGGCTGGGGGTGGTTGCCCAGCGGCGGCGATAGCTGGCCTTTCCGCCGCTCAGCCGGCTCTCTTCCTCCTCCTCACCCCCTGGCTGGGGGTGGTTGCCCGGCGGCGGCGATGGCTGGCCTTTCCGCCGCTTGGCCGGCTCTACTCCTCCTCCTCACCCCCCGGCTGGGGGTGGTTGCCCGGCAGCGGTGATGGCTGGCCTTTCCGCCACTCTGCCGGCTCTCTTCCATCAAAGTATTGTTATAAATGGAGGGTTGGATTCAGATTGAGGCATATACAGTGTACTTCCCTGCAGCTTTCATTATAACCATTCCTGGTCCCTGAAAATGCCATCAGGAAGTCAAGACACCATGTTGAATAGTGCTGGGGGGAAGGAAGAATTTCCAGAAATTGGGCAGAGGAACTTTCCATGAATGGAGCTCAACTTGATTTTCAGAGATTTCCTTTTTGTTCCCACACTACATTTTGCTCCACATCTCAGTTCAGCTGTGTCCGCCTACCTTTCTGTATAGCATTGAGAAGTGACTGTTTTGGGAAGTGACAGAGAGAGAAACTAGCTTTTACCAGTCGAGTTTTATATTTGGACCCAACCCAGTAAAACTCATATATATTTAAAATCCATACAGAACAGGTCAATGTCAATAATTGCATTTAAGTCAAAACAAAAGCAAAAGTTGCTGTATTTTCTTCTTACACCAGTTTCACATTAGAAACAAAACACTCTTATTATTTAGGATGGGACACAGTGAGGTGCTGAGAGTTGAGACAAAGCATCTCATCATGCTGTGACTGGTAACTCAGAAGCAAAGGTAAGCAGTGGCTTGATATTTGCTATGCTAGAGCACCACCACTGTGGATGGCCAGGGGTGGTACTGCAGCTACCACCAAGGGAAGGTTCAGGCACAAGGAGCCAATAGAAACCCACTTAATCTGAAAAGTTGCCCTGATTCCTCAGCCTGTACTTTTCCCTCACACCAGAAGACCAGTATACTACCAGTATACTAAGTTTCTTTAGTGGAAAGAAAAGGGAGAGTGAGGTCACAAATGGAGAATCATAAGCTTCAAAGCTTTTGGGGAGGGCGAACACAATGCACTGCTTTTCTTGTGCTACTCCTTCCTTCATCTGCACATGCCACTCAGAGGAAAAGCAAGGGCCCCACATCTAATAAGAGATGAGAGTAAGAAAAAGGTGGCACGGAGAGGAGCGGGTGAGACATTTTCACAGCTCTTGAGCTGTTAAAGAAACAAGTATGTTCTCTGTTTCATGACTTGGGAAGCCAATGCACTTCATTGACCTAAGCAATCAATGCCACACTCTCCAAAGCCCTTAGTGACAGACCTCTACTTGCTTATGGACAACCCTCCAATCTCAAACAACTATTGATACACAAAAGACTACACAAATGTGAAACGTAGATGGGAACTAAAACCTGCTGCAAACCCAGATGTCAGCTTTGTCCCAAAGTTCACTCTGGAAACAGTATTACTGGATCCAACGGTGCCACACACAACATTAAGGGCAGTTTTACTTGTTCTTCTGCCAATCTGATTTATGCCATCTCTTGCCAAAAATTCCCTTCTGCACTCTATATAGGACAAACAGGACAACCTTTGCACCAAAGGTTTAATGGACATAAATCAGACATCCAGAATGGCAACACAGAGAAACCTATTTCAAGCCATTTCAATCTACCTGGACACTCTATCCAAGACTTGAAAATTGTGATTCTGGAACAGAGGAATTACAAGACTAGGATCCAGAGAGAGAGAGAGAGAGCAGAAATAAAATACATCCATCTGTTGGACACCCATCACAAAGGTTTCAATATTAGACAAGGGTTTCTGAGACATTATGAAATTTGATATACAGATTGTTATATGCTGCTATATATGTTGTATATTATATTTTGTTATATTACACCACCTTCACAAACTTTCCTGTAAAATTCTCTTTCACAACATAGGCTATCTCACAGAATAAAGGATGTGCTCACGCAGTAACACAAAGGTTAAACCCATTAGCAAATGTTCAATGCCAGGTGTTTGTTTTGTATCTTCCCACTATTTGCAATTGAAATCCAGTAGTTTCTTCACACTCTTCCCACTATTTGCAATTGAAAAATAGGGGGATTTGCAGCTAATCTAAATAACAACCAGAGATCATCTGCCATTACCAATTGTATGAAGCCACACTGATTTGTATGCTCACCTCTCTGGCACACGGAGGAGGGCCTTCTCCGTGTCCGCTCCAGCCCTATGGAACCTCCTGCCAACAGAATTGAGGCTACAGACAGAATTGTTGTCTTTCAGGAAAGGTTTGAAGATCTGGCTGGCAGGGCAGGTGTGGGGCCCTAATGGGAATATGGCCCCAGCCTGCTGGCTCATCCCCAGCTAGTCCAGTTGTGCCCTCCTTCTGTGTTTTTGCATTCCCCCCTCCCTTTTAGCTTTTAGTTTTAAATGGGGTGGGAGTAAGAGGGTGGATAGATGGGTGAATGGTGGGGTTTTAACATGTTTTTATATGTTTTTAATTGTTGTACACTGCCCTGAGTCGGGTTTTTACCTGAGTGGGCGGCATACAAATTGAAATAAATAAAAAATAAATAAATAAAAATATCTATTATGCTAACCAATCACTCCGTACCTCTGTACCGGATGTGTATAAATTGATGCCATGAAACTTCACTCCCATGTCTGATGAGTGGACTTGATCCATGAAAGCTCACATTGAAATATAACAGTTGGTCTTTAAAGCACTACAGAATTTTTGTTTTATTTTGTTTATTCTCTGATATGCCTGAAACTCCCATGACTCATTATTATCCTGCAAGGTTGTAAGCAGCTTCCACGTTTTCATTTTTGATAGTAGACATGAGAAACTTGCAGCCTACCAAATGATACTGGACTGCACCTCCCATCAGTCTTAGTACAGCTATAGCCTGCATAGACTATGGTTGAGAGCTGGTGGGAAAAGCAATAATATCTCCTTGTCCTTGCTGAAAACACAATGTTACCAAAGTGCGTACTTTGCACTGTATTTTGGTATGGGAAGGAACTACTGCTATCCACTCCAAGTCAGAATCGCCAATTTTGGTGAGGGTTTGAGCCAAGGCTTGAAATGAGCTGAACATCTATAGCAAGGTCTTTAAAGTGTACACTCAAAACTCATTGCCTTAATGTACTTAGAGAAGAATTGCCCTAAGGACAACCAAATCCATTATTTCAGTAGTGGAACATAACTATTTTATTCTTTCCCTCCTCCCTCTGATGCCTTAAAACCACTTCTGCATTCCTGACACAATTAGACAAAACAACATAAAACAATAGTTCAAAACAACTGCTTGCCAACATTCTGCCAACATACATCATACAAAAGCAACTCTATTAGTATGGAAGTTTCCCATTTTAAAGGCATGTAAGTCAGAGAATCATTTCGCTGATGCTGCCCTGATGCCTAGCACATTTACTTGACATAATTTTGTTGCAGAAAAATATAATATAAACTGAATGAATATTGCAGGAGGGTCTTGTCTGTTGCTTCCCATAATGCCTCTGTCCATTATCAAGAAAATTAATGTGAACTTGTGATGGCGGATAGAGAAGGACTATATGGATGGATTTCAATGAGGGTGAATGTAAAGATAGGTTTGTTGGCTTGGAAGGATTTTTGGTGTATATTGGAGTTGGTGATTGTGTGAAGAGCAGTGAGAGAGAGAAAGAGCAAAGTTTGAGGAGTGATCCATGATCAGGGCAGGATTTGGATGGTACAGGAATTAATTTGGACAGAAAGAGGCAACCTGCAAGTACAATCTGGAGACTTTGTGAATAATATTGAAAGAATCTGATTCCCAAAGCGAAGGATGAAACAGAAAGTGTTTGACCTGCAAGTTATATGGATGTGGGTTGGTGATCAGCTGGGATGGTTTAAGAAAGAGCTGGGTTTTAAATGGTTTTAGAATATTGGTAAAGATGGATGGTTGTTGATTGTAAAATGTTTGTTGGATGATAGTGATGGATTCTCGGAACAGAATTATGAAAGGAGCTTGTAGACACTGATAGGGAAGAATAATTGAAGGTAGATATGTTGAGGGATGTGGTTATTAATGAATGGGATATTTAACAGCAATTCTGGATGAATTAGTTTTGATTAGAAGAATGTTAATTAATGTATGTGATTAGTTTTCCATGCCATTCCTATAATTGATCAAATAGCCTTTTGCTGTTGACTACCTCTTGGGTATGATTGTAAATTTTTTGTATATTAATCTGAAATCTCTAAATGGTGGCATATAAATCTTTGTATGAATTATTGTCTATATTGTTTCAATTTACTAATTTATTTTATTAGCTTTAAGTTTCTGAATTTTTCATCCGGCCCGCCGACCACAGGTTGAGAATCCCTGCCTTAGGGGGTGAAGTGGGAATTATAGTTTGGGACTGCAGTTATTTGCTTAGGATTTATTCAATTTTCTTTCTTTCTTTCTTTCTTTGATTGATTGATTGATTGAGGAAATGTTGGTTGTTAAGATGGGATAGAGCCAAGGGGTTGAAAATTCTGGTCTTCACTGGTAAATAAAGGTATGGTAGTGGTTTGAAGGCTGGCTGTTACAAGGGGGGGCATTATGGATTCTTAACATCTGTTTTGCATTCCAGCCTTAAAAAAGAGAAACTTTTCCAAATTTTGATTCAGTGCTACAAGGATTACCAGACCTTACTGAAGCATCTTCAAGACCAGACCAAAGCTGTGCCAGCACAAAATTGTTTTACTAGAGTTGATAGAGGAAGTAAAAATTAGAGACTGTGTGTGCTGCTTCTAAAAAACCAGGGCTAGACCGCAGCTAAACTCTGCAAAAATTTGCATAGCTGTAGTCTCAAGTTCTGTCAGGCAGCAGAACTGGGAAAGACTTTAGCAAGTTGTTTGCCAGTTTAAATAGTCAATATCATGGATGGACTGTTCATTTGAATCAGTATGAAGCAGCTGCTTATAAGCTTGGGTAGTTGTGCTTCCCACACAGACTCTTGCAATGCATGCATTCGCTTTCCATCATGGTGCTACAGCAGACAGAGAGAACAGCACTGATCTGTGAGGTCTCCAGCCTATTGGCATATGCAAGATACAGTCCCCTTCTTTGCTTGAGTGCACAGATTAGCATAGAACCAAAATGGCACTATTGACAAACTTGGGGAATCAATATTGTCAGGGTAAGATCAAGGTTTTGAGAAGTGGGGGAGGGGCATAAGTAAAGGGAGAAAGGATAAATCTCCTCATCTACAAAACAGCCCAATGATAAACAAGCCTGGTCATTGTGCACAGTGAACTGAATGCCTCTTTGGGGAGAAGATGGGCAAAGAACAGAATAAAATATTCAGTGGGGAGGGGACACAGCTGGCTGACTGGAACACTGAATGGGCAGGCACCACACTGCAAACCTTTGCCTCAGTTTTTCCTAATATATTGTTCATGTAAGCTTTCAATACCAGCCCACTAGAGGACTGCAGTGGCTCGGGGGTTAAGACACTGAACTTCACATCTGGAAGGTCAGCAAGTCAGCAGTTTGAAACTCAAGTACTTCAAGAAGTGGTGACAGCTGTCAGTCTTGACAGCTTTAAGAAAGCTTTAAGAAAGGATTAGACAAGTTCATGGAGGACAAGTGTATCAATGGCTATAATTATGGCTACCTAAGGACAACCTCCGGGTTGGAGAGATAGGCAGGATATCTCTCAATGCCATTTCCAGGGAATCCTAAGCAGGTGAAGGCATCTCCTTGGGAATACCCTGAAGGAAATGGTGAGCCACTGTGTGAGACAGAATGCTGGACTGGATGGGCTGTGGCCTGTTCCAGCAAGGCTGTTCTTATGATGGAGTGAGTTCCTGTCTCTGTCCCAGGTCCTGCCAACCTAGCAGTTCAAAAGCAAGAAATTGCAAGTAGACAAATAGTACCACTTTGGTGGGAAGGTAAACAACATTCTGTGCACTCCAATGTCTAGTCATGCCTGCTACATGTCCACAGAAACATCTGCAGATGCAGACAGTGCTGGCTGTTTTCTGTTAACAGAGATGAGCACTGAACCCTAGAGTTGGGTATGACTGGCTTTTGAGCAAGGGGGCCTAGAGGGGGCAGGATAATTCTTTTAAATATTTTATAAACTACCGTATATACTCGAGTATAAGTCATGTTTTTTAGCCCCCAAAATTAGGTCCAAAAATGGGAGTCGACATACTCAGGTCAACAAAAGCATATCCACACAAATGTCTAAATTAATTGATTTTATTGTATTTTCATGTATTTTAACTATTGAAATTCACTAGCATCTGCTGCATTTTACACCCGAACTTATACTTGCATCAATCTATTTTCCTAGTTTTAGAGGTCCGAATTAGGTACCTTGATTTATATTCGGGATGACTTATACTTGAGTATATATGGTATCCAGTATAACCCACTTTCACATGAGGCTTTGCATGGTTTTTTTTGTTTCTAAAAGCTGTCTTAAGTGTAAAAAAGCTCATAATGCAATATGTTGATTGTCCTACAGTGCTCAACAGCTTTTATGGGGTGCTACAGAACACTGTTCTATCCCCCAGGTGACTTATCCATACAAAGCATAAGGTCATTTTGAAGTTTTGAATTCAGTTGCTTTCATTGAAGTCACCTAAGACTCTTAACAGCCCTGGATTGATGTCTGGTCACTGAGCTGAATAAGGGTCATAAAACCGAGGTGAATGAACAAAAGGAAGCCTCTATTGTTCCCATGTCCAATAACTGAATTTACAACCTATACATTTTAACATTGCACTCCCCCTTTTGGAGCAGCCATAAACCTTGGAAACACTCCTGGATTCAACTTTGTCACTTGAGAGTTAAGTGGCTAACTTTGACCACTTTTGGTTGGCCTGACAGGTGCAATGATTCCTAGATAGAGATAATCTGAGCACAGTAGTTCACAAACTACCAGTTTCCTTATAGATTTCAGTCTACTCTACAGGGAGCTACCCTCGAAGAGAACACAGAAGCTACAGCTAGTGCAAGCTGTGACAGCTATACTAGGCAGGAAAAGCAAAGAAAACCCTCTGGTTTCTAAAAAGAAAATTGGCTGCCACTATCTTTTTGGTATGAGTTCAAAGAGGTGGTTTTAAAAGTTCAAAGTCACATACAAGCAAACTCCTTTTTTTAAAAACCTATTTCATTTTGATAAAGCATTTGGAGGGAGAAAGCAAAGTTAATTAATAAGAGGTATTGTTAGTTCTTTGCCATTAAGAGGAATATACAGTACAAGACTGGACAGTAGTGCTGCTGCTAACAGGTACAGGTGTAGAATCCTATTCATACCTCAGCTCAAAAAAAAAAGGAAGGGGAAAAAAGAAACTTGTCAGGGACCAACCCAACATAGTCTTTGCAATCCAAAAGAAAAAAAATCACTTTTCCAAGTTTTGATCAAGCATACAACTTCCAAAGGAATGTAGCATCTATTCTGGTTGAGGCCACTGAGGAAAAGCGGGGGCAGCATCGTTGTCTTTACTGACAAGTCAGTGTTGTTGTTATTGGTGGTGGGGAGCAAATGTTCCAAGATCTAATCTAATCCAATCTAACTTCCGAAAGGAAGTGGCCTCTGCATCAGTTAAGCGATGGGAAGCAGCAGCAGAGTGGAAGCATGGGGATAGTTGTCTCTACTGGCAAGATAGTTCTTGTCCCGACTCTTAGCTAGTTATGTGTTTGACACACATTCTGGCATATTGGCGTTGGTCCCAGAAAATGAAGTAATTTTCCAAACCCTGCCCTTTGTTTAGCACTTTGGAGAAGAGAAAATGGATAGGACTATTTTGACAATGGCAGGGTGGTGGGGGTGGGGGTGGTGTTTGTGTGTGTGTGTGTGTGTGTGTGTATGTGTGTGTGTGTGTGTGTGTGAGAGAGAGAGAGAGAGAGAGAGAGATTATTGAACTGAGAGGAGGTGCCTCACCCCAATATTTTCCCCTCAGTCACCACCTGCCTATAAGGTGGGGTGAGACTGGGTTACCTCAGGCAGTGCATTTCAGATGTCATAAAGGAAAAATGAATGGCTACTTTTAATGTGTTCGCTTATGAGCGTGAGAGGAATGTGTGTGTGTGTGTGTGTGTGTGTGTGTGTGTGTGTGTGTGTGTGTGTGTGTGTGTGTTTCCTCTGTCACATGCGCTTCTAGGCTTATTGCCTCTGGAGAGTGCGGAGGGTGCAACTGACTGGCTCCTCCACCTCAGGCAGCCAGCCGAGTGTCTCAGGGAGGCTCTCTGACACAAAGCCAGTGAGCGCGCTCTTTCCGTGTTAATTAATGAGGATTAACAGCCACTTCTCCGTTCCTCGCCGCCTCCCTCTTGGCGGCTGTCTTCTCGGTGCTGAAGGCAATTGCGGTAGCAAGTTCACCTGAGGGGGCTGAAGGAAGGAGAGGGAGGCAGAGACATGCAGCAAGGGGGAGGGGGAGCTGCCATGCTCTCCTCAGCAGAGCGCTGCCTCTCTTTCCCGGCGAAACGGATGATGAGTCATCACTGCAACGCACTTCTTCGCCCCCGCTAGCCACACTCGCCGAGTCGGTCCCGTTTGCCCGCCTCAATGTGCATCAGCGCCACACAGCACGGCCAGCCAGTCAGCCCTTCGCTCGCTCGCTCGCTCTCCACCCCCCCCCCCCCTTTCCCCCTCTGCCCCACTTCTTCGTTTATTATTATGGCTGGCAGCTTTCCGCAGAGGCATGGGTGGCCTATATACTGAATATATTAGATATTCCTCTCTTTCCTGGCGTTTTCTTTGGGCCTGAACCGATAATGTTTAAAGCAGACATTCCTTGCGCTTTAGTTCATAGGGCAGACACATACATAGGCTCGAAATGCCAGTGGTGCCGAGAGGAAGCGGAAGGGAGGAGAGCCTGCTTTTCCGACCACTCTTTGAGAGATAGAGAGAGAGCTTGCAAAACCATGTTTCTCCCCGGCGGTCGCTGCAGGCTTGCTCCGCTATTTCCAAATCCAAAGTCAAGGGTGCTTTATGCTTGTTTAAGATCGAGGGGAAAGAATACTGATCCTTTCTACCTGGTCCTGCTACTCGTTTCTCCCCAGCTTTCCCCACCACCCACACCAGCCAAGGTGGAAAGATGAGTCAGCACACTGGAGGGAGAGAGAGACTGAGCTGATTTATCTCCCTTTTCTTTTTTACTTTTCTGTTTGGACTTTTTAAAAAACTAAGCAGCTGGCGAGGGCTGCAGCAGAGGCAAGGGTGGTGGTGGCATGGGCATTTGCTGGCTTCTGCATTGGCAAGCCTGAGAGTCTGAGTCAGAACACATTAAACAAAGTAAGCTGTGATGGTCCACAAAGGGAGGGGAGGATCCCAAATCCAGAGTCAGGCAGCATCTTTGTTGGAATCAACCAACAGGCAGCAAAAATTAGAACATTTGCCCTTGGTGGTGTGTAAAGCTCATGCCAGTCTGAGGTCATTGGAACAGGAAGGTGCCAGAAAGTGAGATTGCATGGGTGAACTAGAGGTCTCCCAGAGTTGTTGGACTGCAAAACCTACCATTCCTAATCAGCTTTGGGCAACCTTGTTGTGCTGGCTAATCTTTCTCACACTAGGTCAGGTGAAAGGAACTACAGAATGAGTTCACTTCGTTTTGGCAGTTTCGCATCTGGCCTAGATACAGAAGAAGTAGCAGTTTGGGCAAGAGTCAGGATGACCAGAGAGTCATAGAAGAATGGAGCTTATGGCCACTGAATCCAACCTCCTGCTGGTAGAAGTTGTAGTCCTATAATATCTGGCAAGTAATGATATGTGGAGCTTTGTTACTCTTCCATATTGTTTTTGTTACATGCCATCAAGTCTCATCTGCATACCTGTCAAGTTTTGGATTTGAAAATAAGGCAATTTTTGGCCACACCCCTATGTGGGTGTGGCCAAATATAGCCATGTGACTTGCTGGGCTCTAGTCATGCCTGCCATAGGGCCATGAAAATGTCTGCAAACACAGACAGCACTGGCTTTTTGGCTGTAAATGGAGATGAGCACTGCACCCTAGAGTTGGGTACGACTGGCAGATTTTACTTTCTTAGGATCAAATATCGCTGCAGATGGTGATTGCAGCCATGAAATAAAAAGGCAACTGATGCTTGGGAAACAAGCTATGAGAAACCTGGGGAACATAGTGAAAAGTAGAGACATCACCTTGCAAACAAAAAATTGCATAGTCAAAGCAATGGTATTCCCGGTGGTAATGTATGGGTGTGAGAGCTGGACCATTAGGAAAGCTGAGCGCAGAAAAATAGATGCCTTTGAAATGTGGTGTTAGAAATAGGTCGATCCTAGAAGAAATCAAGCATGACTGCTCATTAAAGGTCAAATAGTAAAAATGACGCTAAAGTACTTTGGACATCGAATGAGAAGAGAGGATTCACTTGATGCTGGGAAAGGTGGAGGACAAAAGAAGGGGGTGGCCAAAAATAAAATGGCTAGATGATATTGTAGATGCAATGGGCACAAAGCTGTGTGGGCCAAAGAACCCTTTCCCCATTTTAGTGTCTCGCACGGAAGACAAAGAAGGAGTCGCAATGAGGACTAACACAGGTTTATTCTTTGGTGGTCAGGTTGAACATGTGGTAATGGCGGAGGTACATCACATTATATACAGTAACGAAACACATTTGAATCTGGTTGTACGGTGGCTCATTGGCTGCCACCGTTGGGGGCGTCGACTTGAGGCACGCCCCCCTCTTCTGTAGTTCTTCATGCGGAGAAGTTCCCGCGGCTGTCCGTGATTTGGGGATTGAGCCATGTGAGTATGAACGCTCGCATCCGCCCTCAATGGGCGGTCCGCTCGCGTTCCTTTAGCAGCTGTGATACATTGTGATATGGGGCTGGTTACATTCATTTACTTAAAGCAACAGTGTCCTTGCATACACAACATCCCTCCCCCCTAGGATGGGACGAAGTCCCTTAACCATTGTGGCTTCCCGCACGTGCGCCTGGGGCGCGTGTCAGCTTGCCCTAGCACAGGGGAGCCCGTGGCTCCTGGTCCCGCGCGGTCTTGTCCTGTAATGCAAGGTGGGGACTCGTTAGTGGTTCTGTGATGAGGCTGCGGTGACCTTGCCTGTGGGGACGGGAATGGAATGAACAGTTGGGAAGTGAACCCTTGCCTACCGCCTGCAGGCCCCGGGGACCCCCCTAGCACGAACTTCGGGACTGACGATGAGACCCTCGTGGACCCGCTGTCTCCCGCTGCCTGTTCGGGGGTCTGGGGACTTGCGGCTGGCGAGATTCCGCTGGCTGCCTGTCTTTGCGGCGCTTGTCTCTTGGGGGCCGGGACTATGGTGTACTCTAGCATGCCCGCGTTGCGGGGACTGAAGGTACCAGGGGCTGAACTGAAACCCCTCTTCTCGCTAGGACGGGTGGGGGACCACTCCGCTAACTCCCCCTGGTACGGAAAATCATAGTCAAACTCGTGCTCCTGGACATAGTCGGGGACAAACTGATTCCTCTCTTTCATTTCGCCCTCGTGCGCTTCCGTGTCTCCCCCTTGGGTAATGCGGGTGGGGGAGGACCCTAACGCTGATTTCCCCTCACTGGTGACCCTTCTTCGGAGCTGGTCGGCGTGCCGTCTCCACAGTAGCCCTGAGCTAGTCTCTACCCTGTAGGACACTGGTCCTGTCTGCTCGATGACCGACCCCGGTACCCACGCCGGCCCCGAGGCCGCGTAGTTCCTACAGTAAACCGGGTCCCCTGTGGCAAAGTTCTTGGAGTTCCCCCCCCCTAAATTTATATTTCTCCCCTCATCCTCCACCCTGGACGGATCCATCCGGTCAAACAGCGTTGCCGGGCGTCTCTTCATAAGCAGCTCGGCTGGGGAGAATCCTGAAGCTAAGGGGGTGGTCCTGTAGCTGATTAGGAACTGGCACAGGTGTAGGTTCAGGTCGCCGGGGCCCATGCGCCGCAGTGCGTCTTTCGTAGTGCGCACTTGGCGCTCTACTTGACCGTTTGTGGCGGGGTGGAATGGGGCAGCCGTGATGTGCCTGATTGCATTCCTCTCCATGAAGGTTTGGAACTCGGTCGACGTGAAGCAACTCGCGTTGTCGCTCACGAGGACGTCTGGCAGGCCGAAACACGCAAAGAGTTTACGCAACTGCTTTATGGTTGTCGCGGAGGAGGTGCTGCTCACGGGGATTACCTCCAACCACTTGGAGTAGGAGTCGACAACCAGTAGGAACGTTGCCCCACGGAAGGGCCCCGCGAAGTCGACATGGATACGGGACCATGGTCCGCGGGCCGTGTCCCACTCTCTATGGGGTAGCCGGGGCTCCTCGGGCCGGGAGCTCTGGCAGCTCTCGCACGTGCCCACTAGGCGCTCTATGTCGGCGTCTATCTGTGGCCACCAAAAGAAGCTTCTAGCTAGGGCCTTGGACCGCACGATCCCTGGGTGGCTGGTGTGCAGTAGCTTCAGCACCCTTGCCCTTAACTTTTCTGGGATAACCACCCGCTGGCCCCAGAGTAGACAGCCCCTCTCCAGGGAAAGTTCTACCCTGCGCCTACAGAACGGCTTGAACGGTTCCTCTGGGGGAGTAGTGGGCCACCCCTTCCTCACCCATGAGCTAACTTGGGCTAGGATCTTGTCGGCCGCAGTGGGTTTGGCGAGTTCGGCCGGAACAATGGGGGGTGAGTCGAGGGACTCAATTAACATAACCTGGTGGTCCCGCTCTACCTCGCATGCCGGGTCCCCCATGCTAGGGAGGGGAGACCGGGACAGTGCATCCGCGTGGGAGATCTCCTTCCCTGGGCGGTAAACTAACTCGTACTGATAGGCGTTGAGGAATATGGCCCAACGCAACATCCTGGGGGACAGTATTTGGGGAGTGGGTTTGCCGGTAGTGAAGATTCCCAGAAGCGGCTTATGATCCGTCACTACCGTAAACTCGCGGCCGTATAGAAAATCATGGAATTTTTTGGTCCCTGCAATTATGGCCAGTGCCTCCCTGTCCGTTTGCGCGTAGTTGCGCTCAGCCTTTGAAAGGGACCTAGAGTAATATGCCACCGGGGCCTCCCGCCCGCTCTCTAGCACGTGGCACAGGACCGCCCCCACCCCCACCGGGGACGCATCACATACTAGTACTACTGGCTTCCTTGGGTCAAAATGTGTTAGGACCGCGTCTGAGGAGAGGAGCGATTTCAGTTCTCGGAATGCTTTCTCTTGTTTATCCCCCCACCGCCAAACCGCGTCCTTTTTTAGTAAGGCGTGCAGTGGCTCCGCAACCGATGCTTTCCTCGGCAGGAATGAATGATAAAAGTTAAGGAGCCCCAGGAACGACTGCAGCTCCGGCTTTGCGGTGGGGCGAGGGGCGTTCTGTACGGCCGCAACCTTGGACTCTGAGGGTCTGATCCCTTCTGGGGTTACTTTGAAACCTAGGAACTCAACTTCCCTCGCAAAAAACACACACTTGTCCTTCCTTAGGCGAAGCCCCGCTTTCTCGAAAACCGAGAGAACCCCATCTAGTCTTTTAGCTAGTTCTACCTCGCTCCCCGCTGTTATCAGCACATCGTCGAAGTATGGTAGAACTCCTGGAAGCCCCTTTAAAAGGCGTTCCACGAGGGACTGAAAGATCCCGGGGCCGAGTTCACGCCGAACTGAAGGCGCGTTACCTTAAATGCCCCCTTGTGCGTCACGATGGTCTGCCCAGCGGCAGCGGCTGGGGTCACTGAGAGTTGCTGGTAGGCTTGGGCCAGGTCTAACTTGGCAAAACACCTCCCCCCATGAAGTGTGGCCAGCAGGTGGCTGACCACGGGTACCGGGTATGCATTTGGCCGAATGGCCTTATTAATTGTACATTTATAGTCTGCACAAATCCTGACCTCCCCGTTTGATTTAAGGGCCGTTACAATCGGCGTCTCCCACTCGGCCGAATCAACTGGAACCAAAATCCCTTGCCCCACCAATTTGTCCAGTTCCGCCTCGATTTTGTCCTTGAGTGCGAAAGGCACCCTCCTTGGCTTAAGGCGGATGGGCCGGATTTCTGGGTCCAACTCGAATGAAACTGGGGGCCCCCTGTAAGTACCGAGCCCCTTTTTGAAAACGTCCGGGTGTGCATTGCAAACGTCCTGCATTGGGTCAGTCTCAGTGGCGTGGATGCCGGACAGTTCTATTCCCAGGGGAGCAAACCACTGCGTTCCTAGGAGGCAACACTTCCCCCCCTTGAGGACCACTAGGGGCAGTCTTTCGGAGAAATTCTTGAACTTCACCTTGAACTTCCCCACCCCCAACACCGGGATCCCGTTTCCCTGAACGTCCCGCAAATGGGACCGCATGGCCTGCAGCTTGGGCCGAGCCTCTGGGGGAATGCGCATGTACTCCCTCTGGGACAGTATAGAGTAGGACGACCCTGAGTCTATTTCCATTTTTACGGGGCGCCCCTGCAACTGTACCTCCACGTAGAATCGCCGGTGCTCCAGGGCCACGCGGCGTACGCCGTCCTCGCCGTGAACGGTGGAAACCTTCCTGGAACCGGCCGCCTTCCGCTGGTGGTGCTGGGGATGACTGGAGCCGCCTTTGTCCTCGGTTCGCCCGCGCCTGCATACTCGGGCGATATGTCCCTTTCGACCGCAGTTGTGGCACTCGGCCTTGCGGAAAGGACACCTCGTGCGGTCGTGGGCCGCGCCACAGCCGTCGCAGCGGCGGTCTTGCCGCTCTCGGTGTTGCCGCCGCTCCCCACGCTTCCGTACCTTCTGGACGCCGTCGTCGTCGCTGGTGTAGGAATCCGCCATTGCGGAGGAGTCGTCGGAGGTTTCTGGAGTGCCGGCGGGCGACTTCGGTGCCCGCCAGGCCGCCTTCGCCGGAGTCCGCCGGGCCGCTTGGACAGGGGACTTGGCCCGCTCGGACGTTGTGCCACGGGCCTTGAACACCTTGACCCCGCTCCTGGCCGCCTCAGCCGCCTGCGCCTCTCGCAACACCTCATTGAACGAGAGGTGCTCGTCGCGGGTCATGAGCTTCCGTTGTAGCTCCTCGTCCCGCAGGCCGCACAGCAGGCGGTCTTGCAGGGCCTGGTTCAGATCGTCCCACTTGCAGTGCACGGCCGCCAGCCTGAGGGCCGCTGCGTAGTCGGACACGGACTCGCCTGGGCGCTGGTCCCGCCGGTGGAACGCGACCCGGGCCGGAAAAATCGAGACTGGGGGCTGGAAGTGTGCCCTCAGCAGCTCCAGGAGTTGGTCGATCGGCACGGCTTCAACCTTCTTTGGCGCCACCAAGTTCATTAGGATGCGCAGCGTGGCCGGTCCCACCTGGGCCAGGAAGTGGGAGCGTATCAACGCGTCGTCGTCGACGCCGGCTGCTTCCATTGCGTGCCGAAACTGGCACTCGTAGAGCTCCCACTGCTCAGGCTCGCTGACGTCGAACTGGTACGTCTTGACTCTGGGATTCGCCATTATCCCACCTTCGTCGCCAATTTAGTGTCTCGCACGGAAGACAAAGAAGGAGTCGCAATGAGGACTAACACAGGTTTATTCTTTGGTGGTCAGGTTGAACATGTGGTAATGGCGGAGGTACATCACATTATATACAGTAACGAAACACATTTGAATCTGGTTGTACGGTGGCTCATTGGCTGCCACCGTTGGGGGCGTCGACTTGAGGCACGCCCCCCTCTTCTGTAGTTCTTCATGCGGAGAAGTTCCCGCGGCTGTCCGTGATTTGGGGATTGAGCCATGTGAGTATGAACGCTCGCATCCGCCCTCAATGGGCGGTCCGCTCGCGTTCCTTTAGCAGCTGTGATACATTGTGATATGGGGCTGGTTACATTCATTTACTTAAAGCAACAGTGTCCTTGCATACACAACACCCATCTTCTTGGGGGACTTTTGTTTTGTTTTTGTTCTTGTCTACTCTTTTTAATTATTATTTTTTTTCCTGGGAAGCAAAGTGCAGAATAGTAAACCAGCCCCCTAGGGTTACCAACTGCTTGTAAGCAGCTTGGCTTTAATGAACTAGCCCTGCACATGTCTAGACACTCCCCACACACACACATTAGGGTGGAGGAGCAAGGGATTAATTCCCCCAAATTAACCAATCTATTCGTTCCTCACTGCAACCAATTGAAGCACCAACACCTGAGAATGTTGGATCCAATTTAAGGAAGGGAATTAGTAAAGTAAAAAGCAACCTCTGTAGTTTACAAGCCTCCCAGCAGCTGAGGAGTTAATCTCCCTCCACATGGTTTGTTAGAAGGTGGGGTGCCTGTTGGGCAAGGCGGGGAAACCTTCAGCAGCAACTTTTCCTACTGTAAAAGGAACCCAGCCAGGGAACTGCAAGCAAAATAAACCTCATCTCTCTCTCTCATATAGTGATCAAGCACCATCCCCCCCCCCCGATCAACTCTAGAACAGAAAAGAAAGCCTTCAGGAGGCAGGGCAGAAAACAGCTCAATAAACTATGAGAGTGAGAGAGAAGTCTCTGCCCCAGACCAAGAGCTGATTTGCCCCTGCATATATGAAATATCGCTCACCTAGAGTAGACTCCCGTCCCATGGTGGCTCCAACCAGCAGCAGCAAAACTGAAGCCTCCATGACCATGTGGAAGGGAAATGAAAGAGAAGGCCCCCACCACCTTCTCTTTCTCTCTCCCCTTCCACAAGCGAAAAGCCACAGCGGCCTCTGGTGGCAGGAAAAACATAATGCAGCTTCGCCTGTGAGGGCTCCGGTCAGGATTTTTTTTTTAAAGCAATATTACAGAGAAATTAATAAAATGGGAGGGGGTGGGAAGAGGGGTAAAAATAAGGGGGTTTCCTGGGAAAAACAGGATACTTTACAAGTATGCTCATCTGGCTTATGGTGACCCTCTTTTTTTTTTTTTAGGCATGTGAGATATTTAAGAAGTGGTTTTGCTATTGTCATACAGACCCTCCATGATGAGCGAGAATTTACTGGCATTTTCAGCCCTATTAATGTCCACCTCTCTTATATAGGGTGTGCTATTTTGCAATATTAGAGAAAGGAAAGAGTATTCAGGATGCAGCAAGGTTAGATGTCAGGAATTATTCTAGAAAAAAACAATATGTAGAACATAAAATGAACAGTGGCAATTATTAGGGAGAAGGAAACCAGAATCTTGCTGCACACATAAATGTGAATTGACTCTGACTGTAGACTCGGAAAGATGTGGGGTAATAGAAAACATTTGGGAGAAGTGCCTACTAGTTTTCGCAACTCCCTTGAAATTTTCCCTGTTGAAAAGTTCACTTTGAATAATTTAATGATTGCTGGGAGACCCAATATTTGTTAAACTATTTTCTTATTAACATTCAGGAAGAATCTGTTGATATTTCCTCAGTGGGAATGGTTGATGAAAAGGGATAAAAGGCTGATTACTGTTTTTAAAAGGTTTCAGGTTACAAATTAAGGGAACTGAATATTTTTCAGATGTTTCACTTCCCTTCCAGAACATAATTAATTGAAATCCCTGTGCCTGAGCACTTTGACTTAGAAACAAAATTCATGTTTACCTCCCTGGATCAATCACAAAAGAAGATTGGGCTCATTTGCAAAACGTGGTGTGATGGAAGCTAATACAGTACTAGGAATCTAAACAGGAATCATCCACATTTTCTGGCGTTCCCTTTCTAATGCATCTAACTGTGTCCTCTATTTTGATTGTCACAAGCCAATCATTTTTGAAATCAGTGTTTTGATTTGGATAGAGGAAGCTCTGTTCTTCTGACTCACCTTTCATGTATGTAGAATAAGAGGGGAAATGTGGTGATGGTTGTGGAAACGTATTCCAAGAAAAACCGTTCAAAGCAAGCAAAGATGCAATAAAGAAGATATTTATTCTAAATCCAAACACATTATTCCATAATCCAAACGAACAGATCCAAAATCCTTCTGGTAATGGAAATTTTCAGTACATAACTTTCCTCAGGGATCTATGAAAATAAAGAACTAATCACTACACACACATACACACACACACACACACACACACACACACACACACACACACACACACACACACACACACACACACACACACACACACAATGTATTAATCTCGGATTCATTATTGTCAAACCACAAAAATGAACAAAGGAAAATTACCTGTATTATCCTGAAACATTCATTGAATTATTAGGTAACAAGTTAAATATAATATTTCTCTTTTGTCTCTTTATAAATTTCAATCGCGTCCCTGGCCTCACAAGTTCATTCCTTTAGTGCCGACAGTGTCTATTCTTCTGCACTCAGCCTTCCTTATGGTCCAGATACAAGGTTCTTATTCTGGTACTTCTAGCAGCCTCCAGCGGTGTTCCAGTAATTACTAGTGATACAGTAAAAATATCGCCTAACCCAGAACCTTACTTATATAAATTGTAGCAATGCTGCTGGAGCCCCTGAAGATATGGAGGGCATTTTATATACAGTACTGTATGTCAGAAACAGGCCATCTTTTCCTTGGAGGGAAAATTATTTCTTCTTTATTCGTGTCAGATGCACCAACCAGCATATAATAACATACAGAGCTAAAATTAACACATCTAAAAGCAAAATAGAATTTAAAAGGGCTAGATGACATCCGCCCAATATTGGGCCACATCAACAGCATTTCCTCTTGCCAACATAAGGTCCTCCTCACTGCGCATTGAGGGGCATTGCGTGTATTGTATCATATGGGTGATAGTTTGTTCTTTTCCACATTCACACAGGCTCCCATCTACAGGGAAACCCCACTTTCTCAGATTAGCCCTTGATCTTTCTACCCCGGCATGTAGTCTATTTAAAGCTTTCCACACAGGCCATTGTTGTTCTTGGCCAGAAGGTAGAGAGTCATGTGCTTCTACCCAGTTATCTGGTAGCTCCTTGCTCACCTTCCATAGTTCTAAGGCAGTCTGTGGGGGCTGGTTGTTCGGGGGAAGGCAGATGTTGTGAGGAAACTGTGCCTTGATTTCAGTCTCTTCTTTGG
The DNA here is from genome assembly GCA_035047345.1 of Bradypodion ventrale. Taxonomy (NCBI): domain Eukaryota; kingdom Metazoa; phylum Chordata; class Lepidosauria; order Squamata; family Chamaeleonidae; genus Bradypodion; species Bradypodion ventrale. Next base: position 108,061 of record JAWDJE010000007.1, read on the forward strand.
TGGTTGGTGATCAAATAGCAAGTGTGTTTCCAAGGACCCACTCTTTCTGAGCAGCACTTTTTCAATGGAATTTTGATGGAGGGATGCCAGCTAAGTAATGCACTTTTTGTATCGGGGTTGGTTTTAGGGCACCCTGTGACCTATCTTGCTGTTTCATTTAGGCCCACATCCACCTGCCCTGCATGCTTTGATCTGCACCACACTGGACTAGCATATTCTCCTTCAGAGTAACATAAAGCTAGTGCAGAAGTTCTTAATGTGTGTTTGGGCACCCCAACTTCTGCCTGTTATTTTCCTAAGAATATTGTTCCTGTCAAAAACCTTCTGTTTGGTATCAAGGCAGTGGGTCTTGAAAGTAAGAGTTCAATTCAGGGTAACTCCCAGATATTTGGTGGTGATGCAATGTTCGAGCCTGGTGCCATTCCAAGTCACCTGCAGGCTTCTTGATGCCTCATGATTTTTCAAGGGAAAAGCACAGAGTTGAGTTTTTAGGCAGTTTGGCTTCAGTATATAGCCATTAAATTCAAAGCCTCAGTCAGTTTTTTCTCAACAGCCTCAAAGTAATTTCCGGCAGTGGTTGACCATCAGCTGCGTTGTCCTTGAAAATTAACAAAAGAACTACTGTTTTCCAATAAACAGCCTATGATTTTTGTGAATTTAAAATCCTTTGTGACGTGGGAGATTTTCTTCAGCAAGGCTGCGTAGTTGACTGTGTCATAAGCTGCAGTGCGATTCTACAAACACTATGCCTGTGATTTCTTTCAATTCAAAGCAATCTTCTATGTACTGTGTTAAGAATTTGTGCTGTACAATCTTTGCCAGGTCTGAAACCAGCTTGCTGTGGTATGAGCTGGGGTTCTACTATTGCAGACAGTCAGTTCAGGATTAAATGTTTATATATCCTATATAGGTGACTAAGAAAAGATATGATCCTATAGCTTTTTGGGTTGTCTGGTGGGATGTCTGGAGGAAAAATGTGAGCTAATGAGTGAGCCAAGCTGGGGAAACTATTACTGATCCTGAAAGAAGAGCATTTCCATAAAGTAAGATGGAATGGCAGCTGTGATTTGCATAATTATTTAAAGTAACTCTGAAGGAGCTGGGAGGCTGCACATGAGGAGGTAACAGCAGCCACTCTGGAGCTGGCAGATGGATGGTAAGAAGGGTCATTGCTGACCTTGAAGCTGAGCTGCAGGGAACATAAGCAGTGAAGGGTTAGCAGAGGAAAAGCAGGAGGTGGATGAACAGCACATAAATTTGCAGTGAGAAACTTTGCAGACTTGGTAAGAATAAACAAGCATCATATAGCCTGGAGACTGCCAATAAAAATGGATCTAAAAGTTGAAGAGAAAGTCCTAGGAACATAACAAACCAGGAGGTACATGAGTCACATCAGCTGAAAATAATGGTTTGGGCTTAGAAGCATTCACAAGTAATGAGTAGACAGAAAAGCTTGTAAGTTTACCTACTTGGAAGGTATTTTGGGTGGGATCCAGCTACTGCAGTCTGATTGATCCTGAAGTCTGCAAATTGTAGGTGAATATGCCTCAGTAGAAGATCATGTCCCATAGAATTAATTCAGTTTATGAAAATAAATTTCATTTATTTCATTTTTGTTTATTAGATTTATATCCCGCCCTACTCAACAAAAATGTGACTCAAGGCGGCTTACAATAGAGAATATACAAAAACAAAGATACAATCAGCAGAAATACAATAGGGTACAGTAACATCTCAGAAATACAGTAACACTTCAGTAACACAATAACATCCCAGTAATACAGTAACATCATAAAATATACAGTAAGTAGTGTCATATATAGCTTAGACTCTAAACAGTGTTGACTGTAGTTATATATAGGTGGAATCTGGAGTTTTCCTCATATTATTTCTGCTTTCACTTAAGAACTGTCCAGAGAGTATAACTAAGAGCTATGGGACGGTATACAAGTGTAATTGCTATTGCTAAGAAGTATAATAGCATTCTTGTCTGGGTTCTTGGTAGTATGTCCTCTAACTGTTTTCCATGATGAATGGAAAAATTGTGTTCTGTGGCAAACAGATGTCTTTCACTACTTGGGGGAACACCTCTTGGGGGGGGGAGTGGTAAATACTGTTACTGTGTGAACCTCAGTGGATCACATGCCAGAACCAACATCCAGGTGAAGGCTTTTTACAAGCCCTAGGCTAACACTTTGCATCAGAACCTGAATAAAAGGTGTGCAAAGAATAAATATAAGACTGAGAAAAAGAAGGATGGACTTTCCTTATTGAAGTAAACAGACACTTGCTCACAGAAAAGGAAATAGTGAAATATTTTCAAGTTAACTGCTCATTCTAATTTCAAGAGGCTCCATGTCCTGATGGAAGAACACATTGACTAAAATACACATAATTAATGTGACAAAATATGCTGAGAGATTCTCTAACATTTTTGTCAAATCATTTCATTTCAATTTTTTTAGAAAACTCTTTAAAAACAACTACAGTAATAACAGTGTGCTGTCAAGTCAATACTTAGTTATGGCAACCCTTTCCTGGGTTTTCTAGGTAGAGGCTATACTGAAGTGGTTTATCATTCCCTTCTTCTAAGGGGAATTGAATGCCCTACTCTACCTAAACAACTGAGTTATCCAGCCAGCTAAGTGACTAAAACCACTCCTTAAATATCTCATTTACCTAGAGAGCCCTATTAGAATTGCTGTGAATTGGTTTTATCTTGTCAGCTTTTGACACATCAACCAGATCTAAAGGCTTCAAAGCGGTGTGCAATAACACAACAGATATCCTGACAGCATTATCTTTTATATCAGGAGTATTATGACATTCTTTTATCTATCCTACATGACAAGGAAAGTATTGTATTTATATTTTTGTAAATATTTACAAAGTACAATATTAGGATTGGTCACCAAAGTTAACTAGAAACTATTTCCTTTTATCTTAATGGCTTGCTGCTAATAGTAATGGAACATGTTGATAATCTGTACTATAGCAGTTTAGTTGTGTAATCAAGGTAACAATTTGTTGTGTTTGGAATATTGTGCCTTTAAGTAATGTAACACTCGAATGAGTGGATATAACAATCACCAGCTGTAACACTGTAACCTTCTGTATCAGGACGCGAGCTAGTGACCACTAGGAGCAATAGCGAGCACCCAGCTCACATGGTTCCAATTCCCCAAATACCTACAGCGCGGGAAGATTCCCGCCACCACCTCACCTGGACAAGAAGGGCGTGACGGGGAGTGACGTCACGCAGACAGTAGCCAATGGGCTATCGAGGAGCCACATTCAAAAGTATAGCCACAGTATATATTGAGCTGTTCATCCGCCATTACCACATGTTCCCCCGGACCATCATGCAATAAAGATGTGTTAAGCCAACCTTTCGGCTGTTTCTATTGTCTTGGTTCTCATACACTAAACAATTATAATAACAAAAAATAAATTAAAATAAAACCAGAATTCTGTTGGATAACATGACCAGTTCCTTTTAAAAAATAATGTCCAAGCTCTGTACGTAACATAGAAAGTTATCTTTATATTGTCCACAAAATAGGTGGACCCAACCAATAGCTGGGAACGGTTACAAAAATAACTGTTTTCAGCATGTGTTTAAAAAATACATTGTTGGAGCATGCTGAATTTCTGAAGGAAGAGTATTCAACATAATTATAAGCTTTAAAGGTGTGAAAATTGTAGGTTATGGTATAGAATAAATTAGAAGGCATAGTGAAACATTTGTTAGAAGATCCTGAGGCCATCCTACTGCATAGGATGGAGAGAAGTATATTTTTCTTTATAGAGGGAATGCTCCTTAAAACTGTGTGGGTGAATAAGTGGAAGAGCATAGATTCTACTCTAAAGAGACTGGATTAATAAAAGGAGGTAGTGTGGGGTTAGTCAGTCTGAATTACCAATCAAATTCAGGAATACAAGCAAAATTACTGTTTCAACAATATGAAATTTCCTCTCTGTTCTTTTATAGAATCTGCTTTGGGGGAAAGTTTCATTCAGATCTGTTCAAGTACTGTAGTTGTCATTAAACTTGCACTAGAGGTCTCTCGGCGTGTTCAGATTTCAGGCACAATCTGAGAGGTATGCCCTTCACCTGGAGCTAGGTCATCCCCGTGGTTCACGGAAGAACTGCGGGAGCTCAAATGGGCAAAGAGACGCCTAGAGCGCTGCTGGATGAAGACCCAGAGTGACTCCAGTTGGACACTAGCTAGAGCCGCTATTAGGGCCTACCTAGTGGTGATGGGGGTGGTGAGGCGGCAATACTTCACCATCCTTATTGCCTCTGCTGATAATCGCCCAGTCACCCTGTTCTGGGTTACCAGGTCTCTCCTTGGTAGGGGGGGGGGGTGCCTGGTTGGCAGGGGTCAGCTGAGGACTTTGCTGACCATCTGGTGGAGAAAATCGATCGGATTCACTCGGGGTTTAATCCTGGCGTGGATGGGGAGAGTCCGGAGAGAGCTGGAGCACAGTCTTGCCATACCATCTGGGACCAGTTTGATCCAGTTGCCCCTGATGAAGTGGACAGGCTCCTTGCAGCTGTGTGCGCCACTACCTGCCCATTGGACCCCTGTCCCACCTGATTGGTGAAAGACTCCAAGGCGGTGACAGGTGGCTGGGTCAGGGCTATGATCAATGCATCATTGCGGGAGGGGATGTTTCCCGCACCTTTAAAACATGCCTTGGTGCGCCCCCTCCTGAAGAAACCTTCCCTCGGCCCAGCTGTCCTAACCAACTATAGGCCTGTCTCCAACCTCCCCTTTTTAGGGAAGGTGTTGGAGAAGGCAATGGCGCATTGGCTGCAGAGGGTACTGGATGAAGCAGATTATCTGGACCCCTTTCAGTCAGGATTCAGGCCTGGTTATGGTACCGAGACAGCATTGGTCGCACTGATGGATGATCTCTGGCGGGAGCGGGACGGTGGTCACCCATCCGTCCTTGCTCTTCTTGACCTCTCAGCAGCTTTTGATACCGTTGACCATGGTATCCTTCTGGAACGCCTCCGAGGATTGGGGATCCAGGGCACTGTGTGGTCCTGGTTTTCCTCATTTCTGAGGTATCGGACCCAGTTGGTGTGGTTGGAGAGTGAGAGGTCCAGTCCTAGGCCCCTCAAATGGGGGGTGCCTCAGGGCTCCGTGCTCTCTCCTCTCCTATTTAACATCTACATGAAGCCGCTGGGTGAGATCATTCATTCCCATGGGGTGCGGTACCATCAGTAGGCAGATGACACTCAGTTGTACATCTCGGCCCGTGGGGACCCCAGTGATGCTGTCAAAGTCCTTTCCAGGTGTCTGGAAGCTGTTGGGGTCTGGATGGGGGCTAATGGGCTACAATTGAATCCCAGCAAGACTGAGTGGCTATGGATAGGGTGTCCTGCGTTATCCCTGGTGGAGACGCAGCTCCTTATATATGCTTACAGTACATTTGAATTTCACCCCATGAGCGCCCATTGGTTGTGGTATCAGTGATGTCATTGGGACATACTGAATACCTTACAAGGTTTACCTGTGGTGGGTCATTGTGCACAGTGAACCTGGGAGGGGAGGAGGCTGACTTGAGGGGAGTCCCCGCATGTTACTCTGAGAAGGGGGCGACTCGACTGTACATTGCCTCGTCTGCATGGGAGTAGTGGTGGACTCAAAGACTAGAGGACGGGGGGTTGCTGGGGAGAAATCAAAACCCCGCTGCTCGCTTGAATGAGTGGGGGAACACTCTAAAAACTCCCCCCGATCCTGTAACTCATAATTTAAACTGTCAAGGTCTGGGCTCTCGTATTCTTCCCCTTCTCGCTGAAAAGGATGGGTGAAACCGAAATCAGGATCTCTTGGTGGGCTAACTGCCATATCTCCCCCTTGGGATGAGTGGGTGGGAGAGAACCCTAATGTTGCATCACCCTGGTCCTCAACCCCTTGGGTGTTCATGACCCGACACCTGAGCTGGTCAGCATGTCACCACCACAGTAGCCCCATGCTAGTTTCTACCTGGTAGGAAACTGGCCCTGTCTGATCGATCACCACCCCTGGGACCCACGTTGGGCCGGTGGCCGCATAATTCCTACAATATACTGGGTCCCCAACTGAAAAAACCTTGCTGTGTGCAATTTCAATGTTCCTCCCCTTATCCTCCACCCTGGTCGGATTCAATCGGTCGAAAAGTGAGACCGTTCTCCTGTGCATTAGGAGTTCGGCAGGCGAGAGCCTGGACACCAGGAGAGTTATTCTGTAGCACAGAAGAAATTGACACAATTGTAGCTCTAGGTCCCCACGGCCCATTCGCCGAAGTGCCTCTTTAATAGTTCGCACTTGACGCTCAACCTTGCCGTTCATTGCGGGGTGAAAAGGGGCAGATGTAATGTGTCGAATTGCGTTCCTCTCCAGGAGATACCCAGCAGTGGCTTGTGGTTGATTACAATAATGAACCCCTGACCATAGAGGAAGTCGTGGAATTTCTTGGTTCCAGCGACTATCACAAGGGCCTCTCTGTCTGTTTGCGCGTAATTGCGCTCTGCCTTTGAAACGGACCTTGAGTAAAAGGCAACCGGGGCTTCCCACCCGTTTTCTAACATGTGGCACAGCACCGCCCCCACCCCCACTGGTGAAGCATTGCAAACCAACACCACGGGCTTCCTGGGGTCAAAATGGGTTAAGATTGCCTCAGAAGACAACAGCTGCTTGAGTTCCTTGAAAGCCTTTTCCTGGCTGTCCCCCCACCGCCAAACCGCATCTTTCTTTAAAAGATGATGCAGAGGCTCCACTACAGACACTTTCCTCGGCAAGAAGAAATGATAGAAATTTAGGAGCCCTAAGAAGGACTGCAGTTCTGGTTTCGCGGTGGGGCGAGTGGTGTTTCGAACAGCCGCAACCTTTGAATCGGAGGGCTTAACTCCTTTGGGGGTTATCTTGAACCTAGGAACTCTACCTCCCTCGCCAGGAACACACATTTATCCCATCTCAATCTTAACCCTGCTTTCTCGAATACTGTTAGGACTTTGTCCAACCTCTTTGCTAGTTCTGACTCACTCCCAGCAGTGATCAAAATGTCGTCAAAATAAGGGAGCACCCTGGGGAGACCGTACTCTGCCACAGACTCACCCAGGTGCTGGTCCATACCTTTCAACCTTCCCGGATTGGCTGGGATTTCACGGTTTTTGGTGCTGATTTGCACCATTTCCCGCCCCACACTGCCAAAACCCCGGAATTTGGCAGCAGGGGAAAGGAGGTACTGCGCAGCCCTTCTGCACAGGTCACCTTCTACGCAAGTGGCATAGCCTTCTATGCATGTGTAGAAGGGTTTTACGCTTGCATAGCCCCGTTCTACGCATGCGTAGAAGGCGACCTGTGCAGAACCATTTGCACAGGTCCCGTATTTTCTGGAGCCGCGGTTGACAGGTATGTGCTGGTCTCACCTGTGGAAGGCTACTCTGGCCGGGTAGATGGACACTTTCGGTTGAAAGTGGTTCTGCAGGGCCACCAGGATCTCTTTGAGGGGGACAGTATCGACATCCTGGGGCATCATCAAGTGCGTTGCCAGCTCCAGCGTGGGGAGGCCAATCTGGGAGAGGAGGCAAGAGCGCATTTGCTCCTCTTTCTTCGATGCGCTCGGCAGCCATCGCATGTTTGAATTGGCATTCGTACAGAGCCCACGATTCTGGCTTCTTGATGTCGAACGGAGGTAGCTTGATGCTGTAGGAAGCCATTATCCCACCTTCGTCGCCAGTTTGATGTTTGCAGATTGATACACGGTAGGCAGCATTCAGGGGGCCAAACACATTTTTATTGCAAGGTATGCAATCTGAACATGAGGTAATGGCGGAGACGCAGCTCCTTATATATGCTTACAGTACATTTGAATTTCGCCCCATGGGCATCCATTGGTTGTGGTATCAGTGACGTCATTGGGACGTACTGAATACCTTACAAGGTTTACCTGTGGCAGGAATGTTTCCCGCTCTACTCCATGATTGGTTGATCTGAACCATGTGGGCTGAGCTCTGCAGCTGCCTCTAGTGACAGCTGAATCACTAGCAAGAACAGCTGAGTTACATTGTAATCACCAGGACTCATTCACAGTTCATTCAGATACAAGGTTACTTCGAAGGCAAGGTTATATTTCTTAAAGGCACAAGTTCCATACACAACAGGGAGCTACCATCTTTGGTTCTGGATGGGGCTGTTTTGTCCCAGACAGACTCGATGCACAACTTGGGGGTCCACCTGGATTCACGGCTACTGCTAGAAGAACAGGTGGTGGCTGTGACCAGGAGGGCTTTCGCCCAGCTTTGGGTGATTCACCAGTTGCGCCCACTCCTGGACCAGGACTCCTTGCTCATGGTCACTCACGCTCTGGTCACCTCCAGACTAGATTATTGCAATGCGCTCTACATGGGGCTGCCCTTGACAACCATTTGGAGGCTACAGCTGGTCCAGAATGTGGCAGCCCGGGTGGTGATGGGGTGTGGCCGTTATGCCCATGCTTCACCACTGCTCTAGGAGCTGCATTGGTTGCCAGTTTGTCTCCAGGTGCAATTCAAGGTGCTGGTTTTGACCTTTAAAGCCCTATATGGTAGTGGGCCGGGTTACCTAAGAAACCGCATTGCTCTGAGGACGTCTGTCCATTCAACCAGAGCGGACCAGAGGGGCTCTCTAATCGTTCCATCAGCCAGAGGGGCTCGCCTCTCTGGCACAAGGAGGAGAGCCTTCTTCGTGTCTGCGCCGGCCCTGTGGAACCTCCTGCCAACAGAGCTACGTCTCTGGACAGAATTGCTGCCTTTCAGAAAAGAACTTAAAACCTGGCTGGCGGGTCAAGTGTGGGGTGCAGGTGGAATGGTAACCTCCATTGGGTGGCTGGTGTAGAAGAACTCCTCGCCATGGTGCCTTTAGATCCTGCACCCCTTGTTTTAGGGGGTGGGTAGTTTTAACTGTTTTAAACATGTTTTTAAATTGTCGTTGTGAACCGCCCTGTGTCGGCTTTGGCCGAGTGGGCGGTATATAAATTTGACAATTAAATTAAATTAAAATCCCTGTCAGGATGATGAAAGGTGAGCTCAGGGCCAGGCTGAGTCAAAATACAAGGGAAATGTTATCAAGAGTTGAAAGAACAGATGACATAATAGCTAAAGTTAAGGCCAAAGTCTTACTATAAATCAAAACCCTACTGGGTTCAGACAGAAGATAAGTCAGAGTGTAGTCTAGGTTAACTCCTCAGGAGGTCATCAATCAGAAGTTCTGGGAGCAAGGCAGGAAAGTTGTTTTCAGCACCAAGTAGAGGCTTGAACAATACATACTTTTTTCAACAGCTGCAGCTATGCATGCAAAAGGTAAGGTATTCACTGTAGAAATCAGGTTCCTCATTTGTCCTTGTACTTGGAGCATTCATACTCTGGAGCTCAGGATTGTTCTTTATCAGAGGTGCCTTCATCATCTGCAGGAGATGGATCCTAGAGAGGAACCTGGTCCTACCTCTACATCTAGTGTCTGGGGCCTCAAGTTCTTTCAGCCTTAATTGAGGTATGTAATCCAGACTTTGATCTTCAAAAGGGGACTCTTCCAGGCAGGGCATGGTACATTCCATCCAGTTGTGGCCATTAAAAAAAATTTCCTACCATACTGTGGGCATGGCCATTTGACTGGGTGGGCGTAGCCTGTTGGCCATGTGACTGTTCTTCACTATAGAGCTATGAAAATAGAAGCCTCTTCTATGAAGTGCCTCTCCAACCACTCCAGGGTGGCTGGGGATGTGCTTTGGGGTGAAACAGAGCCCTGAAAAGGCCTTGGACAAGGGGGAAATGGCTTCAGAGGTTCACTATAGAGAGATGAAAATAGAAGAGGCTTCTATTTTCATAGCTCTATAGCGAAGAGCCCCCTCTGAAGCCATTTACCCCTTCGCCCAAGACTTTTCCTGGGCTCTGATTCACCCCTGAAGTGCCTCCCCAACCACTCTGGAGTGGCTGGGGATGTGCTTTGGGGTGAAACGGAGCCCAGGAAAAGCCTTTGATGAAGGGGGAAATGGCGGCAGCCCCCTCCAAAGCCTCTTCTAGGAGAAGGAGGGGGTGGGGCGGGGCGGGGAGGTGGGTGGGGCCAGCCATTTTTACTACCAGGACACATGTACTGGTGTGAACCTGCTGATGCCCACCACTGATTTCATCCTTTCTCTCCCTCTCCTTCTGTTGCTTGTGGCTTCTATTTTTACATTATGATATAGGTCTGTGTTTGCTCTTTACTTCTAACAATGGAATAAATATAATGTTAAAGAAAAGAAGGACCCACCTAAAGATGTGAGTTGAAGTGACCTACAAACTGGAGATAACAAGAACAATGTGTTATTTTTATACAACAGAATCATCCAGAAGATCACTAAACAGCAAGGATTGGTACCTGTAGAGATCCCTTCTACAGAACATAGCTTTTAAAGGGAATTACTATGAGATTGAGGGAAGGGGTTAATTTAAATGGGCTGTTACAGTAGCAGAACATAATGTTTCTGCTCCTTCTTCCACAATCTTAACTAGCCAAGATGGCTGAGGGCCAATGAAGCTGATGTCAGGCCAGCTGAAGCTCTACTGAATCCAATTAACTCCCAGACTAGGAATGTTGGAAATTACTTGTGACCTTCTTCACCTTGGCCTAATTTTGTGTTGGTATAGCTGCTGCAATCCTGGGCTGGAGGTGGTTTAGATCTGGTGTAATTCAGCTTCTGTCTTATACCACATATTGTCTGACTTTTGTTTAGCTCTTCTAATGGTTGATTATAATCAACATAGCAGTTATGCTGACAGGTCCTTCTGCAGGCAGATCTCTAAGATGGGCAAGCAAAAGATGATTCTACCTATTCAAGCCCATTACAGCTGGCACATCTCTGAGTAAGAAATATACTATGCGAGTCTTGCAAAATTGGACTACCGAGCAATCGAGAAAACCTATAAACTTCCCCCACACACTCACCTGACAGAAGAGGAGCTATCAATGTTTACAATTTTGTATAATTAATTACATGAGGAAGGTTATGAGAAATGTAACTCTGGAAACATAATTATATCAGGAAGGACTGAACTATAATACACTGCTGGTAGAGGTTACATCAGGATAAACAGATGTAACCTTGGAAAAAGTAACACTTTAAGTAACAATGTACTGAATGTCCTTTGAGGCCACTGCAGAATAAAAAATGAAATCATACCTAATTCCTTATTATCTGCATAAATAGCAGAGATGCATTGTTTCTCTAAGAGCTGGCTGGAGAGTTAGTGGTCTTGGAAGTCACTTCACGCTCTAAGCAGGAGTGCCTAAACTTTTTTGGGCCGTGGACCAGTCACGTGGTACAGGGGGTCGGTCACTATGGTTTGCAGGCTGGATCTGGCCCCTGATGCTAATTCATCTGGCCCGAGAAGCCCTCGTTGCTCCCGGAAGTGGAAGTAAAACGTGCCCATATGGGCGTGTTTTACTTCCACTTCAGGAGCAATGGGGGCTTCCTGGGCCAGATGAATTGGCATTGGGGGCTGGATGTGGCCCATGGGCCATAGTTTGGACACCCTGCTCTAAGGGTACAGGGATTCATACAGTTGAACAATTGTTATGCAAAATACATCAATATTCATATGTTTTAATCAGAGTCTGTACCATCCAGGGGTGGACAAGATTGATGACAGAAAAACATGCTCCCCCACCTATGCTCATCTACTATACTTTTTTAACTTTTGTAAAAATATTTTCCTGTTGTTGCAACACATTTCTAGGTAAATGAGATACATTGGTCCTATTATGTGTGTCATGCTAGGTGAATGCATTGCTATTTCACTATGTCACTTATTATTTAACAAAAAGGGGGGTGATGTTGTGGCCCACTTAAAGATGGCCACAGAAAAAGGGGGAGAGAGGGGGATGTTATCAATGGAATGGAGGACAAATTGGAGCAATCCAAAGACCATTGAAGAACCTTCTCATGAGGGGAGGCACCTTGATCAGAAGGGTAGCTCAAGTGACAGATAAAATAGATCTCACTAAAAGAAAAGAACATTTTACGAACAAACCCATATTTATTCCACCTGAAAAAGCCAAGAGCCACATTGGAGGTTGGATTTCACAGCAGCAGTTCTTGAATGGGGTTTCCTTTTTTAAAAAATGACACCATTTGATCATCCTCCCAGAAGAAGCAATGACACAATTTCTAGTTATTATGATTCCTTAACTATTGCATAGTTGTTGATCATTTGCAAGGAACCAGGTGTACAGAAGTATATTTAATACCCAGTGGAAGGGCCTTTATTTCTTAATGATTTATTTCAATTGGCTCTTGAGGAAACGGGTGAGAACATTAGCAGAAGCAATCATCTTAGATAGTCGCTCTGGTGTGACTGGAGTGGAGTCTTATTAAATCTTAATGTGAGATTCATTCCTAGGAAACATACAAAGCAATTAGGTGGAAGTTTCTCATAATTCAATTAGGAAAAATGTGTGGGAAAGGCTACATGATATGATGCTGTGATTATAATCAATTTCTTTCTCAAAAAGGAATGGTCAAGCACAAAATACAATCTTGGGAAAGGGAAATAGGAATCTGACTACCCTTTCCCATAATCTTCATGTCATATGTATTATATTTTGTTTGCTCATCAAATGCAGCCTGCAAGGAGCAAAAATGGATTTAAATGCACGTGTCTGAACATTTGCTTCCTGAAGATGGTCTCTCAAGATGCAGCTTTCATTCCCCATTGCAATAAGCTAGGTAAGACCGAACTTTTGTGCTTTCCAGACCAGTTGTGAGAGTTGTTTTTCTTCCTCTCCATGTGCTCTTCACTCACTCTGGGGTTGCTCATCATGCTGCAGCTTCTGACCAAGGGCTTGGACCATTATTGAACCACAAAAGGGGAAAGGAGTAGAATTTTGCTGTCAGAAGCCAAATACAATATGGTGACCTTCATTCCACATTCAGAACTGGTGGAACTAGCATATTTTAACACCTGTAAGAGGATAAGCTCCTCCACCATGCTTGAACTGACTAGTTTAAGGGTAAAGGACAGATTATATGACACACACAGTTCTGTTTCCTAAGGAAAAGGAACTCTTAAATGACAAAACAGGAGTGGCAAGGGGGCCACCCCATCTTTTAATACTCAGAAATGGTGGCCTTGCTTTACTTAATGGCAGGATGGTGGCTTTGCAGCACCTTTCAGTACAATGGCTTTTGAGATGTTGATGAGCCAACCCTAATCATGCATTATGCTTTTCTGTTGATCATACTGGAAACCTTAGTTCAAACGTTGGGAACTTGTGGTCCACAAGATATTGTTGGGTTTCGATTCCGATCAGCCATAACCAATATGCCCTTGTGGTCAGGGAAGGTTGGAGTTGCTGCCCAGCAACCTCTGGTGGGCCACAGTTTATTGGTGTAAACAGTTAGCAGAGTGGCATGCAGTGGCCGGCCAGGGGTGCGCACCTGGCAAGTGGTCCTCTCTCTTGTGAGAAAAACAGGCAGACAGGTCTTGGTGCAGGTGAAGAATTCAAAACACATTTACTCAGGAAGCAAATTGGTGCAAATATATATAGTGCAAACAATTATAACACAAAGCAGATACAGTCTCTTGAGTTTTCTCAGTTGACCTCACTGAGTCAGTTCAGTTGTGTTCAGGTGCCCACAGGTGCCCGGCTACCGGTAGCGGAAATTCCCCCAGGCCATGCCCACTTGACCGGCCACTGGCCACCTCCCTACCCCAGGCCATGGTGTAGGGAGGCCAAGTGGGTGTGGCCCACAGTTAGCCACACCCACTGTTAGCCATGCCCATGGTAGGGTAGTAAAAAAAATTGCAGCACATCACTGCCTCCAGTTGATGTCATACTTCACCTCTCAGTTTTGCTGGCTGGAGCTGTTGACGGTTGCAATCCAAACATCTGGAGGGCCTCATTTTGGCCTCCTCTGCCTTAGACCAACATATTTTGAATGTGTTTTTTGTAAAGAGCCTTCTTCATTGGTGACCTGGAGTTACAGGCATTTAAAATAAAAATGACATTGCAGAGAGCCTTTAATTAGAAGTGGGAAGCCCTTAAGCAATTAAAGTGTTTTGAGTGTCACAGCAGGAACTTTCCATACCTCTTTGCAGTTTTTTGGCATATTATTGGACTTCAGAACTTAAGCATGGGATTCTTTTGGGGAGTTTGGTCATACAAATGCAAAAGAAGGCTTTCATAATCTCTCTAAAATTAACATGGTTTCAGCACTCATTATGAGCTAAACTTTAAAGACTGTTTCTGCTCCCAGTAACTGAAATCCTCTTACTTATAAGTTTCACTAGAGTAGGCCCATCGTGGAAATTTGGTGAGTCAGCTCCTCTGTAAGTTTCACTGATTAAAGTGGACCTATTCTAGTTACTTAAGTCACAACTAAAGTTAGGCCCATTTGAATCAGTGGAACTTACAGAAGAGTTGACTCACCAAATCCACATTGACTTTAGTGCACCTTATTGCACTAAGCAACAAGATTTCAGCCAGTGACCTTTGTGTGCATGAATAACCTTCTTTGGATTGTATTAAGTTCCCAGAAGGTTCCTATGCTGCATAATCAGCAGAAGAAAGGTTAAAAGGCACGGGAGACAGAGAGCAATTCAGTCATCTTGTTTTTCTGTTCAACTGTTTGTCATCTATTGCTGCTGTTAACTCCAAAATGTTTAGAATTCACCCTGGGAATGCACAAGGCATTTGCCCTTTCTTGCAGGCAGTATTTCACACTATGCTGACAGACTGCAGCATGCAAGTTGTGTATTAAGATGCCATCTTCTGGAAGCTTTGAGTTGCAAGTGAATTAACTATGACAGGAGAAGGCAGTCTGCAGACTTACCTTGACCTTAGCTAGTTGTTGAGGCTGTCCCTAGGAACCCTGGGTGCTCTTTTCCTTTATAGCAGACTAGCATTTTTTTTTTTGCCCAGCCCTGCCGGCCAGGTATAACGTGTGTGCTGGTGGTTGGAGTGGTTTTAGGGCTACACACACACACAACATAACCATACATGCAACACAACCACATGCACACACACAATACACAGACACACACATTACATCCACACACACACACACACACACAACACACACACAGCACACACAACACAACCACACACTCATTAAATACACACATACAACACAACTACACACACAACCACACACACAACACACCCACACACTCACTCAATACACGCACACACAACACACACACACACACACACACACACTCAATACAACCACACACACAACACAACCACACACACTCACACACACCATAGCTCCGTGGGGAGAGGAGGGGTTCTTCCTCCCCCCGAAGCCTCAGTGAGGACACACACACACACACACACACACACACACACACACACACACACACACACACACACACACACATGCCAAAGCTTTGCGGGGGGAGGAGAGGAGGGGCTCTTCCTCCTCCCCCCAAGCCTCGGCGAGGACACCCAGGAGGCCTTTGCCAGGCAGGCGGGCGCGTCGGTTGCCAGCTGGGCCGCCTGATTTTGGTGGCACCTGCTCCACCGACAAAGGCCTCAGTGCCGGCGGTGAGGGTGAAAAGGCCGTGCCATGGAGGCACGGAAGGTGAGTGGCCCAGCGCAGAAGGCCGTGCTGGGGAGGCGCAGAGTACAAAATGCTCAACCACCAACAGGTAAGTGGGGCTGGGGACAGGGACTGGGGAGGAGGGGTGGGTTCGTTCTCCCCCTTTCTTCTCCAAGACCTGGGTGGGCAGCGTGTTCCCGAGGCCCATTTCCCCCCCTCAGTTCCTCTCCCCCGCCCCACTTACCTGTTGCCAGTTGGGCCATCTGTACTCTGCGTGTCCCTGGTGTGGCCTTCTGCGCTCAGCCTCTCACCTTCCGTGTCTCCATGGCGCGGCCTTTCCTCCCTCACCGCTGATGCCGAGGTCTTTGCCAGGTGGGCAGGAGCCACCAAAAGCAGGCAACCCAGCTGGCAACCAATGTGGCCACCCGCCTGCCCGCCATGGTGAACTGGGGATGGCTTCCCTTTAGGAGATGAAGTGTCTGCCAGACAGAGGGAAGTTGTTGGCGTGTTGGTGGGTTTTTTTAAAGCGTGTGCCCCGGCCTCCTCCGCGCTCCTCCCAGCATGGAGGATGCTGGGACTTGTAGTTGTTTTTTCTGTTCGCGTTTGTGGGGTGGTTGCCCCACTCGCGGCTGGAGGACCCTTGTGGTGATGCTCACAGGGTGTTAAGGTAAATGAGGGCGGCTCGATACGGGATGGTTGGGCTGGGTGTGGCCGTGTATGCCGGACATGCACGACTCAACCACCTTCTTATAGGTATAGATAGGCTGGGTTTTCTTTTACATCACATTAGCTTGTGGATAGTCAATCAATGTGAGTACCAAGAGTACAGAAACACATACATGCCATTTAAGTTATTTAAATGCAATTTTAACTATTTTTTCCCATGGGGAAAAAAGATGTCCAGTTTCACTTTGCTTTTCTAACCCATTTGAAAGCCATGCTGACCAATGATCCAAATTCTGATTTCTTTTCTGTCTAATTTTTAAGCAATATGTTATTTAAGCAATAAAATATATATTTATTTACCACCTACTCCTCCAAAGAGCAACCACTTTTTCAAATATTGAAAAAATGCTTCCCATCCAATCCACATTTTGTTCTGCTGTTCTTTCCATGGGAAATGAAAAGAATAGGTGCTTCAGGAATCTAGTCTAAGGGTAGAGCAAGGGTTTGCAACCTATGGCCCATAGGTCAGACCCAGCCTGCAGCAGCAAATCATCCAGCCCATGGCGGCGACCCTGCACTAGTGACCCCATTTACAACAGCCATAAATACACCTGTGCCTGTCCAAACAAGCCCACCATGGTTTAGGGCAGCATTTTCACTGAAGTGGAACCACATGTCCAGCCTTCTGCGCAGAAGCCTTCTACGCATGCGTAGAAGGCTTCTGTGCATGTATAGAAGGGTTCTGCGCAGAAGGCTACTGCGCAGGTCCCATATTCTCCAGAGTCGCACTTGACAGGTATGTTCCAGTCAGCGTCTTAACCATTTGAGCCACTGCAAGCCAACTTCAAACTATCCCATACTTGAAAGTCATTTGGTGTTGAGTGGACAATTTAGAGTCCTATGCCCTCATTTATTAGCAGGGATCAGTCCAACAGCCTACATTTTTAGACTCTCCTTGCAATGGTGAGCTATGGGGACTATCATAATGTGAGTCTACAGTTCCAGATTTGCAAGTTTAATACTACTACCTGCATCTGAAAAGTCAACATGATTAGTCATTTTCACAGACTGATTGACAAGATAGCAAGGGCATTCAAAATTTTGTTTGGATGAGTCACCTTGTATGTGTAAATAAATTGCTATTCTGTTAGGGAGGAATAGAGTGCAAAATGTAATCACTTAGGTTAATGGATGCCGTGGCCACATATAGGCACGTAAGCTAGAAGGTCACTTAAATGTGCTAAAAAGGGATAGAGCAAGGGAGGTAGACTTTGAATGCCAGCACCTGTTCCAAAACACATTTCAACTAGATGATTATTGAGATACTGATGAATTTCAAGTAGTTCCGTGAAGCTGCCATAATGTCAATACTGTATGTAGAAATGGCACACAAATGCTGCTCAGTAAGGGCTAGATTAAAGTTATCCTCTGCATGGTTATCAATATCCTTATTATGAAGAGAGAAGTCTTCATTTTTGCCTGTTGTTTTCTCCAAAACCCCAACTGCAGTCTAGCATTTTAGTTGCAGTACATTTTAATTATGGTTTGGCTTCCTCGGACCTTATGTTCTAATGAGTATATACGATTTGCGTACAGTACCAGGTTTTCAGATACAACCCATTCACTGCCTTCTTCATTATAGTGAGATGTGCTCCATGCACTCAGGAATATGCAGAACTTCTATATCCAGGAAGGGTCCATGCCTAAATCACTACTTAAAGTGAAGATTTTCCTCTGTGGGTGTTTGGGCATGCTGAACTCCTTCTTACTAAGATCCAACATGTTTTTTGGGGGAAGCAGTAGTGAGCTCCAAAAAAAATTACTACCACACTGTGGGTGTGGTATGGTGGGCATGGCCAGGGGAAAAGCCCTGCGTTGCATCTGAATTAGGACTACTTTATTTCAAAACTTGGATGGGTGGGGCCAGCCAAAATTTCTGCTACCGGTTCTGGCAAACTGGTGCGAACCTGCTGATGCCCACCACTGGGGGGAAGGTATAGAGTTCCAGGGCTGAGGGACAGGGCACCCCAATATTAGCTGAAGACATTGGGAGGTTGTGTGAAGGCCCTTTAGCCATGAATAACTTTTCCCCATTATTTTGTGAAGGGAATATGTTCACTTAGCAGAGTCTGTTATTTGCTGCTGCATCCTACCTGAACCATACCTGTCAACCATCCCGTTTTACCCTGGAAAAATCTTTATTTTTACCCCTCTTCCTGCCCCCTCCCGTTTTATTAATTTCCCCGTATTTTCCCTTATTTCCCTCTATCTGGAGCCGGACAGGGGCCGCGTTGACCGGAGACCACCACCCCGGGGATGAGGAGGAGGAGCAGGAGCAGCTGAGCAGCGGGAAGGCCAGCTACCACCACCGCTGCAGGGCCTCCGGAGCCGGGGGCCGCTCAGCTGGTCATCCTCCTCCTCCTCACCCCCGGCTGGGGGGTGGTGGTCTCCGGTCCAGGCGGCCCCTGCCCGGCTCTGGAGTTGTCCGCCCAACCCTTCCGGACCCACAGGACCCAGGAGAGGAGATCGAATCCACCTCACCCCGATATTAAAACGGAAAACCCGATCGGGGTTTCCCCTTTAATATCAGTGGGTGGGGGGTGCGATCCCCCTCTCCACTGGCTCCCCTGGGCCCAGAGGGGTTGGGGAGACAGACCCATTTTGTTCCCCCAACCCTCACGGACCCAGGAGAGGGGATTGAATTCACCCCATCCCTTGATATTAAAAGGGAAAACCCGATCGGGGTTTCCCCTTCAATATCAGTGGGTGGGTGGTTGCAATCCCCCTCTCCGCTGGCTCCCCTGGGGTTGGGAGGGTTGGAGGAGACAAAAGGGGTCTGTCTCCCCAACCCTCCTGAACCCAGGGGACCCAGACCCCCTTTGTCCCCCAACTCTCCCAGACCCAGGAGACCCAGGAGAAGGGAGCGAATCCACCACCACCACCCAAAAAAACCTCTGTTGTTAAAGAGAAGAAATCGCTTGGTTTCTTCTATTTAATAACGGGGTGTCCTGTGGGGGGTGATCCCCTCTCTGCCAGCTCCCCTAGCTCTGGAAGGGTTTGGGGGACAGACCCCTTTTGTCCCCAGAACCCCCTGAACCCAGGGGACCCAGGAGAGGGGATCGATTCCATCCCCCCCCACACACACACTCCGTTTTTAAAGAGAAGAAACCACTTGGTTTCTTCTCTTTAATAAGGGGTGTTCTGTGGGGGGATCCCCTCTCTGCCAGTTCCCCTAACTCTGGAAGGGTTTGGGGGACAGACCCCTTTTGTCCCCACAACCCCCTGAACCCAGGGGACCCAGGAGAGGGGATTGATTCCACACACACACACACACAACACTCCGTTTTTAAAGAGAAGAAACCACTTGGTTTCTTCTCTTTAATAATGGGGTGTCCTGTGGGGGGATCCCCTCTCTGCCGGTTCCCCTAGCTCTGGAAGGGTTGGGGGGATTTGGCCACGCCCACCAATTTGGCCACACCCACCAATTTGGCCACACCCACTTATCCGGCCACGCCCACCTATCTGGCCACACCCACAACATTTCCCTTATTTTCAAAGCCAAAAGTTGACAGGTATGACCTGAACTGTCCCAGATAAAAGGGAGACTTGATGTTCTGTGGGGGAATCTCAACTCCACACATAAGTGTGATTGCTTTGCTCCATCTACATTTCATTTCACACCAGCCACAAATCTAGCACATTCATTTGATACACATAATCCATAATGTGGTCTGGTACTGTATCTGGTTTATTTCCTTCTCAAGCGTGTAATGTTTCAAGTACAGTTAATTCAATCTTTCAATCTGGCAAACAGTGTCTCTAAAACGTCATCTTAACTACTCATTAAATGGCCTGGATAGCTCAGTGGTTAAGATATCTGGTTGAGGAACCTGAGGTTGGGAGATAAATTTCTGAGTCTTCCTCCTGTAAGAAGAGCCAGCCAATGTAGTCTAGGGCAAGCTGCACCGTCCTAGCATGCCCCCAGAAGAAGGGAATGGAAAACCACTTCTGTGTATTATCTACTTTGAAAACCTTGGAAAGGATAGCCTTCATCAGATATAAGAGTGAGACTTCATGGCATCACTTTGTACAAATCAGGCACAGAGGTACACAATGGCTGGTTAGCATAACAGAAAAGTCTTTATACAAATCAATGAGGTTTTTACACTGGTAATAGAAGAAAATCCCTGGTTATTAAAATTTGCTGTGAAATTTGACCCTGTGAAATCTCACTCTTATGTCTGATGAAGTGGACTTGATCCATGAAAGCTAACAGTAAAATAAGAGCTAGTTTTTGAAGTGACACAATGTTTTTTGTCTTTTTGTTTTGTTTACTCTCTGATATGGTGGAACACAGACTAACACGGCTACTGTTTCAAAAATGCCATGAAGCCTCCCCTCTCTTTATGGAAGTACATCTCTAAATCTGAATCTCCCTGTAGAGCTAGTTATGTGGAAAGTAAAGGTATTTTTGTACAATCATCTACAAAGTCATCAAGACTTCAAAGGCAGCGTCCTATATTTATGTCTATAATCTCTACATATAAGCTTTTTCATCAAAACTATATCAGTTGAAAGTCTTTTTTTTAATTATCAAGAAATTGTTCACTTATTTTATGGTAACCAATTATTAGCTGAAAGAAGTCATGCAGAAAAAAAGGCAGAAAAGGTTTACAGTTTATGGTTGCTGCCATCTAAAGATGGGAAGTAATAAAAGCACTTAGAAAAGATCTTTCAATGCTTTCAACTCTTCTGTTTAATATGCCCAATAACAAATCTGGTGCAAGAGGAATCTTACCCAATGGCCGTGATGGTGAACCTTGGCACTCCAGATGTTCTTGGACTTCAATTCCCAGAAGCCCCCATGAATCCACACAAATGGGTTTACTGCGATTCATCCGGCCCACACTGTCCTCATCGCTCCTGGAAACGAAAGTAAAACGCACCCATACGGGCGCGTTTTACTTCCGTTTCCAGGAGCAATGAGGGCAGCGTGGGCCGGATGAATCGTAGCAAACCCATTAATGTGGATTCACAGGGGGTTCTGGGAATTGAAGACCATGAACATCTGGAGTGCAAAAGTTCACCATCACGGCCATAGGGTGAGGCACTGTCATGGGCTACTTCCTACCTGAGCTCTAGTAAGCAATGGGTGAATCTTTATTTAGGTAGGCTAGAAATAATTGTCCAAACATGAAGGTGGAAGGAAAATGGGCTAATAATATGTGTGGGATCTCAGTACAGAAAGGGAATTATGTTGACATGTAGATCAGTTGAAAAGCAAGTTTGGGAATGGAATTTGTGAGGTCAACAATGTTCTGAGTGATACTCATAGCTTTGAAACATTTCTAGACTCAGTGTATGACTTCTGGAAAGTCAGGCAGTTGCTGCACAAGGATGCCTTTACTCAGATTTGGCTATTGCACCCACAACAAACCTTCTTGGAGAAAGGGGACCTGGTCAGAGTAATTCATATTTTAATCAGTCCCCACTTAGACTCACAGGACTACCCTGACAATTCAGAAAATACAGCAAATAGAAAATGTGGCAACCAGACTGTTAGGCCCCATAGCACAGGTCTTACACCACTTATTCAATGGACTATACTATTTCATATCTATTACACTGCACAACGATTTTGCTACTGGGAATAATACATGTGATTTACATGATATCGAGTGTGCTGATTCCAAATCTGAACTCGGAATCTGCCTATCATGTACAGCTTTTAAGGAATGCTATAGCTGTTCAAATGGTCGGTAATTGGGTAATGTATTTTTACATGGGAACATTATAACAGTTGCAGCTACCACTATGCCTGCTGCCGCCTCAGCTGAATCACATCCCCTGGTGGTATGCATGTTCCAGCAGCAGCTGGGCATGTCTGGGCAAGTCAGTGAGCTGACATCAAAAATAGGTATATAAGGCAAGATGGACCAAGGGCTTGTCTCTAGTGCGAAACCATCTTATTGGATAGTACAGCTAAGCCATAGTGAGTCTGTTTTGAGCTAAAGATAAGTAAGTGCGGCTGTGTTAATAAACCGGACCATTTTTGCTACATTTGTGGCAAATATACCCCACATGATCAACACAAGAACCTAACCAAGAGGGTGAGATTTGCTAACTTAAGATCTTGGCGTTCTAGGCAGAATCGGACTCCAGATTTGGATCCAGCGCACTTGGTTTTTTTTTTTTTTGTTGTTGTTGTACAGTACATCACCCATAGCGATCTGTATATTGAAGGTTTTTTCGTTATACGGTACATCACAAATAGCACACGAACACTTCGTTGTGCGGATTTTTCGTTATACGAAACGTTCGTTATACGGGGCACCATTGTATTCTTGAACCACAATCGGGTGTACCCTGGTAACGGCAACCTTGTGTTGTCAACTAATCTTTCTCATGCTAGTTCAAGCGAAGGCAACTGCAGGATGAACTCACCAAGGGGTGTCTTCATTTTGACAGTTTCATGTCTGGCCTAGACACAGAAGAAGCCTTTGATTTACACTAAACAGATACAAAATGAAACCAAGTGCACAGACCGCACTATCATCCATCCTTCATACATTTCACAGGCTTTTGTATATATTTGCACTATAATGATGACCTTTGCCTGCTCTTCTTTATTGCAAGTCTGTGACGTTAATCTCTGCATGTGACATCAGCATTTGATCTATTTATATGACTGTAAACATGAAATCATCCATAGAGATTTACTAGAGTCTGACCTGCCTTGAATCAACTATTAGGACTATCTCTCAAAATCTACAGGCAATTATTCACAGTTGGTTTGAAAAGAACAGAAATTGACAGTACATTATGCCCAATGATTTACAAAAATAAGATTATATCTTTCCATTGGACTTTGCTTCAGCTACAACTTTGATTGTGCTAATATTTACAATGAAATTTCAGACTGATTCATGGATAAATGATTCCTAGTTTAAATAAGGGGCAATTCTAGTAAGGCTATTCTTAGTTGGATATCTAATTAACTGAGCAGAGAATGCTTTTTGTTCTTTTGCTGTGTATCATTTAAGTGGACAGTCAAGTTGTAAGTGCAAGACAGAGAAGTTGAAGGTTTTTCCCTCAGTTCTGGATTTTGATCACCTGGATGGTGTTTTGGCTTTAGGTGATAGACCAGAAAGCTATATAGCAAACGACCCAATAGAAGTTCTGAAATTAAATATACGATGTAAAAGTAACCACAGAATCTTTTCCTCCAGAAAAATTTCTTTTCTGAAAACTAAACTGTAAAGCCATAAGTGTTAAATCTTTGGTAAAATTACCAAGAAAATAGTAGATGATTGGACTATGTTTTTTGAGGTAAAATTAAGTTTCACTACAGGTTTCTAGGTCTAAATCCAAGGTAGAGTTAAGTGTTCCTAATGGTGCATGGGATTAAGGCCCCAGAGAGTAGTGTATGTAATGTTTTGAAAGGGCCATTCCAGTGCAAGCTTAAAACAGAACCTTAGCTGTACAGTGTACAGTAAAACCCCGCCGTACGAATGCCTCGCGCTGTGCAACGGAAAACTCGCCACATGGAAAGAAATCCATTGAAAATAATGCCTTGGTTTATAGAATTGAAACAGTGAAATAGCTCTGAATCGACAAAGCAACTTGTGAAATTAGCTATCTCTCCACATGGCCTCATAGGTCCCAACTCAGCATATCGGGGTACACAGAAAAATCCTCACAAATTGTGGTATTTTTGAACCATAATCGGGCATACCCCAGGGAACAGCAACCTTGTTGTGCAGACGAATCTTTCTCACACTAGGCCAGGCAAAAGGAACTATGGAACAAATTCACCAAAAGGTGGCTTCATTTTGACAGTTTCACATCTGACCTAGGCATGGAAGAAGACCCAGCATATCCACATGAAAGATTCAAACCCAGGACAAATCAGGATAAATGAAATACAGTATTGGCTCCCAAAGGTTTAAATGAAGAAATAGACTTTCTCCCTCTTCTTTAGCGGAGCCACTTTTTGCATACACTTCCTGAGGAATTCCAGGCCCAGAATTATTGGATTTATCAGAGTAACCCTAACACAGATATGGTGACATCTATTATCTGGAAATTGTTCTCCCACTATGTCATAATTCATCTACTGGAGCTGTGTACAGTCCAAAAGATAAATAGATTGAATCAATGGTAAGTATAAAATAGAATGACTACATTTATCAATTATATGTGATTAAGAATAAGCGGGATATTCTCATTGTGCATATAATTAAATTTTCAGCTGGTTATGTGCAATGGAATGTAAGAAATGGCAATCTGTTTCCTACTTTTTGATTTATTTTCTTTCCTTTGTAACAGTATCTGAAGGCATAAATTCAGACCAAAACACATTGGGTATCTTTAGATTGATATAAAGTCATATACTTTCATACATCCTAAGTCTTTGGTCCCTCCTTCACAATCAGTTAAACATCAAAAGTCATAAAATTATTACTGGTGGAGTTGTGGATGTTCACATCATTTGCTTACTACTCGGAACACAAAATCTGAGTTTCTTTAGAGCAATCATTCTTTCATGTAGTATATGTACAATATTGGAACTCTGGGGAATCTTTAAAAACTGGAAAATCACAGAGACAGTTCCGCTACAATATTTAATGGTGAGTCAGAATGGTTATTGTGCTGGAAAATCAAGTTCAAATCCAGCTCATGAATTCAGAAAGGAATTGCTCCCTGTCATTTTTCAGCTTGTAAAACAGAACTCTCAGTGATCTAGACTAAAACTGCCTGGGGACTGTTTCTCATAAAATGCTTTGGTCACATGAGAAACACCAGCTTCCTTGTATTTTCAAGGGGTATCTGAAACATGCGCCCACTGGGTAAAAGCCCTGAGCGGTCAAATCAGGCAGTGTTGCCCATTTCTTGTCAATGATGTTAGGCCGGGACTAAAACTCACCAAAGCATCCTCCGTCGGATCTCTTGGGCAAGGTAAAAGCGGAGGGCACAAGTCATGATGTGCTTAGCCAGCGGGTGATGTGATATCCAAACAGCTAAAAAAAACATGCAAACGGACTTGATTTCTCAAGTCCATCTGCGTGTGCAGAATTTCATCACAGAGATGTTTACCAATGCATGGGCTCCTTGCTGAATAATGACCCCAAGGTATCTGAAACATAAAGTGCCCAACACAGGACACAATGTACATGTGCTTGATTTCTAAAGATAAGACCAAATGTCTTGTAAAATACAGTAATAAGTTCTAAAAAAGACAAACATCTAACTGCTAGCTTTCCACTTTCTTTGTCTAGCACTTCTTGATATCCCATTAAAACTTAAAATATATCAATTGTACGCAATTAAATTTTAAGTCTGAGTAAGCGAAATGAACGTAGCATGTATAGGTCTACCTCAAGTATAAAAGCAAGAATTCTTGTAGTGGATAGTAAGTTAAACACACTTCATAAGAACGTTTTCAGTGAATTTTATTTTATTTTTCTTTACACAGTCTTAGTTAATGTCTTTTCAAATAAAAGCTATTTAGGAAGCCACCTCTCAGATTGGGGAAACATCATGTGAAAGGTTACCAGACAATCCTCCCCGCTCCAGCCCCCAAACTAATTAACAATGGCAGGAATTGCTTCCTGAAACACTTAACTTGCTAAATCAACTAAAACTGCCCAATGCTGAAAGAAGCAATGGGGAGAGGGGGATTCATATCAGCCAGGCAATTTTCACTGTATTCCACATAACAGTAATTTTCCGCTTTTTTAACAGAAGAGCAAGTTTAATTTCTCATGCTATAAATACTGGTAAGTTACCCTGACAGAGAAAAGATGGTAAATATCCAAAAGGCTATGAGACAAAAAAGAAGAAGAGATCAGCACAAGTGCACATCCTTTTTCATCCTTAGAATCAGGGGCTGCAACAAAACCTATCATGTAGAAGTAACTTTACAAGACAGGAAATCACATAAATGCTGGTGATGTTTATCACATAGTCATTGAACCCTCTGCACCAAACCACTACATTGCACCCAGCTAGGGAAACCTAAGAGTTGTCCACATGTGGGATATAGGCAGTTTTCTACAAGCAGAGACATCAGTATAGCAAATGTCATCTAGTGTGAAACAGCATGAAGGACATGAAGAGCAAAATGGGCATCTTTTCAAACTATAACGCAATGTTGCTTAAAACCATTCCCATTTTTATTTTGGATCGTGGAATGGCAATCTTGATCTTTTGTATTTGCTTATGAGTGCTTGCCATATCATGTGGCAATCACTCGCTGAAGGCTTACCCAAAATGCCAGCTGACTGTGCCTGTTCTCCCAAAGCTAAAAGTGAAAGGCAAGTGAAGTCTCCACATATAACCCCAGAAACAGGAGGTCAGAAGTCCAATGGCTAGAGCAAGTCTGGCCAGGTTATCCTGCTCTGGTAATAGAGTAGACCATAATGCCAGTGACTCAACA
Source organism: Bradypodion ventrale (assembly GCA_035047345.1). Lineage (NCBI taxonomy): Eukaryota > Metazoa > Chordata > Lepidosauria > Squamata > Chamaeleonidae > Bradypodion > Bradypodion ventrale. Next base: position 134,720 of record JAWDJE010000007.1, read on the forward strand.
CTGAGTGTCAGGCAGCGGTTAACTAACTTGACAACCTGAGGACTAACAGCCTTGGGTGCCAAAGTCCACAGAGATGGGTGATGGTCCCCAAGTGGATTAAATCCCACTTGAATCCATCTTGATGGAGGGCAACAGCTTCATCAATACTGGTCTGAGGCTGATTTTGCGTGCCAAAAGAGCTCAGGACCAGAAAATGACTCACGGAGATGGATCAGTGGTACTGGTGTCACGCTGTGATGCAGAAGGCAGATGAAAGTCCACTGCATTATATTCTCAGGACAGTCTTCATGGCTGATCATCATGAGGATCACCAATATTCGGACTCGGATATGGCAGAACAAGAAGAAGAAGCTACCATGGATGGATGCAAACTATCATAAAAAGATTTACACCAATTAATTTCATATGCAATAACAGCCACTGGAGCTCTCCAAAGAAGAAAAGAACTATCTAGAATGGACTGCAAATTGGATGTTGGAAATCATGCCTGATTCAAGGTGTTTCAGAGACGATTCAAGTGCTGGTGACATTTAAACTACTCAGCCACAGAAATTATTAACACTGAACTCTACAAATCTAAACCTCTGACTAGTAACTGAAATCCAAGTAACAGAAGAACTACTGTGCCTCTCTTTGATAAGGGAATATTAAGTATGTTGCACTTTAAAGTCACAAATGATGTAAAGAAAAATGAAAATATGATAATCATAATGATCACCTGTAATGGATTACATTTACAGTTCTTCTGCAACAAAAGCAGAAGTGATTTAGCGACAATTTTTAAAATCATCTTGAAAAGATATTTTCATACTGTATTCTGAATGAACTGCAGGTTTCTTCTGTATACAAAGAATCTAGATCATGAACTTTGTCAAACTAGGGAAAAAGAGGTTTTGCACTAGGAAACATGAAGGTTAAAGGTAAAAGTTTCCCTCGCTCAAAAGCCAGTCGTATCTGACTCTTGGGGTGGTCTTCATCTGTTTACAGCCAAAGAGTCAGTGTGTCTGTATCTGCAGACGTTTCTGTGCTCATGTGGCAGGCACGACTAGATGCCGAAGTGCACAGAATGCTGTTACTTTTTCTGCCAAAGTGGTACCTATTTATGTACTTGCAATTTCTTGGTTTTGAACTGGTAGGCTGGTAGGAGCTGGAACAGACAGCAGGAGCTCAATCTGTCACACAGCACTCAGGTCTTGAACTAGTGATCTGCCAACCTTCCGGTGGTCTTAACCACTAAGCCACCATGGCCCCTAAAATGGAGGTTAGGCACAGTCTAAACAAACTATATTGTAATAAATCATAGCTTTTCTTTCTCAAGAACGTGAGAAAAGGGATTCAACCTGTGTTGAATCCAGAGAAATAAGAGGTTCTTAGTACTCTCTCAGAAAAGTTCACTTCCTAAGTTTCCATACAGGAGGGCACAAATCTGAATAGCATGTAAATATTTTTCTTTGACAATATGATGTTAGAATCAAAAGCAGTTACTTGCTCAACAATTTTTTTTCTATTCTTCTGAGAGAATGTATCAACAAATTTAGATATATGGGAAATTACACTCAAAATTATTGAAAAATTATTGAAATTAGAACCTCAAGGCATACTTGCAATACTTCAAAAGCACCCCTACATCTGAGGCATTACATAACACAGTTAGCTAAGTCAACACCAAACTTAGCTTCAAATAATTGGGCAAAAATTGCTTAAAATTATATGACGCAAAGAAATGATGTCATCACCTAGCACCCACAATGCTTAATATAAACTAATTAAAAACTTCCTATCTCCTACTTTCAAGTTCTAAGTAAAAACCTAGGGCTCCCTTTTGCTCAAGGAAGCTTCTGGGAGAGGGAGCCTTTAATACCCAGAAGGATTGGAACCACAAAGAGTGGTTATTTACTATTCAAGGCTGTGCTCCTCCACCATCCCAAGACTTCATCAGGGGGAAGGGGCTGTGGTGGCTTAGTGGTTAAGAAGCTCACCTTGTTAGCTAGAAGATCGGCAAGTCGCCAGTTTGAGACCTGGATACTGCATGACGGATTGAGTGCCCGCCTCTGTCCCAGCTCCTGCCAACCTAGCAGTTTGAAAGCAAGAAACTGCAAGTAGATAAATAGGGACCACTTCGATGGGAAAAGATCTTGGGGGCATGAAAGGAGCCTTATTCAGGTATTCCCTGAGCAGTTTCTCCAGCAAACATTATTTCAACCTAAAATAATTTCTGACACGAAATTATTATCATCAGAAGGAAAAGGAGCCCTAGGAAGCCTCAGAACCTGAAAGAGGGAGAGAGGGAGCTTTGAATTAAACATTACTGGCACCAGATGAGAACATCAATTGGCATGTGTTTAACTTTGTGTGAATAGGATTTTGGCCACTGAGTGTTAACACTGCACAGGAATTTCAACTGATACCTGAGCTGAAGACGGCACTCAAAAATAAATGTTTTTCAAACAGTGTCCAAAAATGTCTCCCTGGGCTATCTCAAATCTTGATTTTCAAATTAAGAAAACATTAATATCAGGTTACTTTTGCAAGTGGTGTATTGCAATTCTTGGCAGAAATGAATGTTCTTAATGATTCCATTTGCTTAAATGGTATGAAAATTTGTTATATATAGTACTTCTGAATGAAAACATTTAGATAAGATGACCACAAAGCTCTTTCTCTGCACTGACTGCCATCAATTCGTTAACTTTGTAGACCCTTAGTCCCTAACTAATTTGTCACTTTCTGTGTTCCATTTTTATTTTATTGGTGGAATGGTTTTAATTTGATGTTCCAGTGGGTGGGATTTAATGTTATTTGTAAACTGCTCAGAATAGTAGTTAAACACAAGATGGGCAAATAAATAAATATAATGAATCAATCAAGAGCTCCCAAAAGCAATTCCAAACTGACCTTTTCTATATAGTTGTTGATCATTACTAGGCACCAATTTTGCTATGAATATTTGAGAAGGAATTAGAACTGCTCAGAGCAAAATATGGCCATACACAAAAGCCCTAAGCCAGTAAGAAAAGCCACCTGTAGCCCTAACGAAGCAGCAGGATACACAAGAATTTTCTTGCTGCTTCTGCAATTTTCCATATTACTTGTAAGGAAGCATTCACCACTACTATTGGGTGTGCTACACAGTGAAATCATGGTACCTCATATTGTACAACATAAACAACTGTGAGTGAAAGTTAAAATTCATAAAACATGGTTAACATTAATTTGATTCATTCCCAGTATAAAGATAAACAATACAGTGCACTGAAATTATACTGCATTTCAGAAAACTATCCCACATATTCACATCTTGAAACGTCTTTACTAGGGTTGTCAAATTAAAATGAAATATTTCCCATTCAAAATGCCAAGAAATAAGATTTAGTTTTATTGCATGACATTGCATAAGAAAGTGTATTATTGAAAACCGTAAGGCATCATGCAATTATCCGTAAACTGATTCATTACTATTCTTTGAGAGGCAGTTATACACTCTGCATTTATAAAACCAGTTTTGAAAAAAGTACATAAGATTTGACATGATGAGCATTAAATATGGTCAAAAGGACTGTAGGGCTGAGTTGTTAAAAAGTGCATTCCAAAAACATACTGTGCTGGAAAACCTTTTCTTTTTTTTTAATGAAAGGGAAAAAAGAGGGACTGCAGACAACAGACAAACTATAAATCTCAAAAGAAAGTGGTTTTATAGGACTGAAGACTAGTATTATAGGATCCAAATTGATAAACTTGCTTAAAATCTGTTTTCAGTCTTTACACTTAAAATTTAACACAAATTGATACAATAATAAAAAAAATACACTTTCTTAACCAAAATCTATTGAGTTCAAGTTATGTACACTAAGTGATCATATAACAGGTTTGAGATTGTATACACCAATGTGATTTTGGCGTTAATCGATGTATTGTGCCATCCAACGAAATCCTTCACCATAGCCTTGCCTTTTTAACACACTGCACATAAAGATTTCTAAGGGACGTGTGTTTAATTCCTTCACTGGGACATTCCCCTGAAAGTAAGAGAGAATGAATATCAGTGAACCAAAGTACAGCCATAACAAGAAACAGACATTATTGGTAGGTTTTTTTTGTCAGCCCAGAGATCAAAGACGGGGATGTGTTTTTTGAGGATAACAATTTCTCTCTTTTTGGAAAATGCAACCTTACTCGCCATTTCTTCCATGTTTTTTCTTATTGCAAACAATATATTAAAGAGAAGAAGATAGAATAGCTGCCCATCATCTTTAGATTGGGAACATTAATATTTATATCTACATGAAAGTTCCCTAAGCAGGGTTCTGATTTTATTATCATCACTCGATTCCAATTTATCACACCACTTTGTATTTAATACTATCAGTTATATTTTTAGTGCTTCCTCTTACTTTTAAATCCACTTTGGGGACACAAATTTTCTACTGAACATATGGAACCCACATTTCAGCTTACAATACTATTTAACCAAGGGTGGGGAGAATCCTGACGAATAAAGCAATCAACCTCATATTAACTATCGGTAATATATAATGCTTAGTGGTTTAACACTTTCAAAGCTGTGAGTTGGGGGGGGACAAGATAGAAAAATCTGAACAAGTTTAGTTATTTGTACATTAATAAGCTAAATGCAGCTTATGATAATGTAAATACGCCCCCCCCCAAGTTATTTGTGTTCTGGAAGGGCTTTTCCCCTCAACGCAGAAAAGTAGGTATCAAATGTGATACATGTGTCCAAAGGAAGCATGGCAGCAGTTTCAAAAACACAAGGAATACTAGGGAAATCTGAAATGGGAGAGCTACCATGAACAGCACGTCTAGGCTATGTTTGAATAGAAGAACTCAAATAAGTTTAGTTTTACATTTGAATGTTCAAGTTGATTCCTAAGAATTAAGAATATTTCCCATCAGTTAACCAATTACATCCTAAGAGCAGCCTATAGCCTATTGTAATAAATAATAATACTAAATTGGTATTATATTAAAAGCAGACTTTATCAAAACCTCCTTGCTTCTATTATGAACTTCAATCTCTAGAGCAGGGGTTCTCAAACTACAACCCGTGTGGGGTGGAATCTGGCCCACAGCTGCCATTCCATCTGGCCCACACTCTCACTCCTGCTGCTGCCATCCTTTTCCCCTCTGCCTGGCTTGGTGTGTCCCTAACGCTGCGGCATAACAGGGCAGATGTTGTAAGAAGGCGGCAATGGTGGCGGTAGCGACAGACGCCTACAGCCGGCCATGTTTGTCCTGGATGCCACTCTGACTGAGCACAGGCAAGGACAGGCAGGACCGCTCCTTCACCCACAGCAGGACAGTAAGCAGGAAAGTGGCAGCTGCATCGGGGGTAAGTTTTGGCAGGTTGGACTGGTGGCGTGGGAAGGGGAGTGTTCCTTAGGACACATGGTGTGTCCCCCACCGCCATCGGCAGAGGGAATGGTGGGGGCTCAGGGTGATCTCCAGCAAGATCACTCCCTCCCCCCTCTGCTACCGCTACCCAGTCCAGCCCGGTCCACCAACAGTCTGAAGGCGCATGATCCAGCCCCTGGCTTAAAAAGGTTGTGAACCCCTGCTCTAGAGGTTGACTTTGTATTTGCATTGATTTTTCATCCAGATGTTATAAAGGTGCTCTAACAAGGCAGGCAGACTTTAAGGAATTATCAATTACTTGTAAACCTGAGATAAAACAGACCACAAAAAGGTTTGAAGAGATGAGACCACACAACACAATGGGAGCAGCAGCATTGATACCTTTCCTGTTGTCTGGCCATACAAACCAAACATCTCTCGTAATCTCTCTTCACTGATGGCTTCTGGTCTGTCAATTTTGTTACCAAGAATTAGGATAGGCACGTTAGCAATAGTTTCATCTGTCATTAGTGCCTATGAACCGAAGAGGGGGGAAAAATACATATTTTAGGTTTCAAACAGTTACGTACGAAGTCTGATTACCAAACAGAAGAAACACTACAAGTCCAACTATGTAAGAGAGGGAGGGTCACCCTATTTATTGTGAAAGCTCCCTTATGTACATTAAAATGAAAACCCAGTAAAAGGGGGAAATAAAATTACTTTATGAACCCCTGGATGGGCTTTTCCGTACATTATAAAATTGGGGGGAGGGGGGAGTACAAAGGAGGCTAGCAGTGATAAATGAGATGGTGGGAGAAGATGAAATAGCCTTGGATGTAGGGATTTCAAACGGCTCTGGAACAACTTGTTTCAGAGTTTCTTTCTCAATGGAATCTTATTACAGAAACAACTCATGGAGCACCTTAAAGACTAAGAGATTTTAATGGCACAAGTTTTCATTGACTTGTTTCAGAGTTTCTTTCTCAATGGAATCTTATTACAGAAACAACTCATGGAGCACCTTAAAGACTAAGAGATTTTAATGGCACAAGTTTTCATTGACTCTCCAGGCCACTTCCTCAGTAGTACGGGTTACAGTTTTAGAGGACAATGTACAAACATTTATAAACACGTGGAGGCCAATCACCAAACTGTTGCTCTGAATGGGCCTGTCTGAGATCTGGGACCATTGTAGCCCGAATGTAGAACAATAAAGGATAAAAGACCACAGTTACAGTGTGACTGACCTGTCAAAGATTTGGGAGCCACAGGGAACTTCCTTTAAAAACTGAAATTTCATCAATGGAAAGCCATTTTTTTATATAAAAAAAGCAAGTAACACTGCTTTTGTTTTTACATGTATACAATTATTTGTACAGTAGAACCTCGGATAAAGTCCAAACTCCATTCCACAAGTTTGGACTTGATCTGATTTTGGACTTTATCCGAATCAAATGGGCGATGTTTGGAATAATGTCAAAAAAATGGACGTTATCTGTTAACCTCGGATAACATCCAATTTTTAGCGGTTTTGGACTTTATGCGATGCATCACGTGTGCATGAAAACCGGAACTTTATCCAAATCCGACTTTATCCGAATTGGACTTTATCCGAGGTACCACTGTATTTACTTTTTACATGTATACATTTACTTACTTTTCAATAAGATTTCTCTTAGAGCAGCATACACTTAAACAAATTATTACTATTGCTGCGCCTCAGTACTTTAAAAGTGCCATAGAGCAGCCAGTGTGGTCTGATTCACCACTTGAACAGGAACACTAATGTCAACACTAAAGATGTCAACACTAAAATTACTGTCTTGCATTCACACATTTGCTAATGTGGGCAAAAGTGTTGGACTTGAGGACACAGTTGTGGTTGAGGCAAAGCCAGGAGTGTGACATTTGTGCTCCATGTACTAGTGACAAGGACTCCCACAAAGGGCAGGTGCAGTGTTTTGTGTCCCCACACACACACAACCATCTATGTATACCACAATATACAGACCTTCCCTCTTTCACACACCCATCACTATTTTATATATTTTGTTGCAACTTACATCAAGCTCTTGCTTCGATTCATTCAGTCTTTCATGATCTGCGCAATCCACCAGGAAAACAATGCCGTTGATGGCAGGCAGGTAGTTTTTCCAAACTCTGCGAGCTAAAGGGAGAGAGTTATGAACAAAAAGTAAGAGGAAATTATGTGTTACTTTCATAACTGTACTCAAGGTAGCAGTATCTCAGTAAGAGACAAAAATGTGAAAAGGGACATTTGGAGCTACATTTAAGGTAAAGGTTGCCCTTGCTCGAAAGCTAGTCGTATCTGACTCTAGGGTTCACTGATCCTCTCCATGCATAGCCAAAGAACCAGTGCTGTCTGCATTTGCAGACATTTCCATGGACATGTGGCAGGCATCACTAAACACTTGGGTGCACAGAATGCTGTTTACTTTCCCATTGAAGTGGCACCTATTTATCTACTGTACTTGCAATTTTTTGCTTTCGAACTGCTAGGTTGGCAGGAACTGGGACAAAGATGGGAACTCACTCTGTCATGCAGCACTTGGGTCTCAAACTGCTGACCTTCCAGTCATCAAGTTCAGCGTCTTAACCACTAAGCTATCACAATCCCCTTGCTCCATTCAAATAACTCTTTAAAAGCTCATTTTCTTTTATTCCACAACCTGAAGCAGTGAGTCAAAACCCAAAGGCCATATTATTGTAACTATGAGAAACAGCCTTAATATCCCAAAAAACACACAAAAAAAACCACTTCTAACCTGATGCTATAATAATAATTGTGTGATGTTAAGTCGATTCTGACTTATGACAACTTTTTCCAGGGTTTTCAAGGAAGAGAATGCACAGAAGAGGGTTCTCATTCCCTTCTTCTAGGGGCATCCTGGGACTGTACAGCTTGCCCATGGCTACACTGACTGCTTCTTCTTTCTGGAGGCACAGCAAGGAATCAAATTCCCAAACTCTGGCTCTGCAGCCAGGTACATAAACCACTGAGCTATCCAACCAGAAAGCTGGTGCTCTATGGCAGTGATAGCTAACCTTGGCACTCCTGCTGATCATGGCTTCTGGGAATTGAAGTTCTTGAACACCTGGAGTGCCAAGGTTAGCCATCAAGGCTCTAGGGCCGTGATGGTGAACCTTAGCACTCCAAATGTTCAAGAACTTCAATTCCCAGAAGCCCAAGCCCCTATGAATCCACACAAATGAGTTTACTGCAATTCATCTGGCCCGCACCACCCTCAACGTGTGTGGATTCACAGGGACTTGGGCTTCTGGGAACTGAAGTCCAAGAACATCTGGAGTGCCAAGGTTGACCATCAAGGCTCTAGGGCATGACGATTGTCCTGCAGCTTTAATAAAAGCAATTATTAAGTTTGAAAATGAACTTTTTAAAAAAGGAACTGTTCAATCACAATTAAGATTAGAGAAAATGTTGCTCATTCCTGTTAAAGGAGCCAGTTTACTGCTCGGCTGCAATAATGGCCTGGACAAGGGCTAAGAGGCTGAAGCTGAAACCAAACAAGATGGAGATCCTGCTTTTGGGAGGATCCTTTGATAGGTTGGGAGCAATCTGACCTACTCTGGGTATTAGCCTGGCTTCTAATTGGAGAAATAAATATCCCTTTTATACATCTTAGGCAGATTGCCCAGTTGCACCCTCTATGTGATGTGAGATCCTTGACGACATTGGGTCACATAATTGGTAATCTCTCAAATCAATTACAGCAATGGTCTCTATGTGGGGCTACCTTTGAAAACAGTACAGAAGCTGCATCAAATACAGAATGCAGTGGCTAGGTGAGTGTTGGGGAGCAGGAGGTTCAACCACATTGATTTTGGTTCACCTGCATTGACTATCTGTAGGCTTCCAATACTTTAAATGCCTGATTCAAGGTATTGGTATTAACATAAAAGGTCCTTCACAGCTTGGGACCTCAAAACTTGTCAGTACATCTCTCCTAACTATGCTTAGACCAGACTAGCGAATTCTCCCAGGTGTTGGGACTTCAGATTCCCACCCCAAGAGAGGCCTATAAGGTTGCCACAAGGAACTGGGCCTTCTCAGTTACGTTATTAACATGCTGCTCCCCTTATTTGTGGTTCCAATATCTGTACTTTAAATTATTCACTGGTCCAAAAATATTCAGTGAAAAATCCCTGAAATATTATATATACAGTATGTATTTTCAAGATACATTACCACAACTGGCCACTAGAGGACACTATCTACAATGTAATGTTGAGAACACATTGTATTTTCAGGGAAATCATCTTCTGAGCAGACCTGGGAGATGGAAGGAAATATTTGCAGCACACTCCCACTGCTTCTATGACTCAAGTATGTGTGCTATAATATGGAGTTCACTGCTTTCTGCAGTTTCAGGTATCCGTGGAAGATCTTAGAACATATCCCCTTTAAATATGGGGGTGGCCTGTATTTGAACTTCTTTTGAAGAGTAAAAAAGAAGCTGCTATATAGCTACTCTAAAAACACTCCCAAAAGATGAATAGAAATATTCACAGTTATTATTACTATTAGATTCATAAAGAGCTGCAGCTATTTTGACATGTTTATAATACTTAGAGCCCTATATGGTAGTGGGCCAGGTTACCTTAGAGACCGCATCGCCCTAAGGACGTCTGTCCGTCCAACCAGAGCGGACCGGAGGGGCTCTCTAATTGTGCCATCGGCCAGGGGGGCACGCCTCTCTGGCACAAGGAGGAGAGCCTTCTCTGTGTCCGCACCGGCCCTTTGGAACCTCCTGCCTGTGGAACTGCGTCTCCAGACGGAGTTGTTGCCCTTTAGAAAAGAACTAAAAACCTGGCTGGCGGGCCAAGTTTGGGGTGCAGGTGGAGGGGTGGCTTCCGTTGGGTGGTTAATATAGGGGAGGATGCCTGCCCCACGGTTTCTTCAGTTCCTGCACCCCTCTCTTTTTAGGGGTGGGTTCTTATTGCTGGTTTTTATCTGTTTTATTTGTTTTTATCTGTTTTTACCCATTGTTGTGAACCGCCTGGAGTCGGCTTTGGCTGAGTGGGCGGTATAGAAATTTGACAATAAATAAATAAAAAATAAATAAATAAAATACTTAATGTGATCTAATGTTGAAGTTGCTTTTTTCCTACCAAGCACAGATACAATGGCATAAACATCCTGTAACTCATATCTGCATCTTAGATTACAAACCTCCTCCCAAGAGATTTTCATTTTTACATGAGATTACTTTAAAAGTTAGGAAGATTTTTCAGAAATAGAAAAATATATCTCACTCCTAATATAGTCACTTTTGTCATGAAGCAAAAAAAAAGATTAAAATGTTAACCTATCTTATTGTAATAAGAAAAAAATAGATTTGTGACACTTACCTTGGGCATGTCCACCTAGATCAAAAGTTGTGAAAGTCATGCCAGCAATTGTCAGCTCTTCTGAAGCTGTAGAAACAGGAATTTATTTATTTTTTACAAATTTCCTGCAGAAATCCTTATTTTATATTGCTAGTTACAAATCACTGGGGAACAGCAATTTTGTTGTCTTAGATATGTGACCTGTTTTAGACTAACTTCTGGCCTCTGGATCCAAAAATAACTGCAGTTTTTGTCTATCACGTCGTCGTCGTCATCATCATCATCATCATCATTTTTAATTAATATACCGCTTTTTCAGCCCAAAGGCGACTCAAAGCGGTTTCCCAACATATTAAACAATACAATAAGAAATATAAACAATATAAATGCAAATTATTACAATCTACAATACACATGTAAAATACAATACAAAAATAAAGCAAAAATCCGTGTTACAGCAACAAAGCATCAATCCAAATTACAGTATCAAATACAATATCAGATTCACATTCACATAAGGTGTAGAGAAAAAACTTGACGTGGTAGAAGAAAACTGACTACAGTTCTGAAATCAGCATGCCTATTTAACTCTGAAACAGCTCAAAAATTGAACCCAACAGAAATTGTGTTACAAATTGTTCCCCAGTGGCAGGTTGATGAAAGTTATATGTTGTTACAGAATCAGTTCTACCACTTTGTCACAGAGTACCTGGGCCAGATTTTATGAACATACTTGACACTTTAGGATGTTCTCTCAAAATTCTATCAAATCCTACTGATGTTATTGGGACTTCTCAAGGAAGACTGCAACCCTATACTTAATTTACACAGGTATGCTGAAGTCTGTCTCCTGACTCCTGATGGGAAGAAAACCCTATTCAACTCAACTGGACTTGCTTTGAATAGTTCTCTGTAGAGAACTGCACTGTATTTCTCAGTAAAGTCAATATTGTTTGTCTGAGGAGTTAAACAGATGTACTGAAACACTAAATTTGTTACTACAAGGTCAGCCAGCAGTCAGTTATGTAGATCATGAGTCTATCACTCTGTTGCTGAAAACCAGAGTTTGCAATAATAAGGGGAAAATATCACAATCTCTGTGGTGAGTTGTAGCACATATAAGACATGCAAAACGGAGATTGCTCTCACATATCACCACAGTGGAGACACTGACATCAATTCTTTGTTCAAGGAAACTGCTCTATCAAACCTATTGTGATGATAATCTCAGAACATTCAGTAAACAATGTTCACACATGCAGAAAAAAAACACAAAACTAAACATGCCTAAACTCCTATGGGATTCTGCAGGTGTTTATATCTTTGCCCAATCTGTTAAAACTAGTCTTTCTCAAAATAGAATCACCAGAACCATGAACTTAAAATGCAGTCAGTATAGCCATAGGTAGACTTCCTCACAGCAACCTTAAGCACATGTTTTTTTACCTATTGCTGTTACCAGCTGTACAAGCAGAAAAGGACAAAAGGGAGAAACACTGGAGGCTAGAGTGTTGACAAGTGACTGTAGTGTTGCACTGGTAGCCTTCTTGTGCCATGGCAAACAGTGGTGTGGTGGCGGCAGCAGCAGCAACAACCAAAATGTAGAGTGGGTAAGAAATGAACATCTTCTTGAGTCCAACAGAAGAAAGAAGACCACTGGTGCAATGAGCAGGAGCACTGTACCAGAAGGCCTCTGCACAGTGTCTGCCCCAAGAAGCTCAAGGAGGTTCATGTAACAGAAATGGAAAGACTGAGCTTTACACCCTCTACCTGAGTGCCCCCCATCACGCCAGAACAAGGCTCACCCCAGAGACTGGAAACTACTGTGGCACTTCTTATGTACACCCTTCTACACCAAATACTTTGTGGCATAGGAATCAATGAAGCACATCTGAGCTTGGAAGCATCACTAAGAGATGAGGGAGACTGACTTACTTGGATGTAGTGTGGGGACATGTTGTCCCAGTCTGTCATCTTTAAGCATGTGCAGGAGGGTAGTTTTCCCAGCATTATCCAATCCAAGAAATACTAGCTTGCCAGTTTTCTTGTACAGTCCTGATAAAAGAGATACAACTATTTAGTGAATAAGGGCCCATCCCAAGAAGTGTACCATTGGATTTTACAGCTGATGCCAAGATTTACTGCAGCCAAAAACATTTAGGAACGGAATATACAAACTCCTATATATAACATCCTCCATACGCAAAAATAACTAAGCAAATATTCTGGATCAGAGTATTTTTAAAGTATAAAAACAGGTGGTTGGAAACTATGAGAATGGATATATTCACTCAAACCTACAATCATCTCCTACTGCTTGGAGAGAAGTATGCAATATTCTAAGAACAAAAGGCTCCATGTAAGTCAAACATTGACAACATATGGTTCTCCAGATGCGCTGGAGAGCAACCTCCATAATTGTTCAACGTTGGTGTCAATACTGGAAAAACCAGCTGGGAGATGCAATTAAAGAACATTTAGAAGGCTAGAGGTTGTCCACCCATTCTAAAACTACCACTTATTTGAGAAGAGACCGTAGATCAGTAATGAATCGCACTTTACATTCTCAAGATCCTAGGTCCAATTCATCATCACTTTTAAAGGTGAAATGTTCCACTTATTCAGTCCCAATAGCTGATCTAGTACAGTACAGTAATACCTCATACAAAGTCCGCTTCATACAACATCGGATTCATACAACATCGCCTAATTCCTTGAAAAAAGTTGCCTCATACAAAGTCGTGCGACTTTGTATGAGGCATTGGGGTTTTCCCAGGTTGCATTGTGCCTCGGTAGTATAAAAGGCCGGACACATGCGTGCATTTCTCTTGTGGGTTTTGCATGAGGCGAAGAGTGTTTAGGAGTGAGTTTGAGCATGATTTTGGATTTTTTTTTTGTCAGAATTTTTAGAAGCATTCCTGGGATTTTTGCAGCATTCTTCAGGTTCTTGCACAATCAGGGTTGTTTGACATGTTTTGTAATGTATTTAGCCTTTAGACAATGTTTTCTTAAAGTTCTGTCAGTTTCCTGCCTGTTTCCTTGACTTTGCCCTGAAGTCTGTGCTGTTAACAGTACAATGTATCTCTATGGAAATGACATTGTACGAGGCATCGCGGCAAAGGATTTGGATTTTGCATGCCTCATACAAAGTCCAAATCTCTATAAAGTCCAAACTTGTGGAACCAAGTTTGGACGTTGTATGAGGTATCACTGTAGTTATATTTTGAATGAGCTATGGTTTCTGAATAAACTTCAAAGTCTTTCTCATTTATAATGTACTATAGTAATTCAAATTATGACACCATTTCATGCAAGCAATTATTTTAGAATGGTTAGTATTATAATGATTTTGTCTTCTAAGTAAAATACAGTACAGTACATTCTTCTTTCTAGAAGTTTACAAATTTGGTGATTTATTTTTTAATGGACCAGGACTGCAATCGCATATATCTTTGCTAGAGAATAAGCCCACCAAAAAGTGGGATTTATGTCTGCGTAAACAACAAGATCATTTGGATAGTCACTCAGATTATTTTCCAGTTAGCAGTATCCAGATTCAGTTTATATAGTTTATTCTGCTTAGAAACATAAAACTAAAGAGCTGGAAGAGACTCCAACCATCATCTTGTCCAATCCCTGGCAATGAAAGAACCAAAGCTTCCCTGGCAGATGGTTGTTTAATGGAGTCAACTACTTTCTGACACGGTCCTTTCCACTGTCAAAACTCTTATAAGTTCCTAATAATGTTTAAATGGAAGCTCCTTTCCTGTAATTTGAATCCACTGGAAGGGTGCTAACCTCTGGAGCTGCGGAAAACAAGCTTGCTCACTCTTCCTCATGACACCCCTTCAGATATTTGAAGGTGGCTATCACATCACCTCTCAGTCTGCCTGTCTCCTGGGTAAACATGGCCGATTCCTTCCTGTTGATATTCTTAAGCTAGGTTTTGCAAAACTGAACAAAGTTTTCCAAGTGATATCTGAACAAAACAGAATAAAATGGTACTGTTTCCCTTGATGTGCTCTCTATGCTTCTGCTAATGAATTCTAGTACTGCACTGCCTTTTTGCTATTTTTGTTGCTGATTACACTATTAACTTATATTTAGCCTGTGATCTACTGACACTCTTTTTCACATGCGATGCTGTCAATTCAGCCATTCTGTATTTGTATACTATAATACTTCTTGAAATTAATTTTGTTCATTTGGACGCAGGTCTACCATGTGCAACAGTTGTCTTAAATATTCTGATTCTGTTTTCTGAAGCATTAGCTAACTTTCCTGTTTGGTGCAAACTTGATGAGCATCCCATCTATTCCTCATCTAAATTATTTATAAACATGTCAGATAATACCAGGCCCAGAATTCTGCAGCACCACTTTGTCACTTTTTTCTAGGATGACAAAGAACCATTTGGTAAGCTCTCTTTGGAAATGATCAACCAACTACAAATCCATCCAACAGTAGCACTGTCTAGTAGCCCACATTTTACAAACTTCTGGCCACAAGAACATCAAACAGAACCTTCTCAAGAGCCTTTAATGAAATCAAGATGCAGTCTACACACAGTATCCCCCTGATCTACCAAGCCTGTGACTCCAAAACACAAAAAATCTAGTTTGGTGTGAGAAACCAATGTCTCCTATTTAAAACTGTATCTTTCTTTTCTAGCATATCAGAGAATAGTTTATTTTATTTATTTATTATATTTATACCCCGCCAATCTAGAAGATTTTGCTACTCTGGGCAGCTAACAACAGAACTCACACATTAAAAACAGTCACACATTTTAAAAAATACATATAAATATGCCAAGAACAAAAAACCTATTGGTGATGGAGAGAAATAAAACAAAACACCTAACACTCAGCCGTTGGCAATATATTCTTAAAAGCCGGTTTAAAAAGAGATTATTTTAACTGTTTTTTAAATATAGGTAGGGATGGAACCTGGCGCAGCTCAACTGGAAGAGAGTTCCACAAAGTTGGTGCCGCCACCGAGAAGGCTCTTCTCAGAGTCACAGCCTTTCTTGCCAATCTCGGGGTCAGCACCTGGAGCTGTGCCATCTGGGAGGAATGAGTGATGTGGGCTGATGTCCTGAGGGGAAGACGTTCCAACAGGTAGGAAGGTCCCAAACCGTTTAGCACTTGTTTTGTTTATTGTCTGATATGCTTGAAACACAGATTAAGACAGCTACTATTCCAAAAAAATTCAACTATGAAGGGCACTTTCTTTTCCAGGTGCTCACAAACTGTTTAATGATCTGACCTTGAAACTTTCCTGGTACCAGGGTCAAAACTGGTCAGTAATTGACAAATCCCTCTTTTCCTCTTCTTTTTAGAGAAAAGCGCACCCTTCTCCCACATCCAGTTTGCAGGGAACTCACCAGTTCTCCAATATCTATCAAATATTACAAACCAACTCTCAAAGATTATACATGCAAGTTCTTTAAGAACCTTCACATATGGGTTAACCTGGTCCTGGGTATAGAAATTCATGTAATATAGATAGGTAAAGAAAAGTTAGAGAACACCTCTCTTGGGTGGCAATCCCCTCATTGCATCATTGATTCCATTTTCATGAGGTTGAGGGCTGCTTTCCTTTTGGGAAAAGACAGTGACAAATATATTTGGGGTAATTCTACCTTCTGTTACCATTAGCACTTATCCATCTCCATTCCTGGGATTTACTGTTTCCTTGTTCTTCTTTTTGCTTTAAATATACCTGAAAGCCACCTTTTAATTATTTTTAATCCTTACTGCAATCCTCAGATCATTTAGAGCTCTAGACTTGCCAAGCTCCCTAAAAATATTGCCTATTCATTTGTGCTCTTCCTTGGTAATTTTGCCTCTCCTTCCATTTCTTACTCATGCCTCTTACAAGCACATTAAAAGTTCCACATGCAGCCGGTTCCTTTGAATGGCTCCCACTTTTCTAACTTGTTGGAAGTGTTTGCAACGGTGCCTTCAATATCTCACCTTTAAAAAACACTTTCATTTACTAGTGAATAGAAAATATGCAATCGCTTGCAGAACTTTTAAAAAGAATTGTTGCATAAAATATGCCCCAAGCAAAACTGCAGTTCAAAATTATCTGAAGGACAAAGTCCACCGCTGTTTTAGCATAGCATGAAACAAAGGTGCCTTTATTTTTTCAAACTGGACAGTGTACAAAGGCCCATTAGAGGCCACTTGCAGGCATCTCAGCAGGAATAATCACATTTTACAAGAAAAAGCCTGGCCTGCTGCTTGGGAAACCTGAAACAAAGTACATGGACATGGCTGTAAAATACCATCTGATTCCTATATAAATTGGCTGTTTTAATTTTTTTTTTGTTTCCTTCATGCCTAGTTCAAAATTATTTCTATAACCCCAGGGTTAGTTTATAAAGCCAGAACAGACTATACTGGACACAGCTTTAACTTGCAGTAGTGAGGGACACCATTTTATTTTATTTTTTTAACCTGGTACACGAAACATTAATGGCAAACCACTTCATATTTTAGTCCACAATTGAAGGTTGCTTCTTGATGCTCTACCTGTCGAGTAACCTCCCTCCTCACATTTTCTGTTCGATGCTCTTTCCTCTCCCTGCTGTAGGCTTCATAATTCCCATTTCTCACAGAGTGAGTCAAAACAATTCCTAGCACATGCTGTTATGAGAACCTCACACAATTTTAGCTCTTCCTTCATAGTAATTACTAGGAAGAAGCTTATTTGTTTATTTTGCTAAGGCAAACAATAGGAGGACAGAAAAATACAGAATGCATTAGTAAGGATCAACTGCATAACACACAGACAAGTACAGGAAAAATGACCCACAAATGGTGAAGTGGATTAGGTAAAGGTAAAGGTTGCCCTTGTTCAAAAGCCAGTCGTATCCGACTCTAGGTTTCAGTGCACATCTGTTTATAGCCAAAGAGCCAGTGGTGTCTGCATCTGCAGACGTTTCCATGGTCATGTGGCAAGCATGCCTACACACCGGAGTGCACGGAAAGCTGTTTACCTTCCCACCCGAGTGGTAACTATTTATCTACTTGCAATTTCTTGCTTTTGAACTGCTAAGTTGGCAGAAGCTGGGAAAGAGAAGGTTGCTCACTCTGCCGTGCAGCACTCGGGTCTCAAACTACTGACCTGTCGACCTTCCGGTCGTGAAGTTCAGCATCTTAACCACTAAGCCACTGCAGTCCCTAAAGTGGATTACTCCAAGCAAATACTTTAAGACAGCATGGTGTTAATGTAAGTTTTTAAAAATGGAAAGCAAACCCAAAAAAATGTGAAGAGTAGGGTGGAAATTATGAAGTCATATAATCATGTTAGTGAGTGGATTCCTACGTGGTATTGTTAGAAATAACTGCAATACAATCAAGAGGCAAAAACAGATCAAGTCCCTTACTGGAAGAAGGAATGTCTTAAGTGACATGAGCATCTGAGAGTCACAGCATGAGGTGCTCTCACTTGCTGGCCATAAATGGGAAAGACCACTCTGACCATGAGATGCTTTACTTGTGCATCTTCCACCCTTTTACAGGCATAGAGCATCCCACTACAAACACATTAGTATTACCAAATCTATCTGTGGTTTTCTACACTCAGCATAATGATGTCTCAACCATTATTTATGTTGCCAGTCCTCAGCATCTATGAGGGACAACAAGTTACTACCAGAAAAATACCGTATTTGCTGGAGTATAAGACCCACTCCTCCCACACACCTTAAAACACACTGGAAAAATGGAGTGTGTCTTGTACTGTATATAGTGGGCTATTTTGGTAATAACTAGTTGTGTCTTTTACTCTGTTGTGTTTTATACTCCAGCAAATACAATAATTTACATTAGTGTGATGTGATTTAATTAAGTATAGGCAAGGAAGGGAGGACAAATGACTGAGATATTTTGTCAAATTAACCACAAGTTCATCTGAGTCTGGGTAGTATATCTCAATTAACTTGTTCAAACAAAGTTGTTAGCTGGAACTGTATGGAGGTTATGCTAGAAGAATGTGAAATGATAGCATCAGTAAAAAAAACCAGGTATAAGAATCTTACCTAAAAACTGAAGAACACTACTGAAACCACTGTAAATCCAATCAAATATAAAGGACATGTCCAAATCTGACAGGTTCTGAAAGAAAGCAGAAGAAATTATATGCTTCAAATGGCATTCTCATTCAGTAGAAACATTATACAGAGCTGACAAGTGAGAGAAAAAACTAATGTATGGTATCTACAACTGTACCACTTTAGCTGTTATTGAGCAAAGCCAACAGTGATTGATTGAACCCTTAAAGAAAAGGTCAAAGAAGCAAACGGTGTCTTTATGTTTTTAAAAAGAGTTAAATCCACATTCCAAAGTACCATACAACCAGCTCTTCATGTCCAGCAGGAGTGTGCCAGAAGTTACAATTGCTGTATATCCACTGAAGGAAGAAGGCAATGAGAGTTGGAGGCAGAATTCCACAGCACTGGAGGGGGGGTGGGTGGGTGAGGGGGGTGGCTTGTCATAAAGTACAAGAGTGTTCACAGCAGGAAGACTATGCCTAACCAATAGCTGGTGCACACTTGCTTCTCTTCCCTTCCCAGTGCTAAATCAAAGCAAGAACACTGCCAAAGTAGCCAACTTTAATTGCTTACATGGCGCAATGATCCGGGGGGGGGGGGGGGGGCAGTATACAGTCAGAAACAAAGATATATTTTTTTTAAAAAATTGAGCAACGGAGCATCAGATAGTCCATCCATTTTATATGCCAAAAGTGTTCACCTAGAAAATGTATTGCAATCATAGTAACTAGTTGACATTCTAAATATATTGCTATGCAATCATGTCTTGCAGATTGTATACAAACTGGACTGTGCTTCAACTTACAAACATCATTGTCAGGATATTAAGCAAAAGGTATGCGCCAGGAACAATCTCATCTGCAGAATTAGAAATGCCGCATGGGGAGCGCAGTCTAATGTTCATACATCTGTCCTTGCCCTGTGTTTCTCTGCTGCAGAGTACGCTGCCCCAGTCTGGAGAAACTCTGCCTGTGTTGCCCTTTATGAAACCAGCCGTATAGTTACAGGCTGTTTACGACTGATGCCTGTTAATAAAATCTTCTCACTCATGCGTATAGCACCTCCAAGATGTTAAAAGACAAATAGCAGCAGAAGTTGAGACAAAAAAAGCAAGAAACAGACCCAAGGCATCCAATGTTAGGACCTGAACATCATCCATCAAGGTTGAAGTCAAGGAAGAGCTTCCTAAATAAAAACAACAGCACCAGTTCCCTCTACAGCTGAGGATCTTCGCACTGGAAAAGAGGATCACTCAAAAGGTTCTGGGAGATGAAGGAGAAGTCAGCAACAGGTTACCATCTTCAATATGGGACATGGAAGATGCTGAGAACTGGGGTGACATGATACAGAACAAACCTAAAGAGGTTGGGCCACATTGACAACGGTGAACAATGTGGATGTGGCAAAAGACAAGACTTTGAACATTTTCTAATCTGCGGCAACTTGCCTGAACAGTGAGATATCGATGATTTGTTTCAAGCAAATGACAGGGCTGTTCAAACTGCAGAGTATTGGAAATTTAGAGTGTAAATACAGTATATAAACATGTAGTTTATGTATGCATATATTTTAAGACAATTAGTGTGTTTTTTTAAATTATGTTGGCTTTAAATTTCAGTACTGTACTTCAGGATTTGATAAATGAGTAAAGGTCTTGCAGAATCATGAGTAAAGGGCATGTATTTTAAATTGCAAGCTAAGATTACATAGCTTGTTGGGATGAGGGGAGAGGTTTCAGCAGTTACAAATCAGAAAGCCTACAGGACATAAAAGATTCTAATCTGCCAACTTGCGCAGGAGGAAGCCCAGAAGCAACAGTGGTGTCCCTTTCGTCCTGGAGGAGTCAGATCACTACGCAAATGCTGCTCATCAGCACAGAGAAGGAAAATGGCTTGTCCTAAACTAAAACCACAACTGCCAGGGACCCGTCTACTTGTTGGTGCAGGACACTGAAATGCCATCTAGGGTTGCTCATCTTTGAAAGGAAAATAGGCAAATGAAAAAGCATAAGCAAATGAAAAGTATTAATGCAAATATTTACACATCAATGAGCTGTATCAGCCTCTATTAGTTTCTTTCTTTACTTTCTCTCTTGTTTCTTAGTCTTTACCAGAAGGTTCCACTTCACCCTGGATGCCTTGAGGTCTTCAGTCCAACAAACAATGGACAAATTCGCCACTCTCTATAGTTCTTGAAGAATAGCTCTTAGGGAATTACCTTTCTTTCTTTTAAGTCCTTCTCCAGCTTATCTGGAGTACCCTTCTGAATTTTTTCTGACGTTGCCCACTCCTCAGCCGGGTGGGTGTCAGAATGGCTACTGCCAATTGGGGTTTGCTGCTTTCGGGGAGTAAGTCATTTGGGCAACTCACCTTTGGTTCAAATTCTTCCAGCATAAACCAACGTGCTCAACACCTGAGGCCAGGAAGAGCACTGAATCTTGGAGCTGGATAGTCAATTCCAATTCCAATTCCAAGCGCAAAGTAAGAGGCGACAACTTTGGTTGGTTGTCCTTCTCTCCATTCTGGGGTATCTATTCTTCAGTTCCGTTTTCCTTATACTCTCCTCCCTCAGCAATCCTGGGGTTCAGTCACCCAGATATCTCAGTTCCTTCACCTTTTATAGTATCTTTTTGGAAAGAAGCCCCCCCCCCCCTCCTGCCTTTCAGCAGTTCCCATGGGGTACAAAGAAAGAGTCTCCTCGAAGATTGTGGTGTTTTTGAACCACAATTGGGCATACCCTGGTGTTGCCAGCTAATCTTTCTCACACTGAGTCAGGCAAAAGGAACTGCAGGATGAACTCACCAAAAGGTGCCTTCATTTTGGCAATTTCACGTCTGGCCTAGACACGGAAGAAGCAGCAGTTCTCATCTTAACCAATGGAGCAACTGACACCACATCAGATAACTCTCTGGTAAAGAGCATCATCCATAGCCTCCCAACATCCGTTGGCCAAGACCCAAAGGGGGCAGGAAAGACATTGAGGACGACTCTTCGCATGGGCTGATGCCCACCTGTTCACAACCACACAGTCAGTTTTTATCACCATGAATACCTATCTGGAACACATTGATTAAAGTAGCTGTTGAGAAAATGAAAACTAGCTTACTATCTAATGATATGTTTATGGAATAAAGCAGTAGATCAGCGATTCACAACCTGCGGCCCATGGGCCGGATACAGCCATGGCACCACTTCATATGACCCACCACCTCCACCATGCCTGGAAGTGCCATGTGGTGGAGGAAGGGCAAAATGGCCGACCAGCCCCCAAAGCTGTCTGAGGGAACATGACCCGGCCACTGGCTTTAAAAAGTTGAGAACTCCTGCAGTAGATCATACACTCTTTAATAAGCACGCCCACATTTTTTTATTTCTGCACTATCCTACCTCCAGTTAAGATGAACTTCAAACATTCATTTGCCTAGTGATTAAGTTACAATGGTTGTTATCCTAGAGTACTGATCATTCTCTAGTCTTCTTGGATGATTCAGAAGACTATGGTTACAGCTTTTGATATGCATCCGTAATAAAGTCAGAATGGATGGAAATATTCTTCAGGCTGAAAGAGACCAGTTGAAAGTCTTGTATGTTCTGAATAAACATAGTCAAATACACCCCAGTCCTCAGAGTTCCAGTGATTCCATATTCATTTTTGTGACAGAACAATCAAAGTTTATTTAAGTACCAGAAGAGAAGCCTTTATCTCTGATTATTACCTACTAGTATCAGTTTGGGGGTTGTTGTTGTGTGTTGTTGTTTTTCTTTTGGGGGGGGGGTGTTTGGTGGTAAGGGTGGTTTGGGGGTGTACACACACACACACACACACCAAAACTGCATGGAGAGAGGAGGGGCTCCCCTTCCTCCCCCCTGTAGCCTCGGCAAGGAGACACACAGAGGGGGGGGGGACTCTGGATGGTTTTCCCAACGGTTCTCCATTCTCGGCCTCCATCTCCCAGAGGGAAGCTGTTCTTTTTCCTCGGTGGACGGGGGCCGTAGCTTTTAGCCCTCGCCCTCTGTGGAAGGCATTGTCTTCCCTCTGGGAGACGGAGGCCGAGAACGGAGTGCTGTTCTCGGGCTCCGTGTCCCGGAGGGAAGCTTTTCGCCAGGGCCGTGGAGAGAAGAGGGACTCCCCTCTTCTCTCCGCAACCCTGGCGAAGTCGTGATGGATCCAGCGCCAGGGCCATGGAGAGAAGAGGGGCTCCCTCTTCTCTCTGCAACCCCGCTGAAGTTGCGGCGGGGCCGGCGCCATGGAGAGAAGAGGGACTCCCTCTTCTCTCCGCAACCCTGGGGAAGATGCGCCGGGCCCTGGACGTGGCATTTTTTTCATGCACGGTGCTTTCCTGGCCTCCTCCACGCTCGTGTCCCTCAGCCGTGATTGGCTGAGGGGTGGCGCAGCGCAGAGGACGCTGGGCCTTGTAGGGTTTTTTCTTGGTTCATCTTCGTGGGGTGGTTGCCCCACTCTCGATGACCAGACCCTTGCGACGATGCTCGCAGGGTCTAAAGGTAAGTGTGGGCGGCCCGGTACGGGATGGTTGGGCCGGGTGTGGCCATGTATGCTGGACACGTACGACGCAACCACCTTCTTATAGGTAAAGATTCTCTAAAAGGATCCTGCAGCACAAAAATGCTTGTTTGCTCTTTTGAGGTGTATTATAAATTATATTGTCTGCATCCCAAGTATAAAGCCCCTATTTTCTCTTTTGAGACTGCTTAGCATTGTGCACCATGCAGAAACTCATCTGACAGGAAAAGAAAACTGCTTCTGACTTGCAGCTTTGTCTTATGCGGGTTTCTTCAACCCACTGAGTCTCTTTAAATCTCTCCCAGGCTTTAGCAAGAACAGATAAATTCCCAGTAGGTACAGCATATTCTTTGTACTTAACTTTACACTCTAAATGACCATAAAAGAATAATGCCAAAGTGTCGGTCCCAACTATTCACTTCTGAGAGAGAGAGGTGTGACTATAGTACAGGGGAGGACTGCTGGCCCTCCTCTAAGAGGTTACCTCAGTTTTAGGATAACAGAAACCTTTCAAGTAAGTCCACAATAGCTTTTAGCCATAAACATATTGCTCTCCTCCATGGTTCATAAACATCAGAGCTCTGGTGGCACAGTGTTTAAACTTCTGTACTGAAGCCAAATGTTGTGAGTTCGATCCTGATAGGAATTCCAGGTTGACTAAGCCACTTCCATCCTCCCAAAGTCAGTAAAATGAGTACCCAGCATGTTAGGAGCAAAAATGCTACAGTAATTAACTTGTGAACCACCCAGAGAGTGCACTAAGCGCTATGGGGTAATACATAAGTATAATCGCTAATTGCTCATAAACAGCAGTCCTCTGGAAATACTGACTACCTAAATGGATGAAAAAAGATCCATTTACAACATTTCCTTTCCTGCTCACTTGCAAGTGAATAATGATCACTACTATAATAATAATTTCATGTCAGAAATTATTCTGGGTTGAAAGGATTTTTGCGGAAGAAACTCTGCTCAGGGAATGCCCAAATGGGGCTCCTTTTATGTCCCCAAGAGCTGGGAAAGAGACAGGCACTCAATCTGTCATGCAGTACCCGGGTCTCAAACTGCCGACTTGCCAGCCTTCCAGCTAACAAGGCAAGTTTCTTAACCACTGAACCACCGCAGCCCAATCCTGCAATTGTTTCTACCCTGGAATAACATTTCACCTTTCATGCTACAAAGCAGCTAGGGCAAATTTCAACTATGAATCAAAACTGATAAGCTCTAGATAATTACAATTGTGGCTATTATTGATTTTCTCTAGATAAATCTCTGCCTTTGTTGAAGGTTCTTCTTTTTTTGGGGGGGGGGGAGAGATTATAGGCAATAATTATCTCAAAAGTATAGAACTTTCAACAAAAAAGCAGAAATGTGTCTTATGAAGTTCAGTAAATTAAAACTAAAAAAACACACACATTAGAATATGTGCTGTTAACACCTGCACTCCCATGCAGAAAAGACTAATAGTTTCCAACGATTTTAGTGGGACTGACTTGGGAGTACGTGGGCAAAGGATAATGGCATAAAAAGTTAGATAAATTGCAAAACTGATCAGATATTAGAATTATTATGAAAGAAAACACTGAAACCAGAACAGACTCATCGCATGAAATCTGTGTTACACAACCCAGTGTGTAAAAACTGTCACTTTCACGTCTGAAGAGCAAAGGTCAAGAACAAGTAAACACAGCAGTACATACACGTCACCAGATTTATTTATTGCTCGAACAAAATACCTACCAGGAAAAGCTGTCACAAGAGTTAGAAGACCTACCTACTCAAGTAACATACAAATCAGCACACAAGGCATGATGAAAAATAACTGCTCAGATTTCAGTGGTCAAAATAACTCTTTAAAACCAGGTCATACTGGACTTGGAGGGATCATTTCAGGTTAAGCAAAATCCATGGAACCAAAGCAACAGGCTTTTTTGCTAAAATTACGTTTTTAAAAGTGACATAGTTGGCGGTCAAAATCCTTAGTGATTTTACACTTGCATACATTATGTAGTATAACTCACCACAAAGAAATGCTACTAACAAATGTAGCTCTTATAACAATTATTGTTTGTGTCTTTATTGTTCAACTGTATGCACACCGTGCGATATGACTATGTCTTTGTACTTCATGCTAGGTTTTAGCAATGAGTTATGAAATTTAACTTATGCATATATAAATCACCAATTGAATTGTGGCCAATATATAGGATCAAAATATTCTATGAAAGAGAATGATAGCTGATTGGATATTCAGCAGAATAAATACTATGCACTCTTTTGAGTCCTGACCATCCAAATATATTGTTGAATGGGAGGTGTAGATTATTAGAAAACCTTGAAAGTTTATGTTGATGAGGGATTGAGTTTGTTTCCTTAAATATGATGGAGTTGAGCAACTACAATTCCCACCATCTTAACTGAGGTGTCCTTTATATTGCAAATAAGCAACTTACAAAATATGGAGGAGACCAGGATCCTAGCTCCCCAAATCCCCTCCTTAGGCCACATTACACCCAAATACATGATAATGGACATTAGAATAATTAACAAACTAATATTTAGTGATTAAGTGTCCCATAGTTAACAGAGAAATAAGAGATGACACCTTTTATTAAAGTTATATGAAGTTAGGTAAAGGTTATCCTTGCTCAAAAGCCAGCTGTATCCACCTCTAGGGATCAGTACTCATCTCTGTTTATAGCCAAAGAGCCAGCGCTGTCCGCTCCTGCAGATGTTTCCGTGGTCATGTGGCAGGCATGACTAGACACTGGAGTGCATGGAACACTGTTTACCGTCCAACCTAAGTGGTACCTGTTTATCTACTTGCAATTTCTTGCTTTCAGGTTAGCAGCAGTTGGGACAGAGACGGAATATGAAGTTATCCAATGACAAAATTCTGGATCTTATTTGCTAGTAACACCACTATAATCATGAAATCATTGTCTGGAATTTACACTTAGATAAAGCTTTGTAATTAACCTCTGCCCCTTCAGGTCACACAGAACACAATTAAGGCAGTTTTTGTGCCCCTGTGAACTGTGTTACACTTCTGAGATTTTCCCCCAGATATTTCAAAGAAATGAAGAGCACTGGTGAAATTGCCCTCTGCACCTATCAGAGGGTGAGACATAGCTGTCTTTGACTACGTTTTTTAAGGTTGAGGGGGTAGCAGAGGCACTCAAATGTCTGGGTGTGGACCTCTGCAATCCCTGGACCTCTAGAAGTTACCTATCCCAGTTTAAGAGAACTGAATGGCTCTACAATAGTAGCTTATTCACATGCAATGACAAAATTATTTCAAAGCTGAAGAAAAATTCAGAGACCTACTAATTAACATGGAATATTACATGGGAATGTAGTTTCTTAGAAATAAAACTGGAAATTTGCATGTTTGGCCTGAAAGATTCCCAAAAATTATGAGGTAGAAACATGGCCTGTTGTGTGGCCACTACTGGGGTCCCAGCTCAAAGAACTGGCTGGATTGTAAATCAACTAGTTATACCCATGATGGCGAACCTTGGCACTCCAGATGTACTTGGACTTCAATTCCCAGAAGCCTAAGCACCCTGTGAATCCACATGGATAGGTTTACTGCGATTCATCCGGCCCATGCTGCCCTCGTCACTCCCAGAAGTGGAAGTAAAATGCGTATGGGCGTGTTTTACTTCCGCTTCCGGGAGTGACAAGGGCAGCGTGGGCCGGATGAATCGCAGTAAACCCATCCGTGTGGATTCACAGGGTGCTTAGGCTTCTGGGAATTGAAGTCCAAGTACATCTGGAGTGCCAAGGTTCGCCATCACGGAGTTATACTATTTGGGAATTCTGGAAATTTTAACCTTGTTGCTGAAACAGTCACAACTAGCAACACACGTTTTTTTTTGCAGACACAACTGATGTCCCAACTTAAACAACTTCTTTCTTTATTCGTATCAGTGTTACACAATTTAAAATTATGGAAATATGGGTAAAATTCAAAACAAACTTTAAAATAATTAGACCATTTTTTAAAATGAAATTGGGCTATGCCGAGTGTCAGGCAGCGGTTAACTAACCTGACCACCATGAGGACTAACAACATTGGGTGCCGCAGTCCACAGAGAAGGGTAATGGTCTGCAAGAGGATTAAATCCTGCTTGAATCCATCTTGATGGAGGGGAGAAATTTCATCAATCCTGGCCTGGGGCTGATGAGGAGCTAGTGTGCCAAAAAGGCTTAGGACTAGAAAATGACTTGCGGAGCTGGATCAGCAGTATGGGGGTCAGAAGACAGATGAAAGTCCTCTGCATTATATTACTGGTCTGCCAATTACTGCCAGAAACATGCACCGATGAGGACTTAAGTTTGGCCAACGACAACACCAAGAAAGTGGCTTCATTTTGGAAGTCCAAGGTTTGATCGGAACACAAAAGAAAAATCTCAGGCATTTACTAGATTTTTTTGTGCAAATTGTAGGGCATATATTGCACACACATAAATGCTGCATTGATTGAATTTCTCCAAATTCACAGAAAACTTTGTCCTGTATCCCTGTCTGATTATTATTTTTATTTTCCTACTTCACTTTAAGTCTTTTAAGTGATTTAAATACAGTAACAGAGTACAGTGATACCTCATACAACGTCCAAACTTGGTTCCACAAGTTTGGACTTTATACGGATTTGGACTTTGTATGAAGCATGCAAAATCCTAGCTGCCTTGCCTCATACAGCGTCCAAATCCTTGCCGCGATGCCTCATACGTCGTTTCCATAGAGATACATTGTACTGTAACAGCACAGACTTCAGGGCAAAGTCAAGGAAACAGACAGGAAACTGACAGAACTTTAAGAAATCATTGTCTAAAGGCTAAAAACATTACAAAAACTTGTCAAACAACCCAGATTGTCCAAGAACCTGAAGAATGCTGCAAAAATCTCAGGAATCTTCTAAAAATTCTGACGGAAAAATTCAAAAAAATCCAAAATCGCGCTCAAACCCACTTCTAAACACTCTTTGCCTCATGCAAAACCCACAAGAGCAATGCACACATGTGTCCTGCCTTTTATACTGCCCAGGCACAATGCAACCTGGGAAAAACCACAATGCTCATACAACGTCACACGACTTTGTATGAGGCAACTTTTTTCAAGGAATTAGGCGATGTTGCATGAATCCGATGTTGTATGAAGCGGACTTTGTATGAGGTATTACTGTATGTTACATTTCAAATGGCTATGCTTGGGTGTGTGCGTGATTCTGGGAATTGTAGTTTTAAAAATGTAGACTTTTGACCTGCAAGTAATAACCTGAGAACTGAGGTGAGGGAAGAGCTAATGAATATGTATATTAGGGGAAATAGTGAGTGAGATGTGAAAGAATTTAGGGGATAGAAGAGAAAAGAGGAGGGACGAGAGAAGAGTGAAATTTGTGGATTCTTAACCAAGCATATTTGCTAGTGTTAAAATAAAAGTGCATATCTTATTGCTAATCATGGTTAAGAGCATATCCAGTGAATCAATGGGCCTTACAGTAATTTTACTGTTCAGCAGTTGATTCACTGAAACTATTATAGCTGGTACTAGTAACTGGATTTTGTATGTAAAGTTAAAACTCCTATAAGAAAAACTACTGGAAGAGATAACAGGCAATCTGGTTGAACTTTAGCCATTGCACTTTGATAGTCAGTATTTCCAGTTCCACAGTTTCCTAAAGCAGCCTGGCAAATGAAAGTTTAAAGTCTACTATGTGACTCTTCAAAATTCACCTCAGTTTACTGTATTTAACTCAGACTTCCCTTGAGGTTAATACTTCCAAGAATGGTCTGTAGTTTCCGCAGTTTTCTAGGCGTGTCAGAATGCTATTCTATATTAATTCCCATTCAAAAGAAAATCAGAAAAATATGTTAGTTTACGTAAACAAAATATCAGATTACTTCTGAAAATAGGCATATGTTTCCAGATGAATCAAGGCACATTTATTAAGACTTACTGTATTTTCTGGCGTATAAGACTACTTTTTAACCCCGAAAAATATGTGCCAAAGTCAGGGGTCGTCTTATAGGACAGGTACTTAACTGCAGCTTGTTTCCCCTTGCTTCATATGTCCGGCGCATATGGTGGGGGGTGCCGCGGCCGAGTCCCTGCTCTGTGCGGGGAGTATGAAGCAAGGGGAGGCAAGCTGCACACATCTTCCTGTACCTCGAGGAGGAGAACATGAGCGTGGATTGGCTCTCCACCAGAACATGCCCATTCGACTCGGAGGGCTGCGCGTCTTCGGGTTGAGTGTGGGTTAATCTTTATTTGGTGTGCATTGTAAGAGAGGTAGTCTTATACGGCAAGTATATTCCAAACTCTATATTTTAACTGGAAAAGTTGGGGGTCGTCTTATACACCCAGTTGTCTTATACGCCGGAAAATACGGTATGTAAAATTTCTCTGTTAAACATACTGTACTTAACATCAACACAGTAGCTCCCGTTAAATATAAGAGATTATGGCTATCTGACTTTACAACTAAACTCCATTAAAGATTCACTTTGCAATTAAAATGGCAAATCAATAGTTAGTAGCTTTGATTTTATCAGTTTCCTACTGGTCAGATTTTGCAGACTTTTAATTTAACAGAGTTCTTTGTACAATTTAGGACTCTGGTCAACAATGAATGATATAGAAGCAGATTGCATATTTCAAGGCTATTTATCAATTCAAGTCTAACAATTCACTTAACAGTTCATGGTAATCAAAGGTTTAAGGCACTTAGAAAGAAATGTTGCAATCACTTGACTACCTTGGTTAACCAATCATGAGTAAATCCCTCATCTTTGCCCTGAACTTTAACACAACTGCAATTTGTTCTGAAATCTCTTCTGAACTCATTAGTTCTCCTTCAACTCCTACTAGCTCATGACAAAGTGAAGAAGCTGTAACACTTACATGAACTGTGCCATATATTCTCAATTATTGGTTAAATATTATTTTTAATTTATTTCAATCATTCCTTATGCAAACATGAAAAGAGATGAATAGCTCTTCATTTGACAGCCAAGATAAGCTTTCTTTAAAAATGCATTCAAGAACAGTAAGTTAGGAATCCGTTAAAAGTCAGATAAAATGGAAGCCATTGGATGCAGTCAAAGATTTGGATAATACCACTGTTTCTGCAACAGAAACATGTCAAAATCACTAACGAAGGTTTTTGGCCTGTCTTGTAATCTGCTTGTATATTTTAATTATATTTATAGGTTTAATTACAGATCTCCAATCATGATAGTATCATTTATTTATTTATTGCATTTTTATACCGCCCATTTGGGAAAGTTCCCACTCTGGGCGGTGTACATAAAACTATCAAAATAACATAATAAAACACACAACAAATTAAAAAACAACAACCAAATAAACAAATCCAAAATAAAATAACTAGCATCTATGGGCACAGAGAATCCTAAAATACTGGTTGGTTAATTTATTGCTAAGGGGATAAAATTCTGAAAACCTTCCTTGAGTAGGAAAGTTTTTAATTGTTTTTTTTTTAAAATATATCCAGTGATGGGGCCTGGTGCAGCTCCACTGGTAGAGTGTTCCACAGCATTGGTGCCGCCAACAAGAAGGCTCCAGTTCTAGTTATAGACTGTCTAGTCATCCTCGGGGTCGGCACTCTCAGACAGAAGATGGTAGAAAATAATTTGAGAAAGTGTGCAATCACTGTGCTTTACATTAAGACTTAAAACATATTCTATTAAATTGTCAAATATATTCAAATACAGTACAAAGGAATATTGTTTGGATAATCCTTTAAAAAAGAAAGCAAAGCTGCCTCTTCACCTCTATGAAATCCTGATGAGCTAAATAAGACTATAATTTCTCCCTAGATTGCCTTTATCCATTGCTGTAAGAAAGATGCATCTGAAAGATACACCTGAATGTTATCTTAGTGACCCATGTTTATGAATTATGACTGATGGCTATTTATTTATTTAGTGATGACTATATAGATAAAAAAATCTTGATTGCACATCGTTGAGCTAGTGTCATTCATTTAAGAATTATTGCTACAATTTTAAAATATAGCAAATACATAAATGTATGCACGGTATTGCAGATTTTGTAAAAAGACACAGAAGCTACCAATTTTTGAGTATTTTGTAGATATGTGCAACAGATGAAACACTATGACTGCAATTTAATTACATCTAATATCAAAAACTGTCCTAAGAAGATTAGGCCACCACAGTGTTTCTTTCATGAAAAGAAGGCAGCCCAAGAGGAACTCAAGAAGATTAAAATGTAAACATAATATTGTAGGAAACACATTGTATCTATCCAGCTTGATTGCATTTTCAGTTCTGATGATATATATATATTTTAATCCAGGAGATAGCTCCCTTACAAAGGCAGAGCTAGTAGCACAAAATAATCTTGCATCATCAGACTCTTGAAAGTTAGGCAATCAAAGCAAAACTTCCAGGCTGGATTTGTGGTTACTTCAAGAGCTCCATCAGCATCAGTTTCAGAAGGGGAACTCTACAAAGCAATGTCTTGCAAGCTACAGTCCATACCATAGCAATCATTTGTTAAAATTTCCAAAACAAAATGTATGCATAGGGGAGGTTAAGATTTATTATACAGTACCTGGAAACTACTTAAAGATCACTACACTGATTCCATTCATATTACAGTACACAAAGTTCTTTCATATACTGTAATTGTTTTTGTCAGCGCGTGCTCATTCTGCCACTCAGTGGTAGAAATCCTGCAGTAAGGCTCAACTAAGAGTAGGCCCAGTAAACCAATGGAACCTATGGAGGAGTTGACTCATGAAGCCTCCACTGATTCAGTTGGTCTAGTTGAGACTTACTATTGAGCTCAATGACCAATAGATATTGCTCTTGAGAAAATAATGTAAGCCTGATGAAATACATTCAGCGCTATAAATTCGGTGCATGTTTTTATTGTACTTTATCATTTTGTGTTTCACAAATATTGAAAGACTTAAGACAGTTTAGATCAGTATGGGGTGCATTTTACTTCTGCTTCCGTGAGTGATGAGGGCTTCATGGGCCAGATGAATTGATGTCTGGCCCATGGGCCGTAGTTTGGCCACCACTGGTTTAGATCTTTAGATACCTAAATTTACCATTACTTGTTCTGAATTAGAAATAACTATGAGCACCAGCAAGTTCTGCACTGACTTCCATTAACATGGCATCCATATCTCATCTTCACTAATAAGATGAGTCTGCCAAACCCTGACTGTGTACAATGTAGTTTACACCACAATCACGAATAACTAGTTTATACTAATCTTGAGTATCTACACGTATTTTTAAAAAGAATGAAAAGTTATTGTATCACAAAATTTTCATTCTACATTAGGGGCATAAAGACATTTTAAATGTATGCTTTATCAATTCAACAAGTTTTCAGTACCAGCTTCATGGTAATTAGCACATATTATTAGCACATATATTCATTAGAAATATACTTACTGTGTCAAATAATTTAATATATCCCACTTCATTGCACAATTAGATTTATAGTTGCAGATCATTTCATAATGTAAACCTGTACTTAGTACTTAATTCCACTAAAAATCTGATGATGGCTTGGCCCAAAAAGTACAATAGAATACATAAAATGTGATATTTCTGTCACTCTGGCTGCAATGGCTAACTAAATAAACACACTGACTGTTACAGCCTGTCACTATTCACCAAGAACAACCAGGAAACAATCTTTGGTGTACCAGGAGCCCATGTTTCCCGAATACAAGCAATAATAATCTGAGTGCCCTGCGATGGACAATTCATTGGTATTATGCCTACTGTTTAATAATTGTCTACCAGAACAAGCTGCCAACAAACATTTTAAGTTATTGAGAACATTCTGTTTCCGGCGAGAATGTGAATTTTGTGTCTCTGTTTTGCCAGAGATGACATGCGTGGTTTGGAAGTTCAATTCCTGGCTCGTGTGGGAGCTCAGTTGGGTGGCCCCTGGGCAAACCCCTTTTGAGCCTGCCATCTGTCAATCAAATTCCTACCCAACACAGATTGTCATTAAGGATGGAAGTGACGGCAGCTGCCAAATTACCCAAGCATATTAAGCCTCCTATTACAGTGACTCACGTTGGCAGAATGAGAAGGGACAGCCACACAAGTCTACCTAGTTTCGCTCCTCCAGCGCCCTTTAAGAAGCTCCCTGAAATGACTCACTGTGTGACACCTGGGCAAGTCACCTAACCCTCCCGTTTCCTTTCCAAGCCATCTTGTTAGGCAATGCTGGACACGGGAACAATACGCAGAAATCCACCCACCCCCTTTCTCTCTCTCTATCTGTGTGTGTGTGTGTGTGTGAGAGAGAGAGAGAGAGAGAAATCCAACCCTGTGTGTGTGCGCGCGTGAGAGTAAGTAAAGGTTTCCCTTGCTGGAAAGCCAGTCGTATCCAACTCTAGGGTGCAGTGCTCATTTGTGTTTCAAAGCCGAAGAGCCAGCGCTGTCTGCTGCTGCAGAACTTTTCCGTGGTCATGTGGCAGGCATGACTAGACACCAGAGTGCACGAAACGCTGTTACCTTCCCACCAAAGTGGTCCCTATTTAACTACTTGCAATTTCTTGCTTTCGAACTGCTAGGTTGGCAGGAGGGGGGGGGGTAGAAATCCCACCCACCCACCCTCTGTGTGTGTGAGAGAGAGAGGGGGTAGAAATCCCATCCACCCCTCTCTCTTGTGTGTGTGTGTGTGTGTGTGTGTGTGTGTGTGTGTGTGTGTGTGTGTGTGTGTGTGTGTGTGTGTGTGTGTGTGTGTGTGTGTGAGAGAGAGAGAGAGAGAGAGAGAGAGATTCACCTCCACCACCCCCAGCCACCACCACAACTACCCCAAGCAAGGGGGATGAAAGCCGGAGATAAGGAAAGAAGAGATCTAGGGAGATCTAGGCGAAGTCGAGAGCCTTGGGGACAAGTGACCACAAGGACGGAAAGGGGGAAGGGAGCCCTGACATGGAGAGAGAGAGAGAGAGAGAGAAGGAGAATCCGAAGGAAAAGAGGAGCAGCCAAGGAGATCCGGGTACAGAGGCTATAAACATAGGAGCCGAAACAAGACTAAAGCGGGGGGGGGGGGGGGGGGGTAAGAATAGGAAGGCCGGGGAAAGAGAGGAAGGCCGGACCAGGCGCCGAGGAGGCTGCCCTGCCGCAAAACCCACCCAGCCGCCGCCGCCGCCCGCCCCGCTTCGCCCAAGAAGACACTCACACTCTCTCCGCTACGCGCCTGAGACCCCCCGGGCCGCTCCGTCCGGCACCAACACAAGGAAGGAGCCCCGCAGGCCGCTCCGATGGTCGTCTCCTCTCTGGCTCTCTCTCGCTCTCTCTCTCGCTCCGCCTCCGCCCCTCCCCGCATCGATCTCTTCCCTTCCCTTCCTTCCTTCCTCCCTGCTGGGTCCTTCTGCCCGACGCTCTAACCTCCCCCAGAAAGCAGCCGGTGGTCGTTGAGGCGCTCTGACTGGAGCTCAGTGGTGGTGGAGGATGATTATTCCCCCCCCCCTTCTCCCGGATATCAGAGAATAAACAAAACAAAAAACAAAGACATTGTAGCGTTGAAGACTAACTGTTTTATTTTAATATTAGCTTTCGTGGATCAAGTACATTCGTCATACATTATTATTTCTCCCTGGGTTTTTTTTTTATGTGGGTCCGTCCCACTTTGGTTCTTGAGCATCAGTCTCCCCGGTATTTACTTGCAAAGGTCTCCCTTGCTCGAAAGCCAGTCGTATCCGACTCTAGGGGGCGTTGCCCATCTCCATTTACAACCAAAAGAGCGAGCACTGTCTGTGTCTGCAGACGTTTCCTGGTCATATGGCAGGCATGACTAGACACGAGCACGCCAAACACTGATACCTTTCCTGTCAAAGCAGTACCTACAGGTGAAATTCAGAGAATTAGAATATCGTGCAAATGTCCATTCATTTCACTTAGAAGGTGAAACAAATATTATATATGAGATAGACTCACTACATGCAAAGCGAGAGACGTCATACCTTAATTCATTATAATTGTGATGATCATATGGCGTACAGTGTACATGAGATTATGTGATGATTATGGGGTACATGAGATTGAGGGGTTGGGGTTTTCATAAACTATAAGCCATAAGCATCAATATTATAACAAAGTAAGGCTTGAACCATCTCGCTTTGCGTGTAATGAGTCTATCTCATATATTTGTTTCACCTTTTAAGTTGCATTACTGAACTGAATGAACATTTGCACAATATTCTAATTTTCCAAGTTTCACCTGTATTTATCTACTTGC
The DNA here is from genome assembly GCA_035047345.1 of Bradypodion ventrale. Taxonomy (NCBI): domain Eukaryota; kingdom Metazoa; phylum Chordata; class Lepidosauria; order Squamata; family Chamaeleonidae; genus Bradypodion; species Bradypodion ventrale. The sequence goes on from JAWDJE010000007.1 coordinate 170,302, forward strand.
AATTTCTTGCTTTTGAACTGCTTCAATATATATATGGTATATAAAGAAATAAATATATTTATATATAATAACACTATGTTATGTGATTGGCAAGTAACATAGTGTCACCAGTTAACATCCTGAAGGCCCTCATTGTTGAAATAAGGTCCTTCCTCTGTAAGGACACCCTGGAACTTCACCACCTTAAATTGCATTTGTGGAAGCTTCCAGCTGTCGAAAAATGGGCTGAATTGTTAACAAGAATCTGCAGTGATTCATTTAAAACCAACTGCTGCCCTATTAATAGGTTGGGGTGCATTTATAATATGTTTAGCGGTAGTTTGTTCATCTGATTATGTTATTTAAACACATTTTCTCACCTGCTAATTGTCATTTGTCTCTCTCTTAACCCTCCATCTTTGAAGATATCCAGTGATGGATATGAAACTTATAAGCTATGCAGAATTGCAAATGTGTATGTGTGTGTTTATATGTGTGTTATGTATACACACACGATTAAGTCATACCTTCACATGTTCTGTGCATAAATATTAACTTCTGCCAGAAGCAACAATACGCTATTTCTGAACTGACATTTAAGATTGGGCAGTATTTGCAGCAGGCAATGTTTTTATATCAGTTATATTTTCTAGAAATGAAATATCTCTTGTTTTCAGAGATTTCTGATATAAGTTGAGTTGAACCAACCGAGTATGCTTCTGGTCCAGATATTGGCATGGCAGAAAAACAAAGCACTTTTCAAGAGCTACCTCAGAATTGTGCCACATTTATGTACAGTACAATGTTTTCTCTGGAATGTCTTGTAACCAACACGTTTTCTGAATTAAATTTGGAGCCAGAATACACACACTGAGGGGGAGGGGAAGGTTGGCTCTGGAGTAGGAAAGAACAAAGGTGATTCATCTGAAGAGGAGTAAAGCCCAACCCCTGTGCTTTGGTATGATGAGGGTGTGCCTCTTGATTGGAAGAAGATAAATTTGATACTCGTGCTGAAACTCTTCAGCGTGAAATATTATACAGTCTAAAAAACAGACTGATTGGAAGAAAGCAAGACCAAAGTAGTAAGACATGCAGCAGCTGGTATTTTCCTTTGGATAGTATTTTTGAGCTTGATATTAGTTGTGTGCCATTAAGTAGGAGCTCACTTATAGCAAACCTAATAGTTTTCAATGTGAAACATTTAAGGAGTGGCTTTACCAGTTCCACATTCATCAGTGAGTTTCCATGGCTGAGTGGGGATTAAAACTAGGCCTCCTGGGTCCTAGTTGGTCAAGCTATCCATTATTATACCATACTGGGTACCATGTTTTACTTATAGGAGTCTAAAATTACTTCTAAGAGAAATGTGTATAGGATTGCAGCCTGTGACCACAATTCTAACCTGCTCCACACAGTGCATGCCAAAGACTATGACTTTTGTATTCAGTTTCCTGATGAGGCTTTTGCTCTCTCTCCTTTAAAAGGGGCTGTCAAGATGTTTGTCACTGTACTTGTTATGCATCCTTGACCTTCTCTTTGATTACCTGCCAATTCAGATTCTGCCCAATGCCACCACATATGAAGCCATGTCTCAGAAGGATGATGTGTACCCAGTGCAGATTTCCAGCAAAAGGATCTACTGTGTTATGAGAGCTTGTTGTGCTCTGGAACTCTAGATGTGACAAACATGAATGGATTTAGACTTCCTGTGTGGAAGAATGTGCATTACTGCATATTTATTGGCTATCACAAGCCATGGCCCATGAGGGAGCATAAGTGTTGTTAAAATCATACATGACTTGTACAGGGACAAGGGTAGTTTCCCCGCCTCCAGTATCCACAGATTCAATTTCTACGATTTGTTTTCCACACGTTCAAAAATATCCAATTAAAAAAAATCCCTAAAATACAGCTCATGGCCCCCTCTCCCAGCATAGTCCCTCATTGATGAGCACTGTTGGGAGATTTCAGAGATGCCTGGGGCATATTTACATTTTTAAAAACTGTTCTTACATTTTCTTGTTGTTGTTTTTTTTGTCCCTTCCCATGGTGGATATGCTTTGGATATGGCTGTCATTCTTTAGGAATATCTATCTGTTCACTGCAGTTACTATGGTGTATGAGGCTATGTTAGAGAGTTGGACTGGGTCTTATGAGATCCAGTCCCATTGAGCCATGAAACTCAATGCCTGACCTTACATCAGTTACTCTCTGTGGTTTTGTTGTTTGGACAAACTGGGGAGGAAGGCCCTGTATGCCTTTTAAACTTAGTGGACGAAAGCTAAGACATAAATATAACACACACACACATATATATATTAATGTGTTGTAGTTTTGAATGGTTCTATCTGAGATTGCTGTTGTGCATGACAGTGTCTTTGATTGTGCTCATTGGATGGCAATACATTTCTTTCATGCATGACTCATTTGTAAAAAACAGTAAGTAAAATAAAAATAAATTGCTGGCATCAAATGAGGAGATATTTTTCTTGATTTTGTGTACTTGATTCAAAATGTTCATCTTACAATTTTATCCTCCAAAGCCTTAACCACAAGAATTGTTTTGGATTTAAGACCTAGTGTGCTGTAATGGACGAAGCGAGGGACTAGGATTCAGGAAGCCTGGGTCTGAATTCTTACTCAGCCCTTGTAACTCATTAGGGGAGTGAAACTGTTAAAACTACTCCTTAAATTTCTCACCTACTCTGAATGCCCTATAAAAGGCAGCTCTTATTTGACTATAGTCAACATAAGCAACACTGGGGTGAACTGTGGAAAAGAGGTGAAAATGAGGAAGTTCTAATTAACAGGGTTTTATTTAAAGTGACATACTGTTTGGATGGAATAAAAATGAACACCTGAAGTCTGAAAGTCTGTGCTGAAGCAGATTCAGTAAAATAAGAAATTGGGTTTTGCAAACTATTAAACCAAAGAAAGAAAATTCTGGTTATGTTTCATTCTTCTCATTGTGTATCTTTTTTTTACTACTCATAGTTCTTCCACTATTGATGTGGCTAAGCCAAGATTTTTAATTTTATTGTTCATGTTGATCAAAGGCCTTAAACTTGCTATGGGCATGCAGTAATAAAAATTGGAGTGGGGAAACCATTTACCTTCTAGCTGATTTGGCTATAAACCTCCTTTTAGCTTCTCCCAGACACTCCTGTTATAAAACAAATGGATGTTAATTTTATCTGTCTAATTGACTTGTCTATTCTTGTAGAATGATTGTGCTCTTACTCCTCTACAGAAATAATGCAACATGAAAACGACCATTTTTCTCAAGAACATTTGTTAATACATAGGAAAAAAGTAAAATGGATCTTTTTGAATTTTAATGATGCTGTTATATGTCCCCTCTTTGCTTTTAGGGCACACTTTCATATTTTTCTTATGAACTTATAAAAATGTCACTATGTTTATAGGTCCAAATGACTCTTTCAATCTGGAAGGTTCTCTTTGATGTCAGAGCTTGATTTTTGACAGCTAACGTGGCAGGCATGACTAGGCACAGGTGCGCACGGAACGCTGTTTACCTTCCCACCGAAGTGGTTCCCTATTTATCTACTTGCAATTTCTTGCTTTCCAACGGCTAGGTTGGCAGTTTGCCATTAACTGGGTCTAAACAAGCTTCCAAAGTACATGGCATCCATGAAAGAGAAAAATAAAAAGAACGAAAGGACAATTGAAGTACTGAGAAAGAACTCGCTAAGAAATCACTCATTCTCGAATTGTTTCCCCTTAAAAATCAAATTACAACCACCTCCACCTCCACCACCGTGGGGCGTGTGCCCCATGTTAGGATCCAAGGCTGAAGATAAACCCTGGTTTCAAATATGAGCCCAGCTGACATCAGGCCGCCACCCCCATGAAGAAGTAACGAAACGACGTTCCATCACGTCCGAATTCATCGCAACGGTCCCTTTAAGACACACACACCGTCCGTCCCCGCCCGCTGCAAGTCTGGCACCCTTTAATTCTAAGCCCCGCCCAGGTCTGCCCAAGGCCTCCCTGTCCCGGAAGTGCCACGTGTACGGAGTGCGCCTGCGCGGCCTCGCCTGGCCTCTTCCGGTGTGTGAGTGAGGGCAAAGGGCCTCCTCCCCTTCTGGGCTTGGCACTCTGGCCGGCTGAGCTGCTCCAGCCGCATCGCGATTGCCGCCGCCATGGCCCAGCCGGGGAGACCCCCGTATAGCAGCCAGAATGGGGCTGGGCAGCCGCCACTGCAGCCGCCACACCACCCCTACAGCAACGGTGAGTGAGGAGGACCCCGTGGCGCCCCCCATGGGAGGAGCCCCGTAGCCTTAAAGGACCCGCTGGGAGGACGGGTGGGTGGAAGGCTGCCTTCGTGGCTTCGCTGGGCCAATGCGGGGTGGGAAGGGGGCTGGAGTAGGTGGCCGTGCGAGGAAGAGGGCGGCGAGGAGGAGGAGGAGGAGGAAGTGAGTCTTCTTCAAACTCGTCTGGAGGAAGAGGAAGAGGAGGAAGAAAAACCTCTTTCCTCCTCAGCCCCCTTGGCTTGACCTGCTGAAGTGGCTCCGGGACTCTTGGCAGGTCATTGCAGTGGATGGATGGATGGATGGATGCTTCACTTCACTTCTTACGTGTCCAGGTCAAACCTTGGACTGCCAAAACGAAGCCACCTCCTTGGCCTTCTCGTTGGCCAAACTTAAGTCCTCATCGGCGCATGCCTCGGGCAGCATTTGGCAGACCAGCCATTGAGCCGGATTCTCTCTCTCCACATTCACACCGCATGTTGTTGTCCGCCAACAGCCCCCACTTGAGCATGTGGGTCTTGCATTGAGGGACTCCAACCCTCAGCCTTCTCAGGGTCCTCCAAGTGACGTAGGGGAGGTTGAGTCCCTCAGCCATCTCCTCCCTTAATGCTATTCCTTCTCCAGTGAGCTCCTTCCTCCTAATTTGGCTTTGCTCTTGCGCACCCTCAAGAATGTTTGTTCTTGCCATGAAGATCTTCTTGGATCTGAGCCAGAGGACTTGAGGCGCATAGATGGCCTCCACGTAGATACCGCATAGATAGATAGCTGAGTGGAGGTCAGTCATGGGGTGTGTATGTGTGCGTGGGAGAGCATCTGAGGATTGAATAGGGAAGTGTTTCTGTGGTGTGGCAGTAGTCACATGATAGGAAAATCTTGGGAATTGTAACCTTTCTGGGGGTTCATGGCAATGGCTGCTCTTTTGAGCCAGGAGGTTTGTTGTTGGTAGACGGGTTCTGAGTTGTATACTCAAAGTGCAAGCGTATGCTCTTGGGAGGAGTGTGCCTAGAACTTTAAATAAGAAAAAAGGGGATTATATTAAACAATTTCTACTTCTCCATATGGTACAATGCACACAATGCTTTTCAGTGTGCACTGAGGAGGACCTTATGTTGACAAGAGAAAAATGCTGTTGATGTGGCCCAACAATGAGCAGGTTTCATCTAGCCCTTTTTAACCTATTTTGTTTTTAGATGTGTTATTTTAGCTTTGTATGTTGTTATATGCTGGTGGTGCCTCTGACACGAATAAAGAAAGAAAGAAATTAAGCAACTGCTTTGTATGCCTAAAACTGAGCAGGTGTCCTTTTGAAGCAGCTCTTCAACTACGGCAAATCAAGGACTTGCAGGTATGATGTTCCTGCTTCGGAGAGACATTGGTAGTCTAGTGACTAGGCTGCCTGACCAGGAGCATTGGTGGTGGTAGTGGGGACTCCCTCATCTGTCCAGAGATTGCATTGCCTGAAAGATGAACTGGGCTGGGAGGTGCAGTCCTCAGTCAGATGAGCTTTGGACTCTGCTCTGGCTGCCTGCGTGTACCTGAAGAGCTAATGGTCAGATGTAGTTTTACTCTGACAAGGAGTACTGTTCCATTTTTGCGGGTCTTCTCCTATGGGGCTCAGCACAAACTTGGTTTCATCTGTACATGTGTGACTTATATCACAAATGTATTGGGCACTTCTCTGAACCTGACAGCTTAATGCCTGGGTGCTGTTGTGGTAATTTTCACCTGTATCTTGATCAGAAAATAGTTCAGCAAAGAATTTTAATTTCCCGCATTGCTATTTAATGACTGTCAGTTGGCCAAAGGTAAAAAGAAACCAAAATTCATACACGCAGGCTCATCTGGTACCCAATGGAAGATCACAAGATGGAAGGATTGGAGCCTGCACACATATAGGATGTTAAAAGAATAAAGCACCTCCTTCCCCTTTCTTTTCTTTCTGTTTTCCCTTATGCTGACAAATATACAAAAGATCATACAGTACAAGGTAAAATATAAACTTGGATAAGAAACAAGGTAAAAACCTGGTTTGAGTTAATTATCTGCACCAGATTTCTTGTAGTGGTTAGAATGTTGGACCTGGGAGTTCCAGGTTTTTGTCCTCCCAAGTCATTGGGTGACTTTGGACCAGTCACTCTTGCATTTTGACCAGTCTTAGAGGAGTGTTGTGAGAATGAAATGGAAAGGAAAGTAATGTACACTGCAACAAACCCATTGGAGGAAAGATGGAATATAAATATACAGTACCTTGAATATCTCGGAGTCATTATTCAACGAGGAGTCAACACAATGGTAGACATCTCCGCGACAAGGTTCCGCACATGCAAATGGAACTGAGAAATCAAGTCCATTTGCATGTGGTTTTTTTTAGCCATTTGGATATCACATTACCCACTGGCTAGGACCATGACATGTGCCCTCCGCTTTCACCTTGCCCAAGGGATCCAACAAAGGATGCTTTGGTAAGTCTTAGTCCCAGCCTAACATAATTGACAAATGATGGGCAACACTGCCTAGTTAGACCACTCAAGCCCCTGTGCCTCAACAAGGCTCTCACTTAGCGGGGGATATAAATATAATGTTATTGAAATGGATGTGCCGATGTTCCCATATAGGATAGACACAGCATTCCTTTTTGTGAAGCAGTTGTAAAGTAGCAGATTGTGATCAAGTGCTCCTTGTGTGAGAGTTTAGATTTGTACGTGTAACTATGGCTCACTTTTATTTGACTGGTTGCCTAATTGTTTGTAGTGAAGGCAAAACTGTTAATTGAGACTGGGTAGAGAGCCATATGAACTATAAACCTTTGCCAACTTGTACACCTACATATATTTCTCAGTGAAGAGAAGTAATAAGCATTGCTTCATTCTGGCCTGTTGTGCTCGTATGTGGTTGGATGTGACTAATAGAGAGCACATATACAGTGGACCCCTGCCTAATGACGCGTTCGAATAGCATCATTTTCGATTAACGATGCTACGACGCTCCCCATGTGATTATTCGAATAACAAAAAAAAGTTATTCAAATAACGACAGTATTTTTACCGTCATTATGCGGATAATGACGTTATTCGAATAACAACGGTATTTTTACCGTCGTTATTCGAATAATGATTTTTTGTCATTATTCAAATAACATTTTTTGTCGTTATTCAAATAACGTTTTCTACATAGTGACACTACTTGGGGAACCAAGCAACATCGTTATGCGAGGGTATAGGTATCTCCAAAATGAATTTCAATGTTGGGAATGCTGCTGTCAAAAAGACACATTAAAAAGTTTAAATAAGTTTACTCCTTGTTTTCATCGGCCCTCCCCTACAAGACTGATGGAAGGAATCATAGTTCTTTAGTGGCTGTGTTAGGTGATCGCTTGAAGCTTCATAAACTATAGGGTTTTTTGTAATTTATTAAGCCAATGATTGCACATTTCTTTTTCATCCCTTCCTCCTATTGCAAAATAGATCAGGGCTAGAGAGCCAAGTTGCATGTGGGATCTCTTGCTTAATATTGGTTATCCTGTTTTGTTAATTCTTATTGTGATAAAAAAAATTCCAGATTACTTTCAGTTGTGAAAGCCGCCTTAATGCATTAGATTAGAAGATCATTACTCAAACCAAACCAATCCACCCACTATGTTACTTCTCATGGTTTATGAAGTTGTGGGCCACAGAACCATAGATTCTCTTTATACTATCTGGTCTTGAAAGCACGTAAAGTAGTCTTCTAGTGAACCTAATTAAGTCTAGGTTTAATCAGAGCTGCAACAGATGATGGTCTTGGGAGCCTGTCTTCACCATCTTGTGTTCCAGCATGGAGGCAAGTAGGTTATGAGTATAGTATAATAAACAAGCCATAGTGTCAGATATCTCCTTTCCTCTTTCTTTGCCTTAGAGGTGATATGTTTTAGATTCCTATTTTAAATTAAGGATAATTCCCTGCTACGTTTGTATTGTCAGAGTTGTGTGACTTGTCAGTGATATTGGGCATAACCTTTTCTGCACAAAATTTGCTAGTGCTTAATTTTTCAATGGAAAATTTTCTGTTACATATTTTAATAAATGAATTAGCAATTACACGATAGGGAGATAATGTTAAGTGAGTGTGTCAATTTAAAAATCGACTGACGTAGCAAATAATTCTCCCATTCTTATGAAAAATAAGTAAAAATATTCTAAATCAAATCACATTCTGCTTAGGGCTTTGAAGTATTTTTAACAAAAAAAATCGGGTTTTTTTTGTTTTTTTTTGGGGGGGATATCACATTTTATATTTACTGTATAGGTAATATGTGTCCTAACTGCTTGGGTGTTTTCCAAAGAAGTAGCTGGCTTAGTCTGTGCCAATTTGTTGGTAAAAGAAAAGTGGGGAGGTGCAAGCAGGCAAAATATTGTAGCACTTAAAAAACTAATCATTTTATTTTTGGTACAAACTTTCATGAATCAAAATCCATTTCCTCACACAGGGATACGAAAAAAAAGACAAAAATGGCAACAGTTTTAAACACAGGAATTGGTCTAACAAGATGTTATTTATTTTGGTCACTGTGTCCCAGCCAGGGGTGATGGACGTGGCAGTTACAGGAATGCTAAGAGATGTTTCTGGAATAGAGGTCAGAGTTGGTAAAGGAAGGCATCTGTTTTCTACCCAAAAAATTATAGAAGGCTGGGTTATTATTACATGGAGTGCACTAAGAAACCATTTCTATTGAGGCTCTTAGAGATGCCCTGGAACTTGTTTACGTAGTCATTTTGTAGCTGTTCCTGCTATCTCCCTCCTGAATCTTCCTTTGTACTGTAATTCCTTTTTTGCCACTGTAGAAGGATTGGAAATTTGCTTGTGTTTGTATTGAATGCACTTACATTTACTTTGTTGTTCCATTCTGTTTTTATTCTATCGAAGAGGAGATGGATTTACTCTCTAAAGCAGGGATTCTCAACCTACGGCCTGTGGGCTGGATGCAGCCCATGGCACCATTTCATGTGGTCCCCCACTACCTCCACCACACCAGGAAGTGCTATGTGATGGAGGAAGGGCAAAATGGCTGTCCGGCCCCCGAAGCTGTCTGAGGGAGCTTGACCCGGCCCCTGGCTTTAAAAGGTTGAGAACTCCTACTCTAAAGGAAGCCACAGTCTTGATTTTGTAAGTCTGTATGGTGGAACCTCAGTTAACAAATTTAATGCGTTCTCTGGGACCTTTTGTACTATGAAAAATTTATAAAGCGAATTTCCCATTGGAATTCATTGAATGCAGTTTCCCATAGGAATGCATTGAAAACCAAAATTTGCTAACTAAAATATGGTTTCCCATAGGAATGCATTGAAAACCAATTAATCCATTCCGGGGGGAAATTGTTAACCGAGCCACTATTTTCTATGGATTTCCTTTTGTTATGCGATTTTTGTGTTAACCGAGCCATTTGTTAAGTGAGGTTCCACTGTACTAAACTGGGCTGTTGAGAACAGACTGTTCTGGAAATTGCTCAATCATAGGACCGGTGCGTGTTGTATGACTTGATGGCATTTAACAGTTCTTATTACAGAGTTGTGTGAAGTAGTAAAACTCACACAATGTTATGACTTACATTTTCTAAATTGAAGGAATCTATTTTTCACTAAAAGCTTTTATTTTTTAATTTCCTAGGTCCTGTGCAAAGCCCATTGTTGAATTCATCACACTTAGCAGATGGACAGGGGTTAGTCCCAGGCATGCATACTCAGCAGATGGTAACAAAGAATCCTTTATATTCAGCCTCTGGACTCTATAACTATAGTGGAGCTCAGAATGTTCCAACCTTTAGTAATTACCAGGGACCTGGGCAGACTCTCAATAGAAGGCCTATTGGATCATCTTCTCCTGCAGCAGCACAATCGGGACCTGCTGCCCAGATGCCACCTCCATTGCAGAACTCAGCTGGCTTATCAACTTCAACTAGTGGCTTTCATTCTGGAGTTAATCTGCAGACACATACAAACTGGCAATATGGGCAGACTCCTTTGAATCCACCAACCATGGTTTCTCAAGGAAATCATTTTGCTCACGCAGCAGCAGCTCAACCATTGTCGTCATCATCAGGGAATACAAATTTACCAACAAGCTATCAGTATGTTTCTTCCGTTGGAGGTCCTCCGCTTCAAAACAGCTATACAAAGCCAGGTAAGAAAAGAAAATAAGAATAACTAGGTTGTGAACATTCTTGATTGTAACCTATCTGAAGTATTCTTGATTCCAAGTCTTTAAAATCATGATGCACTTGTAGTTACTGTGTCTTGAAAGTGTAGGTAATGTGAAATTCTAAAGTCTCTGGGAAGAAATGTGTTCAGGGAGTAGCATTCTTCTCAGCTGAATTATGCTTTGACAAACCATCAGAGAGCTGTGGTGTTGGGCTCCCAGGAGCCTTAGGAGCAGGCTTTGTTGGAGGAACCACTCCTGCACACTGCTTCCAAGCAGAATATCTGGGATTCTATGGCAAAGCTGCTGCAAAGCCGTGTAGGGTGGGGCTGCACAAACAGACATAAAGAGATATGTGTGGTTGATCCCCAAATTAATTAAGTGTGTTCATAATTCATCCATAATTCAATATAGAGATCAAAATCCTGTTTAGTGTAGTAAATTTCACTAGAGTACACCCATTGAATAAGTGTGGATTTGTGGAGTCTATATTTCTTTGATTAAATAGCTAATGGGATCAATGGAGCTTATGGAGTTGTGGCACTACATCCCCATTACTTAGTGCGCCTACTCAAATGTGAGTTATTTTAAGCAACAGGGTTTTGGCCATTGTAATGCACCTTTTTGAGAAACTGTTTTTGAAGTGTTTTTTAAAAAAATGTTTTGTCTTGCTTTCATTACTACGTATTGTTAAACCATAGGTTAGTGCTTACAAGCACAGATAGAAAGGAGCATGTACAAAGCACTGTAATCCATTCCCCATGCATGGCAAGAAGGAAGAATAAACCAAGGTTCAATTTCCCTTCTGCTAATTGCTGGTTTATTATATGTGAAGTGGAAAATTTTAGCTCAACAAATTAGAGTTTGTGTTAAACAAACCAGCTAAAAAATGAGTGTTTACAGTTTAACATTAGTTTGTTGATATGCTGCCCATTTGGGAGATCATCCCACTCTGGGTGCTTTACAACATGAAAACATGACAGTAATCATCAGATTTATCAACAATTAAATAATTATAAGTATTACTAACTCATGTTGAAATTTTTGAAGTGGTGGCCATGTTAGTCTGTGCAAGTATATCGTACAAAACAATTTTTAAAAGACAAAAAACAATGTGGCACTGTAAATGCCAAACCTCTGTATTTAAATATATTTAGTTATCTTGTTGACTAAATCTTAACTTAAGCGCTTTAACCAATCTTAGACAAAAACTAAGATCCAGAGAACAAATAATAATAAGATCTAACCAACTTGGACATGTTGTTGAATGGATGGGATTATGCTATGCCTGGATCTGCCTATAGAATGCACTGATAAATTTGTAGAAACTTTCTGTTTGGTCCAGCAACTCCATTTATATTCATGTGCATATGCTTTGTTCATTCCATATATTTTGGCCTGAAAGATGATGTCTGTGGGAGGTAAATGGTTGCATATTTTTGTACCAAACAAAATTGGTCCTTTGCAATATATTTTGCCAAATTAATTGTTTATATATGTTTGAGTTGTATTTCTCCAATAGAGAATATTTATACAATTGTTAATGACTATCTCTGTGACTTGTAAATTTAACATTTGGAAGCCTTTGGTTAAGTGGGAATAAATTGATCTGTTCAACAATGGCCTCATATTAAAGAAAATAGTAATAAAAATTTTCAGAACTTATCTTTCATTCAAAACTCTGGTTGTTATTGCAGGTTCTGTTCCTCTGCCAGTTAATCAGCTGACATATTCACTAGTTAGATCTCCCATAGGACCTCCTACAGCTGGAAGCCTAGCTAGTATACAGCCTTCAGCACCACCAGCAGGAATGCCATCACAAATTGTACAAAATTCACCAAATATACAAGCAGGTAAGAAAGTGATTTATAAAGAGAAATAACCTGGAACAGAACATGGAAGTGGACAGCTTAATAAATGGAATAATAAACCCTCAAATTGATTAAATGTTGATACAAAAGCATTTAGAGAGGAGATCATGTTGTTCTGTTTAGCAGGTAAATCAGTTTTGTTACATCTGTCAAACCTACTGTGGCGTACGCTTTTGTAGAGAGACCACTTAATCATATCCCTCCATCATTCACTTTAGTTTTACAATTATATATGTGAGAATTGTTCATTAGATTCATACAGATCTTGAATTAAAGATGGGTGCTTCAGAGAAATTATGGAGATGTTCAAGATAAATATTGTCTATTCCAAAACAGAGTTCTGAATCTGAAACTTCATGAGATTTAGAGGCAAAAGGAGATACCAAATAGTGTGCCTTAAGAAATAGATGCATTGGCTAAACTCTTGTTAGTTATGCTGGCTGATGAAACACAATTTGAATAAATAAATTAGAATAAATTGAGGCAAGTTGCCTCAAGTCACGAATTTAACATATATGTTTGGTGTTTTTGAAATGGTAGCCATGTTAGTATGTGTTTCAAGCATAAAAGAGAGTAAACAAAACAAAAAGACAAATAACGTTGTGGCACTTTAAAGACTAACTGCTGTATTTTAATGTTAGCTTTCGTGGATCAAGTCCACTTCGTCAGACAGAAGAGTGAGGCTTCATGGCATCAATTTATACACCTCACGTACAGGGGTACAGATTGATTAGCATAACAGATAAGTATACAAATCAGTGTGGTTTTTTTACAACTGGTAACACCTGTTATTTGGATTAGTTGTGGAGCTTCACCCTTTAGAATTGCAAATACAGTAGTTACCGTATTTTTCGCCATATAAGACGCACTTTTTCTTCCCCAAAACTGGGGGGGAAAAGTTGGTGCGTCTTATATGGCAAATACCTCTTCCCGGGGTCCTCGCCATTCGGCCCGGGAATGGGAGGCAGGCGATGGCGGGGCTCCGGCGGCGTCTCCTTTTAAGCCCTCCCGGCAGGCAGGGCTCGAAGGGCGGGGAGACTCTGCCTCCCATTCCCGGGCCGAATGGCGAGGGCCCGGGAAGAGGCAACGCGGCGGCGGCGATGGCGGGGCCCGGGAATGGGAAGCAGATGCGTCTCCCCACCCTCCGAGCCCTGCCTGCCGGGCAGGGCTCAAAAGGAGACGGCGCCGGAGCCCCGCCATCGCGTTGCCTCTTCCCGGGCCCTCGCCATTCGGCCCGGGAATGGGAGGCAGAGTCTCCCCGCCCTTCGAGCTCTGCCTGCCGGGCAGGGCTCAAAAGGGGACGCCGCCGGAGCCCCGCCATCACCGCCGCCGCGTTGCCTCTTCCCGGGGCCCTCGCAATTCGGCCCGGGAATGGGAGGCAGGCGATGGCGGGGCTCCGGCGGCATCTCCTTTTAAGCCCTCCCGGCAGGCAGGGCTCGGAGGGCGGGGAGACGCGCCTGCCTCCCATTCCCGGGCCAAGCAGCGAGGGCCCCGGGAATGGGAGGCAGGCGCGTCTCCCCGCCCTCCGAGCCCTGCCTGCCGGGTGGGCTTAAAAGGAGACGCCGCCGGAGCCCCGCTATCGCCGCCGCCGCCTTGCCTCTTCCCGGGGCCCTCGCTGCTTGGCTGAGTGAGGCAGCAAACGGAACAAACGCGCGGGGCGGCCTCCACTCCAGCTGACTCTGCTCGCCGGCGGGCATTCATTTGCCACCTTACCCCGTCCGCAAAAAGCATTCCCCCCCCCCGTTGGCGCGAGCATACCCGCCCCATAGACTGTCAGAGGAGTGGTTGTTTTAGTCAGAAAATGGTGGGGGAGGAGAGAGAGAAAGGCTTCTCCGTCTTCGTGGCTCCTTGAGGGCTCTCAACATTCCTCCGAAGGAGGTTTAGGAAGATACCGGACCTCCTCTCTCTCACACACACACACACCCCTTTCTGCCGTTGTACGCCCCCACACACGTATTCTCCCTCAAGCCCAGGCGGGTTCGCCCTCCTCCTCCAGCTGCCTGGAGGTGTCTTTTTGCCCCCTGCTCGGACTCCCGACCAGCGCCTACTTGTGTGGAGAAAAAGAAGAGGTCGGGTTACTGAGGGAGCCAGGCAGGAGGGAAGGAGGGGGCGGCGGCTGGAGGAGCGAGCCGAGCAGGCTTCTTTGGCTCGCAACCTCCTCCCCCGCCCAAAAAGAGCGAGCCGAGGCAGGCAAAAGCCACGGCCGATTAAATGCTCCTGACTGAGTCAAGGAGAAAGTGGGGAGGGGGAGAGGGTCGCGGGGAGAGGCGGGCGCCGAGGGAGGTGGCGTAGCTGGACCATTAGGAAAGCTGAGCGCAGGAGAATAGATGCCTTTAAAGGTAAAGTAAAGTTTTCCCTTGCTCGAAAGCCAGTCGTATCCGACTCTAGGGTGCAGTGCTCATCTCTGTTTCTAAGCCGAAGAGCCAGCGCTATCTGCTTCTGCAGACATTTCCGTGGTCATGTGGCAGGCATGACTAGACGCCAGAGTGCACGGAACGCTGTTACCTTCCCACCGAAGTGGTCCCTATTTATCTACTTGCAATTTCTTGCTTTCGAACTGCTAGGTTGGCATGAAACCACCAGATGAAGTATGGGGGGTAAGAGACCACCACATGAAATATGAGTGGGTATGAAAGTAAAGGTAAAGGTTTCCCTTGCTCGAAAGCCATTCGTATCCGACTCTAGGGTGCAGTGCTCATCTCTGTTTCTAAGCCGAAGAGCCAGCGCTGTCTGCTTCTGCAGACATTTCCGTGGTCATGTGGCAGGCATGACTAGACACCGGAGCGCACGGAACGCTGTTACCTTCCTACCGAAGTGGTCCCTATTTATCTACTTGCAATTTCTTGCTTTCGAACTGCTAGGTTGGCATGAAACCACCAGATGAAATATGGGGGGTTAGAGAGCACCAGATTAAATATGAGGGGGTTACATTTCTTGCAGAAAAATTATAGTACCATCTCCTCAAGATGTCTAAGCAGAAGAGAATGGCATATAAAGTTGCTTTCAAGCTGGAAGTAATTAAATTTGCTAAGGAGCATGGGAATAGAGCAGCGGAGAGACACTTTGGGCCACCTCCAACTGAGAAAATGATAAGAGAGTGGAGGAAACAGGAGGATCAGCTCCAAAAGTTGGATAAAGGCAAGCACACCTTACGTGGACCAACTGCAAAGTGGCCAGAGTTAGAGGTGGAAGTGAAGGAGTGGATCGCACATCACAGGCAAAATGGACTTTCTGTCTCAACAAAAATAATAATCTATGAGGCCAGACGTATTGCTGTGGAGAAAGGCATTCGGGATTTCACCGGATCACCATCGTGGTGCTATAGATTTATGAAGAGATCTGGCCTTTCTATGCGCACCAAAACCAGAATTGCACAAAAAATGCCTAAGGAATACGAATCAAAGATTCTTTCTTTTCACAAGTTTGTTATTGATGCGAGGAAGAAGAATAACTTTGAAATTAGCCAGATCGGGAACATGGATGAAGTCCCGCTAACGTTTGATGTGCCATCTAACAGAACCGTAGATAACAAAGGAGCAAAAACCATAACCGTAAAAACCTCAGGGCATGAGAAAACCCACTACACGGTTGTGCTGTCCTGCTGTGCCGATGGTACCAAACTGCCTCCGATGTTGATTTTTAAAAGGAAAACGTTCCCAAAAGAAACAATCCCACGGGGAGTCATCGTGCATGTTCACGATAAAGGGTGGATGGACGAAAATGGCATGAGGCTGTGGATTGACAAAGTGTGGTCCAAACGTCCTGGCGGTCTTCTGAAGAAATCTTCCTTGTTGGTGCTTGACCAGTTTAGAGCGCACATTACGGAAAATACTAAAAAGAACTTTAAGGAAGTTAAAACCCAAATAGCTGTGATTCCTGGTGGCCTCACTAGCCAGCTGCAACCTCTGGACGTTTCCATTAACACGCCATTCAAAGTTCTGATGCGTGAGGAGTGGAACACCTGGATGGCAGCTGGGAACCATGATCTGACGCCTACTGGGCGGATGAAGAGGCCCACTATCACACAAGTGTGTGAATGGGTTAAAAGGTCATGGGACTCCGTGAAGGAGGACATTGTTGTAAAATCCTTCAAGAAGTGTGGCATTAGTAATGCCTTGGATGGAACAGAAGACGACGTCTTATTTGACACCAGTGAGGAAGAAAGTGATGACAATGACTGCGAGGATCTGTCCTTCCTCATTTCTGATAGCAGCGAAGAAGAGGAATTCTTGGGGTTCGAATAAAAACATTACAGACTGATTTTTGTTACTTTCACTGTTTACTGACTTTACTGACTGTTAATGAGAGTAAAGATTGTTCTTAATATGTTACATGGTTGACATAAAATTGTTCTTAAACTGTTGTTTACTTTATACAGTTGATATAAAATATTTTAGTACAGTATTTGGTTCAGAATCTTTTTTTTCTAGATTTTCCTCCTTTAAAATTGGGTGCGTCTTATATGCCGGAGCGTCTTATATGGCGAAAAATACGGTAGTAAATGTATGTTATATGTTGTTATATTATTCCACCTTTACAGAAACTATTTCAGTAGAATTCTCATACACAGTCTCAGGCTACCTCTTGGAACTAAGGAAGAACTTGGTGTTTGGCCTGGGCCATTCACAGAATAGATGCTGTCCTAAAGGGTAAATTCATTAGCAAATGTGTAATATACCACAATGTCTGTCTTGCATCTATTTACTAAGCATTTGCAATTAAAAAGGGTGAAGCTTCACAACTAATCCGAATAACAGGTGTTACCAGTTGTAAAAAAACCATACTTATTGAGTGCCAAATTGTGTTTTTGGGCATGCAACAGCAAGCGTTTACCCTAACTCTTAACTTCAGGCAATTTCACACCAAAATTTATACTATAAAATACGATTTTGGACATTTTCTTCCATGTTTTCCCAAGAAAAAGAGAGGAGATTTATTTCAGTGGTTTAGAGATCTGACTGTGGAGCCAGAGGTTGGGATTTCGATTCCACATTGTGCTTTCTTGACAGAGGCTAAACCTGATGATCCATAGGGTTCCTTCCAGCTCTGCAGCTCTCATATTATTAGTATAGTACTGTATATAGTTCTGTGATTGACAGCGCTGCTTTCCAACCCAAGGAAAACTTTTCCAAAACGTTTCTTTTTATTTGAAATGCCAGTTCTTTGCAAAAAGATGTGAGGAAAATGAATTTGCAGCTGCTGATTAGTCTGATTTCACTTCATTTTGTGGCAGCAGCAATCACAGCTCTAAATCTGTGTCAGTTTTAGTTTTATTTTTGAAATAGTATGAGATAGCTTGCAGCCATAAAAAGGAGTGAGGAAGGGTGGGTTGCATTTATTCTAGTTACATACCTCCTCCTGCCCAAAGACACAGCCAGTATTTAAAGATTTCTATACTGTCCATTTAGTAAAATCCATTACTCTGGGCAATTTTAAAAAAATAAAATATCTACAAACAAATCATAGCTATAAACTAAGCCTCTTTAAAAAGTAGTAGACAATGAAAAGGTGACAACTAACTGCATAGAGAAAAATCAATAATTTTGCACAAAGCAAAATAGTATCAGTGGTCAAGGAATTATTTGGGGAGAATGTTTCCAAAAGTCTCTTTAAATAGCTCAGTTTTTAAGACTTTTAAATAAACCTCCATAGGGGGAGGCTCAGGTGCAGTTCCTGTGGCAGGGCATTCCCTAAGGAAGGGATGCACTACTAAGAAGGTATGATTCCTAATGGTGTCCTAGCCCAGGGTAGCAAAAAAAATTGGGCCGCAGGCCTGACCATGCATCCTGAACAGCTGATTGGGCCGATCACATGGTTCCTCGCACCAGAAGCAGGAGTAAAACACACCGCACACATGCATAGAACACATTTACAGCAGCATTGTGCGCAGGTGCATTTCACTTCTGCTTCTGGGAGCAGTGAGGGCAGTGTGGGCCGGATGAATTGGCATTGGGGCTGGATCCGACCCACGGGCTGTAGTTTGGGCACCCCTGTTTTAGCCTCTCTCAGTGTGGGAGAGGGGCTTATTTTAGTAACTCATGCTTTTCAGTACAAGCATGTTTCTTCACCAGATAACATGTTTTACAGGGCTCTTTGCAGAAAGTGAGTTTTCATAAAATATCTTACTCATTTATGGATGCTTCAGACAGCTAGTCTAAAGAATTACAGGTACTGGGCTATTTGAGTACAGAGAATTGCTGTGCAAAATAATTGAAAACTGCACGTTGGGAACTTATCTCCAGAATATGGCGATGTTTTGTATTTTGGGTATAACAAAGCTGTTAAAGCAGGGGTTCCCAACCTAAGGCCCGTGGGCCGGATCCACCATTTCATGTGGTCCCCCACCCCTCCAAGGGCAAGAAACAAAATGGCCACCCCCTTTGAAGTTGTTGAGACAAAATGGCCACCCTCATCGTGCAGGCAGGGCAAAATGGCCATCTGGCCCCCAAAGCTGACTGAGAGCATGACCTGGCCTCCAGCTTGAAAAGGTTGGGAACCCCTGTGTTAAAGGCTAAACTACCTATCATACCCATTTTTTAAATGATAAACTGTCAAAAAGTACAAACTGCTTGATTTAAGTCTTTGTTTCTAACAGATCCCCTGATTTTTAGCAGGTGATGCTACATCCAATGCCAGCGATGGGTCTTTGGTCCAGAACAATTATGATACTATAGAAGGAGGTGGTTTCCTTGGTAAGATATTCTTTTTTCATGATGTTATCCATCTTACTGTCACTTTTTGATGTCTTTTCCACTGCTTAGAACAAAATAAATGAGTAGTCGTTTTAGTCATTATAAGCACATGTGCCAATTAATTGCCCCTGTAGTGCCATTGTGATTATTGCCAGTTCCTTCCCCATTGGATCGTGTTTAGTCTGAAAGATCTAAGGCAAAAGGGGAAGACACTGGGCATAGATCTGGGCAGACTATGGAAGATGGCAGATGACAGAAAAACCTGGTGTGGTGTGCTGTGCTCCATGGGGTCGCAAATGGTCGTACTCGATTGTGCGACTGAACATCATGGCTTCTTACTACTTAGAGCACTCTATGGGCAGTTCACAGTGTAATTAGCATTTTGTCTACACCAAGCTGGATACTGGATTTTTGTGTTAGATAAGGCTCTATGTCTGCAGAACTACCTATTAATTAATGCCAGAATTGGATTTATCCAGCATTTAGCCTTATGGACCTTTAAAATCAAAGAAATTAAATGGGCTTGCCCCCTTTAATTAATTGTGTACTGTATTCTGAAAGCTGTATAAGCTAAGAAATTAATTTGTATAATGCAATATGTATCTCAGAAAGAAGGAAGTTTAGGAATCCTTTTTTTAAAAAAAATTACATAGCCACCAGATTATTATTTTTTGGAAATGAGGGGGTGAATATAAAAATTTAATATCAATAATATTTAATGGGAAAGATTTACAAGTCCCATTGGTGATGAGTATAGAATGTTATATTGTAGTATATGTATTTTTCTTTAGGTTTGTTGTTGTTTTATTTTTTCTCTTTTCTGTACTTCAATTATTATTATTGTTGTTGTTGTTGTTGTTGTTGTTGTTGTTGTTGTTGTTGTTTATTGTATAATAATAATAATAATAATAATAATAATAATAATAATAATAATAATAATAATAATAATAATAATAATAATAATAATAATAATAATAATAATAATAATAATAATAATAAATTTTTAAAAACCAGATAATTATGCAAACCAGACCTTGAGTTCTCGTTGGATTTTTGTTTATTATATAAAGAAGGATGCATTATGGGTTGTATTTGATTCTTAATAATTGAAGAGATACTTATTAATATTCCTAAATATATAATTCAGACTATAGGATCCTAACTATTTTTCTTACACATGTCATAGTATTACAGTTAAAACTTTATAATGTTGTTTAAGGAGACTATTAGACATTTGTTAAAAACAGAATTGTAAATGTATAGCTGTATAAATCAACAGTTATGTTTTAGGAATCCTTAGGCTTGGTTTAAAACCGTGTGCCTTGCAGAATTGCCTGTTCAAAGAGTGCCTGACGTTAATTCAATATGTGGACTATATGGGAAGTAGTTAGTTTAATATAAACATAGAAATGTCATGCTCACTGATGGTGTTAGGTTCATAATAAAAATAAATTCTACTCGAGAATAAATTGTTGTTCAGTCGCACAGTCAATTCCGACCCTTTGCGACCCTATGGACCATTGTCCTCCAGGCACCCCTGTCCTCCACCATCCTCCTCAACCCGCCCAACTCTGTGCCCACTGCATCTACAATACCATCTAGCCATCTCATCTTTGGTCGCCCCCTTCTTCTTTTCTCTCCACCTTTCCCAGCATCAAGGCTTTCTCAAGTGAATCCTCTCTTCTCATTTGATGTCCAAAGTACTTTAGCTTCATCTTTACTATTTGACCTTCCAATGAGCAGTCAGGGTTGATTTCTTTTAGGATCCACTTATTGGTTCTCCTCGCTGTCCAGGGGATTCTCAAAACTCTCCTCCAACACCACATCTCAAAGGCATCTATTCTTCTGCACTCAGCTTTCCTAATGGTCCAGCTCTCACAACCATACATTAACACCGGGAATACCATTGCTTTGACTGTGCAGACTTTTGTCCACATAGAACCATCTAAATACTGAAGTACTATTTGGTATTATTGCTTTCCTTTTAATCAATACATTCTTCTTTTAGCAACCACCCATACTCCTCCAACTCCTCAGAATCTCAGCATGAACAAACCTGTTGGGACTGCTTATCCTACCTTGCCACCAGGCTACCAAAATACATCTTCCCCTGGAGAACCGAGAATGCAATATCCAAGTGGACCTCAGCAATTCCCTCAAGTAAGCTGTTTTCAGTTGCATAAGTACTTTAATTTGAACACATATGGGAATCCATCGATTTCCAGAATGGCTTTACTGACATTGCAGAAGTCAGTTGACCATGGTCTCAGGGCTCCAGAAGCTATTATATTTCTACCAGCCATGTAGACTTTCAGTAGTAGAAGGTATCTTGAGGTGATAAACTTGCATTCTTCTTAGTAAGGGACTGTATCTGTGAGCTGTTGATAATGGTTTTGTTCAGTGATTTAGACCATGTGAAATGTTAACCTGCAGTACGTGATGCTGAATTTGTCCTTAATTGTAGACAGATGAGATAGCTGATGTCAGCAGACAGACATTATGGACATGAAGGAGGGATGTATCTGGTAGCATAGCGGGTACACAAAAATCAGGATTAGGAGCTTTGGAAGATGCTTTGAATGAATGGTCCTTGCAGAGATTTTGGAGGAGAAAGAAGCAGGTGAGGTTTGAATGGCCAGTAGGTATGATATATAAGAATGTAAGAAAACAAACCTACTTCTTGGAACAAAGGAGGTATCAGGAGAAAGGTTTGTTTATAATTAAATTAGGGAAAACTCTAAAGGTATTCTTTATTCATAAAGAATAAAAGCATGGAAGTGTTATGTATGCCAGGAATTTAGGGGAAAGGGGGAAATTATAGCTCTTAGCTAATCAAGGCATTCAGGATAGATTAAAAAGGAGAACATAGCAGAGTCTACTCTTGATAGTCTACCAAGATGTTGATCAGATTCAGAAGATATTGTGTGTACACTACTGAGCGCAGAAAATAAAGTTGAAACTGGAAATGGAGCAAGAGTGGATGTTGATAGCTGTTTGGCTGACTGAGGATTTGGATGTTGCCAAGGCTGAGGAAGATGATATATATCATTGAGGTTAACTGCTGACCTATTTGCTGTTATGAAGGATATACTGTAAGTGCATTGGGGGAAGTTGTCTTTGGCAGGGGAAGGGAGAGTGCAAATTGCTGCCTAGCTGTGAATTTTACTAAATTTAAAGTTTGTTAAATGACCTTGGTTAAGTTTCTCACTGAATGTTTTTTGAATCAGATTTTATAACCACATATTACAACTTCTCTTGGCACCTTGAAAGTGTGAGGCAAGAACTCTGGCTGTCTCATGTTTTCATGCAATCCTGTATTTGGAACTGTAATTTTCCAGGGCCTCTCAAGATATCTTAACACATATATTTTCCCTAGTTGAACAAAAGGGAATCCTAGCTGGCTTATTGTATTATGAAGGGAAATGGTCACAAGAGAAGAACATGATTTTTTTTAAAAAAGATAAAGTGATTTGTACCTGCCTAACTAACAATTCTGGTATGTTGCTTCATAAGAAGCCACATTTCGTTGCTACGCCTTCTTAGATTGCTTTTCATTGGCCTTTACGTAACACTACACTTTCACCTCGACTTAATGTAGACCAGGGACAGGGAATTAGCCAACAGCATGCTTGCCTGGTTTGCATTCAGCTTGCACTGTGACTGATACATTCTAGTGCAAATCTTTTATGAACTTACACAGTGTTTATATCAGAGAGTAAACCAAACAAAAAGACAAAATGTTATCACCAGCATTCTTTTTCTGTTTATAAATGGGTTCTGGAGGTCATTCCAAAAGGCTAATTTTATGTTTTTCTCTCCCCACTTCTTCATTAGCCTGGTTTGGGAGCAAATACCTTAACTGCACCTATGAGTGGACTGAGTCTTCAACCAGAAGGATTAAGACCTATCAACCTTCTTCAAGAGAGAAATATTCTTCCTGTTACCCCATTGCAAGCACCTATTCCAAACTTACATGAAGATATCCAGAAGCTGAACTGTAGTCCAGAGTAAGGTTAACTCATTTTTACTGGCAAATAAGTCTTTCTGTCAAAAAAAAAGAAAAGCTCCGAAAGGGCTGAAAAGCATTTGAGTGCAATTGGAATTGATAAGATCACAATAGAGCAGTTGCAGAGTATAGCAGAATTAGGTACTATATGTTAGATCCAGGCCTTAGGATCCCAGTAGAGGAGTTCCAAAATTCCGGTCTGAACAATTGTTGGACTGTGAACCCATTTGATGATGATGATGATGATTTGTGTTGTCAAGTCAGTTCTGACTTACAGCAATACTTTTCGGGGGTTTCCTAGATAAAAGTACTCAAACGTGATTTACTATTTTCTTCTTCTGGAAGCACCCAGGTTCTGTACAGCTTTCCCAAGACAACATAGGCTGGCTCTTCTGGGATGCACCAGTGGGAAACTGAATTTCCCAGGTCTGGCTTCATGGCCACACACCTAACTCATTGACATATAGACTTAAAATGCTACAGTAGGCCAGAAAAGTGGTTGGGGGCCCCTGCTTTCTGGTGATTGACTGCTGTGCAATGTTTGGCAGCTCTGAAAAACCAGAACTAAAAAAAAAGGGGTGTGTGTGTGTGCAAAAATTGCCTTGTGGGTCCCAACATGCTCAATCCTACTTTACATAGTGAGTGTTATTTGTAGATTAACCCTTAATATAGGCTGGAGGTGAGTTACTATATGGAGGATCTTATGTTAGGCTAGAAAGATAAAGAAGTAGGCTTGTATAGCTTCTTGAATAGCAAGGTCCATGTTCTTCCCCAATTAATATTCCACTCAGTGCACTCTGGCCAGTGGGAAGGAGTTTGGAGAGATATTTTTTCCTTGTCCCCTGTTCCTCTGTGGTCCCCAGCTCCACATTCTTGGCTTTTCTGTGTACATTTAAAGTAAAAGATTACTAGACACTATGAAACCTGTGATTGCTTTTCAAATAGATTACACTGTAGACATGGAGTAATACAATTTTGGGTTATCTTCATACCTGTCAAGTATCCTGTATTGGCCAGGAAATCCCGTATTTCACCCCTCTTTCCCGGTCCTTCCCGCAGCCATCCCATATTTGAACGGCCAGAAAGGGGGTTACTGTGCATGCGCGCCCATCAGAGTAAGTGGTGTGCATGCATTAAGGGGTTACTACAATGGTGCACATGCGCAAAGGGTCACTGCACATGCACAGTAAACCCTTTCACGCATGCGCGCCCGTCAGACGCAGCGGTGCTTCCCGTTTTTTCACTGCTGCAACTTGACAGGTATGGTTATCTCCTTACTTCAGACATTTGTGCTTAGTATTTCACTATGACTTTCTTGTTAGATACTCTCAGCTATGTTTAATTTTTATATTTATTAACACTGGAAAAGTTGATCGTAGTATAAAATTAAATATAGGATTATTAAGAGGTTTCTTCCATGTTTAGGCCAGACATGAAACTGCCAAAATGAAGGCACCTTTTGATGAGTTCATTCTGCAGTTCCTTTCGCCTGACCTAGTGTGAGAAAGTTTAGCCAGCAACACAAGGTTGCTGTTACCAGGGTACACCCGGTTGTGGTTCAAAAATAGCACAATCTTCGAGGAGGCTCTTTCTGTGTAGCCCATTAAGACTGAAATACAGTAGTGCATAAAAGATGAGAAGCCACCCCCTTTTGACCAAAATTTGAGTGGGAAATATGTGGGAAATACCTCTACAAATGAGGACTGGATGATACACACCATTTATAGTGACTTTAACTCTTTGTCCCTCGTGTAGGTTGTTCCGATGTACCTTGACCAACATTCCTCAAACTCAGGCCTTACTGAATAAAGCCAAACTTCCTTTGGGGCTCCTGCTTCATCCTTTCAAAGACCTATCGGTATGATACATTGCTGAGTGCTGGGGTGTTGACTTTCAAAATGAGGCAGCCCCCTCAACACCACATTCATATGGAGTCCGTACCATATTACAGAGGATTGTGAGTGAGCCATTTGCAGAAACGACCTCACTGGGCTTAATTATTTCCTTCTCATTTGAATCAAACAAACATTTGCTCTGATGTTTAAGTTGGCTTGGGTAGTCACTTAAAAGTCGAAATGTTAAATGTAGGGTTGATCCTGTTTTTGAAGGATCGTCGACATAATGTGACAGTTTGGATGTCATAAGAAATCCCAATTCCACGTAGGAAATGAGGAATTTGGGTTTATACTCAAAGGAAATAGCTTGCTGACTCAACATTCTTCAAAACATGGTTTAGAACAGGGATTCTCAATCTGTGGCCTGTGGGCTGGATGTGACCCACAGCACCATTTCATGTGGCCCCTCACCGTCTCCACCACACCAGGAAGTGCCATGTGGTGAAGGAAAGTCAAAATGGCCATCCAGCCCCTGAAGATGTCTGAGGGAGCGTGACCCGGCCCCCGTCTTAATAGGTTGAGAACTCCTGGTTTAGAGAATGTGACAGTATAAAAGTTTGTAAGTTTTCCTCTGGGGAAAAATATATTTCCTACAAAATGTCACTTTGGAGTCCAATTGCAACAGGATCTTTAATGGAAAACTTTCTGCTTGTAGACATTTTAGCTGTATCTTTATGTAATAACTTTGTGCATTGCTTAAGGGATACGTCAGATTTCAAAACCTTTATGGTATTAAGTTTATGTAAGGCATTATCTTTATCAAAGCAAGTATGCCTTCAAAATTTGCTGTTCCCTGATTTTATCTGATCTGATGGTTGCTGTTTGCAAATGGTTCCTAGGTTGGGGAATAACTTCTTGATCCTTGTGGGAAATAATTGTGGCATCAGGTCTTTTAAATGCAGAAAGCTATTGTAGCCTAACTTCCTGTATTGAATTTTCTTTTTACATGAATGTGTGCTTTAATCTGACTTCCAGTATGTTGTACAGTCTGTCTTACTTGGTAAGCATATGCTGCCAAACGGATTACTGTCCAGGTCTAATCAGCATTTTGTGTTAAAGTTCTTTAGGGATGTGTTATGAATATTGAATGTTCAATTCCTGCTTCCAAGCATTAGAACTGATTGTAATAGCTGTCACTAAGGCAGCTTTTTTTGTCATGATATTTATCAGAGCGGAAACATATTCACTGAAGGAGTAGTATGCAGATTTGCAAAGCCATTTTTCCTTCCCAGAGCTAGCTGGACTTAAATTGCTTCCTTCTTTTTGAGCATAGTGACCAGGCAAGCTTTAGACAGACATTGTAGTTGTAGTTGTAAACACATCTAAGGAACCTGACATTTAACTATGGGAGATTGTTGTATTTAGAGCATTATACTGTATCTATTCAAATGTTAGACATCCAGGTTAACCATGAAGGGTTAATGTAACATATGGCTTATTAAAACATTCTTCTCCCTCCCCTCCAGCAATTGCCTGTTGTAACCTCCAGTACAATTGTGAGATGCCGTAGCTGTAGGACATATATCAATCCTTTTGTCAGCTTTCTTGACCAAAGGAGATGGAAATGCAACTTATGTTACAGAGTAAATGATGGTGAGTCTTCTCTGTAAAGTAAGTATAACTCTCCTGAAAACAATAACTCAGTTGCTTGTTGGAAATCCATGGCCTAATAATTGTATACTCTCTTCCAAAGTGACATAACTGTGACACCACTTACCAGCTGTTTCTAGATTAGTAGACATGGTACTCTATGGAGAATAGCGTATTACAGTATTTGGCAATTCTGTGGGGTTTACCAACTTGGGATATTTAGATCCATAGTGTTGCAAATCTTAAGAGTTTAGGCACCTTGGAATAAAGTGCAGTATTTTTCTTTTGCAGTTCCTGAAGAATTTATGTACAATCCTGTGACAAGAGTTTATGGGGAACCTCATAAAAGACCTGAAGTTCAAAATGCCACAATTGAATTTATGGCTCCTTCTGAATATATGGTGAGATTTCTTCCTGACTCAAAACTATTGGCTGTAATAAAAAGATTGCATTCAGTAGATCAGGGCTGGGGAATTCGTGGTCCTTAGATGGCGCTGGTCTCAAGTTTCCATTACAGCCTTCAGCATAACCAATGAGAGGCAGTGGGGATAACATAAACATCTGGAAGGCCCTCAATGTCCCTACAGTGCCTAATTTATATAGAAATATTTGCTAGATGTAATATTTAGATTTTCAACATCTTGGTAATTTTAATTAACTAAGAGATGTGTCTGATTAGTTTTAGTTCTGAATCCAGAAACCTTCTACTCTGGAGATTATATAGTCCATGGTATTACATAGTCATTACATGCATACTGTGGTTTACTGTTGCCCAAGCATAGCTCACCCCATTGGAAAGAATAACACTTATATTCAGATACTTTGTTGTAAAAGCAGAGAAAATGTTGATGTACTCTCACATAGACTGAAAGTAGGTAGAACAAATTGGATTCTAGCCTGAAATTTAAAACAAGGTAGTTATTTCTTTTTTTCAGCTGCGTCCACCTCAGCCTCCTGTGTACCTCTTTGTTTTTGATGTGTCCCACAATGCAGTAGAAACAGGATACTTGAGTACTGCATGCAAGACCTTGTTGGACAATCTAGATTTGTAAGTCCTGTGCATCTTTTCTGTCCATATCCTTGCAAATGTTCATGTTATTGTTAAGTTCTGTAAATGCATCACTTGCTGCACTTAAAACACTAAAATTACAGAGTTTGAAAGATAGTGTCCTTGTACTGTGTCAAAATGTGTAGACCAAATTGCTGGCATCCTGCTCCTTAAGCATCTTATACTGAAAATACCAATTTACTTTTCAGTTTTTCTTTATATGTGATAGAATAGGCAATTTTTACCTGTTTTAAAGTGGAAAAATGGTCTCTTATTCTGTTGTCACACTGACTTCCAAAGTATAGATTGGTACAGAATGTAAAGGTAATGTAAGGAACAAGGATACTAGAGGCAATCTATTTAGGAAACATTACAAATCTGTATTGTTAATATAAGGAAAAATTAAATATTTGTACCCACAATTCTGTGCTCCAGATATGATTGTGATTTGTCTCATGTAGACCCTAAACATTCCAGATTTTTACCCATTGTCAGACATTTTTTCCATGGAAAAAATTATGGAGGTCCCTTTTGTTTTAATACAATAATATAAACATAAAGCCCCACCCCAGCAACTGTTTAAAATACTCTCAGTGTCAGATTAATCGCTGTGTGGAGAAAATTAGCCTCTTTACTCAGAGGGTAATACATTACAAAGGCCATAGAAAATATAGTTATTTGACTATGCATATAAAGCCTTACTAAACATGGTGCTGATATTCTTTGCCTGATTTTTAGACTTCCAGGAAACACTAGAACAAAAATAGGATTCATAACATTTGATAGCACAATCCATTTCTACAGCCTTCAGGAAGGTCTTTCCCAGCCTCAGATGTTAATAGTTTCAGATATCGATGGTAAGTAGAAATAATGCATAGCATTCCCTATATGAAATGTGTTTTATGATGCCTAGCATGCAAATTCCTCTTCT
Organism: Bradypodion ventrale; assembly: GCA_035047345.1. Classification (NCBI taxonomy): domain Eukaryota; kingdom Metazoa; phylum Chordata; class Lepidosauria; order Squamata; family Chamaeleonidae; genus Bradypodion; species Bradypodion ventrale. Next base: position 198,756 of record JAWDJE010000007.1, read on the forward strand.
GGAACATTAAATATAGTTATTTAATTTTTCTAAACAAGATATGTTTTGTTTCCCACTTTACTATACTCTCAGTTCCATGTGAAATGCAAAATGTTATGTTTGGAAACAAGACACAGTTTTAGGGAGGTCTCCTTGTTCATCCTGAGATCTTCAGTGGGATGAAGATAGGAAAAGAATTGAATCCTTCAAACATGGACTTTCATAGTTTTCAATAGAGCTCTTGAATCTGTCAGTGGAACTTTCTCTTCCTGAAAAGGGAGAATTTTAGAGCACTGTGTGCACAGAATACTGTGCAAGGACTACAAATCAATTTAATAGGTGGAGAAATTGGTTGAAGTTTTAATATGGAATGACTTGAATAGCTTTCACAGCATTTTTGTTATATTTTTTTGCAGATGTTTTTATACCAATGCCAGATAATTTGCTGGTAAACTTAAATGAAAGCAAAGAGGTAAGATTAGTATTAAGTAGTCTCGATTCCTTGTGCAAATGTGTCCAATGTGTTGATAAGGATGTTTTTCTTCTGAAATTGATTATTCACTACAGTACATGGTATTCTAAGGCAGAAAGGTGGGAAACTATAAGCCTGGTTCTGAGACCTAAGGTGTAGGAGTATTGCCCCAAACCTCAACTTTTGTAACTGAACAGGTTCAGATTCAATTTTAGCACATTTAAATTAATGTTGACCATCCTTTCCCTTAAAGATAGATAAAGGTCGCCCTTGCTCGAAAGCCAGTTGTATCCGACTCTAGGGTTCAGTGCTCATCTCTGTTTCATAGCCGAAGAGCCAGCACTGTCTGTGTCCGCAGAAGTTTCCGTGGTCATGGCAGGCATGCCTAGACACCGGAGTGCACGGAACGCTGTTTACCTTCCCACTGACATGGTCCCTATTTATCTACTTGCAATTTCTTGCTTTCAAACTGCTAGGTTGGCAGGAGCTGGGACAGAGATGAGAGCTCATTCTGTCGTGCAGTACTCAGGTATTGAACTGCTGACCTGCTGCCTTCCAGTCAGCATCTTAGCCACTTCAGCCCCTGCAGTCCCTCCCTTAAAGATAGCATCCTTTAAAATATTTTCTTTATTGTCCATTTGTATTTGGCATGTATTTCCTGTTTCTAAGAGACACCATACTTAGAGAATCAGATACCTAAATTATCACAGAACAAAGTATTGTTTCTAAATTAAGATCTTTATTCAGTTTGTTCAGTTACAGCATAAGAACCCTTTCATCCTTTCCACATGTCTCCTTTCATCCATCCACATGTCTAAAGTTCCTATGGAACTAGAATTTCCTTATTTTTCCACCCCTATCTTTCCAGGTTTACTTTCTTTTCCCTCATATTGGAGCTCTTTACCCCCAGTTCTTTCTGTCCTCTCTTTCTCTACTTCCACTCTTCTTTCTTACTGCTCTTTCTTGGTGTTCATTCAGCTTTCCCTTATCTCTGTGTCTGTTTTAACTTTCTGAAGAATTTAGGGTCCTGCAGCAGGTAAGCAGTAGTCATGCCTGACATGTCTGGTCCATGCAAAATTCCCTGTTGAGCCCCTAGAGAAGCATTTCCCAAACTATTTTCAGCAGAACACTGGTGGAGTTCAATTCCCAGAAGCCTAAGTCACGACATTGGCTGAACAGTTCTTTTGGGGAATTGACTTAGGCTTCTGGGAATTGAAGTTAAAAAAAAAGTTTGGGAAACGTTGCCCTAGAAAAATAAATATGTCAGACCTGGCTGCAGCTATCTCATTGCTGTTTAGGAACTTTGGTTATCTTGTGTCTGAAGATGGTATTATGGGCTCTTGATATAGTTAAATGAAGTAAAAGAATTAAACAAAAGAGTTCTTAAAGGTCCCTTTAGTATGCATGTCAACTGTGTTTCATGGTTTGAGGGCTACGGTTGAGGTGGATGCTCTGTCCTGTTTATTAACTTATTAGTATTACTATTGAAAGCTGACACAGACTTGCACACCTCTGTGAGTACATAGAAGAAGGTGGGGTTTGTTCTCAGGCAAACATTCTTTATATCGGGCTACAAGACTACCTTAAAGATTGTTTTATTGGAACAAGAGAGGTGCAAGAAATGAGTGGTCTATTAGGTTTGTTTTTGAAGAAACACCCTGTGCAGAGCCAAAGACTAGCAGACCCCCAATTCCTTGTAGCTCCCACAGGGTTGCCAGCCAGTTTGTCTTCTCAGTAGGATGAGAATGGCTGCCATAACCTTAATTAACTATGCATAAAAGTTTCAAAACACCTGTGAGGGTAAAAGCCCCATGCTTAAGTGGTGTCAAGTAAATACATTTTATTTTCTAAAGATTTGGTGGGTTTTTTAAAAAAGTTTTAGCCATTCTTATTTTTTCAGATATTTGCTGGCTGTTTTACTTTCCTTCAGTTGCTTTGCTAGAGTACTTTAAGATTTTGCTTTATACTTCAATAGCTGGAATCCTGTTGATGATGATGTCATCATCAGCAGACTTTGGTCTTTAATTTAAAGTTTCCCATCTCCCCCACCCCATTGTTCTGAACCTCCTTGAAGGTTCCTTTTGTCCCTGGGAAACCCTTGAAAACCCCAGGATGGAGCTGGGGAGCTTTTCCTATCAGAAAGCCTCTGCCAGCAATCCCATTGCTGGGATTGATTTATAGATATTAAAGCCCCTTGCCTGCCATCTTGAGGCTTACAAAGACTTCCCTAAGATAAAAAGAGATCTCTAGGGAGCCTCTGGGTCTGAGAGCAGGGAAATAGGAAACTTTGAAGATTAAAGCCTGCAGCTGGTGACCTTTAAATGGACTGACTTGCGCAGCAGGAATCTAACCAGCCACTTTCAATTAACTTGTTTTTATGGTTTCAAGCTCTATCTTTTGTGTTGCCCAGATTGCTTTGGTTGCGGAGGGCAGAGCTAAGAGATACCAATCAACAACAAGTTTTGCTTGTCCATGATTGATTTGGGAGATACAGTAAAAACCCCTACTTACAAAAAAAAGTCTGTTCCATAGGCTTTTTCATAAGTCGAATTTTTATGTAACTCGAAGCAAACCCATAGGAAAAATTAAATTTTTATGTAAATCGAAGCATAGGAAAACCCATAGGAAAAAGAATCTTTATGTAACTCGAAGGAAACCCATAGGAAATTGTGTAAATCGGGACATGGTTTTAGCACAAAATCATTTTCCAAGTCGAATTTTATGTAACTTGGGGCATTTGTAAGTCGGGGTTTTACTGTATATCTTTTGGAATTACCAAGTTTTTGTGAGAAAATGAAACTTTTTCTTTTTTTCAGTTAATTCAAGATTTATTGAGAACTTTGCCTGAGATGTTTACTAACTCCTTGGAAACGCAAAGTGCCCTCGGACCTGCCCTACAGGCTGCTTTTAAATTGATGTCTCCAACTGGTGGTCGGATATCCGTCTTTCAGACGCAGCTTCCCTCTGTAGGAGTGGGTGCACTCAAACCTCGTGAAGAACCAAACTCCAGGGTGTCTGCAAAGGTTAGCAAAGCAGACATTCCACATGTTTCTTTTAAATAACTCTTTAAAATAAAATTGGCTTTATTGGTCATCATAGTTTTTAGTTTCAAAACTGCCTTAAATTTTAGGAAGTCCAAGTCCAGTCCTCTGTGTAAATAAATAGAACTGTTGCTTCAGAGCATGAGATATATGGTGACCAGCATTTCACAAATGCTAGCGTTCAGTGTGTGTATATGTGACTCATTCTGTCTTTCTTTCTTACCAGGATATACACCTTACACCATCTACTGACTTCTACAAAAAGTTGGCCTTGGATTGCTCAGGGCAACAGGTTGCAGTTGACTTGTTTCTTCTTAGTGGACAGTACTCTGACCTGGCTTCCCTCGGTAAGACATTCTTACATGTCATGTTTTCTGCGATTCCTCCCAGAATTCAAGTGATAACCTCCCCTACACCTTCTACCCCTTTGTAAACAACACAAACAACACACAGGTGGAAACCATTTCTTCAGAAGCTCTAACTAACCCAAGGGAAAATGTAAAATGACATTTGGTAAATTGTCAAGGTGTCTGTGAGATATATTTTTCCTGGTGTGAAAGGCAGCCTGCCATGCTACTAGTAATAGTGGAAAGGATTCTCATGGACCCAGATGGTTCATGTCTGCTTTAAATGGTAAAAACTGAAGTTCCAGGGTAGCTTTCTGTCAGAATATGGAGAAATAATTTAAATAATAATACTGCTGCAGTGTTCAGATGGAATAATAATAATGATGATGTGTGTGTGCTGTCCAATGTCCAGTCAGTTCTGACTTATGGTGACCCCTTTGAGGGTTTTCTAGGTAGTCAGACATAGTTTACCAGTGGGGAAATGAACTCCCAATGTCTGGCTCCATAGCTAAACACCTAACCCACTTAACTAACCATCAGTTCTCAGCAAGAAAACCATATTCTAGAACAGGTTTTCAGTTGCTGAAATATTGATACAGTAGAACCCCGTATAGCAATTTTAATCCGTTCCACAGAGCTGATAGCTATGCGGTTTTCATCGTTGTATGATCTTCCCTATGGGAAAATCCATACGATGGAGAAAAACCATACAACGATGTTTGGCGCTAAGCAGTTTTTCCCATTGGAAAATTGTTGTACAGATTTTCCCATAGGGAAGATCGCTATGTGGAATGGCTTTCCCCCCTCCAAGCCTCATCACTATGCGATTTCATCGTTGTATGGGGCGATAGTTATACGGCGTTCTACTGTACTAATGAAATTACCTTTCAAAAGCGAAAATGACTGCTATAAACGGCATGTGCAGAACAGGCTTAATCAGAAGAATGTTGTAAAGTAGATGCATTATTGCAGTTTCATGGGCAGTGATAGAAAATGTTTGGAGGGCAGTGGAAGGTTACCGAAACACATTCAAAAGACATCTATACCTATAAAGAAGGGGTGTGGCTGTACATGTGCGAAATGCGTACCTACACCCATGGAGCCTATCCCGTAATGCTCCGCACACACCTACCTTTTGTCCCCGAGATCAGTGCCAAGAGAGTCCGGGAGCCGAGAGTGGGGCCAAAGCCCCACAGAATGGGGGAAAATAATGGAAACTACAACTCCCATGGTGCTGAGGGAGAAAAACGGCAATTTAACAGCCAGGCCTGGAAACAAAATGTTGGAGAGAGCTGATTTGCATGTTGGACTGTGATTGGTTGAGAGTGGATAACTGACAGAGAAAGGTCCTGATGCGGATGGAACAAACCCATTCCATTTAAGCCTCTACAGTCCTGGAATGAGACACTTTCAATGAACATCAATGCTGTGTGAATGAGAGACAGGGAGTGTGTGTCTGTGTGTGTGTGCAAGAAAATGCACAAGACAGTGGGTTCCGGATCAGTCACTTGTGGGTGTGGGTTTGCCTGAGAGAGAGAGAGAGAGAGAGAGAGAGAGAGAGAGAGAGTGTCTCTGTTTGTTGGGGTGTATCAGGGTCTGAAAAACCTAAACATTCAACAAACACACACCCCCGGCCAAGGCTGGGTAATTAGCTCTCATCCTTCCTTCCTACCTCCAGCCATTCTTCTCCCCTTCCTTCCTTCTTTCCTTCCCTCCCTCATTCTTACCCTCCTGTCTTCCTTTCCTCCTAAATTTTCCCCTCAATACCTACCATCCCTCCCTCATCACTCTGGGGTGAGTCTGCCCAGGTTCCTTTACCAAGAGCCAGGGGGCATCACAAACAGTGTGGAGGGAGGCAAAAAGGAAAAAAAACCTCCCCAAGCCCCCCCCATGGGTTGAGCCCCCCCCCAAAAAAAACCCCCCGTCAAAGACAGGCACCTATGCTAGTTTTTTCTTTAAAAAGAAAAAAAGCCTAGCTTGCTCTAATGAAAGTAATGGAATGACAATTCTGCGTAAAGGGGGTCAATTTGCCATCATACATCTCCAGGGAATTAGCATTTCATTTTGTATGGGATATTCAAAGTACAGTATCCTCTTGTGCTCATTGACATTCCCACTTGTTGAAAAACAGCCATGTCAGTTTGTTTTGTGTTTGGGTGAAAAGATGTTAACTGATGAAAAAGGAATACGCTTCTGGGATTTCCCCCCTGCTTAGTGTCTCTTTGCGAATGGTAATGGGCACAAGAGAGTACCCTGTAGATTATCTTGACTATCGCCATTGCCATGGTCAACATTCAGGTTGCTTTTTGCTGTGTAAAAACTTGACATCCTTTCCACTACTGGCGATAGGGACATGATATTCTGCAGCAATATTGGGCCAATTCCTGGCATTTTGAATCATGGATTGAGAAACACAATATCCTACATTTATAAACCAAAGGTACTTTTTAAGAATTGAATACCAAGAATAAGGACTCTGGGCGGCTACTTCTATAGCCGCCCAGAGTCCTTGTGAGTAGGGCGGCTGTAGAAATATGAGAAATTAAATTAAATATTATATCCATTAATTAAACTCTCCTATATCAATTTATACAGTATTTGAATTTTAATTTAAATCTGAAAAGCACAGATTATTTATAAATAATATTATTATTATTTTTCCTTAGCATAGAGCTGTTTCAATTGGTCATATTGTGAGCAAGCTTTCTAGGGTAAAGTTTTTCGCATTTGAATGCTATTGTTGATTTGAAAGATATTGACTGATCATGTACACTTAAGATTATCTATTTGCACAATTCATCCCCCCCCCCCCCCATCTGACTTTTAGATTCCTTTTGCCAGTTAATGGGCAGAATCTAGTTGGTAGTTTCAACAGTGAGTAGGTTCAATGAACCAGTGTAAGTTATATGTGTTGGCTTACCATTCAAATGGTCTACTTTGGAGGGATCAAGAATTCAATTTACTGTAGTCACTATTTACCCATTTAACTCACACAGTGCCATAAATTAAAATACAACAAGAAAATATTCACTGTTTTTTTTTCTCTTCTAGGATGCATATCAAGATATTCTGCTGGTAGTATCTATTATTACCAATCGTATCATCATCAACACAATCCTCTTTTGGTAGAGAAGCTACAGAAAGAATTTAAACGATACTTGACTAGAAAGATTGGTTTTGAGGCTGTCATGCGGATAAGATGTACCAAAGGTAGAGATAATCTAACTTGCTAGTGTTGAAAACAGTGTGTCCCGAAGGATCTAAATGATTAATTGGTAATCGTGCATGTACATTTAAAAAAATACTATTCTAAACTCGTGATATATTATATAGTTGACAATGGCATGTATATTTATAGGCTTTGCTTTATATTCTTGTGAGCAACCATATTGGATGGTGCAAATGTTTTCCCTGCTTATTGTTGTTCAGAACACAATAATGTCCTCCTTTTTGTCCATTGGGAGGCAAGGATTTTTAAAGGAGAAGAGACTTGAATAGGAGAGTTACATAGAAAGTGCCTACTGTTTCTTAGAGTCAGCCCTCCTGCGTGGATGAATGCAGGATCACTCTTAACTGACAGAGAAGATTAGTACTTAAATTTTAGGGGTAGAAAAAAACTGAACAACCAATGTAGTCCAAGCCTGAAAAAGAGAAAATATTTGTTTTAAGTGTGTGTCCTGAGTAAAACAAGCTTTACATGGTCTTGTTTTCTTTTAAACTTATTTTGTTAATATAAATCTTACAATGAGATGTGGCTATATATTAGTACAGCATCAGAACATTAAATATAAAAAAGTTAGCATTATCTTACATTTCATTATGATGCACCCAATAGTTTTCCTAACAGGTAAGGCACCTTTTGGTGAGTTCATTTTACAGTTCCTTTCACCTGACTCTAGTGTGAGAAAGACTAGCCAGCAACACAAGGTTGCCGTTACCTGGGTAAGCCCGATTGTGGTTCAAAAATACCACAATGTTCGAGGAGGCTCTTTCTGTGTACTCCTATATAGAAAGTGACATCCAGTGTAAATAGATATTTAGTGGCAGTACATAAAGTATTTCAGACATTGGTGAACTAGATGAAAGAATATATACCAGTTGCATTTCAGACTCTTAAATAATTTTTTAAAACATGAGCAACATTTAGAGCAGAATGCAGACAGCTGTGTTTAAAAAAAAAACATTCTTAAAACAGTACTTTTGCCTTTCCTAGGTCTTTCTATTCACACCTTCCATGGGAACTTCTTTGTACGGTCAACAGACCTGTTGTCTTTACCTAATGTGAACCCTGATGCAGGATATGCTGTGCAAATGTCAGTGGAGGAGAGTCTGACAGATATGCAGGTGGTCTGTTTTCAATCAGCCCTCCTATATACCTCTAGTAAAGGTAAGATTGGGTTTTTTTATTGAGACCACTAATGGTGTATGCTTCAAGTTATTCTGCTGGTTAATTCGTTTCTGAATATCGGTTATTTTCTGACATCAAAATTAAATTGGTCTTTAATCTTCATAGATTCATAGCTCTGAAAGAATGATACTGTATACATTAGCTTATTAGCATAGTTTAAATTCTTGTTTTAATGAACTGAAATCCATTGTCCACACTGTTCAGTAGAATAATTGGTTTTACTAAACTATTAGCAGTTAAATGCTCTTTGTATAATGTTAGTTAAAAAGTGAAAGATGGCTTTAAAGAAAAATCTGTAATTTTTGATGTTATCATGTGTATTCTGAGCACATTTGTTAAGGACTCGTCAGAAACTATGAATTGCTTGTTTCTTTGTCCAGGTGAAAGGAGAATCCGTGTACATACACTGTGTTTACCAGTTGTTGGTCAGCTGAGTGATATTTATCTGGGAGCTGATGTGCAAGCTATTACTGGCCTTTTAGCCAATATGGGTAAGTGCTTAACAATATGTGTGATTTATATACTATTAAGAGTTGATGTTCATTACTGCCCTATTATTTATAGGAGATTGAGGACAGTAGTGACGTTTCTGATTTACATTGAAATACAATACTGTGATCAGGCAAAATGTGTCCATGTGGCTAAAACAAAGCAGTGACACATAACCTAAGATAACCTAGGCGCAGAAGGCTAATAATGATGGCCATTTTCAGCAGCTAAAAGATTTCCCCATCCCATTCTGTATCTTCTGTAGTTTCCTAATGATGAATCATGAAGGAGTTTCATGAGAGGTCAGAAATGTTTAACTTCTAAAAAATTGCCACTTCTGATGACAACTTTATGTAGTATAAGTTATGTCAATGGGTTTTCTGCCAGTGTGTAATGTCCTGGAATTCTGCATTATTTACTTGTATTTTTTTTAGGTAGGTATAAAGTTGTATGTACAATAAACCCCCGGTTAACAACGTTTCTTGGTTCCCAACGTCGCGTCGTTAACCGGGAAACGTCGTTGTCCAGAAGGCAGAAAAACGCTCACCCTCCGGAGGGGAAACCGGCCTAGCGCGTCACCACGGAATTTTTCCCCCACCCATTTTGGCTTCTCCGCTAGCGCAGGTGCCTCTGTTAGGCTCCAGGGAGGTGATTCACGCTGTTTCTGACCCCCCGCGACTCCCCCGGGCAATGCTGCAAGGAAAAACCTAAAGCTAATGATTGAGTTTTCCCTGGCGTTTTTCTTTGCACCATCGCCCGGGGGAGATTGGGGGAGGTCAGAACCAGCCTGGATCACCTCCCTGAAGCCTAACAGAGGCACCCAGGTTGCCTCTGCCCACCCCCACAAAAAGAACGGCATGGTCTCCTACCTGTTCATGCTGGTTGGAGACGAAAAAATTGCTGTCTTCGCATCCCTGTGTCTGGCTCTCCGCTTACCCAGGAGTGTCTGGGAGGACCTATCCTGTGCTGTTTCTGCCTTCCTATCACCTCCCTGGCCCGCCCAACAGCTGAGAAAAGTTGCAGCCGCCATCTTGTTTTTGAAAAATAAAAAAATATGATGGCAGTCACAACTTTTCTCAGCTGTTGGGCGGGCCAGGGAGGTGCTAGGAAAGTGGAAACAGTGCGGGATAGGTCCTCCCAGCCTCCCAGACACTCCTGGGTAAACAGAGAGCCGAACACAGGGACCCAAAGATGGCGATTTTTTCCGTCTCCAACCAGCGTGAACAGGTAGGAGACCAAACACGAACTCCCGGATAACGACTTAACGTCGTTGTCCGGGAGATGACTTCAGGAAAAAAAAGTGTCGTTAACCAAAAACGACGTCGGAACGCATCGTTAACCGCGGGTTTACTGTACTGTGTATGAGAGAGAGAGAGACTGGCTGTAAGTTTATATTCTATCTGTTACTACTGTCCCATTTACTCTGTAATTTTTCCTAGCTGTTGACCGCTCAGTTTCGGCTAGTCTGAGTGACGCACGAGATGCATTGGTGAATGCTGTAATAGATTCCCTGTCTGCATACCGGTCCTCTGTCCTAACTATTCAGCAACCTGGTCTTATGGCTCCTTTCTCATTACGTCTCTTTCCATTATATGTGTTGGCTCTCTTAAAACAGGTAAGTACAAAAGTGAAATGTGTCAGGGTATTAGCCTAGGATAAGAAAAACTGTGTTACTAAGAAGTTGGTAGAGTGCGGCCTCATCTTTTCAATTTTACTTATCTAGAAAAATTACCACATAAATATACAATTGCAAGGACTTTAAAGTAGCCTCTGATACTCAGCTTTGTTGCAAACCAAACAAAGCATTCTGTGCAAGACTTGAGATTGCTTATCAAAATATCAATATTAATATTTTCCCAACAATTCCAGTAGTATCTTTAAGATGATGATTGATACCTCAAAAGTTAAAATGTGACACTTTAAAATACTGTTATTCTGAAATTAAACATGGAATCTATATATCCCATGATTTAGCAATTAATCTTATCTGCAGATTTGACCAGCATTTGTTGCCTTAACACCATATATATCAGGTTGATTAATTAATTGTATCTTAAACATAGTAAATTAACACAATATGAGCTTTTTTAAAGCAACTCTAGAGAATCTATTTCAAATTTAGTTATGACTTCAGTAGTGCTAATTTTATTAATGTTTCTTCCAGGAATAAACTAGTTCTGTGAAGTAATGATCTCTTGTTTTGGGCAATGTTTTGCCTTGTCTTTCTCATTTTCCTAAATAAGGCTGTTGTTTTTTTAAATTCACAGAAGGCATTCCAAACTGGGACAAACACTCGTTTAGATGATCGCATCTTTACCATGTGTCAAGTGAAAAGTCAACCCTTAGTGTACCTCATGCTTATGATGCATCCCAATCTGTATAGAATTGACAATCTCACTGATGAGGTATGTTTCTTCTAAACATGAGATTTTCCTTTTTCCTGTGTATGTCGGCAGTTAGGGTTTTGTTGGCTTTAATCCAGTTGCTTCATTATTCACTGTACTATTTATACTCTCTCTTTGCTGTTCCTTAGTAACTGAGTGCCTTCTGGCCTGAAGGGTTCGTGAAATTAGTATTCTCAGTGTATATTATGCCACTCAGTATGTACATACACATGATGTTCTCCATACTTGTAAAGTACTGTGTCAGTGCAAAAACTCCATTTTCTTTTCTCTCCTTGCTGATATAACCACAAATTTTTGAAGCAGAAATTAACTTACATAAATATGTGCATTTTAAGTTGTATGTAAAGTAATTTTTTGGAAATCCTCTCGGCTATATTTTTCTGTGTATCTCCACTTGCACAAAATAAGCACTGATTTAGAAAGTTAGAGATCAGGCTTGTATAATGTTGTAAAAGATTCTGTTCTTGTTGCTTTTTAGGTTGTGACTGCTAGCCCATTTGTATGTTACATGTAATCTGCTTCTTTGACTGCCTATTCAGATATGACTATTATTTCTTTAGGGGGCTCTCAGCGTCAATGACCGAACTATACCTCAGCCACCTATTCTCCAGCTAACTGTGGAGAAAATAAACAGAGATGGTGCTTACCTTATGGATGCTGGCTCTGTAAGTTAACTTTTGCTGACATTCACACTGTATAAATTGTAGCATAGATAGATAGATAGATAGATAGATAGATAAATCTTTATTGTCATTGTCCTGCACAGAACAACGAGATATTGTCCTTGTTTCATAATTGGCTTTTATCAAAAAATGAGTAAGCTAAGTGTAGCGTGCACCAGTTAATATTTTCTATTTTATCCATTTCTGACTTTATAGGTCATGTTTCTATGGGTTGGAAAGAATTGTGGACAGAACTTCATCAGCCATGTCCTGGGTGTTCCAAACTATGCATCAATATCACACAATATGGTAAGAATTCAGAGAATCTGTAGCTCCTTGGAATTCCACAGAAAAATTGGAGCATGACAGTTAAAATACTGGTTCTGCAAATTACACTACATCCCGGAATTGTTCCATGAAAAATGTCAAACAATTCTACATGCAGTGTCATTCTCAATTTTAGATGTCTTTTGTGAGTGCCTTGGCTTTATATCAACATATTTAGAGAAGCTAAATGGTATCTTCCGATAAAAATTAACTTACATACACCAGCAGTTCTTTTACGCTGTGTAATTCATGTTCACGTACAGGGCTTTCCCTTGACTTAGCATTGGCTTGCTTTAGAAACCTTTGTTTTTAGAACCATTTTGAAATTAGTGTACTGTACGTCCTCTGCCATCTAGCCACAGTGACTGACAGTAGAAAGAGAAAGTGGTATATTTATATCGCCACACTTAACAGGGAGATGGAGAAGACAGCAGAAGTCAGAAGGTAGCAGCCTGGTCGTGAGAGATGTAAGGGAGAAAAGAAAGGAAAGCATTTTCATGTAAAAGGCTGAAAAACCATGTAGGAACCAAAACACTACAGTATTTTAATGTTGAATCTAGTGAGAAAACAGATTGGTTAGGCCAGGGGTGCCCAAACGTTTCAGGCTCTGGGCCAGTCATGTAGTTGAGCATGCTGGTCACGTAGTTCCTCCCATGGCCACTGCGTTATGTGCATGCACATTTTACTTCCACTTCCACAAGCGATGAGGGCACTGCGGGCTGGGTCCAGCCCACGGGCCATAGTTTGGGCAATCCTGGGCTAGGTTGTAAGGGCAAGGATCTTATATATTGCTCAAGTGGTTAAACTTCTGTACTGCAGCCAGAACTTTGTGAGTTCAATCCTGACCAGGCTGAAGGTTGGCTCTGCCTTCCATCCTCCTGAGGTTGGTAAAATGAGTACCCAGCATGTTGGGGGGAAATGCTAATTACTCTGTGAACTGCACAAAGTGTGCACAAAGTGCTATGGGGAGGTATATAAGTGTGATTGCTTTAGGAGCCCTTGTGGCACAGTGGGTAAACTGCTGTACTGCAATCAAAAGATTGTGAGTTCGATCCCGACCAGGACTCAAGGTTGACTCGGTCTTCCATCCTTCCGAGGTTGATAAAATGAGTGTCCAGCATGTTGGGGGCAAATTAACTTGTGAACCTCCCAGAGAATGCACTAAGCACTATGGAGTGGTATATAAGTGTGATTGCTTTAATAAGTTACCAGAGAAGGACCAATTAAAGTGCCTCTTGCTTGCCACCATTCACTATATTGCTCCTTATTTAATTTAATTCTCACACTTGTATGCTGCCCACTCAGGAAACCCAACTCAGGGTGGCTCACACAATACTATGCAGTAAACACAATAATACAATATACAACAAAGACAAGAATTATACCATATTCATCCTACAAAAGCACCATAGGGATGAGTCCTTTGGACTTGCTTTAACTTCCTGAGTAGTAGTCTTGGGGGGGGGGGGGGGGGGGGAGATGATTGCAGGAATTCCGAGGGCATATTGCATAGCATGTCCCAAATTTATTTTAAGACTAGCCATGATGTTCTGCCGAAGGAGATCCAGCACGAAAGGTTTTATCCTCCTTGCACTCCTTACCTAGAAACAAAAGGGGTATAGAGGAACAAGTGTCAACCAGTAGTATCATAGTGTTTCTGCCTCTGGATAAATGTGTTAAACCAGGAGTGCCCAAACTATGGCCCACATTTTACTTCCACTTCCGAGAGCGACGAGGGCTTCGTGAGCCAGATGAATTGGCGTCAGGGACCAGATCTGGCCCACAGACCATAGTGACTGGCCCCTGAACCATGTGACCGGCCCGTGGCCTGAAAAATTTGGGCACCCCTGTGTTAAACATTCATAATAGTTTTTGGTTTTATTCGGTTTGTTTCTTTTGTTACAGACACATCTTCCAGAATTTGACACAGCAGAATCTGGTAGAGTGCTTGCCTTTATCTCTTGGCTGAGAGAGCAGAGGCCATTTTTCCCTATATTGTATATACTAAGGTAAGTATCCTTTCTGGACTAGAATACATCAAGGTACAGATTCAGAAACAAACTACATCACTGAATACTCAGGCAAAGAAGCAATTCTCCCCAAGCAAACGTATTTTACACATTAGTTACATGCTTCTTCTGCTTCATGTCGCATCCTGTTAAGCAAAACAAACAAACAAAAAACCATATCTTACTTGGTAGAGAGCTAGTGAGAGAATACTAACTTCATGAAAAATAATAGTAGGATATGGAGAAAGCATTAGCATAGGCCAGGGAATGCACAAATGCAGACTATTCCCAGGTCTTGGGAGGCCAGGCTAACCTCTGGTCCTTGAGCAGAGCAGTAAAGACCTTCCTTTTAAGGCAGGCTTTTAACACATCAAAGGGCAATGAAGGTTTTGGGAAGTGACATATTATTCTATTACTGTTTTTATGCATGTTTTATGGTGTTTTAAACTAATTGGTTTTAATATTATTGTATGTTTAATTGTTTTGATGTAAAAATATATGGTTTTGGTTGGCTGTTAAAATATAAAATGATGGCCATCCGGAAGCTACAACTGGTTCAGAATGCGGCTGCTCGGGTGGTGACGGGGTGCGGGCGTTATGCCTGTGCTGCGCCACTGCTACGGGAGCTGCATTGGTTGCTAGTGTGCCTCCGGGTGCAATTCAAGGTGCTGATTTTGACCTTTAAAGCCCTTCATGGTAGTGGGCCAGAGACCGCGTCACCCCAAGGTTTTTGACCCGCCCTACAAGAGCAGACCGTAGGGGCTCCCTAGTGGTCCCATCAGCCAGGGAGGCACATCTCACTGGGACCAGGAGGAGAGCCTTCTCAGTATCTGCTCCGGCCCTATGGAACTTCCTGCCACTTGAATTGTGCCTCCAGGCATAGTTGCTGCCCTTCAGGAAGGCCCTAAAAATGTGGCTGTGCCAGCAGGCGTGGGGTACATCTAGTGCCACAACCCACCCCTGCTGGCTTATTTAGCCCTGCCCGGGGTGGGTTCTTATTTACTCCTGCCCGGCTGTCCTTCTTTTTTAAGGGGATTAGGGAGGTTTTATGGACGTTTTTAGATAGTTGCATAGTATTTGGTTTTAATTAGTATTGGCTATGGGTTTTAACTGATGTTGTAAGCTGCCTTGGGTCTCTTAGGCGAAAAGGGTGGTTATATAAATCCAATCAATCAATCAATACAGTTTGTGAGCCAACTTGAGTCCTTTTAACAAAAGAAAGGCAGCATAAAAATAAAGTAAATAATTTAAATAAAACAGAGCAATATAAATCTTAAGCAATGTTTTGGAAGATTTGGCACTTCAGTACATATGGAATTTGTACACAAAGAAGTATTTGGCACAGACTGTTACAAGTGGTGTGATGGCCTAGTTAACATATAGAGCTGCCCACTTTGGTGTGAAGAGGTTATTGTTTTCAATGGAATTCCATTTCTGTATCAATCTGTGTTTATGCAAACAGCTGCTTGTATTTTGTTATATAATCTACATTTTAAACAAATATTTAAAAGTAAATATTGAACTTGCATCTTGCTTTTACATACAGAGGTCTATTTGTTTTTATTTTGTAGGGATGAAAGTTCATGGAAACCAAGTTTTCTGCAGAACATGATAGAAGACAGAACAGAATCCGCATTATCATACTACGAATTTCTTTTGCATATTCAGCAGCAAATTAATAAATGAGTCCCTTTGTTGTATAGTTCATCTATTCTACTCAAAGGAACTTTCCTGTGTAAAAAAACACTTGTGCTTGTAATGCTCCTGTTTTGACCTGATGCAGTTGATAAGACTCTCACTGTGATTTTCCAAGAAAAAGGCAAAGCAAATAAAGGACCACTGAATCATAAGTACACTATTGTGTAGTTGTACATTAAATAATTAAAATCAGTTTGAACATGTTGGATGCCTTTACTTTGCTGCAAAATACTTCATTGTAAGTAGCTGCACCATCAGTTATAAAGGTAATATTGAGAAAAATGAACCTTTATAAGCATACTTTTTTGCTCAAAATATGTTTATAACTATATTTTTGTTTTTCTGCTTTATGATTTGCTGCTAGAATTAAAACTTCCCAAGACTAAGTTGCAAGGAAATAACATCAATTTGTTTATGAAGTACAATATTAATTTTAAAAATGTCTTTTTAAAAGAGCAATGAAATTATTCATTGTAAAGTGAACAAAATTTAGGATTTTTAACAAACTCAGTTTCTAGTGCTTTTTAGAAACAGACTAAGAAGAACAGGAGAAAAAAAATTAACTTGAAATGGTCTAGCTGGATTAAAAATAAATATAAAATAACTCAAGTTAAAATCTTTAGGCTACTTCAGTATTTAGCACCTGAAAAGAAAAATAAACTTTTCATTACAGTAAAACCCCGACTTACATATGCCTTGAGTTACATAAAATTCGACTTACATAATTTTGTGCTAAAACCATGTCCCGGTTTACACAATTTCCTATGGGTTTGCTTCGAGTTGCATAAAGATTATTTTTCCTATGAGTTTGCTTCAAGTTATGTAAAAATTCACTTCCCTATGGGTTTGCTTCGATTTGCATAAAAATGTCATTTTTCCTATGGGTTTCCTTCGAGTTACATAAAAAACCTATTTAAGCAAAAAAAAGTCTATGGAACGGACTTTTTCATAAGTACGGGTTTTACTGTATATCCAATGAGAAATTATTCAAGTGGCCTAATGCAGCTTCAAACATGGTAGACTTTAATCCTGGATTCAAATCTTAATATATGTGTCATCTTAATTCTTTGAAAGTAAATAGGAGAACAGACAGTACAACCAAATATCATGATCTTTTTAGGAATTGTGTTTTATTCAGTTGAAGTCAATTTTTTTATAACGGGTTCAGGTTTTTATTGAAGTGTGATTACTGATGACACTATAATAAACCATAATTCTCAGTATGTTAGAAAAGATGTTAATGAAGTTGAAGGAAATCCAAAGCATCTAATTAAATAGCTATTTTGCCATTTAAAGTTGTCAGGGTGGGCAGGGAACATTTTTTTACTTCAATGAAAAGATTTCTGAAATCCTGAAATGCAGACAAAAAAAAATCAGATACTGCATAGTTATGAGTATGTAGGATGAATTAATTTTATTCATACCTTGGGAATGACTGTGAATTAAATCATGACAAATAGTATTTGTGTTTTTATTTCTCTGTATACATTACACACATACCACCTGCATTAGTTGTACACTTAGTTATGTAACGTGTGGCTGTCGCAGTTACTGTTTCTTCTTTTCCCTCCATTGCCATCTCCCAAGAACAGTAGATTCAAAATATTTTTCTGTTGCAATTCTTCTTTGTCTCTCCTTTTGCAGAGTAATTCTTTGCAGCCATTTTCACTTACAAGTGATTAAAATTAAAGTTTTCTCAATGCCAGACAAGGGTAGATATTACACATACAAAAACACCGAAATTCTCTAAACAGCTGTGGTTTTTATGTCAGTGTTTCAAATCAGAATAGCATCTCCTGTATAATTCTATCTACAGGCACTGTCAGAGCGTTCTATAAAAAGTTACTTGCAGAATTGTCATTTTCATAGTTAGATGGTGAAAGATCTCTCTTGGAGAGGAATTGATGTAGCTGTTGAATTCTGTTCAACTGAAGCACATTCTCAATTATGTCATTGTTGAGACATTCTCAATTATGTCACATTCTCAATTATGTCATTGTATGATAATCTTTATAATAGCAACACTCTAGGAGCATATTGTTATAGTAAGACAACAGCTTTTGTATTCACTGGGTGCCTCAAGCTGCATCCTAAGCTTCAGTACTGATATCTTAACGTTTCATCGAGTCTTCTAAACAAAAGTGTACATAGTGTACCACTCTGCAAATAACATTCTACCCACAGAAACAAGCTTCTATGCATAGATTACTTTTCACGTTCAGGTGTATGTGTGAACTTATGTACAGTACAGGAAACAGCACATCTTGTTGGATGGATGTTTCTCTTTGCTACATGAACTTAATACTGAATGGATAGTACAATGTTTCCCAACCTTTATTTTTGGGACTTTAATTACCAGAAGCCTAAATCGAGTCCCCAAAGAACTGATCAGCCAATGGACTGACTTAGGCTTCTGGGAATTGAAGTCCCCCTGTGGGGCATGGGCCTCACGTTGGGAACCACTGCTCCTTGTGTTGAGAAATCCTGATGTGTAAGTAACCATGTCCAAGATTCTCTTTGTGTAGAGAGATCTTTTGTTTGGGGTGGATGGTTATGGTTTGAGCTGAGAAGAAAATCGTGTATCCGAATGATAAATTTATTCAAGAATTCATCCCTAATTGCCATTTCAAGTTAATTAATAGTGAGTACATTATTCTGTCTGGCTAGAATACTTTTTTAGAATGTTCACTGTTTCTGCAGTACTGATTTTTCTAATTTTGATGATGAAAAATTACATCTAGATAATTTTTAATAATTGACATTGCAGAGCAAAATCAGGTGTAAAACTGCCTGTGCTCTACATTTAAGTAAAAGATGTCTGTTTCATGAATTCTGACAACTTACGTAAGTAGGCAAGAGTGATCCTAATGCTTCCATCTTAGTATAGCACTCACTCCATAGCAGACGTTCTCTATTTTTCTAGTTCAATTTTTTAAACAGTTCAGTATATTAAATTTAGTTGTACATCAGAATTTTAATTAACATTTACATCAGTCTTGACTGTTTTGCAATAATAAGGATGAGATTTAATTTGATTCAAAGTTGACAAGATATATATAATGAGAAACAGTGTTAAGGGACCATCAGATGTGAAACGCCTTCTGTTCACTATTTACAAATTAAATCCTTGTAGTAAATTTAATTTGTAAAGCAGTGTAAAACACCGTATTGTAATATTAATCCTTGTTTTCTGAACTCTGACATTGATCTTCAGTGTGAAATTGTAACCGTGCTCTTCTGAATTGGAGGCAAGGTTTTATTTGTTCCCCTTTTTACAGTTTGTAATTTTCACTGTTTTATTCCTGTAAAAAGTCATTTGTAACACATGCAAATGCTTATTTTAGCTGTGCTAATTTATCAGATTTGGCTACTCAATAAAATTAACTGAAAGAGCTTCATAAATTTCATCAATCCTTTCCATAAGTTGGGAACTAGAGTGAATATCTTAGCTGTTTAATGAGTGCAGTGTTCATAAGTATAGTTAATATGTGCATCTGTGATTAATCAAATTACATAATGACACAAATATTTATTACAAAGTATTTGTATAGGCAGCGTAGTGACTGGGCGGTATGAGTAATAATACATTTTGTGCTGGGTGACCTAATAGTTACTTCTAATGTTGAAGGTTTCTATGCATAAACCTCATTGAATTCAGTGAGATTTATTTCTGAATAAACAGATAAAATCATACTGTCAGTGTATTCCAGTTTACTCATTAAATTTTCAGGCTCTGGTGCTTAACTACAGAGTTACTCTGATCTTCCAAAAATGCAAATGAATCAATTTACTGTATGTGGATTAAAAACCGATATTATTTGTCCATTGTTCACATCCAGCTCTTTTAGCCAGTAAAATGTCTGAACAAATGCCATTGAGTTTTGCTATAGTGAGGATGGCCATCCTATATACTGGGCTGTCCCTCCTATTTGCTCTGACAGGAAGGATAGAGAACCAGTAAGAGTTAGCTGACGACTTTGCTGTAACAAGAATACAATTGTTTTCCTGTTTTACTTAGCTGTCTCCACTTTGGATTTTTTTTCCAAGCTTCTAAACCGAGATGTCGTCCTACCATCCCTTTCTGTGGATTCAGATCCCCTTTGTACCAGCCAATGTCTGCTATTTAGAGGTCTAGTACTTTCCTAAAGCTCACCAGAATTCTGAGCGACATGGTAAAGGGCTCCCATGATTTAGTTCTGGACAAAGGAACTTTATCCATCTTGTGACCCCTAGTAATCTATCAGATTCCTTACGAGCAAGCCAACCCAGACATGTTTTATCTCATCAACCTGACTGGGTAATTGAGGGGTGTGGGGATAGCCACAAATAGTAAATAGACTGAATAACAGAACCTCATACTCTGCCTTCAATTATAGATGAAACCCTCTACTCTTAGTCCCTAACAAATAACTTCGAATTCTCAAATTAAAATATTCTGAGGTACCCTTTAAGCCAGTGGAAATGGGAGGTGGGTTTCCTTAAAGCACATCCAGTCATTACATGGAATCATCTTTCTTAGTAAATTCACACAGGTCTAGGTCAGAAGCTTCCAGAACTCCCAGGTACTTGTATCCCTCTTCTGATGTTATTGCTTTGACACATTCTGCATTATCTAACTCAAATCTATCACCTTTGACTATTTTGCCTGCCTTAACAGTAATTGCTGCACACTTGTCAATTCCAAATTGCGTTCCTAGATCATCCGTATAGAACAAATGTGAAACCTTCAGTCCTTTCTTAGCCAATTAATATCCACAGTTTGTTCTATTTAGAATAGTTGTCAGCAGTGCCATCGATATCACAAATAGCAAAGATGATAATCACCTTGAAAAATTTCATGCTTAATTTCAACTTCATCAAATTCTTCACAGGCCATTAACTTTATTGACCATAGCTTCATTGAAGTCTTCATGTAACTTTGAATATTGTTGCTAATTCCAAAAATGCAAAGGCATTTCTAAATCCAGCTGTGTGGAACTGAATCAAATGTCCTTATAGTCAATCCAGGCCATAAACAAATTTGTTTGCCTTCTCTTTGAATTCTTCAAAACCAATTTGTCAATTAATAGCTGATCTTTGGTTCCTCTTGAGTTTTTGCAGCACCCTTCTGCTCTACAGGCAACAAATTGTTTTTCAGATGTCCATATATTTGGCTTTCAATTAGACCTGTGAGTAATTTGTATGTTGTTGGTAGGAAAGTTATTGGTCTGTAGTTTCCAGGCTCATTTTCCTTTTCTTTATTCTTCTGAAGTAGAAGTGTCCTTCCAATTGTTAACCATTTTCTACCTTCTGGTGTTTCCAGAACCTGTTTCATCAGACAACCTAGACTGAAAAACAATATTATGTAGCTGCTCACCAACCATTGCACAATAGAGGAAAATTAAACATTTCCCTGATCATCTCGGGACCGTTGGGGGAAGTGTAATTTCCCCTCTTAAGTTTTGTAAATGATCACTACCCCAAGGGTCACTGGAGGAACAAAATGCCATTTGTGACCCTTTGGTGTTCAGGAACCAAAACAATAGAAGCAGCCGTAGTCTGGCTTAACACATCGTTATTACATGAAGTACAGAACGAACATGTGGTAATGGCGGAGGTACAGCTCTTTATACAGTCACTATACATTTGAATGTGGTTACACGGTAGCCCATTGGCTACTGTCAGAGAGACGTCATCTTGAGACACACCCCTCTTGTCCAGGTGTATCTGTGGTGGGAAGGATTCCCGCGGCCGGGGTGATTGGGGAATATGAACCATGTGAGCTGGATGCTCACTGCTACCACTACTGGTAGCAGTTTGCATGATTATGCAGCTGGATACAATGTCTCAATGGAAGCTATGATAAGTATGCATTTCCTGTAGAACCGGCTACATTCATCTTTAAAGGCACAAGTATATAGTTACAATCCATACACAACACCCCTTCCCCCTAGGATGGGACAAAGTCCCTCAACCAATGTGGTTTTCCGCATGTGCGCTCGGGACGTGCGGCTGCTGTGCTTGGTTCGAGAAACCTCGCTCTTCTCTGCTCTCCTGGTTCTTGCCCTGCAATGGGAGGGATTGACTCGTTAGCGTTTTGCTGTGGCCGAGCGGCCTCTGACTGCAAATATGGGGAACTGGGGTTTCTCATTTGCGCTGGCCCCGACGGGGGGATCCAGAGCTGTAGATGTGGGGTAGGGGTGAACTCTAATGCCGAAAAACCGGGGGCTCTTGGGACTAACGAAAAACCCCTCTCTTCGCTTGGACGGGTGGGGGACCACTCCGAACCCCCCCCCCCCCAGTTTCGCAAATCAAAATCACAATCAAACTCTCCCTCTTGGTCAAACTCACTCCTCTCTTCCAAGGTATCCATTGTGTCCCCAGGATATGGATTTGTGTCAACCCCCTCCCCCCCTAGGGGAGGACCGACACTCGGCATTTGAACCCGAGGTGTACCCTGTGTCTCCCCCTTGGAATAAATGGGTGGGGGAGAACCCTAACGCTGAATTCTGGGGCTGGGTTTCAGTGTCCTGCCTCTTGGTAACCCTTCGCCTCAGTTGGTTGGCATGCCTTCTCCAGAGTAGACCTGTGCTGGTCTCTGCACAGTACGATACTGGCCCCGTTTGCTCAATGATCACCCCCGGGACCCAGGCTGGCCCTGCAGCTGCGTAATTTCTACAATAAACAGGCTCTCCTATTCCAAAACTTTTGGTGCTTCCCAATTCTATGTTCCTCCCTTTATCCTCCACCCTGGTTGGATCCAACCTAGTCAGAAGCGTTGTGGGTTTCCTGCGCATGAGGAGCTCTGCAGGCGAGAGCCCAGACGCCAGTGGCGTCACCCTGTAGCACAGCAGGAACTGGCACAGTTGCCGGTTCAGATCTCCGGGGGCCATCTGCCGCAATGCTTCCTTTGTAGTGTTCTGCCTGACCATTTGTGGCGGGGTGAAAAGGGGCTGAGGTGATGTGCCGAATGGTGTTTCTCTCAATGAATGCCTGGAATTCCGCAAACGTGAAAGTACTGGCGTTGTCGCTCACAAGCACGTCCGGTATCCCGAAACAACTAAACACCTTGTGCAATTGCTTTACTTTTGTGGCTGAGGAGGTGCTGGACATGGGGATAACCTCCAACCACTTGGAGTATGCATCTACTATTAACAGAAAAAGGGAGCCTCTGAAAGGACCTGCGAAATTGATGTGTACCCAAGGCCATGGTCCCCGGGTAGTGTCCCATTCTCTGTGGGGAAGTCGGGACTCCTCGGGACGAGAACTTTGGCAACTCTCGCAAGTGCCGACCATGTGCTCTATGTCAGCATCCATTTGGGGCCACCAGAAGTAGCTTCGGGACAGCGCTTTAGAGCGAACGATCCCGGGGTGGCTGATGTGTAATAGGTTGAGGATTTTCAAACGCAAGGACTCGGGAATAACCACCCACTGGCCCCATAGGATGCAGCCCCTCTCTATGGAAAGCTCATCCCTTTTCCTAACATAAGCCGTGAATTCCTCCCCAGGGGAAACCGTTGGCCACCCTTTCTGAACCCAGGAGCTCACTCGGGAAAGGGTCTTATCCTTTGCCGTGGCTTTGGCGAGGTCTGCGGGGACTATCGAGGGTGATTCGAGGGCTTCGATCAGAAGCACTTGGTGGTCTCCTTCTACCTCGCACTTAGGGTCTCCTAACTGTGGCAGGGGCAACCTGGAAAGAGCATCTGCATGGCTAATGTCTTTTCCCGGGTGGTGGACCAGCGTGTGCTGGTATGCATTGAGAAAGATAGCCCATCGAAGCATTCTCGGGGACAGAATCTGTGGTGTGGGCTTGCCTGTGGTAAAGATGCCTAGTAGGGGTTTGTGGTCGGTCACAACAGTGAACGGTCGACCATTCAAGAAGTCGTGGAATTTCTTTGTTCCCGCAACTATGGCAAGAGCCTCCCTGTCCGTTTGCGCGTAATTGTGCTCTGCCCGTGATAGCGATCTAGAGTAGAACACGACTGGGGTCTCCCACCCATTGTCTAACACGTGGCACAGTACTGCCCCCACCCCTACTGGTGAGGCGTCGCATACTAGAACTATGGGCTTTCTGGGGTCAAAGTGGGTCAGGACCACTTCTGAGGATAGAAGCCTCTTCAATTCTTTAAACGCATTTTTCTGACTGTCTCCCCACCGCCAAACCGCATCCTTCTTAAGTAACTTATGCAGTGGCTCCGCAACCGCTGCTTTCCTAGGCAGGAGGGAATGGTAGAAATTCAGGAGCCCTAGGAATGACTGTAGCTCCGGTTTCGCGGTGGGGCGAGGGGCATTTTGGATGGCCACAACCTTTGATTCAGAGGAACTCGACTTCCCTCGCTAGGAACACACACTTGCTTTTCTTTAACCTCAACCCTCTTTTTTCGAAAATAGACAGAACTTTGTCCAACCTCTTAGCCAGTTCCATCACACTCCCCCCTGTTATCAACACATCATCAAAATATGGGAAGGCCCCAGGGAGCCCCTTAAGCAGACGTTCCATGAGGGACTGAAAAATCCCAGGGGCCGAATTCACGCCGAACTGTAGGCGCGTGACCTTAAAAGCCCCCTTGTGAGTTACAATTGTCTGCGCAGCAGTGGCAGCTGGAGTCATGGTCAGCTGTTGGTACGCCTGTGCCAAATCCAATTTAGCGAAGTACTTTCCCCCGTGCAACGTGGCTAATAGGTGGCTAACAACCGGCACTGGTTATGCATTAGGGCGGATTGCCATATTTATCGTACATTTATAATCTGTGCAGATCCTAACCTCCCCGTTAGGCTTCAAAGCAGTCACAATAGGAGTTTCCCACTCGGCAGAGTCCACTGGAACCAAAAAAAACCTGGCCCACCAATTTGTCCAGTTCCGCTTCTATTTTGTCTTTGAGGACGAATGGGATCCTCCTAGGCTTGAACCGAATGGGCCGGATTTCCGGGTCCAAATCAAATGAAACTGGGGGGACATTGAATTTCCTGAGCCCCTTTTCGAATACTGTCAGTTGTGCACTGCAAACGTCCTGGATGGGGTCAGACCCGACGGCATGGATCCCCTCTATTGAAATTCCCAGGGGCCTGAACCACTGTGTTCCCAGGAGACAACAAGCCCCCTCCTTCAGGACTACTAAGGGCAGCTTCTCCCTGTGGCGTTTGAATTGTACGGTGAATTCCCCCACCCCAACAATGGAATTCCGACCCCTTGAACGTCCCACAACTGAGTTTTTAGGGCCTTGAGTTTGGGTCGTTTATTTGGGGGAATGCGCAGGAATTCCCTCTGGGAAATAATGGAGTACGATGACCCCGAGTCTATTTCCATTCTAACTGGGACCCCCTGTAACAGTACCTCAACAAAAAAACGGGGGTGCCCTAAGGACACACTGTGGACGGCCACGTCGTCGTCCTCAAGGGCCGTTCGGTATACGCGTTGCGCTTCTGGGTCGCCGTTGTCGAAGACTCTGCCTATGCCATCCTGCCTCTGTGGGGTGTTCCGTGGGGTGTGTTCCACTGGATCCCTGCTCTTGCCTCGCGGGCGTCTGCACACCTTGGCGATGTGGCCCTGCCGGCCGCAGTTGTGGCACTCGGCTTCCCTAAATGGGCACTTGCTTCGGTCGTGGGATGCTCCACAGCCATCGCATCGGCGGTCCCCTTGCCTGTGGTTCCTTCTCTCTGCCCACTTCTTTTGTACCTTTCGGACGTTGTCGTTCTCGCTGGAGCAAGATGTCTTGGCACGATGGGGGGCTCCTCGGCGCCCACGGAGCATGCCATGTGGCTTGCACCGCGACGGCCGACCCCTCTAGAGCTGGGGGCCGTACTCTGAATGTCTTTACCCCGCTCCTCGCAGCCTCAGCAGCCAGGGCTTCGCTCAGCGTATCTTTGAGGGTCAGGTCGTGGCCCCTCTGCATTAACCTCCTCTGGGTCTCCTCGTCCCATAGACCTGTCAGCAGCCGGTCCCTGAGCATCACGTCTAAGTTCTCCCACTCGCACGGGCCGGCCGCTACTCACAAGGCCGCCACGTAGTCCCCCACGGACTCACCCGGGTGCTGGTCTCGCCTCAGAAATGCTACTCGGGCCGGAGAGAAGGTCCCCTTCAGCTTGAAGTGATCCCGCAGGACTGTTACGATCTCCTTGAGGGGTACCGCATCTGCTTTTCTTGGTGCCAGAAGGCCAACCAGCAGCTCCAGAGTGGGGAAACCGATGCTCGTGAGGAGGTGGGACCGTTTCTTTCCCTCATTGGTAACGTCGGCAGCATCCATCGCATTTCGGAAATGTAGCTCGTATAGATCCCATCGTTCGGGATGTCTCACGTCGCATTCAGAAATCTTCGACTTCTGGGACGCCATATCCCATCCTCATCGCCAATTTGGTGTTCAGGAACCAAGACAATAGAAGCAGCCGTAGTCTGGCTTAACACATCTTTATTACATGAAGTACAGAATGAACATGTGGTAATGGCGGAGGTACAGCTCTTTTTATACAGTCACTATACATTTGAATGTGGTTACATGGTAGCCCATTGGCTACTGTCAGAGAGACATCATCCTGAGACACACCCCTCTTGTCCAGGTGTATCTGTGGTGGGAAGGTTTCCCGCGGCCGGGGTGATTGGGGAATATGAACCATGTGAGCTGGATGCTCACTGCTACCACCACTGGTAGCAGTTCGCATTATTATGCAGCTGGATACAATGTCTCAATGGAAGCTATGATAAGTATGCATTTCCTGTAGAACCGGTTACATTCATCTTTAAAGGCACAAGTATATAGTTACAATCCATACACAACAGACCCCATGGACTATCACGTGCCAGGCAACTCTATCCTCCACCATCCCTCTCAACCTGCCCAACTCTATGCCAATTGCATCAACAATACCATCTAGCCATCTCATTCTGTGCATAATAAAGGCTAATGTGGAAGCACTGGGTGATTGGGCCAGGCCTTTCTGTCAGTATAATTACTTTTAATATAAATGTACCACAATGCAAAGATGAGATGGCTAGATGGTATTGTAGACACAATGGGCACGGGGCTGTGTGGACTAAGGAGGATGGTGGAGGACAGGGGTGCCTAGAGAGCAATGGTCCATGGGGTCGCAAAGAGTCGGAATCGACTGTGCGACTGAACAACAACCACCACAATGCTGTTCATTCCCCACAGGGTGAAACATATAGGAGAAATGTGTTCTTAAGAATGGGGCTAATAATAATGTACTGTCAAGTAAATTTTGTGGTCGTCGTCGTCCACAACTCGATCTGATCATGTGTTTTTCCTGCCTCTGGGCGCCGGGAGGACTGGTCTTGGAGGCCAATTGGTTCTGAGCTGCCTTCGCCCTCCGAGGCAAGCAGGAAAAATGTCGCTGGCATTAATTTGTTTAAAGTGGATCCCAACCTGCCAAGAAATGACCCACACACTATGATCTTGGAGCCATCTCCTATGGCACATATGAAATGAAACATGCAGGATTTAACACCGGGACTGCAATGGACTGCCACAGCCTTGAGGATATGGACAAGGTGCACCTTCACAGTCAGTTCATCTGGCATGGCCTCTTCCACCTCTATGACTGTTGGGAATAAACCAAGAATACTAAAAATATTTGCACCATATTCTTTTTTGGGGGAGAGGGGCAATATCAGTTTTAACAGTTCTAAAGGCTGTCTAATATAAGGATAATGTTTACTAAATAAAAGGCTAAACATAAATTTATGGTTGATTACTACAAGGGCTTTAATAAGATTTGGTCCATGAAAGCTCACCTTTAAATACAGGAGTTAGTCTTTAAGGTGCCACAACATTTTTTGTCTAATTTTGCTGTTCTGTTTTGTTTACTCGCAAGATATGCTTGTACAGACAAACATGGCTACCACTTCCAATATTTCAATACAGTAAAACCCCTACTTACGTAAAGTCTGTTCCACAGGCTTTTATATAAATCGGTTTTTATTTAACTCGAAGCAATCCCATAGGAAAAATGAATTTTTACATAACTTGAAGCAAACCCATAGGAAAAATAATTTTGTTACTTAACTCAAAGCAAACTCATAGGAAATTGTGTTATGTAAATCGGGACATTTATGTAAATTGGGACATGGTTTTAGTGCAAAAATCATTAAGGTAAAGGTAAAGGTTTCCCTTGCTCAAAAGCCAGTCGTATCCAACTCTAGGGTTCAGTGCTCATCTATTTCAAAGCTGAAGAGCCAGTGCTGTCTGCTTCTGCAGACGTTTCCGTGGTCATGTGGCAGGCATGACTAGAGACTGCAGCGCACAGAATGCTGTTACCTTCCCCCCGAAGTGGTCCCTATTGATCTACTTGCAATTTCTTGCTTTCGAACTGCTAGGTTGGCAGGAGATGTGAGTTGAATTTTATGTAACTCAAGGCATATGTAAGTCGGAGTTTTACTGTAACTCTATTGCAGTTAAGTCAATTCTGTCTTAAAGCGACCCTTTCCAGAGTTTTCTAGGAATAAAATTCTTAGAAGTGGCTTTCCATTTCCTTCTTCTTGGGGCATTCTGGGACTGTGCAGTTTGTTCATGGCTACGTAGAAGACTGGCTCTTCGAGGAGGCTCACTGGAAACTAGCAATGCGTGTGTACTTGGCAATAATTTTGCACGAATTCCAAACGATATGAGTCCTGGTACTTCCATTGTTTTGGAGTACATGTGGGGGGGGGGGGAGAAGAGAGAAAGAGAAACTTCCTCTCCTCCACTGCCTTCCCTCGTCGTTATTAAAGGAAACAGAGTTGCATTGCATCTCCCTACAGCGCGGAGACCATTATGACCAGGCTCCCTTCAATGGATGAGGTCATTTTCCCGCTCATCTTGCGGCAACTCCCTTCCTCTCACACAGTTTTCTCGCGAGGGCGTATCTGCCATCTTTGTTAGTGGCACGCTTTCAGGCCGCCGCCGGGCCTCGTGCGAAACGCACTTTCCAGCCCTCCTCCAAAATGGGGCCGCCCGTTTCGTCCTGTGGGGGCGGTACATAAAATGGCGGGGGGTGCGCCTGCGCGTTAGTGGGTTGCTCAGCTGTCAGAGCCGGGGCTGTGCTCTCCTCTCCCTATTGTGCGCCGTGTGGCTGCTGCTTTGTTGGTGGCGACGATGGAGCCGGGCCCTCTGGAAGGAGACGGGAGCAGCGGCAGCAGCCATGAGAGTGCATCGTCGCCGTCGTCGCCCGCCGGACTCACAGCATCTCAGCGTCGGGCCGAGATCCGCCGGAGGAAGCTGCTGATGAACTCGGAAGAGCGCATCAGTCGGATAATGGGTTACCATCGGCCGAAAGCGGGTGAGGATGAGGCGTGGCCGCTTTGGGTTTGGGGGCATCTGTGGGGCTGGGCTGGGCTGGGCGCCCTCCTCCGCTTTGCCAGGGAAACCATGGGGTGCCGCCGGCATCGCTTGCGGAAAGCCCACCTTGATCGGGGACCCGCCGGGCATCTCTCCTCTCGCAACCAAAGGGTCCCCGTTTTCCAGGTACAACGCCCCTGAAAATTAGCCTAAATACTAATTTTGGGATGCCCTCTCCACGCTTGAAAGGGTCTTTTGCATAATAATGATTTGCATGATAAAGGTCAAGGTTTCCCTTGCTCGAAAGCCGGTCGTATCCGACTCTAGGGTGCAGTGCTCATCTCTGTTTTGCATGATATAAAGCACTTTGTTACTGTGTATGACCAGCACAGTCTAGCAAGAGACAATTTTTTTTAAAATACTGAAAATTTTGTTAAAGTAGGTATCTTTTGCATAATATTGGTAGGAGAAAAGAACTGTGGCTTCAGATTTTTCCCTTTCAGGCTCTTCTTCCGATACATCTGTAAATCTGCTCCGGTGCCTCTAGGATTGTTTGCACATAGAGGCTTAGTCATTCCCTTAGTCTCCGCAAATTTATTTTGTGGGTGGGTTTAATATGTTTTGCTCTCACCAGCCCTTTTGTTTGCATTGCTTGAGAAGAACAGAACAGTATTTCCAGTTTTGCCAATTTGAAGCAGTTTACACTTGGCTGCGCCTGAGTTTGGTTTTGTGATGAAAGAGCCTTGGGGAAATGTGACAAGAAGAAAAGTTTTAAATATTTCGACTCCAAAAATTTTGTTTTCCCAGCAATGATATCACCAGGTAGAGAAGTGCAATAGTGAAAACCTCAAGTGCAATAGTGAAAACCTCAAGTGCAATAGTGAAAACCTCAAGTGCAATAGTGAAAACCTCAAGTGGTTCCTGATCTCCAGGCACTGATTTTGTGCTCCAATGTTTATTCCAGTCCCACTTATTTTGATAGTCTTGCAATATTTGCAGTAGAGAAAATCAGAATAGTTGGTTTAGCAGCTTAAGGATGCTGGCTGGTAACTTGAATTACCCAGTGGTTCTTTGGGAAAGTGTTCAGGTCCACTTCTGTAATTTCTTTTTTTCCCCAGATCAGGTGGATTTAATAAAGTACTGTGTTGCAATGGTTCGCCCCCCCCCCCCGAGGATCGGGGCCACTGGGCGCAAGGAAGGCACGGGAGACGGAAGTGTGGTGGAAACGCCAGTCCCGATCAAGTCGGGTGGTCTGTATTTATTGACTTGCATTCTCGATCACTTGCGCACAGACCGCGCATGACCCCTATCACAGAAAGCTTGCTTACGTAGCATATTGCTGGCCAAGTTACATTTGCCAGCCTAAGAAGTTAAGAACATAAGAACAGCCTTGCTGGAACAGGCCACAGCCCATCCAGTCCAGCATTCTGTCTCACACAGTGGCTCACCATTTCCTTCAGGGTATTCCCAAGCAGATGCCTTCACCTGCTTAGGATTCCCTGGAAATGGCATTGAGAGATATCCTGCCTATCTCTCCAACCCGCAGGTTGTCCTTAAGTATCCATAATTATAGCCATTGATACTCTTGTCCTCCATGAATTTGTCTAATCCTTTCTTAAAGCTTGCCTTGGCAGGGAGTTCCATAGACCAGTAATCCTCTGGGTGAAAAAGTACTTTCTCTTATTTGTTTGAGAACTAGTACCCAAAAGTTTCATCGAGTGTCCCCTAGTTCTAGTGTTATGCGATAGGGAAAACAGTTTTTCCTTATCTACTTTGTCCACACCGTGCATGATTTTATAAACTTCAATCAGGTCACCTCTTAGACGTCGTCGTTCAAGAGTGAAGAGGCCCAACCGTTGCAGCCTCAGATGGTAAGGAAGGTGTTCCAGTCCCCTAATCATTCTGGTTTCCCTCCTCTGCACTTTTTCCAGCTCCATAATATCCTTCTGGAGGTATGGCGACCAGAACTGTACACAGTATTCCAGATGGGGCCTCACCATAGATTTATAAAGAGGCAAAAAGACACTTGCTGACTTATTTTCTATACCCTTCCTAATGATCCCTAGCATTGAGTTTGCTTTTTTCACTGCTGAGGCACACTGGGTTGACACCTTCATTGAGCTGTCCACCAGGACACCAAGGTCCCTTTCCTGGTTTGTCACAGAGAGTTCAGACCCCATCAGTTTATAAATGTAATTGGGGTTCTTTGCCCCAACATGCATCACTCTGCACTTACTAATGTTGAAACTCATTTGCCACTGTTTTGCCCACTCCCCCAGTGTCGAGAGATCCCTCTGGAGCTCCTCACAATCTCTCACAGTTTTCACTACCCTGTATAATTTAGTGTCATCAGCAAATTTGGCTACCTTGCTTTTTACTCCTACCTCTAGATCATTTATGAAGAGGTTGAAAAGCAGGGGTCCCAGTACTGAACCTTGGGGGACCCCACTCTTTACTTCCCTCCACTTGGAGAAGTGTCCATTTAGTGCTACCCTCTGTTTCCTGTCCCTTAGCCAGTTGCGGATCCAGGACAAGACCTGTCCCTTTATTCCATGACTGGTAAGTTTATTCAAGAGCCTTTGGTGTGGGACCTTGTCAAAAGCCTTCTGAAAGTCCAGATAAACAATGTCAACTGGATCCCCCTTATCCACATGCTTGTTGACACTCTCAAAAAATTCCAACAGATTAGCGAGGCATGATTTGCCCTTGCAAAAGCCATGTTGGCTCTCCTTTAGCAGTGCCTTCTCTTCTATGTGCCTATTAATTCTATCTTTTAGGATGGTTTCCATCACTTTACCTGGGACACATGTCAAACTGACAGGTCGGTAATTTCCTGGATCACCCCTGGATCCTTTTTTGAAAATTGGTGTTACATTCGCTTCCTTCCAGTCATCAGGCACAAAGCCTGATTTGAGGGAAAGATTATATATTTTGGCTAGGAGATCAGCAATTTCATCTTTAAGTTCTCTGAGAACTCGTGGATGGATGCCATCTGGTCCTGGTGATTTGTTAGTGTTTAGCTTAACAAGATATGCAAGGACCTCCTCCCTGGTTATTTCTATCTGGCTTAATTCTTCGGTTTCCCTCCCTACGAAGATAGGCTCTGTTTCCTTACTAAGAAAGTACTGTGTGCCTAAGTTCCCCATATGGAGACTAATCAGCAGATGTAGCGAGACTCACTGTTCTCGTCCTATCTCAGAGTCCTTGTAAACTCCGGGCTCCTACGCTTAACTGTTTGGTCTAGTTGCAGCTTGGTGTCTCCGCAGATGTGAGTGAGATACTGTGTGCTGTTTACTAGGCATTGTGACATTTGGATGACTTTTGTCCTACTCCTTTCAGTGCCCCCAGCCAAGGCAATATGGATTCTCTACTGCTATCTATTACTATTAGCCCTTACCTAATTTCCTTTTCAGCATAGCCCGGGTGGTCCCCAGCCCGTGTTCTAGCCAGACGAACCAATCGGGAAAGGTTGTAGCCAATTAGTAACGCGGGCAATCCACAGTACTGTATGGCAGCCCATAGTCTGGTCTTCTTAAATGAGTCTGACACAGACTCACAGACCTTGGCCAAAGAAGAAACAGCAAATACTCATTACATTTCATAAATATTAATAGTTTTTCTACATAGTAGCTGAAAATAGAAGAGTGTGGATGATCTTGATCTTGGTCTCCAGTAACACATCCTTGCACTTGATGATCTTTTGTAATTCATGCCATGCTACCCTTCTGAGTCTCTATCTTTTTCTGATTTCTCTATCATTTTCTGATTTCTCCATTTGGATTGATGATTGAACCAAGATACAGTATAATACTTCTTCCATTGATTCAATTACTTCCTTGTCTGCGATAAAGTTGTGCTGTTCTTCTTTAGTCATTATTTTTGTCTTAATATTCAACTGCAATCCTGCTTTGGCACTGTCTTCTTTCACTTTCATTAAAACACTTTTCAAGTCATGTATGATGGTATCATGTGGATATCTTAAACTGATGTTTCTTTCACCGATTTTTCACTCTTGTCATCTGACTCTATTTCTTCTGAGCTGGTCATTTCCATAATAGAACACTTTGTAGTTGTCTGACTGAAAATATTCTGTTCCAGTCAACTTTAGTTCACCAATATCAAGCACTGCAAAGTTTTTATGTTTTTTGTCTTCCTTTATTATATCCAGTATATCTTGATTCATACTTCTCATGCTCCATGTTCAAATTGTACATGTTGTGCCACTTCAGACTTTCCTTTCATCTCTGTGCATATCAGCCACTAGACATCTTTTCAGCTTTAATGCAGTTGTATCATTTGCAACAGTGCTAGTCATACAGTACTTGTCTTTTGCTTTTCCCCTGTAGCAGACTGGGTGCTTTCCAACTTTGAAGTCTCCTCTTCCAGCACTATGTCTTGTTTCAGTCGGGCTGTCTTATCATAGGGTTTTCATGGTAAGAAAAGTTCAATAGTGGTTTACTATTTTCACCTTCAGTGCAGTATTAACAAAAGGTAGTTTGAGTGTCACCACTGTTTCCTTCCCCACTATTGCCACCCCCTGTCACCACAATCCATTCTCTTCTCCTCATGTAGCATTGAAGAGGATGGATGCATTTTAGTCTGGTGGCTCAGCTGTGACTACCTTAGGTGACCTACCTTAGGAGTCCAGGCTTGTAATGGAGTCTAGCTTACTTACCTCCTCATTTCATATGGGTAGTTCGTGATATTTGACTTAGATAAATTGTTTTATGCTATTTAATAGGTACATATTGAAAACTGAACTTTTGAAGTAAAATGGCAATGAAACTACTTTTATTTTACCAGGTAAAACAGAAGTATCTGTTGTTGAAATCTTTTGTGACCAAGGACAGTTGGTTTTTCCTTAGTGTTTTGCACTCTACAGGGTGGCCTGTAAATCCCTATTGAATCTCTAAATTTGCCACTTATTGTATCCAGGGTGTCACCAGTATTCTTGTGCTCGTGTATCCACATACTTATCACAATACACTTTTCAAGTGTACATGAGCTTAAATTGACCATATTTCTTGCGGGGGGGGGGGGGGGGGGGTTATAATACATATGGACGGGTAGGGACTTATGGGCCACCTTGTACAGCATCTGATAGTGAAATCTTCATGTCAGAAGTGTTGTTGTTCAGTCGCACAGTCGACTCCGACCCTTTGCGACCCCATGGACCATTTTCCTCCAGGCGCCTGTGTCCTCTACAATCCCCCTCAGCCCTCCCAGCTCTGTGCCCATTGTGTCTATAATACCATCTAGCCATCTCATCCTTGGCCTCCCCCTTCTTCTTTTGCCCTCCACCTTTCCCAACATCAATGCCTTCTCAAGTGAATCCTCCCTTCTCATTTGATGTCCAAAGTATTTTAGCTTCATCTTTACTATTTGACCTTCCAATGAGCAGTCAGGGTTAATTTCTTCTAAGATTGATCTATTTGTTCTCCTCGCTGTCCAGGGTACTCTCAAAACCCTCCTCCAACACCACATTTCAAAGGCATCTATTCTTCTGCGTTCAGCCTTCCTAATTGTCCAGCTCTCACATCCATACATTACTACTGGGAAAACCATTGCTTTGACTATTCTAATTTTTGTTTGCAATGTGATGTCTCTGCTTTTCACTATGTTCCCCAGGTTTCTCATTGCTTGTCTCCCAAGAATCAGTCGCCTTTTTATTTCATGGCTGCAATCCCCATCTGCAGTGATCTTTGATCCTAAGAATGTAAAATCTGTCACTGCTTCTACTTCTTCCCCGTCTATTTTCCAGGGACTGATCGGGCCTGTTGCCATTATCTTGGTTTTTTTGATATTGAGTCTCAAGCCAGCTTTTGCACTCTCTTCCTTCAATCCAATCAAGAGATTCTTTAGGTCTTCCTCACTTTCTGCCATTAGGGTGGTATCGTCTGCATATCTCAGATTATTGATGTTTCTCCCAGCAATTTTAATCCCATATTGTGATTCCTCCATCCCTGCACTGCGCATTATGTGCTCTGTGTATAGGTTGAATCAGAAGTGTATAATGAGCAAAATGCTTACAAAAAGGCCTTGCTTTACTTTTAGAAAATGTTTTAAATTCCACTGTTACATAATTTCAAATCATAAAGCCAATAAAAATACAATAAGATCAATTAGTAAAAACAATAAGCAATCATATCTTTCATTAAAATACCCAGGAGAAACACTGGCAAAATTAGAGCTGTTGCTTCCATTGGGAGCATACCCAAAAAGAGTTCCATTGAAGACTGTTTTGCTGACACTACACTTGATCTTACAACCGGAGAGACAACTTTGATGATTCCTTAATAAATGGTCTTTAATGCCATGGCCTTTCTACCACACACACAAAATCTAGGAGAAAGGCAGCATGTAAATGAAATAAATACAGTTTTGGAGGGCATGAAGGTACCTGGGACAGGGAGAGAGTCAGACACTGGAGTCGGCTTAGTGTGCTAAGTATGTAACATTCCTTTTTAACCTTTGTTTTCTGCAACACCACAGACACTTAATACTTTGAAGACCAATCAAACAGTTATTTATTATTTATCTTACGATGAACTTCAGTTGACTACATTAATGCTGATATATACAATGAGCACAAATTGACCATCTCAAGTTCCTAACTAGAGTTCCACATTTGGAAAGCTATTGAATGGCTTAATCTGTGGCTCTTTGCAAATCTTCCAATGTACCTCTAAGCATGTGTAAGGGACACTTAAATATACAGTAATGTGGTCCATGGTTTGGTCTTCTTCTCCACAGTCACACTGGGAAGAGGACTTCCCTCCCCATGCGAACAAAGTGGCTTCACATCTACCACAGCCGGTCCTCACTCTGTTCAGCATCCTCCACTGCCGTCTGGGAAGGGGAAATCCAGTTGGCCACTCGCATGGGTTCTTGTCTATGTGGTAGTGGTCGAGAATCGGGGATAGATGTTGCCAGATTTCCATCCAGGCATCTGAGATATTGAAATGCTTATTCTGTAGTTTAATTTCACTGCGCCAAGCAGGGTGTCTCATTTTTAGTCATTGGGCAAAGGGGGCTGTTATCTCGACATGGGTTGGGAGGAGAGGATTGTTTACTATTTTTATCGGTAGGTTTAATAATGACAGTGATCTTCTTAGTGGTGGTGGCAGAATATGGCTTAAGATGGGGAGCCAGTGGGTGTTTGTTGGTTGAATACAGCCTGTGATGATACCCATTGCCTGATTCAGCGTGTGTCTGTTATGTCCTTCTTCTTGTGCCGTATCCGATTCTGAATATTGGCGATCATCGTGGCGATTAGCCATGAAGACTGTCCTGCGAATATAATGCCATGGCCTTTCATCTGCCTTCCACATTCCAGCGTGACACCTGTACCACTGATCCAGCTCTGTGAGTCACTTTCTGGTCCTGAGCTCTTTTGGCACACAAAGTCCTAATAGGCCACAGGCTAGTATTGATGAAGCTGCTGCCCTCCATCAAGATGGAATGGATTCAAGTGGGATTTAATCTGCTTGGAGACCATCACCCTTTCCTGTGGACTTTGCCAAGACCACTAGTCCTCAGGGTTGTTAGGTTCGATAACCGCTGCCTGATGCTCGGCATTAAGTCCTGTGTGTGCACTATTAAGCCAAGATGAACAGCAATATTCAGCGGCAAACAGTTGATATATCATTGCTTTGTTTTATTTCCTCTTCAGATGATGACAGCCACTCAGAATCTAAGCTTCAGCTGGAACAAGATAAGCCAAGCACTCTTCTACCTCCAGTCTCCAAGCGAATTGTGCTTGGGGATGCTGTATGCAGTTTGGCTGGAACCGCTGACCATGCAAGCAGTGGAGTGGAACAGAAGGGAGAAAAAAAGGACTTGTTTAGCAAAGTTCCCGAGGCTGGTAGTGATGGCACCAGTGAGCTCCGACAACGCAATAGAGGGGATTTGATGGAGGTTCCACAGCGAGCCCCTCGGCATGGCTTAGAGCAATATTTATCAAGGTTTGATGAAGCAATGAAGCTCAGAAACCAGCTGCTGAGTGAGAAGCCTAGCCAGGAAAATGGAAGTGCTGTAGAGGAATTTGATTCTTTCCGCATTTTTAGATTAGTGGGGTGCACACTCCTTGCCATCGGTGTTAGAGTGTTTGTGTGCAAATACTTGGTAAGTAAACTAATAATGACATTTCAGTATCTTGAGGTTCATTACTTTCTTTCCTACTTGCTTATCTTAATGTCAACCCTGGTAAAACAGGATAGTGGGCGTTCACAGGTAGGTATGTTGAGATAGGATGATTTTGACAAGCCCAATCAATGTGTTCATGGCTAAATGAAAGGTTGGATTCAGGTCCAAACTCATGATATTGTCCATTCTTTCACTGAATGATTAATGGATCAGAGAAGACTTATCATCTGGAATAAAGTATTTTCAGAATCAGAGTTGGAAAATCTGGCAAAAGAACCATCACAGAATAATGACCAAAGTAAGGGAAACAGCTGGATGATAGAGCCAGATGTGACCGTGGAAGACAATGTACTGTATAGCTCATACAAAGTCCGCTTCATACAACATCGGATTCATACAACATTCATACAACAGTTGTGTGACTTTGTATGAGGCAATGGGGTTTTCCCAGGTTGCATTGTGCCTGGGCAGTATAAAAGGCAGGACACATGCGTGCATTGCTCTTGTGGGTTTTGCATGAGGCGAAGAGTGTTTAGGAGTGGTTTTGAGCACGTTTTTTTTTTTTGGGGGGGGGGGGTTTGAATTTTTTCGTCAGAATTTTTAGAAGCATTCCTGGGATTTTTGCAGCATTCTTCAGGTTCTTGGATAATCAGGGTTGTTTGACAAGTTTTTCTAATGTTTTTAGCCTTTAGACAATGATTTCTTAAAGTTCTGTCAGTTTCCTGTCTGTTTCCTTGACTTTGCCCTGAAGTCTGTGCTGTTACAGTACAATGTATCTCTATGGAAACGAGACGTTGTATGAGGCATCGCAGCAAGGATTTGGGTGTTGTATGAGGCATCGCGGCTAGGATTTTGCATGCCTCATACTTTGTATGAGGCATGCAAAATCCAAATCCGTATAAAGTCCAAACTTGTGGAACCAAGTTTGGACATTGTATGAGGTATCGCTTGTACTTTGGATTGTGGTTAAAAACCTGTATCTATTATATAATGTCCATCAGTGCTTTTATAATACTGTATTTGTTTTGACTGTGTTTTGTATGTTCAAATAAGGCTTAAGAACTGTAGAGCTGAAAGGAACCCTCTGGATCAGGGATTCTCAACCTGCGGCCTGTGGACCAGATGCAGCTTGCGGCACCATTTCATGTGGCCCACCACCACCTCCACCACACCAGGAAGTGCCATGTGGTGGAGGAATGGTAAAATGGCTGTCTGCCCCCCAAAGCTATCTGAGGGAGCATGACCCGGCTTAAAAAGGTTGAGAACTCCTGGTCTGGATCATCAAGTCTAGCCCCTGTCAAAAAGGCAAACTGGGAAATTGAACTCCCAACTTTTGTCTCTGTAGCCAGATCCCTAACCCATTGAAGTAGAATACATTGTGATTTCTAAGATCCCTTATGGTGCAGTGGTTAAGCTGCTGTACTGCAATCAAAACTCTGCTCACTTTGAGAGTTTGATCCTAACAGGGTTCAGGGTCGACTCATCCTTCCAAGGTCAGTAAAATGAGTAATCAGTATGTTGGGGGCAAAATGCTAATTACTTTGTGAACTGCCCGAGGAGTGCACAAGTTCTATGGTATGTAAGAGATTTTGTTATTGCTAATTACTGATTTCTAATTTATATAACTTTTATTTTTTCCACAGTCAATATTTGCTCCATTTCTTACCTTACAGCTTGCATACATGGGCTTGTCCAAGTACTTCCCAAAGGTAAGAACTAAGCTAGCAATAAAGAACTAAAACTAGAATAATCTAGGGCTATGTGGAGAATGATAGATGGAGGTGTTATAGCATACAGTAGCAGGGTCACATTCCACCCGTGGAAACTCTATATTTAGCTGACTTGTTGAAATATAGTAGTAAATGACAACCCAGAATAGGCCCATTGAATCAGTGGGGATATGGTGAATTAACTCCTTTGTAAATTCAGTTGATCCGGTGTGCCTACTCTAGTTGAGACTTAGTACTTAAGGTTGAGGACCCTTGGCATAGGGGAAAGTCCATTTTAATCATTTTGGCTTTAAAGAAATAGAAGCCCCCAGCAACAGAGGAAAAACTCCATGTTCTGAGTAAAAGTGGTGGATTGATTTGAATTAGTATTTATGTCATGTAATCAGGGGGGAAAATCCATACACTTTATAACTGGACTAAAACAGTATTTGACTACATAGTCACAGCCTTAAACTGTAGAAAGCAATTTTCTTGGGTGGACATAACCAGTGCAACCAACAGGGCAGTACTACCAGTACTGCCGTATAGGGCCTGGAGCTGACAGGGGCCCTGCTGCCGCCGGCCATAACTATATGTGTGTGTTGGGGGGGGGGGGGCAATAAGATTGCTCAGTATGGGGCCCAGAAATTTCTGATGGCGGCCCTGGACATGACCCTGCCACCCAGTTTACAACTATACTACTGAAACTTAGTAGTACAGTGGCAAATACGTAGTTTCCTCTTTTAAACAAGATGTGCAATGGCCACATATCATTCATAGTTTGTGTGATGAAATGGGTCACAAGTTATTCAAAATGGAGTCTCTTTGGGTTTTAAACTGTCTTTGAATGTAGCTTTGCTTCTTTGCAAAGGCCTCATAATTCTTTCTGCTGCACTTATCAAGCAGGTGTGCTTAGTAGAAGCTTCTCAGAGCTTCAGGAATGTTTTGTCTTCTCCTACAGGCCTGGAATGTTTGCTTTCGTCAAAATCCTGAGCCTGGGAACACCAGACATTTGTTATGGCAACCAGGGTGTGTTTATACAATCAATGGGCCCTAATTGGCTGTATGCTAATTAGAAGGGACAAGCTCATGTTCTTTCTTTTAGGCACATGGGTTTTGGGATGGAATTCAAGTTTGGGTCTTTTGAGAGTTACAACTCAGAAGGGAGAGAGGGACTCTAACACTGAGTCCTTACTCCAACCCAAGCTTAGTCATGATTACCTAGATTAGTTAGGTTTCCTTTTGTTTCATGGGGGAAGGCCTGAGTGCGGATTTTCCTACCTGTACTTTTTTATTAGTAATTTTTCCACTGTATTCGTGTATTCTGAACCAACGAATGAACTGTTATTTCTACAATATGCTTCGAGAACAATAAACATCTTTAATTCATCAACAACATCTGTTCTTTGGAAGAGGGGGTAAGACGAGTTAAGCCTTAAGCCACACGCTACCACACATACCACATACTACTCTCCACAATACTTGCTGGGCTCTGTTAATACAGGGAAGTCCCAGGTTGCTGCAGAGTTTTGCAGGATGGCATTTAGGCTTCCACAGAGCTGGCCGGAACTGGGAGAGCCCCAGGGCAAGGGTCAGGTCAAAGCCTATTTGTCACAGTGTGAATCTTGTTTCCAGAAATACAATGGGAATTTCAAGCAAGGCACATACTCCCTGCTGGCGTTGTTAAAAGGATGGTTTTACTGCCATTACAGCATGTTTATTGGAATGGATCTATCCTGTATATATACATTCCTCTTCTTGTTGTGCTGTATCCTATTCCGAATATTGGCGATCATCATGGCTATCAGCCATGAAGACTGTCCTGCAAATATAATGCTGTGGTCTTCCATCTGCCTTCCACATCGCAGTGTGACACCTGTACCACTGATCCAGCTCTGTGAGTCACTTTCTGGTCCTGAGCTCTTTTGGCATGCAAAGTCCTCCTCAGCCTCAGGCCAGTATTGATGAAGCTGCTGCCCTCCATCAAGATGGATTCAAGTGGGATTTAATCACCCTATCCTGCGTGCACACTATGAAAATAACACATTGAAATCTAGATAATGTGCTTTGAGATGAAAGTTGTGAAAAAAATGATTTTCTTTTCTTTTAATGCAGAGTGAAAAAAAGGCAAAGACTACAGTATTAACTGCAGCTCTTTTACTGTCTGGCATACCTTCAGAAGTGATTAGTCGTTCCATGGACACTTACAGCAAAATGGGAGATGTGTTTACAGACCTCTGTGTCTATTTCTTTACTTTCATCTTCTGCCATGAACTGCTTGTGTTTTTTGGTTCAGAGGTGCCATGATAATCATGGGACTCCGTCTTGTAACTTCCACAGGACTGCTTCAATTCTAAACAGGGTTAAACCTTCATTCAACTCTGATTTATTTCAGTGCACTTTAAATGCACTTCTGATGGGGTGTGTGCTCCCACCCTTAAAGTTAACTACAGTGCACAGTGATCTTGGATATGGAATACAGATTATAAGAATCATTCCAAGGGTGGAGCCTTTCTGTTAAAATAGAGTATATCCTTTCTCTCCCTTCTGAGGGCATCATTTTAATCTTGCTCTTTGGCTCTTTGTTTGTGAGATTATAGGATAATATGGTCCTGTATTTGGCATAATCTGCATTAAATTTTGTAGCTTGGACCCAGAGTTCTTGTGACTCGTGAATTACTCCTGCTGGATGAAAAGCAGTCAACTTCTACCAGTTTCTCCTTCCTCCCATATCCTCTGAAAAGCTTTGCTTTGGGAAGTGAGAGGCATCTTCTAAAACACTTGGGGGAAGAAGCGCAGGAAAATGGGGACATTAGTGAACAATGTTCTCTCTTTTTCCTTCATCAGGAGTCATTGCTGGATCTTGAGCTGTAAGTGGAAGGAGGCTCCTCCTGTCTCCTTTTGCAGAAAGCATACTCTAGACCAGGGGTCAGAAAACTTGGCTCTCCACATGTTTTTGGATTTCAGTTCCCAGAAGCCCAAATTAGTACACCTGCTGATCAGGGCTTCTGGGAATTGAAGTCTAAGAACATGTGGAGAACCAGGTTTGCTGACCCCTGCTCTAGATCCAGCCATATGAGTTTTCTAGGGACTGCTAGTAAATAAAGGATTGTGCAAAAGTCTTAGGCCACCACCAGCTTGTTTGGGGAAAATTCAGTGAGTAATCTGGTTGGGGTGGTGGTGGTTGGTCAGCCTCTGAGCTACTGAAACATAACAAAAGTGGGGAGAGTCTTCTGCTGACTCTCCTCTCACCCCACTCCCAAGTTTAGTGAAGTTTGGAATTCAGGTGTCCCAAATTACAAAACCACACACACCCCATCACTCACTGAGGTTTTCCCAAGCGAGCTGGTGGCTGCCTAGGCTTTTTGCACAGTACTGTGTCTTCCCTCCATTATGCAGTATGAAGCTTCTCAACTGGTACATTTTAGCAACTGAAATAGTCTGATGGAGATACTGTCAACCTTCAAGACATCTGTGACAATAATGATATACAATAATTATGTAACAGAAATAGACTTGTTGAAGCTTGTTATGTAAGTCCTTGCTTAAAGGTGGTGGTAGTTTTGTTAATCCCTCTGTTTTATCGAATGCTTCTACTTTTGCGTCTATGGGAAGGTATCTATGAATGAGGTAACTACCTTGGATGCCTTTTCATATATTTGTCACTAAGATAGTTGTTTGGTAGAGTTCAAACTAGTTTTTATCCCAAATTCTAATTACTTGCTTTGTGTGTATTCTGGTTTATAATACACGGTTCACAGAAAATATTGAATTCACAAGAGAATGCCGTCTTTGAAAGTGTACAGTACCTGAAATAATTACTTAACATCTTTTCTAATGACAGTAGGGACAGTTCAAGTTTATCATTCAAGCTTTCCCTGAATATTACTGCATGATTTGAACAAGAGCTGGTGCAGATACAAAAATGAAACACAATTAAGAGGCTGTCTACTCATAGTCCTTTATTGTGTGAGAAGTTCTCCTTTACTTATTTACTCTGGTTCACTGTTACATGTGTTGATTGTGGTCCCTGGCTTAGGCTGATTAAAAACTCTTAGTACAGAACTTCACAATCCCAGAATGTGATTCTATGTTATTATGCAGTAGTCTTATATATTTAATGAGAGATCAGACTATGCTGGAATACTTCCCATTATCTGATAAAATATCAACATACTGTATCAGTACATGTTCTGATACATATAGCAAAATAGTCTCTCATGGTCTGTCTTTCTGCCACATTGAAAGCTCATATTGGAAAACACTGAATAAACTTCAAAATATTTTAAAATTGAACTAGCGTTTAAAGTTCTGATTATACACTGAGCAACTATCAGGAAGGCTGTTAGAAATGTTCAAGGATGCCTGAACCTTTATCATTCCAAACAAAATAGTCTTGTTTTCTAAAGACTTTTGAGGGCTCTTCTTGAAATATAAACGTTATAAAAGCTAGGGGACGGAGGAAGAAGCAGAGATTCTCTGAAGTCTAGCAGATGCCACTGTCTGTTACACTATTTTTCTTGGAAGCAGACTGGTAAATGGAGACTGGAGAGCCAGTGCAAAAAAAGGATGTCAAGATAACCAGGTTGCAATCCTTTATCCCTCCCTATAGGCAAAGAAACTGTCTGGGTCTTTCCAGATGGCAATTCTGCAGAGATTCACAGGGCCCCCACGCATTTTTTAAATCTTCAGATAGAGGCAAGACTCCAAGCAGGTATCTTATCATTTTTCATTTGCACTGGATCTGCAGTTTCCTTTTTTACTTTGCCAGTTTGCTTTCACAACTTGTAGCTAAATTTGCTGGACTTGAGGACTTTTTGCTTATTCCTTAGTCCTGTAACTTTAATAGCATTTACAAGTTTAGAGTCATCAAAGGCTCACCCTGCTTACAAATTTTCAGTGATCCACTAAA
Organism: Bradypodion ventrale; assembly: GCA_035047345.1. Taxonomy (NCBI): domain Eukaryota; kingdom Metazoa; phylum Chordata; class Lepidosauria; order Squamata; family Chamaeleonidae; genus Bradypodion; species Bradypodion ventrale. The sequence continues at coordinate 242,606 of JAWDJE010000007.1, forward strand.
GGTATCGCTCATCCCAGACATCTGGATTTGTGTAATTCTAGTGGGTCAAGGTGAACTTTTAAACGAAAGTAGTATGAATCTAAGAACTAAGTAGATATTTTTCCCCTTTAAGGGGCATGTGTTTAGAACATAGCAATTTCCTGTGAAGCTCCCTTCTCTGCTTTGAAGTGACTTATAAAGTGGAATGACCTCTGAACCATCAGAAAGTTTTGTATACATTTCCTTTTGCAAAAACTGGATTTCCTCTGTCCAATAAACTTCATGTGGTCATATATGTTCTTCAATGTTATTTATTTCTACATTGGTTTCATTAAAATATATTAAATTTACATTTGTTAATATTTTATCTTCTGCCACTACTTACACGTCCTTTTAAAAAAATTAGCATCATGTGTGGTTTAATGTTTTACTGGTCTTTCCAGTTTTCATAGGGGATAGATTAGCATTTGCAGGAAAACTACATGTGCATAAATAGGTACTCCTGAAATTAACATCAGGATTGAGGGAGTAAGTTCAACCTTTTTTAGTTGGATAAAGTGTCTGCCTGCTTCCTCATGAACACCTATCTCCCCCCCCCCCCCCAATGTAAAACCAGCGCTTGTAAATATTACCTTTTCAGCCAGTAACTGAATTGGCTGGGAAGTTTTGGGAGTTACAGTCCAAAAAGTAAAAATTTAGGGTTCTGTCCTAAAGATTTCATAAAATCATTGTGGCTAATAGCTACTGATAGGCCCAATGGCTAACCCCTTATTTTGGAAGAGCACTGCTTGAGTGAACCAAAGACCTATATAGAAACAGCATTCTGTTTCCACAATGGCCAACCAGATGCCTCTGGGACACTTGTAGGCTGTACATGAGTACAAGAGAACCACTCTAACCTATGCATTCCTTGGCTGGTTTTCTGAGACATCTGAAGAGACATTTTGTAAAAGCATATTTCCATTAGTTGAAGAAACACCTTAGTCATTCATCTCCTTTTAATCACATCTGATTAATACTGAGCTGGTGACAATCCATACATAACAATGTTCTTAACTGGAATGACATGTGAAACATACAGTAAGAAGTTGGTGACATAATTATACTGATCTATGCATAGTGGAAATGAAAGATGGGGAAATATTAAGTTTGTGGAGATTAAGGTCTTCCATTAAGACCATCTAGAAAAAGGAAGAAAAGTGCCAGTCTACAACTTTATACATACGTATATCACAAAATCTACATGTAGATTGGAACTTTGAGGATTCCTCTTTTTTAAGGCCCCACACACTGTTTGACATATATACTAATGATCAACCACTGCCGGAAGCCACTAGGAGCTTTCTCTATGCCCATGATGGCGAACCTTGGCACTCCAGATGTTCTTGGACTTCAATTCCCAGAAGCCCAAGCCCCCTGTGAATCCACACGAATGGGTTTACAAAGTACTGCGATTCATCCGGCCTGCGCTACCCTCATTGCACAGGTGCATTTTACTTCTGCTTCCAGCAGCGATGTGGGCTTCGTGGGCTGGATGAATTGGCGCCATGGCCAGATCCGGCCCCTGGGCCATAGTGACCAGCTCCCTGAACCACGTGACCAGCCTGGAACCCAAAAGGTTTGGGCACCCTATTGTAATGTGTCTGATGCTGACTCTCCATCTTCCTCTGGGTCTGCCTGGTGCGCTTTGTCCTCCTCAGTGCAGTGCCTGCTTAGAACAGGGGTGCCCAAACTACGGCTTGGGGGGCAGATGCAGCCCCCGGTGCCAATTCATCTGGCCCACGAAGCCCTCGTCGCTCCTGGAAGCGGAAGTAAAACGTGCCCATATGGGCGCGTTTTACTTCCGCTTCCAGGACGAATTGGCACCGGGGGCCGCATCCGGCCCCCAGGCCTTAGTGACTGGCTCCCTAAACCACGTGATCAGCCTATGACCTGAAAAGTTTGGGCACCCCTGGCTTAGAAGATTCAGGACTACTGTGCAAAATTCTTAGGCCACCACCGGCTGGTTTTGTGTTTTTTTGGGGTGGGGAGAGAAATCAGTGACTGATGGCTTGGGGGCACAACTCAGGCCCTGAGCCACCTGGACACCCCAAAACTGGGGCGAGTTTTCTGCTGACTCTCCTCCCAACAATCTCCCAAATTTGGTGAGGTTTCGACTGACTTCGGTTGTGTCCGAGAGTTATGAAGAGATCGTGTCTTGGGGACGTGAAAGGAGCCCCATCCGGGCGCGTGCCCTGAGCGGAGTTTCTCCAGCAAATAAAATAAAATAAAATCCTTTCGACCCAGAAATTAGTTTCTGACACAAAAAATTAGACGGCGAAGTTGCAGTTTGTTTCTCCCCGCTGGGGCTTTTCGCAGCTTAATCCATGGAGGTATAAAAAACAGGAGATGGCACTACAGGCTTCATGCTGTAAGTTTTTTGAAGCCAGTGGGCGTGGCTTGCCGCCATATTAGGTGGACCAAAACATTAGCAGACTACGGTTTACGATAGCTTCTTGTGTTGGAGGGGGGTGGATTGATCCCCTGTCCTGGGTTAGAGGGTGTTGGGGGTACAAAAGGGGTCTGTCACCCCAACCCTTCTGCACCCAGGGGAGCCAGCGGAGAGGGGGATCGCAACCCCCACCCACTGATATTAAAGGGGAAACCCCGATCTACTTTCACGACTCCACACAATCAAAGCACCATAAGGCAATATTTTGGGCCAACTAACATGGCGGACTGTCAGATTAGTCGGCTTCAAGTGTGTGACGTCATGTCATCTTTTTTTTTTAATATATACCTCCATGGCTTAATCTTTCTTCTCTCTGCGTAGGGTCGGTTCACTTCCGCCGGAAGTGTCCGTAGTCGTCGCGGAAAGCCTTGTTGAGTAAATTAGAGCCACCACGACGAGGCTTCTTCGGTTTGGCTGCCGGTCAGAGCCGCCATCATGGGACGGGAGTCCAGGTGAGCGAGAGGCCCCGTTGACCTTTCTGGGGGCCCCGAGAGGGAGGGAGGGAGAGCGGGGGGGGGGGGGGGGCGGGGCGAGGGCAACAACGGATCCAGCGGCCTCTCTGCGTAGGCCCCGCAAAGAAGGAGGCAGGCCGTGGGTCGTTAAGTGAACGGGAGAGGAATTCAAGGCACTGGCAGTAAGACAGGACGGTTTAGAACGCAGGTTAATGGTTTTATGGCTTGGCTTCATTTGATTATTATTATTATTATTATTATTATTATTATTATTATTATTATTATTATTATTATTATTATTATTATTATTATTATTATTATTATTATTATTATTATTATGTGATTGAACTTGTTTTCATTTGTTGCTTTAATTGTGTTTTATGACTGGAAAGTGCCTTGAGCACTCAGCAGTTGGAGAGGAAAATAGGACTGACCCGTAGAATAATGTCTAGGGTCTCCATGCCTGACAGTGGCTGATCAAACATCTATGGGAAGTCCACAAATAGGGACAGAGAGAGGCAAAAACAACCTTCTGCTATTGATCAAGTGTTTCTGATCCAGGAGGTCTTGAAGCCAGATGTGCCTGATCAAAAAAACATGGAAATACTTCTTTGGGGCAATAAATCCAGGATCAGGGTTGAAGTAGTTGTGGATCTACATCCTGACATAGCACTCAACAATAGCTGTGCTTGACCATAGCAGACAGCAACTACCCCGCCCCCCCCCCCCCTCTCTCTCTCTCACACACACACACACACAGAGAGAAAGAGAGAGAGAGACTCTTTCTCTCTCACACACACTCTTTCTCACACACAGAGAGAGACTCACACTCACACACAGACTCTCTCACATACTCTCTCACATACAGACTCTTTCTCACACAGACTCTTTCTCTCACACACATTCTCTCTCTCTCTCTCTCTCTCACACACACACACACACACACACACACACACACACACACACACACACACACACACACACACACACACACACACACACACACACAGAGTATGGGAATTCTAAAGGACCAGTAGTCACAGCTCACAACCCATAGATTGGATCCAGATGGTTGTTTTTGTGTGTGCCTTTGTCTGAATTTTCCAATAGTATCTCCATCCTCGCCACAGTTCATGCCATATTTCAAGATCCTCAAACCTCTTGTGAAGAATCCTGTGGGTGGATTTGTAGTGTTTGCCAGCCCAGTTCCATGCCCCCCAACGTGGATACAGCTAGGAATCCATTAAAGAGCACAATGTAACCTGTATGTGATTAGTGTTTGTGTTTTTGCCCTGTTCCATCTTTAAATGCATACGTTACAGGTTTTATTTAATAAGCAATTATTATTTTTGTGTCTTAGATTTCATAGCTGATTGAAACCAAAAGCTACATCTCCACCCCATTTTTCTAAGAATTGCTTTACTTATAGTGAGATACTGTTGGCACATCTGCTGGACTTGGTTGTTTAGAATGGAACCTGCTCTTAAGCCAAATGGATTCCTCTTTTGAACTGTTTTATACTTCTTTGACCAGAGGGAAGAAAACTCTTGACTATCATAGGGCAAACTTTGGGAATGCTGTAATAGCTTGCAAAAAATAGGTTTCATTATGCTTTGGGAAAAGTCCACTATTACATATCACAACCTTAGCTCATTTGTGTCAGGCAGATTATGAAATATTGTATGTTAATGTCAAAAGCTGGTTTAGTAAATGGTACCACTTATTATTTATCTTTCATTTTCTCAGATCAACAAAGCAACAGTTGACCAAACAAAAACAGTGAGTAAATCTATTTACAATAATAGTTTTTAACCTCATAAATGTTTTAAGTGAATGGTGTGAAATTTTTGAAGTGGTAGCCATGTTAATCTGTGCAGACATATATCAGACAGTAAATAAAACAAGACAGAAAAGACAAAAATGTTGTGGCACCTTAAAGACTAACCACTATATTTTAATGTTAACTTCCAAGTCTGATGAACTTGATCCATGAAAGCTAACATTAAAATATAGTAGTCAGTCCTTAAGATGCCACAATGTTTTCATCTTTTCTGTTTTGTTTTTCTATCTGATAAATGAATGGTTACATTAGTCAGTTCCAGATTCGATCAGTATACTACTATGAGATCTAGTTTAGACATTCCTTTGAATCTTAGTGGCTTATTTTTTCCTATGGCTCCTTTTTTGGGAACTGATTGACACTTTACAGAAGTAAACAAGGAATTTACTTCTGCAAGCAGGTACCCTTCTAGCAGTTGTGTAAGCATTGGGATTGGTGCACAGAAAAATAATAATAATAATGGGTAATTCAAACCTAGCCAATCAAAGCCTCAACAAAGAGAAACGTCGGCTTTCGTCTATAGTTATACACACATTCTTCACTAAAGCTATATAAGACAGAAAAAAGAAGATTCTAGCATGTGAATCCTACTTAATAAAAGCAACACTAGACTTTCACTTTATCCTGCAGTGATTTGAAATTACAGGTGAAGCCTCTATAAGGGGATATACGGAGTGCAGTGAGCTCAGTCCGAGCCCTCCCTGTTGCCTCAGTGACTGGGGTGTCCAGGGGAAATGTTGGGCTTTATTAATGTCTTCAGCTGTCACTCACATTTTCTTTTGGTGTCTGCAGCTTAATCTGGAGTTACAGCCCAGTGATCATAACTGAACGTTAATCACAGAAGTGTTTGATCCATGAGGGTGTTGTTCCACCCTGTGAGTAACGAAGGGCTCTTGGCTTCACCCCACAGTTGTCCAGGAATTGTACAAATTTCACTGATTTAGTCCATTTTTGCACATTTATTTGAAGGCAAAGCAGATCTTTTAATCAAAATGTCATTGTTATTATATACTCTGACAAATCCTATCCCCCCCCCCCCCATTTTTTTTAAAATGAGACTATCCTTCCTTCAAGGAGCGCTGTATAGGATACATGGTTTCTTTCTCTCATGACTGTAATAACCCTCGGAGATATGTTGTGAGAAAACTGCTAGCTCATTTTAAAAGCTGTTCAGCATTGGCTTACTCTTTGAGAACTTATTCATAGAGCTTATGCTGTTAATTTTTGTTCTGGATATCTTGCTAATTTTATTCTTATACCACCACAGGCATTACCGGAAGCGTTCTTCTTCACGAGGGCGCTCTGGGAGTCGTTCTCGGAGTCGTTCTCCACCTGACAAAAGACTGAAACGCAATGAAGAGAGGCGTTCTAGGAGTAGGGAAAGAGATCGCAGACGTGAGAGATCACGGAGCAGGGATAAGAGGAGATCTCGTTCACGTGAAAGAAAGCGTGTGAAGTAAGCAGTAAATTTTTAATATATGCTTTTGAATGAAAATCTGAGGAATTTGTTAAATGAATCACTTTCTGTAGATGCTAGATATTTTCATGTAATGGAAGTTGCCTTTTACTGGATGACTGGTAGACAGCATTCTGAGTCTATCATTTTTATCTTTACTAGCAATAGTAATTGTCTTGATAATTATTCTATTAGTGTTCATTTTTCTTTTGTAGACTTCTATTAAATTGGTCATTTTTTCTCGGATGAATGATATTTCTTTAATTTTTAAAAATTGTTTGTTATAGTACCAAAAATCTGATTCTGCATAGGCGTTCAAGAAGTAGAGAGAGAGAACGGAGCAGAGAGAGGCGACGTTCACGTAGTCGAGAGCGAAGAAGATCTAGAAGTCGAAGCAGAGGAAGACGGTCTAGATCTTCGAGTCCTGGCAAGAACAAGAAAGTAGAAAACAGGTAGCCAATGTGCTTTTGCTTGTGATATTAAACAAGTGTCAAAGAAAATAACATGTTTATGGCCAAATTGCTGTAGATATTGAACATTTGTTTCATTTTGGAAGGAATGGGGAATTATGAATACACATAAATGACCATTAACGCAGATGAACATAGACAGTATTATAAATTCTTTTCAAAAAGATTTTATCAGCCTTTTCTCAAAATCTGCTTTCATGATTTAAGCAGTACAATTGACCAGACACAGAATAAACAATCTTTTTCTCCTCTAGTATTCCCTAGTCATACTACTTAAGTGCTGTAGATGGTTTTGTTGGAAGTGTTTTGAAAATTGTGAATTTGACTAGGAGTATCAAGGTTTTTTACTGATGTTATTTCCAGACTATCTGGAGAAGCTAGAAGGATTCCTGACAAAGCCTAAAAGGATAAATCTGAAATAAAAAATCATTTTCAATATATTTAATTTGCTGTTTAAAAGATTGTACACTTTGCATGGGTGTATTTTCCTGTTTCCATGTTAACTTGGTTTGAACCTTCTACTGGGTCTTGTTCTTCTCTCCCAGCCCCCAGTATGGGACTTGATGGAGGTGTGACCCCCCCACCCGCTGGCTTATTTAATAAGCAGAATCCTCTCTCTTCCTTTTTTAAGTATAGGGTGGGTGGTTTTATCTGTTTTTAGGAATGGGGTGGGTGAGTTTGTTGGGTTGGGTGGGTTTTTATTTATGTGGGAGTTTTATCTGTTTTTATTGTATGTGAGCCGCCCTGAGTCGGGCTTGTCCGAGTGGGCGGCGCATAAATCTAAAAATTAAATTAAACAGAGGAGAAAATTAAATACAGTCTTATACCAGTAAAATACAAATATCCTTTAAGATAGAGAGGTAGCAAAATTTTGTCCCCAAGCTGTCACAGGAAACATTTCCATCAGGCTAGATGTCTTTTTTGTCTGGCTTTTTTAGTGTATCATTGGCACAACTACTTTGAAGATATAGGAAGGCCTCTTCATGGAAGTAGTGCCCCAAAGCTGTTGCATCCTGTGTTGCGTGTGTTAGTGGTGCTGCCTATTGCACATCTCTGGTAGCATGAGAGGGAGTTAACTATGCCTGTTCTCTTACTTTGTAGTGGAAGGACAACTCTTTAGTAAATAGGGAGATGAGATGACACGTGGTAAAGAGCAATATGGGAGGAGGTGTGGAGGAAAGAGAAGAAGGAGTCTTATATTTGAAATTTTTTGTGTACAAGATAAAAAATGAAAAGCAGTAAAAGGAGACAATGTAATAGGGAAGGAAGAGATTGGCAATGTGCTTTTGTATCGTTTCCAGTTTATACACACAGTTTCTTCTTCCTTTGATATGTGTTGTATTTTAAGTCTATGGTGCTTTCTGTGCTGTTATTAAAATTGAAAAATTAGAATGTTGAAGTTCTGATGCCTGGCGGTGGCAATTTAGACACTCCCTTTTTACATTTTTAATGTTTTTTTAAATTGTCTTTCCACATTTTTAGAATGGAAATGTATAAATGGGCAGTGTTCTTATCCCCTCCCAAATTCTTTTGCACATAGCTGTGCATGCACATTCCAGAATGTCAGAAGGTTTAGCAGGAACAGAAGTGCTAGATAGATAGACATTGTGGGGGATACTGCTACAAAATGTCATTTCATTGAGTGCAAGATTAATGAGTGCTTGCCTAATGGATGAAATACAAGCAGTTTACTTTTAAGGGAGCTATCCAGAACCTCCTTGTACCAGTGTAAATTGGCTGTTTTGAAAATTTCTGTTAGCATACTGGTAATATTTATGCAACTGAGCAATTTCATGTTATTCATTTACTTACGAGTGTCTATAACCATTAGATTTCTCTGTTTATAGTAGTATACAAGAATAATAAAATACACTGAATATAGTGGCCAAATGCACAGTATGGTACATGTGAATACATTATTGATTTACACATTAGCAGTTTTTATGTAGTCCGTGAGATAAATGTTAGGTTGGACTAGTTAAGGAAGGCCAGCATAAGTGAGTAAAGGAACTTTATATCTTATCAGCCAGAATGATTTCTGCATTTATTGCCATAGATCAGCATATGATCAAATCTTTATTATTACAGCCAAAGGCCAGACAGAGTGCACCAGATAACACAAGCATTCTGGCATCACATATAGAATAAAAGGATTTCCGACACACCGAGCATATACAGTAAAATATTAAAAATTTAAAATTTGTTTGAAAATCCTATAATACGCACCATAGTATTTTACTTTAGTCTGACTGTCCCGGGTTCACGTTCGCGAATTTTAACACTGGAGGCTCACTATTTACTGAACACCATTTGGGGTCAAAAGACATGAATCGCCATACTTTTGCGAATACAGGATGATTTCCATGCAAACCTGGTGACAGCGGCCGTCGTTGCCTTGGAACTGTCAGATAGTAATACACTCAAGTTTCTATTATCACTGGAGGCCAAGTACGGAACTGCTAAAAAGAGCTCTTTTCTGAAAGATCTTCTAAAAGAATGTGCTTGGAATTTTCTATCTTGTTGGTGTGACAAGCACATATACGTTTACAAACTGGGATTTTCTTAAAAAGCCCATCCCTAAATGCCGAGGGAAGCATATCATATTGTGTCTCGGTTATTTAAAGAGGAAAGATAGGACAACGGTTTAAGCATGTTAAAATGCGGCCACTCAAACAAGGAAGGGGTAACTTTGGTTAGATCTGTTTGGCGGTATATATCAGTTACCCTTTGTCTAATTTCCTCCCTGGCTCAATTTGGTCCCAGGGAAACAAGGTGAGATTTAGAAAGTCCATATGATGTCAAAACTGCTTCTATATGAGAAATCCATGGGGAAGTTACATTATCTGCTACCACTAAAGTAAGTAGACCCACTGGAGAAAACAGAAGTTTCACCCAATACATAGCGGCGCATGTTAATCTGGCCTTCACGGTTAGCATGCCCATTTCTAACCTTAGGGCAGTGTTAGAAATGCAAGATGGAGTCTGCATAATGGACCTCAGGAACTTAGATTGGACAATTTCTAAGGGATGGACACTCGATGCGGCACTAAATGGGGCCCCATAAGACATTTGAGTAAGGGGTTTGGCTGAATACAATCTTAGAGCGGCTACAACATTATAACCGCCTTTCTTCCAGAAAAAGTTTTGGATGGCGCCGGCATTACTACTTGCCTTAGAGGCTAGGAGATTATGTGTGAATTTTTGCTACCGTTAGATTGAAAGATTACCCCCAGGTAATTGTAATAGTGGGTCTGTTCAATTACGTGTTGGTTTAGATACCACTGGTGTATATTAGGTTTTGTGGCAAACACCATAGTTTTAGTTTTGGAGTAATTAATCTCCAGTTGGTTTTGGTGACAGTAATTGGCAAATGTGCGAAGAGCCCTACGCACCCCAATTTGCGACCTGGAAAGTACAACCGCATCGTCAATGTAAAAAAGAAGTATTGGGATATGCTTCATACCCAGCTTTGGTGCGTGGAAGTCCCTGCAGTTAAGACACTCTACGATGTCATTTATATATATATCAAATAATACAAGAGCTAAAACACAACCCTGCCTAACACCCCTATCCGTTTTAATAGATCTAGACAAGTGTCCCTGCATGCTGCATTTTACCCTAATTGTTGTATTGTGGTGCAGCGCTTGAATTAGAAACAATAGCCGAGGGTCGATGGAGGCTTTCTCCAACTTTTCCCACAGCAATATCCTTGATACTGTGTCAAAAGCTGACTTCAAGTCAACGAAAGTGGCGTAGAGGGAAACACTGGAGTTGGACGAGTATTTATGAATAAGGTGCTCTAAAATAGCACAGTGGTCCATCACAGATCTACCTTCTCTAAAGCCTGCCTGTTCATCGGTAATTATCTTGCCGTCTTCACACCAGTCCTGGAGTTTCCCTAAAAGATGGGTAGCATATAACTTGCTGAGTACACTTAACAGGCTCATTGGTCTGTAGTTTGTCGGACTATTGCGAGACCCCTTTTTATATATTGGGCATATAATTGATATCCCCCAACTTTTGGGGAACCGCCCAGTTTTATCTATTATGGTAACTAATTTTGCCAATACTGGAGTCCACCAGTCAGAGTTAGATTTGACTAAATCAGGGGGTATAATATCAAAGCCGGCAGCTTTCCCTGATTTCAGTTTGCTTATTAAAGATTTTATTTCAGCACTTGAAACTGGGGGCCAAATGGGAAGATTGTCACTACAGGCCGAATAGCCTGGTGTGGAGTCCAAAGTGTCAAGGGCCCGATAGAGTTCTTGAAAATGATTTTCCCAGATTTCTGGTAAAATATCAGCCGCGGTGCTATTACTTATTGAGCGACAGGATACTAAATTCCAGAATTGGGAGTGGTTTTTTTGCTCAGTGGCCAACCTAGTTTCCTCACATTTCCCCCGTTTTATTAACTGTATATTGAGATTTGATAAGGGCCACTTCGTCTCTTAAACTGTCTATAGGATTTAAACAGAAGTCTCTATGTTTAGACCTCAAAGCTTTTTTTGGCCAATACACATTCCTTGTCATACTAAGATTTACTTAACCTGCTGGATGCTCTTCTGTGACTAGTGTTAAATACCTTTAACGGAGATTGGATTCTTTCCAACAGGGAGTCAAAAAGATCAATACCCTGTTCGTGTAGACCCTTATTTACAAAATTGTCCACTGCCTCTTTAAAACCATCAGTGTTAATCAGCGTTGGTAAGATTTGGGCCATATCCGCTCTCCATCTGATTAAGTTCATCCTGCTCTCAGAGTCTGGCTGACCACAGTGTTTTTCACTAAGCCTCACTGCATGTGTCGGGAAGTTAAGTAAAAGATTTAAAGGAAGGTGGTCACTATCATAAAACAGACTAAAAATCGGTCTACATAACTAACAACCTCTTTTGAGACAATAAAATAGTCAATGACACTTTTTCTTTTCTCGGACCAAAATGTGTACTCTGCAGGATGGTCACCGCACATTGTGCTATTCAAGACACGTAAATCTTGGCTGGACAAAAGTTGATATAGAAGACGACCAGCATAATTAGATTTTAGGTCCTTTGATTGCCTTTCAAGAAGAGGTGCTGTTAGATCATGAGGTCGATAAGGCATAATACAACTTGGGCCCAAAGATCTGTCATTTGGACCCATCCTGGCATTAAAGTCACCACCCATTATTACATGTGCTATGGGATAAGAAATTAAAAGATCATTTAGATATAACTCAAATTCTTTCCAATCCGTTAATGTCTTGGCATTGGTTCGGCCTGGTGGAATATACACATTAACTAACAGGATTAGATTTAGATGATATCTAAAGATAATTGCCATCGCCAGGTTATGACAAGGAGGGAGATCTTCCACCATGACCGCAAGTGAAGTGGCCACCAGTATTCCTAAACCTCCCTTTGTATGTCCGTGGGTTGAAGGGATGGCTGCCAAAGCCGATGAGGCATAACCATTCAGGAAGGGGGGAGCTATACTCTAGGTTTCTTGTATGAGGATGATGTCAAAATTGGAGAGATAAGCACATGTGTCAGGATCTAGTAGTTTAGTGCGCCAGCCCATAACATTCCAAGACAGAAGCTTTAAACACTCAAGCGAGCCCTCTTCAGATGGTGAAGAGGCCATAGTTAGTCATTCCTTATTGATTTGGTCAATATGGCCCCCATGGTCATGGATGATACAGCTGTTGCTCACTGTTGGCACCTTCCTATGAGAACAAGACTGAGGCTCTGGGCCAATTGTCAATAATATCATATTATGCCCATTGGGATTGTCCTCATGTGAGCTGTCTGCGCTTGCTATGGGCATGTCCGGAGGTTGTCCCGTGGGGCTGGAGCTAGCATCAACTAAACAAGCGTGAACTACAGCATGGCACTTTGTTTGGCTGGAGTTCTCCTTGGGCGACTTTTTAGGAACAGCACCATTATAGGGATTCTCCATGATACTGCTTTTCTTCAGGCTGTCGGAAGTCTGTAACTGAGAGGCAACAGATTCTGGACACTCCTTGTTAGAAACCGCCGTGTGCATGATAGAAACAAGAGTGGACTTAAGGCTGTCCAACCTAATCAGTGTCTCCTTTTGCTCATCTACGGGAAGTGCTCCAAAAGAATTGACGAGTGCGATTTCATCCTCATCAAATCTCACCTCATTTTTGAGATCCATTAGCCTGTCAGGCATGGTTGGTGTGGGAAGAGCTGTGTCAAGGATGGCATGGTCAGCAAGATTGTTTGAATTGGATGTATCCATTTTGTGTTAAATGAGGTACCTGTAGGAATAATAAAAATCCCTAGCAAATATGATGAGTAGTTTTCATCTGGAAACCAGGTCCATTTTCAGGGGTAAGGAAAAAGTTTTTATTTTAGTGTTTATTTCGAGTGGAAAACGACTCCTTGGTAACTCTTTCAAAGGCTGCTAATTCATATACTGCAACTAGCATTCACTTTGTTATTGTTGATTCACGCAAGTGCCTTTCTTCAAGAAGCTATGGAATAAATACTGGAACTATTAGTGGATTACTCTTTTAAGTATGTTGGAAATGAAATCTGTGGCTTGTGCAAGGATGAACAAACCACAGAAGTCATTATGTACCTAACATTGTTGTGCTAATAAAATTGATGTATGTGGAATTAGAGTTAGAATTAAGAAAATATAGAGAGTAATGCAACCCATTTTTTCCTGCTGAAGCTGTTGAGGTTATATGGAACAATTGCTTGTTGCAGTTAAATAAATTCCTGTTCTGACCTGATGCGCACATGTCAAACATTATCTCCGTTTCGTTAGGGCAGAGTATGTTTGTCACCTGAACGTTGTGATTGTTTTAGTGTGTTTTGTATGTTATCCAAGACAAATAAAAATATTATTTACTTTTTAAAAAATATGAGGTTGTATTAAATAAAATGAAGTCAGAGATTCCATTTCAGTGTTAAAGACATTTTTTTTAAAGTTGGAAAAGAGATTTAAAAATCAAGCCTGGAAGCTGATTGGGAAATTTCTGAAAGCCAACAGATCTCTTTCTCTGCCCTAAACCATAACTGTGATTCAAGCCTGTGGTTCATATATAAAGCTAAGCTGCAGTTAGTTAAGAATAGGAGTGGCCATTTGTGATCTTTTTTGAATCTGTGTCAGAGGCAGAGAAGCAAACAAGATGCCAACAATTACAACATTCGATTCATTTATGTAATATTAAACCGTGCATTCAAATAAGGTTGTTGTGTACTATCACAGTTGTTTTTGTTTACCTAAAACCCCTCAAAGAAATCTGAAATACTGTTAGTCATGCACAGCTCTTGATACTTTGTTTCAGGTCACGGTCTAAAGAAAAGACAGAAGGTGTGGAAGCCAACAAAGAAAAGAAAAAAGAAAAAGAAGACAGAGAAGAAGAAAAGGAGAAAGATGTAAATGTATGTATACTGTAGTAACAATAGTAAAGCTTAGATTTCTAGTAAAAGACAGGATTTATTTGTTGGATTTATCCCTATGTCATAGTTTTTCTGAAATCTGCACACTTTTCTTAGTTTTGTTAGTAGATACAGCTCATCGATCTATTTTAGTTTCTTCTTTTCAGAACAGAACAGAATGTAACGGCTCAATTAAGGCTTCATTACAAGTAGGGTTTACACTACATGTTATGTGGCGAATGGTTAATTACTGGTCTTGTAAGCAATTTTTAAAAATTAGTTCATTGAAACAATGAGGTTGTGACATGCTGGGTTTCCCTGTTTCCTATTTCTGTTTTACTGGGAACAAAATAAAGTTGCATTCTATAGGTAGCATTAAATTCTGTAAGACAGCAAACTACTTCCTTTATTGTAAGTCAAATGCCAGTCAAGTGCAAGCTTCCAGATTGCTTGATAAAGTGTTTTGAATGGCACACAAAACATGTATTACTTCATTTTCTTTCTTCTTGCTTTTGTCGAGTAATAAAAAAAAAGGATGCTGTCTGCTGTTTCTGCCCCTTAATGATTTATTGTTGTTAGATGTAATCAGATGTTTTATCTTTTGCAGCTTTACTGTTCTTTAGCTGTCAGGATGAAAGTTTTGTTTCCCAAGAGGTTATTATCTTGTATGTAACTGGTTAATGTGTTTACCTTTTCTTGTGCTTTCATGATTCTCTATCTGTTTTTGACAAAATAATAAAATTACATTTCATTTGATTGCTTTCTCTTTCATAGAATTTTGACCAGAACAAACTAGAAGAGGAAATGAGAAAACGAAAAGAGAGAGTTGAGAAATGGAGAGAAGAACAACGCAAAAAAGCTATGGAAAATATAGGAGAACTGAAGAAAGAAATTGAAGAGATGAAGCAGGGGAAAAAATGGAGTTTGGAAGATGATGATGGTACTAACTTTATATAACTAATTGGAGAAGAATAGGCTTCATTTTATTGAATGTGGCCCAGTGTGGTAGTTTTTGTGGCACACAGTTTCCGATGTATCAAGCTTTGTAGCTTTTAGCTTGTGCAGAGTAGTTGGCAAGAAGATAAATCATGCTATAGAAGCCTCCTGGATATTGTCTTTCAAACATCTCATATTAAAATATGCTCCTGCAAAATATTGGCTGAAGTAATCATATGTTGCAGTTAGACCAGTCTTTCCCAACCTTTGGTTTTTGGGCTTCAATTCCCAGAAGCCTAAGTCAATTCTCCAAAGCACTGATCAGCCAATGTACTGACTTAGGCTTCTGGGAATTCAAGTCCCCCCTCAGTCTAATCAATTAGAGTAAGATATTGAATCAGTGGAACATTTAGAGGAGTTGACTCACAAAATTTGCACTTATTCAATGAGCTTACTCCAGTGAACTTACTATTGGATTTCAATGATTGGATGATAAAGGTTTATGGATGATAGATCAGGAGGGCTAGTCTAGTAGGTATTGTACCCCAAGATCTTGCTGAGATGATGCCTTGGAGAAGATGGCATACAAAAACCCAGTGAAGGATGGCTTTCTTTAGAGGTATATTGACTGAGTAATCAAAAGCTTTTGTTGGTCTGTTCTATTATTTAGAAGAGGATAAATTGTGAGGAATGTGCATAAACAGTGACTTATGCTTAGTAAAAGACAGTTCAATTTTTAGTCCATAACGTAAGCAGAAAAATTGTTGGAAACGTCAATAGTTTACAAGTACAAAGCATACAAATAGCAGTCTTTATGTATAACAGGCTTTCCAAATTTAAAAAAAATCAAATTAGGTAGAAATTTGCTAAAAGTAGCATCCTCAATGCCCACTGAAATTGAAACAGAATCAATCAAGTTTAGTACATGGACTGGAGATACTGTATCACCAAAGATATTTAGGCATGGTTAGGAAAAAATATTGCCTGAAATTCAGGAAAACTGCTGTCAGTCAGAATACACAGTTCTGGGCTAAATGGGATCAATAGTCTGACTGTATAAAACAGCAAAAGCATTGAAAATCACTTGCCTGGAGGCATGATTTCTATCTATTCAGCTAGGTATCTCACATAGGTAAACTTCTCTTTGTGTTAGATGATGATGAAGAAACTGCAGAAGGGGAAAAGGAAGGCAGCGAGATTGAAGATGAAGAACTGGATCCTTTGGATGCATACATGGAAGAGGTGAAAGAAGAGGTCAAGAAGTTTAATATGCGAAGTGTCAAAGGTGGTGGAGGTGCAAATGAAAAGGTAAATTGTTTTTCCATTGCTATTCAGGCTTTGAAGTAGGGTTTTGAGCATGAGTTATGGAAGAGAGGAGGCTAAAATTAGTATTGGATTATTTATTTATTTATTGCATAAACCTGATTCACATTGGTTGTTAAATTATAGTGTATTGCACAAAATTGATTCCATAATATTTCTAATAAGTACAATCTCTTTTTTGAAGAAATCTGGCCCCACAGTAACTAAAGTAGTCACTGTGGTGAAAACCAAAAAAGCCTCTCCGGAGACAGAAAAGAAAAAAGGAGAACTGATGGTGAATGACCAAGATGCAATGGAGGTAATTTAAAAAATATTATTTATTAATTTTATTAACGAAGATCCACGTGAAGAGCTCATCTTTTAAAAATGCTTTCTTTTAATCATTTGAGTAATCTCATTTTGTTCAGTTGACCTTCAATATGTGTCAGGATGAGCAGGACATTCAGCTGTGTCGGGAATTCTTTAGAAAGTGGAGCAACCTCCTCAGTCTAGTGCCTTCTAGGCATTTTTGGAAGAGTGTTCCTCATAATTGGCCATCTTAGTTTGAGCTGATGGGAGTTGTAGTCTAAAAAACATGTAGAGCCCCAGTTAGAGAAAAGAGCCGTGTAAACTTGTGCAGCCCATGCACTACCAGCGTGTCTGCGCTGAGAGAAAGCATTATCAACCCTTTCCTCTAGTTTTTCCCTACAAGGAAGGAGTGTGAGGGCTTTAGCTGCTGTTTTTCCTTGAAGCAGGGGAAATTGAGCAAAACTTGACTGCTTTGACTATGAGGAAAGCCAAGGTTTTGTATACTTTGATCGCAGGGTTATGTGACAATTTTTAGCTTCCAGTCTTCTCCTTGGGAGCTGAGGATTGCCATAAAGTTGTTGAGACTGTCTTCCTCGCTCCATCACCATCTTTAAAGTGAAAATAAAGGTAGTAAATAGTTAACATTTCTCAGGGCAAGCTTAGGGAACAGATATGGAAACCGGATGGTTGCAGAAATATGGGTGGAAAAGCTATGACTTTCAGGTTCATAATGACAGGAGCATAAAATACAGGTCATTTGGCAACAAGTCAGAAACAACTTATAGTGGCTCTAATAGAGCTTTCAGGGTAAGTAAGATATTCAAGGAGTGATTCTACCAGTAAGCTTTCATGACTGACTGGGATTTGAACCTAGGCCTCCTGAGTTTTAGACTGTCACTCTATCCTGTATATCACACTAGGTATTATAGATAAAGGTAAAAGCCATCCTTGCTTGAAAGCCAGTCGTATCTGACTCTAGGGTTCAGTGCTCATCTCTGTTTATAGCCAAAGAGCCAGCGCTGTCTGCATCTGCAGACGTTTCCATGGACATGTGGCAGGCATGACTAAATACTGGAATGTACAGAACTCTGTTTACCTACCCACCGAAGTGGTCCCTACTTATCTACTAGGTTGGCAGGAGCTAGGACAGAGACAAGAGCTCGCTCCTTCATGTAGTACTCGGGAATCGATCTCTGATCTTCCAGTCAGTGAGTTCAGCGTCTTAAATAAATATGTAAACCTTGGGAACAGGAAAAACTGAGTAATGCTAATGTCTACTATAGGCTTCAAGATGAAATAAATATATATGCTAAACAGAAAGAAATTCATTTCCTATACTCTTTAACTTCATTCTTTTATAATTGAACAGTATTCCTCTGAAGAAGAGGAAGTTGATCTTCAGACTGCACTAACAGGCTACCAAACAAAACACAGGAAATTACTGGAACCAGTGGATCATGGGAAGATTGAATATGAGTCCTACAGGAAAAACTTTTATGTTGAAGTTCCTGAGCTAGCTAAGATGACTCAAGAAGGTAATAAGAAACACAATCTGAAAGTAGCGTGCTAAGTTCAGTGGGTTGGATCTAGAAACCTTGTAAAGTGGACTCTGATAGTCACAGAAGTTGTATGGATGAACAATTTTTTGCTAATTTTCATGATAGGCTTTTTGTTAAAGTAGGAAATAAAGGTCTGATAAGCTATAGGGCTTGTGTGGAATTTGCTGACACCATTGTTGATTGTTAGGTTATTGATTGTAAGATATTTTTCACATTAATTTGTTCCATTTAAGAAAGGATGAGGAATTATACAAAAGAGCAACTCTCTTAATTCCTGGAAATTATTTTCCTTTGCTTGCCTCAAGGTTTTTCTGGATGCTTCCTAATTTCTTTTTGAAAAGGCAAGACCCTGAAGTTATGTGCAGCCAGCCTCCTGCAGTTGTAGTCTAACTACCCTTTAGGCTCTTTAGAGCAGGGGTGTCCAAACTACGGCTCATGGGCCGGATCCGTATCCGGCCCATGGGTCGTAGTTTGAGCACTCCTAATTTAAGCAGAGAAATGGCAGCTTAAAATCTATCTTGTTGCAAAACAGATTGCACGGCATGTTTTACTTCTGCTTCCAGTGGGAGGAACCATATGACCGGCCCACTGAACCACATGACTGGCCCACGGCCCAAAAGGTTTGAGCACCCTCTCTTTAGAGGATGCTTCCTGAAGAACTGTTGTGCCCAGGAAGCACTGTGATAACTTCCATGGTTGCATGTTTACAACAGGAAGTTACATGGAGTTAAGCTGTGCAGCCTCTTCGATGAGGTGGGAAAATGTAGGTATTGCTAGAACAGAATTCTGCCAGGGGAATTCTGGAGAATTCAGGGAGTTTGGAGTCCACATAAATCTAAATGGTACATCACTACTGGCCATTATTTGTTATATTGGCATATTTTTATATAGCTGCTTTCCTCCCAAAAAAATTGTTGCAGAAGTTAGTAACCAGTCTACAGAAAATGTGCCTCTACTAATGTGGAAACATTAATTGCATAACTTAAATTGTGTGTTGCAGAGGTAAACGCCTATAAGTTGGAAATGGAAGGAATTACAGTCAAAGGTAAAGGATGTCCAAAGCCAATCAAAACCTGGGTACAATGCGGCATTTCTATGAAAATCTTGGCTTCCCTGAAAAAGTAAGTAGAACAGTACAATAAAATGCAGTTTTAATTTGTTACACATGAAATGGCCTAACTAGGTTCTTGTTTGCTGATTTATGTTTGCAGTATACAGTTATGGTGCGGGCTTTATATACGAAATTGCCTCACAAACCATGTAATTAAGAATTAAAGAATTATAATTAAATAATAATAAAATAATAGATTAAGAAAGGATTGAAAGTTTCACATTTACTTTATATGGATGTTCTAAAATTGTTTGGAAAGACGAGCTGAATTGAATACTTTGCTAGAAAGTATAAAGGAATGTGGTGTTGGAGGAGAGTTTTGAGAATCCCCTGGACAGTGAGGAGAACAAATAGGTCAATCTTGAAAGAAATCAGTCCTGACTGCTCCTTAGAAGGTCAAATAGTAAAGATGAAGATGAAGTTCTTTGGACATCAAATGAGAAGAGAAGATTTACTTGAGAAAGCCTTGATGCTGGGAAAGGTGGAGGGCAAAAGAAGAAGGGGGCGGCCAAGGATGAGATGGCTAGATGGTATTGTGGACGCAGTGGGCACAGAGCTGAGAGGGCTGAGGAGGATGGTGGAGGACAGGGGTGCCTGGCGGAAAATGGTCCATAAGGTTGCAAAAGGTCAGAATCGACTGTGCGACTGAACAACAGCAACAACAACAAAAAGGAATTTAGTAAAAACATTGGAATGCAATTTGGAATTAACAAGTATGCAGCAATTATAATTAAGGCAAGCAAAATTGTCAAAGGTGATGGATTCGAAGTAAATAATGAAGACTGTATAAAAGCAATAATATCAGAAGAGGGATAAAAATACCTGAGAGTTCTGCAAGCTTATAATCTGCAGCAATCAAGTCAGAAAGCTACTTCTACAAAATATATACTTTGTCTGGAAAATCTTGAACTCAAATCTGAGTTGAGTTAATACCTAACGGCAATTAATGTCTGGGCAGTGCCTGTTATACAATATGCAACTGAAATAACTGATTGCACCAAAATGGAATTGGACAACCTAGGATGAAAAACAAAAAAGCTTATGACTGCACATAATGCCCTGCACCATTTGTATTTACTGAGAGCTAAGGATGGCAGAGGGGCTCCTACAGATGAAGCAGACAGTAGAGAAAGAAAAGCATAGCTTGAATTAAGAAAAGTGAAGGGCTAATGCTTAAGGAAGTTAATAAAGGAAGTCTTTTGAAAACAGTGAAGCAGAAGGGCCGGCAAGTCAGCAGTTCGAGACCCGGGTACTGCATGATGGTTTGAGCACCCGTCTCTGTCCCAGTTCTTGGGGACATGAAAGGAACCTCATTCAGGCATCCCCTGAGTGGAGTTTCTCCAGAAAAAATCCTTTCAAGCCAGAATAATTTCTGATATGAAATTATTATTTATTATTATTATTGTTGTTCTTCTTGTTGTTGTTGTTATTATTATTATTATTATTATTATTATTATTATTATTATTATTATTATTATTATTATTATTATTATTATTATTATTAATTAACTGGAAAAATAAGCCTATGCATGGTCCATACTTGAATAACAGAAGAATGATCGGGAGTAGGAATGTTGAAGAAAGAAAACTGAAGGATTGATCTTGGCAGCTCAGGAATATGTTTTGCCAACAAATTGCATGAAAACTAAAATACAGCATGTATCCAACAACAGCAAATGTCGACTTTGCAATGAAAAGGTTGAAACAATAGATCACCTGCAAAATTGCACGGGCTGATTATCTGGAGCACCATGTCAGAGTTGCAGAAAATATTCATTGGAAACTTTGTCCGACATTTGGATTTGAATGCAGTAAACATTGTTGGAAACTTAAAATTATTGTGGGAATTTAAAATTCAAATAGATAGTTGACTTATAACACACCTGATATAACTATTGTTGAAAAGAAGGCCTGGTTTATTGACATTAATATACCAGTGTCGGGATGCATGAATTGGGGAGAAACAGCTGGAGAAAAACACAAAAAACTGATTTCCAAATTGAAGGTTTATGGGAGAAAAAAATCTCTTGTATGCATAGTAATAATTGGAACCCTTGGTGCAGTATCTAAAGGAGTGCCAAGTATTTGGACATTTTTGATTTTTTGGACTTGAATATCCTAACTTTACAAAAAAAAACTATATTCAGAATTGCCTATATCCTTAAGTGTTCATTAAGGTTAACAGTTCTTAGTTTCCTTGGTTAGGTCTTGAGCTGTTAGTTTTATATCAATCTTTGACTGTGAATCTAATAGTAGTTTTTTATGATGATGATGATGACGGTGGTGGTGTCATCAAGTGTATTCTGATTTTAGGCAACCCATTCCAGGGTTTTTTGTAGGTAGACGCTACACAGAAGTGGGTTTACTGTTTCCTTTTTCTTGGTCTGCACAGGCTGGTTCTTCTCCTAGGAGGTACAGTGGGGAATCAAACTCCACATTGGATTAATTCTGATCATCATGTATCACCAGTTCACTGTTCATACACATTGTATGCTATGTTTCCCACAATATTTTATATTCAGACCGTGTGTGTGTGTGCATGCGTGCGTGCACGTGAGTGTGAGTGTGTATAACCAGTTTCTGAAATGTAGGACTTGTTTATGTATAAAGGCAGTTAATGTTTGCAAATTGAAATACAGGACTTGCTCATGTTCTTAAAATGTCTTTTTTCTTTCTTTCTTTCTTTCAGACATGGCTATGAAAAACCCACTCCTATTCAGGCTCAAGCAATACCTGCGATTATGAGTGGACGTGATTTAATTGGCATTGCTAAAACGGGGAGTGGAAAGACTATTGCCTTTCTGTTGCCTATGTTCAGACACATTATGGACCAGAGACCATTAGAAGAAGGAGAAGGTCCAATAGGTACATACGATGCTGTGGAGTTTTGTTGTGTATATTTTTTGCATATCAAAGCAGAATGAGACTTTTGAGAGGAAACCCTTTCATGTGCTATAAATTTGTTTTATTGTTGAAACAGCCCCCACCCCCCGAGCAAGAAGGGCAAAATAGAGTGGAACCTTGGTTAACAAATGGCACGGTTAACATAAAAATCGCATAACAAGAGGAGATCCCTAGAAAATAGTGGCTCGGTTTACAGATTTTGTTCCAGAATGGATTAATTGGTTTTCAATGCATTCCTATGGGAAACTGCATTTTGGTTAATGTATTTTGGTTTTCAGTACATTCCTTTTTGCTGTAAGAAATGTCCTGGAGAATGCATTCATTACATTAACCAAGGTTCCACTGTATCAGAGTCTGGTTCAGTGATACATAAAGCAAAGCAATCACACTTATATACTTCCCCATAGCACAGTGATGGCAAACCTTAGCACACTGGGAATTGAAATCCAAGAACAGCTGGAGTGCTAGTAAACCTATTTGTGTGGATTCACAGAGACTTGGGCTTCTGGGAATTTGAAGTCCAAGAACAGCTGGAGTGCCAAGGTTCGCCATCACTGCCATAGCACTTAGTGACCTCTCTGGGTGATTCACAAGTTAGTTAGCATTTTGCCCCCAACATGCTGGGTATTTATTTTATCAACCTCGGAAGGATAGAAGGCTGAGTCTACCTTGAGCCAGCTCAGTTTTCTTCATTTTGTCTTCCAGTTTAATCATTATCCTATTACAGGTTTTGCACATCTTTTGAACATACATGTTATGATTTGCAAGCTGGTTTTCTGCTCTTAACTCTGGTGCTGTTCGGCGAGTTCCCTTGTCCCAGGGCTATGCAACTTGGTTAGCTCCACGGACTTTATGAAAACACCCAGTTGCAGCTCGCGCTTTTCTCACAGTTAAGAGCAGCAAGGAAAAAGTGATGCATATTAAATTAGTGAAAAAATCATTACTATCTAGTAGTGGTAAGGAGCCAAGGTACTCGTGTGAGCTGGTTTCAGATTATGTATCCCATTTTACCTTGATGTTTTTATGTGGGATTGGGGGATAATTGGATGGGAGGGAGGTTAAAATTTGAGATTGGATCATAAATTAATCCATTGTTCATAAGAGTATTTTCAGGATAGTCAAAGTGTCTGAACTGCTTCAGTTATATACCCAAGATCCTGGCTGTATTTTGATGAAATAGTCTAGGTTTTGAGACTATAATTCTACCCTTTGTTCTTTTCAGCTGTTATTATGACTCCTACCAGAGAACTCGCTTTGCAGATTACAAAGGAGTGTAAGAAATTCTCAAAAACCCTTGGGGTTAGAGTTGTGTGTGTATATGGAGGAACAGGAATAAGTGAACAGGTACATAATGAGACTTGTATCTGATTCTGTTATCTTGAGCTGTGTTTCAGGGATTAAAAATTTCTGCTTGGAATACA
Source organism: Bradypodion ventrale (assembly GCA_035047345.1). Classification (NCBI taxonomy): domain Eukaryota; kingdom Metazoa; phylum Chordata; class Lepidosauria; order Squamata; family Chamaeleonidae; genus Bradypodion; species Bradypodion ventrale. Next base: position 266,227 of record JAWDJE010000007.1, read on the forward strand.
TTCCTGTTTTCAGTTTTATGTTTGGCAGCCTCTTTATAACTTAGTTATTTATTCAGAGAGTTTAAGACACTGTGATGACACTGGGTCCAGATAAATGTGAGCAGAATCCAGAATATGCAGAAAGCTATTTCTAACTTCTTTCAGCTGTTGCCCTCTGCCCTTCTTATGTCATGTATCTGTTACGGTTAAAATTATAAATAACGTACTTTTATAGCCTTAGAGACCAGAGATGACTTCTCAAGTTGTATGAATATGTTTCATCAGGTTTCATAACACAGATATGCCATAGTTCATACATTTTTGAGAGATAGAATATACACAGTACTTTGTAGTTCAGATGCTGCAACAAAACCTTCCACTGATCGGTGTAGTCCAGAACCAGGGCAGTACACCTCAGGATACTGGTAAAACAGTTTTTGAAAAAGTAGCTGTGTTCATTTGTTTGTGCAAACATATCTGAGAAAGTTGTCATTAAAATGTAGCAGTTAATCTTTAACGTGCCACAGTGTTTGTTCCTTGTTGTTGATGTTCTTTTGTCTAGTTTACCATAGTCCTGTTTCTGCAAACACTCTTCTATGTGTTTAAGATGACAAAAAAAACCTAATTGGAAACTATAAGGCTGTGGTGAGAAATCTTTTCCTTCCAGATATTTGGTCTGGAACTTCCATATTAATTTACTACTGACTATGGTGCCTAGAGCTTATGGGAGTGGATCTAAAACCTCTGGAGGGCTAGAGATTGCTCATCATGGCTGTAGGGCATGGTTGGAGAGCCTTTATAAGTGCCAGGACCATGTTCCCTTGCGGCTAAATTAAAAAAGCTGCTTCTTTTAAAAAGGCTGATGAGCCCTGAGCAGTTCACAGTGTTGCAAGTGATTGTGGCGACAAATGAGAGGCTGTGGGCTGGTTGTAGCAGAATGAGCCATATGTTTCCAAACTATACTGCATACTGTCTCCAGATTTTCTTTTACAAGAAACTATGCAACATATCAATATTTACAGTTGAAGTTGTTCATAGGTTAAGTAATATGATTTAACACTTACTGATTTGTAATTGGGATTATTCTTTTTCATTGTTAATTCTTAAAATTATTTTCTTTGCTTTTGATAACTAGATTGCTGAGCTGAAAAGGGGTGCTGAAATAATTGTTTGCACACCTGGTCGTATGATTGATATGTTAGCAGCTAATAATGGTAAGAAAAGATTTCTTATATTTTCAAAATACATTTTCCCTATAAGCGGGTTTCTGAAATTTCATGTTTCTGTTGAAGCTGTGATATCTAATATGGCATCTTACCACCTAAATGGCTTTTTCCATTTCCTTTTCATAGAGATTCTGAAAATGTTTTGTAGAATACAAAACAGAATAAACAGGTACCTCAACTTCAGAACTGGCTGCTTAAGATACCTGTTCATTTCTGTCACTCATTTTGAAGTTATTTTGTTTATCTGGTAGTATTGATTCTAATGCAACATTACAGTATATTATTCGAACAAAATTTAGCTTTTTATTTTTTTTAAATTGAGGTGAACACACTTAAAAAAAGGAAACTTGTTGCATGGCTATAATTCATCCTACTTGGCACAATAAATGAAAGAGATATTACAGCTTTACCGTGCTTTTTACTACAATGTTGCATGCTTGTCAGATAATTATGATGATTTGTTCAAATATTGTTATTTAAAACCTCTACTAAACTGTTGACATTTGACTTCTGCGGAAAAAGTCTCTTCAAGAATTATAGAACTGGGCTTCCAAGACTAAGCCATCAAAGGTAGGTGCATCAGTACTGTTCTCAAGTATTGCATACTTGGAGTTTAATAGGTTGTAAACATATTTTCCTGTTTAACATTCCTGAGTATTCACCTTGAATTTTCTACTTTATAATACACATTAAAATAATATTTTCCTGGCTGGATCTTTAAACAAATAACCTCTTGCTTAGAGATAAATAGTGTAGCACCAAACTGAGATTTAACCAATGAAGTTTACAATCAGTCTCAAGGTGTTAAATAGTGGATGTAGCTATCTGAGATCCTGAGAAGATGTAGGCAGCTGGGGATGGGATTTTCAAGGGGAGGGGAGGTTGGAACTACAGGTCCAATAATTCTCCAGTAAAGCTTAGCTAGCTTTAGTTATGCTTATCTTCCTCTTTAGAAGTAAAGCTCCCAATTAGCAGTGGAACAGGTAGCGAGGACGAAGCTAGAGCCAGGTAAGCCTCAGAGCCTTCCAGTTGAAGGCTTGTACCTAGTTATCCGTAAGATATCTGAACCAAGTGGAACTGTCAGAAAGGAAAATAATGGGGTTTATAGTGCAATAAATAAATAAATCTACAAGTCTCATCCCCAGAAGTGGCCGTTGGGTTGCTGAACGTTATCGGTCTTGGGTTTATACTATAGGGAAATTTCCTAGTGTCTTTTGCTTGCAAGGTGCTCCTAAACCTCCCATAAGGTTTCTGTTCTTAGATTCGGTGAAGGTTAAGGAATGTTTCTGATTGTGTTTAAGAGCTAGAGTGACAGAAACAGCAGTGCTGCCATTCCAAAATGCTTAAATCCTCTTTTAAAATAATAGCTGATGCCCAGGTTCATGTGCACAGTGGTGGTAATGTCAGCAGCAGAGGTGTATCACTGCTCCGTAAAGGCAAATCTCCCATAAAGGCAAGTCACCACTGCTTAAAGGCAACTTTAGGGTGAGCATGACAAATGCACATTGCAGTGAAGTTGCATGTACTCCAAAATTGCCATAGAAAGACTTTAATCAGTGGCAATTTGTTAGTCACTGTTTTAATCATCGGGAACACAAGTTGAGCAATAAGATTGGAGTAATTAAATCCGCATAATTCTTTGGTTTTGAAGGCTCAGGTTTCCTTGTTTTAAATCCTCAAATTGCTCTCTTCTGATTTCAAACTATATGGGATTAGATCCTCAAAAGAAAACACTTTCATTCATTCAGGCTATGCATCTCTGTACATTTGTCTGATTCTCTTCCTCCCATTTCAGTTACTGTGCTCTCTATTACCTACTGCTTGCCAACCATCTAGACTAGAGTATGGACATACGTGTTGTAGGTAGTTGTAATCCAGATCTTTTAAAAAGCCATAAATTGCTCATCCCTAATCTACTGAGATGCTGTACTGGGTGTAAGATGGGAGGAATTCAATTAATCATTTACTGCATGTTCTTTTATGCTTGCACACAGGTTAAATCCATTGTTAGTCTCATCTGGAGTGAAACTCTTGAAATTTGTGCAATTACATTACTTTTGACTAAGAGGTTCCATTCACTTTAATGCTGTTGATGCTGTTTTTAGCTTACTGGAGGTATATAAGTGCAGCAAATAAATAAAATACAAATAATAATGGGTCTACCCTATTTGGGAGTAACATTAGTTATTGTCCAGTGACTGTTTTAAATACATTTTATGTGTTTACCTTTGAGGAATAATCTGTTGTACTTTATATTTAACAAAATTATTTTAACTTTGATGAAATGCTAAGCAAAAGACACCATGTTTACATCTATATGTTATTGCCGGTGTGAGGGTCATTATTTAGCTAATATTGCTGAGGTTTGAATTGTGTCTGTAGGTGTGGAAAATTTTGTTTAAGAATTCTGTTTGTATTTAGTTGCTACTTCAAAGCTTAGTGTGAGAAATTATTGACGAGATCTGACAAAGCTTTTTATTGCCTTCATTGTTTTTAAACTTCCATCCTGCTATAAATATTTCAAATTGTAATCGACATGAAGACTTTTGTAAAGCTTCAATTAGCAGTAGGTCTTTGCCTTCCACACATGCGCTGTAATCTCTAATATGTTTTTTTCTAGGTGGCGCTCACAGATAGTGGCTGATGTGGCTCGTTGCTTCACCTCAGTCTTAGTTTTATGATGTGTTTTGGTGAGGGCTGTTTTCTCAATTTTACAGGTTCTTCTGGCCCTGTGCTAGTAAGCAAGAGAAGAGCCTGACAGAATAATGGGCCTTGTGTGCATCAGGACACAGTTGCTAAAATGTTTGTTACGGGAACAAGAGATAAGGCATTTACTGAAATTGATTTTCTAAAATAAATACAATTTTAAACATTTCTTTAACATTGCCACTAAACTTTAGTTGCTAGTGAAAACGTCTATCACTTAATATGCATTTGTTGTGAGGGGAAATAGCCTTTCGATTGATTTTGTTTTGTTTTGTTTTTCTCTCTCCTTTCTCTAGGTCGAGTGACAAATCTTCGGAGAGTAACGTATGTTGTCCTTGATGAAGCTGATAGAATGTTTGATATGGGCTTTGAACCTCAGGTGAGAATAGAAAATTACTAATTTGCAGTATGTTTTTGCTTAAGGCTGAATGGAGAGTTGTTTTAAGTAAAACAGCATTTATTTGCTTCTGCCCTATGATGCATTGGTATTAGTTCTTCAGTAGTAGTGTGTTGTTTTTTTAAAAAAAGTAACTAGCATACAATTTAGATTTGGTTAATCTGTGATTTGGGTGCCCGACACTGCACAGACATGAAAGAATCAAAAACAAGCAGAGCCATGAGCCTGCCAAGTGTCACGTAGGCCTCTGCATTCAATTCGCTGAACTAGCCACAAAATCACAGTAAGGAAGTAGGACAGGGGTCCTCAGCCTATGGCCCGTGGGCCGGACCCAGCCCTCAGCACCATTTCATGTGGCCTGCAGGGCTGCCGTTTCCAGTCTGGCCCGTTGCTTGAAAAGTTTGAGAACCCCTGAAATAGGAGAACTGGTTCATACTGAACTTGTTAGACTCTAATCAGACAGCTTGAGCACCGTTGCCTTAGATTCCTCTGCAAGTTACTGTGTTTATCTCCTGAAGAAGACGGGGGTCTGATTTGAAGTGGGAGTGATTTGATCCTGAAGCATTTTGACTTTAATCTTTACCTTAAAACAGGTTATGCGCATTGTAGACAATGTGAGACCTGATCGTCAGACTGTTATGTTCTCTGCCACCTTCCCTAGAGCCATGGAGGCTTTAGCTCGTCGAATATTAAATAAGCCAGTTGAGGTCCAGGTTGGTGGCAGGAGTGTCGTTTGCTCTGATGTGGAACAGCAGGTGGTAAGTTAAACAACTCTACTTTCCAAATCTGCTTTTGTAATAGTGGTCAAAAAACAGTGTTTCAGGCAAAATTATGTATTCAGCACACTTAATTCTCAAGGATGTTTTAGATCTCTAAAATACATTGACTGAAATCCTATGTGTTCTGGCATAACATAAAGAAGCATGTTGGGTTTTATGCCCAAACCAACAGCATTGCACAGTCAGATTGTGCAGTTGATTGAATGGCTCTGATTTTGCCCATTGCACAATACGTCTGTGGAAGTATTTTCAGAATTCTCCTTTCACTTGGCCACACTTTACCTTAATGCTACCACAACGTTGCATTGTGAAAATGGAGCTGCACAACAGGGTTTTCAACCAATAAGTTTACAAAATCAATTTTCAAATAGTGAGTGTCTTTACCATTGCATTACTTTAGTATACAGGTCAATATATCTAATGGTGATATAGGTTTTTTTTTCTTACCCCAGTAATATATTTTTTTCATTGAGAGTTGCTTTTACAGCCTGGAAGCTATCGTGCTAGGAAAATTCATATGATGAGCAGAGAGGGTTCCTGTGAGAATAGGGAAAAAAACATTTCTTTTGCATTGAGACAGAGACTGAAATTTTGCTCAAAAACTGGCACAGTTAGTTTCATTCCAGAATAAAAACTCTTAGAATGAAACATGGGAAGAAGAGGAGGAATCTGATGGTCGCTCTTCCAGTGGCAAACAGTAATGGCTTATTAGTTATGGAGTAAAGCAGGGGTTCCCAACCTTTTCCTGCCAGGGTCCTGACCACACCCCTTCAGTCAGCTGAGGGGCCGGACACATGGTTCTTCCCAGTGGCAGCAACGGCACATGCATTTACGCCACATTTGCTGGCATTTTACCCATCTCCGGCACTTCCCTTGGAGGAAGGAGTGAGTGAGGAACATTTTTTGCACCATTTTTGAATTTTTCGCTGCATTTTTGCAGTGTTTTGGTGCAAAAAAAAAAACCAACCCAGTGATTTTGGCACTTCCAGTCACATTGGGGCACTACTGGCATCAGCAGCAATTCGGCCTGGCAGCCAGATCCGGCTCACGGGCCATAGGTTGGAAACCCCTGGAGCAGTGGTGGCAAACCTGTGGCACACGTGCCAGAGGTGGCACTCGGAGCCCTCTGTGGACACCCGTGCAGTCACCCCAGCACAGAGTTTGCCCCGCCCAGCAGCCCAATAGGAGCACTTCCTCCCCCAACACAGAAGTCACCCCACCCCTTTGTCCAGCAGCCAAGTGGGAGTGTTTCCTCCCCCCAGCACAGAGTTTGCCCTGTCCCTCTGCCAAACAACCCAGTGGGAGCGTTTCCTTCGTCCCCTGTTGCTGTGATGGCACTTTGCGATAAATAAGTGGGTTTTGGGTTGCAGTTTGGCACTCGGTCTCTAAAAGGTTCACCGTCACTGCCCTGGAGTAAAGGAACGGTACTTAAACACTATGAAGTCTTTTTAAAATATTGGGATTGAAGGTGATTTCAGACCTTGTTCTTTTATATTCCAGGATGGAATTGACAGTGGAAAGGAAAGGTTACAGAAATCTACCTCTTTTCTTTTTGAATCTTGTTTCAGAGTAGTGGGTATAGCCTGTTAAATATATGTAGTGATAGGCAGACTTTCCCCCACAAAATTTGGAAAGGGTAGAGCAAAACTCTTGTCCGATTGCTACATGCAACAATAAAGGTGTAAATACTGTAACTGTTTTAAAGCAAGACTTACATCTGTGTAATTGCAGATATATGCTAAAATGTTTGATTTGTGTGTGCTTGTTCTAGTTTAGCTGTGTTCTAGTTTTTTAAAAAAATCTGCTCTTTCCCTCAATTGTGTTCTTTCAGATTGTCATAGAGGAAGAGAACAAGTTTTTGAAATTGCTTGAACTACTAGGACACTATCAGGAAAAAGGATCTGTGATTATATTTGTGGATAAACAAGAACATGCTGATGGATTGTTGAAAGACTTAATGAGAGCTTCTTATCCATGCCTGTCACTTCATGGAGGTAGAAGAAAATCTTCAAGCCTTTTAAATAATTTAACTAGGATAATAAAGTATGAAACCTTCTTTGGTACTTAACTGTTCCTTGTTGTGGGTTGTCTTTTGTAGGTATTGATCAGTATGATAGAGACAGCATAATAAATGACTTTAAGAGTGGCGTGTGCAAACTCCTTGTGGCTACATCCGTAGCAGCCAGAGGCCTTGATGTAAAACAACTTACACTTGTAATCAATTACAGTTGTCCCAATCATTATGAAGATTATGTGCACAGGGCAGGCAGAACTGGGCGAGCAGGCAACAAGGTATATTGACCATATTTTTACTAGCTGTTTAAATTCTTCTAGCTGATTAAATTTTTCTAGCTGATTAAATTTTTCTTTTTCTGCTGTATCCGAATCCGAATATTGGTGATCCTAATAGTGATCAGCCATAAAGATTGTCCTGGGAGCAATATAATGCAGTGGCCTTCCATTTATTTGCCTTCTGCATTGCAGTGTGACACCCATACCACTGATCCAGTTCCATGAGTCACTTTCTGGTCCTGAGCCCTTTTGGTACACAAAGTCCTCATCAGCTCCAGGTCAGGATTTATGAAGCTGCTGCCCTCCCATCAAGATGGATTCAAGTGGGATTTAATCCACTTGGGGACCATCACCCTTCCATGTGGACTTCACCTCCCAAGGCCACTAGTCCTCAGGGTGGTCAGGTTAGTTAATCGCTGCCTAGCACTCGGCGTTGAGTCACTGGCAGTATGGTCTACTCTATGACCATAGCAGGATAACCTTACCAGAAAGACGATTAAATATCTGGTTTGATTAAAATGATGCATTGCTTGCTGCTCTGTTGTATAATGGTGCAGGTGCAGGCAAAAATGGGGGTATTAAATGAGCATCTCTGAGAGGAATAAAAGGAAAAGTATCACAATTTCCCTCCCATTGCAGCAAATGGGAAAAGACTGCAAGAGGAAAGAAAATTATAGAGGTTTTTTTTTTCATAACCGTTTTCTATGGCTCCCTACAAAACTAGTATTTGGAAAGTTCTGTCTGACAACAAATTGCTGATGCACTCTGCTTTTGAAACCCCTTTCCCCTAGTACAGTGATGGTGAACTTTGGCACTCTAGCTGTTCTTGGACTTCAAATTCCCTGAAGCCATGATCAGCAGGAGTGCTGACTTGGGCTTCTGGTAATTGAAGCCCAAGAACAGCTGGATTGTCAAGGTTAGCCTCCAGAGCCCTAAATGCATGTGGGTTAAAATAAGTGGGGGAAAACAGATCTTATACTGGAATTCAGATTATCCATAATATGATTATTGCGTTATTTAAAGGGATATGCATACACATTCATAACTGAAGACCAAGCACGGTATGCTGGTGATATAATTAAAGCTTTGGAGCTGTCAAGTAATCCAGTTCCTCCTGAGTTAGAGAAGTTGTGGAATGATTTCAAAGATCAACAAAAGGCTGTAAGTAAACAATTTTCTTTTTGTGCTGGGAAGGATTTCATAGGGGCAAGCTGTTATGATCATCTGGGGAGGACCCTTGTGGTGTTGTAGAGTGCATTATTGTGATATTATTAGAGATAGACCAGGCACAGAATGAGAGGAAAGCAAGCATGGCACATATACATGCTTACACTGAGGCAGTGGGGCCTGGCACAAGATGGCAGTGGGAAGAGAGGGTTACTCTTGCTTTTTAAAGATATGTGCAGATAAATTGGACTTTTTCTTCATCTGGTGCTGCCTGACCCTAGATTTCCTTTCTGAGACCCAGCTAAGCACAACAATTTACTGAACTTAGCCAGAACCCCTTATCCAGCAAGATTGTGCAGTTCTAAGGCAATTTGAATTTTGTTTCTTTGTATATTTACATTGGTATTTATATGAGGTTGTATAACACCAATTTTTTAAATGTGAAATCAGTTCTCCCACCTTAACATGGAATTCTTTCCCATTAAATTATCTCATACAACAAATATTGAAACCATCACAAATAATAGTTTTAAAACCAAGCTGGAATTATGTTGCTTTTTACTGTGTGTCATATGGCTATTAACATATTAACATATGTGGTTGTCTTTTTAATGAGGGTCGCTCAAGGGCTTTTTTGTTACCCTTTTGGATATTGAGAAGTCCTATTGAAAATAGCAACACAGTCATTGGGATAGTTAGCTGCCTTTGGAGCCATTGGATTCTGCATTTGTCGAGAAGTTTCTGTCCTCATTATGTTGGGAGTCATTTCTGAACAAGGATATCATTATTATTTTTTAGGAAGGAAAGACAATTAAGAAGAGTAGTGGGTTCTCTGGAAAAGGATTTAAGTTTGATGAAACAGAGGAGGCTTTGGCTAATGAACGCAAGAAACTGCAAAAAGCTGCACTTGGTTTGCAGGATTCCGATGATGAAGATACAGCAGTTGATGTAAGTATTTATAATTGCTTATTAGTAGTTCACATGAGATATAAAATATGGAGCTGTTATGGGACTGTAAACTGTTTCAAAAGTCCCTTTTATCTGATTGATGTTGTAGACATTTTTGTATGGATGGTTTCAGTCTCGTGTCTGCTAAATATACTTTTCAGTTTGAATTCAGTTAAAAGTCTCTGGGCTCACATGGCTGTTACTCTTTATACTAACATGAAGAAATAAATGCTGTTTGCAGTGAAGGCCATTAATCTCCCGGCTGCCAAATTTTGATGTTTTTTTAAAAAACCATCTACCTAAACTGAGCTAACAATGCAGTGCTTGAAGTGGAAGACACTTGCTATGATCAGAGATTATAGCAGATATATATATATCTGCAATTGAAATTACATATATTATTTCTTAATAGATTGATGAGCAGATTGAAAGCATGTTCAATTCAAAGAAAAGAGTGAAGGACATGGCATCATCTGGTGGGACATCTAACGTTCCTGCCCCAACAGCTGGAAATGCAGAAAAATTAGAGATTGCTAAAAGGTTGGCATTGAGAATCAATGCACAGAAGAATCTTGGAGCCGAGTCACAAGTATTGGTGTCTTTTCAATTTAAGGTCAGTTTCTTCTACCAATCTACCATTTCTAAATTTATATTGAATGTTACTTTTTTGTTGAGTGAGTGTGTGTGTGAGAGAGAGAGAGAGGGGGGGGGGTAGTTGCTGTCTGCTATGGTCAGGCACAACCATTGTTGATTGTGTATGTCAGGATGTAGATCCACAACTACTTAAATTAATTCTTATCAGAAGGCTCAATTTCATTTATTCATATTTATACCCCGCGCTTTTGATGCGAGCACCACTGAGGGTGGCATTATACTAATTTCTAATCCTAAATTTATAGAGACAATAGAGCACATTTGTTTTGAGAAATATTTTGATCCTGGATTTATTGCACCAAATAAGTATTTTCATGTTTTTTGATCTGGCACAACTGACTTAAAGATCTCCTGGATCAGAAACACTTATTTATTTATTTATTTATTTATTTATTTATTAAATTTATATACCGCAATTCTCAGCCCTAGGACCGACTCAATGCGGTTTACAAGATAGGAATACAACACAGTAATACAGCATAACAATCCCACAAAAAAGAATACAATATATCACAATACATTACAATATATTCAATACAGTTCATTAAACAGTTACACCAATGCAAAGTGCAAAAGCAAATACAAATATAAATTATACAAAATATCATTAAATACAGTACTGAATCCCCAGAACAATAGCCCAAACCCTCAGTTCCCTCCCGTCCATGAAAAACCCCTGGCTTCGAAACATTCTCACCGAAGCCCTAAAGTCCCCACTACTGGGAAAAACTGTTCCAGCTGGGCTCCCACCTTCCCTGACCGGGCGGGCCAGGGAAGGGAGCCGAAGATGAAGCATGACCTGCTGATCAATAGCAGAAGGTTGTTTTTGATTCGATTCGATTTTTAATTTGTATCCCGCCATACTCGGCTTGTAGGCTGACTCAGGGCGGCTTCCAACATAATTAAAGATTATTTGTGGACTTCCCATATATGTTTGATCGGCCACTGTCAGGAATGGGGACCCTAGACATTATTTTACGTGTCAGTCCTATTTTTTTTCTCCAACTGCTTAGTGCTCAAAGCAGTTTCCAGTCATAAAACATAATTAAAGCAACAAATGAAAACAAGTTCAATCACAAAATAATTAAAATCAAATGAAACCACGTCTGACATAAAAACCATTAACCTGCAGTTAAAATCCTCACAATAGATTAATAAAAACACATTCCAGTTTTAGAAAGATATATCTTCACAAGCTTCTTAAATGCAAGTAGAGTGGAAATGGGCCCCAATCCTGAGAGAAGTACATACTGCAGCCTGTGGAATGCACATACTGTATATGTAAAATGTTAACAAGTAGAGAATAATGAATGATTCATTTATAAGGCTTTCAACATTTACTGTATATAGAATGCATAATCAAGTAGCAAGTGAGAAGTTAAGAGTAAGCTAGATGTGATGGGTAACTCTTACGTAGTCTTCCATGATTAACTCTAATTTAAGCGAAATGTGAAAAGTAGCATATGGATAAGAGAAATTAAACCTGACCCTACTTTTTATCTGTTGTGATTCTCACCTTCAGAGCAGCCCCACTAACTTTTAATACCAGAAGTGAGCATACAAGTCTTTGAAATAATGGAGTACAGAGAGATAAGGAAAGAGATGGTTTAGTTTTCCTTACTGCCTGCACCTCTTTCATTTTTTAAAAAAATGTTTGATTTGGTACCTTGGCACAAATGTTGATGTGCCAGTTTATCTCATTCAACTGCAAAAATGATCCAGTCAAGAATCTGTCAACAAATTAAGTGTAGCCACTGTGTTCCACTGCTAAGATTTTAAAGGCATGCACTGTTGATATCTGCAGTATGGTCCACACTCTGTAGTTTGACACATTGGTAGTTTCTACCTACAGCATTAAGCTCTTCCCCTTCATTGATCAGTTTATAGTATGTATAGTGTATTCTAGATTATGGCTGGCACGTTTCTCTTGACACCCTACATGATTTCAGGCTCTCAAATTAATACCAAAACCCATGGTTCTGTTAATAATCATAACTGCTTTTTTAAACTTTTCTACTGGAATGCAATGCCAGTGTTAAAAACTCTGTTATTATTGAAATAAAGAGTTAGCATTATATTCATAATTGCTGGATAATAATTTGTTACAACTCACTTTTTGTTTTTACTGTTGGTTGAAGGATAGGTTATATTAAACAAAATGAAAGTTAGACATTTGGAATTCTTTTTACTGATGTTTTAAATAGAGTTATGCACAAAGATTTGGATCTGAGCTTTCCATGAACAGAGCTCTGTACATGGAATATTTTATTTATTTATTTATTATATTTATATACCGTCTTCCTTGCCCTGGGGCGACTCAAGGCGGTTTACATGTCATAAGATATACACAGGGCCCTAACGGCTCCTCTTCTGCCCACCCAGGCCTTGGTTGAGTGAGAGTCATATGTATATTCCCTCTGACATAAGGGGGATGAAAGGGCAGAGGGAGTTTTTACCAATTCCTCTTTCTCAGTTCATCTTGCAGAAATATGCTTCAGAGGGATGGGGAATGTTTTGGAGTAGAAGAGAATATTCACTCACTCAATTTGTTTACATTTTTATTGAGTTGTGGCTTGCAAGGAGAAGAAAGGGAATAAATTCTCCCAGCTTTCCCCACTTGCTACCGTTTGCAGGAGAATAAACAAATTTCAGTTGATAAACACATGATTTGTGATATATTGAAAACAGTGAAGAGGGTGAAACTTTCTGAAGTTCTTTGTATAAAGTTAGGAAGAATATTTTTTTTTTGCTTCTCTAGGAGCCCATTTAGCTCTCTAGTGTCCAAATACTGGTTTCTCTTTAAACGAGCTTTGTGGTTTTCATTTGTCTACATACTGTTTAGGATTCACATGTACAGTTTCTAAAACAGTTGGCACATTTCCCCAAATTTTTCTTGTATGTTTTATTTATTTATTTATTTATTTATTTATTTATTTATTGTTAAATTTTTATGCCGCCCACTCAGCCAAAGCTGACTCCAGGCGGTTCACAACAGTGGGTAAAAACAGATAAAAACAAATAAAACAGATAAAAACCAGCAATAAGAACCCACCCCTAAAAAGAGAGGGGTGCAGGAACTGAAGAAACCGTCGGGCAGGCATCCTCCCCTATATTAACCACCCAACGGAAGCCACCCCTCCACCTGCACCCCAAACTTGGCCCGCCAGCCAGGTTTTTAGTTCTTTTCTAAAGGGCAACAACTCCATCTGGAGACGCAGTTCCACAGGCAGGAGATTCCAAAGGGCCGGTGCGGACACAGAGAAGGCTCTCCTCCTTGTGCCAGAGAGGCGAGCCCCCCTGGCCGATGGCACTATTAGAGAGCCCCTCCGGTCCGCTCTGGTTGGACGGACAGTCATCCTTAGGGCGATGCGGTCTCTAAGGTAACCTGGCCCACTACCATATAGGGCTTTAAAGGTCAAAACCAGCACCTTGAATTGCACCCGGAGGCAAACGGGTAACCAGTGCAGCTCCCGCAGCAGTGGTGAGGCATGGGCATAACGTCCACACCCCATCACCACCCGGGCCGCCGCATTCTGGACCAGCTGCAGCCTCCGAATGGTCATCAAGGGCAGCCCCATGTAGAGCGCATTACAATAATCTAGTCTGGAGGTCACCAGAGCATGAGTGACCATGAGCAAAGAGTCCCGGTCCAAGAGCGTGCGCAACTGGCGAATCACCTGAAGTTGGGCGAAGGCCCTCCTGGCCACAGCTGCCACCTCTTCTTCTAGCAGCAGTCGCAAATCCAGGAGGACCCCCAAGTTGCGCACTGGGTCGGTCTGGGGCAAAATAGCCCCATCAAAACCAAAGATGGTAGCTCCCAGGATAACACAGGACCCCCCCATCCACAGCCACTCAGTCTTACTAGGATTCAGCTGTAACCCATTTGCCCCCATCCATATGTTTCTGAAATAAGAGTTTGCTTTGTTTTAAATACCTTACTGCAGGATGTCATGCAGCAAGCTACGAATGCGATCCTGAGAGGTGGCACTATTCAGGCTCCAACTGTATCTGCCAAGACCATTGCGGAGCAGCTGGCAGAGAAGATCAATGCCAAGTTGAATTATGTGCCCATAGAGAAACAAGAGGAAGAGAAACAGGAGGGGGGACAAAATGAGTCTTTTAAGAGATACGAGGAAGAATTGGAGATCAATGATTTCCCACAGGTGAGATTGTTTTTCAAAATCATACTGTTATATCTGTTGTCTATAGCACAGCATTCTGATTAGCAATCTGAGTATAAATTTTGTCCCCTAATCCCCACCCCACCCCTATAGGATCTGTCTAACAGAGATTTTTAATTCATAATTTAATTCAGGTTTTAGGTTTCTGTTGATATTGTATTATAATTGTTTCCATATGTAAAAATGGACTTGCCTCCTGAGCATCCCTTTTGTTATTCAGGCATATTTGTAGTTTACTAATGGATGACAGAATGAAACCTTATGAATTATGAGAATATGTTTTACTTTTTTTATACTTAAAATTGAGATTTTTAAAGATTTTTATACTGTAATTACATATAGTTATAAACATTTGGCATTTTAATAAAGGAAATTTGGAAACACAAATTAAGATAAGTACACCATTGAAATTGAAACATCTGCAGAAGCAGACAGCGCTGGCTCTTCGGTTTTGAAACAGAGATGAGCACTGAACCCTAGAGTCGGATACGACTGGCTTTCGAGCAAGGGAAACCTTTACCTTTACTTAGCTTTTTAAATTTAATATTCAGTGTCTTTTCTTTTCACTTGCCTCTTTGATCTACAGACTGCAAGGTGGAAAGTAACATCAAAAGAAGCATTGCATAGAATAAGTGAATATTCTGAAGCTGCAATTACAATCAGAGGAACTTACTTTCCTCCAGGCAAAGAGCCCAAAGAAGGAGAGCGGAAGATTTACTTGGCTATTGAGAGTAAGTATTACTTAGAGTTTCCAGTAAGTCCATATCTTTAATACCATCATCAAACTGTTGGGAAAAAAAGTCAAAAGCAATCTGGAACAATGTGAAAATAAATGCCACTTATTATCTGAAATCTTGTTGCTTGGCATAGTCAGTTGCACTAGAGTAGCCCATTTGTTTCAGTAAGGGTTTGATGACCGATTCTTCTGTAAGTTCTATTGATTCAATGGGCCTATTCTAGTTTGGGACTTCATTTAGCATAGCAACTTGCAATTAGAGTACACTATTTTGAATAATATTTACAGTAAAACCTCGTATAAAGGTTGCCTTGCTTAGAGACTAACTCGCTTAAAGAGCAGAATTTTCTCTGAATGGTCGCCTCGCTTAACAACTAAAACCAACCAAAAACTCGCTTGACAACTAAATCAGGGTTTGCAATCTCCCCCGCCAGAAGTCACAATTGGTCACTTAAAATGATGTTTTGCTTAAAGAGCAAACTCACTTAAAGAACAATCCCGTGGAACGCATTATGCTCTTTAAGCAAGGTACCACCGTATTCAAATTCCCACTAATACAGTGAGCCTGCTGTTGTGCAACTTACTATCCTAAGCATCAGGGTTTCAGCCTTTAAATATGATTCTAATGAAAGGATTTACAGTAATACCTCATACAAAGTCTGCTTCGTACAACATCGAATTCATACAACATCGCCTAATTCCTTGAAAAAAGATGCCTCATACAAAGTCACTGCGACTTTGTATGAGGCATTGGGGTTTTTCCCCGGGTTGGTTTGTCCCCTAAAATCAGGGTTGTTTGACATGTTTTTGTAATGTATTTAGCCTTTAGACAACGATTTCTTAAAGTTCTGTCAGTTTCCTGTCTGTTTCCTTGACTTTGCCCTGAAGTCTGTGCTGTTACAGTACAATGTATCTCTATGGAAACGACGTTGTACGAGGCATCTCAGCAAGGATTTGGACGTTGTATGAGGCATCGCGGCTAGGATTTTGCATGCCTCATACAAAGTCCAAATTCGTATAAAGTCCAAACTTGTGGAACCAGGTTTGGACGTTGTATGAGGTATCACTGTATTAGGAAAGTTGAGATATGTCTCTTACTACTTTCATAAGCAGGAGAGGAATGTATCTTTCCTTTTTAAATAAGATTTGAAATAGCAAACTATTTCCACTTCCAGAAGAATAGGAGAAGTATGTAACACAAAAATTATTCTTGTAGCATGTAGCAACACAGCTTATTGTAATACTAGCATATTTTGCCCGGTGGTGCCGGGCTTTTTAAAATTGTGTTGGATAGTAAAGGGTTTCGTTTTTTTTTCTTGAACCAATGGTGCTGGGCTGTTTTAAATGGTGTTGTAAGGTTTTCTGATTTTGTGGCTTCGAGGCGCTCCGTCCACCTGTGGCGGACTTGCGCTCCCAGTGCTTTTTGTTTTTTGCGTGCTGGGCTCTTTATATTGGTTTTTGAAGGTTTTTGTTTTATGTTTATGCAAATGTAATTTTAATTTTATTTATTTAATTTAATTTTATTTTATTTAGTTTAAAATTTAATTTTGGTTTTTTAAATCTTTATTTTTACGCATTTTTTATTTTTTTGTTTTGGTTTTTTGAGTGAAAAGTGATTTCTGTTTTGTTTTTTGTTTTTTGGTATTTTTTGAGATTAGTGTGATTATTTTTGAATGCTTTTATAATTTATTTGATTAATTTTGGAATTAATCTTATTTTTTATTAGCTTTTATTAAGAACTGAAGTAATACAAAAACAAATAATGAAAATAATACAAAAATAATACAATAACAAATCTATACAGTATAAAAAATTAATCTTATTAGTTTCAATATTTTTGAATGGTTTTTCTCTTTTGGCCTCTGGGTGTGGGGGTGTGTGTGAGCTTTTCTTCCTCTCTATAATTGTTCTCTTCTGTCCTCTGGGTGTCGCTTCCGGTAAGTTTTTTCTTTATTTTCTCATTTGAGTTCCGGTCCTCATGGATAGAAAACGTCTTTTGGTAAGCTCTCTGTTGTTATTTTTTTGGGGTGGTGGTGGTTTGGATTTTTTTTTGGGTGGGGTCTGTGTGTTTTTTCTTGTTTGTGTTTGGCTGTTTTTGTGTTTTTGTGTTTCCTTTTTGGATTTTGGAGTGTTTTTGATTGTTTTTGGTTTGTGTTTTTGTGTTTACTTTTTCAGGGGGGGTGGCTTTCTTTCCCGCGGGCCATTCTGGCTGGCCCGTGGGAAGGAAGGGCAGTGGCGGGGGGGAGGGACTTTCTTTCCCACGGGCCATGCTGGCTGGCCCGTGGGAAGGAAGGGCAATGGCGGTGTGTGTGTGCTTTCTTTGCTTTCTTCTCCACGGGCCATGCTGGCTGGCCCGTGGGAAGGAAGGGCAATGGTGGGGGTGGGGGTGCTTTCTTTGCTTTCTTCTCCACGGGCCATGCTGGCTGGCCCGTGGGGAAGAGGGGCAGCGGCGGTGGGCTTTTTTTTTCACTTTTTTTTCGCGCGCAGGGCGCCTCAGTGTTCGGCGTGCTAATGGCGTGCAGGATGCTGGGGCTTGTAGTTTTGCCTGCGTGTGTTTGCTTACTGTAGTGTTTTTTTCCTGCGGCTTTTATTTGATTGGCCGCGGCGCGTTTCTGAACCTTCCTTTTGCCGCGCCGCTCAGCCTGATTGGCTGCGGCGCGGCACAAGGAACGTTGGGAATTGAAGTTTCCTTTTTTTGTTTGCAATGGGGGGCTCCTGCCCCTGGGTTGAAAATTTCAACCCGACAGTTACCTGCGAACCGGGTTCGGGCGAGTGAACGGAGGCCCATTACGGGCTAGTGGGGCCTGGTGCAACATCCTTTGTCACATTCCAATGGTTAACACACCATTTTATAGGTATAGATATACCTTCGCCAGGCTCCAGCCACCAGCTGGGGGAGGGGCGGGATTGTGGGGGGAAGGGAAGAGGGGTCATTTTGAAGCCACCCTTCGCCTGGCTGGAGCCGGGTGAAGCTTTTATAATTTTTCATAATTTCTGTTCTGTTTCAAATCATGGAAGAGGCAAAGATGCAAACATTTTATGGTTCTAAGTAGCATAACGGCTCTCTGCTCCATTGTAAAACCAGTGAGTTAAATCCAATGTTCTGCTGCCCATTGTATCAATATTTCCCACCTCCCATATCTTCCACTTTCCATTTTTGCTCCAGAGTGTTTCCCAGCTGTCCAGAGCCAGGCTTCATGGCTTCCCAGTTCCTTTCGTTCCCATAATTCTGTCAGTGGAACATCATCCGCATTATTGATGGTTATAGCAACTATTTAATATGCACTTCAAAAAACTTGATGTAATCTTTACTTAAAATGCCTCTTTTTATTGTGACTTAAATTGCCTTGATTTAACCACCCTGATAACTATTAATTCCGGATAATGAAATGCTATGTTATTAATCTAACATTTGACTTATTGAAACCTTTTTATGGTTACCAACAGACTGTAATTTATCACTACATATTGTTGATTTAAATGTTTGGGATTTTAAAAGTCTTTTCTAATTTTAGGTGCCAATGAATTGGCTGTGCAGAAAGCTAAAGCAGAAATCACTCGACTTATCAAAGAAGAGCTCATTAGATTGGTGGGTGAACTATTAATTTCTGTTGGAAATATTAGAAATTAACAACATAGTGATATAATTCCATAAAAACATTTATGCATTTATGCAAATTGCTGTCAGCTAAGAAATACATCAAGTTGCATGTCTCAACAAGGCAACAGAAAATGTCTCAAAATATCTCATTACAGCAGTTTGCTTCCAAAAGGTACACCATGTACATAGCTACACAAGATTTCAGCCATCATCTTCAATTTTTCTGTGGAAGTTGACTGAAATGTATTTTACTATAGATCAATGTTTTCCAACCTTTAGTTTTTGAACTTCAATTCCCAGAAGCCTCAGTCAATTCCCCAAAGCACTGATCAGCCAGTGTACTAACCTCTAGGAATTGAAGTCTCCCTGTGGGGCATGGGCCCCACATTAGGAACCACTGGTTTAGAAGCAGAACTAATTTGCAAATACAGTACTGCATCCCTCCTTCAACAATCAGTTCATATAGTTCAGTTCCACACAAATCTGGATCACATCTATGTTATTTTGTTGCTGTTTCTATAGTTGTGTTACTTTGCTTTACTTTATTAAGTACAGTACATTATCAACTGCTTGTGTGAGTAACTGCATATTCTTTTTTTTCTTACAGCAAAATTCATACCAGCCCACCAACAAAGGAAGATACAAAGTTTTATAATGTTTGGAGTAAATCTGTCTCTTTTCTTTGTGAAACTGTTATTTCTGTTGAACCTTGCTATTCACACTGCTCATTTGTAAAATATACTTTTTAAAACAATAGTATTGTCATGCTGAATTTTTTAAATTTTCAGTTTTGCTTTTTTGAGAGGATTGTTTTTTGCAAAAGTTTCTGGAAGGCATATTTAAACTTTTTAAATTTGTATGTGTTCCATTTTAAGCATCCTCAATAAAATCAGTTATAGCTGTCCTGAAAGGATATAGTGTAACCTCCGTTTGAAAAATCTTTATCAGGGATTTGAAGTTACAGTACTTCCATACTTATATTTTAGAGTAATAGAAAAATATCCTTCTAAATTAAAGTTACATTTTCTCCTTCATTTGTTAGAAAGAAAATCTCCTCCCATTCCTAGGGATAATTAAGATATTTATGGAGTATAAATGGAGTGTAGAAATCTTGAGGAATGAAATTCTTAATGGACTTTAATGCATATGGATATGATAATAAAATGTTATGTCTGTATATTTTTCTGCAAAATGAGAAATTCATGTAGCTTTCTAAAATGTCTGATTTTAGTATTTAATTAATTCGAAGTTATTATTTAATGAGACAAAAATTGCATCTCCACATTAGGAATACTTTTCATCAGGGAAGTAAAATTAGTCAAGCTTGTAGTATGTCTGTATAAACATGTATGAGTGAGTGTCTGTATTTTCAGTTGTTTTCTCTTAAATAACAAGTTGGTTAATACATCTCCATTTCTGGCAGCATCTTTACAGTTGGAATGTGGTGTCTTGTTTGACACTCTCTCCTGGTATGTCGAGTGAACAGTTCCAGTTGGTCTCGGACTACAAACTAATTCTTCTAGTTGCACCTTCAGTTCTGTACTCTGAAAATTTAATGGACAACTTCTCTTACATTTGGGTAGTTTTACTTTCAATAATATTTCATAACTGATGATATCTTTATGGAAACAGTGCCAATAACAATTGGAGTGGAAGAGTGTCTTGGGAAAGTATTTGGAAGATTGTGAAGTTTTGAGACAAAAACTAGTTCTAAAACTTGCATTGATTCTGCGTAAATTGGCCTCTAAATTTAATAAACCTACAAAATATTTTGAAGAAAGGGAGTACCTTATAGATAAAGCACTTCTTAAGATCTAGTGAGCTAGTGCCAGTTGGGGGGAAAGGTAAGGAAACTGTATTTTATCTGCCCTTAACTTGATGCGTCCTTTTGTTGTTTTTCTTCTTCCATGTTATTCATTAGAGTAAGAGGAGAAATAAACATACTTACCCAAGCACTGGCATATTTCCACATGAATCTGGTGTTTACCCTTGGAATGAAGGACTTGGTGTCCAAGAGATCCAAAGTCTGATATAATTCTTAAATTATGTTTACTTGCCTTTTTTTGCCCTTATCTCATTCATTTTCAAAAGTATGGGTTTATTGACTTGTTTACTGATTCTGTGTTGATTTTTCTATTTTGCCCAATGCTACCTTGTCATGTGGTGTAACTGTCTGTTTTTGAAGTCTCAATCATTTTCAAGGTGCTGTGAAAATCATTAAAGGAGGCAGAGCATGGTTTTGGCATGAGATGTTTTGTCTTGGCAACTACTTTGAGATATTGTGATGATGGGGTCATGCATTTATTTATCGTATGGCTATATAAACACATGGTAGAAAACATAACAATTACTACAAGTATGGGTCAAATATAGGTTAAAAATACTTAAAAATATACTTGTATACATATCACAGTGCTATGTCCAGGTTCTTGATCCAGGCATTTGCGGATGGAGACAAAGTAAGAAATTTACACCACTACATTGACTCCCATTACTCAACCAAATGACCCCTCCACTGAACAACACAGTGCCTCCTGTCTTAGGATATGGAGGGGTCATTTGGTTGAGTAATGGGAGTCAATGTAGTGGTGTAAATTTAATACATTCTGTTTCTCTTTGTTCGTGTCAGAAGCACCAGCTAAAATTAACACATCTAAAAATAGAATTAAGGCTAGATGGCATCTGCCCAATATTAGGCCACATCAACAGCATTTCCTCTTGCCAACATAAGGTGCTCCTCAGTGCACATTGAGGGGCATTGTGTGCATTGTATCATAAGGGTGATAGTTCTCTGCATTCACACAGGCTGCCATCTACAGGGAAACCCCACTTTCTCAGATTAGCCCTTGATCTTCCTACCCTGTCACACAGTCTAAAGCTTTCCACACAGGCCATGGCTGTTCTTGGCCAGGCTGTAGAGAGTCATGTGGTTCTGCCCAGTTATTTAGTAGCTCTTTTCTTGCCTTCCATAGTTCTAAGGTGGGCAGTGGAGGCTGGTTGCTCAGGGAGGTGAAAGTTGTGAGGAAGCTATGCCTTGATCTCCGTCTCTGCTTTGGTGGTTGATGATCAAATAGCAGGTGTGTTTCCGAGGATCTTGCTTTGACCCACTCTTTCTGAACAGCACTTTCTTGGTGAAATTTTGATGGAGGGATGCCAGCTAAGTAATGCACTTTTTATATCGGGTTGGTTTTAGGCATCCTGTGACCAGTTTTTCTGTTTCATTTAGGGCCATGTCCACCTGCTTTGCATGTGTTGATCTGTACCACACTGGACTAGCATACTCTCCTGCAAAGTAACATAAAGCTAGTGCAGAAGTTCTTAATGTGTGTGGTTGGGCACCCCAACTTGTGCCTGTTATTTTCCTCATAATATTGTTCCTGTCAAAAACCTGTTTGGTATTAAGACTGTATGTCTTGAAAGTGAGAGTTTGATCCAGGGTAACTCCCAGATATTTGGGGGGTGACACAGTGTTCAAGCCTGATGCCATGCCAAGTCACCTGCAGGCTTCTTGATGCCTCATGGTATTTCAATTGAAAAGCACAGAGTTGAGTTTTTTGGCAGTTTGGCTTCAGTTGGTTATCCCTGTAATATATAGCCATTAAAATCAATGCCTCAGTCAGTTTTTTTCTCAACAGCTTCAAAGGTTGTGCACTGTACGACAATTGCCAGGTCGTCAGCATAAAGAAAGCTCCTGGTGGCTTCCGGCAATGGTTGATCATTAGTTATATGTTAAACAGTGTGGGGGTTAGCACACTGCACTGCGGGAGGCCATTTTTATTTCTCCATCAGCTATGTTATCCTTGCAAATCAACAAAAAGTCTACGGTTTTCCAATAAACAGCCTATTATTTTTGTGAATTTAAAATCCTTTGTAACGTGGGAGACTTTCTTCAGCAAGGTTGCGTGGTTGACTGTGTCATAAGCTGCAGTGAGATCTATAAACACTACACCTGTGATTTCCTTCAATTCAAATCCAGACGCACTTTTTTGAGTAGAAGTGACTACAAAGAAATATATTTTGTTATGATGTGTGTAAGGATAACATCTCCACATTATCTACTATCATAGGACTCATTCCACCTTCCAGAGACCTGTACTCCTTCCAGTTGCCCACATAGTCCTTTGTGCTGCTTCAGAGTACCTATGGTCCTGCTCCAGGCTAGAGAAATCTTTGACAGGTTTCAATCATTGACTGTTTATGCTTACAAACCAGCCAGATCTAGTAGAACATGCAGTGTGAATTAATGGCAGCATTACCAATAATGAAATAAAGGAACTGGACTTTCATCAACTTGAGCAATATAAGGGAAAAAAATACAACTTCTGGTTATAATCAGATTTATTTAGAAGAACAAATATAAAGTTCAGGATCAGGCACAAAATAGAAAAAAGGAACATATTTACTCGCCTGTTTCCCAGAAAAACAACAACAAGAAAAGCATATGTAGCTATATTTTTCTGGCCTTGCCTAGCCTGCTAACAGATTTGACTACATTTTGCTATGGTTTACTCACCAGCTCATATTGTGGCCAAACAAGCCTAAGGCATGGCAAAATCATGGAATTTCTCACATTCCAATATAACAAAACCCATCTTTTTCCACTCATTCCTCCTTTTCCTGGGTTTTAACCAATTAAAACACAGCATACAATGTCCATCATCTTAGTTCCATGCTCACAGTTTTCAGCCTGTTATGACTACATCCAAAAGTAAACTAACCAGCACCTGCCTTGAAGGTAGTTTCCCAGCCTTCTCTAGTTCTGCCCAGGGAATTAAGAACTCAAAGAAATTACTTTACTCATTAAAAGCAAAAACCCCTATTGCACATTGTATTATTCAGTTGAATGTCCAACATATGAACGTATCTGCTATTTAGACACACTGGAACGCCATGTGGTACTGTAAACACAGCTTACTAAAGCATAGTTACCATTGCACCCTATGTAGTACTTTTTGCAGTGTATTGTTTCTCGTTTGGACTTTAGCCATGATATTAACAAGATGTTTATATAGGAAAGGGCGCAATCCATAGTGATACCCAGATATTTTGGATTGAAATTACAGTAATACCTCAGATAACGTTTGCATCAGATAACGCTAAAACCGCATAACGTTAAGCAATCGGGGAAATTGCATCGCATAACGTTAAAATCCTATGGGATGCATTGGATAATGTTAGCTAAAGCCTGTGCCAGTTACAATGTATATCTATGGAGTTTTAACGTTATGCGATTCATCCCATAGGATTTTAACATTCGATGCATGTATCAGATAACATTAAAAATCGGATAACACTGTGAGGAGCTCCAGAGGGATATCTTGACACTGTGGGAGTGGGCAAAACAGTGGCAAATGAGCTTCAACATTAGTAAGTGCAGAGTGATGCATGTTGGGGCAAAAAAAACCAATTACATTTATAAACTGATGGGGTCTGAACTCTCTGTGACAAACCAGGAAAGGGACCTTGGTGTCCTGGTGGACAGCTCAATGAAGGTGTCAACCCAGTGTGCCTCAGCAGTGAAAAAAGCAAACTCAATGCTAGGGATCATTAGGAAGGGTATAGAAAATAAGTCAGCAAGTGTCATTTTGCCTCTTTATAAATCTATGGTGAGGCCCCATCTGGAATACTGTGTACAGTTCTGGTCACCATACCTCCAGAAGGATATTATGGAGTTGGAGAAAGTGCAGAGGACGGCAACCAGAATGATTAGGGACTGGAACACCTTCTTTACCATCTGAGGCTGCAACGGTTGGGCCTCTTCACTCTTGAACGACGACGTCTAAGAGGTGACCTGATTGAAGTTTATAAAATCATGCACGGTGTGGACAAAGTAGATAAGGAAAAACTGTTTTCCCTATCGCATAACACTAGAACTAGGGGGCACTCTATGAAACTTTTGGGTGCTAGTTCTCAAACAAATAAGAGAAAGTACTTTTTCACCCAGAGGATCACTGGTCTATGGAACTCCCTGCCAGAAGAAGTGACAGCTGTCAGTCTTGACAGCTTTAAGAAAGGATTAGACAAGTTAATGGAGGACAAGGATATCCATGGCTATAATTATGGATACCTAAGAACAACCTCCGGGTTGGAGAGATAGGCAGGATATCTCTCAATGCCATTTCCAGGGAATCCTAAACAGATGAAGGCATCTGCTTGGGAATAATACCCTGAAGCAAATGGTGAGCCACTGTGTGAGACAGAATGCTGGACTGGATAGGCTGTGGCCTGTTCCAGCAAGGCTGTTCTTATGTTCTTATGTACTAAGACATGTGGAACAAAGCTTTAGCATTTTCCAAGTTTTTACTGTATGTTTGAGTTGCGTACCATTAAAGAAGTGTGAGGGTGTTCACAGCACGATCGCTGTGGCTATTGGCAAACCATGGTCATAAATCGTGGGTGATCGTTCTCCTGCCTCATCTGTTTATGCCGTAACTTAGAGGCCTGGGCCCCCAGCTTGGGCCTCTGATACCATGACTCAAGGCCTTCTAGCCCTCCCTACTATACCCAGGGATGGCACGCAGTCACTTAACCAACACGCAGCTGTTTAACCAATCAGCAAGATGAGCACGAGGCAGGCATGCTGATATTTAGCCAATTATGTAACCTTATGCTATCGCAGGTAACCAAAAAGGATATATTGCATACTCTTCTCTGGAATGTCTTTGTCCTTTTATTCCTAATAAACTCCGTCCAGGCTATCTTGCCCTATGCCTCTTCATGCCTGCCTCCGCTGTCTCCTTGATCCCCAAACACATCATCTGGTGACCCGCGACGTGATTGCTGGATCCCAACTCCCCGACTCACCGGCTGGAATAGCCCCCTGGTGCACCTCTCTCAGCTTTCGAGCTCCCGATTGTGAGTATGGGGGGGGGCTTTTTTTAGGGCAAAAGACCCATGCAAAGGAATTGCAGAAAATCATCAAGGAGAGTGGATGTCCAGACATCACGCTTAATAGTCTGGAAGACTTCATTAAGGAAGTCGAATGCCAATGTCCTTGGTACCCAGAAATTGGATCACTCAAACGGGATGATTGGCAACGAATGGGAACAATTTTATTGGAAGAACCGAGGGCAGCGGTTCATCATTTATTGATTTGGCAAAGAATTAACGAGGCAGTCAGGAAATTAGTACCAGCAGAGGCATCCCTGACCAATCCTCTGACTCATCCACCTGAGGACCCACCACCTCCTTATCCAAAAGTGCTGCCCGCTATTTTACCACCTACGGCACCATTGGTGCCGCCCATCCCGAGCCTGGTTCTCCAGGCGCTGCCTGCCTACCCTGGCGGGGTGATGGGAAATGTTCGCTCTGCTATACATCGAGCCAAGAGCGATGGGGTTTTGTCCCTGGAGGAGGTGGAAGAGTGGCAAGGAGAGAGTCCTTCTGCTTTTCCCATTAAGGTTGAGATGGGGGTGGGGGCGGATGGGAATCCAGAGGAACGTATCCATTGGCAAGCTCTGTCATATACAGTAATTAGGGAACTTAATAAAGCTGTTAGAGAGGCTGGTGTCCGATCAAATTTTGTGCAAGGGTTGCTTGAGGGAATTGGGAATGGGTACACGATGCTGCCCCAAGACTGGAAGGATTTGTTTCGAATGATTTTGACTGCTTCACAGTATGTTGTTTTGGATAGTGAATTCCGAGCAGCTGCGGTGGCGGCTGCTACGCCACAAAACACCCCTGAGCAGATTTATGGAGCAGGTGCATTTGCTACCCTCCAACAGCAGATGCAACTCCCTCGGGAGTCTTTCCACCGCACCTTTATGTGCGTCATGAGAGCCTTTAAAAGGGTCCCCATCTCTGGGAAACCCACACGCTCCTTTACTTCCACACGGCAGCAGCCCACTGAACCCTACTCACAGTTCATTGATAGATTGAAGGAAGCCATACAAAGACAGATAGACAACCCTGATGCCCAGGGAGAACTCCTGAAACGGCTGGCTTTTGAGCAGGCCAATGCCGATTGCAAGAAGATTTTGCAAAATGTCATTCACCGCCCTGAGTATAGTTTGGCTGACATGATTCAAGCCTGTATGGAGGTGGGCACTCAAACACATGCAATGGCCCTTCTGGCTGGAGCGCTTCGTGCCGGAAACAAGCCCACTGGCAATTGTTTCAACTGTCAGAAACCGGGCCACTTCAAGAAAGACTGTCACGCCCCCGGAGGGGGAGTGCATAAGGGAGGTGGAAAGGATGTTAGGCGCCCCAGCAAGAAGTGTCCCCGGTGTGGCAAAGGCTACCATTGGGCTAGCCAGTGCAGAGTCAACCCCTCACCACAGGGAAACTAGATACCGGGCCCTCCCCGGGCCCCGGAAAAATAAAGGGGACACGGGTCGATCAGCGCAAGGCTGCTACTGCTGGCAGCGCTGGTCTCGATCTCGTTAACACACAGGACATGACAACTGCGTTGCCTGGGGAGCTTATCCTGATGCCTGCCGACCTTACTGGCCCCTTGCCAAAAGGGACCGTTGGTTTGGTACTGCCACATTCATCAGCGGCCAAACATGGCATCATGATAGTTCCTGGCGTGATAGACGTAGACTACACAGGCATCATTTATGTACAATTTTGGAGTCACCTTCCATTGCAACTGCGCAAGGGGGACTCCTGGGCACAATTGATCATTGTTTCTTATGAGACCCCAGGGGGAGCGGAGCCTGCCCTTCGCAGAAGGGGGTTTGGTTCCACCCGTGCCGGGGCCGATGGAGACACCTATCATCCACAGGTTGCCGCCCTTCGAGAGCAGATAGGACAACAGAAGCCGACCCATAAGTATTGGGTAAACGGTAAGTTGTTGGAGGGATTGTTGGATACAGGGGCTGATATTTCTGTGATAGCCGCTGGGCACTGGGATCCCTTGTGGCCAACCGAAACCGCTCCCTCAGTTTGGGGCATCGGTGGTAGCTAGGCCTCCCGGAAAAGTGCTCAGTGGTTATCTGTCAGTCTCCAACCTGGCGGGCCTGAGATCGCTCGCATCAAGCCCTGTATTTTACAAATTGATCTCAACTTGTGGGGGAGGGATTTGCTGGCGCAAGTTGGCACCACCCTCATAACTCATGAATAGCCATCAACATTGTGCTCTTCCACTCTCGTGGAAGACCGATCAAGCCGTGTGGGTGGAACAATGGCCACTTCCGCAAGAAAAGTTGACTGCGCTTAAGCAGCTCGTCCAGGAACAACTGGACGCGGGTCACATTGAACCGACTAGTAGTCCGTTCAATACCCCGGTATTTGTCATCAAAAAGAAGTCCGGGAAGTGGCGGTTGCTCCATGACCTGCGGGAGATCAATAAGATAATCGAGCCGATTGGCTCGCTCCAGTGTGGAACCCCGAACCCAAATTTGATACCCCATGATTATGAGATGGCTGTCATTGACCTCAAGGATTGTTTTTATACCATTCCCTTCAGGAAAAGGATCGGAAGTATTTTGCTTTCACGGTCCCAGTGTTGAATAACTCCCAGCCCACAGTCCGGTACCATTGGAAGGTATTGCCAATGGGAATGCTCAATAGCCCCACCATGTGTCAGTTTTATGTAAATGCAGCTCTCATGCTGTACAGAAAGGCTTACCCTAATTTGATCATATATCATCACATGGATGAAAAACTGACCGTTTGAAGACCAATAACGCCCCCGCCTATTGTTCTACTGCCCTAGCAGAGTTTTGTACCCGCTGGCAGATTGTCCACACATTCGGCATCCCTTATAATTCTCAGGGACAGGCCGTGGTCGAACGGGCCAATAGAACACTGAAAGAGGCACTGGATCGCCAAAAAAGGAAAGGGGGAACTGTCCCCCTCTCACTTCCGGAAAAGGAGGAGTGGCTTGCTAGTGTATTGTTTACTCTAAACCACCTTAACTTGTCTCAATTTAATTCTCAATTTTTATCCAGGGCTCAGCGTCACTCCCGCCAGCTTGAGGTTCTGCCTGCCCCCCAGGTCCAGTACAGACGCCTGCCGGACCCAGAGTGGAAAGGGCCTGTTCCCCTCATAACCTGGGGAAGGGGCTACGCCGCCGTGTCTACGCCAGAAGGTCCTCTTTGGGTCCCTGCCCGGTTTGTTCGACTGTGGAAACATGGCATGGCATCAGGGTCTCAACAACCCCATTCCAAACTTCAACCTTCACCTGCACGAGCTCCTGGAGAGGAGACGGAACAGAGGGGGAAGGCGAAGGGGGCAGAACCCGCCGATAACCTGGGGCCAGGTGAAAGCATTGTCGGATGAAGCCCAGTCCGTGCTGGACAAAATCCGGGTGGAAAAGACTCCTGAGAACTTTGTTGTTGCTATCATAGCTTGTCTAAATGCTAATTCTATAATGATTCTTTGTTGCTACATGCTTCTCTTTCCAGGGGTGCTTGCCGTCCAAGATGAGCTGTCCCAACGCTTTGAGTATAACCTGTGGTATAAGCTTGCCCGCATTTCTAATCAAACTGAGTTTTGCCTTAAGCAAAGTGTTGACTCCTATCACCTGTTAAGCACCTGTCTCATTCCCATTTGCTACACTCCCCAAAACGTCAGTAGGTCAGTGTTGGGTTACGATATGGCCGACTTTAATGACAAGGTCAAAAACAAATATGCTCTTAGCCCCCTTTGGGGAAAGGCAACCAAAAGGCTGCCCCTTGATGCCCTGTCTCTCTATACTCCTATTGTAGCTGTTAGTAATGCTAGTAAATGCGCCAGGGTTGTGAACTGTACTCAACATAAGTCAAAGCCTTGCTGTTTCCAGCCCGGTCGCGGTCTTAATTGCACCGGGAGGGAAACAGAGGACCTTCATTTTAACTTTCAGCACATTCTGTTGCCTTCTGGGTGGTTCTGGACCTGTGGGTCACGAACGTGGAACTATATTCCTGCTAACCTCTCTAAAACCACTTGTTGCCTTAGCCGTATGATTGTTGCTTTGCCCAACCGCACTACGCTGGTCCGTCAGCGTCCCGCCCGCAAACGCATCACCCGGGGTACTGCCGCTGAGCAGTTACCCTCTGATTGCGATAGCACTGTTAAGGTGCTTTCCCAGGCCGAGTACACATCCTTGGCCATCAGTCTTGTTGGCGTGCCTGGCCTGGCAGCCGGGAATGCAAGGCAGCTTGGAAAGCTTGCTTGTGCATTTGTAAAAGCCGTTAATCACACTTCCCAAGCTATTAGCCTCCTGAACAGGCAGCAATTTCAGCTTCGCAACGCCATTTTAGATAACCGCGCCGCGATCGATTATTTGCTGAAGTTACATCATCAAGGTTGTGAGTCTGTGCGTAATATGTGTTGCTTTAACTTATCCGATAATTCTAATAAGGTACAAAACCAATTGGATTCGCTAACCCAAATTGTTTCTGATATTAAGCAAAATCCTCTGCCTTCGTGGTGGAGCACTCTTTGGTCCTTGCTTCCCAACAGAGCTTGGGTACAGACCATTCTGCAGTATGGTTTAATTATTCTTGTCATTCTGATAACTGCCTGTTGCTTTATTCAATGCATACCTTCGTTGCTAGCCACCTGCCTGCAAGGATTTTGCTTGATGCCTCGTGCACGCAAGGACCAAATTTATTATGCATATAAGCTTCTTAAAAACAAGGGGGGAGATGTGAGGGTGTTCACAGCACGATCGCTGTGGCTATTGGCAAACCATGGTCATAAATCGTGGGTGATCGTTCTCCTGCCTCATCTGTTTATGCCGTAACTTAGAGGCCTGGGCCCCCAGCTTGGGCCTCTGATACCATGACTCAAGGCCTTCTAGCCCTCCCTACTATACCCAGGGATGGCACACAGTCACTTAACCAACACGCAGCTGTTTAACCAATCAGCAAGGTGAGCACGAGGCAGGCATGCTGATATTTAGCCAATTATATAACCTTATGCTATCGCAGGTAACCAATAAGGATATATTGCATACTCTTCTCTGGAATGTCTTTGTCCTGTTATTCCTAATAAACTCCGTCCGGGCTATCTTGCCCTATGCCTCTTCATGAATCAAGCCTCCGCTGTCTCCTTGATCCCCAAACACATCAAAGAAGATTGTAAACTGTTGGCAAGAATATTATTTAGATGGGAGCAGCTACTTTCAGTTTTAGTTGGATTGGAGGTTAGTCTCCTTTTATGGTAATAATCTCCTAAAATTTCGACATCATTTGCTAAAAAAATTCTGTGAGGAGCATGGTGTCCCATTTGATAGCTAGTGGCATATCATCTGCAAATGCAAACCTTTTTGATGTTGTCTCTAGAACAAGGGTAGGCAACCTACAGCCCACAGCACCAAATAATCCAGCCCCCGCCCTCGCGTCAGCAGCTGCCACCACCAGAATCAGCCGCGGACTCATTTCTGGCAGCTCACATTTACACCACCAGTCTGGCCCCCTCAACTGTCTGAGGGAGCGTAAATAGGTACATCTGTTAAAAGGTTGGCAACCCCTGCTCTAGCACGTCAGCTATGTATAAAAAGTATTGGAGCCAACACAGCCTTGAGGTAAGCCATTCTGCAGCTTGGAAATTTGGTTTCCCATTACTATCTGAAACAAATCTTGGAGATTTGGTCTCCCATTACCACCTGAAACACTATCACAATGCATGTTATTTATTAGCTGGCCCAAGAGTTTGTTAGCAATTACTCATAAGAATTTATACAGGGTGGCCCCACACAGCACACAGATACTGTACACTGGATACATAAAATATATGGATCGGTAGGGACTTACGGGCCACCTTGTACAGTAGTCTATGCCTCCAAACTGTGTCATAAGATGTAACTAAATCAATAAAAAAACAAGTGATGTTTTGAGGCCTTCCTGAAAACATACCTCTATAAATGTTGTGAGGCTCAGTATTTGGTCAGTACAATTGCAGCCAGATCGAAAGCCTGCTTGATAGCTAGGGACTTGTTCATTTATTTTGTCCACTATTCTTTCCAGGATTAATCTAACAATTTATAACATGAGTTCAGAAGTGAAATCAGTCATTAACGCTCAACTCTATCTTGGTTTGCCTGGTTTTAATATAGCTATGATTTTCGCTTTTTTAACTCCTTGGGGAGGATTCCAGTATTAAGCATGTCTGTGAAGACATTTGCCAAACATTGTGTAGTACAGGGGTCAGCAAACTTGGCTCTCCAGATGTTCTTGGACTTCAATTCCCCAAAGCTCTGTACTGACTTGGGCTTCTGGTAATTAAAATCCAAGAACACCTGGAGAACCAAGTTTACTGACCCCTGGTTTAGTATGTTTACCAGTAATGAATTCATTGTGGATTGTCAAATCTTGGAAATCCCCCCAATTTTAATACCTTTCAGTGCCTGAGTAATTTGTTTGACATTAAAGGGTCTTGAAAGGTGGCATTTATCAGGACATGTATTCTTCAAATCCCTTATTTCATGTTTAAATTTTGTAGTGTGTGCTCAGTCTCTCAGTGCTCTTGCTAGGGAAACTATATGGTTAGCAACTTGAGTTAGGCCTATTTCTGGTTTCTCACATTGTATGGGATTACTAACCCCTGGTTTTTTTTTTTTAGCAGGCTCTAAGCTTTTCTATGTGAGTGTTTAAAGTCAAATTCTTCTGTTGTCTCAATCCACTTCTATGTGCTGTGTCAAGACAGAGTAATTATTTGTTATTTCAGACTCTCCATTTTCAAGAAAGGTTTGTTACTTAACTTCACAATTTTTGTCCCAAACTGGGAATCCCCCCAGTAGCTTTTAGAAATCTCTTTTTTGGCTACATGTATAACAGCTCTTATAAACCATCTAATGCAAGGGTCCTCAACCTTTTAAAGCTGGGGCCCGGATCACACCCTCTCAAACTGTTGGTGGGCTGAATAGGTACATCTGCCGGCGACAGCAGTGGGACCACCCCAAGCCTCCCACCACTCTACCCACACTGCCGCTGGTGACTACCCGGAGCCACCCACCACTCCACCCCACACGCTGTTTCCCTGCTTAGGAACTGCATGGCACCAAATCATCCAGCCCAAAACCTTGCTCTAGCCACTGCTTCTGCTTCTGCCCTGTAGCATCCGCCCTGCTATGGAGCGCCATTCAGGACATGCCAAGCCAAGCGGAGGAGAAAAGGATGGAGGTGGTGGTGGCGGCAGAAGCAGCGGCTGAAGCAAGGTTGGGGGCTGGAGGTTTAGGTTTTGTGGGGCAGATCTGGCCCGCAGGTCATAGGTTGAGAACCCCTGATCTAATGCATCGAGGTCAAATTTAAATTTAGCCCAGTTTGCTTTTTTTCAGATTCCACCTTGGTCTGGGGAATGATCTTATAATTGGGGTTTGGATGCCCACTTCCACTACTATAGGTTACTATAGTGTTGGCTTTTAGGAAAATCTGTAAGAATTTTTCTCCACACAATAATAGGCTGGTCACGTTCATTCGAAATACAAATGTGAGGTCGGGATTATACTCTCTATTCCAAGCCACAGATTTAAATGTCCCTATATCCTTAACATCAAATACTAGATAGATGTTTTGCTGTTCAGCCCATTCAACAAGTATCCTCCATTACAGTAATTCTGACTATATTTACAGCTAGAGTGGTGGCTATTAAAATCATCAGCATACAGGTATATGGTTGAGTGATGAAGTAATGGAAGAACATGTGGTGGCCAAATTGTTACTGGGAGTTAATATATACCTGAAAGATAATCATAAAGAGGAAGGGCATTAGCTGTTCTCGATGGTCTCAATCATTTCTTGCTTTTGAGCTCCTGCCCACATAGCAGATCGAAAGCAAGAAATTGCAAGTAGATGCATAGAGACCACTTTGGTGGGAAAAGATTTTGGGGACGTGAAAGGAGCCTCACGAGGCTGTCCCCTGAACAGAGTTTCTCCAGAAAAAATCCTTTCAACCCAGAATAATTTCTGACATGAAATTATTATTATTATTATCTCAGAGTGGAGCATATGTATATTGGGCTCCAACTGAAAGAAGACAGCTATAGGCTGAATATTAGGGGAAAAAATTATTAACAGTTAGAGCAGATGGTTGAACACTCCAACACTGGAAGCATTCGAGAGAGAATTGGGCAACCATCTGTCAGATATGCTGTGATTTGGATTCCTGCATTGAGCAGGAAGCTGGACTAGATGGTCTAAAAGGCCCCTTCCAGGTCAATTATTCTGTGATTCCCTGCATTTTACAATACAATGCCACCGTCTGGCACTTAATTTTTTATTTTAATTTAGAAGAGCACTCTCATGCTTCCCATTGTATACCCAAAGTGTTGCACTGATTGGGAGACTGGTTACACAACCAGTTGCATGATCTATCATGAAACAGAGGATTTGCTCAAATTACTTTGGTCATGCCTTTCCTCCTTAGGCCATGCTTTTTCGGGACGGCAACTCTCAAACTGCTAGAGCAGGGGTGTTGAGTCCGGCGCTTAAGAAGTATTCTGACCAGCAGGATGAAGTCCCTGAGATGGGAATTACCTCTAACTACTTAGTAAAGGAGTCAACAATAAGCAGGAAGGTCCCCCCCCCCTGAATGGGCCGGCAAAGTTGATATGGACTCGCGACCAGGGCCCCTTCGCGGTGTCCCACTCCCTGGTGGGCTGGTGGGTTCCCCCGGCCTGGAGGACTGGCACTCTCGACAGCAGCCAACCCAGGCCTCAATATCTAAGTCGAGCCTGAGCTACCATAAGTAACTCCTAGCAAGTGCCTTAGAGTGTACAATGTCTGGATGACTGACGTATAATGTGCGGAGAACCTTTTCCTGAAGTGTAGTTGGGATTACCACTCTGCCCCCCTATACCAAACATCCCCTTTCTAATGACAGTTCGCTCAATTTAATGTAATAAACCTTGAATTCTTCAGAGACCGGCGGTGCTGGCCACCCTTTCTGAACCCATGAAATCACCTACATTAGCTGGGGATCTTTTTTCGTAGCGATAGCAATGTCCTTGGCGGACACAGGCGGGGACTCTAAAACCTCTAACATAAGGACCTCATGGTCTGACTCAATCTTGCCCACCGTCTCCACAGGGGATCTAGATAGGGCATCTGCATTGGAAATACTGGCACCCGGCCGGTGCTGCAGAGCGTATTGATAAGCCTGAAGGAACATTGCCCAATGAAGCATTCTAGGAGACAATATCTGGAGTGTGGGCTTGTCTGGCATGAAAATGCCTAGTAGCAGCGTGTGATCCGTGACAATTGTAAATGGCCGTCCGTAAATGAAGTCATGAAATTTTTTGGTGCCCGCAATAATCGCTAGAGCCTCCCTGTTTATTTGTGCATATCGCTTCTCTGTGTTCTCTTCCTCCCCCTAGGCCATGGCAGAGCATGGCCCCGACCTCTACAGGGGAAGCATCACACACGAGAATGACCAGCTTACTTGGGTCAAAATGTGTGAGGACGGCATCAGAAGTAAGGAGCTGCTTAACTTCCTGAAATGCCTTGTCCTGTGGGGGACCCCAACGCCAAACTACTTGTTTCCTAAGCAGCTGGTGCAGTGGGGTGGCCACAGTGGCCTTTTGAGGTAGAAATGCATGGTAAAAGTTCAGAAGCCCAAGGAAGGCTTGCAACTCACTTTTTGAATTCAGGTGCAGAGCATCCCAGACCGCTTTCACTTTAGAGTCAGAGAGCCTAACACCTTCTGGGGTAACCTTGAAACCCAGAAAATCTACTTCCGTAGCAAAGAAACAACATTTCTCTTTCTTAATTCTAAGCCCAGCATTTTGAAAATGTTCAAGTACATCACCCAATTTCTCGGCAAGATCCCCCTGTTTCCTCCCGCAATCAACACATCATCAAAGTATGACAGAACACCTGGAAGACCTTTTAGCAATTTCCCCACTAACCCCTGGAAAAAACCTGGTGCCGCGTTGACACCGAATTGTAGTCTTTTAACCTTGAACGCACCCTTGTGTGTGGTAATAGTCTGACACAAAGCAGATTCAGGAGTGGCAGGCAACTGCTGGTATACCTGCACCAAGTCCAGTTTGGTGGAACAGTGTCCTCCGTGAAGCGTAGCCAGTAGGTGACTTACTACTGGCACCGGGGAAGAGTTTGGGTGAATTGCTTTATTTATTGTACAAATGCGGATGTCACCATTGGACTTGATAGCCTTGACGATTGGCATTTCCCATGGAGCTGAGTCCACCGGCTCCAAAAAGCCCTGCACACTTAGTTTATCAAGTTAGGTCTCAATACGGCCCTTTAGCGCAAAGGGCACCCGGCGTGGCTTCATCCTAATGAGCCGAACAGAAGGGTCAAGTCTGAAATAAACGGGGGGGGGGGGCCTTGAACATTCCCAGACCCAGGAGGAACACTTCTGGGTAGCGGTCACAAGTTGACTGAATGGGATCAGCCTCAACCTTCCCAATACCTGAAAAAGCAATTCCCAGGGGGCTGAATCATTGAGTGCCCAAAAGATTATTCTTACCCGCCTTGACCACGACAAGGGGCAAATTGGCCGTCACTGACTTGAACCTTACGTGAAAAGTGCAGACGCCAAGCATAGGGATGTGGCGGCCCTGCACATCACTTAACCTGACCTTGAGGGCCTGCAACTTTGGGCGGTCAGCAGGAGAGAGCCGGAAAACTCCTTCTGCGTGATGATTGAGAAGGACAATCCCAAGTTGATTTCCATTTGGAATGGACAACCGTGCAGGTGGACTCCCATGAAGAATCTGTCGGAGACAGCATGAACTTTTGAACTGGAGCCATGGCTGGTGAAAACCTTGTAGATGAGATGCTCCTTGTTGCAGCGAACCTTGTTCCCGGATGACACCTCGGCACGCTGGTGGCACACTCTGGGGATGTGCCCCTTCCTCTCACAATTGTGACATTCAGCAGCCTTGAAGGGGCATTGGGTGTGGAGGTGTCTGCTCCCGCGACCTTGGCATGGTGCAACGGTGCCCTTGGACTGGCCCAAACTTCTGCGATGCACTTTAGCAATGTTGTCCCCCTCTTCGGAGCTGACCAAGGATGCAGACGGGCTGGACAAGCATTGTTGCTGGACAGCCGATCCCCTCTGGACCGGCACTGTGGACGTAGCCTGTAGGAACTGGATCCCGGTGATGGCAACCTCAACCGCCTGAGCCTCTTTCAGAACCTGGGCAAACGTCAGAGTGTCCCTTTTCATAAGGTGACGTTGTGTAGCCTCGTCCCTGAGGCCTACAAGGAGCCTGTCGTGAAGAGCAATGTCGAGGGTTTCCCATTTACAGGAAACTGCAGTATGGTGGAGAGCGGCCACATACTCAGCTACCATTTCCCCGGCCTTCTGGTCCCTTCTGTAGAAGGCCACCCGGGGACGGAAAAATTGATGTTTTAGACTTAAAATGGTCCCGGAGGACAGTCAAAATGTCTCTTAGAGGGGTATCCTTCAGCAGTCTCGGCAGAAGCAAGTCAGTGACCAGCTCGAGCGTTGTTAGCCCACAGTGAGCCAAGAATGTAGCCTTCTGCAACCCCTCGTCTACAATCTTCTATGAGATCACGTAGTTGTTGAACTGGACCTCATACATAGACCATGAGTCTGGTCTGGACGTTTCGAATGGCCCGAACGGAACAGGAATGACGGCAGCCATTGTATCCCACCTTCGTTGCCAATGTTGAGTCCGGCACTTAAGAAGTATTCTGACCAGCAGGATCGGGTCAAACACAGTGATTTATTATTCAGCTCATAATACCAGAGTGGGGAACATGTACAAGGTGGCCAGCTTATATACAGTGAGAATGGCAGTTACACAGGTTGATACATTTTGGCGAGCTTAAGTTTGTACTGACGAATCAGCTATTTTGACAGACATTTGAAAATGGCACCTTTGTAAAAAGGCACGCAAGAGCGCCATAGACTTTACAGCACTCAAGCGGTTATAACAAATAACACTTGGACACAACAAGGGGTCACAACCTTTTAAAGTTGGGGACCAGGTTACACTCCCTCAAACAATTGAGGGGGCCGGACTGGTGGTTTACGACAGCCATAAATTAATCTGCAGCCAATTCTACTGGCAGTGGGGGCGGCAGCTGGAGCAAGGGTGTGAGCCGGATGATTTGGTGCCATGGGCTGGATCCGGCCCATGGGCCTTAGGTTGCCTACCCCTGTGCTAGAGGATCTAGAAAAATTGTCATTGCTCCTACCAAAGTTATGTACTCTTGCTTAGAATAAGTAGTATTTATATTTCAGCCATCTGAATGTGTAGTTTTACTGATACCTTTATGAATCCCTTCTTTACCAACAGCACAGAAATCTGGATCACTTGTTTGCTTAATTTCTACTCTTCTATTTTCAATTATATGAATTTTCTTTAACTACAGCAATGATGTTATAATTACCTCAATTTACATCAGTTCTGGGATAAGTGTTCAGCAATTTAACACTGTTTCAGGAGCTCTTATTAACTTGGAACAAACCTAGGATATAATCTGGACATACAGATGAGAAGCAAAAGTCAAGGTTGACAGAAATAAGAGTTAGTGACTGGTATGTAAGGGTAAAAGGAACTATTACAATAATCAGTGCCAAGAAACAGAAGTTGACACTCTGCCATTTTCCCCAGCAAAAAAGGGAAAGGAGAAAAGAGTTAAGAAGAATCACATTCCCATTATATAAACCGGTAATGTTTATTGGAAGAGGAAGGCAAATATTGAAGGAGTTTGTATCTACCAAGGTATGACCTAGTGCAATGCTTGCCTTCTAGTCTCATAAGGAGGTTACAGAGAGGAGATTAAAATTATTGAAGCAGAAAAGAGTCTCATACATAATTAACAGAATCCTTATGAAGCACAAAAGCAGTTTTGATTTAAAATGAATGCTGCTTCTCTTTGCCATTTCTTCTTCTTCAGGTGCCGTATCTGTTCTGGATATTGGCTATCATCATGGCGATAGCCTTCCTGTTCTTAACTCCTTGGAAGAGTTTTTCCGAGGACGTGCCACACCAGTCTCTCAGGTTCTTCAGCCATGAAGTCTGTCTATGTCCAGGGTCTCTCTTCCCAGGGATCTTTCCTTGAAGAGTGAGTTGGAGTATTCTATATTTTATGTCGTTCCTCATGATATGGCCAAGGTATTGGAGCTTTCTTTGCTTAATGGTCTTAAAGAGTTCTGGTTCTTTATCCATTCAGCACAATAATTCTACTTTAGTTACATGGTCAACCAATGATATCCTTATCAGCCATCTGTAGATCCACATTTCCAAAGCTTTGATCCTCTTTTCAGGTGCTATAGTCAATGTCCAAGCTTTGACTCCATATAGCAACACTGGGAATAGTAACATCTCACTATTCGGATCTTTGCAGCGAGAGTTAGATCTCTACTGCATAATAAATGTCACATTTTCGTGAAGGTGGATCTTGCTTTGTCTATTCGTATTTTAATCTCTACTTCGGGATCCCAATTTTCATTTAATATACTCCCCAAATAGATAATTTTATCCACTCTTTCGGTTTCTTGTGTTCCTGCCATTAGCTTGCCATGAGTTGGTATTTGGCTTATAACCAGATATTTCGTATTCTTGGTGTTGAAATCCAAACCATATTCTGCGCTTGAAGCTCTAACTCGATCCACCATCAACTGAAGCTCTCCAAGGTTTGTGGCCAACAACACTGTGTCATCAGCATATCGGATGTTATTCAGGTATTCCCCATTAACTTTAAAGTCGATGTTTAAATATGATAGGGCTTATGAAAAAATACTCTCTGAATATATATTAAAAATTGTTGGGGACAACACACAGCCTTGTTGCATACTCTGTGAATTTGAACCTGCTCTGTCAGCTGCTCTTCAACTCTGTCTTAAGCTGTCTGATTCCAATAAAGGTTGGTGATGATTCTGATATCTTTATCATCTACAGTGGAACTTCAGTTAACAAACAGCTCAGTTAACATAAAAATGGCATAACAAAAGGAAATCGATAGAAAATGGTGGCTCAGCTTACATATTTTTTTTCAGAACAGATTAATTGGTTTTCATTGTTTTCCTATGGGAAACTATGTTTTGGTTAATGAATTTTGGCTTTCAATGCATTCCTATGGGAAATTGCATTCAAAGGCACTCCTTTGATGTTTCCAATAGTAAAGGTAAAGGTCTCCCTTGCTCAAAAGCCAGTTGTATACAACTATAGGGGATAGTGCTCATCTCTGTTTACAGCGCTATCTGCCGTCTGCATACATTTCTGTGGTCATGTGGCAGGCATGATTAGATGCAGAGCACACAGAATGCTGTTACCTTTCGCACCAAAGTGGTACCTATTTACTTGCAATTTCTTGCTTTCGAACTGCTGGGTTGGCAGGACCTGGGACAGACAATGGGTGCTCAATCTGTCACTCAGCACTCAGGTCTTGAAGTGCTGACCTTCCAGTCATCAAGCTCAGTATGTTAACTACTAAGCCACCTCAGCCCCTTTGTTTTCAATACAATGCTCTTATTCAAAGCTGTTTGGTTGCACCAATATTGACTGTGCAGGAGAATCTGGTTTCCTGAGGAAGCTATGTGGAGATTTTTGTTTGTTTTTAAACAAAAGGCTTTGATCTTACTGATGTGGAGAAAACATTAAAGATGTACACAGATGATATTTCCAGCACTTGCTGGAGCACAGGTCTGAAATGAGTCTTTTAGAGCTATAATATTTCTTCCTACTACACACAGTCCTGTTCTTTATTGTGGTCTTTTATTCAACCATGTTTATCAGGCTTGCTCCTCACAAAGTACTGTATACTAATTTTCTCTTGTTGATGTAAAATAATTAGGAAAACTAAAGGGAAAGTGGGTAAGTATAGAGTATGCAAGTCGATATTCTTCCAGATTTACTGCAGTACAGGGTTCATTTGTGTGTGTTTTTTCAAAAACCAGTGTAATAATTTTAATCTTTAACTGTGGTTTATCTTTCACTTTTATGTGTGATGGAGACCTCAGCTTCCCCTGCAATATGTCTACATGCCATTCTGTCATCATCTAATTTACCCAGATGACCCCTGGAAGAATTCTGAATTCAGGCAGTATCCAAAATTTCAAAAGGTGCCCAATTTAACAATTTGGCAGCAATAGATGTATCATGAAGCAATTATTAGCCCATGACAGGGGCAATAATTCCAGGTTAAAATGATATAAATCAGTGGGAAAATGGCAACTCAATTTTCAATTTGTTTGGTGTCTGAATTCACATTCCAAAAGGCTGAACAGAGGCTGGGAGTCCATTTTATATAAAGTCGCTGCTAAGAAAACTGCAGTCTGGCTCCATTCAGCTTGCAAGCATGATTATGAAAAGTGCAGTAGATTAATATTTAATTGTTTATTTGCTGCTGCAGAGGCTTTGCCGCCTCATGCTGCATGCCCCTACCTATGGGCAACATATGTTGGGAAGCAGTTGTCTTCCTCATTCAAAGTACCAATGATTTTTAAAAGTCACAATTATTTCCTTTAAAAGAGTCTTATTTTTAATTTATATTTACTTAGTACAGTATATGCTATTCTCTGGGTTTTTAAAAATAATATATAAATATCAAATAAAAATATAGATTTGGATCCTGTAATCTTCATCATCATTTTAGAATTGCAGAGCTGGAAGGGAATTGAACTGTCCAACCTCCAGCTCTGCAGTCAGAGCCCTATACCACCAGGCACTTCTGTCCTTTTATACTTTGAGAGCTATTAGCTATTTTTTTAGTGAACCTGAAATAAAATGTTTTTATGTAGTTTCAGTATTAAACAGCATGTACATTTTTATTTAAGAAAAATGGTTTGTTTGGGTTTTTTTGGCTTCTGAACTAATCAGCGGTACAAGCGTCTTTTTGGATTATTATTGGATTATTTTATTCTGATCTCTTACATATATTTTATGATGTGATTATTTTTAAAACATGTATTTTTATGAGTTAATAATACCTAATGTATATTCAACTTGTATTTAATATATATATTAAAAATCATTATTACATAAATCTGTTAACTTTACCTGATTTCTTCTTCTTTCATGTCCTGATCAAACCTTGAACTTCCAAAATGAAGCCACTTTCTTGGCTTTGTTGTTGCCCAAATGCAAGTCCTCATCGGTGCATGTTTCTGGCAGTAATTGGCAGACTAGTAAATGAGCTGGATTCTGTATCTCTCCACATCCACACAGTGTATTGTTTTCCGCCAGCAGCGCCCACTTGAGCATGTTGGGCTTGCATTTAGGTGCTCCAACCTTCATAATATTAAGAGTTCTCCAAGTGATGTAAGGGAGATTGATTTCCTCTGCTATATCCTTCTTTAATGTTGTTCCTTGTCCGGTGAGCTCCTTCCTCCATCTTCTAATTTGGTTTTGCTATTGCATACCCTCAAGAATGCTCGTTCTTGCCATAAAGCTCTTCCTGGATCTGAGCCAGCAAACTTAAGGCACATATCCATTCAGAGGATAGAATGTCGAGCGTCATTAGTTCTTTTGGTGTCCACTGCTACTTCTCTCATTGGAGCAATACCAACAAGAGGGTATATTTTCTCAACTCGTGTAGGCGTCCTGTCACTATACGTATGGTTTCATTCACAGTGATAAATGGAATAAATAATAATTTGCTTTGTGTGTGTGGATGCGCTCCATGCTGGAGCAGCATTCTCTGCTATAGATATACACAGCATGGATGGTTGACTTCCCCATTTATAGTTTGAATTTCATGATGATGTTGTTCCTTGTACTAACTTTGGTTTTGGTATTCAGGCAGTGCTGCTTAAATGAGAGTGTCCTGTCAAGTGTCACACTGAGGTATTTTGGTGCTGAACAACGCTGTAATTGGTTCTCTTACCATGTAACATCCAATTCAACTCTTGCCTCTCAGTTTCCAAGGTGGAAAGCATACACTTGAGTCTTGCTTCGATTATGCTTCAAATGAATGTTGTTGTTGTAATACTGTCCTAATTCTTCATGTGCTCCAGTAGGTTTTCCAGCTACCTCATCCAGGGCCATAGCCATAGCTCACACACACACACACACACACACACACACACACACACACACACACACACACACACACACACACAAATTAAAAAAAAATTGCCCTGTGTGTGTGTGAGCTGTTAGCTGAGTGGGGGCTGATCCCCACTGGCCACAGCCCTAACCTCATCAAAGCTTGATCCTTGAACGGCCATTGCTGAGTCATCCGCATAGATCAGGGGTGGCCAAACTACGGCCCGCATGCTGGACCCGGCATGCGAATCATCCTGCCCACTCCGTGGGCCACATTAATTTTATGTGTGGGCCGGTTTGGCCCACAGGCTGGAGGTTGAGAACTGCTGATCTATGCAATTGCTCATTAATTGCAGGAGCCATTCCAAAATGCGAGGACAAACTGCTATATCTGCTCTGTTCTTAGGTCATCGATACCTGCTATTTTATTCTGTTTTATGCTTTTTGTATCTTCCTTCAATTCGGATGCCACAAAGGGGCTATTAAGTAAACCATCCTCTTGTTCCTCTGTTTGGATGGCTCCCTCCCCCCACACATTTTTCTTTGCACTTTCCCATTATTTAGCAACTGACTAGCTATTTGGTCTGCTGTTAGTCCAATATAGTTTTGCTATAGCGGAGTTAAATCTCCATCTAAATTTTAAAGACGTTTCCAAGCTTGTTTGCTGTTCTGCTTTATTATCCAGGTTCTTTACTAATGTGCACTATCGTGATTTCCGATTTTCAGATAAAGCCTGCATCAGTTTTCCCGCAGCTTCAACAGTATCTTCCTGGAAAGGATCATGGTTGTAGAGCAGGGGTGCCCAAACTTTTCAGGATGCGGGCCAGTCACATGGTTGAACTGGCCATGTGGTTTCTCCCACTGGAAGCGGAAGCAAAACGTGCCCGTGCATGCACAAAATGCTGCCGTAAAATGCACCCACAGCTGTCGTAAACGTGTTTACAATGTGAGTGCTTTATGGCAGTGTATTGCACATGCACATTTTACTTTGGCTTCCAAGAGCGGCAAGGGCAGCGCGCAGTGGTGGGCCTCAGCAGGTTCGCACCAGTTCACCAGAACCGGTAGCAGAAATTCTGGCTGGCCCCGCCCATCCAAGTTTTGAAATAAAGTAGTCCTAATTCGGGTGCAACGCAGGGATTTCCCCCTGGCCATGCCCACCATACCACACCCAGTATGGTAGTAAAATTTGTTGGAGCCCACCACTGGCAGCGCAGGCTGTAGTTTGGGCACCCCTGTTGTAAAGGTCAAGATCGCCCTTGCTCTATCTGACTCTGAGGTTCACAGCTCATCTACACTTATAGCCAAAGAGCCCCTGCTGTCTGTATGTGACAATATACTGTGTCTTTGTGTGTGTGTTGCATGTTTCCATATGCAGTATTGTAAGCTGCCATGAGCAGTGCTTGCATCAAAAGGGTGGGGTATAAATGTAAGTAAAGAAATAAAGAAGAGTCCCACAGAGCTTAACAAACTTATCTTCTAGGTAGGAATAAACAAGGTGTACTCTTGCCCTGCCACCCTCCCCCTCACTCATTACGGTCCCAATGGCACATATTTTTCAGTCAGAGGCACTTTAAGCCAGGGGTGCTTTTTACTAACATCGGTGTCTTTTTACTTCCGCTTCCAGGAGCGCCGAGGGCTTTGTGGCTGGATAAATTGGTGTCAGGGGCCGGATCCGGGCCCATAGTTTGGGCACCTCTGCTTTAAGTGAAAAGTGGTGCTTTTGTGCTCCTCTCCCCTCTCAACCTGCCCGCCAAGGTAAGGAAGGGAGGCCAGCCATCCCACCGCCTTGCACGCTTGGGACGCACTAGGCCTGTGATGGCACACCTTGGCACTCCAGATGTTCTTGGACTTTAATTCCCAGAAGCCCAAGCACTCCCGCGAATCCACACACGAATGGGTTTGCTGCAATTTATCAGGCCCGCGCCGCCCTCGTCACTCCCGGAAGCGTAAGTAAAACGCGCCCGTACAGAGGAAGGGTTAACCCAGAAGAGTCTTAACCATACGGGCGCGTTTTACTTCTGCTTCCGGGAGCGACGAGGGTGGCGCGGGCCGGATGAATCGCAGCAAACCCCTTCGTGTGGATTCACGGGGGTGCTTGGGCTTCTGGGAATTGAAGCCCAAGAGCATCTGGAGTGCCAAGGTTCGCCATCACGGCACTAGGCCATTTTAACTCGTCCGCGGGGGGAGGGTTGTTGCTGGCCCGTGAGCACGTGACACCCCCGTCCCCACGGAATGCGCCCGCCTCTAACTACCCCCCCCCGTCCCCTTCTTT
The DNA here is from genome assembly GCA_035047345.1 of Bradypodion ventrale. Lineage (NCBI taxonomy): Eukaryota > Metazoa > Chordata > Lepidosauria > Squamata > Chamaeleonidae > Bradypodion > Bradypodion ventrale. The sequence continues at coordinate 311,019 of JAWDJE010000007.1, forward strand.
CTTTTCTTTTCCTCCCCCGCCGAGCGGCCCCTTTTCCGAAGCGTCGGGCCTGACGTGACGTCACGGTGCGTCACACCGACCCCCATCCCTCGCTCGCTCCCGCGGCGCAGCGGCCTCGCCAGGAGCGCGCACGTTGCCGCGGCGGCCTCCCCCCCTGCGGCTGCTGCTGCTGCCTTGCCTGGCCCAGCTCGGCTCGGGCTCGGCTCGCTCCGCCCCGCCGCCTCTTCTTCTTTGCCTTGCCCGGCCTGTGTCTGAACCGTCTCCCCTCCGCCTGGGAAAGAAGGAAAGGCGGCCGCCAGGAGGGGCCCCAGCGCCCCGCTCTCTGAGCCCTCGCGGCTGCGCTGCGGACGGACGGCGACTCACCGCTTCTCCCCCACCCACCTCACCCTTCCCCCTCCCTCCCTCCCCCTCCGCGACGAACCCCCTCAGGTAGGAAACCGCCTCGGGCCTAGTCTCGCACCCTGTGGGTGGGTGGGTGGGGTGGGGCGCCGGGTGTCTGGGGCCGCCCAGAGGCTTCGCTGTGCGGGGGGGAGAGAGAGAGAGAGAGAGAGAGAGAGGCCGGCCGGCCATCCATAAAGGGCAGTGGGTGGGCTCCCCCTTCTGTGGTGCCTTGGGTGGGCCTTCCCCCGGGTCGGTCCAGCAGGGGCCCCGGAGCCGTTTCTCTCGGGCTCCTTTCGGTGTGTTTGGGAGTTGGTTTGGCATGTGGGAGACAACACAACCAGAGCCCTCCAGCACTCCTCCTCCTCCTCCTCCTCCATCATCCACACCTCCCTCCCTCCCTCCTTCCTTCCCTCGACGTCGCTCCCTTCCATTATTTGTTCTTTGGAGAGGCCTTCTTCCCAACGTTGCGTTTCTCTCTGGGTCGTTTTAGAAGAGTAAAATCTGGGGGAAAGCAACTCGTGCCAGACCCGGCCCCCCCCCTTCCCGGTCGTTCCTGTCATTCTCATACATGGAGCACAGTTCTGGCCTCAAAAACAAGTGTGGGAAGCAAGCAAGTGAAGAAGAGAAAGAAAGAAAGAAAGAAAGAAGGAAGGAAGGGTCCAGTCTTTTGTGACTTAACTGCTCTACTAGTATGATCAAAAAAATCACAGGGGTGCCAAAATTTTCGGGCCGTGGGCCAGTCACATGGTTCAGGGGGCCGATCACTATGGCCCGCGGGCTGGATCCAGCCCCCAATGCCAATTCAAAGCCCTCGTTGCTCCCGGAAGCGGAAGTTAACTCCAAAAAGAGCCGCTCACTGGGGGAACTTATTTTAGACAAAAAGGTTGAGACTAGGACTTAGGCCAGCGCCCCGGCCAGCTTTGTTTTTAACTCCTTTTCAGTAAACTTGATTTATATTTTTGTCTGAAATAAACGCCTCCTCGTCCTTGGGAGAAGGGTTCCGCAAGCGATCTACCGAAGTTGCAACTGTTCCCACACTCACACGCTCCAGTAATCAATAAGAAAAAGGGGGCATCGGTTTTTGGGTAACAGCTTCCGGGAGCAACGAGGGCTTTGTGGGCCGGATGAATTGACATGGGGGGGGGGCTGATCTGGCCCATGGGCCATAGTTTGGGCACCTGTGCCTTAGACACATGAAACAGCAATGTGTTCTTTCACTTGCATTCACAGCCAAAGCTACACAGCCTTGTAAATCTCAATATATTTAAATCACCCAGTAGGTATATTAAGGTATCCTCTAATAAAATTCATACACAGCCACAAATTCCTCCCTGTACATGTTCCAGAAAGGACACTAACTCCCTTGTACTAAAGTTGGCAAATAGCAAGCTGTGGCCACTCTCCTCTCCCTACCCTTCTACAAGGAAGGCTGACACACACCTTGATATACGGCACCTTCCCAGAATTTCTTCCATCCTGTTAGGTGTCATACTGTGTTACCTTTGTTAATGCTCACAACTGGCTGCTCTCTCATCTTTTTAATCTTCTTGGTGTATGACTAATTTATTATGTATTTACCAGAAGTGTCAAGTTACTTCCATAATGTAACCACATACATAGTAATTATAAAAGTTAAAGCAAGGGACTGGTAAAATTACTTTTAATCAACGTAGTCGACATGTATAAAGAATGGTTGGTTATATCCGAATGGGACTAATGCCTATATGAAAGTAGTATTGCTACTAAAACCTAAAATTATGCTTTAAAAGACGCATACATTTTTAAATCTAGAAATGAACCCCACTGAACTCTTAGAAGTAGTTTACACCATTAAGCTTTAATTTGTAATTTAATAGTCATATTTATGCTGCCGCCCCTCGCTGAGGCGACTCTGGGAGGCTTACATGTATCAAACCACAGCATAGCTATACATAAAACAATGAAGTAAAAGTATAAAATTGTTTAAAATTTAAAATTAACATACCCTCTCCCAGCAGCCACATCATAGGATTTCTTTTAAAACTAATATACTGTACCTATATTATTTGAAAAACTTTGTGAGATTGTGTATTAATTTCAAAGCTGCTTTTTATTGACAAGATACTTTGTAGTGTGTGAATTACAGTTCCAATAGTTTTGTTTAATGGTTTGAGCCAGAAACTACATATAACAACTGTTTCCCCCTTTAAGAATGAAATTGACTAGGACAGTTGCTTGCAAGGGAACCTACACCATTAGTGGATTTATTGTGAGTCTATTTCTTGATTTTACCACATCATCTGGGACAGTAGATTTAGCTGTCTTACTGAATCTTGCTGAAGCTATGCAGATGTAGTCAGTGCCTGGATGGCAGACCATTTGGGAACTGTAGGTGAGTTCCATCAGGGAATGAAGTTGAAGCATTTAAAAAACTCTTGATTTGTTTTTTGCTACAGAAACTGTAAATGCATAAAGAACTGCTTGAGAATTTACTAGAATACGATGAAGTTGCAACTCCTTGTGGAAGCAGTTTTGTGGTGGGCATCATTGGCTGATCTTAAGGCTGTCTAATTGAAAATATCTCCATCAACTGATTGAGCCGCCATCCATTTTTCCAGTGAAGAATATTTGTTTGGACCTTAGTGTCTTCTGTGACTAAAAAGTGCCCTTTAGTTAATGGAATATCCATTCTGGTAGTAGCACATGTATTGTGAGTAGCAGGGACTGTTTGAGGGATTTCTTCCTTGTATGAAATGAAAGTGGTGCCAGTCAAATGCTTGACATCTACAGTGTTTATAAGTACAGTAAAACCCCAACTTACATATGCCCTGAGTTACATAAAATTCGACTTACATAATGATTTTGTGCTAAAACCATGTCTCAATTTACATAAATGTCCTGATTTACGTACATTTACGTAACACGATTTCCTATGGGTTTGTTTCGATTTACATAAACATTTCATTTTTCCTATGGGTTTGCTTCGAGTTACATAAACACCCAATTTAAGCAAAAGCCTACGTACGGACTTTTTATGTAAGTAGGGCTTTTAATGTATTTGTAATAAAATATTTTGTTTAAGAATATGTGACTAATTTATCATGGATACTCTTTAGTAAATTAAAATTGCAGTTCTACCCAGAAGCACTGGTGAATTCTGTGGGACTTATTTAGCAGCAAATGAGTATAGGATTGAAAATTCAAGCATAGCCTTATTGAACATGATTTGCTGCTATTTCTTACCAGTTCTGAGAAATAGATTTAAATTATTCAAACCTTTCCCTGGGTTGTGAGCAGAGAAATTTCCACACACCCTTTCTTCCTGTTAATAGCCTGTGTAGCTCTTTCCTGTACAGTATGCCCTTTTGTTCCTGCAACACTGCTTGGATTTATGTGCTTGAATTATGTGTGAAATCTAACTTTGGATTGATCGAATGGACACCATTGGTGGAATAGATTTCCCTTCTTCCTTGCAGCTCTCTATTTGTATGCCTTATTCTGGAGGATTGGAAGACTCATTGGAGCATGTTCAGGGGTCAGACAAAGAGGGCAGGGAGGAGTACTTTCTATGTATGAGGAATACTGTATTTTCTACTTAGAAATCACATGTATTAATCCATACGAAATTCAAAGCAGTTTTTTGATAAAATGGATCATACATATGTCTAATTTATTATGTGTATGCATGACAAGAAGTGTAGGTTGGGGTCAACTTTCAGTTTTATTTTATAGCAAATGTGCAGCTACTTCTGCTTTAGTGTATGGAATGTTGGTTCAGAGCCACTGGGTTTAAGCATATCTAAAATTCACACACACACACGCACACACGCACACACACATAAACAAATATATTGTTTCTGCTTACTAATGTTCAACTTTGTGCCTGACTGCATCAACAAAAACCAATGAGCTTCACTTATAAAACCAATGAGTCCAATTTATTTTTACTAACCATATGACACAAAGACTGATTTGAATCAATCAGATACTTTTTGCTCACAACTCATCTTTTTCTCTCTGCTTCTGGAGGGGATTTAATTTTTCATGCCAGAATGCAACTCTCATTGCATCTAGTATAAATAGTAAACCCCCAAATCACTGCACAGCCCTTGTGTGATCACTGATTGTATTTTAAAATGTAATACAGACTGTGAATTAAAATGTAGCAAAACTGAATCCAGTGTCATTTCACCCCTTGATGGGAGTCATGCTCTAGTGATGCCCTGGTCTACTTTTCTCGGCTTTATAATAAACCAGGAAGTCTTGTGGAAAAATAATAATAAAAATCTCAGAACCAGTGAACTCAGATTGACCTATAGCTCCACAAAACCACTGAAAAAGGCCAGAGAGGAAATCCTCCATAGTGGAGAGGGATCCAGTAGGTACTATCAGATTTTGAAGATAGATTGTCTTAAATAGTCTTTCATCTTGATAAAGAAAAGGGGAAGGAAGGATTTATACCAGGGGTTTCGTGCCGTGGGCCGGTCATGTGGATGAGCGGGCCAGTCACGTGGTTCTTCCTGCTGTAAAACACGTCCGCAGCTGTCGTAAAACATGTTTATGGCAGGCGTGGGCACGTTTGCACATGCACGTTTTACAGCAGGAGGAACCACGTGACCGGCTCAACCACATGATTGCTTCCACTTCCAGGAGCAATGAGGGTGTCACGGGCCACATGAAATGGTGCTGTGGGCTGAGTCTGGCCCACAGGCCGTAGTTTGGCCACCCCTGATTTATACCTTCAGAAAACTCGGAACCATTCCAAGAAACAACTTAGATTGCAATTTTCCAGAATAATATGAAATGTTGGGGGCAACATACAGTGCTATTCCTCCTATCACTTAAACTGAAGACTCTCTGACCCAACATAGCCTTCTGTCAGCAGAGCAGAAACACAGTTTTTGCATTTTGTCTTTGCCCACACATTTGCCCCAGAGAGTCTCTGGAACAGTGTGCAAAGGAGTAGCAGTTGAAAGGAAAATGAGTGATTGAAAACTGACCTCCTTCTACTAATGAAAGCTACCAGAGGATCAAAGAGCTATCAGTGAAGAATGACCATATTATGCATCTCCAGACATCCTGAGAATTTTCTCTCTAACCTTGAAGGACACCAAGGGGTCTGTTGAATCAGGAGGTTAGGGAACGAAAATTAGTAAGTGAATATAGCTTTCTAAACAAGATCTTTTGATAGGAATTATTGGATGTAAACCAGTGTATCATACTTTTCCTAAGCAGTCAGATGATTATAACAGATCACTGAATATTATCAAATTAGTACTATGAGTGTCAGACTTCAACTCAGGGGACTTGGGTTCAAAGGCCTGCTCAGCGTGAGAAATCACCAGGGTGGGGGGTCACAGCAGTAGTAAATAACTTCTTTGACATCTCATATACTGTACCTTGAAAATCTAGCTTGGTTATGATAAACTGTAAGTGACTTGTCAGAATCCAGCCAATTTAACTGGCTCTCTGTAATCTTATCAATTCCATAAATTGGAATTGACATGATGATGCATAGGAGACATATAAGTCATACTGCTGTATTATAGCTTTACTCTAAAGCCAGATTTTCCATGAAGCTTCATAAACATGTGCTTCTTGATACAACAGTCTTTTAATAGTAATGGCCTTTACTTAAGATGTGTCACATTTGCTTAGAAAAATTAGACCAAACTGGTTTAGTCTTGGTTTATATCTAGTGAAATAAAATTTAACTTCATTTGTGCTGTATTACAAAGATTAGTGTAAAAATATAAAATCAACAAAATATTAATGTAATTTTGGTGAATATTTATAGTTGTAAGTTAAACATGTGGTTTGCTTCTTAATGCCTTCTTGGTTCAATGCATCTATTTCAATTTATTTTTATTTTCATTTCCCTCCCTAGAAAATGATGCATCCTGTTGCCAGTAGTAACTCCCCTTTTTGTGGGACTGGAAAGAGTTCTTGCCTTAATGATGACAATGGGCCACCCACCGATCAGTTTGATTTATATTCCACACAACAAGCAAAGTATAGCCACACAGTGAGCCACAAGCCAATACCATGCCAGAGACAAGATGCGCTAAATGAACCACATTTGCAGACCACAAGTGGCAGGAGTATAGAGATGAAAGATGAACTAAAGAAAAAGAAGAACCTTAACAGATCTGGTAAACGTGGAAGACCTTCGGGAACCACCAAATCAGCTGGGTACAGAACAAGCACAGGTCGACCACTGGGGACCACCAAAGCAGCTGGATTTAAGACAAGCCCAGGTAGACCCTTGGGTACAACTAAAGCTGCAGGATACAAAGTCAGCCCAGGGAGACCTCCCGGCAGCATTAAAGCTTTATCACGGCTTGCAAATCTAAGTTATAGTAGCGCAGCTTTTCCCTATTCTGTGGTGCATAACAGAGGAGTGCATGTTGCTGGTGAAACAAGTAGCAAGATGAAGCAACCCGCTGAATGAAAATGGAGGGATTTGATCATGTTTTCTCATGAATTCTTTTAAATTATCAAAGTTGTGGCATGTTTTTTTCATTGTTTTGGAACTTCTCCGTAACTTACTTTCTTATATTTTTAAAATATGTCATATCATAATCATGTAATGTTTCTTATGTTTACAAGTAGACTTCTCAGTGATCCCCTTGGTCCCAGAAAGCAATTAATAATATTCTGTGTGTCAAATTTATTGTAGCTCTCTTAGTTAAGCAGTTAACTATTAAACAGCAGAATACTGCCGCCTAGGTTATTTAAAGTCACAGAAAAGACTTAGTTGAAAATAAATAAAATCAAATTAATGGAAATTAGACATGTGCAAGTTTATGTTTTTGTACTACAGCTTCCTGAATTCCCTGGGAGTTTTAGTCCAGAAACATGAATCCAGTCATGAAGCCAGTCATTCAGTACTATTTTACCAGTAATAGATCTTTAAATTCTGCAATGTATGTCTCTTTTCCCCCTTATATATATATTTTAGTACAAAAGAGTAGAAACTAGAAAGCATTGTGTTAAATTGCTTTCACTTTGAAGTAACTGAAAGTTTTTGGTTTTTTTTATTTAAAAAAAGCTCATGTATAGCAGCTGATACATATTCAGAGTGCTGTTTTTCCGTTAAAGTATGATAACTCTCCTGGGTGTGCTAAGTATTGGACACTGACATAGAACTTATAAAAGCCTAAGAATACACATACCAAATTAAAAGTTATTAAGTATCTGAAATATTTTATTAGTAACTTTTTAAAAATACTGTCAATTATTACATAATATGTATTGGGCATTGTGAAGATTTTGGTTGAGAATATGCACACATTTATGCTTTTCAGTCTAGTTGATTTCAGTGACATCACATGTACACAAAGGTATATAGTTCTTGCCCTTTGTTCCAAAACCTGTCAAAAAATTTGAGAGTTTTAGGTGATTTTGCAATATCGGTGTAGATGGCAACAGCTTTTTAGTATTTCAGATATTTGATGTAGTTTAAAACTATACTTTCCAGACAGATGATTTTGACATCCTTAATTACCTTGCCAGAAGTCTAATTATCATACATGCTGTATCTAAGAGAGTTTATATCTACCAAAGGAAAACATTTATGGTTCATAATTGGAAATAATACAGTTGATGTGCGAGCAAGTTGCAATTTGATCTGTTTATAGAATCAGACACAGAATATAGGGAATTCATCTATGCATGGAGGTGCAGAACTATAAATTTTCTGACATTTGGGCACCTAAAATAAATGTTCTGCATTGAATTGGGTATGTCCTGTTCTTTTTAAATGTGTGTATGCTGAGATAGACTGTGTAATACGCACATTACATTGTAACTGAAGAAAACTCTCAGTATTGAATATTCCAAATATTTCTTTAGAATTAAAGGTATTCTGAAACTAAGTTTACATATAGAATATAAATTTGTATATTCAAATACACGTGAGAGAGAGAGAGAGAGAGAGAAAGATGTTTTAGATGCATAATTACAAATTCATGGGAACAAGTCTTTCAGGTTAATTAGAAAGTGAAATTAAACAGTGTTGATTTTTTTTTCTTTGTAAGATAAATGTTGTGTCCTGCTGACATTTTAATGACAACTGATTCAGCAATGACAACTTAAGAAATGGATGTCATTTCATGCCTTTTTTATCAGGACAAAAGCAGCAAGCCTTCAGGTGTTCCAGTGATGCCTAACTCATAATGAGCTGGTCTTTATTCTGTATTTTGTAATAGGTGTGTTGAATGGTTTTGGGGGGTCTTTATATGCACTGGCAACCATGAACCTCAACAGTACTGGAAGGCTCTTTAATCCGGTAAACTAATGGCAGCTAAACTGCTAGTAAAATAGTTTTGTCTTTCTTTCCTGAATCTATGAAGTTCACTATATATTTCTTCAAGAAACTTTGGAAGTATGAAACTTGTAATTACTTTTTTCCACATTGGTGCAATTTCTGACACACTGTGCTAATATGTGCACACAGTGCTAATGTGAGCTAGTTCACCCTCAGGACATATGTTGTGTTGCCTTTTTTTATTACCTGATTTTTTTTCAACCAAAAGGCTGCTTGAAGCCCTTTCTGAACTGTCTTGGAAAGCAGCTGAATGTAAAAAAAAAGGACAAGAATGGCACATCTATATGGCCAGGAGCAAATTGTATGTCACCAATGTACCTTTGAATAACTCTACTTCTTACCTCCTGCTATTCTTATGCTGCCCTTTCACCTCTCATATGTGCATCTACTTAGTGGTGCCATGCAGTGTGGTGGGAGATGATACAAATACATTGTTGGTCTAGTTAGTACAACAAATTATGTATTCAAATGTGCTGAGAAATGTATGACATTATCTGAGCAATTAAGGCTAAATCATAATGCTTATTCATTATATCTGATGGAATACATACCCATTAAAAAGACTTACACAGTATCAGTGATGGCTAACCTTGACACTCCAGTTGTTCTTGAACTTCAATTACCAGAAGCCCAAATCAGCACTCCTGCTGATCTGCGCTTCTGGGAATTGAAGTTCCAGAACAGCTGGAGTGCCAAGGTTCGCCATCACTGACTTATATTGTCAACTTTGTGGGGGTGGGGGGAACCCTCTTCAGTTTCTCAAAAGGGTAGTTAACATCTTGGATTTGCTAAAAGAGGCCAGAAGAACACTGTTGGGCATTTCTTGATTCCAGTTCATTTTATCCTCTACTGCGGTTTACAAGTGCCATTCTGTGGGAGGGGGAAAAGAAGTCAAGAACCTGAGATGTTTGAATGATATATTCAAATATTTTTGCTACTCCTGTATATAGTCTTCAGAATACATTGTGCTTTTCTTTTTTTGTAACACTGTCTTTTGTCATGACAAACACTGAAACAGCATGTTAATTCCTATACTGTACAGTACTTTGCTATTGGAAAGTGGAGGAGGAATATTCCTTTCTCCCAGTAGTATTAATACATGATTTGTAAAACAAATGGATAATTTTATATTATATATATATATATTAATTCTACTCTTCATAAACTAGAATTGTTGATGTTTATTGGCACTGTTCAGAAAATCTTCATGACAGACTTGTGCTTTTCTTTATGTTAAATATAGATTTTTTTGTCTCATTTCAATAAAACATTTAGTATAATTAAACATTATTGGGGATCTATTCAGTAGCGATATTTTGAACACATACAGAAATTACTGGTCACTTTCTGATAAAGAACTATTATTACTTAAACTGTAGAATCAAATAACTTACTACTCTTTTGAAGTCTTGCACTGGATACTTTCAAAATCTTAACAAATACATTGATAGGAATTTAATCACAAAGAGGACTAACTGTTGTAATGGTCGCACTTTTTTATGTATTATCAAGGTTATTTCATGCTTTGCAACTTTAATATATGACATGCCATTGATTAGGATTCATCCAGCACTTGTTTTTACAGTGGACCAATTTTGTTGTAATTACCTTTTTCATTAAGTCAGTGGACAAACCGAGACAAATCAGAATAATGCATAAAAGATGAGAAATTCTTTGATTGACAGTGCAGAAGGCAGTTAATTTCAGAGCATTTTTTAGTTTTGAAGGATTTTGAAAGGCAGAGCAATAGACATACTGTATTTCATAAGTTGTCATATTTCTGTGTACTGTATGTACAGTGCGTATTAAATATAAAGCAATTGTTTGTAGTTAGTTTTTGAATTTTGCTTATATTCACACTATGCTTTATTATTCATATATTTAACCTAGTCCAAATATTATACACATCATAAAATACCAGAACAGCCTTTCCTTTTGATTTTTCCTTATACTGTATAGATAAATTTAGGTTCTGCAAAGTGTAATCTGTTTCACCTTGAAAATGACACGAATGTTAATGAAGTTTTAAGACATCTATGCTTAAATGGGCCACTTCAAGAAGTTCGTCTTCCACAATTTTCTTTTCCTGTAAAATGGGTTATTTTGGTGGAAGCAGTTGTTCATTAAATATCATTACCCTGTCTTCTGCTGTAAAAAGTCTGATTAGATACTGTGTTTGTTCTTAAGTCCATGAACTTCAGCTACTCGTGTGCAATTGTCTATATGGGAATGGAGTAGGGTTCATGATCTGTATTTACGTCATCATATGGATGTATATTTATTAATAAAGTAATTGCTTTAAACACCAAATACTTTCATGTTTTATATTCTTGCCACATGATTTTTTGGGTTCCAACTAATGGAGTTTAGAGGAGAAAAGGAAAACAAACAAATGTCAGTAAGATGTGCAAAGTAGCTGAATAAAATGATACCTGATTTTCTGATGTTTTTTCATCTGGCTGGATAACTAGGTGAGTTAGATGCGAGGAGTTCATTCTACATTATGTATTGCCAGAGTAAATTCAGTCTGTAGCCAGAAGAAGAGAATGTTAGATCTCAACACTCTTTACTGAAAAAAGGTGCCAAAAGTTTGAATCAACTTGATGGCATATAATTATCACCAGTGCCACACTTATTTTATTATTGTTGTCGACGACTGCAACTCATATCCAAGGTTGCATTTTTTTTCCTGAAGCAGGAGAAATGTCATGGGCGTGAATTTGTTTAAGGTGGATCCCAGCTTACTATGAAGTGACCCACACACTATGATCACGGAGCCATCTCCCGTGGAACACATGAAATGAGACATGCAGGATTTAACACCAGGACTGCAATGGACTGCCCGCAGCCTTGAGGATATTAGCAAAGTATGCCTTCACAGCCAGTCTATCTGGCATGGCCTCTTCCAACTCCATGACCGTTGGGAATCAGAGTTCCTCCTCCACTCATTTTGCCGTTGGACCGAATATGATGGTTTCCAATGGCATTTCTTCCACTGAGGGGGACCATCACCCCACCTAAAGGGGCTCATCCGCCTGTAGCTGTTGGCCCCTTTAGGGACTCAGGTTATTTAACCACCGCCTGACATTTGATGTTGAGTTGCTGGCTGTACAGTCTACTCCATTACTGTAGCGGGATGTCCAACAAGACATATTTAAAAAGATAAAGAACTGTCTTTAGTTTACATTTTCTTGACTTCATCCCCTCCCCATAATATGTGTAATCTCCAAAATGGAGTGTAAGAGACTCAGTACTGGTTTCTAGGCATCAGTAAAGTACAAAGGTAGTGCAGATGTGGGTGTTCCTAGTAGTCACCTAATACTATTAAAGCTATAAATTTACCAAATCTTTCCTTTGAAAGCTTCCATAAATGTTATAAAACCATTTTACAGTAGCAGTTCAGTATTTTGGTTTTAGTGATTCAGATTTTAACCCCTTTTATGTGAGTTATGAAGTTAGAGCAATAGATTTCTTCTCTTGACAAGGAATTTTTACAGTTACATTGCAACATACAAATAGAAAGGATAACATTTTGTGGTAATCTATCTATATAATTAAAATCGAGGTGTCACGCTGTATGTTACCAATACACAGCGTGACACCTGCACCCAGAGCCCTGGAAACGGCGCCCCCTCCTATCTCACATTTCTGGGGTGGCTGGTGCAGGGGACCAGCAGACCATTTTGGGGTCTTTCTCCAGCTGCAAAGCACCCCCCCCAACCGGCAGCATGAAATGGCTGGGAGGTGGTAATATACATGCGCCAGAATCCGTGCAGGCGCAGAAGCCTGCCCGGAGTTTCTAGGCAGTGGCACTTGGAACTCTGGGCAGGCTTTTCCACCTGCGTGGATTCTGGTGCATGCGTATTACCGCCTTCCCGGTTGGGAGGCTCCACTAGCTGGCCGCCATTCCGGCCAGAGGACGGCAGGCAGCCCTTCTCCGGAAGGCATGGGCTGACCAGAGCGCTCCGTTCGGCCCATGCCTGCCAGAGAAGCCAAGGCCTTTCTCCGGCAGGCATGGGCTGAATGGGGCACCCATACACCAGTTGCCTTCCAGAGAAGGCAGGTGGGCCATCCGCCTTGGCTTCTCCGGAAGGCATGGGCCAACCGGAGCGCTCCTTTTGGCCCATGCCTGACACCGGGAATCGCGCATGGACTGGGGTTTCGGGTGTCTAGCCCGAAAGAGCACCAGCACCTGATCCGTGACACAGACACCCTCACAGGCACGAGGCAAGACGGAAGCACTGGTGGGCTCCACAGAGGAGGATGCCCCACAGGTAAGTCAACTGTCGGGTGGGGGGAGGTTTCTCAGGGGCGCGAGGGGGGGCGCTAGCCAGGCTGCATGCAGCACATTCCGGGGCTTCTGCACCACTCCTGGCAGCATGGCCTGCGTCTCCAGGCAATGGCCACGCCTCCAGAAGCTCTGGGAGCGACTAACCAGCACATAGGGGGGCTCCGTAAAGCCCAGCCTGGCGCTACCCATCTCCTGCCAGCATGGCCTGCTTCTCCAGGCAATGGACGGTGCTTCCGGAAGCAGTCCGTTGTCTGGAGATGCAGGCCAGGGATGGTGTGTGTGTTTGTGTGTGTGTGAGAGAGGGAGAGACAGAGAGACAAGGGGAGAGAGAGAGTATCTGAGAGAGAGCAGAGTCAGAGTACGCCACTGCTCTGTCAGTGTGACTGTGCGAGCCGAGGAGGAATAAAGTGTGTGTGTGTGTGTGTGAGAGAGAGAGAGAATGGATGTGTGTGTGGGAGAGGGTGTGTGGATGGAGGCCACGCTCCAACTCAACCCCGGGAAGTAGGACAGACTTCCCCCCCCCAAAGCCGAGCACCCCTGCTAGTTTTATTCTAATGGAGTTACTATCATAGTGTAACTTTTATACTTTTTTCTAATGGAGGAGCACAGCTATGTACAATTTTTATTACTTCCCATAAGTTTATTTGCAACATATAACTATTTTAATTCTTTGATTTCTGTTTATAAATAACTTAAATTGGATATTTGATATAAAGGTGACACAAATATGAAATTGGGACTGCAGTGGCTCAAGTTGCTAAGATGCTGACTAGAATGCGGCAGGTCAGCAGTTCGATTCCCGAGTACTGTAGGATGGAATGAGCTCCCATCTTTGCCCCAGCTCCTGCCAACCTAGCAGTTCAAAAGCAAGAAATTAGGGACCACTTCATTGGGAAGGTAAAACAGCATTCTGTGAGCTCCGGCGACTCTAGTCATGCTTGCCACATGACCACGGAAATCTCTGCAGAAGTAGACAGCGCTGGCTCTTCGGCTATGAAACAGAAGAGCGCTGAGCCCTAGAGTTGGATACGACTGGCTTTCGAGCAAGGGAAACCTTTACCTTTAAATATGAAATTAAACTAGAAACTGTCGAGTGCATGCTGTTGTTTCTGTGAAATGATTGTTAGGTTGTGTTTGCAAATTTGTTCTGTAACAGTACTATATGAATGACTCAGAGTAAACACCCAACACCCAATCTCTAACACCCAACATTTTTAAGAAATAGTTTACTTTCTTGTATTGGTTTTACACTGAGTTTGGAAGAGGCCAGCAGGTTTTATACAAATGAAGAAATTTGCTGAAAAGTTATCACAGCAACATGCTGTTCTGTACAAAGAGCTGTCTTATTGCCATAATTATTCTTCTAACAAGAAAGTGATGGAAATGGAAAGACAGTGTGCTACCGCCATTTTCCAAACAAGATTGCCATCTGGAGAACTGCTGGCAGCAGAAAAGCTATGTTTTATTTATGTGAGAGCAACCAAGGGTATCAGTGTTAAAACACATACATACACTACTTATAAAAACATTATTCTGATAGATGAAGAACACACAGAAAAATTCTGTTGATACTTTTCTTGCCTTATCTACAATTTCCCTTGCTTACATCAGGCTTCACCTTCCCCATACAGTAGGATAAGTCAAGTTAGTTATATTTGTGCAAAATATAACCCAGAGGCCATCTTTGTTTGATGTTCAGATATACCTCATATGACTGGGCATATTATTTTCAATATAGGAATTTGTTGCAAAATCTGTGACTTTCTTTCAAGTAAATGGATTAAGAAAGGGTAATGAATGAAGAAAAAGATGCAGCAATAAATATCCAGGATGATCTGCATGTATTAAAGATGTAAGTGTATCTAAAATAGCATTTATTTTTCTAAGGATCTCTTCACCTGCCCCTTCCTGTTATATATTACTAGAAGAGGTTGCCCGGTGTTGCCGGGGTGTTATAAACTGTGATCAACTTTTTTTTTTTGGTGGATTGAAAAAGGAACAAAGGATGATATAATTATTTCTAATTGTTTTATTTAACCAAATAATGTTTTAGTTTGCCGGGCTGTTTTAAATTGTGTTTTTTTAAGTAATGTAAAAAAGAGCAAAGTATGTTAATTTTTTTTTACAAAAAAAATCAGTAACATTTGGTAAATAGGTATTATTGTTTTGATTTTTTGAAACAATTTTTCCATTATTTATTATGTTCATGTTTTTTAATATTTTTTTAACAATTATGTTAATGTAACTTACATAATATCAACATATTCTTGTTTTTGTTTGTTCAAATGTTTTAATATAGAAACACTTTTAATTTAAACTTTGTTACTGTATAATATTGAAGAAATGATTAATTTTAACTGTATAATTGTATAAATAGATATTTTTTCTTCTGTTGTGTTGTTCTTGTGTTGTTTTCATATTCTCTAAAACATAAGAAAGTATTTAATTGTTTTACTTTGTGTTTTTGTTGGTTTTTTAATGTTTTTTTTAGTAACTTACCTTTAAATAGTTGTGCTTTGTAGCTGTTGGATATTTTGAAATTTTGATTTCCTGTAAAATGAATGAAATGACTTTATTAAATTTTTGTTTGTGAATAAATTTAATGGTTTAATCATTTTTTTTCTTATGGTTTCATTTTATTTATAAAAGTATTACTTACTTTCAAAACTGTTATTTGTTGTTTGTTTTCTCCCGTTGCTTTAATTGTATATTGTCTGTAAAATAGAGGAAATACATTGTTATTTTTTTAAAATTTATTTATAACTATGATCTTATGAATGTTTCATTTACCTGTTGATTGTGTGTTGGTGGCTTGTTGTCTTGATTCTGTTTAGTTGTTATGAAATGATTCAGCATTAGCAGTGCTAATGGGATATTGATATTTGTTGTCAGGTTTAACATGAAGAGAAGTTGTCTTTGAATAATGAAGTCTATTGGTATGATTGTTGAATGATTTTTGTTTTTGTTTTGTTCTTGTTCATTGTTTCTGATTTCTTCATCTTTATTTTCTGTGATTGTGTAGAGTTTTTGTTTGCTTATAGTTTTTTTATTCTTTGTTTCTTTCTCTGGTATTTGTTTATTATTAATTTTTTCAATTATTTTTTTAATTTGTTTGTTATGTTTTTCAGACATGTTGTCCTTATCATCATTTTAAAGTTTTTCTTGTTGTATTATTTCTTTTTTTCTGACAATTGGGATTTTGTAGTTTTTGTTCAGTATTGTAGTTTCTGTTTCTTGTTGATAAAATGCATTTTTATTAGATTCTTGTATTGTAATGTCATCTTCCTGTTTGTTTTTTGAATTTGTGCACTGTTTTTCATTTGAGATTGATCTCTTATTATTTTTCTCTATTTTTGAAATTGGTTTATTATTTATTTTTTCAATAATTTCTTGAAGTTGCTTCTTTGTATGTTCAGAGATGTAGTTCATTTTTTCATTTGTAATTGTTTCATTTGGTTTTATTTCTTTTTTCTCACTATTTCTGTTTGTTGTTTTTTGTTTTGCATCATAATTTCAATATTTTGTTGATTTTCTACATTATGTTCTGATTGTTGGTTTTTGAGTTCAGGTTGTTTCGTGTTTTGGTTTGTAATTTCTTTTTCTTGTAGTATTAATGAAAATTCATCAGTTTGGAGTATTGTGTATTCTTTTACTTTTGTGGTGTGCATAGAATATTCTTCATCTTCTTGAATACATAAATTTTGTTTTAAATATTGTTTTCATGTTCTGAATTTGATTGTAATTTTTCTTGTTCTTGTGTTGTTATGTTGTTATTTAGTGTTGTTTCCATTTTTGAAACTAACATAGAGATTGGAGTGAATTTTTGTGGTCTTGTTACTATTGGTTGTGCTATTATTTCTTCATAGTCATATCCATGTAGTCTTTTTTGTATCTGATCAATATTTTTTCTGGATTCTTTACTGTAATATATGTCTGGTTGCTTGTTATTTTCACTTCAGGAATATTTATATTTTGATTATTAATTAATGTTTCTGGATCCATGTTGTGTTGTGGTAAGGTTGTTAAAAATAAAGGTGTGTTCTTTTTTTGCTTGTTGTTGTTTGTTTTTCGTATTGTATTTCTTTTTCTTTGTTTTCATTACTTGGATGATGATATAATATTTCTGGTGATTTATTTTTAATGCCTGGATGTCTTTGTGTATATTTTGAAATATATAACCACTTCCTGTACTTGTTCTTTTTTGATATTCATAAGTTAAGTCTGTTAAATTAGTATTGTCTTTTTGTTGTTTTGTTTCTGAAGTAGTATAATTTTGAAGTAAGTTACCTTGTTTTGTGTTATCAAAGGTGTATCCTCTTCCAATGCTATTTTTTTTTGTCGTCAGTTATATTCTTCGGGTTCATTTCTTCAGGTTTAGTTTCGTTGTCTTTGTCCATTATTCTATATCCTCGTCCGCTTGGTGTCCTTTTTATTTGTTCCATTTTAGAGTGTTAATTAGCTTGTATTTTAATGGTAGAGTTATAAATTTTTCTTTTTGTAAATTCTGATTGACGCGATTAGCGTTACTTTCTATAGCTCCCCTCAGTATTTTTGGATCTTTCTCCCCCTATTTATATTAGGTTGGTTTTTTTAAGCTATCTTTCTCGCGTGAGTTTGCAAGCTTTAGTTATCCGCGTTGTTTTTTCTGGATTTCTTATTAGGCATTGGCTTGCTGCTTTCACATTGAGTATGTGTGGCTACAGTTTCGTTTTTCCGTTTTCGTGGATTTACAGCATGTACTTTGTTTACGGAAGAATATGCGTCTGATATAGGAAAAGGTGTTGTTCGCTGTTTTGGTTTGTGGATAAATCTTCTATAAACATATATGGGTGAAAACTGTTTGTGTTGTTGCTCTTTTCGGTAAGCTTGAATATTTCTTGCAATTAAGTTTTGCATTTCTGTGATATGTAATTTCAGCGACTTTAAGGAGCCATCTGTTGTTTCTGTATTGATTATTTTTACGTAATTGTTGTACTTACTTAGTATTTTTAAAGTTAACTTTTGTATTTATTTCATGTATTTATTTGTTTTTGAATCGTTGTACTTGAGTGTTTTTCCTTAATGGATGGTTCTTTTCTTTTTGTAAAATTAATGTGTTTGAGCTAATTACTTTTTAGATTACATGTAGTGCATGTTATTTTGATTTTTGTAGCACTTGTTGGTGAACAATATTTTTAGTTTGGTTGTTTGTTGCAAGTATGAATACATTATCTGCTGAAACCACTCTAGAACATGCAACATATAATTGTCCGTGAGAGAAACATGGCTTTGAAACATGAACTCCACAATGCTGTGGTGTCTGACCTTGCGATTTATTTATGGTAATTGCGAATGTTAGTCGTACAGGGAATTGTAGTCTTTTAAATGGTATAGTTTGATCAGTTGGGATCAATGGAATACGTGGAATGCAAACTGATTCCCCTGCTCCTTTTCCTGTAATAATTGTAGCTTCTATTACATTTGGCATGAGGTTTTCACACACAGTCTAGTGCCATTACATAACTTTGGCGGATTTAAATTTCTTAGTAAAATAATTGGTGCTCCTTCTTTCAGAAGGTGAGGGGCATGGCCAAGATGGCAGCAGAGTAACATGAACTTTGTTTTGCTCGCGCCGGAAAAGTGGCTTATTTTTTAAAACTTGCAATGAAAAAGTTTTTTTTAAAAGCTCAAAATTAAGGCATCTGATTCTCCGGCTGCTGCTAACATCAAGCAGAGGCTACAAGTGGTTGGAGTCCGAAGATTGGGAGGCAAGAGAGATGCGGCATAAGCCACGCCAATTGAGGCACCTGAGGTCGTACGGGAGCTTGGAATATTTGTGAATACATTGAATTAAAACCGGAGGGTCAGAGCAAAAAGAGCGTGGCTGTGATGGTGCCGGAGGACGAACGAGTGGATTAATGTGGAGTTCGGCAGTGCCAAAGTCACAGTAAGTGCCATGGAAGTCAGAACGGGAGGAAGAAGGAGGAGGGCTGAGTAATGGCGGCAGCATTTTAGAAACAAAACTTAAGCGGCGGCGAAAGCAGTAGAGAAGTCGGGCTTGTGTAGAAAGAGACAGAGACGGAGTTGGTTCTTTGGAGCTGTTTGGAGGAAGAAGAGTGGAAATAACGGGCGGAATGTTGTGGTTTAGACTCCAAAGGATTTATAAAGTTAAAGGCGAGCTCAAGTCTCGAAGTGGGGATGGAGGAGAAGAAGGAAGGGGCCGCATTGTGTTCTCGCTGCCATGGCCAAGATTACAAAATAGCCTTTGCAGAGGTGGAACATGAGCATTGCTTCGTTGGATTTGCCTGCTTGGTTATGTTTTTAAATTTTTAAATTTGGATAACTCTCCTTTCAGAATCCTTTTTTATATATACAGTTATTCCCCACCTATATTGCTACAGTGTGTCTCTCCTCTTCTCTTGCTACGGTAAGTTTTATTGCTGCGATACAAGTTTCAATATCAGTTCCTAGTGGATTTCTGAAGGTATAAATAAGCTTGGAGTGTTTCGGATTCCTTTTGCATCATTGAGGATTCAATTTCTACAAGCAAGATTGGGTTTTTGCTGGCTGTGGATCATAACAATTTTTTATCGAATTTTTAATCAAGTATAAGGGACTATAACTATCATTGGTTATTTTGGTATCATCAAATATAAAGATTGGTTCCTGATAATTGGATTATATGTTTTTGAAAACTTTCCTTATTTGAATTTATTGGTGTTCCTGGATTCCTGCTGGCTGTGGATTATAATAATTAAATTTTTGCTAAATTTTTAATCAAGCCAAAGGATTACAATTATTATTGATTATAATATTTGCAGCACTGGAACAGGCTCAAGGAGAGGGGCCAGCAAGAGTCAAGAGTATTGCAGCATTGAAGCTTTTAGTTGACGTTACTATGGATAAAGTTACAAGAGGAAAGGCAAAAAGGAGGAGCCTGTGGTGAAACCTAAGAGAAAGGATAAAGCACCAGTGGAGGAGGCCCCTCCATCATCATCATCATCACCTGAACCCTATGATCAGACTCAAATTATGGTTGAATTTGGTAAATTTGGTAAATTGTTTCAGTAATTTGAGAAGATGCAAGAGTGAAGGATAAAAATGAAATGTTGAAAAAACAGGATAAGGTGGTTACAACTGTGGTGGATTTCTCCAAAAAAGTTGAATTAAGCTTGCAAAAAATAGAAGGAAATGTTAAGTTGATGCAAAATGAGGTGAAAAGTATGAAAGGTGAAATAAAAGAGACTCAGGAAGGAGTGAGGGAGAATAAGATGAAAATGGATGAGCATGAAAAAAGGATTGATGCTATGGAAGAATTGATGAGGAAACAGAATATTGTGATAAGTCATTTGATTGAAAGGACGCCAGACCAGCTAAGAGATAGAGTTGTTCAGTGGTTAAATAATTTGAAAATGGGAAAGGATTTCGTACAGGAGGATATTGTAAGTGCGTATAGAGTGGGTCCAAGAAGGGGAAAAGCTGTTCAAATAAATGTTTTGGTTAAATTTGCAAATTGGGGAGATAAGCTTAGGGTAATGGCCTTTTAAAACAAGCTGGGTCTGGCGCTCTAAAAATCGATGGCTCTGATGTGGAAGTTTATAATGACATTTCTATTAAGGAGCGAGCTTGGAGATATAAGATGAAACCGGTAACTAAATTGTTGACGAAAAAGGTGTAAAATACAATTGGAGATTTCCACAACAGTTAAGATTTTTCTATGAAAAAAAAATGCAGGTCATTGATGCAGGGACTGATCCACTGGAGTATTTGAGTTTGCTTGATTTGGTTAAGGCGGGTTCAGAGGAGTGGGTAGCTCTTAGAAAAGATTTGTTGGACTCAGGAGCCATAAGAAGAGATTATGAGGGCGCAGATGCGGGTGGAGCCACAGGTGGAGGGCAACAGGGAGGAGAAGAGGATGAGTTATCATTGATTGTGGTGGAGGAAGAGATAAGTAAGGACTAGAGAGTAAAAGGATGTAAGAATTTTTACATGATACAAGGTTTTTGTAAATTGGTTTTATAATAGGGATGATGCGCTAGAGCATTAATCTCCAAGCACATCTTGCATGTCCCCCCCTCCCCTCTTTGGAGAACGAAGGTGGCTTTTTTTAAAGAAAGTGGGGAGGTTGGCTTTGTATGTTTTTTGTTTTATGTTTTTTTTAATCGTGATGGGTTAAAGGTAGCACACCTCATGGAGAGCTTGGAAGAGAGAGATGATGTCGAATTAAAATATGAGAAGTATTAAAGTGTTAACGTGGAATGTAAAAGGTACAGGATCTGTTCTTAAGAGGAGGAGGTTAGAATCGGCCTTGAGGAAGGATAGACCGGATATAGTCTTTCTACAGGAAACTCATCAAAAATTGCAGGATACAAACAAATTTTTTTAGGGTGGATGCAACATTATGAAAAGGCATTTGGTACATCAAAAGCAAGAGGATGATGAGGAAATAACCTTGGTGAATATTTATGCTCCAAATGAACATCAAGCCAATTTTTTAGAGAAAATTTGTAAAATTGTGGAAACAGAAAAATCGGCAAAGATGATAGTGGCAGGTGATTTCAATTTAGTAAGATCAAATTTGGATTGCACAAATGTAACAAGGTGTGGAGCAGGTATTTAAGGCAAAATTTTGGATAATTGGATGGTTGCATTAGGTTTGAAAGATTCTTGGAGAGAGATTAAGGGACTGGAAAGGGCATATTCTTATTTTTCACATGTTCATAGCTCCTATTCTAGAATAGACTATATATTTGTATCTGAAAATTTGGTTAAAAATACTGAGGAGATCGAAATTGGAATTTTTAAGGAATCAGATCATGCCAAAGTGGTTTTGGAATTGAGGTTACAGAATGATAGTAGAAGAAGAAGGAATTGGGAGATACGATCCCAATTTATTCAAAGATCAAAAGTGTAAAGAACAAATCATAAAAAGTTGGATGGAAAGTTGGCAATGGAATGATAATGATGAGGTAAATTTTAATATGGTCTAGGATGCCATGAAGTCAGTTTTTAGAGGGGAATGTATAAAGCTGGCAAGTAACAGATATAAAAAGTATAAGCTAGCATAGGATAAAAGTGAAAAAGAAATAAAACAGTTACAGGAAGAACATTCAAAAAAGAAAGATAAGAAATTTTTTGCAAAATTACAAAGATTGAAGGCGGAATTGGTTGGTAAAATATAGAAAATGTAAAAAGAGATTTGATTTATTTAAATAGGGAGTATTTTGAATTTAGTAATAAAAACTCAAGACTATTGGCAAACGTGACAAAAGCTAAAAGAGAAAAAAGAAATTGGAGTTTTGGTTAACGATCAAGGGGCAAGGTGTAATAAGATTAGAGATAAGTGTAAAATTGTGAAGGAATTTTATCAAGTTTTGTATGCAAAAAAAGAGATGGATGTGGAGAAGCTTAAAAAGCTTTTAGAGAGGCAAATAACGAGTGGAATAAAACAGGAACATCGGGATAAAATGGAAGAGCAAGTCTCGGAAAAGGAGGTAAAAGAGGTAATTGCAGGTTTGAAATTGGGTAAAGCCCCGGGTGAGGATGGTTTGCCGGCTGATTTTTATAAGGAATTTAAAGACGTGGTGGTACCAAAGTTAGTAAAATTATATAATTATATATTAGATGGTGGGCAAATCCCGACTTCATGGTATAGGACTACGATTGTTTTGTTGACAAAAATGGGAAAGAATTTGGAGAAAGTGGAATCATATAGACCAATCTCTCTTATAAATCAAGATGCTAAGATCTTCACAGCAATATTGGCAAATTGTTTAAATAAGTTTATGGGGGGAGTATATAAATGAAGATCAAGTGGGATTTTTAAAAGGGAGGCATATGGCAGACTTGACTAGATGAGTGTTAGATTTAATAGATAACGTGAATCAAACGAAAGAAAAAGTGGGATTAATATATCTGGACATTTTTATAAGGCATTTGATTCCCTACAATGGACCTCGATTAAGGAAATAATTAAAAGCTACGGATTTGGTGACAAATTTAGAATAATAATTGATTTATTATATCAGAAAGGGATAGCCAGTATTAGAGTAAATGATGAGGTCACTGATGAGGTAAAGTTAGAGGCAGGTACTAGACAGGGCTGTCCTTTGTTTCTTATATTGTTTATCATGGCAATGGAAATATTGGCAAAAATGATAAGAGAGGATGTAAAAATAGAAGGGATAATGGGGAATAAAATAAGTATGTATGCTGATGATACATTGATAATTGTCAAACACCCTGAGAGGGTTATGGATAGGATTAGAATACAATTTAAGGAGTTTGAGGATATCACGGGTTTGAAGATAAATTGGGATAAATCGGAAATGATGTTGTGTAACATGGGTGAAGGGGAAAGGAGGAAGATAAAGGGAATGAGTAATATTCAAATTAAAGACAAGTTGAAATATTTGGGGACAATTATATCAAATAGAATGGAAGAGTTTAAAAGAATTATGACAGTTTAAAAATTGAAATTAAGATTAGAATACAAAGTTTTCAAAAGTTGAAATTGTCATGGTTTGGGAGAATTGCACTTAGTAAAATGATGTTGTTACCTAGAATCAATTTTTTATCTGATGCAGTGCCAATTCAATTGAAGGACAAGGAAATTAATGAGTTTCAAAAGTTGCTTAACAATTTTTGTAATGGAGGTAAAAAGTCCAGATTACCCAAAAAATTATGGTATCTACCTCAGAAAGAAGGCGGTTTAGGAATGCCGAATTTAGTGGCATATTACCGTGCTTTTCAAATTAAGAATGTAGTGAAGATCTTGGCAAGAGAAAAAGTAATTTGGGAGGAGATGGAGGTGAAAGATTTTAGGAATATAGGTAAAATGATCTTTTTGGGAGGAAAGGTCGGAAAGATAGCTATTAATAATACAATGATGAAGGGAGTTATGAGTGTGTGGAAAAGGTTAAAGAATGATCTAGCCCCAAATTTCTCTCCAATCTTGGAATTAGCAGATATGGCTTGTTTTCTGTTAAAAATAGATAAAGAAATAAAGGAAATATTGGAAAAAAATGAAGTTTCCTTGGTGAAAGACTGATTACAGATTTGTAGAGATGAAAGTAGGAAGAAAAAGTTGTTTGTACAATTGAAAATGAATTGGTTTCAGATAATGAAGGTTAATAATTGGAATGGTAAATATGTAAGAGAATTAGACACAGATAGAGAAAAGATGGAGTTTGAAGAATTGGTCTTAAAAATTAGAAAAGGAGATAGAAGTATATCTATTCCATACTCAATGTCTAATGTTGGATGTTCTTTTCTGGCTTTCATTAGCATATCTTCACTTAGTGGGTTTTTAAAATTTCCCCACAAATTTAGTGGGTTTGATGGATTACATGAAGTGAGCATTATTGCCGGTAAAGTTCTCATTTGGTGTGGCATGGAAATCATTGCTGCTTCCTGCATAGTTGTTTCCCAATGTTGATCTGCTTCTAATAAACCCATGTGCTGGCATACTTCTCTGTATGTTTCCATCAATTTTTCATCCACAGTTTTGAGTTCTTGAAAAGATGTTGGTCCAGGTATTGTGTGGAGTAGCATTCTCAGATAGAAACATTCTGTATTATTTGGATGCACAGTGTATAGTCTGCCTATTGCATCACTTTCATAAATGTCATGTTCAGGTACATAAGTGGCAGTTTTTCTGTGGCAGAATTGTTTCTTAGTTTTATTCCAGGTGTAATATTTTGATATAGTATGGTTTTTGCGAATTCATCTTTCTGACATAGTTTTAAAAAGGCAGTTAAAGTTGTTTCTTGAGGATTGTCTGCGACAGTTGTTGCTGTTTCAGGAGTAAAATATACTCTTTGACCATTTTCAAGGTGTACACTTAGATGTAGTACTGTTGGATGTCTATCATGTATGTGGAAACCTAGAATGCGCCAAAAACCCTCATTAGGACTAATGTACCTACCACATTGATACTGTAAAATCTCATCGTTTTTGTTGATGTTTCTAACATCATACATAACCATGTCACTGCCTTTATTTATATATTTACACACATACTTTATTGATTTAACACTATTACAATATTCAACATTAATGTGTGCTTTGAATATTTTTGAGAGGAGAGGACAGTATGGCACTATCCAGGTATTGTCTATTACTATTTCTCCTTGTGTTTTCGTTTTTAATTTAGTTGTGTTCCCTCCATCCTCCGAAGAACGTCGCCTGTATTGTGGGTATCCATCTTCTGAAGTTTGTGTTTCTTTCAGTAATGCTCTGGGGTATCTTTTGGTGCAGGTTTTTTCTTTCATACATGGTGCTTGTGTGTTAAGAAGACCACAGGGTCCATGAAACATGTTTTTTTAACAATGGCATGTAGTTCAATGTCTTCATTTTCGTTTGGTATTTCAGCAGATATTATTTTATCAATTTCAGTGGGATGCATTTTGCTTTTTAGCCATATCAATTTGTGTGAATGTGTTAGCCCACATCTCTGCCATTCAATCATATACATCCAGCAATTACACTCACCAAATATCATAATTTTCTTGTGATAAGATTAATTAATTGTGTTTGTTTTTGTCTAAACACTCTTGAAATTAAGTCATGTCTGTTGTTAGCTGTTTCATCATTTCTGAGGTATTTTTTTTAATCTCAGGCCATGTTGGGTTACATGTAAATGTTATAAATAAGTCTGGTCTTCCATGTTTCCTTACATAGGTCATAGCATCCTGAGTATATTCATGCATATGCCTTGGGCTTCCAGTATATGTTGCTGGCAGGATGAGCAGTGTTCCAACGTTTGTTAGGTTTCCATCTTGTGCCACAGCATCCTTTAAATGTATGTATTGTTCTGCTCTGAGTGATTTTTGGTTTGTTCTAATGTAAAGTAGTCTTTTACTTTCTATTTTTGCATACATATCCACAATGAACTGATTTAACAATTTTCTGCAGTGGATTATGTGGTTTTGTTCTTCATTTCTAACCATTGGAATGTAGGAGTAGTAGTCCATGCTGAATTTTTTTTCTCAGTTTCCTTCCCTGTTTTTGGATCAATGTGTTTCAAATTAAAATGATATCCATCCTCACCATATGGGAAAAGTATGGGATATTGAAGAGCATCATAGGAGCGATGTGTTTCTGATATACGTTGCAGTTTTTTGTCATGTCGTTTAAGTATTATATCTCTGGGATGGAAAGTATCTCCAGAAATGAGTGCTGTGACTTCATTTGTTTCTGGCGCATTGTATCGCTGTATATGTTCTCCTGTT
The DNA here is from genome assembly GCA_035047345.1 of Bradypodion ventrale. Taxonomy (NCBI): domain Eukaryota; kingdom Metazoa; phylum Chordata; class Lepidosauria; order Squamata; family Chamaeleonidae; genus Bradypodion; species Bradypodion ventrale. Next base: position 337,210 of record JAWDJE010000007.1, read on the forward strand.
GGAGTTTTGTCTGCAGCTATGACAATTTGGTATTCATTTGTTGGCATGTTTTGCATTGCATTTTGGAAAGTGCGAATGAGATTATTGTGTTGATGTAACATTCTTTGTATTCTTAGTACAATATGTTGTTTTGTTCCTACAATGTATGTACATCGTTGTGCTGTTTCTTTTTTCTCATCTCCCATGAAATAAATTTGCAGGAACTTTGGCTGTTCTTCTGGTAGTGGTAGTAGTGAACCAATATTGTGGTAAATCTGTCCTTGAATTGTGAATGTTGGATTGAATCCTTTGTGTTGTATAATGGCTGTGGCTCCAAATAAAGTCATTTGAAAACTTGAGTTGTATTTTCGAATATTCTTTAAGAAATGTTTAGAATCTGTTGTTATTTCACTTGTATATTCTATCAGTTCTTGTGGTGGCATTTGCTGTTGCAATTTTATTTTACCTCCTTTTACATCATAATGATTGGGTTTCTGTTTTGAATTTTCTGGTTTGGCAGAAGTGGCAAATTGTGTCTAGATTACTAATTTCTAAATTGGCATTTTCTGAATAATTAGTTTCTGGATTATAAGAGAAGGCAGCCATTTTTAATATTAATTTCTTAGCTTTAGTTCTCTGTTTTCGTATTGCTCTTGTATTTTTATTCTGTTCTAATCTCATATCATGTTTCTTTGTGCTTTCGTTTGCCCTTGATGTACTGTCAATTTCTCTATGTTCTGTTAACATGGTCTCATGTTCCTGAGAAGATGTTTGTTCTGTCTTTTGTGCATATTTTTTCTGCATTTCTTAAGTTTTTCTTCCCTTTCCTGCGATGTTTCTTGTGTTTTTTCTAGTTTTTAAAAATGTTTTGCGTGTTCTTTGTCCTATATTTACACTTTTTTGTAGACATTGTGATTTACAATTCTAATAAATTAATAATATATTGAAATATGTTATTATTATTAATTCAGTATTAAAACATTTGTTGTATATTGTCGTTGTTGTAGCTTGTTATTACTTTGGCAAAGAGGCAATAATGCACTTTTTTGTAACTATGATTTATGTGCAAAGTATTTTTTTTAATGATTTAGTTGTTTGGCAAGAGTCAACAATGCACTTTTCTGTAAGTATTGTTTATGTAAAAAAGTTTGTTTTTCAAATCTGTACTGTGGTCCAAAGTTTTTGGTCAAAATTTTTTGTGTTCAGTCAGTAGCTTGTTGTATTTTTCTCATAAAAATTTATTAAAACCTTTTAATGAGGCAATTATTTTTAGTGAAAATAGTTTTACTATTAGAATTATAAGTATTTATTTTTCGTTACAGTAATGTAAAGTTTTGTGCTCTGTTCTTAGTGTTTTCATTCAATAATTATTGATCTGTAATTTAAATGTTTTTTTAAAATTTTCTTCAAGTCCTGCAGCATATGCAGTAGAATATGTTTACGAAAATATGTTTTTTTGTAGCATGCATGTAGCAACAGTTAATGTACTAGGCGATTCAATAATTAGAAATACAGAGAAATGGATTTGTGATGCACATGATAACCGTGTGGTGACTTGCCTGCCAGGTGCAAAAGTTGCAGACATCACAAGAAATCTAGATAGATTGTTAGAGAGAACTGGGAACGAGCCAGTTGTCATGGTACACGTTGGTACCAATGATGTTGGGAAGGCCAAGCGGTCTGTCCTGGAAGCCAAATTCAGGTTGTTAGGAAGAAGATTGAAGTCCCGGACTTCCAAGGTAGCATTTTCAGAAATGCTGCCTGTCCCTCGCGCAGGACCTACCAGGCAGGCAGAGCTCAGAAGCCTCAATGCGTGGATGAGGCGGTGGTGTCGAGAGGAGGGTTTCAGATTTGTCAGGAACTGGAGAACATTTTGGGACAAGCCAAATCTGTTCAGGAGGGATGGGTTGCATTTGAACCATGATGGGACCAGATTGCTGGCACTCAACATCAAAAAGGCTGCAGAGCAGCTTTTAAACTGATAACTGGGGGAAAGCCGACAGGAGCTGGGCAGCATCCGGTTCGGAAAAGTGTGTACTTGAGTAGTGAGGAGGATGCAAAATTTACTGAGCAGAGTGAGGAGCTAGTCACTAGCATTCTAGCAGAAGGATGCAAGAGGCAGTCTAACAATGCAACTGGACTCAAAGGACTGTATCAGGAAAGCATATATAAATGCTTGTATACAAATGCCAGAAGCCTCTGGAACAAAATAGGGGAGCTGGAATACTTAGCAATAGATAAGAATATTGATATTATTGGTATCACTGAAACCTGGTGGACGGATGATAACCAATGGGATACAGTTATCCCAGGCTACAAACTGTACAGGAAGGATAGGAAGGGGCAAATGGGAGGTGGTGTGGCCTTGTATGTCAAAGAAGTGATAAAATCATATGAATTGGAATATCTAGGTGATTTGGAGTCACCATTAGAAGCTCTGTGGGTAAGAGTACCAGGCCACAAGGATGGTCTAACAGTAGGCATATACTATCGGCCTTCGACCCAAACTCTTGAGGGAGACTGGCAGTTGGAGAATGTTGTAAAGGAGGCATCCAAGAAGGGAAGCCTGGTTATAATGGGGGACTTCAATTACCCTCACATAGACTGGGTGAACTGTTGTTCAGCACATGATAAAGAGATAAAGTTCCTAGATATGCTAAATGATTGTTCCCTGGGACAGATGGTTGAAGACCCAACTAGAGGTACAAGAATCCTTGACTTGATCCTGAGTAATACTCAGGATCTGGTGCAAGATGTTAATGTGACTGATCCAATAGGGAACAGTGACCACAACTCAATTATGTTTAACTTGATCATAGACCGCAAGTCACTGATAAAATCTAACACAGAGACCTTAAATTTTCAAAAAGGAAATTTCCCAAAGTTGAGGAAACTAGTAAAAAAGAAGCTGAAAGGGAAAATTGAGAGAGTCCAAACACTCCAAGAGGCATGGAGGCTGTTTACAAAAACAATAACAGAGGCTCAATTGGAATGCATACCCAAAAGGAAAAAGGGCACTGCCAGGTCCAAGAGGACTCCAATGTGGCTTACAGGAGCTGTTCGGGAAGTGATCAAGAGCAAGAGAAGCTCATTTAGAAGATGGAAGGCTTGTCCGAATGAGGACAGCAGGCAGAAACATAAATTCTGGCAGAACAAATGCAAGGCAACAATCAGGAAAGCAAAGCAAGACTTTGAGGAGCGTATAGCTAAAAATACTCAGAGAAATAACAAAGACTTCTTTAAGTACATTAGAAGTAAGAACCCAACTAGGAAGGCCATTGGACCATTAGATGACAATGGAAGGCAAGGAGTTATTAAAGAGGAAACAGAGATTGCAGAGAGACTCAATGAATTCTTTGCTTCAGTATTCACTGAAGAAGACAGAGGCCACATGCCCAAAACAGAGCCTATCTTCGTAGGGAGGGAAACCGAAGAATTAAGCCAGATAGAAATAACCAGGGAGGAGGTCCTTGCATGTCTTGTTAAACTAAACACTAACAAATCACCAGGACCAGATGGCATCCATCCACGAGTTCTCAGGGAACTTCAAGATGAAATTGCTGATCTCCTAGCCAAAATATATAATCTTTCCCTCAAATCAGGCTTTGTACCTGATGACTGGAAGGTAGCGAATGTAACACCAATTTTCAAAAAAGGATCCAGGGGTGATCCAGGGAATTACCGACCTGTCAGTTTGACATGTGTCCCAGGTAAAGTGATGGAAACCATCCTAAAAGATAGAATTAATAGGCACATAGAAGAGAAGGCGCTGCTAAAGGAGAGCCAACATGGCTTTTGCAAGGGCAAATCATGCCTCACTAATCTGTTGGAATTTTTTGAGAGTGTCAACAAGCATGTGGATAAGGGGGATCCAGTTGACATTGTGTATCTGGACTTTCAGAAGGCTTTTGACAAGGTCCCACACCAAAGGCTCTTGAATAAACTTACCAGTCATGGAATAAAGGGACAGGTCTTGTCCTGGATCAGCAACTGGCTAAGGGACAGGAAACAGAGGGTAGCACTAAATGGACACTTCTCCAAGTGGAGGGAAGTAAAGAGTGGGGTCCCCCAAGGTTCAGTACTGGGACCCCTGCTTTTCAACCTCTTCATAAATGATCTAGAGGTAGGAGTAAAAAGCAAGGTAGCCAAATTTGCTGATGACACTAAATTATACAGGGTAGTGAAAACTGTGAGAGATTGTGAGGAGCTCCAGAGGGATCTCTCGACACTGGGGGAGTGGGCAAAACAGTGGCAAATGAGTTTCAACATTAGTAAGTGTAGAGTGATGCATGTTGGAGCAAAGAACCCCAATTACATTTATAAACTGATGGGGTCTGAACTCTCTGCGACAAACCAGGAAAGGGACCTTGGTGTCCTGGTGGACAACTCAATGAAGGTGTCAACCCAGTGTGCCTCAGCAGTGAAAAAAGCAAACTCAATGCTAGGGATCATTAGGAAGGGTATAGAAAATAAGTCAGCAAGTGTCATTTTGCCTCTTTATAAATCTATGGTGAGGCCCCATCTGGAATACTGTGTACAGTTCTGGTCGCCATACCTCCAGAAGGATATTATGGAGCTGGAAAAAGTGCAGAGGAGGGCAACCAGAATGATTAGGGGACTGGAACACCTTCCTTACCATCTGAGGCTGCAACGGTTGGGCCTCTTCACTCTTGAACGACGACGTCTAAGAGGTGACCTGATTGAAGTTTATAAAATCATGCACGGTGTGGACAAAGTAGATAAGGAAAAACTGTTTTCCCTATCGCATAACACTAGAACTAGGGGACACTCCATGAAACTTTTGGGTACTAGTTCTCAAACAAATAAGAGAAAGTACTTTTTCACCCAGAGGATTACTGGTCTATGGAACTCCCTGCCAGAGGACGTGGTGACAGCTGTCAGTCTTGACAGCTTTAAGAAAGGATTAGACAAGTTCATGGAGGACAAGAGTATCAATGGCTATAATTATGGATACTTAAGGACAACCTGCGGGTTGGAGAGATAGGCAGGATATCTCTCAATATCATTTCCAGGGAATCCTAAGCAGGCATCTGCTTGGGAATACCCTGAAGGAAATGGTGAGCCACTGTGTGAGACAGAATGCTGGACTGGATGGGCTGTGGCCTGTTCCAGCAAGGCTGTTCTTATGTTCTTTCTTATGAAGTCTGCTCCATAATTTCTTCAGGCGCTATTGTGCATAATTGTGATGGTTATTTCTTCCCTAAACTGTGTTTAGTTTTGAAATTTCTTCAAGAGCTGTAAGATACACTTTTAATTTTTGTCAAATAAGTGTAGCATATACAGTATAATGTGTTTGCAAAGGTATGTTGTTTTTAGTTTATGTGATCAAATAGAAAATGGAGTGTGCTCCGTAATTATTTTTAGGCACAATTGTACATAACCATGACGGTTATTTATCCTCAAAACTGTGAGGGTTTTTTGATGCAGCGCCTTTTATTGGATATTTTTCCACGATTTCCCCAACGTTTGATGCGTTTACACCATTCAACGTGATTGGCTGCATTGCTGTAATCACGTAGGATGCTGGGATTTGTAGTGTAATTTGTTCTGTGAGCATTCGTTCGGCGGCTTTTTTAGTTTTTATTACTTTACGTATGCGTTGTGTATGTATTACATGGATTAATGAGCAGAAACGTAGTAGTTATTTATCGTATTTTCATAGAGTGAAAGGTTTTGAGTGGTGCAGCAAAAATTTGAGTTTTTTTAGATGGTTTATCCTACATTCTATGCACTCGCGCTGTTCAGCTTGATTGGCTGACATGCTATAGGAGAACGAGAAAGCAGCTGGGGTGTAAATATACAGCATGGGAAGAAAACCCACCCAAGAGCAACCAATACAATAATATAAATTTGACTGATATATACCGTCATGGCAAAGCTAGTAAACTATATAATCACATGCAAAAATGTCTTTAATATACCACGTGTGAGAATAAGTAAAAATAGTTAAACAGAAACGAGAAGCAAGTTGCTGTCGACCATACTCATGACAAACAAGTAAACACCCACCCGTCTTCAAGGTCCTGCACATAACTAAAGTATAATAACAAAATACTCCCTGGTATTGTATCGAGGATGTACCAATGTTTCAAGATGGTATTTTTGATTTTGTTCGCTAGGGGAGTGTAATTAAGCGACCAAAATAAGCTGGGATTCGGATTCGATGGACCATTGCTGCGAGTTAATAAGGCTCTTCTAGGGCGTAGGTTGACTTTGTGCCAATCGGACTCTTTCGGTAAGAGAACAACAATTATTGAGTTTAGGCTTGGGATTCGTACCTACTCCCAGATACTCACCATTCCAGACCCGTATCGATCTTTTCAAACTAATTAGGCTTCTTAAATTAAGAGTGTTTTTCAAAGATTCCCCAGGACAATCCAATCCGTTCACTCCTAGATCCAATTTTACACCTAACATTGACAACCTGGCCATAGAAGTCTTCAAACGCCTAGTGATCTGTGACATCTCGGAGCTGGAATCACATTCCAAAAGCTCTTTCAACCAACATTGGTACATCCTCGATACAATACCAGGGTGCCAAGAACGACCAACTATAGGGTTTCAAAAAACCAATACGATTGCAAGTCTGGTATCTCGAGCGGATATTATACCGCGTCAGGTCCCTTCCTCTAGATTTCCTGTGGGCCACCATGCTTGTGGGCACTGCAAATTTTGTCCATACATGTGGCATACAAACACAGTGCAAATACCTGGAAGCAATTTTCCCCTCAATCTTGACACCTTTTCCAATTGCAACACGCAGGACACGGTATACATGATCCTCTGCACTTGTCAGAAGGCGTATATCGGCCAATCAAGACGACCAATCAAGATTCGTTTAGGGGAACATCTATCACGCATTAGAACCCATACAATCAATGCCCCGATGGTGACCCACTTCATACAAAAGAATCACTCTGAAAGGGACTTAAAACTTGTAGTTTTGGAGACTTACCGCCCTAGCAAAGATCAGGTTATGGATGTAGAGCGCTTCCTACTACACAGGGAGGCGTTCTACATCCATAGATTTGGGACACTATCACCAACAGGACTTAATACGGACTTGGATTTGTCAGCGTTCTTATAATTCTTTCCTAATGTGCACAGCTCAACCGATACTGCAGTCTGTTCCTTTAAATTCTAAATTTTATATCTGACATATTTAACCAGGTTTATCCAGTCGAGGAGACCTCACACGTGCCAAAGATTAGGGAACTAGGCATTTATACTCCAGTTACACTGGAGCTCAGCAACACTCTAACCCAATAAGAATGAAACCATGGAGGTTTGTGGCGCTATGAAATTTCTCTAGGTACGTGGTCTTAGCTTGCTCCAGATTTAAATGTAGCAATAATGTGTATTTTTGTATGCTTGTTTGTTGTGTCACAAGTTTGTCGTCGTTCGGTGTTATGGAAAAGTTGCTTTGTGATTACTTTACAGACTCTTGACAAAGATGTGCGAAATGTCCATTTACCGGAGGGACATTGAGACTTGAGACTTAGCATCCCACTCTGCTTCTCTGCCTGCACGGATTTTACTTTTTCATTCTCCCTTGGGATTCAGCGCCGTGAAGTTCACACCTGGACGCAGTTTTGCAGCTCATTCATTACTCTAAGACTGTTTACGGACTAGAAGTCTACAGTGAGCTTTTATACCATTGCACATAAGGGCTGCACAGGATATGGGCATAGTTTATAGGGAGATTTTGTTATTATACTTTAGTTGTATGCAGGACCTTGAAGACGGGTGGGTGTTTACTTGTATATCATGAGTATGGTCGACAGCAACTTGCTTCTCGTTTCTGTTTAACTATTTTTACTTATTCTCACACGTGGTATATTAAAGACATTTTTGCATGTGATTATATAGTTTACTAGCTTTGCCGTGACGGTATATATCAGTCAAATTTATATTATTGTATCGGTTTCTGACATGCTATAGGCACATAGGATGCTGGGACATGAAGTTTAATTTGTGATATTACTGTTCATACATTGAATTTTTTTCTACCGCTTTATTTTGATTGGCATCTCACAACGTTCTATTTGGTCACACTTCTCAACCTAATTGGCTGTGGCACAGCACGGTGCACAGGATGTTGGGTAGTGAAGTCCTTTTTCTTTGTTTGCGTTCGTGGGGCTCTTGCCCCACTGGTGCATTCTCAACCCTTCAGTAACCTCCGTACTGGGTTCGGGTGAGTGCAGTCGGCTCGGTACGGGATAGTAGGGGCGGGTGCAGGAGCCTTTGTTACATTCCAATGGTTAACGTCTAGATTTATAGGTCTAGATTCTTTACACAAGAGAATTCCCCCTCTATGATTATACACTAAAATGAAAACAGTTTTCTAAAGTTGTAAACTATATAATTTTAGAATTCTTCCAGAATTAAAAAGCAGCGGCTGAAATCCTGTAGTTCAGTGTAGTAAGTCACCACTAGGGTAGGACCAGTGTAATTAAAGGAAGATTTAGTGAATCAATTCCTCTATAAATTCAGTTGATTCTGTGGGCCATGCTGAGCAACAGGTTTACAAGCAATATATAATTTTCAGGAATATTTACTTAAAATTGTTAGCATTGGCTTATGAGATGGATTCCACCCCCACCCCACCCCCCTGGTTTCAGTAATAGAAAAATGGTCTAATAGAGAGTTGGAAATGTTGGAAATAAAAACAAACTCAGGTTTATCTGGCACAAACATATATTGCAAGCCCAGTGTGGGTTGGTTTTGTCACAAGCTTCTCATAAATTTTACATTAAAATAAATGGAAACTGGGCCATTTTATGTCTGGTGTGTACAAGTGAAAATTAAGTATCGGTATGCTTTAAAAGAGACTGAGTTTGCAGACAGGCTATAGTAATTTATTTTGTATGCTTCACTGGATAAATGAAAATACTTATTCCTAGAATACTTGTATGATTTTATTATATACAGTATAAAAGGATTCCCTTGACATTCTCATTATGTGAGATTAAAAAGAACAGCAACTTTGGTTTAATTTGGAAATTGCAAGTTAAGTCAGACTCAACTTTCGCTACTTATTTTGGACATCATTGCTCATGCATTAGGCTTACAGTACCTGTATACCCATTGCTGAATTGGGGGGGGGGGGGAGCTGAGATGGTGGTATTCAGCAACCATGCAAGGCTGTTGCTATTATCAAGTAAGTATGCAAACAGTATTATATCAAATAAATAAATAAATAAATAAATAAATAAATAATCATATTTTCAGAAATGGAGGAACACCACATGCAGATGTAGGCAGATGTCTGCTATACTTCTGAATACTTCTGGGAAGCCTATGTAGCATAATAATAATAATAATAATAATAATAATAATAATAATAATAATAATAATAATAATAATAATAATAATAATAATAATAATAATAATAATATAGTAGACCCTCGCATAACAACGTCGTCTGGACGACGACACTAAAAATGTTGTTATGTGGGGGAACACGTGGTGCATAACGATGCGTTGTTAAGCGCAAATATTGTTATCCGAACGCGTTGTTATGTGAGGGTTGACTGTAATAATAATAATAATAATAATAATAATAATAATAATAATAATAATAATAATAATAATAATAATAATAATAATAATAATAATAATATCATGTCAGAGATTACTCTGGGTTAAAAGGATTTTTTTAGGGGACACCCGAATGAGGCTCCTTTCATGTCCCCAAGTGCAGCTCTCAGGTCTTAAAACCTGACCTTCCAGTCTCCAGCTCAGCGTCTTAACCACTAAGCCACTGTATAAACAATAAATGTTAGTTTTTCAGTGGCTGATGCATATTTATTTATTTACATTTATACCCACCCTTTTGGTGCAAGCACCACTCAGGGCAGCTTACAATGTACACCCACACACAGACACACACACTCTCTCTCTTGACTGTGCAACTAAACAACAAATATTTCTATTGCTTTTGATTGGATGTTATTTTTTGCAATGTATTGGGATAGGTATGGATCCTAGGTTATGGTGTCACAAAGGGATCAACCATCTTCTTAGTGCTATTTAACATCTACATGAGGCCATTCGGAGAGGGCATCTGGAAATTTGAATTCACTGTCATCAGAAGATTGATGACACACAGGTCCTCTCCTTTTCCTTATCTGCAGTAGATGCAGTCTGCAGTCTTGAATGTTGTCTTGCTTTGGTAATCAGTTAGACGAAGGTGGTTGTTGTTCAGTCGCACAGTCGATTCCGACCCTTTGCGACCCCATGGACCATTTTCCTCCAGGCTCTTCTGTCCTCCACCATCCTCCTCAGCCCGCCCAGCTCTGTGCCCATTGTGTCCACAATGCCATCTAGTCATCTCATCTTTGGATGCCCCCTTCTTCTCTTGCCCTCTACCTTTCCCAGCATCAAAGCCTTCTCAAGTGAGTCCTCCCTTCTCATTTGATGTCCAAAGTACTTTAGCTTCATTTTCACTATTTGTCCCTCCAATGAACAGTCAGGTTTGATTTCCTCCAGTATTGACCTATTTGTTCTCTTTGCTGTTCAAGGGACTCTCAGGATTCTCCTCCAACACCACATCTCAAAGGCATCTATTCTTCTGCGCTCAGCCTTCCTAATGGTCCTGCTCTCACACCCATACATTACCACTGGGAATACCATTGCTTTGACTAAGCGAATTTTTGTTTTCAAGGTGATGTCTCTGCTTTTCACTATATTCCCCAGGTTTCTCATAGCTTGTCTCCCCACAATCAGTCGTCTTTTTATTTCATGGCTACAGTCGCCATCTGCAGTGATCTTAGATCCCAGGAAAGTAAAATCTGTCACTGCTTCTACTTCTTCCCCATCTATTTTCCAGGAACTGATCGGACCTGTTGCCATTATCTTGGTTTTCTTAATATTAAGTCTCAAGCCAGCTTTTGCACTTTCCTCCTTCAATCCAATCAAGAGGTTCTTTAGGTCTTCCTCACTTTCTGCCATTAGGGTGGTATCGTCTGCATATCTCAAATTGTTGATGTTTCTCCCAGCAATTTTGATCCCATACTGTGATTCCTCCACCCTGCATTGCGCATTATGTGCTCTGTGTATAGATTGAACAAGCAGGGTGATAAAATGCAACCTTGTCTCACTCCTTTTCCGATTCCAAACCACTCTGTCATTCTGTGCTCTGTCCTATCTGTTGTCTCTTGGTTCGTGTACAGATTTCTCACGAGGCATTTGAGATGTTCTGGTATTCCCATCTCTTTAATTACTTGCCACATTTTGTTGTGGTCCACATAGTCAAAAGCCTTGGTGTAGTCAATAAAACAAAAGTATATTTGTTTCTGGTATTCCTTTGTTTTCTCCATGATCCAACGTATATTGGCAATGTGATCTCTAGTCCCCCTGCCTCTTCTGAAACCGGCCTGGACCTCTGGTAGTTTTCTCTCCACTTGTTGCTGAAGTCTATCCTGTATTATTTTGAGCATCACCTTGCTGGCATGTGGGATGAGCCCAATTGTTCGGTAATTTGAGCATTCTTTGGCATTGCCTTTTTTGGGGATTGGAACGTACACTGATCTTTTCCAATCTTGTGGCCATTGTTTTGTTTTCCAAATTTGCTGACATAATGAATGCAGTATTTTGATTCCATCATCTTTTAGGGCTTTGAAAAATTCAACTGGAATGCCATCATTTCCACTAGCTTTATTGTTTGCAGTGCTTTTTAGGGCCTTTCTGACTTCACTCTCCAGAATGTCTGGTTCAAGTTCAAATTTCTCATTATTGTTATTTTCAGGAGTGTTGAGGTCCTTTTTGTAGAGTTCCTCTGTGTACTCTTGCCATCTCTTTTGGATCTCTTCTGCATCAGCTAACTCCTTTCCATCTTTGTCCCTTATCATGGTCATTTTTGCTTTAAAAGTTCCCTTGATTTCCCCGATTTTTTTGAAAAGATCTCTAGTCCTGCCTCTTTCATTGTTTTCCTCCATTTCTTTGCACTGTTCTTTTAGGTAGATTTCCTTATCTCTCCTTGCTTTTTTTGAAATTCGGTGTTCAAGTGATTGTATTTTTTTCTTTCTCCCTTGACTTTTGCGTTCCTTCTTTCCTCTTAAGAGCCTCATCAGACAACCACTTTGCTTTCTTATGCTTTTTTTCTTTTGGTATGGTTTTATTTGCTGCTTCCTGCATGATGTCCCACATCTCTGCCCACAATTCTTCTGGCACTCTGTCTATTGAACCTAAGCCATTAAATCTGTTCACCATGTATTCGTTAGGGACGTTGTCTAGGTGATATCTGTCTGGTCTACTTATTTCCCCTATTTTCTTTAGTCTAAGCCTTAATTTTGCAATCAGTAGGTTGTGATCTGAGCCACAGTCTGCTCCAGGTCTTGTTTTTGCAGACTGTATGGTGGTTCTCCATCTTTGGCTGCAGAGTATGTAGTCAATTTGGTTTCGGTGTTGACCATCTGGTGATGTCCATGTGTAAAGTCGCCTCTTGTGTTGCTGGAAGAGAGTGTTTGCCATGACCAGTGCGTTCTCTTGGCAGAACTCTATCAGTTTTTGCCCTGCTTCGTTTTGTGTACCAATACCAAATTTGCCTATTATTCCATTCACTTGTTGATTTCCTATTTTGGCATTCCAATCTCCTAAAATAATTTGGACATCATTTCTTGGTGTCTGTTCTATGAGGTGTTGTAAGTCCTCATAGAACTGGTCCATTGTGGCTTCATCTGCACCAGTGGTTGGTGCATATATTTGGATCACAGTGACATTGAAAGGTTTGCCTTGAATTCTGACTGACATCATTCTGTCATTTTTGAGATTGTACCCCATTACTGCTTTTCTCACTTTTTTGTTGACAATTATGGCTACTCCATTCCTTTTAAGGTTTTCTTGTCCACAATAGTAGATAAGGTGGTTTCCAGAACTGAATTTGCCCATCCCTGTCCATTTTAGCTCACTGATTCCCAAGATGTCAATGCTTATTCTTTCCATCTCATTTTTTACCACTTCCAGTTTACCTTGATTCATTGATCTCACATTCCATGTCCCTATGCAGTACTGTTCCTTGCAACACTGTATTTCTCCTCCCCCTTTCCTGTCCCTCCCCTTCCTCCACTCTGTTGTGCTAAGCATCCTGTATCATCTAAACTGCTCCTTTGTTTTACCTTTTGTTTTGGTCAATAGGGTTCTCTTGGCAAGTTTTGTGGCGTGGTTTGCCGGTTTCTATGCCATTTTTATCCCATCATACATTTTATCACAGTTTTAAAAGTTTAAAACAGTTTAAACAACATATTATCATGCATATTATCACACTTTAAAACACAGTCTCTATGTCAGTTTCTATATTAAGTCAGTGTAAATTCTCTATGTCAATTGCTATATTAAGTCAGTATAAAGCCTCTATGTAAGTTGCTATATTAAGTCCTCTACATTTTTGCACATCAGCTACTTATCCTTTGCATGGGGCTGAGAGTCTCGCCCCCTGGTTCTCCTCCTCTGCCTTCTCCCCTTCTGCCAAGTGGTCCTCTCCTTCAGCGCTCGGCTGGTGCCTGGAGGTGGTGGATACCCCCGGCTGGAGGTGGTGGTGTCCGGGCGGCCCCTGGCTCTGGAGGCCTCGCGGTGGCGGCGATGGCTGGCCTTCCCGCTGCTTGGCTGGTCCTCCTCCTCCTCACCCCCCGGCTGGGGGTGGTGGTGTCCGGGCGCCCCCTGGCTCTGGAGGCCTCGTGGCAGCGGCAATGGCTGGCCTTTCTGCCGCTCGGTTGGTCCTCCTCCTTACCCCCGGCTGGGGGTGATGAATCCTGAGAAGATGAAGACCCTGTTGCTGGTCCTTCTGATTATTTTGGGGAAAAGTTCCTAGATTAGAGAGGTTTTTACTCTCTCTCAGGGACCAATTACACAACATGGGAGTTATTTTGGAGCCAGTGTTTTCAGTGGAAAAGTAGATAGCAGCCATAGCTAGATCTGCCTTTTTCTAGCTCTGGTAATTGCTCGGTTACACCCGTTTGGACAGGCAGTCGTTGACAAAGCTGGTCCATGCATTAATATAAAAAATTGATTACGCTAATGCTTTCTATGTGGGGCTGCCCTTGAACTTCGCATGGAAGTTCCATTAGGCACACAATACAGTGGCCAGATTGATTTTTGGAGGAAATAATTTTTATCATATTTCTGATCCTGGTCCAGCTGCACTGTCTTCCTGCCATTTGCCATGCAAGGTTCAAGATACTGTATTGGTTTTATGCCCTTATCTGTTTGGGTTTTTGATACATCTCTCCAGTGGTGGGCATCAGCAGGTTCGCACCAGTTCACCAGAACTGGTAGCAGAAATTCTGGCTGGCCCCGCCCATCCAGGTTTTGAAATAAAGTAGTCCTAATTCAGGTGCAATGCAGGGCTTTTCCCCAGGCCATGCCCACCACTGTACCATGCTTACAGTGTGGTAGTAAAAATTTTTGGAGCCCACCACTGCATCTCTCCCAAAAAATCTTTTACTCACATCACCAGGTCCTCAAAGGCCTTGTGGCTACAAGTGCCTCTCCCAAGAGAGGTGAGAAAGGTTAATGCTAGGAATCGGGCCTTCTCGGTATAGCACCATCCTTGTGGAATAGTCTTCCACTGGATGTCTGCCAGGTTCGGTCCCTCCAGATCTTTAAGAAACTTCTAAAAACAAAGCTCTTGAAACAAACCTTTAGGAATATTCTTTTCTCTTAGGGTGATCCACTGTTTTGAGCTGTTCTAATCATCATCATCTGAGTAGTTTAATCAAATTGGATATTTATCTTGATTATGATTTATGTTTATTTACTTGTTTGGAGTTGGTTTGAGTTGTCTTTTTGTGTATGTAATCCACCTAAATGGGCAGTATATAAATTGAATGAATGAAGAGTTGCTGGTTGGTTATTAGACACAAGTTGTGTTAGTAAATGTGCCATTTCACCCTTACTAGTAACTTAAGATACATGTTTGATATATTTTCCCTTTGAAACTTTGTTCTTTAATGTTTGTAACTTGTTCAATAAAGGTGGCTGTGGTTAGTTGCGAAGGAACCTGAGCTATGCAAAATAAAAGCATATAACAACATAATTATTGTATTTCACATCTGGCAATGTCTTAAGAACCCTTGACTAATATTTAATCCATTGAAATGAGTATAAAGCAAATGTATATATTTTATTTCAGCTGTTTCTCTGGATTCTTGCCCTGGAATTTTTCTTCTCCAGAGTGATATTTTCAAATCCTGTGAAGAGAACAGGTAGACTGAAATGATTTGAAACAGATTTCTCTGTATTCTATTCCTAATGTCGAAATTATATTCATTCTTAAGGACAACCTCCGGGTTGGAGAGATAGGCAGGATATCTCTCAATATCATTTCCAGGGAATCCTAAGCAGGCATCTGCTTGGGAATACCCTGAAGGAAATGGTGAGCCACTGTGTGAGACAGAATGCTGGACTGGATGGGCTGTGGCCTGTTCCAGCAAGGCTGTTCTTATGTTCTTATTCATTCTTTTGTAGAGATTTTCCTGTTTGTCCTATGTACAGAGGAGCACTATTGGCAAAAAAAGGCATAGATAGCATTGGCAGAGGAATAAATAAAAGTCAACTTGATGTTGTGCGTGATATTATTGGGCCTGGTAACAACGCTGTTGCCAGAGTAAATGTGGGGAAAGAGATAACATCTGGCTTTGCAGAAAGGTATAGTCCCCATCTCTGCCAAAATAGGAAAATATCTGAATATCAAGTTGGGTCTTAAGTCATTAGGTAAAGGCCACCCTTGCTTGAAAGCCAGTTGTATCCGACTCTAGGGTTCAGTGCTCATCTCTGTTTCATAGCCAAAGAGCCAGCGCTGTCTGCTTCTGCAGACGTTTCCGTGGTCATGTGGCAGGCATGACTAGCACGGAATGCTGTTTACCTTCCCACCGAAGTGGTCCCTACTTAATTACTTGCAATGTCTTGCTTTTCAACTGCTAGGTTGGCAGGAGCTGGGACAAAGACGGGAGCTCATTCCGTCCTTCAGTATTCGGGTATCGCACTGCTGACCTGCCGCCTTCCAGTCAGTGTCTTACTCACACAATTTGAAATTAAGTGTCTTATTAACCAACTACCATCTCCTTATTTTAGAGTCAGGTATAAACGTATGTAGTCTCACTCTCACTTCTGAGGAGCTGAAGATTTATGAAAGTTCACATTAACCTATAGTAGTTAATCTTTAAGGTGTAATTTTTTATTTTCGTTTTGTTTCTCGTTTGATTAGTTTCCTGTGTTTGTTAATCAGCCCTACAGCGACCACTGCTGGCCGATGTATTGTGCTTTTTCCCCCCTTCCCGATTGCCCTTCACCTTGTTTCCTAGAGTTGGAAATGCAGAAACTGTACTTGTTTGTTTTGAATTCGTACTCAGAATAGAGGCGCTTTTGTTGTTGTTGTTGCTCCAAAGCAACATGACATTCACGGGCAAATCAACAAAGTCTACGTTTCGCCCCGTGTCTGGTGATGACAATAATCACATCATCCTTAGACATCACAAACGCAAGAGTTCCACCAAGATGCCTACAGTGAAAAGATTAGAGTACGATATTTTTTGAGATCCTTTTGATCTCACCCGTAGTAGAAAGAGCACGATGCTTGTGTGTGCAAACGGGTGGATCACTATTACCCTGTCTCAGGTTAGCCCACCTGTCTAGTCTTGGTAATATGGGGATAGTTAGTAACACTCGAGGACTACTAACACACCCTTTCATATTTATTTCGCAGCTCAAGCACCTTCGCAATCTGCCACAGGCTTATTTTGTTGCTTAATGCATGTTTTCAACACACGAAATGATCTGGGCTAGCAGTCGTACGATGTCCTGTGTTTCTTCCCGAGTATTTTGGCTATTTTAGCAGGAAAATGGGAAACCGTTAATTGCAAAACCATTTGCAAAAATAATCCCTGCATGGTAGCAATTTTCAAGAAGCTTGTCTTTCGAAGGAAAACAGGGTGGCCAAGTACGAGAGGCCTGGGTTCAAGCAGGGCTGGGGATCTTTGGGGAGGGGGGTTGTCGAGGCCTTAAACTTGTGGAACCTCCCACGGATTTCTCGAGATACGTGCAGGCTTCCATAGCAATAGGTAAAGGTTTTCCTTGCTCGAAAGCCAGTCATATCCAACTCTGGGGTTCAGTGCTCATCTCTGTTTGAAAGCCGAACAGCCAGCGCTGTCTGCTTCTAGAGACGTTTCCGTGGTCATGTGGCAGGCATGACTAGACACCGGAGCACACGGAACGCTGTTTACCTTCCCACTGAAGTGGTCCCTATTTATCTACTTGCAATTTCTTGCTTTTGAACTGCTAGGTTGGCAGGAGCTGGGACAAAGACAGGAGCTTATTCCATCCTGCAGTACTCGGGAATCGAACTGCAGACCTTCGGCCTTACAGTCAACGCCTTAGTCATTTGAGCCACTGCAGTCCCTTTCCATAGCAATAGCAATCACAATAATAATTTCGTGTCAGAAATTATTCTGGGTTGAAAGGATTTTTGCTGGAGAAACTCCACTCAGGGGGACGACCGAATGAGGCTCCTTTCATGTCCCCAAGAGCTGGGACAGAAATGGGTGCTCAATCCGCCATGCAGTACCCGGGTCTCGAACTCTCGACTTGCCAGCCTTCCAGATAACAAGACAAGCGTCTTAACCACTGAGCCACCGCAGCCCCTAGCAATCATAATGGGGCACACAGAAAGAGCCTCCTTGAAGATTATGGTATTTTTGAACCACAATCGGGTGTACCCTGGTAACGGCAACCTTGTATTGCCGGCTAATCTTTCTCACACTAGGTCAGGTGAAATGAAGTGCAGAATGGACTCACCAAAAAGGTGGCTTCATTTTGGAAGTTTTACGTCTGTCTGAGACACGGAAAAGAAAAAAAAAGCAACCACAATTACAGGTGAAACTCGGAAAATTATGGGGTACATGAGATGGGCGATTGGGGTTTCCATAAGCTGTAAACCGTAAACATCAATATTATAACAAAGTAAGGCTTGAACTATCTCGCTTTGCATGCAATGAGTCTAACTCATATATTTGTTTCACCTTTTAAGTTTCATTACTGGACTGAATGAACATTTGCACGATATTCTAATTTTCCGAGTTTCACCTGTATATACCGCCCCACAGCGCTTAGTGTACTGCCTGGTCAGTTCACAAGTTAATTAGCATTTTGCCCCCAACCTGCTGGGTATTCATTTTACCAACCTCGGGAGGATGGAAGGCTGAGACAACCTTGAGGTGATACCTGGCCAGGATCGAACTCACAACGTTCTGCTGCAGTAACAATCTAACCATTGCGTCACCAGGGCTTTTTAATGCCCCGGAAGCGCAAAGGAAAGAAGTACCGGAAGTGGAGAACCGTCCGTCACGCACCCCACCCTCTTTCCTTCCGTCCCGCTTTGCTTTGCGGCTCCTCTCCTGAGGAGGCCCCTCCCTGACCCTGGGGAGGATGCGGGTCTCGTCGTCGCGCGGGCGGGGCTGGCGCCGCCTCTGGGCAGTTTGCCTCCTCGGGACCCTCCTGGCAGGTAGGAAAGGGCGGTTGCCTTGGCAACCCCTCGTCACGCTCGGGGAAGGGGCGCGAGAGAAGGCGGCGGGCGGGGGGGTGTTAACTGTTGAAAAAGTAGCGCTTTTGTATGTGTACCAAATTGATTCCACGCTTTGCAATTTTTAATATATGACATGCCATTGATTAAGACTCACTCACCACTTCTTTTTAAAGGTTCCCCTTGCTCGAAAGCCAGTCGTATCCGACTCTAGGGTTCAGTGCTCATCTGTTTCAAAGCCGAAGAGCCAGCGCTGTCTGCTTCTGCAGACGTTTCCATGGTCATGTGGCAGGCATGACTTAGACACCGGGTGCGCACGGAACGCTGTTTACCTTCCCTATTTATCTACTTGCAATTTCTTGCTTTCAAACTGCTAGGTTGGCAGGAGCTGGGCCAATTGGGTTGTAATTCACATTTTTATTAAGTCTGTGGACAAAAAACCAGACAAAACAGAGTAAAACATCATAAAGGATGACAAATTCTTTGACTGACAGCGCAGAAGGCAGTTAATTTCCGAGCATTTTAATTTTTTAAAAAGTATTTTGAAAGGCAGACCAATAGAAATAATTACAGTATTTCATAAGTTGTCATATGAACAATTTTAGCGCTGACTACCTTCCTCCAGGTCATCTCTCACCCCTGCCTCTGCGGTAGAACTTTTCCTCTGCTTCTCCCCAAAGTACACCCTGGGTCGGTGGGAAGAAGGCAGACAGTGGCAAAGAAGTGTTCACTACTTGCAAAAGGCCTAAATGGAGTTTATTTGACCCAGCAAACTATACTTCTTAAGCAGGAAGACGATGTGCTTCCGAACACTTAATGTGTGTTTATTGGCGTGCCCTGAATGTGTCCCCCTTTATTTTAAGACTAAAACAGATCAGTGGACCATAAGGATTTTAGCAAATGATAACCTAGCAGTTCGAAAGCAAGAAATTGCAAGTAGATAAATAGGGGCCACTTCGGTGAAAAGGTAAGCAGCATTCCGTGCACTCCGGTGTCTAGTCATGCCTGCCACATGACCACAGAAACGTCTGCAGAAGCAGACAGTGCTGGCTCTTCGGCTTTGAAACAGAGATGAGCACTGAACCCTAGAGTTGGATACCACAGGCTTTCGAGCAAGGGAAACCGTTAGCCAAAAGCACTCGCTTACGCAAGACTGAAGTGACGGAATTCTTGGCTGCTGTATAATAATGTTGAATGTATGCAGAGCAGTGTTAACTTTTATGTTGTTGTTGTTCAGTCGCACAGTCGGTTCCGACCCTTTGCGACCCCATGGACCATTGCTCTCCAGGCGCCTCTGTCCTCCACCATCCCCCTCAGCCCTCCCAGCTCTGTGCAGAAGAACAGCACAGAGACTTTTATATTTGTGGTTATTTCTTTTAGACACAGTTAATAGTGGATAATAGTGTTGGATGAAATGAAACAACAACAAAAAACTCACCCCAAAAATCAAACCCAGCAACCCATATCCTGAACCTCACTTATCAGTCAGTGAAAGTAATGTAAAATGCAGTAAAACCAGTCATGTTTCTTTCAGCTAAATAGTGAAGAAAGACTTCTAAAATGAATACCCAACATGTTGGGGGCAACGTGCTAATTAACTGGTGAACTGTCCAGAGAGTGCACTAAGTGCTATGGGGTGGTATCTAAGTGTGATTGCTTTGCTTTCTAAACGCTTCCCCCAGGATAAAAAGGAATCTCAGAAACAGAAATGGGGGATAGGAAGCTTCACATTAATGTGAATTATTTTCAGCACCCTGGAACTGCACCTGCATGATTTTGTCATGGAACAGCACAGAGACAATGTTAATAGTAACATACTATTAACTTACAACTTTAGCTTAAATGTAAACTATAAGATGGAAAAGCCATTGTTTTCTGTGTCAGTTACATACAACAGAGAATGCATTTTTTTTCAGTCGACAACAACATACAGCAGAAGAAATGTTTTTGAAATGCACTCCACTTTGGTCAATACAACAGAGTACAGTATTTTTATTACAAAATAGTGTTAATATGCTTTGTTGTGATGGATCCAAAATGTGTGAATCACATTTCAATTATTTTCTTTCTTAGAGATTTTTCAATGACCTTATGTTTCAGTAGATTGTAAATTCTGCTCTCTTCTTTTATGCTGAGATAAATGCTGTTCTTGTGCTAAAGAGAATAAAGTCAGGAAAAAAGCATGTAAACCAAAGTATTCTTCCTGTCTAAAAATGTATTTTTTTTAGTTTTTATCCCTCACTGTATGAATGAACCTGGAAGTTAAATCAAGTTAAGGAGTAGTTGATTCATGAGATGTGAATGTGCTGTCATGGAAATTAAAATAGACAATGCTTTTGTTTACAATGAATTGTGCTAAATGTTCTCATATTTTCTGTAGTGGCAGCTGAAACAACTGAAACAGATGAAACAACTGACTTGCTGTCTGAAAAGTTAAGCAACACCGTCAGCAATGATGGACCTAAAGAATCAATCCAGTACAAGACAGCAGAGATTGCTGATGCAATGATGAGTATCAACATGCCTCAGAGTCAGCCTGTGGTATTGTCAGTTATTCCAGGAGATGCAAAGGAGAAACAAGGCTCTGAGTTGGACACTGGCACTTGTGATGCCGCAATTGATGGTGAATGCAGTATGCAAGGTGCTGTTCCATCTTTGTCTCAGTCAGACTCTCATGTTCAAGAGCAAATAAAAGAACAACCTGTTGTGCTGGAAGCTGTGCATCCGGCATCAGCAGAGGAGTCTAATAGCACAGACATTATGAAAACCCCAAAAGTGAATTGTGAGGAAAGAAACATTACAGGGATGACAAATTTCACATTACAAATCTTGAACATTTCTCAAGTAAGTAGAAAGCATTTAATCCACTTCTAAGTTACCTATTTTTTATTTTATGATGTTTGTTTTAGCATTTTACACAGGATAATTATCTGTGTTAATCTGAGAAGTATGGCACGGAAGTGAGAAACTCGATTCTGTTGTGATCTTTCAGGCTGTATTCCCCCCCCCCCTCCTGTGCCATACCATTCTCTTGCATCTCAGATGAATCTCTTGAGAGGAATTT
Organism: Bradypodion ventrale; assembly: GCA_035047345.1. NCBI lineage: Eukaryota > Metazoa > Chordata > Lepidosauria > Squamata > Chamaeleonidae > Bradypodion > Bradypodion ventrale. The sequence goes on from JAWDJE010000007.1 coordinate 358,788, forward strand.
CCTTTGAAAATAGTTTACATGCTTTGCTATAATAACATTTTAATGTCATTTGATTAAACAAGTACATTTTTGGATCATTGTTAATTGTCCCTAGAACTGTTTGAGAAACTATTGTTTTATGTTTTTGTTTTGAAGCTATAAAATTTCACTGGTGCTAAAGTCAGATGAAAATTCTTTGAATCTTCTTTGCATGTTTGAAGAATCTTATTTATTTGTGACCATCATACTGCATGTAAGCTCACCTGTCATTCTCCCTCTCTTGAGTAAAGTCTCAAATCCCACAGTTGCTTCAAACAACTCTTTATTAACTGTTCAGCCAGAGGGCCAATATTCACCACATTCAACAGGGCTAGTTAATGTCATTGCCTCCCCTTTCTGTCTAGCATAATCCACAGGTGCTGGCTTCATCACTACCTTCTCTAGGACTTGAGCCTGACAAGCTCCTTGCAGCAGAGTGGTGTCCTGCTGACAGTGTGGGCAAATAGCTGGGCAGCCTGTGGGTCCCTCGGAACTCACTGTTGACACAGGAAGACGAGAATGGCTGGTCTCTTCTGCCTTGGGATCTGCTTGCTCTTTTCTTGGTGCTACTACTCCCTCTAGTACAGAGGCTGATTGGTGTTCTCTCTTGGGCATGCTGTTCCACCTTTTCTGTGGGTAAAGGTTTCCCTTGCTCGAAAGCCAGTCGTATCCGACTCTAGGGTTCAGTGCCCATCTCTGTTTCCAACCGAAGAGCTAGCGCTGTCTGCTTCTGCAGACATTTCCGTGGTCATGTGGCAGGCATGACTAGACACCGGAGTGCACGAAACGCTGTTTACCTTCCCACCAAAGTGGTCTCTATCGATCTACTTGCAGTTTCTTGCTTTCGAACGGTTAAGTTGGCAGGAGCTGGGACAAAGACGGGAGCTCATTCCGTCCTGCAGTACTCGAGAATCGAACTGCTGACCTTCCACCTCCCAGTCAGCGTCTTAGCCACTTGAGCCACTGCAGTATCCTGTGTTAATCTAAGAAGTATGACTAGTGTAAAAGGCACAAGCGCCCCCACCCCTCTATTCAGCACTAGTTAGATCACATCTAGAATTCTGTGTTCAGTTCTGGGCACTGCACTTTAAGAGGGATGCCAAAAAAACTGGGACAAGTTCATAGAAGGGCAACAAGGATGGTCAGAGGACTGGAAACCAAGCCATATGAGGAAAGACCGAAGAAGCTGGGCCTGCTTAGCCATGAGAACAGGAGGCTGAAAGTGGATATGATGGCACTCTTCAAATATCTGAAAGATAATCATAAAGAGTAAGGAAAGGATCTATTCCCAGTCGTCCCAGAGTGTAGGACGCGCAACATCGGGCTCAAACTAAAGGAGGCCAAATGTAGGCTGAATATCAGGAGAAACCTCTTAAAGGTTAGAGTGGTACAATGGTGGAACCAACTGCTTTGAGAAGTGGTGAGTGCTCTAGAACTGGAAACATTTGAGAGAGAGTTGGACAACCATCTGTCAGATCTGCTTTGATTTGGATTCCCGCATTGAGCAGTGGGTTAGATATGATGGTCTAAAAGGCCCCTTCCAGCTCAGTGATTCTATGATTCTATGCATCCTGCCATGGATCCTTCTTGTATACATAGGTCCACCCAGGTAGCAATGGCGGGTCCCTACTCCTCTACTTCAGTGTTTCCCAATCTTTGTTTTTTGGACTTCAATTGCCAGAAGCCTAAATGAATCCCCCAAAGCACTGATCAGCCGATGTACTGACTTAGGCTTCTGGGAATTGAAGTCCACTAGTGTTCCGTGGAACATAGTTTGGGAAATGCTGCTCTAGTTTCTTGCCTGCCCCCTGGTAAGAAAGCACCCATAGCTTCTCTGGTGCATCCTGTCAAGTTCCCTTCTATGTTTCCCCCTCCCCCAGCCACCCTAGGGCTTCTTTTGTTCTCTCAACCTCCTGAGGTCCCTGTTCCTTTGTACTCTCTTTGCTATTAGCCTCACATTTCTTCCAGAACCTTTCCTTTCTATAGGGAAGGCTCCAACCCTCTTCTATCCACCTTTGCACTGCCCAGTCTATTGGAGATCTCAATGTTGGGAACTGGGCTGAGGGATACATTGGGCGATGAGCTGCTTGTCTCTCAGGGCTCCTTCTGACCCTGCAGTTTCAAATTGTTGAATGTTCTGGTGTCAGCCTTGTTAATCAGGATACCATCTTCTACTCTAAGAGCCTTCATGGTGCAGTGGTTAAGCTATAGTACTGTAGCAAAAATCTGCTCACAGTGTAAGTTCAATCTTGGTGGGACTCAAGTTTGACTCAGCCTTCCATCTTTCCAAAATTGTTAAAACAAGTACCCAGCATGTTGGGAGCAAAAAAACAACCCCAACTAATTACCTTGTGAACCACTGAAAGAGTGCTGTAAGTGCTATGAGGCAGTATACACAGTGTAAGTGTGATTACTGTTTTTTTACTATTGCTATAGAAGAACCTTAAGCCTTAGAAACTCAAAGTAAACTTCAGTTGAAATATCGCTCTATTAAACATATCATAGGTTGCCATTCTGGTTCATTATTATTGAATGTTGTTACAGCACAGTTCAAATTATGCTTGGCACGTGGGGGGTAATATAATACTGATATACTGTATCCTCAAAGTTGTTGAGTGTTTGAGTTAAATTCTATACAGTATTCTGATGCACTATATAAATATCAAACACACAGTATTACTTTTCTGAAATGTTTCTTATGTAGCATCTTACTGTTTAACATTATTGACACAGCACATTCATTATTAATCCATTCTGTCTGGCCTACCTTGTTTTCCAATTTTATAATTTAGTAAATTTCAAGTATCTATAAAATGTATATAAAATATCTGTTATTTTACAGGTGATGGTTAAAAGGCCTTTTCGTTTTCATTTAAATATTCCTTAAGGCTGTTTCTATTTCTTTAAGCAAACAAAATAGTAAAAGCAAATATGAGCTCTTAAATGAAACTGTGCTTATGCTACTGGTGGAAAATAGACAACACTGATACTATTAAAAAAACAACAAAAAAAACCCTAGTTTGTAAATACCAAAAAGCCCCCTAGTTCATTATAAGTGTTGTGAAAATAACCTGGAAATGAGTATTTTATTTTAGTGGAAAAGTTAAACTCACACGTAAAATAGTTCATTACATTCCTAGAAGAGGATATGAGCAGTAGTAAATCAAACAAATAATGTCAATTTCTTTTCCTCCCCTTCTTCGTTAGGATTTAATGGAGTTCTTAAATCCAAATGGCAGTGACTGTACCTTAGTCCTGTTTTATACGCCTTGGTGCCGTTTTTCTGCCAACCTGGCTCCTCATTTTAATTCTTTGCCTCGAGCATTCCCAACTTTAAATTTTTTGGCCTTGGATGCCTCTCAGCATAGCAGGTAACTAATTTATATTTATATTGTTATATGCTGTGGTAAATATATACTTCTGTTATAAATATACATCTTCTCAGAACAGTAATCTAGTCTGTTTGCGATCCTTTTCATATTTTTAAAAGTGTATTTAAAGTGCAAAGATTTTTCTGTCTACCACCTTTTTATCTCCTTCAACCTTCTTCACTTGAATTATTGAAAAATTATTTTATCTGAGGAACACTTCATTCGTAATGGTATAGCCCCAACTGTAGGTTACTTCCAAGCAGAAATTAATCACATGCTATTCTTTTCTTAACCCCATGCAGTTTCTAGAATGCACCTTTGGGTCTGAGCAGTGGCCAAAGTAAAACCTCTTATCCACTTTCAGTACTCCATAATTTCCCTCCTGAAAGTGTACAGTGATTTAGATTTTATTCAGTGATTTGTTTAAGGAGTTAAGTGAGAGACTTATTTTTTTCTTCTGTTATACTCTTGTGCCCTTTGCAGCCTATCAACCAGATTTGGAACTGTGGCTGTTCCTAATATCCTTCTTTTTCAAGGAGCTAAGCCAATGGCAAGGTTTAATCAAACAGATCGAACCCTGGAAACCCTGAAAGCTTTTATTTTCAATCAGACAGGTAAGCTTGTTACATTTAAGAGAACTGTGAAATTTATAGGCTTGTAAGTTCTATTAAGGCCTAGATCTAAAAGATATTTTATGATTTCTAGGAATCTTTGTTTCCTAGTCTTAGGAGAATATTGGCAGGTTTTTCTCAGCCATGGTTAGATTTAGAGCTTTATAAGGAGGACAGAATATAGCTGAAAGCAATCCTAGCCATGAGTTCTTCGGTAAACATCACCAAACATAGTAGGGATAATTCTGAATAAAGATATACTGTTGAAACCTGCAGGAAAATACTGTAGTGTAGAGCTATTCATGTTCAGCATTCCAAAATATAGACATTTTTTGTTTTATGATACTTGATTCCATTTTTCTGACCTACTTTTCCATTCTCCTTCTATCTGTACAAATGCAACTTTCTGCATCATGTGAGCATGTCCTGTACTTACTGTTTTCCCAATATAGATTTTTTCCCCTGTTTCTGCAAACTGTTTTTTTTTCTCATTCCAAGCATGGTGGTTTCTCCTTTTTCTCAGAGATGGCATTAGGAGACAAAAGTTGAGAATGAGCCAAGCTTAGCAAGACAAACATATTCTTCAGGTATATATGTATATTAAAAGACAGAGAAAAGAAATAGTGGCTCAACTACTCAGAATGGCAAAATGAAAACAGACAAAGAAAAGACAGAAGTGTGCAACTTAAGTTCAGCTTTCTCCCAAAAGAGAGCCTGTGACCTTCTTGGCAAATGTGAAGTACAAATAGAGGGGAGAGGATTGCTACTTAAGATTGATAGGCAAATAGTCAAGGAGTACCTCCTTAATTTGAACAAGTTCAAGTCTCCGGGGCATGATGAACTGCATCCAGGAGTATTGAAAAAACTGGTTGAAGAACTCTCAGAGTCAATTTCTGTTATTTCTCTGAAATCATGGAGGATGGGTGAAGTGCCAGAGTATTGCAGCCTAATATTTTCCTTTTCTTCAAATACAGCAAAAAGGAGGAATTTGGGAACTACAGGCTAGGCAGCCTGATATCAATCCGAGGGAAAATTCTAAAGCAGGTTATAAAGTGACCTATCTGTAAGCAGCTTGAAAACAATGCAAAGATCATTAGAATCCAGCATGGATTTGTCAAAACAAATCCTGCCAGACTAACCTCATTTTATTTTTTAAAAATTGGTTATCCTTCCTGATAGATGGTGGGAATGCTAAGGATGAGATCTTCATAGGCTTGAGCACTCAGCTTGAAAACAACAGAATGAAATTTAATAAGGATAAATACAAAGTTAGAAAGTTATATGGAAAAAAAGAAACCAAGTGCACAGTTACATGATGGGGGAATACTTGACTCAGCAATATTATATGTGATAAAGATGTGGGGAATTGTAAATCACAAGCCAAATATGAGTCAACAGTGTGATGCAGCAGTAAAATAGGCAAATTTTATTTAGAGTACATTAACAGAAGTGTAGTCTCCAAATCTTGTGACGTACTAGTTCCCCTCTAGTCAGTACTGATTAGGCCTCAGCTTGAGCACTTTGTCTTGTGCTCATATTAAGGAAGATGTAGGCAACCTGGAACAGGTTCAGAGAAGGGAGCAAGGATGATCAGGGGACTGGAAAACAAACCCTGTGAGGAAAGACTGAAAGAACTGGGCTTGTTTAGCCTTGAAAAAAAGAAGACTGAGGGGAGATACGATAGCACTTTTCAAACACTTGAAAGATTGTCAAACAGAGAAGAGGCAGGATCTGTTCTCAGTCATCCCAGAGTACACATAATGCAAACTTCACTTTGATATTCACACATTGCATCATCAAATAACTAAGGAAACTAAGATTGATATAGAGCAGGCATGTCTTCTTCGGTGGCTCATGAGAGGAGAAAAGAATTTCCTTGATGGCTAGCAAAAACAAATAAGAGTCTTATGGTATCATCAAGTTTTATTTGCTATAATAATTAAAACAGTAGTCCATTTCATCATACACAAAAGAGAATAATAATTTGTGCTATGTGCTAGGGTGTTTTCAGCTTTTTGCGAGGGCTGAAGAAAACATGTCCAGTTTCTCTTTTTGATGAATTTATAATTGAATTTTGAATAAGCTGATAAAGGTGGTATGAAAACTGAAGGCTATAGTGGCCCAAATCATACTATGTAGCAGTGCTGCTGGTGCAACAGAAATTATGCCACTAGTAGTGGCAAATTCCCATGAATTAGAGTACCTCATTCACTTTTAGTTTGTGAATGACTTCATCTTATTGATGCAATCAGAAATTGCTGCAGTGGCACAGTGGTTAAGAAGCTCACCTTGTTAGCTGGAAGGCTGGCAAGTCGGCTGTTCGAGACCCTGGTACTGCATGACGGATTGAGCGCCCGTCTCTGTCCCAGCTCCTGCCAACCTAGCAGATCAAAAGCAAGAAATTGCAAGATAGGGACCTCTTTTGGTGGGAAAAGATCTTGGGGACATGAAAGGCGTTTCATTCCAACATCCCCTGAGCAGAGTTTCTCCAGCAAAAATCCTCTCAACCCAGATTAATTTCTGACACGAAATTATATATAACAAGATACTGGCCTCTATTATACTGTAATGTTTCAAGTAAGGTATATTTGCAGAGGAAAGTGGAATTCAAGTCACAGACAGTCAACATATATAAATTTGAAACAATCAAACAAGCTTAGATGGTATCATGGCAGATAGTAACTAGTGAAATTGCCTAAACCATATTTTAATGGGGAAAAATGGAGGTACTTTTATGATAATAGAGATAGCACTTTTTAAAATATTCTAACAAAGTAATAAATGAATATTTTTTTCCAGGAATTGAACCAAAGCCTGATGTTGTGGTCACTGAGGAAGATCAAGCTGGTCCTCTGCCTAGTACGTTAAATCGAGGAGTAGACTGGCTACTTTTATTTTCTTTACTATTTCTCATCAGTTTCATCATGTATGCTACTGTTCGGACAGAGAGCATTCGCTGGTTAATACCTGGTCAAGATCATGAGCACCAGGAATAATACATGAACTGACAATTATAAATTTTCACAAAAACTACATAAAAAGTGTACTGTGGATTAGCTCTTTAGAGCCACAACCCTGTTTTAAAGACTAGCAGTTTTATTTCTGTGAGCTTTTGTGGGTGGAAGTCTGTTTCCTCAGAACCATAATTTGTTCATCAAGTATCCAAAAATACACAGCATTACTCTCCTGAAATTACAGATATGTAATTATATAAAGTATATAAACTACATATACTTTATATGTATTATGTAAAGTACAGGTTTGAAAAGTTATAGCTAGAAATGGTTAATAAATGATGGGCCTTGTCCTAACTGAAATTGCATAGCTGGCCTTCTAATTGTCTGAAGATATTGGATACAGGCCTGGATGTTGAATGTAATTAGTTTCTTCTACATTAATATTGTGCATCTCAGTTGCTAAATTACACTGAGTAGCCAGCAGGCTATAGGTTAAAACTTTGGAGGTATGGGTTTTCATTCCAACCTGACCATAAAGCTCTCAGTAATTTTGGACCACTCTTAGACTGATCTACCTCACAGGGTTGTTAGGATGAAGAGAGCCATATTTTGAGCATACTGGCAGAATGGCTAGATTATAAATATATAGACCTGTAATAAAGCTCTGTTGGGCTCGCATAATTGTTTAAATACTTTCCTACACATACTTTTTAGTGTAGGTTGGAAATGTATCAGATGTAACTTTTTATGTGGTGCTCATCTGTAACAAAGGTGTTTTTTAAAAAATTGAACTCGTGGTTAAAAACCTATGCACTTGATAGAATGTTATGCATTGACACTACCACGTTTGTGATGCTTTAATCCAGGCATTCACAACTCCCGGCCCTAATCCGCCCCATGCATATAATTAATCTGGGCCACAGTGCCCACCTGGCTCTTTGATACTTCCTGGTTTAACCCCGGGAAACCAGGCGCTGACACCAGTGCCACGCGCCAATAGAAGTCTCCAATCGCTAGGGATTAGCTGCAGAGACAGAGCGGGGGAGCCATGGGTAAATTTAAAAACAGAGCCACCGGGGTCCACAAAAGCTCATGCCACCCTGGGAAGCGACGAAGCCTGCCCAGAAGCCCTGAAGAAATGTACGATCGCCACTGCTGATGAAAACATAAGCACTGGGTGCAACCCACCTCTGCCCTTTACCTGTGAGCGGGCGTGTCTGGCCCGTGGCACAAAAACGTTGCGAACTCCTGCTTTAATCACATGTGAATGGCCACATTACAACTTTAAGTGCCAGAAATCTGAAGGAAAAGTTGTCATTTCTGATATATAAAAGCTGCATCATAACTATCAGCATTTGAAAAGGAGAGGAAGGGTTATGGGGAGAATGTACATAATAAAAACTACTGTGAAGAGTATATTATTTAATAGCAGTTTTATATATAGTTTAAACTTTTTGTGGAGTTATGTGAAAGTAACTGGTTTGGGTATGGAAGTTATTCTAATGCCTGTCTAGTTTGAATAAATAAAACATCAAAATGGAGCTAGTGTGGGTTGTTTTCAGTTAGCTCTTCTGATCATTGGAGTGACTTATCTCAGTGGAACAGGAATTATTCACTCTTGATCCTTCAGCTCCCCCTCACCTTCTCAAAATCAATTCTGGAGGAGTGGGGTATCCTCGGGAGTAGTATGTGACCAATAAGAATGGAAAGGGGGAATACAGAAAAATTTTGTTGAGAACTGAATGTTTGCTTCCACCCACAACAGGAGGAAGGCAGTGCTGTCATTACAATACACATAGCAGGGTTTCACATTCTGTCAGTAGCTTTAGTGCAGGGGCGCCCAAACTTTTTGGGCCGTGGGTCGATCACATGGTTCCTTCCACCCGGAAGCGAAGTAAAACATGCATGCGCTGGTGCTGAACACACTTGCACAGAACGCTGCCATAAATGACCCGTAGCTGTCATAAACCAGTTAACGCGATATAATATATATAATATATATAACGCGATATAATTAAGATACTTTAAAAAAACTTTGCAAATTGACTTCAACACTATAGGTATGTATAATTTGTCTATCCAAGATCATGTATATATTTATATATGTATATTGTATTTTATATGATGGATTAGTAATTATATTTAAATTATCATTTAGATCCCTGAAGAAAACTTTTGAAAAATCCTATATCGAAAGGGTTTCGGATCTTTTGTGTTACATTTGAGAAGACTCCTATAATAAATCTATATCTGACAAACGGTTCCAGTGGTTTATACAGTACTACGTTTGTCCCCACAACAATTTTTGCATAAACCAGTTTACGACAGCTGCGGGTCATTTATGGCAGTGTTCTGTGCATATATGCATGTGCATTTTACTTTTGCTTTCAGGAGCGGCGAGGGTGCTGGCTGGGTGAAATGGCTTTGGAGGCCAGATCCGGCCCATGGACACCCCTGCTTTAGAGACTACTGCATCTCAGTTACCCATTAAGTCAACTTTCTCTCTTTTTTGATGTTGCCATCATTTTTGGCATTCTTTCTTGGTCCCCTTTGCGTGTTTCCTGGTGTAGAATACCACACTGCTGCTCTAATTATGTTTGGAAAGGATGTCTGGCAGAGCATTCTTCTATGTGTAAACACTGCTTATAGCTTGTGTTTCTAAGCACATCAGGAATAGAAACTCGTGGTTTTTAAAAAAATATATAGAAAAGTATTTTTGTACATAAATATACAAATGACAGAAAGGGGAAGTCTTGTGCCACCTTAAAGACGTAACATTTTTTCCTTTGTTTTTATGGACAGTAGGTCAGTTTAAAATGCATACGAATGAAGCATGAGAAGACATATCCATATAGCAATAAATGTCTTCCTTGGCTGGGATCTACAATCCACTAAAACCTATGCCAATAAAACTGATTAAGTTTTAGAAGCACTTTGTTTTTGTCTCCAAGACACCAACTATCCCCCTCCTTCCTCGGAAATTTTTACAAATCGGAGATTGATTTTTGTCTTTCGTAAGGTAGTTGTCCTGTAGCTGTTGATATTCGTCTTTGATGCTCCTAGAAGCAACAAAAGGCTCTTTGGTTAGACCTGGACTTTTAGGACAGTGTTGGAAGGCGCGGGACGACTGCTGCTTATCGCCTGTGAGCAACAAAGTGAAGGATGCTGACATTTGTAGCCATATTTCTGGAAGACCATGCGTTTCCCCCATGTAGGAGGTGCATTAGTAAAGGTTTCCCCTGCTCGAAAGCCAGTCGTATCCGACTCTAGGGTTGAGTGCTCATCTCTGTTTCAAAGCGGAAGAGTCAGTGCTGTCTACTGCAGACGTTTCCGTGGTCATGTGGCAAGTGAAATGTGATTGAAATCGGATATGTAACTCAAGTGAAATGTGATTGAAAGCAAACATGTAACTCAAGCGAAATCTGAGTGAAATCGGATCTAACGATTCTCCATTTTCCCCTTGTGTAAATACTCCTCTTGTGTAAATATTGCGGGACTTGGTTCCCGCCGTAGCTGCAGTTGTTTTTTACTCATTATCCAATCAAGTGTTGTCACCTGGCTGTTTACCTGTACTGACCAATCGTGGCTCTGTGCCAGGTTTGAATCATTACCTATTGTATATAAGGAGCATTGCTCCGCCATTGACCTCATGTTCAGATTGACTACCTTCCAATAAAGATGTGTTTGCCCTCCCCCCCCCCCCCCCCCCGATTGCTGGCTACTGCATATCAATTTGCAAACATCAAAACACCGGAGTGCATGGAACGCTGTTACCTTCCCACTGAAGTGGTCCCTATTTACCTACTTGCAATTTCTTGCTTTCGAACTGCTAGGTGGGCAGGAGCTGGGACAAAGACAGGAGCTCATTCTGTCCTGCAGTATTTGGGTATCGAACTGCTGACCTTCCTCCTCCCGGTCAGCGTCTTAGCCACTTGAGCCACTGCATTAGGAACAAAATAAAAGACTATGGTTTTTAAAGATGTTAAGTTTTGTTCAAAGGCAAAATGCCACCTCCTAGGGCGGCTGTTGCTTGCTGTAAGAAGTTATTAGAAAGGCCAGAGAGACCCACATTCCCTCGCTGGGAAAGCAGAAAATTCTTTCACATGCTCTTGCTGTGAGAAAACCGGCCGGGGTTGTATTGTAGGAGAAGCAAAAACGAAGTGGGCCGGCGTCTGTCTCCCTCTGCGGGAAAGGAACCCCAAGAAAAGCCCTGGCTTCGGCCTAATGAGCTGCAAGCCCAGCAAAGCTGCTTCGGCGCAGGGCACTCGCTCGGGGCCTTGAGGGCCTCAGGCGGCCAGGCTGGTGCAAAGACCCCTCAGGCTTGCGCGACTCTCCCCTGGATAGCGGGAAGGGGACGGCCAGCAGGGCTCCTCGGCCTTGCGTTCTTCTGCCTTCCCACCCCGGCCCGACCAACAGGCGGCGTCAGCCAGCGGCGCAGCGCAGGCGCCTGGCTGGACTAGGCCTGGCGGAGAAGGAGGCGGAGGCGCGCACACGCTAAAGCCATGCTGGGCAGCAGCAGCGGCGGGGCCGGGCTGAAGTGGCGGCTGCTGCGCGCAGGGTTGGAGGCGGTGGCAGGCCGGGGCGGCAGGCATAAGTTCTTCTCCGCTATGGTGAGAGAGAGGCTGAGCATTGATTGCAACAGCCACAGGAAAGAAGGGGTGGCGAGGCTCAAGAGACACCAACCTTCTTAAGAGGGGCGGTGGGCGGGAAAAGGTCTTCTTGTCAATAGTTATGTGGGACTGTAGTGGCTCAAAAGAGGCTAAGGCGCTGCCTAGGAGGCGGAAGGTCAGCAGTTCGATTCCCGAGTACTGCACAGGACGGAATGAGCGCCCGTCTTTGCCCCAGCTCCTGCCAGCCTAGCAGTTCGAAAGCAAGACATTGCAAGTAGATAAATGGGGACCACTTCGGTGGGAAAGGTAAAACAGCGTTCCGTGCGCTAGTCGTGCCTGCCACATGACCACGGAAACGTCTGAGCGCTGGCTCTTCGGCTTTGAAACAGAGATGCGCACTGCACCCTAGAGTCGGGTACGACTGGATTTCGAGCAAGGGAAACCTTTACCTGTTCTTTTCATCCACTCGCTCCTGTTGGGATTCCGACACGCGCAGTTTAAGTTCAGATGTTTGTTTAGCTCCCCCACGTGGACCTTGCGCGGGGCTCCCCCCCCCCCCCCACATTTTCACACCGGGGATCCAAGCATCTTGCATATGTCCCAAGTGCTTGAGAGCTCTGGGTTTCCCTACTTCAGGGGTGTCCAAACTACGGCCACAGGGCTGGATCCGCCCCCCCCCACGCCAATTCATCCGGCCCGCGCCACCCTTGTCGCTCCCAGAAGCGGAAGTAAAACGTGCCCGTACGGGCACGTTTTACTTCCGCTTCTGGGAGCGACAAGGGTGGCGCGGGCCGGATGAATTGGCGTGGGGGGGGCGGATCCAGCCCCCAGGCTGTAGTTTGAGCACCCCTGAACCATGTGACTGGCCCACGGCATGAAAAGTTTGGGCACCCATGCCCTACTTGGTCCCTCTTCCTTAGTCCTCTGCTCCACTGGGACAAGGTATGGTTGGTTGGTGTGCATAGCCAGGCTGGCTCGGGGCCCCTGGGGATTTTCTGCAAAGGTGTTACTTTTCAAAGTTGTTCTCCTTCTAGCTTTGCCCTTCCACAACCTGCCCCTTAGGCGGAATGAATCAGTCCCCTTGTGCATCTCAGCTACTTACTACTGGTGGAGGAGGCTGTCTTCAATCCCTCGATTCTCCATTACCTGTCTTGCATGATCCCTTTCCGCCTTTCCTTCTTGTACACCACACCTTGCCTCCTTTCTCTCCACTTGGCTTGGCTCATCTCTTCTGCCAACAGTGTTCCTTAAAACGTGAGGAGATGGGCAAGCCAATGCTGCCGCTGCCATACAGAGGGAAGAGGAGGCAAGGGTGACAGAGCCGTTCCCACTGACCGAGAGGGGAGGAAAAGAGACACCCATTGCCCCTGCTATGTGTTGTTACCTCCTTGCCCCATCCAGATCTGGTCTGTGCTGCTGCCACTGACCTGCCTACAGGTAGCTTTTATGTACCTGCTACCTGGCACTGTTTTACAGAAGGGAGTTGGGCATCAGTATAGCGTGTGGCAGAAGCAGTCAGTGTGGAAGGCGTTCTTCCATTTCACTGTTTTGCTGCCTTGGTAATGTTCACAAAGGCGGCGTCTAACAGATTTTCACTTTGGTAAACTCATATCTGGATTGTCCAATTTCAAGACTGAGAAGTGGAGTTCATGTGCTACAGTAATTCCATGTGCAGGAAGGGGCACTCTTGCATTTAGCAGGCTAATGCATGTGGGACAAAGATAAACTCGAATCCGCTTCAAAGTCAAGCCCAACCCTAACAGCAAGTCTCAATTCCATGGGCCTCATAAAATTTGCATGATGCATGGTATAAAGGCTGGATTTTATTATTCAGTGTTCCACAAATGTGCTCCGGAAGTAGAGCAAGTCACAGAACAGATTTTCTTCTTACCTTTCTTTCTGAAAAGGAAAAACACCACCAACAACAACAATACACAACAAGTTGGAGGAGAGAATTTATTGATGGCTTCCTCAGAGAAGAGCACTCTAGCATAAGTGCATGGCTAAATTAGCCTTGTAGTGTTTTCATGCAGAAAATTGAAGTTGTTGTTGTTGTTAATAATAATAATAATAATAATAATAATAATAATAATAATAATAATAATAATAATAATAATAATAATAGTGTCAGAAATTATTCCGGGTTGAAAGGATTTTTGCAGAAGAAACTTTGCTTGGGGAACGCCCAAATGAGGCTCCTCTCATGTCTCCATTGGCTGGGACAGAGACGGGCACTCAATTCGTCTTGGAGTACCCGAGTCTCGAACTGCCGACTTGTCAGCCTTCCAGCTAACAAGGCGAGCTTCTTAACACTGAGCCACTGCAGCCTGTTGGAAGTTGACCTTTGTAATGCCAAGTGTAAACAGTGTCTGGACACTGAAATGTCAACATTACAGAAACTCTTGAAACAGCCATGCTAGACCCATGAGTTACTGATCACATTCTCCTACATGACTGGGTTTAAGATGGTAAGTAGCAGATGGGTTCCTGTCCTGCTTGGGGTCTTCCCATAGGGATCTGCCTTGCCACTTGTGTGACCTGATGAGCCTTTGATCTGATCCAAATGATCTTATCCTTAATAAATATATTTATTTAAAATTCCTCATGAAAGCCAGACTACACGGTCATGTGCTATCTTAATTACCTAACCCACTTCAGGTTTTTAAAAGCTGTAAGTATTGGGTGGATGGAAGTAATGCATGCTGCCTCTCCCCCTCCATGTTGACTGGAAAAATCTGGAGAGAAACTGTAACAGTTGTCAGGTGAACACAATTATAATTGTCCATTTGATTATGAACTCTATGCCGTCAAGGTTCTCAATCTCACAGAGGACTTGAAATTCATCTTAACCAGTGTTTCCCAACCTTTGGTTTTTTGAACTTTAATTCCCAGAGGCCTAAGTCAATTCCCCAAAGTCCTGATCAGCCAATGTACTGACTTAGCCTTCTGGGAATTGAAGTCCCCCTGTGTGCGTGCCTCACATTCGGAACCACTGATCTAAGTATAGTTATATTTTCTCTCAAGACTTCTCTGCAGCAGAATAAAAATAAATATGCCAGGGATGGAAGGGGATATGTGTATCTTCCTTCCAGTCTTCCATACTTGCAGTTTTTTAAGTTCTGAAGAGACTACCTAGGTTAGGAGAGAATGGAGAGATGGAGACAGCTGATTTGAAATAAGTACCTTCAAGCTGGCTGCAGGAAATCATTTGAAATTTCTATGGGAGGCTGAAGATCAATCTTCCCAACCCTATTTATCCCTCACATGTGTTAATTATGTTTTTGTTGAAAGTTTGAATAATAGTATATCCACTTCCCCACCCCCCAGGCCCATAGGAAAAGAGAGTTTAAAACATTATTTTGTATGATGCAGAATTATACAAACAAAAAAGACTAACTGTCTTAATTCAGAACAGAAAAAAAATACACTGGTTAGTAAAGGTAAAGGTTTCCCTTGCTCGAAAGCCAGTCATTTCCGACTCTAGGGTTTAGTGCTCATCTCTGTTACAAAGCCAAAGAGCCAGCACTGTCTGCTTCTGCAGACATTTCCATGGTCATGTGGCAGGCACGACTAGACACCGGAGTGCACAGAATGCTGTTACCTTCCCACTGAAGTGGTCCCTATTTATCTACTTGCAATGTCTTGCTTTCAACTGCTAGGTTGGCAGGAGCTGGGACAAAGACGGGAGCTCAATCCGTCCTGCAGTACTCGGTAATCGAACTGCTGACTTTCCGCCTCCCAGTCAGCATCTTAGCGACTTGAGCCACTGCAGTTATTGGTTACTGACTATATTATCAGTTGTTTGACAATAATTGCGCACATCCTCATTTATTAAGACAAAGTCAAGAAATACAGTACAGTGATACCTCATACAACGTCCAAACTTGGTTCCACACGTTTGGACTTTATACGGATTTGGACTTTGTATGAGGCATGCAAAATCCTAGCCACGATGCCTCATACAACGTCGTTTCCATAGAGATACATTGTACTGTAACAGCACATACTTCAGGACAAAGTCAAGGAGACAGACAGGAAACTGACAGAACTTTAAGGAATCATTGTCTAAAGGCTAAATGCATTACAAAAACATGTCAAGCAACCCTGATTGTCCAAGAACCTGAAGAATGCTGCAAAAATCCCAGGAATGCTTCTAAAAATTCTGATGAAAAAATTCAAAAAAATCCAAAATCACGCTCAAAACCACTCCTAAACACCTCGTGCAAAACCCACAAGAGCAATGCACGCATGTGTCCTGCCTTTTATACTGCCTAGGCACAATGCAACCTGGGAAAACTCCCAATGCCTCATACAAAGTCGCATGACTGTATGAGGCAACTTTTTTCAAGGAATTAGGCGATGTATGAATTCGATGTTGTACGAAGCGGACTTTGTATGAGGTATTACTGTATAGTGTTTCACTGATCATAAGATTTTATTCTCAGGCTTTTCATATGCAAATCATTTTGACTAATAACATTGTTCCATGCTTTCTTTAATCAGTTTGATTTTTCAAAGGTTTAAAACATTTCAAAACAAATGGCAAATTTTAGCTGTGGGCGATAAATACATCATTTTTTTTTTGTATTTCTACACTTTGAGGGAGCAAGAAAAAGCTTTTTGGAACTTTCCCATAAAAAAAAAATCTTCTGGCCACTGTACCTAGGTAGTATATGCTTGTTTACATTTTAGTCATTCTATACTAAATCCCACTATTTTATTCCAGCACATTATTTGGAGTAAGATAAGTCAGGAGACAAAACTGCAGATATACTTGGGATGTGATGTCAAAATTTCTCTTTTCAGAATTAGTGAATCTTGTTTGTTTCTGGGAAGTAGCTATTTAATAATAATTAATTAATGCATATGGATATATTAACTGTTTGTTTCTTGCAGTTGTTTTTCTTCATGTCAGATTTTGCTGTTAAGTATTGTATTTATATTTATTGTGTTTATTTTAAAGTCTAGACATTTTGAAGTATTTTCCTTGAGTGAATACCTATTTAGTTTTGAAACATAATGCCATCTGGTGGTGAGAACTGAGACTTCAGATAAAAATTTAATTTTTAAAATGGTTCTCTGTTTACATATACTGTACAGTATTTGACTATAAGGTTGAATTTCAGTGTTTATTTATTGAAATGTTTGACTGTTATTTAAGATGCTTATTATTTAAATATGTTTTTTTTTTGCCTAAAATGAAATATATTGGGTTTTTTAATGGCAGGGGGGAAATATCAAATTTTAAATAAATAGGTCAAGGAGAGGAAGGTGAGCTGTGTATGAAGAAAGTATAGAAAGAAATAAGAATTAATTAAAGGTTTTTACTGATTTTAAAGTGTTCATGTGGTATACGCAGAGTGTCTTCGCCAAGAACGTTATTAAAATTCCTGACCGAATGCTCTCTTCCAGTTTAATTTCATTTCTTCTGTAATTTTAGCCCACGTACCTGACTTTTCTGCTCTTCTGCATTATCGCAAACAGAAATCCGTTGCATTGTGGATTTTTTGTTTTGCAGTGTATAACATACCTGTCAACTTTTGGATTTAAAAATAAGGGAAAGTTTGGCCACACCCCTATGTGGGTGTGGCCAAATCTGTGGGCATGGCTAAATATAACCATATATAGCCATGTGACTTGCTGGGCTCTAGTCATGCCTGCCAAATGGCCATGAAAATGTCTGCAAACACCGACAGCACTAGCTCTTTGGCTGTAAATGGAGATGAGCACTGCACCCTAGAGTTGGATACGACTGGCAGATTTTACTTTCTTAGGATCAAAGATCGCTGCAGATGGTGATTGCAGCCGTGAAATAAAAAGGCGACTGATGCTTGGGAAACAAGCTATGAGAAACCTGGGGAACATAGTTAAAAGTAGAGGCATCACCTTGCAAACAAAAAATTGCATAGTCAAAGCAATGGTATTCCCGGTGGTAATGTATGGGTATGAGAGCTGGACCATTAGGAAAGCTGAGCGCAGAGAAATAGATGCCTTTGAAATGTGATGTTAGTGATCAAGCAACCTCCCCCCAAGTTAACTCTAGAACAGAAATGAACCCCCCCTCTCAGATAGTGATCAAGCAACCTCCCCCCCTCCCAAGTTAACTCTAGAACAGAAACGAAATCCTCCAGCCAGGAGGCAGGGCAGAAACAGCTCAATAAACCATGAGAGTGAGAGAACAAGAGCTGATTTGCCCCTGCATATATGAAATATTGCTCACCTAGAGTAGACTCCCCGTGCGTCCCATGGTGGCTCTGACCAGCTCAGCAGCAAAAACAAGTGAAGCCTCCATTGACCATGTGGCCGGGAAGGGAAATGAGAAACTACAGAAGGCCCCTCCCACCACCACCTCTCTCTCCTTTCTGAAGCGAAAAGCCACAGACAATGACCTCTGGTGGCAGGAAAAACATATTGCAGCTTCGCCTGTGAGGGCTCCGGCCAGAATTTTTTAATAATAAAAAAGGGATATTAAGGGAAAATTAATAAAATGGGAGGGGCGGGAAGAGGGGTAAAAATAAGGGTTTTCCCCCGGGGAAAATGGGATAGTTGACAGGTATGGTGTATAAGGGGGCTCTTGCTTTGGCTACATAATAGCAAATAATTGCTTGCCTGTAATTTGGAAACATTATGTAAGGTTATGATAGGTTAATTCATGTAAAGTTCCTGGGTTAAAGCACCTGTAGATTGCAGTAAAACTAACATTCTGGTCTACAAAAAATGTGAATTCAGGCCATTCCACTATATGTGAGGATATTTTTGGCTATGGTAATGAAGCCAAAGAAAAGCCATTTTGAACTTTAAGTGAACTAAGTGTAAAAAGTCCCCCTCACCCCTTTCCCATGCCTTTGTGTACATGCCAGGAAGCAAGTAAAAGAACTGAGTTGACATGCAAAAGACAAGATAAGACCATGTCTATACTATTGCAACTTTTGTGTATTTGGCTGTCTCTCACGGGCCTGGTCTACAAAAGCTTTCATCTGTTTATATCTATTGCCCCTTTTGCTGCAAGAGTAGCCCGTATGCATATACATACAGTATATAATAATAAAACCCTTTTCTCTCTTCTCCTTTTGGTGCATGTATTCCTTTTGTAACCTATAGCCACATGAGCTACGGTTGGCCCATCTTTAGCAACAGTAATAATATTTTTTATATAATGTGAGTGTATGTTTAGTCGCAATATCCTTAATACTAAAAATAAATTTCCAGAATATTTAGTTTGTTTTAGGACCAAGAATGGAATTCTTGAGACACCTTAGATTAGACTATCAGGCTTAGGTAAAGGTAAAGATCGTTAATTGTGACCTAGGTTTTTGTAGACTTAAGCTGCTTTTTACGTATGATACATTTGTAGGATAAGATAAAAATGTAGACGTTACACTTCTGATTCTTAAACCATAGAGTGGGTCTAAGAATAAGAATTCTCAGTGTTCCTTCCACCTAATTTTAATTACTGTACTGATAATTGTGATGGTACTGATCTTAATCATGGTTAATACTAAGCACAATTTGTTTATGAACAGAAGTGCAATCCTTAGTTTTTAAATGGCAGATGAGTAGCCATGTAAGAGGTTCATCACAAAACAACTATGCGGAACCTGAAAGGTGGAGATGTTTTATTTAGGCATAAGTTGTTGTGGACTGCTGCTTCCTTTATGAGATGTAACTGAAGTAGTGGACTGCAGTCTCTGAGAGTTTTTGCAAGGAAAATGTTAGTCATGGAGATGCCACAAAGGCCTTCTTGTTATTATTTAATTTACATTTGAAAAAACTAGATGATAGAGGAAAACTTTAAAGAGGATGTGGGGCCTTAGATCATTTTGGAAACTCACAACTCTCAAAAAGTTGTTGGACTACAACATCTATTCAGTACTTCAAAAATTCCGGAGTTTATGAATGGGAGATACTGTCCATTGTTGACCATTTGGAGGCTGCAGCTGGTGCAGAATGCGGCGGTCCACGTGGTGATGGGGTGTGGTCACTATGACCATGTCTCACCCTTGCTGCGGGGGCTGCATTGGCTACTGGTATGCCTCCGGGTGCAATTCAAGATGCTGGTTATTATCTTTAAAGCCCTACATGGTAGTGGGCCAGGTTACTTAAGAGACCGTGTCACCCTGAGGATATCAGCCCATCCCACTAGAGCGGACCAGAGGGGCTCTCTAAGGGTACTAACTGCTACAGCTGAATCCTGGTAAGCCTCAGTAGCTGTGGGTGAGGGGACCCGGTCCTCATAAGGAGTTATCACCGCTGGTTTGGGATGGGGCATTGTTGCCCCAATCCGACCAGGTGCACAACCTGGGGGTCCTCCTGGACTCGTGGCTTCTGCTCCAGGAGCAGGTTACGGCCATGGCCAGGAGGGCCTTCGGGCAAGTGCATGTTATTAATCAATTGCGCCCACTCCTGGACTGGAAGGCCTTGCTCACAGTCACCCATGCCCTGGTCACCTCCCGTTTGGACTATTGTAACGTGCTCTACATGGGGCTGCCCTTGATGACCATCCAGATACTGCAGTTGGTCCAGAATGTGGTGGCCTGTGCGGTGGTGGGGTGTAGTCATTTCGCCCGCGCCTTGCCACTGCTGTGGGAGCTGCACTGGCTGCCTATATGTCTCCTGGTGCAATTAAAGGTGCTGGTTGTCACCTTTAAAGCTCTTCATGGTAGCGGACCAGGATACCTCAGGGATCGCATCATCCCTAGGACCATCAACCCATCCCACGAGAGCAAACCGAGAAGGCACCCTTCAGGTACCATCCATCTTTCCAGCATGAGGAAAAGGGCCTTCTCAGTCGTAGCCCCCACATTATGAAACTGCCTCCCGGTAGAACTACGCCTCCAGGCCCAGTTGCTACCATTTAGGAAAGAGCTGAAGACGTGGTTGGCAAAATGGGTCTGGGGGCCGTGATTGTCAACAAGCTCCCTTTTCTGGCTCATCTGAGGCTCCCCCCTCCTGTAATCAATTTTAATGTTAATGTTATGCTGATTTTATATTTGTTTTTAGATAGCAAAATGGCACAGTGGTGGGCAATATTGCCAAATGTTCTTAAGGGTTTTTAATTGTTTTTATATTGGTTTTAACTTGTTTTATTGTACGCCATCGGCTTGGGGATGGGAGGCAGGTGTGGGGCTAACATTGCCGCCCTCTGAGCCCCACCTGCTCAGAGGGCTACAAGAGCCGCCATCGCCAGAGGACCCGCTGCCTCTCCCTGAGTCCACACCATCGGCTCAGGGATGGGAGGCTGGTGTGGGGCTGATGTCACCGCCCTCCAAGCCCCGCCTGCTCAGAGGGCTACAAGAGCTGCCGCCACCGCCAGAGGACCGGCTGCCTCTGCCTGAGCCCACACCGCTGCTGGAGGTCTGAAGCTCCTTCCCCCAGCGTTGCCAGTCGATGGGAAGTGGGAGCAACTGGCTCTGTCGGGAAGACGCGGAATGCGGCACCATGCACGGTGTGGACAAAGTAGATAAGGAAAAACTGTTTTCCCTATCGCACAACACTAGAACTAGGGGACACTCAATGAAACTTTTGGGTACTAGTTCTCAAACAAATAAGAGAAAGTACTTTTTCACCCAGAGGATTACTGGTCTATGGAACTCCCTGCCAGAAGAAGTGGTGACAGCTGTCAGTCTTGACAGCTTTAAGAAAGGATTAGACAAGTTCATGGAGGACAAGAGTATCAATGGCTATAATTATGGATACTTAAGGACAACCTCCGGGTTGGAGAGATAGGCAGGATATCTCTCAATATCATTTCAAGGGAATCCTAAGCAGGTGAAGGCATCTGCTTGGGAATACCCTGAAGCAAATGGTGAGCCACTGTGTGAGACAGAATGCTGGACTGGATGGGCTGTGGCCTGTTCCAGCAAGGCTGTTCTTATGTTCCTCCAGTTGATGCTGCTGAGGAGGTTGAGCCTGGGCTCCATCGGAGATGTTGAGCTGGGCTCCGTCATATTACTTTATTACATTGTATTTTGTTACTTTTTATTGTGTTTTGTGCTTTGCTCCTGCTTTATTGCATATTGTTTTTGCTATATTGTATCTTTTCTGACATGTTGTGAGCTGCCCTGAGTTGGTCTGTGTTGAGTAGGGCAGGATATAAATAAAATAAATAAATAAAATAAATAAAATGGTCAGTGAGGTGCTCGCTGGCCTATGTACACTACCCAGAGTCCACTGGATTAGGGCGGTATATAAATCTGTTAAATAAATAATTGAGAGGCTCCCCTCTCTAGCACCAGACAGAGGGCCTTTTCAGTGGCGGCTCCGGCCCTCTGGAACCTCTTACCGACCGACCTTCATCTACAATCAGATCTGCCAGCATTCAGGAACGTCCTGAAGACCTGGCTGGCCCAGCAGGTGTGGGGTGCTACATCAGGAGCTGCCCCTCTGCTGGCGGTGAAATAAATCAAATAAATAAATAAATACCAGGAAACTATCCTATCAGGAAACATATACTTAATTTCAAACATATATTATTTCATTGCATTCTGGAACTGTGCAACTTTCCAAAAGCTGAACAGGCTGGTTATTCTTTTGGGAGACACAGTTATGAATCACAATATCAACTGCTGGCTCTACAGGGTGGCCCATAAGTCCCTACCCATCCATATATCTTATGTACCAGTACTATATCCAGTGATACTGTGTGCTGTCCCTCATTCTCACTGCATAATATTATGAGACGCCATGTTCTGTGAGACATTACCCTCAACACAGCCATATTTTTCTGGAAAAAAAAATATCATATACAATACATGCATAATTGAATATAACATAATAACATATGGACGGGTAGGGACTTACGGGTCACCCTTTACAGTTGGATATCCAATTTACTGATCTATTTAGCCAGGCTTGCATGGTGCTAAAAAAGTTGCTTCAGAGAGTTTTCCAATCTGTTCTAACATATTTTTTACCTATGGCAACCATACATAACCCAGAGAGCTTTTGTGTTGGGAGATGAGAATTATTGGTGCTGTCAGAAACACGATTGGATGCTGACTATGGGTACAGGACTCCAATGAAATCAACAAGATTTTTAACATCTTGTTGATTTGGGTGGGATAAACTAATGGGATTTAAATGTGTTTTAAGTTTCACTGGACAACGCTCCTTGCTGATACAGTACACAGTTTATCTATCTCTTTAGTGTTAGAATACCAGTGAGCGCAATCTTATATGTGCTCACTCAAAGGGAGGACTGACTATTCAGTGTCATTCATTCCTTTCTGAATTAAGGATAACAGTGTAAGATGTGTTACTTTTAGATGCTGTGTAAATGAATGTTGTTTCCCTGGTGTATATGCAATGTACTTATGTACAGTACTGGCAATACCTTTTGCTATTAGTGTTGCCCTGTAGAGTTTTTTTTGGTGAACACATAATCTGTATGGTTGTAGATAGGTTCTTTTAAAAAATATGGATCAGAAATTTGAAACTGGTATTTGAATACACTCCCTTTTCCCCTTTTCTGTCTTAGTCTTCACAATCTCACTTGTTGACAACAGAAGAAAGGAGCCAAGTTTTATCTGACCTCAGATCTGCAGGTTGGTCTGAGACCACTGAAAGGGATGCGATATACAAGGAATTCATTTTCAAAACTTTTAATCAGGTAAACAACATGAGCATTTGTTATTAATATAAAGAAAATTATTAGTCATTCTTACTTTTTAAAATTAGTTATCAATGTGGAGATCAGCAACTTAAATCTGGGTGGGTGGGTGGAGATGCAGGGAACAATTATGTGACAGAGATGCTCTCTTGTAGAAGGTTGCATTGAACGACGGACAATCACAATGTTGTAACTTAGTTGTGACTTGGAAATAAGAGCTTTATACGGTATCTAATTTTTTCTTTATAAGACACTAGCAGAAGTTGCCCGACGTTGCCGGGCTGTTTTAAATGGTGTTGGAAAGTTTTTGTTGTGGTTGTTAATGTTTGTAAAGAAGAGGTTAGTCTATAATTGAAATTTTTAAAATTTTTATTTATACAATTTTTTTTGGTGACCTGTTATAAACTGTGATGAGTTTTGTTTGGTGTTTTGGTTTTGTGGATGAAAAAAAGAATAAAGGATGATATACTTTTTCCAAAAAAATTATTTAACCCAATATTTTTAGTATGTATTTTTTTAATTGTTGTACCGTAGGTAATAATTTTAAAAATGTGAAAGTACATGTTTTTCACAATAAATGTTTTTAAACTGTGTATTGATGTTTTTGTTTTTTATTTGAGTAAAAATTCAGCACAGGATTTTTGAATAGTTTTCATTTTATTTTATTGACATCTGTTTTTGATTTGTGTAAAATTGTGATTTTGTGTTATTTGTTTTTACTTGTTTTTACTCTTGGGGCCTTTTGTGTGGGGCTGTTGTGTCTTTTTGAATTTTTTTTACTATTATGGGCAGCAAGTGGTGCTGTTAGGGGTTATCTTGTATTTTGACTGTTTTTTCTCTCGTGGCCTCTGGGTGAAGCTTCTTCCAATAAGTAGTCTCTTTATTCATTTCTTTTCCAGTCATTGTGGTGTGAGGTCGTGTGGTGATGAGTTGGCAGTTTTTCTTTATTTGGGGTGGTGGTTGGATTTTGTGGTGTTTGGCTGGTGCTGGGTGTGTTTGGAAATGTTTGTTGTTGTTTACTTTGTATTGTTTTTTTGGTGTTATTTTTGTTTGTTTTTGTGTATTTTTGATTGTTTGTTTTTGTGGTTTTTGGTGTCCTATGGGGGGATCCCCTCTCTGCCGTCTCCCCTGGCTCTGGAAGTCTTGGGGGGACAGACCCCTTTTGTCTCCCCAAACCTTCCAGAGTTGGGGGGGGGAAACGCCCTCTCCGCTGGCTTCCTTGGGTTTGGGAGGGTTGGGTGGAGAAAAGGGGTCTGTCTCCCCAACCCTTCCGGACCCAGGAGAGCCATCGGATAGGGGGTTTCCCCCCCAACTCCATTTTTAAAGAGAAGTAACTGCTTGGTTTCTTCTCTTTAATATGGGGCATGTGTGTGTGTGGGGAGGGAAATCTCCTCTCTGCCAGGTCCCCTGGGGTCAGGAGGGTTGGGGAGACAGACTCCTTTTGTCCCCCCCAAATCTTCCAGACTCATGGGACCCAGGAGAGGGGATCGAATCCAGGCCACCCTCTGATATTAAAAGGGAAATCTCAATTGTGGTTTCCCCTTTAATATCAGGGGGGGTTGTGATCCCCCTCTCTGCTGGCTTCCTTGGGTTTGGGAGGGTTGGGTGGAGAAAAGGGGTTTGTCTCCCCAACCCTTCCGGACCCAGGAGAGCCATCGGAGAGGGGGATTCCCCCCCAAAACTCTGTTTTTAAAGAGAAGTAACCGCTTGGTTTCTTCTCTTTAATATGGGGCGTGTGTGTGTGGCGAGGGGAATCCCCTCTCTGCCAGTTCCCCTGGGGTCAGGAGGGTGAGGAAGACAGACTTCTTTGGTCCCCCCAACCCTCCCAACCCCAGGGGAGCCAGTAGAGAGGGGGAGCACAACACCCCCACCCACCCACCCAGTGACATTAAAGGGGAAACTCCGATTAGGAGCTTCAGGCGCCGTTGGGGAGGGGGGCTTTGGTTCCTGTGGCTTGGCGGACGTGCTCTCCCGGTGTTTTTGTTTTTGTTTGTTTTAATTTTTGCGCTCCGGCTTCCTTAACACGGCACGCAGGACGCTGGGGCTTGTAGTTATGGGTTTGTGCTTTGTGTTTGTGCTGCGTTTTTTTTAAATGGTTTTCTTTTGATTGGCTGCGGAGCATTTCCGAACGTTCCTTGCGCCGCGCCGTGCAAGTGCCTCTCAGCCTGATTGGCTCTGGTGCGGCGCGGCGCAAGGAATGTTGGGAAATGAAGTTGTTTCCCTTTTTTCGTGTTTGTGGGGCTGTTGCCCCACTGCCTGTTTTCTCAATCCTTTGTTGACCTGCGGACCCAGATTGGCCGTGTGCACGAAGGGTGAGTGCAGGCAAGTAGGGCGAGGCATAGCAACCTATAGCAAGTTCCAACGGTTAACCCTTGGTTTTATAGGTTAAGACTAGCGAAGGTGCCTGGCCCTTGTCTGGGGGCTGGCATGACTGTGTGGGTGGTGGGTTGGTTCCCGGGGCCTGTTTTGGGGGTGGCTTAAATGAGAAGAGAGGATTCACTTGAGAAAGCCTTGATGCTGGGGAAGGTTCAGGGCAAAAGAAGAAGGGGACGGCCAAAGATGAGATGGCTAGATGGTATTGTGGACACAATGGGCACAGGGCTGGACAGGCTGAGGAAGATTGTGGAGAACAGAGGTGCCTGGAGGTCAATGGTCCATAGGGTCGCAAAGAGATGGAATTGACTGTGCAACTGAACAAAAAGGGCTGGGTGGGTGCTGGCGTGGGCTGGGCCGAGTTGCCTGGGCTGGGCGTCTTGGAAGGAGGTTTTGTCTGGGGCGGCGCGTCCCTGGGCTGAAAGCAGCCTGCCTATCAGCTTCCCTCTATGCCTCGCTTTTTTGAAGCCGGCCATGGGTCCTGGGTGGCGCGTCCCCGGGCGGGAAGCAGCCTGCCTGTCATTTCCCCTCCACCTCACTGTTTAGAAGCCGGCATCGAAACAGGGAGGTGGAGAGGGAAGCTGACAGGCTGCTATCCATCCAGGGTGGCGCGTTCTCGGGTGGGAAGCAGCCTGCCTATCACCTTCCCTCCCTGCCATGCTGTTTCGAAGCTGGCCTCGAAACAGTGAAGTGGAGAGGGAAGCTGACGGGCTGCTATCCGTCCGGGGTGGCACGTCCCCGGGTGGGAAGCGGCCTGCCTGTCATTTTCCCCCTCTGTCTTGCTGTTTTGAAGCTGGCATCGAAACAGCGAGGTGGAGAGGGAAGCTGATATCCATCCGGGGTGGCTGCTTTCCGCCCGGGGACTTGCCACCCTGGACGGATAGCTGCCTGTCACCTTCCCTCTTCACCTCGCTGTTTCGAAGCCGGTCTCGAAACAGCGAGGCGGAGAGGGAAGCCGACAGGCTGCTATCCGTCCGGGGTTGCGCGTCCCTGGGCGGGAAGCAGCCTGCCTGTTACCATCCGTCTCCGCCTCACTGTTTTGAAGCCGGCATCGAAACAGCGAGGTGAGGCTCTTGGCCAGGGAAAGACATTATTTGTCGTCCTGGCAATGGGGCCGTTGGCACGGCGTGTGATGGGTGATTTGTGTGTGTTAATTGAGGCTATTGCTCCGGGTCGTGACATGTGCAGGCTACTATTGTTTTTTTCGTGGCCGTTTGGATTGGCTGGCGGTTGCCGCAATGGTTGCTGGGAATGGTAGTTTTTTATTTTGGCCAATTTGGGAGGGAGGAGGCCCCACCCTCGGCCTCCGGACCTTCGCGGGGCTGATCGCTGTTGCAAAAGGTAGGTGTTTTGGGAGCATTACGGGATAGGATTCAGGGGTGTGGGAGCCTTTCCCGGACACGTACGTCCATACCCATCCCTTATAGGTTAATATAGTGATTTCCATAGAGTCTTTTCCTAACAAATTATGTTTAGAATTGTAGCCTTAAATTCTCCTTAATACTTTGATCCTTGATACATTCAGCCTAGTCAAGATTCAGCATACTGTATATGTAGGTCTTTATAAGGTAGTTATTTCCTCAACTGTATGGCAGTGTTGGGGAACTTTTCACTCTGCATAAGCTTTGGTCTACAACTCCCATCAGCTGGACCACCACAGTTTGTGCTAAGGTATTATGGAAGTGATGGGTTTCAAGATAATAAGAATTTTGTGTCAGAAATTATTCTGGAATAGCCGATTACCTGGCCTTGCCCGGGGGTCATGCCTGTGCTTACTTGGCCAGGTGGGGCCTGGCTCCCCTGCTGGCCCGGCCATCTGGGGCCCCGGCGAGGTGTCCTGGTCCCGTTCCGGGTGCTGCTCCACTGACGGCTGATCATTTTTGGCCAGCCGGCTGTGGCGGTGGCAGGTTAATAACCATTGCCGGTGTGCTGGTGCTGCCACTCCGTCCTCCAGGCCAGCGCTGGACCAGGGCTTGTGGCGTTGGGGCACCCAGGTTTGGCTGTGGCAATGTTATACTGGGGCGTTTGCTCCTCACCGCTTTGCCCCGCCACTGCCGCTGCCACCTCACATCCCTTTGGCCCCCGCCACCTCCGCCATTTTGGATGCTTGGATCTCTGGCGAGGGCATGTACATCTTATACATGTACCCAATAAGAAGTACATCTTATTGGGACCAGGAAGAGAGCCTTTTCTGTGTCTGCCCCTGCCCTGTGGAACCCCTTACCACCTGAGTTGTGTCTCCAGATGGAACTACTCCCCTTTAGAAAGATGCTCTGCGACAAACCAGGAAAGGGACCTTGGTGTCCTGGTGGACAGCTCAATGAAGGTGTCAACCCAGTGTGCCTCAGCAGTGAAAAAAGCAAACTCAATGCTAGGGATCATTAGGAAGGGTATAGAAAATAAGTCAGCAAGTGTCATTTTGCCTCTTTATAAATCTATGGTGAGGCCCCATCTGGAATACTGTGTACAGTTCTGGTCGCCATACCTCCAGAAGGATATTATGGAGCTGGAAAAAGTGCAGAGGAGGGCAACCAGAATGATTAGGGGACTGGAACACCTTCCTTACCATCTGAGGCTGCAACGGTTGGGCCTTTTCACTCTTGAACGACGGCGTCTAAGAGGTGACCTGATTGAAGTTTATAAAATCATGCATGGTGTGGACAAAGTAGATAAGGAAAAACTGTTTTCCCTATCGCACAACACTAGAACTAGGGGACACTCCATGAAACTTTTGGGTACTAGTTCTCAAACAAATAAGAGAAAGTACTTTTTCACCCAGAGGATTACTGGTCTATGGAACTCCCTGCCAGAAGAAGTGGTGACAGCTGTCAGTCTTGACAGCTTTAAGAAAGGATTAGACAAGTTCATGGAGGACAAGGCTATCAATGGCTATAATTATGGCTACCTAAGGACAACCTCCGGGTTGGAGAGATAGGCAGGATATCTCTCAATGCCATTTCCAGGGAATCCTAAGCAGGTGAAGGCATCTCCTTGGGAATACCCTGAAGGAAATGGTGAGCCACTGTGTGAGACAGAATCCTGGACTGGATGGGCTGTGGCCTGTTCCAGCAAGGCTGTTCTTATGTTCTTATGTTCTTATGACATGACTCTTTCAGCAGGTTTGGGGTACGCTTGACTCCACTAGTCAAGCCCGCTGGCTGATTTAGCCTATGTTAAGGGCTGCCCCCCCAGCTTGGTTATTCTGTTTTAACGTGGGTAGGTTTGTTTTTTTTAATGATGATTTGTTTGTTTGTGTTTTAATGCTGGTTTTAGCTGGGGTTGTTGGGTCTTGTTTTTAGCTGTTGTTGTTAAACTGTTTTATATTGTAATTTTTACTTATTGTATTTTCTCCCTCTTCCCTTTCCCTTTTTGTTATTAGCCACCCTGAGTTGGTGTACCTACCAGGAGGGCGGGATATAAATGCGCAAAATAAATAAATAAAATGTTGCACATGCGGACGTTCGTGCACGCGCATTTCCGCATTCCATGGCCGTTTGTCCTGGCGGATGGTGGTGCCCCCTGTGCGACCCATTTCTGGTGGTACAAACCCCGAATTGGACTGCCGGACCCCTGCAGTTGCAAAGTTTCAATGCGGTCGGTACAGGGGTGCGGTGTGTATATATAAAGTGATACCTCATACAATGTCCAAACTTGGTTCCACAAGTTTGGACTTTATATGGATTTGGACTTTGTATGAGGCATGCAAAATCCTAGCCGTGATGCCTCATACAACGTCCAAATCCTTGCCGCGATGCCTCAAACAACATCGTTTCCATAGATATACATTGTACTGTAACAGCACAGACTTTTATACTGCCCAGGCACAATGCAACCTGGGAAAATCCCAATGCCTCATACAACGTCACACGACTTTGTATGAGACAACTTTTTTCAAGGAATTAGGCGATGTTGTATGAATCTGATGTTGTATGAAGCAGACTTTGTATGAGGTATTACTGTATATACACCCCCTTCTCCGGCAGGCAAGGGCCGAATGTGGAGCTCCATTCCACCCTTGTCTGCTGGAGAAGGGGGTTGCGCACATCCGGTTGTGTGTGCAGCATTTTTTCCCGGGCATGCACAGACTGTGCTGCCCGTGGGATTCTATTTTTTATTGCGTGCGCATCTCAACGGCAACGGTGCGCGGTCCTCCACCCATTTGTGCACACGCAGGGTTCTTTTCGTGTTTGTGGGGCAAACGCCCCACCCTCGGCTCCTGGACCCTCACAGCGATGGTGTCAAGGACAAAAGGTAAGTGTGGCCGGCACATTACGGGATAGGCTGCACGTGTGTGGATACACATTCCACACACGCACGGCCACATCCCATTCTTATAGGTATAGATATATATATTGAAAGGATTTTTTCTAGAGAAACTCTGCTCAAGGGATGCCTGAATGAGACTCCTTTCATGTCCCCAGGCTCTTTTTCCCACTGAAGTGGTTCCTATTTATCTACTTGCAATTTCTTGCTTTCGAACTGCTAGGTTGGCAGGAGCTGGGAGAGAGACAGGTTTAGAGACATCTTAGCTTCATTGTGTGGTGATGTACACAGGGAGAAAACAGATACAATATTGCCTTGCTTTAGTACACTCAGTTTCAGATATAAAGCAGAGAGAATTTGAAGAGTTGGAGTGGATATTGAACCATTGTCCTGCTTACATGTTCCCAGACAAAGCTATTTCTTCCAGATGCTCAAACCTACTTGGATTCTGAGAATGGAATCCTTGCTTTGGCTGTAGAATAGGGTCCTTCACATCTGAGGGCAGCAGTCTGGATCACAAGGTACATGCCACATATATTTCTTTCTTCCAAGAGAGAGGAATACCTCCAGGGCTCATGAGGAACAGCAGTCCTCCAGTCATTTAAAATTTTGTTTACAGAAGGCAGTGTAGCTGTTAAACAAAGTCAGACAGCCAAGAAGTATAATTTCCTCAATAATCTTTACCTTGCCCTTTATATATTGCATAAAATCAGGTGTGCAAAAAGCTGACAAGTTGAGCTGTCAAAAAAAAAAGCATTTGTGATTTATGTCTTGCAGATGATATACAGTTGAGTCAACTCTTCTCTGAAGTTTCATTGACTTCACAGATAATGCAAATGGCATATAACACATTAGAGAATTGTAGCATTCATTTTAGGTTCTGAAGACTGCTTATATCAACAAATGTTGCTAATATTTCATTGAATACATCACAAAAACAAAAAAGTATTGTGGCATCTTTAATAAGAATGAGATTTATTTCAGTGAGAGTTTTTGTAGATTGCAGTCTACCTCCTCACAAAGTTTTATAACATCATAGACCTGACTGTATTCATTTGAGCATTAGTTCCAGCGGTAGGAAGAATGGACAGATTCTTTGTTAGTTAGGCTAAATACTAGTCAAAAATAGTTTAGTTTTCACTAATGAGCTGTCTTTTAATTACCGTAACAGATTCCTGGAAAAGTTCTGTAAAATACTGACAATCATCTTTTTAATGTGCTACAAACATGACCTATGGAAGCTTAGGTGCAAAGCTATGTTGCTGAGTTTATTAGTATATAGAAAGCCAAATGAGAATTGCTTTGTATAATCTTTTCTTTAAAAACAGTACTGTCATTTCTGTGAGATATAAATATACCTTCTTTCTTTTAGCGTAATATTGCTTTTGTTGCTCTAAGTGTTGCATAAATGCCTTTGTCATGAATTATTTGTGTCTGAGACCAGTCTCAACCCTGTGCCCGTATCTTCATACCAATAGAAGGATCATTTCAAATGAGTACCGTATATACTCAAGTATAAGCCGAGTTTTTTAGCCCCCCAAAATGAGCCCCCGAAAGGGGATTCAGCTTATACTCGGGTCAGTGACCACAAGGGTCCCAAGACTGCGCTGGATTGAGATATGCCAACAATTTAGCTAATTTTACCATATTTTCATGTATTTCGATGATTGAAACTCACTAGCAGCTGCTGCATTTCCGACTCTCGACTTATACTTGGGTCAGTCTATTTTCCTGAGTTTTCAGGTCGAAATTAGATACCTCAGTTTATATTCGGGTCAGCTTATACTCGAGTAAATAGGGTATTGTTTTTTATACACACATAGGATATGATGGCTTTCAAGTGCTGAGACTGTTTTAAATATGTGATTAAATTTTACTCATTACAACTACCTTATACATTAAGTTAATCCCCCCCCTAATATATATATATAAGAGCAGAGGGACTAGGTTTTAGGAGACATACAGTTGTTTAGAACTGCCTGCACCTTGAAATCCTCTTGTCTAGTTCCACCGACAAATTTTGGAACCACATTGCCTCAAGTTATGAAATGTCTGTAGACATCATTGATTGCATACTAGGTTGTGTGACTCTGTGTGCAAAAGATAATGTCTGTGGACATTTCTTAATTGGAGACAATTTACTACCAAAGTTACACAAGAAGATTTTGACCAGAGACTGCATGACAGGGATACAAGTCACAACAAGGACTTTTTGTTTATTTATTTATTTATTTTATTGTTAAATTTCTATACCGCCCACTCAGACAAAGCTGACTCCAGGCGGTTCACAACAGTGGGTAAAAACAGATAAAAACAAAACAGATAAAAACCAGCAATAAGAACCCACCCCTAAAAATAGAGGGGTGCAGGAACTGAAGAAACCGTGGGGCAGGCATCCTCCCCTATATTAACCACCCAACGGAAGCCACCCCTCCACCTGCACCCCAAACTTGGCCTGCCAGCCAGGTTTTTAGTTCTT
Organism: Bradypodion ventrale; assembly: GCA_035047345.1. Lineage (NCBI taxonomy): Eukaryota > Metazoa > Chordata > Lepidosauria > Squamata > Chamaeleonidae > Bradypodion > Bradypodion ventrale. The sequence continues at coordinate 391,078 of JAWDJE010000007.1, forward strand.
TTCTAAAGGGCAACAACTCCGTCTGGAGACGCAGTTCCACTTCCATGAGATAGTGCTCAGTTTGTCATTACACAGGGAATCTTCTGTTGATGCAATTTCTGCAGTGAAAGCCAGATTCCTTTTGAAAATATGGCTGCTGGAAAGCTGATAATTTTATTTATGTATTCTAAAATGAAAGGCAGTGTTGTAATATTGATCTGGTACTTTTTTCTTGAAGGCTTTGCCTTTTAGGAGGCAAAATAGCACTGTTGGTAACAGTCTATGACAGGGATTCTCAACCTTTGGCCCATGGGCCGAATATGGCCTGTGGCATCATTTCATGTGCCGTCACCACCTCCACTGCACCAGGAAGTGCCATTTGGTGGAGGAAGGGCAAAATGGCCATCTGGCCCGCGAAGCTGTCTGATGGAGCGTGACCTGGCCCACAGCTTTAAAAGGTTGAGAACTCCTGGTCTATGACTTCTGTCTCCCCTATGTGTGCCTTTTTCCTTTCCTCAGAAAATACTAGGGAAAATGAAAGTTTGAGGGAACCAAACCAAATTGCTTGTCTATGTGATTCTTTAAATAAATTATCCATATATCTGGGTTGGTATCTTGTGTTGATTTTAAATTTATGGTTATACAAAAACATTATTGGGTTAAAATTAAGTATTTTTTTATAAAAAAAACTAGAAATGTATTTAAAAACTAGAATTCCATACTGTTATGGAATTCTGAAGTAGACAAATTCGCATTCCACACGCTAAGACAGATTTAGGAGTTTTATTTGTCAATATTTGGCCAAACAGATTCAGGAAACGCTTTACCAAGCAAATTATTCCCTGAATGAATGAGGATTCCGCGTGCCCGGTTGGGCATCGGTGGCCTCTGGCAGAGGTTAAACCAGTGAGCAGACTCCTGGCCTCTGGCCTTTGTCGGCGAGCAAGGGGGGAGATTAATGGTAGGGATTAATCCGGCCGCTTATTGCCTGACCAGCGATTCTGCGAGAAGCTCATCTCGCTGACCCCAGTTACCCATTAGAGTAATGACTCATCTCCTACCCAAGGTTATGCCCGGTGCAAATAAGGGCTATGTTTGCCCCTGCCTAATCCCTGAACAATGGGACTCCTAAGTCCATGTTTGCCCCAGTTAATTAACTTCCCTTTGAGGTGTTCCCCATTAACCCGGGTACGTGGGTGAGGTAATTTTCCTGTCAGATGACAGCTTGCCACCGTTGCTCTTTTTTCCCTATAAATGATGTTGCCTTTTCTCAATAAAGTACTGATCTGATCTCGCTCCGTTTGCCTCGTGTCGTTACTTGATCAGTCCTCCTCCGGGCTCCCCGGCCCTCAGTGGCCCTGATTCCTTCAAATGAATATACATTTTCAGAGCCATCTTTTTATAGCATAAAAATGTGGAAATTTCTACACATTACATCACTATGGGATAAGCCAAAATTATTAATTAACCTTCTGACATTTCAGGTTAGAACATTCAGTGTTTGTTGTTTAGAACATGTCATATAAGGAACATGTCTCATGTCACATCACGTCATGTCACACAAATATTATTTACGTTTCCCTGTCAGCTGTACAAACTGTGCTGAGCTTGTACTTTAGCCTCGTCATCAGATCTACGTTACAGGTCAATCTGATCTGTTTCAACTCTACAGAGTACTGAGAAAATAATTTTTACTTTTAAAACAGAATTAATATTATCTTAATATCTTAATTCTTTCACCCCTATTTCAATACTGCAGGGTTAACGACTTATCTCCATTTTCTCTCAATTCTTGTAATAAACGTCTTCCAAAAATCTAGACTCAATAATTTTAGCCTAGACTAGATTTAATCACCTCAGTTTGTTTTTACTTGTGTTGCAGTTCAGTTTTGAAAGGAGCCTTCAGAAAAAATACTGGATTGTACACAATAAATATTCCTCCATATAAACTATAGAGTGTTGAATTGGAATTTTTTGAAGCAATTTTGTAGGTAGCATTGAATAGTATAGAACAGTTAAAGGGGTTCAGGAGAATGGGGTTTCTTCTTATTTTAAAGCTGTTGTGGCATTTCCTTCCTTCTCTTGTATTATCATTCAAGCTTCCTGTTTATTTTGGCCAAATGGCAACAAAAGAGAAGAATATTTAGAAAAGGGGGCACATGCTGAAGAACTACAGAACAGGCTAGAATTCTTCAAGGCAGTTTACAAAAAAGTCTTTGTTTAGTAAATAAAGGCTTCAAGTTAAATACTTCATTTAGCTTTTAATACATTTTTTTGCCTCTTATATCTGATGTGAGAAAGTAAACTATACGTGTCAGTGCTTTAATATCTTAAACAGAAAGTGTTTCCAAGGCTGCTAGGCAGATCTTTAAGATGCCTAGTTGATTATATCTTATCCTTGTTAAGCACATGAGTAACTTTCGTGGTGGAAGACTGCAGGTAGGGTTGCCTGTCCAGTTTAACAAGGCCACACCTTTGAGGAGCCCTACTGAAATGAACAGGTTTCCTGGAATGAAAATGTTGAAGGTTGTCATCTGCAGTTATTTCAAGAGCCTGACTCAGAAAAAAAAGATAGCAAAGATTGTTACAGCTTGTCATACATTTCTGTAGCTGTTCCCTCAATGTATGGAAGTGCCTCTCACGGCAAATTAAAAAGCAGTTTTGACCATTTATCTAATCTTCCAGTTCCTTAAATTCAGCTTATAAATTGTTCTCGGTTACTTGAGTGCCATTAGAGTATTTACACATAGTTACAGATGGCCTCAACCTTGATAAGTGATATCTTGTTCTCTCTCTCCCCTTCTTTTGCAAGAAGTTGAATGTTACGGCTATCTTGAGTTTGGATGTGGCATTTCTAAACAACCCTATTGATTTGCATCCAACTTAGTCTTTAGGTCTCTTCAATCAGTGAATTCTATCCTTTCCTGCACATTTCCCCCCATTTATTTTACTTTGAATTATAAACTGTAAAAAATTGTGCTGACTTGGGCTTCTGGTAATTGAAGTCCAAAAACTCCTGGACTACCAAGGTTTGCCATCACAGCTATAGAACTATGATTACATATATTCCCAAAACATAGCACACTGTACAGTATATATTCCCAAAGCCAATTGCAAATTTTGCTCAGCATTAAATTATTGTGGATGAATTTTAATGTATAGCTACAATCATATTGTGTATTCAACCAAATTCCAAGTTAATTGTATTTTCCAGCAGTTCCAGCCTTTCATTTTAGGTTTTTAATTGCATTTTGTGGGCTGTTTGCTCCCCCCCCCCTGATTACCATAAATCTGTTTTTTTAACATGCATTTTTAGATCATTGGCTTTATTATATACCGTAGCTTATGCAGGTATTTCAGCTGTCACCTAATAATACTGTATGATCAGAACAAACATCTCTTGACCTCAGTACATCAGCTACTCTATCAGTTTGTTGTATTGGACTTTCTTACAGTCAACAACACAAGATCATCTCTAGTTGAATCCTATAAGCAGGGCTGTTTTGTAAGCAGTCACACAGGATGGATTCATCTCAAACTTAAATTGTGTACCTATACCATTATCTGTTCCTTTAAAAGGCAAATGTTTATTCCTTTCGTTTGGGTAAAATGTTTCAATCCAGATATAGCAGTGCTCAGATCTACTTTAAATATGGTATGATATAATGGGGAGAGGGTAGTGGATCTTTCAATGTCACCATGAGATTAATGCAACAGTTGGAGGAGGAGGCCTACAATCTTGAAATTCCTTCAGTAACAGCTTGGCATCATGTGACTCTTCCCCTCCCCTACCTTGTGTTAGTATATTAAAGCAACCCTACCATGCAGTAGGTTGTTGATGTAAATCGTAACCTATAAATCCAAGGGTTAACCGTTGGAACTGGCTATAGGTTGCTATGCCTCGCCCTACTTGCCTGCACTCACCCTTCCTGCACACGGCCGCTCTGGGTCCGCAGGTCAACGAAGGATTGAGAAAACCGGCAGTGGGGCAACAGCCCCACAAACGCGAAGAAAGGGAAACAACTTCACTTCCCAACATTCCTTGCGCCGCGCCGCGCCAGAGCCAATCAGGCTGAGAGGCTCTCGCACAGTGCAGCGTTTGGAAATTTGCCGCAGCCAATCAAAAGAAAACCATTTAAAAAAAACGCAGCACAAACACAAAGCACCAACCCATAACTACAAACCCCAGCGTCCTGCGCGCCATTAGCACACAGAACGCTGAGGCGGACGGCGTGAAAACAAAAAAAGGTTTTAAAAAAAGCCCACAGCAAATGCTCATCTTCCCCACGGACAAGGCAGCATTGCCTGCGGGGGGGGGGGGGGGCGGAACAAAAACCCCCACACTGCCGGGGCCCGTCTTCCCCATGACTGCCGCCGAGAACAAAGCAAAAAAAAAAAACTTCCAAAAGGCAAAGCCAGCATGACCCGAAGGGGGAAAAAAAGTAACCCAGCCCCCCCACCCGCAATTGCAAAACAACAAGCGCCCCGTAATAGCCTCCGTGAACTTATTTAGAAAAGCCCCCCCACCCGCAATGGCAAAGCCACAAGCGCCCCGTCCTAGCCTCCGTGAACTTATTTAGATAAGCCACCACAGCAAAATAAAAAGCCAAAATGGAACGAACTTACCTAAAAACACCGAAAGCATCCAGCACTGAAGATTCAAAATAATCCAAGGTTGCGAAAGCCAAAAAAGGGTGACATCGAACAATGAAGTTACAGACTTATCCAAAGGGGCGCGAGCCAAAATCCCAAGATCTTAAAAAAAAAAGTAAACCACGCGTACACCAAAAGCAGAAAGCAACGCAAAATCCCATTTCAAACAACGCGATAAATAAATCAGGAAAAAAAACACATATTAAAGACAAAGAACGAGCATTCCAGAATGTCTGTGCAAAGAGCCAAAGCGCCAAGGAGAACAAGTGCAGAAAAGTACAGAACAGGGACTGCATTGCCAAACCTGAACGCAGGAAAATAAATCAAAATACTAATCTCTAAACAACGAAGGAGGGGAGAAAATAATGGAGCAAACTACAGAAATTACAGGCAAGGAAAATTTGCAAAACAAAATAGAAACTGAAATACAAATGGGGGATGGAGAATCCAAAGAGAATAATAATAAGGGTGCCATTAAAGCCACAAAATTAACTCTATACCAAGAGGGGCATGTTAAGAAAATAATGCAGATAAAAGAAATGCAAACTGAGGAGTACACAGTACTATCAATACAAGAATACAGCAGCACTGACGAAGAGGAAAATAATGATGAGGAACAAGAAAAAACAAAAGAAATTAACAAAGATAATATAAATAATGACAAATTCAAAGACCTAACAGATGACTCAAAAAAGAAAATTCAAGAAATAATAGACAAAATTAACCAAAAGCAAATGACCCCCCAAAATTGCAAAACTTGGAATAACAAAAATACTGAAAATGTACAAAGGCAAGAAACAATTACACAATTAAAAGAACCAAATTAAAATGAAAAACCTATAGAAAATAACAAACAGGAAAAGATAGACATTGAAAAAACATATGGCCCACCTAAAAAGATAATTGATGGGCAAACAAAGACAGAAACAACAACAGAGGTAAACGAACCAACAATTACAGAAATACCCAAACAAATTGAAATAGAGAAAGCAGCACAAACAAAAGAAATGCAAGTAGTGAGAAGAAAGGAAAAGCCACCCCAACAGAAATCACAAATACAGGACATTAAAAACAAAAGTGAATCAGCCAGAAATGAATGGACCTGGACACCCAGAACAAATCAGAAACGTCAAGAAATATTGCCATGGAAAACTAACACAATTACCACAATGAACACAAAACCAAAAAAATCAACAACCAATAAACCAGGGAATTGAAAATGGCCAGCAAAAAGACAAAGCATCACAAACAGACCAAAAATGGAACATAGACAAATCTACACAAACAGAATCAGACAACAAAATTAGTACAATCCAGGAAAATGAAAAGTTGCAGAACATAATAGTTAAGATTAACAAAAAAACCGGACAGGACAATTCAAGACCAACTAACAAGGCAGAACATAACCACGCAAATGACACCTATGGACAATACAGCAACCCAACAACTCTCACAGTAGACGAAATAATAAAAATGCAACTACAGTGGCTAATGAGTCCAACAAACAGACACAGATTACAAACACCATTGGAAATACTAGACAACTACATCACCATGAGCAAATATCCATTAAGAAGACCAAAAGGTAAGAAAAGATATTTACACATAAATGAATTGACAAATAATCATAAACAAAAAAATAAAAACTTAACCAAGTAATCTCTTTCCACAGTTCACCCAAAAGATGACAAACAAGATGACGGCCAAGGAAAATGGACCACACAAGATGAATGAAGGTAAACCTAACAATCTAACACAATAAATATCCACTTAAAGATCCCCCCAAAAATGACAAAATTAAAACACGAAAACAAAAAACAAAAATAGAAAACAAACAAAAAACTGTAACTAACACTACATTTCCTTATATTGCAGATTCAACAAAAACAACGGATGGCCCAAACAACACAAAACACAACAATATGCAAACTACAGTTAAAGTTAAAAAGTTATCTTTTTTTAAAAAAACCAGTAAATAGGAAAAGGAGCAAAGTTAAATTTGATAAATGTTAAAAAACAAACCAGCATTTTGAAAAGAATTAAAAAAATATTTTTGTAAAAAAAAGATGAGTCAGTATCATTTTTGAAAGGAAAAACAACACAACCAAACAAAAAAACATAAGAGCCAACCAACAACTGCTCCACAAAGGAAAAAAACCCATAACTATACAAAACATATTTAAAAAGCCCGGCAACGCCGGGCAAACTATACTAGTTATGTATATAACCAGCCAATCAGAAGAGTTTTCTAGTTCACCTGACCAGTATTAGACTGCTGTTCAGTGTTTTTTTGTCAGTCTCTGTATTTTGTCGTTGTGTTAATATTCTGTTCTCTCTTTCCTATGACTCTCCAATTTTGCCTTACAAGCAAAGTATATTTGCTTAAGATTAAAATGTATTGTAAAGAACTCTATATCAACCAAAGTAACTGTTTATCAATCTATCTAAAGCAAAGCAACTGTAATTAAATAATGTTTTTCTTATATTTCAAAAATGTGTGGAGAGTTTAATTTGCTGGGCTAAAGTGGCACTGTAATACTTGGAGAACTTGCTAACTATAACTATTTGTTAAAGCTGCCCCTGCCTACTGTTGTATATATAAAAAATTAACACCTTGTTGGAGCACATCAGTTGCTGGGCGGTCAGAGTGAAGGCAAAGAAGAACATAAGGAAACTTAAAGGAACAGCAGGGGCCTCCCGTAGTTCTGCCTTCGCTTTTTCCAGCAGTTGTGGTACTGCGGCTGGTGGTGGGGGCAGGGGAGATGGAGGTCGTGGGCAATAATGATTTTGCCAGGCCATGTGGAGGGGGGGGAGTTATTTATCCCGGAGGCGCTCTTGAGGTTCCAGGGGCCTATATTCCGATAGTGACGGGTATGGGGCGATATGGCGGGAACCGAGGGGCGGGGAACGAGGGGCCGATGTTTGTTATCTGTGCCTTGTTCCAGCCCCTCTGTTCGTTCTCTGGTACCTGGACAACAGGTTCGAAGTGACCCCTCACTTAGGCTGCTGCTGATGAATGCCAGGTTGGTTTGCAATAAGGCTCCCCTGTTGTGTGATTCTATCTTGGGGGAGCAGGCCGACCTGGCATGCGTCACTGAAACCTGGCTGACACCAGAGGATGGGGTTCCTCTCACAGAATTGTGTCCAGCCGGGTTCGGGGTGTGGCACCAGCCGAGGGTTAAGGAGAAGGGCGGCGGTGTTGCAATTGTAGCCTGAGAGTCGCTTGGAGTTACCAGGGTCACCGCACCTCAGGTGCAGGGCTGTGAGCTGCTGCTACTTCGGTTGGGCCCTAAGGGCCAGTTGGGAATCCTACTTCTGTACCTGCCCCCTTGCAGGGTAGCAGATTCCCTGCCTGACCTGCTCGAGGCGGTCGCAGCGTTGGCAGTGGAGCTCCCAAGGCTTATGGTTCTGGGGGACTTCATCTTGCCTTTACTGGGACTCGCCTCAGGGCTGGTGCAGGAGTTTGTGGCTTCCATGGCAGCAATGGGCCTGACTCAGGTAATTGAGGGCCTGACCAGGAGCAGCAGCCACTCCCCTGACTTAGTTTTCCTGTCAGAGCGGTGGCTGAGTGATCTGAAAGTACAGCATATAGAAACTACACCTGTGTCATGGTCAGATCACTATCTGGTTTCTCTTGATTTTCGGGGAGTGACACCACACCGCAGGGAGGCAGGACCCATTAACTTGGTCCGGCCCCAGCGACTTATGGATTCCGTGTGATTTCAGACAGAGCTGGGGCAATTTCCTCCGGACAGGCTGCACGATTCAGCCGAGGCCTTGGTCGCCCTATGGGCTAAGGAGGCGACCTCGGTCTTGGATACAATCGCGCCGATGTGGCCTCTCCTATCCCATAGAGTGCGTAGCGCTCCCTGGTACACAGACAATCTCAGGGAGATGAAGCGGGTGAAGAGACGCCTGGATCGCCGTTGGGTGAGGACCCGGTGCGAGTGCGACCAAACACGAGTTAGAGTCGCTATCAGAGCCTACCTTGTGGCAATTAAGAGGGCGAAGCGCCAATACTTTGCCTCCCTCATTGCCTCTGCTGATAATCGTCCAGCGGCTCTGTTTCGGGTCACCAGGTCCCTCCTTCGCAGGGAGGGGCCGGGGCCTAGATGGCAGGGCTCAGCTGACGATTTTGCCGACCATCTTGCAGAGAAAGTTGCTCGCATCCGTGAGGGGTTTAATCCTGACGTGGAGCTAGATCGCCTGGAGAAGGTTGGAGTAGAATCTGGCCATGTTATCTGGGATCAGTTCAATTCAGTTGTCCCTGAGGAAGTGGACAGGCTCTTTGGAGCTGTGCGTGATACCACTTGCTGCCCTGCCTGGCTGGTAAAAGCTGCCAGGTCTACTATGGGCAGCTGGGTCGGTGCGATGGTGAATGCTTCTTTGCAGGAGGGGGTGTTCACAGTGGCTTTCAAACATGCGCTGGTGCACCCCCTTCTAAAGAAGCCATCACTCGACCCCACAGTTATTTCAAATTTTAGACCAATCTCCAACCTTCCCTTTCTGGGGAAGGTGTTGGAAAGAGCAGTGGCACAGCAGCTCCAGGGGGTTCTGGATGATACAGATTATCTGGACCCATTTCAGTCAGGATTCAGGCCCGGTTATGGTACTGAGACTGCATTGGTCGCACTCTTGGATGATCTCTGGCGGGAGCGGGATAGGGGCGACCCCTCTGTCCTTGCTCTCCTTGACCTCTCTGCAGCTTTCGATACCGTCGGCCACGGTATCCTTCTGGGCTGGCTCCGAGGTTTGGGGGCCCAGGGCACGGTGCTGTCCTGGTTTTCCTCATTTCTGAGGGGCCGGACTCATGCGGTGTATTTAGAAAGTGAGCTGTCCAGCCCTAGGTCGCTCCCATGTGGGGTGCCTCAGGGCTCGGTACTCTCGCCTCTACTGTTTAACATCTACATGAAACCGCTGGGTTTTGGATGGGGCAGTGTTGCCTCAGACAGATCCTGTGCACAATTTGGGGGTCCTCTTGGATTCACGGCTACTGTTCAAAGAGCAGGTGGCAGCCGTGGCCAGAAGGGCCTTTGCACAGCTTCGAGTCATTCACCAATTGCGCACACTCCTGGATCGGGATGCCTTGTGCATGGTCACTCACGCTCTGGTCACCTCCAGATTGGATTATTGCAATGCGCTCTACATGGGGTTGCCCTTGGAGACCGTTCAGAGGCTTCAACTGGTCCAGAATGCAGCTGCCCAGGCGGTGATGGGTTGTGGACGGTATGCCCGTGCCTTACCTCTGCTATGGGAGCTGCACTGGTTACCGATATGCCTCTGGGTGCAATTCAAGGTGCTGGTCTTGACCTTTAAAGCCTTTCATGGCATTGGACCTGGGCACTTAAGAGACCTCATTACCCCAAGGCTATCAGCCCATCCATCAAGGGTAGACGGGAGGGGTGCTTTGGTGGTCCCATCAGTAAAAGAAGTTTATGGGGACCAGAAGGAGAGCCTTCTCCGTGTCTGCCCCAGCCCTCTGGAACCTCCTTCCATCAGAATTGCGCCTCCAGTTGGAGCTACTCCCCTTCAGGAAGATGTTGAAAACCTGGCTCTGCCAACAGGTGTGGGGCACATTTGGCTCCACATCTCAAGGCCGTTGGCTTATTTAGCCTGCCTGTTGTGGGATTGAGCCCCTCCCTCTTTCGTTCTTTCGTTCTCTGATAAGCCTGTTTTACTGTGGGAGGAGGGAGGGTTAGGGTAGTTTTTATTGATGATGATGTTGGTTTTTATGTGTTTTAATTTTGCTTTTAGATGAGGTTTTTAAATACCGTATTTTCCAGTGTATAAGACGACTGGGCGTATAAGGCGACCCCCAACTTTTCCAGTTAAAATATAGAGTTTGGAATATACTTGCCGTATAAGACTACCCCTCTTCCAATGCACACCAAATAAAAATTAACCCACACCCAACTCGCAGCCCTCCGAGTCGAATGGGCAGGTTCTGGTGGAGAGCCAATCCACGCTCACGTTCTCCTCGAGGTACAGGAAGATGTGTGCAGCTTGCTTCCCCTTGCTTCATACTCCCCGCACAGAGCAGGGACTCAGCCGCGGCACCCCCCACCATATGCGCCGGACATATGAAGCAAGGGGAAACAAACTGCAGTTAAGTACCTGTCCTATAAGACGACCCCCGACTTTGGCACAGATTTTTCGGGGTTAAAAAGTAGTCTTATACACCAGAAAATACAGTAATTGTTTTATTGGTAATGGCTTTATCTTTCTTGTATTGTACATATATGTATATTTTTTGTTGTTGCCGCCCTGAGTGATGTGTTGCACTAGGAGGGCGGGGTAGAAATCTAGAAAATAAATAAATAAATTTCTACTTGGATCTTGCTTAATTTAACTCTGAATCTTACAATGACTAAATATATTGGGGTAACTTATAGTGAAGGCTCAGAAAAGGAACCGTGCTTGGGACAGAGTGTTTTCAGTCAAAGATTCTGTGTTCTAGAAAGCTGCTTGCCACACTTGAGCTGTAATCTTCTGTACATTTACTGGGATGTAGGCTTATGGATTTAAATGGCTGAAAGCCAGTAGTAAGTTGTAACTTAAATAGGCCCATTGAATCAGTGAAACTTACAGAGCTATTGGTTTATCAAATCCTCATTGATTTAATGAGCCTCTTCTACTTATGACTAACTACTGGGATTCAACTAGTGTGATTTAGCTCACAATGAACATGGATAAGACTGCACTGTTAATAGATTTTACTCCCTGTTTGTCTGGAATATGACAGATTGCATATGGCATTCTATGCACATTCCAGAACATTTTGGGTCCCTTTTCCCCACCCTTCTTTTTTGTTTTTGGCTAACGTTTCTGAAGGGCAGGATATTTTTGTACAATTTGATGTGAAGAGCTGCTGATTTAAGTAGGGAGCTCCTTTTTATGGGCTTCAGGGTCTTCTAGCTTGGGTTGATGAATTCTACAATTACAAGGAATGTACAGAAGAATTTGTTTTTCTTCCATGTGGAATTTAGAACTATGCAGCTTATGGATAACCATCTTAGCTTTTAAGTGGACTGTTAGTGATGAACTAGATGTGCTGGACTCTATTTATGATAATCTTATATTTGGTGATGGCTTCTTGGCATGAATTCTTTTTGTGTTTATTTAATTAAGGTCCATGAAGAAAATATACCAAATTCTTTGAAACTAGAACTTTTTTGTTTAAGCTTTTTAATTAATTGGATCTTTGCTAGAGTCAGCTATTGCTCAAATGTAGGCAAGCTTGTGTAATACCGTTGAATGGCTGAGAAATTAATCATATTTAATACACACATACATACATCACTTTCTCATCACTTTTTTTGCCTCTTCTGTTGATCAAAGTCTAGAAAATTTGTGTTTGTGGTCATGGTTAGAATATATCATAGCTGTCATATTATTTAATATTTTGGCTCTTCGGCTGAAAAAATCTCCACACCTTTTAATGTACTGAAAACATAATATCTTTTAACCTACAATCTGAAAACTTAAAATGAATTTTATGTTGGATATTTGGTTATGGACCACATCTCTTGCTTTTTATATGCCACATTGGCCTTGTGCTTTCCCCTCCATTGTCTGATAGTGAGGTCATTTCTAGTCCTCTGAGAAATTTTATTCCCAGCCAGATGTGGCTCATATATTAAAAGTAGCACCTGTGGCTAATATCACAGCAGCTTACCATAAATTTACATGGTAACCAGGATTATATCTGTCAAGACTGTTAGAAATGTCTAGATTTAATTTGATTTCCAGTATTGAAGGGGTTCTCCCGACATTTTGTTTCATAACTATATTTTAAAAGTTTTAAAAATCACTTTGTGGTTAGGTTTTTATGACACTCCCAGCACCCATTAAGTTGATTTGTTAAATGGAGGTCAGAGCAATGCAACTTCACTACATTAGGAAACAAATCCATTTGTGATAAATTTAGTCTTCACATGTGAATCATCTTGCAGGTATACCAATATTGGTCTTAGTTATAGGCTATGTCAATTCTTTTAATTTACAGAGATGTATCCTGAAGATCTAATAGTAGTGTCAGTTTTTACTGTTGAAAATTTCCATTGCTTTTACTAGACATTGTCTTAAATGCTATTGTTGACGCTTGTACCGTTTTTAATTGTTGCACTTTGATTGCCTTTTGAATAAGTTTTGTATCTACCCAGGTTGAGTCGGTGTTTTTCATATTTCTTTCCTAAGCTGTCTCATTTCCTATTATGCTTTGAGTTTTCTGCCACATACTATGATTTGTACACCTGCAAAGTTTATAACAGTATTTCTTTGGGTAGTTGGGTTGATAGTATGTTGGGTAGCCTCCTAACATAGAGGGTAAAGTAGCCAATTTGCTATAAATCAAGATTATTTACAAGCATTGTTTGAAAGTAGAGAAAAATGTCTGCATTTAAAAATGGTGGTTGAATATTGAACTTCTGGTTTCTCTGCCTGTTTCAGGTTATCTTAACCTATAAATCCAAGGGTTAAGCGTTGGAACTGGCTATAGGTTGCTATGCCTCGCCCTACTTGCCTGCACTCACTCTTCGTGCACACGGCCGATCTGGGTACGCAGGTCAACGAAGGATTGAAAAAACCGGCAGTGGGGCAACAGCCCCACAAACGAGAAGAAAGGGAAACAACTTCACTTCCCAACATTCCTTGCGCCACGCCGCGCCAGAGCCAATCAGGCTGAGAGGCTCTCGCACGGCGCAGCGTTCGGAAACGCTCCGCAGCCAATCGAAAGAAAAGCATTTTTAAAAAACGCAGCACAAACACAAAGCAGCAACCCATAACTACAAGCCCCAGCGTCCTGCGCGCCATGAGCGCGCAGAGCGCTGAGGAAACCGGCGCCCGAAAAATGAAAAATAAAAACAACTCACAGCCAAGCACACACCAGCCGGCTTTCTTTCCCTCACCAACAGCGCCTGAAGCTCCCGACTGGAGTTTCCCCTTTAATATCAGTGGGTGGGGGTTGCGATCCCCCTCTCCGCTGGCTACCCTAGGGTTGGGAGGTTTGTGGGGAGAAAAGGAGTATATTGCCCCAACCCTTCTGGAAACAAAAGATCAGGCAGAGAGGAGCGATCCCCCACCCCCCTCCTTAAAACAACTCCGTCTTTTCTTCTCTTTAAAAACGGAGTTGTTTTAAGGAGGGGGGGGGTGGGGATTCCATCCAGTCTGCCTGATCTTTTGGTTCCAGAAGTGTGGGGGTAAGATACCCCTTTTCTCCCCACAAACCACCCAACCCTAGGGTAGCCAACGGAGAGGGGGATCGCAACCCCCCACCCACTGATATTAAAGGGGAAACCCGATCTACTTTCACGACTCCACACAAACAAAGCACCATAACACACTAAAGCCCCCTCCCCACCACCTAGCCCACCCTTCCTAACCCCAATGACCATGCCCCCCCTCCCCACCACCGAGCCCACCCTTCCTAACCCCAACAACCACGCCCCCCCTCCCCACAACCTAGCCCACCCTTCCTAACCCCCAACGAAAAACAACTCACCGCTTCACAGCCAAGCAAACACCAGCTGGCTTTCTTTCCCTCACCCACGGCGCCTGAAGGTCCCGACTGGAGTTTCCCCTTTAACATCAGTGGGTGGGGGGTTGCAATCCCCCTCTCCGCTGGCTACCCTAGGGTTGGGAGGTTTGTGGGGAGAAAAGGGGTACATTGCCCCAACACTTCTGGACCCACAGGAACAGGCAGAGTGGATCGATCCCCCACCCCCCTCCTTAAAACAACTCCGTCTTTTCTTCACTTTAAAAACGGAGTTGTTTTAAGGAGGGGGGTGGGGGATCGATCCACTCTGCCTGTTCCTCTGTGTCCAGAAGTGTTGGGGCAATATACACCTTTTCTCCCCACAAACATCCCAACCCTAGGGTAGCCAGCGGAGAGGGGGGGTCACAACCCCCACCCACTGATATTAAAGAGGAAACCCGATCTACTTTCACGACTTCACACAATCAAAGCACCATAACACACTAAAGCCCCCCTCCCCACCACCGAGCCCACCCTTCCTAACCCCAACGACCACGCCCCCCCTAGCCCCCCTTCCTAACCCCTAACGACCATGCCCCCTCCCCACTACCTAACCCACCCTTCCTAACCCCTAACGACCATGCCCCTCTCCACACCACCTACCTAGCCCACCCTTCCTAACCCCCAATGACCACGTCCCTTCCCCATCCCCAAATAAATAAATAATTTTTAAAAAAATTACTAAAAACAGTCAAACACATCCAAAAATACACAAAAACAAAAACACTAAAACAATCCGAAGTAAACAAAGATACAATCAAAAACAAACAGACAAAAAATACAAATTCCAACCCCACCCCCGCCCACACACACACACACAAAACAAAGAAAACAAGCAAACTTACCAAAAGATGTGCTACCTCCACCAGGACTGAAAAAGAAATGAATAAAGAAAGAGACTACTTACCAGAAGAAGCTCCACCCAGAGGCCAGGAGAGAAAAAAAAGTCAAAATACAATAACCCCTACCAGCACCACCTGCTGGCCACAATAGTAAAAACAATTCAAAAACACACAAACATTGAATGTAAAAAACATTTACTTTTACATTATTAAAATTATGACCTACGGTACAACTAATTAAAAAAATTCAAAAAACTAAAACATTATTCACTTACATAAAACAATTTGAAAAAATTATATCATACTTTCTTCTTTAATTAATCCTCAAAAAAAAAAACCAAAAAAGCAGATCCCAGTTAATAACAGCCAAGCCAAAAAATTTTTACATAAATAAACATTTAAAAAATTAAAATTACAGACTAAGCAATTTTTTAAAAACATTAACACAATTTAACCTTCCAACACAATTTAAAACTATTGCAAAAATAAAATTGGTTCATTTTTTATTAAAACACACGGAGAAAAAAGCCCGGCAACGCCGGGCAACCCTTGCTAGTTTCTTTTATAAAAAGCTGATGGCAACATTTCTAGAACCCACAGAAACCAATAACAGTTGTCATGATATTCAAGCCTCAGTTTAAATTTGGACAGTTATCCAAAAGTGTCACAAAAATATGCAGTTCTGATATGACAAGACCTTTTTTGGTGTATCAAATTAATTTGGGTAAGTAGATAATATAAATCAGAAGATCGGAGGGCAAAGTTTTCGCTATGAGATGGGAATTCTCTGGGTAATAATTATAATTTTGTGTCAGAGATTACTCTGGGTTGAAAGGATTTTTGCTAGAGAAACTCCACTCAGGGGACACCCAAATGAGGCTCCTTTCATGTCCCCAAGTGCAACCCTCCAGTATCGAAACCCGACCTTCCAGTCTCCAAGCTCAGTGCTTTAACCACTAAGCCACCTATTTTGACATGGGAGGCGGAAGGTCAGCAGTTCGATTCCTGAGTACTCCAGGACGAAATGAGCTCCTGTCTTTGTCCCAGCTCCTGCCAACCTAGCAGTTCAAAAGCAAGAAATTGCAAGTAGATAAATAGGGACCACTTCAGTGGGAAGGTAATCACGTTCCATGCGCTCCGGTGTCTAGTCATGCCTGCCACTTGACCACGGAAACGTCTGCAGAAGCAGACAGCGCTGGCTCTTCGGCTTTGAAACAGAGATGAGCACTGCACCCTAGAGTCAGATACGACTGGCTTTCGAGCAAGGGAAACCTTTACTTTTACCTTACCAATGCCAAAAGCTGCTTTGTTTGGGTGATGATTAGTTGGAAAATTAAGCTTAGTTTTCTAAAATTATCCTACTTTATTTAAGCAGAGAACTAGGAAGAATCAGTGGATCTATTCTTCTCAATTATTTTAGGATGAAGTTGGCATTGATTTTTCTAGTAATGGGAGAAATAGGCTGAAATCATTTTGTTATAAGTTATTCAACATAGGGCTGATATTGTCATCAGGCACAGCATTTTTTTTGGAAATAAAGCATTTCCTCTTTCTTCCTGGAAGGTCCCAAGGCTCATGTGGGATCCCTTTCATCATCTGGGAAGCTGTTGAGAGCCATGGGACAAGGGAGTCTTTCATTACTGAAAATCTGCCACCAGTAAAATCATCTCAATAACATTGATTTGGGGTAATTAAAGACTACCCCCCTTCCTAAAGTTCCCAATGGCTTCCTTATGATGACACGAATACCATAGGTACCTTAGGATCTTTGGGACAAGAATTAGAAATGATATCTGAAAAATAGATGTAGATGATGACATCATTAGCCTTACTCTGTATAATGTACACAACAGGATTTCAGTCCTTGTGATTATGGAGGGAAGAGCCTCTTCCATGGTGGTGACCTGCAAGGTGTGTGCAATGTTTGTCTTCCTTCCAGCATACATATGTAACAAATGTAAATTGGTAACACTCTTGGAAGAAAAAGTGAAAGAAATGGAGAAGTGAGTGGCCACACTTAAAGTTATGAGAGAAGATGAAAAGTTCATAGATAGAACTCTTGAGCTGCAGCAGTCAAGGGAGGCACTAGAGGTGGAAGAACAACAAAGCAAAACAGAGGAAGAAATTGCTGATGACAGAACAAAGGAAGTTGACAAAGAAGCATTTAAAAGTGTCACAGTTAGGAGCAAAAGAAGAGGAAGAGACTCTACACCAGTAGAACTGCAAAACCACTTTCAGAGTCTTGAAGAGGAATCTAGTGGACAAGATGCAGAAGACGATACACAAGAAATCACTCAAGAAGACATTGAGGAGCCAGAAGCTCATTCTCAGCCTGAACTACCTCACAGGGTTCATATGAGAGTAGAATCTAAGGACTGGAGAAATGTGTTCAATCACTTGAGCCTCCTGAAGGAAAGGTGTGACATAAATAGAACAAATACAATTTGGCAGAAGCTCTCGTCCCATTGAATATGCTGCTCTTTGAAAACTTGTGAGAGTATCATACTCAGTTTTGTGGCCTTTTTGAAAGAAAAAAATAGCTAAAGAAAAGGTCCCATTGATTATCTGATAAAATTGTTTTAACTGTCTGTGTCAGTTTATTTGAAAGGATTGAAAGAAATATTTATATATAATACATTTAAACCTAGCTGCCCCAAGTTCCTAAGTGTCTCCTGATTATTAGTCCTATAAATCCATTATAATTTGACAAAACCTTATAACATTGAATGGAGAGAAACATAGGGTTGAATCAATTGTGAATGGAAAATAGCTATTCTTAATCTGAGCTGCTGCATGCTTGTAAGATGACTTGATTAACTAAAATTTGGAGTTCTGCCATGTCTGAAAAAGCTATCAGTGTTTCTTCCATTTGTCTCATTTTCAACTGCTTTGTTTCAGTTGTGTAAGTGCATTGTCTTCATTTTCCAGTATTGTTTCAGTTGGCCCTTTATTCTACAAAAGTGTTCAGAAGCATTTTACCATGTAGGCTTAATGAACATTTGGATAAATACTTGGCATTTTGGATGTAGATTAAGGATACACCTAAATCTCTTTAGCAGCTGCTACCTAATTTTAAACTGTGGCCAAGAACAAGTCAATAAAGACCCTGTGTCATGTATTTTCTCTTTCTTCCTAAAAACTTAAAAATAAAAATTATGTTTTGTAATTAAAATGGATTCTTTATGGTAAAAAGGTATTGGGGGCGGGGTGGTGGGGTGGGAGAGAAGAGAACTACAATTATACCTATTTTTAAAAATTAACCATTACTTGCCAAAAGAACATCAAACCCACTTAGCGGACATCCGTTAATCCAGTGGTTAGCTGTTTCAGGCTTTAATGCACACTGTTTTACACGTTAACAGTTTTGAAGTTCCAGGCCAAGGCTGACCTTTCACATCTGCTCCTTTCACAGTAGGAATCTCCACTTACTGCTTCCTGTCAGAGTGGATTACCATGACAAAGCCCAGAGCTTGGGCTGGCTGCAATTTCGTTTTTTGATCAGAATTATTTCTTTCACAAACAATCACATTTGCTAAAATGTTACATCTGCTCAGAAAAACCCACTGGCAGCTCCAACAGTTTATCAGTTGAGCTCAAGTATAGTTTTTCCATTTTGTCCTTTCATAAAGCTGTGAATCAGCCTGGTGTGAGTTTGCTGGGCTTCCCCATTCTGGGGCTTTCCTTCCTCGTTTGCAGTTTTGCTGTGTTTGTTTTGGTGGGGACAAGGAAGAAAATTTGTCGATATATCAAAGTAGCATGAATGTGCTTAAAATCTAGTGGGGAAAAGGGTGACTTTTCCCCCTCTAAGAACTGAGGACCTGCAATTCAGAGCTTTAATGCTGGATCCAGTTCTTATGATGTGTTACAAGCCTATATTAATTTGAGACTGTGTTTAATATACTTTGACTGTGTGTCTGGTAGAATTCTCTGGTAACACTAATAAAATTCTGAATTGTACAAGGAGACTAGGGGTTAATTTCCTGTGATTTGATCTTATTTCCTTGAAGAAGATGCTAATAGAACATGACTGGGTTACCTTCACAAGGTTGGGGGATTCACTCCCCCAGATCCAGTCAGGGCTTGCACCATCCTGCTGTTCAACTTTTACTGCTGCCACAAAAAAATTGCAGCAATAATTTTTATTTGCGAAGTAGGGTCTGTGGAGAGTGTGTATCTAGTTTCCTTGCAGAACTGTTTTTCTGATGACCCAGGGTGAGGACATTATTTTTCTGAAAAAACAAGGTAGACATTACTGGTGTATCTTGTGACACAGTGAAATAGCTGTGATTTTGGCAGTCATGGTGATCAAAATTTCAACAACAGACATATGGTGTTTGCCTCAAATTCAGCCATGTCCTCTTTGGGATAAAGGTGATATACAGGTGAAACTCAGAAAATTAGAATATCGTGCAAATGTTCATTCATTTCACTCAAAAGGTGAATCAAGTATATGAGATAGACTCACTACATGCAAAGGGAGACATGTCATGCCTTAATTTATTATAATCGTGATGATCATGGTGTACAGTGTACATGAGATTATGTGATGATTATGGGGTACATGAGATTGGGGGGTTGGGGGTTTCATAAGCTGTAAGACATAAGCATCAATATTATACCAAAGTAAGGCTTGAACTATCTCACTTTGCATGTAATGAGTCTATCTCATATATTTGTTTCACTTTTTAAGTTGCATTTGCATTTGCATTGCTGAACTGAATGAACATTTGCACAATATTCTAATTTTCCGAGTTTCACTTGTATAAATATTTTAGATAATTAGTAATAAAATAACTGGCAGGTACAGAAGAATGTTAAGATGCTGAACTCGAAGACTGGAAGGTCGGAGTTCGATTCCTAAATACTGCATGATGGAGTGAGCTCCCATCTCTGTCCCAGTTCCTGCCAGCCTAGCAGTTTGAAAGCAAGAAATTGCCAGTAGATAAACAGGGACCACTTCGGTGGGACGGTAAACAGGGTTCCGTGCACTCAAGTGTTGAGGCATACCTGCCACATGTCCACGGAAACGTCCGCAGATGCAGACAGCACTGGCTCTTAGGCTAAAAAACAGATGTGCACTGAACCCTAGAGTCGGATATGACTGGCTTTTGAGCAAGGGCGACCTTTACCTAGAGAAGAATGTGGAATCTCCCCAAAGAAGGAAAATGTTTATGCTTGGTGGGGAAAAGGAAGGGTGGGGAAGTGACCATGTGGGATTCACCTTTACATTGTAGTACCTTCTACATCTTCTTGCTGCTCTAGGGTAAAGCCTTGGTTGCTCCATCTCTGTTATAGTCCTGGGAGCATAAGACATCCAGAGAGCAGTATGGTGTCTGCAAGTTTTGTATTGTTGATCCTTGCGGTGCCTTGCATTATGTTTAAATAAGATGTGTATTACGGAATCTCAAGGAAACTGTCTCATTGAGATGGGTGGGGGGGAGAGCAGCTTCTTTCAAGTGCAAAGCAATTTTCTGCTAAATTTGGATAGTTAACCACCATAATTAATTCCAATTGAGCACAAAGGAAAAGAGATTCTACGTCATTTTGGAGTGCATTGTGTTTAACCAGTTTGGTTAAGGGTCTCAAGTTTGATAGTTTTTTTTTTAAAAAAATCAACCCTATCAATCAACTGGAGATTAGTAAAAGTAAAGGTCGTCATTGCTCGAAAGCCAGTCATATCTGACTCTAAGGTTCAGTGCTCATCTCTGTTTATAGCTGAAGAGCCAATGCTGTCTGTGTTTGCAGACGTTTCCATGGACATGTGGCAGGCATGCTTAGATACCGAAGTGCATGGAACGCTGTTTACCTTTCCACCAAAGTGGTCCCTATTTATCTAATTGCAATTTCTTGCTTTCAAACTACTGTACTAGGTTGGCAGTGAATGTGATATAGAGGCTGGGGATCAGAGGATTGCTGGACCTTCTGTTTGGATTCATGGAAGGGGATTCAGGAACGCCTGCTTCTTCTGGTAATTTTGAAAGAAAATTCTTAACTGGTATGCCTTGGAGAAGGAGAGAGATTGCAGTCTGAAGCAGTGAACAAGGGGGGAAATGGGGGAGGGCAAAGGTTAAAAAACCCTCTTGGCCGCTTTTTTTGATCAAGTCTGTGACCTTGCTGTATTATTCTCTAAAGCAGGAGCTTTTTACCCTCAGGACTCACTTGAGAGGACTAAGAATGACTGAAATCCACAATTCACTAAATGGATGTGTAAGGGTGGAATCAGTGGCACAAGATGATGTCAATTTGAGTTGCTGTTTGGGCTGGATATTTAAAAAGAATTAAAATCTCTAATTCATTGGACATTGCTAGATTCAGCAATGAGTCCCACAATTCAGCTGTCTTCAGGTTAAATGAGCTAGAGATGTTGTGATATTTCGTGAGTGGTGGTGGTGGTGCTTAGACTTTATTAATTTGGCATTTATTAGGAAAACAGTGCACTTCTGGACTGTTTTTAATGGGAATACTTTATTTTACTAATGACTGGATCAAAATATTTGGGGCGAGGAAGAAATAATATTGATAAACTAATGTAGCAACAATATCATCCATAAATTATATAATTAATTGGTAATATCAATGCTTCATTTTTCAAGAAACCTTTCCTTCCTGGGAAGGGGAACAGGAGCAGTTTCAGATCTCTCCCGAAATCTTCTGTTTCTTAGATAGAATAGGCCTCCTCTCCTACCTTCTCCTTCATCTCCCTGTCAGTTAGCCACATTTATTTCCCTTCTGTGCCATTCCTGGCTTCTCCCATGTTCACTAGAATAAACTAAAATGTCCTGCTCCCAGTTATATTTGTAGTAAAAGCAGCAAGTCTTTTATATTACAACTACTACTAAGGGTAACACAGATCTTCTCTGTGACATAGTTCAACAAACATTTTCCTAAAATATACTTTGTAAAAGAAGAAATGAGGCAATTTAATTGCAGCAACATTTTGTGAAAATATACAGTAGTGTAGTTTTAAAATGTAAGCATAACTAGCCTTATCTGGGCATCCCCTGCAAAAATCCTTTCAACCCAGAGCAATCTCTGACATGAAAATAAACAAAACCTTTAGTTAAAGTTGTTGCAGACTATCTCCAGATAGATATCTCCTTTCATGCCACCTATTAAATTATTTTTAAGATAATCTAGGCAGACTTTTCCCCCTTCATCCAATTTCTTGTTAGAATTGTGGGACACAATTTATCTAACTTGATTTTAAAATAGAGCTGTGGTTATGGACCTTTATAACATTGAACATAAAAACTAAAACGAAAAAAACAAGTCTGGTTTGGTATAATTTATAATTATTCTGGTTCTTTGATTTAGTTAAACTCAAATGTCTCAGTTATCACCATGCTTGTGGTTTATCCGCAGGTCTAATTAGCATAACCTTTCCTGAAAGGTGGGGTTCGGGCGCACACGCCCTCGAGCCCTCATAACTTGGTTGGAAGGGAAATTGGTACGGATTCATATTTGTCATAGTTAGGATTAATTCATAGCGCTCTGGCCATTAGCTCGGACATGGGTAAAGGCAAAGGTTCCAAGGTGATGATTAAAGGTAAACACACAGTGTATTAATCATATCCACGGACTCTCTAAGGAGAGCAAACCGCAATGTCTATGTTTGATGAAGATAGTCCCGGAAAGATTCCGTGATAGGGCAAGACAGTGGCCTTGCCAGCCAGTAGTTAATTAGTAGATAACAGACTTCCCGGTGATATCCTGATTACACATCACCTCCAAGTAACTTCTGCAAATGTAACTGGATTAACATGTGCCACGTCGGCAGTCTTCTGTGACGGGTCGCGCGCAACCTATGCACGCAATTACCTGAGGCAGGGAATAAATGCCAGCACCCCGAGTCAATCGGGACTGGACTTTCACTGCATCTTTGCCTCGATTGCCTTCCTTGTGTCCAGTCACTCCGTGACCCCACGGGCCATTTCTAGCTCACCACAACACATGCTAAAACATTGAAGAATAGTAAATATTTCTTCAGAATATTTCCTGGAATTTGTGTGTGAATCTGTCCTTCAATATGAGCTAAGAATGAGCTCCCGTCTTTGTCCCAGCTCCTGCCAACCTAGGAGTTCGAAAGCAAGAAATTGCAAGTACCGTACAGTAAAACCCCTACTTATAAAAAAAGTCAATTCCATAGGCTTTTGCTTAAATCAGTTTTTATGTAACTCGAAGCAAACCCATAGGAAAATTATTTTTTATGTAACTCGAAGCAAACCCATAGGAAAAATGAAATTTTTATGTAAATCGAAGCAAACCCATATGGAAATGAATTTTTACGTAACTCGAAGCAAACCCATAGGAAAAATAATTTTTATGTAAATCGAAGCAAATCCATAGGAAATCGTGTAAACCGGGACATGGTTTTAGCACAAAATCATTATATAAGTCGAATTTTATGTAACTTGAGACATATGTAAGTTGGGGTTTTACTGTAGATAAATAGGGACCACTTTGGTGGGAAGGTAAACAGCGTTCCGTGAGCTCCAGTGTCTAGTCATGCCTGCCACATGACCACGGAAACGTCTGCAGAAGCAGACAGCGCTGGCTCTTCAGCTTTGAAACAGAGATGAGCATTGAACCCTTGAGTCAGATACGACTGGCTGTCGAGCAAGGGAAACTTTTACCTTTACTAAGACTCACCACTTTCGGCACCCATAGGCTGCATAAGACCCATATACAACATTCACCATCACCTGTACAGCCTGTGGTTCAGGAGTGACAACTCCTCCAGACTTCTCAGCAAGGAAAATCACCTGGGCTGGTCCTTCTGCCTAGGTTTTAAGGATGCAAAGGACCTTGGCCAGGAGAGAAATGTACATGAGGAGATCCAATGCTGAAAAGCATCTTGAGGTCTTCCACTGAAACCTTCTCAGGTTTTTGTCTTGCACTATTACTGGTTAGTTAAGTCGAAAAGATTACATGATGACATCAACTCTTTGGGCTGTTGACGTTTCACTAGGGATTAGGTTTGGAATGGAGACAGACAAAGGCTAAAAATAATAATTTCTAAGACAGTCTTCATTCACATTATTTTTCAGTATAACTGAAAAAAGTATGAATTTTCTATCTTCTTAACCTTCTTTTTAAATATGATGGAAGTTGTTTACTGTGACTGCTATGGTTACAGCTAAACATTATTTACCCATTTTAAATAAGATGAATCTGATCATTGAGCTATATCTTAAAAAAAGGAGAAGATGTGACAGAGATGTAAATAGAGATGGCAGATTAATTCTCCTTGATTTGGGTTTCTTGTCAGAAAATATAAGCTATTAAGCTATTGTCCTCACCCCATTCTCAAAGAGAATAATTCAAAATCATCATGAGGTGTGTAATGAGCCTGGTGGTGGCCACCCACTCACTGCTGGCTGAGGCTCTGCAGGCCCTTTCTCCTGGAGGTGCACTGGCCTGATGCCAACCCAGAAACCTCAAATTACCGTACGGGCTGAAGCAAAATTACCGTACTTATACCATACGGGCAGTGGGTGGAGTTGTGGGCGAAGTCTGGGTGGAAATTTTTTTAGAATATTTTTCAGGAAACAACCGGAAGCAAACTTTTTTAAAAATATATTTTTCAGGAAAAACCGGAAGTAACCTTTTTAAAAAATATATTTTCCAGGAAAAACCGGAAGTAACCTTTTAAAAAAATATTTTCCAAAATTACCGTAAAATTACCGTACTTCTCTGTACGGTAACCGGACACCGTACGGAGGGCCAAATTACCGTACGGTATGGTAATTACCATACACGTTGGCAACAAGTTAAGCATCAGTTATGGAGGCCAGGAGGCTCTTCTGCAACAAAAGCACTTTAATTGTCAGTTGTAATGCTACAGTTTAGGTGAATATTTTTAAAAGCAAGGTAAAACAAAGCTTGCAATAATGAATTCTTGTGGTTTGAGTTGCTGTGTTTGGCTCCTTCTTTTCTACGTGTCATTCTGTTTTAAAGTTTTTGGCATTACACATATTCGCTTGTTGTGAAGAAGGAATATTTATCACTCTGGGGCTGGAGTTGAGAAACATACAGTACATATGTTTGGGACCATAACTTCTGCAAACCTGCAGACAACTGGGCTGTTGGTCAAGTCAGCTGGGAGAATCTGGGAGTAAAAAAAAGTGTGTGAGTGTATGTGTGGAAAGGAGGCAAGCTCTGTGTTAGAGATGCTCTTGGATTTATTATATTGTTGCGGTTGCCCTAGTATTTAAGGTGAGCAAATTTGGATCAAGTAATTTCAGTACTATCCCTTTGACCTTCATATAGACTCTTATTATCTATGCAACCAACTGTTTTAACCAGTACTTGACTGTTTCCAGCTGATGGAGTAATGCTGGCAGACTCTCCAGTGCAATGCTTGATTTTTGGGCTGATAGTTCATTTGTTTAAAGTGAAAACAAACACTCCACCATTAGACAGACAGATTTCACAATACAAACAGAATCTTCATTTTCTGTATTGGAGCACCAAATATGATAAATAACATATGTGGGAGGTGGTGATGGTGGGATGTCAGTTGGATAAGTGGTACGTCTACTGTGATCAGACATGTAACATCTTACGTGCTTTTCATTTCCCTGCTTCTTCTCTTGCCATTTCTTTTAACAATTTTTCTGATGTGAAGCTTATGTCTTAACTTTTTTACTGTTTTAACTGTTTTTAGGATTATTAATATTATCTGTAAACTCCTTGGGTTGCCCTGGGGTTACTTTTTATGTTGTTAGCCGCCCAGAGTCGGCCTTGTGTTGAGTGGGCGGGATATAAATTGAATGAATAAATAAATAAATAAATAAATAAAATAAATAAAATGTAAAATACCAAGAATGTGAAAGAAAATAGTCACTTTAAGTACCCTGTGAGGCTGAAGAAATGCAACTTTGTTTTAAGAAACAAGTTTAACTTTGCAAAGTGCTCTGTACTGTATGTTGAAATATCAAGTCTTTGGAATTTATTCTGTTTAACTCAATTTTAATCTGAATCTGTGTGTCAGAAATTTTGGGGTTTAGGGTCAAAAATAAAAAAAAGCTACTTAACATTTTCTCAGAAGTTTCAAAAGGAGTGATGTTCAAACCAAGTCAAAACCATTTTGAAATTCTCTCATATTGAAAGCACTTTGGCATTTGACATTGGATGGGTGTCAGGGAGGAAAGTTAATTGAGAAAAACAAATCTGAGAACTTTCAGGCTCAAAACTACTAGTTGCATGGGTTTTTGTGCCCTGCCTGTCCACCCCAGCTTACCTCTTAGTCAGGTGTTGTTCATATTTATAATTTTGTATAACATCTAATTTTGCAGAGTTGAAATGTGCTGTGACTGCATGAATGCTCATGCAGTTACATAAAAACTCAATTCATCTTGTGGCAAAATATGTGGATATTCATTTATGAAATTTGAACATGGGGAAAAAATGTCATGTAGAAGCACAGTGTGCAATTAATCATTCCAACCCATTTATTAATTTATAAATAAGAAAACTTACAACTTTATTTGGTCCAAAGCAGAATCCAAGGCTGCTCACAGTAATAAAATATATAATAAGAATAATGTTAATCCAAACTATTTTAAAGATTATTTCCTTCCTCCATAATAATTACTACCAGTACTGTGTTGTATAAATTGTATTCAGGTACATCTATATAATACTGATGGTGAGCAAATTATACTGTCTTCTATATGAATGTCCACTTGTTTGTGACTGAGCTTCTTCTACTATTTGGCTTGACACCGAACCCAATGAAAAGTGTTTAACTCTGTTCTTAACACTGTTTTTATGCATTCTGCATTATACAACTTTTAATGACGCAATACTCAAATTGTAATGATTTAAAGGAATATTTAAAGGAACTATATAGTTATAACAATATTGTTACCCCCTTTTGACGCTCCTCACATTGTGCTAATACCTGCATGTGAGAATATTCCACTGTGTTACAGGCCATTCCTTTTACTCACAGTTCAACTTGGCTGCATTTGCTCCTCATCTCCTGAAAATTACCAAATCATATGACAATAAACAGAAATGCCTTCAGTGAAGAGAGAAGGGGAAACTGTTGTTTATCTGGTCAGGTGGTTTAGATTAGCAGTGGTGCTGGTCTGTATTATGTTACTTTAAATCATGATGTCCCAACAGGACATAAATTATGAAGATTGTTACAGTATGTTTCATCCAGTGTAAGAGCAACAAATTGGAATAATTTTTTTAAGGAAAATAACAGTATTTTGGCCGGACACTTGTTTGAGATTTTGATTTAATGTGAAGTTTTGTTCACATTATTTGTTAATATGTAAAATGTTGTTTGAATAACATATGCAGTGTAAACATTCTAAATATCAAAGGCAAGAAATGCTTTTACAAGCTTACACAGAGTGGCAAACTACTTAAAATAGATCAGTGTTTGTGCTTTTGCTGTCAAAATATTTGATACAGAGCTGGCTAGCTAGTTTCTTTACTGGCATTTAATTGTAAACAAGTTTGGATGCTATAGAGCTTTCTGAAATGTTAGTAAAAATGAGTATGTTCTTATTATATACTGCTAAAATCCTCCTAACACTCTTGGCAGAATACAGAACAGTAATACAAAGGGTATAATATTAACACAGATGTCTGACCTTTCTTTGGACATAGAAATAATGAAGCCTGTATTTTATATGGACAAAATGAGAATAAATAAGTGGTATTCTGATTTGATGTTTTATGTGTAACTTCTAGTGGCACAGTCAACATTAGTGTGGAGAAGTGGTTTTAGTTTTATGATAGTGTTGTGCAATCAGATAGATCATTATATCTCCAAGGAGTAAAACATTTTAATATTCATAGATATCCAGGATACATTTCCTATAGTAGGCTAGTTGCCCAGGTACTCATCATCTTTCTCTTGTTCTCTCTTTTGTGCAGCCAGTGCAAGCATGTGATATAAATTTTCACACACCTGTTGACCCGTATTTTGAAGAGCAAAAGTTGAAACTAATTAAGACTTGGAAGGGGTTGATATATTAAAAAGTCCATTTGAACATGTTTGAGAATGCGTGATCCACGATCAGGATGAAAGCTAGGTGAAGAAACAGCATAGAATTTCATGAAACAAGACCTCAGAAAATGGCTGTTGCCTTCATGCTCTGCTTGTGACTACATCTCATACTTGTCAACCATCCCGATTTGGCAGGGATTACCACGGAATTTGACGCTGATTGACGTCATAACCCGCCCCGCGCTGCCAAAACCCCGTAATTTGGCAACTGGGGAAAATGCTTTCTACGCATACGTGGAAGGGTTCTACACAAGTGTAAAACCCTTCCACGCATGCGTGGAAGTGCTACGCCGCCTGCATAGGGGTTGCGCAAGCGGCGTAGCACTTCCATGCATGCGTGGAAAGCGACCTGCGCACAAGCGATCTGCACAGGTCCTGTTTTTTCCGGAGCTGCGGGTTGACAGGTATGCTACATCTCTCAAATGGAAAACAATATAATACACTTTTTTCCTGACATTTTTGGCATCTAGCATATATTTCACTCCCTTTGCTTAGAAGCATAACCCTTCAGTTTGGGTTGAGTCTAATATACTGTACCTCCAACACTGAGATGCATTAGACTCTAGTTGCTCTTAACACAGTAATGAAAAATCATGAAGTTAGCTGAACCTAGGCTAATGAAAGACAAATGGGAAAATATTTAGCTTTCTCAACATAGCACAACCTTCATAATTTTATTCTGTTTTTCACAAAACTAAACAAACAAAATCCCAAAGTCTGCATACATAAATATCATGCATGTGTTTTCCAAAGCTGAACAAGGATAATAATGTGCAATTAACTATGTAACATTATGTGATGTGTTGCAGTAATGCATAGCAATATGAAAGCAAACCTGTCAGATACTATATATTTGAATTACGAACTTACTTGTTTTGACACGTGTGGCCTTTCACATTAGTGTGTCATGCTGATAAATATGATGATATGGCAGCAGCCACCATAATTAGTGAAGGCGTCAAGAGCCGTAGCCTTTGTTGCCAAGATTGACACAGCCTTTAGCAGTTGCTGAGCGGTAGCTCTTTGGAGTTCTCCCTCCAGTTCTCTTGCTCCTCTTTATTGGTGAAAAATGCCACAATGGTGATACATTAGTCCAACATAACTCTGTATATTGTTTGGATAAATTACTTGGTAAGTTTGATCAGGATTATAAACATTTGGCATTGATCTACTGGAAACATGTATTAGAGCTCTTCCATTAACTCTTTCTCAAGCTATGGGAGGACTTTTTGTAGTGTACTGTAGTTCCACAGTGCATTGGAATGTTGCAATATGAAAACACAGTGAATTGAGAATATACAAGCTGTTCAGTATAACATATAATTGACTATAAAGGGATCTTGAGAAAGAACTTGTGCAGAAGGAAGTCTTCAGTCTTTCCAGCTAACTTGGAAATGGCCCTTCCATGAGACTTTCCTCTGGAAGAAGTGCACCTTTGGATCTGAAAAAGTCAATTTAATAGCATTGCAACAACTTTATTTGTGATTACAGGGTGAATCTGAAACTACTGTATTCATGGTTTAGGAAAGGGGGAAAAGATGCAATATCATTTGATGGAAGACAGGTTGCATACATTTCTGATCTGCAGAGATACTGGATATTTTATAGATTACTAATAATTGTCCATTCTGATAAATAGGAACCCTTTCCAGGTTTTTCTAGTTAAGAGAGTACTCAGAAATGGTTTACCATTCCATTCTTCTGAATGCCTCCCAGAACTGTGCAGCTTGCCCAAGGGTCACACAAGCTGGCTCTTCTCCTGGGAGGGCCCAGTAGGGAACTCAACTCTCAATCTCTGGCTCTGCAGCCAGATACCTTACTCACTGAGCTATCCTGCCAGCTCTTTTATATACTATAGATACATTTTCTGATATCGTTTGTCTTTACAAAACATGCTATTCTTCTGTGTGGTTTTTTTTAACACTGCCGTCTTCCCAGTGTAAATCTGATTGGCACCTTAAGGCAACCAGCCCTATCAGAGTCTGCTCTTGCTAGTGAAAAATTCTCATCTTCTAAAAGCTGATTTATGGATTCTAGATTCATTATGAGGAAGCAAGTCCTATTGAGATCTGCATACTCTCTATGGGAAGTTATTTCTAGTTAATCTTTATATTTATTTGCACATCTTATACTGCTTTTTGCCCTAATACAATCCCACTAAGATGATTTAGAGCCCTGAAAGCAATTTTTTTTATTTCACTAAGACAAAGAGGAGACCTGATCATTTGACTAGACTTCTTAAATAAATTTGATGGTGATTTCATTGAGTTGCTTTTAAATTGTTTGAAAATAAGCATCAGGATAATAAAATACATGTACACGTATTGCAATAGAATTAGAATATTCTCAGTGTTGGTATGAAGATGAAGGCCATGGTGGACTTTCTTTAGAATAAACAAATACTTTCCAAAATGATGTTTGATTTTTGAGTGAATAAAACTCACCAAAACAGGTCTGGCACTGTTGCCATATCATGTATGCTTGACCATGATCTTGGCTTGCAGACTGCTTAATAATATTCATTATTTTAAATTAAAGTTGAAGAACTGCAGACTCTAACTCAAATTAAGATTGGTTGTGTTGCCGGAATCAGGTAATTACTTTAATTGATCACCAGATAGTTTCCTTGATCACCAATTACACCCAATTACTGATTATGTTTCAAAACGTGAAGAAATGTCCAAACTGATTATGTAATAATGTTTTCATATATAATCAGTCTTAAATAGCTTTTCTATCTACTGCCAATTGTATTTTATAAAAGGAAAGTTACAAGCCTATAGATACAAAAGGTGATCTATAAACAATAAAGTTCTAATTTCACTTAATTAACAAGGAAGTATTTAGAGGGCTTAATGGAGATTGCTCTGCTGAAATTACTTCAGCAGACCTGCTTCTCATTTCCATGGTACAAAATATATGTAACATGGAGATTGCTGTGCATGTTTAAAATGGACTGTACCCACATTATATGTATTTTACTTACATGTCTATAGAAATTTAATAGGAACAGATGTTTCACATAGTATAATGTAAATCGACTGTTTTATAAGGTACGCAAGTAATTATTTCTTTGTTTATTTTAAAATATCATGAAATCATTTAAATACCAAGAGGATCTTCAAAGTTGCTATAGAAAATGAATCGAGCCATAGTACTTCGTGGTTTTAATGAGACTTAAACATGCTTAACTAGATTGTGTCCAGTGTGTTCACAATTTAGCTTTTGAAGGCAGGGATGTTTTGCCTCCATTCTAATATAGAAAAATCTCTGTAGCATATCATTCACCCCTTGACTTGTTTTCCATGACCTTCATGTAGAAACATAGGATATTAGCAATACGTAGTGGCCAGCAACACTTTTCTTATTACTATTTCTCCATAAGTTTACTTGGAAGCTAAGTTACTGTACAAAATTTCTTGATGTCTTGGTAATATATGAGCAGATATACAGGTGTATGCCACAGTAAACAAATACTGGGCAGGTCTAGTAGATATCCATAGTCCTTTCCATTTTAGCATTAGTAGGCAACTGTAAGGCACTAGAACAGTGATGGCGAGCCTCAGAACTCCAGCTGTTCTTGAACTGCAATTACCAGAAGCCCTGGTGATCAGGGTTTCTGGGAATTAAAGTTCAAGAACAGCTGGAGTGCCAAGGTTTGCCATCACTACACTAGAATATGGATTAATCATCATTAAATTTAGGGACCTAAGCTAGATACATGTTGGCGCCAATGTAAAGAATATTAGGAACTTCTAATACCTGTCCAGACTATTTGTCCATCAGCCAAAGTATGATCTACTGTCAGTGTCTCCAGAGTATCAGACAGATGTGTCTCTTGTAAGCTTGTAGCTTCCTTTAGCCTAGAGATGTTATGAATTGATCCAGAGCCCTTCTTTAATTAAATTATGTGCTGTATCATGATGCTATTGCCCCACTCTTGGGTTATGTATGATTAAGTCCCACAGAAATCCACAAGACATGAGCATATTTTATAAGACCTTTTCTTTGCAGTTTGTCTGACAATTTCAACAGAGAAGGCTGTTCTTAAAATCAGATTATTGTTTTTTGCACTCACAGTCTGTATGATTTGTTGCTGAAGCAAAGAGAGACATGCGCTGATGGCTATCATTAGAGCTATTTCATAGAACTGAACAGTGCTGATACCATAATCTGCCTCTTTTATAGGTAATAATTTGTTTAATTCTATGGTTTTAAGATTGGAACAAATGAAACACAAGTAGACAGCAAAAAGAATGTCAGTGGGGAAGTGAGCCTGCCAAGACTCTGGCCAGGATCCAGAATTACAGGATACCTCCACAAGTGCATGGTGACATTTTGAATCCCTCTTGCAACTTTTGTGTGTGCAAAAACTGCTTGCATGCATATGCAAATGTGGGAAGTGTTGGCCAAGGGAAAGGAAAGTGGGAAGAGAAGAAATTGCACAGAAAAAGGGGAAGGTGACCAGCCATGTGTGAACGAGCAGAAAGAAAGGGAGTGGAATGTTTAACTGTTAATTTTATTCATTTTAAATTTTAGTTTGTAAGCCACTTTGCAGAGATTTTCCCCTTGAAACGTAAAAAAATATTTCGAATAGAATTTCAGACAGACTGAAAGAGAGGACAGAGAGGAACACCTCCAGACAAATAATGCAACTGTTCTGTCTCAGAAGAACAGCTTAGCTGTTGTCCAGTGGGTCTGGACCTGAGGGATCCTGTGTCATGGAAATGGCTGCAGCCTGTTGGGAGATAAGAGGAGTTTAAGGTGTGAAAAGGGGAAAAAGAGCTTGTCTTCTGTGAAGGAAGAGGACCCAGTGAAGGCTTTGACGGAAGTCAGAGAGAGTGGGAGGGGAGGCATAGTATTAACGACAGTGTTAAAAATCTGGGGATGAAGTGGAAGTGGTACCTTGGAATCGTTATTCAGTGAGGAGTCCATGCATTGGTAGACGTCTTGCGATGACATTCCGCAAGAGACTTGAGACTTCTGGACTTCCTTAGTCATTTGGATATCACATCACCCGCTGAATAGGTGGACCATGACGTGTGCCCTCTGCTTTCACCTGACCCAAGAGATCTGACATAGGATACTTTGGTGAGTTTTAGTCCCGGCCTTACGTCATTGTCAAGAGATGGACAACACTGCCTAGTTAAACCGCTCAAGCCCACACACCCTGGCAAGGCTCTCCCCTAGTGGGGGAGAAGTGGTAAGAGACAGAAATAAATGGAAAACCAGTGGGAGAGACAAAGAAGCTGGCAGTTTGAGATGGGATAACAGATTAATTATGGAATATATGGGGTGGGGGTGGGGGAATGAAAGAAGTGAGTAGCATTGAAAAGTACATGGAGAGGAAAAATAGAAAATTGCTGCATATTTAGAATCAATGCAATTTAGACCAGCCAATTCTTCCTGCATTGGGATTACTGAATTGTGATACTGACAGTGTTTGTAAACCTGAGGAGAGCTAAATAATGAAACTCTATACCATGAGGAAATTGCTACAGGTATGTCAAATAATGTAGCATTTCCAAACAGGAGGTAAGTAGGTACTGTATATAAAATGACAATGGCCAAATCATATCTGCCTTCATGTTGTGACTTGGCCTGCTCGTGCACTACCATTTATATCAGTCATTTCCAGCTTTTTCAAGGAAGCCTTAAGGGTAGAATATTTGGGAATAGTTACTCTAAAACATATTTATAGAAATTCATATTAAACTATGTTCATACAAATTCGAATTGCAGAGTTATTAAACAGATATTTGAAGCTAGTTGTGGATGATTGTTGCATAAATCAGTGCTGAACAGTTAACAGAAGACATTTGTGGTTCTAGACCATTTTTACAATGTTTCCAAGGATTTATTATTTTACAGCACTGAAATGAAGACTGTAGTCCTATTCTTTTATTTGACAGCAAATCGCATAGAATTTAGCGGGACATAAATTCAAATAAAAGTGGCCAGGGCAAGTTCAGGTTGCGAACTAAACAAGAACTTCAAGATGCTTAATATCACCTAGTTTAGGAAAACTCCTGATCTGGTTGTTTCAACTGCTGACAGTTTGGTCACTTGTAAACGAAAAAAGCTGTTGGAATAATTTACCCTGATTGTAATGACTACATTAATCTGACTGACAAAGTGGCATGCAAAGTCATACTTCACTGAGTCACTAGTGGAGGAGAAAAAATAACCCTAGAACTATTACCAACCATTATGCAATTTCTCCATTATATATTTATTTGAAATTACCATCATATGGTTGAACATGTTTTTATGTAGACTGTACTGGGAAAAACATTTCCTTTTCCTTTTGGTTAAGATACTGACTTCTGCACAGATATTTTACAAGGACACATTTGATGTTCTGTACATTTATTTCTTTTTAAATTATTTTCAAACTACATTGTCAGTTGTATGGTGAGATCGATAATTTTGGCCTCAGAATTTGAAATAATTTACAAAGTCTTAGACACAGATACATTGTCTATGTAAATAAAATTTACATCTTTGTGCAAAACAGCTGGCGTAGGATAGCAGCTAAGAGCATTTGCTTTGTTTCTGGAAACCTCTCATCAGCCATGAACTCAGTAGGTGGTCTTAGACAAGCAAGCATTTTCTTCTTCTCACAGTGCTGTGTGAAGGTGATAATACTAGACCACCTTTATAGGCTTTAGTAAAGATTATTAAAATAATGAAAAAGTCTGAACATTTAAATATACTTTGTAAACACATGGGGGGGGGGTAGTAGACCTAACAGCAGCAGCATTATTTCAGAATCTTGCTTTTGGACCAACTATCAAAAATATTAACAACAAAATATAGTTAATAATTAATTATTTTCTATCCTGCAATTACTCCCCCCATCCCATTTTTCATCGTTACTTGGATGTAGGCCCTTTTCTGTGTACTGTATCTTCTTCTTACTGTTTCTGTATGCTTTAATTTTTTGCTACAAGTTTTCATACAAATTTAATATAAATTACCTAATTTTAAACACACACTCCACCCCATGAATGAGAAATTCATGGTAAGTGCATGTCATCTGCTTGGTTTGATTAGGTTCCCGCTCTTTATACGAACAACCCCTCATTTTTAAAGTAACTTATGTATGCCACATGTTTGAATATTTCCTTCTTTCTTTCTTTTTTTTTTAAAAAACACAGGCTTTTGGTTTTATGACTCGGGTTGCTCTCCAGGCTGAAAAGATGAACCATCACCCTGAGTGGTTTAATGTATACAATAAGGTAAGGAATCCAGGAGCAACATAGGTGTTTCCATTGGAAACTGTGACATGGTAGAGTAGATGTTAAGGAGAAAACAAAATATGAGTTTAGGATCATAGTGTGCTATCATGGACTTATTTTCATCCCGCCTGCCCCGCCCCCCCCCCAAAAAAGTGCATTGTATTCATTCACAAAGTGAGTTGCTTGTAGTCATATCTATTTCTAAAAAGATAGTTTCTAAGAGCTATTGCTTCCCTCAGTGTGCAGGTGTTTTACAAAGGATCGAAGTGGTGAGACTGCAGACAGAGCTGCTTCCATCAGTGGTAGTAGAAAGGAGGCCACCCTTTCCTTGTTCTGACACCTTCAAACTCTGTTCTGTAGAGTGTGGAGACCTCTCTGAAATAGCTGTTCATGAGAGAGCGCAGGGAAAAGAAGCTGAGGGAGAAAGCCCTGTTGTGCAAGTGAATGTATGTATGTATGTATGTATGTATGTATGTATGTATGTATGTGTTTATATAAATCGTACAACAACGAGTATTTGAAAAAACATTGTGTCCTGTATATCAACTAAAATTGTTATACGAGGCAATTCATCTCTATGGGAAAAATCGTACAATGAATTTTCCATTATATAGCAATTTTTTTGTACAACAACGAGCCCTAGGAATGGATTAAAATCTTTGTATAAGGTACCTCCCCCCCTCTGATTTTGCTTGCGAGTACAGTGGAACCTTATACAACAATCGCCCTGTTTAGCAATGAAATCGCATATCAATTAGGTTTTTTGGGGAAATGGCATCCCGCATAAGAATTTTCCCTACAGAAAAAAATCATACAACAATTTTCAATGGAAAAAACCACTTAGCAAAAAAACAAACCCAAAAAACATTGTACGATGCGTCCCATGGGGAAAATCGCTATATGATGCATGTATCGTATAGCAATTGTTTCATACAACAACGAGCCCCATGGAACGGATTAAAATCGTTGTATGAGGTGCCACTGTATCTCACGTTTGGTTGGAATCATTTGAATAGGTTTTCTTTTAGCAAACTCAGCAAGCAAAGAATCAAACTATTCATTTGGACTCATAATGAGGAGCAGAAAATACCTGATTGTTAGTCAGTGCGGAAACAACTTGAAATGTGTAAAGCAATAAAATGAAATCAGAGTCTCAGTAATACTGTACATATTTTGGATATTCCCCTCCCTGCATTCACTACCTGAAATGTTTATCTGCAGATAAACGTTCATAATTGATCTTACAGGGTGTCTTGCTTCATTAAAAATACAATTACTGTATTTCTGATACTAGTCAAACTCTTATGATTCATTCCAAATGAATACTAATGAGTTCTTGGAAAGCAAGACTACCAGTTAAATGTATTTCTAGCTGTTCTTGGCATAGTATTAGTATCTGACAATTAGACAAAGATCATCTAGACCGGGGTGCCCAAACTTTTTGGGCCATGGGCCGGTCACATGGTTAAGAGGGCCAGTCATGTGGTTTAGTGGGCTGGTCACATGGGTCCTCTTACCAGAAGTGGAAATAAAACACACCTTGCAATCTGTTTTGCAACAGGATGAGATAGATTTTAAGCTGCCATTTTCTCTGCTTAAACTAGGGGTGCCCAAACTATGGTTTTCATGTCTTGCTTCCGCTTCCAGGAGTGACAAGGGCGGCGTGGGCCAAATGAATTGGCATTAAGGGCCGGATACAGCCTGTGGGACTTAGTTTGGGCACCCCTGATCTAGACTTACAGGCTGTATTATTCTCATTTGTCTCCAGTCCGTCCCGCTGTCTTTTTTTGTTAACCAGTCTAAGTTAGCAAAGTAGCATATGACATTCCAGTGGGAAAATGTAAACTATCTCTTGGAGGCAGCTGTCTGGTTTATTTGTTTTTCTCTTCAGAAGTGACCTACAAAGAAAGCATCGCCAGGCTCTTCACCTATTAAGATTATGTCTTGAGTTACACAACTTTGTATTTACACATACTGTAAGATATGAACGGATTTCCTTCCGAAACCTATATGTGCAACTACTTGCATTTCTTTTTAAATAAGAGTAATTTAATTGGACACCTTTTTTCTGGGAGACAGCCCAAGAATCCCAGCCCCAAAGTGTTCTGTGTTCTGTGCTGAAGTATTGTTTGGTTAGCTTCCAAGCTTTCTCAAGGTTGTTCACCTGACAGCTGTGTTCTGTAATGTATTTTATTTGAAAAAGGCAGGGCCCTTCCAATTTATAATCAGCACAGGATTTTTTTTTTAAAAATTGTGTTTGTAAATATACACATCCAAATGCATGTGAAAGGAGATTTCAGACTGAATCCGAATCTGTTTGGCCTCTATTGGAACACACAGGATAATGAGTTGTAATGTTCTTGCCTCTTGTTCCCATTAACAGGTCCAGATCACTCTCGTTTCCCATGACTGTGGTGGACTGACGAAGCGAGATGTCAAGCTGGCTCAGTTTATTGACAAAGCTGCTGCATCTGTTTAACTGGGTGTTGAAATAATCACAAAACAAACTTGCCTTTAAGTATTTCCCTTTGCACTGTATGCAGACATTTATTATTTCTCTTAAAGATGATCTTCAAATTTTTCCTTAGTTTCGGGGGCTGAAATATGTATATACCTGTTAGGGACATTTCGTGGACAGGGTGGAAACTGATGGGTCAACAGAACTGAGGTGCTCTGAATTCCCATCATCCTGTGTACCTGTGCCGTTGAAAATGTCTTTGTTTGCTGGTTCCTGTTAGTTATGGCCATTCTGTCAAGGAATTTCCAGAGAAAAGAACGCTCACTGCACCAATGACCTGGACTTGAGAAACAGGCTCAAACTCTACTTTGCCAATCAGGGTTGAGGTTTCTGCCTTGTGTATCTTATATACCAGGGCTGAGGAAATGTGGCCACTCTAGCTGTTTTGGACTTCAACTCCCAGAAACCCTACCCAGTGTGGCCAATAAAAAAGAATCTGTGTTATAGTATAAATATTTAGAAAGCCAAAGGTTTAACATATCTGGCTTTTCACTTACCTTTTTGTTTGTAATGCCATTCATGACTTGGATCTGGGTTTACCTACATTTTCTCTCAGAGCCTGTCTAGGCTTTGAGAGCTTTGTAGAAAGCCCCTCTCTCAAGCCTGAAAGCCTCAGAAACATGTTTGGTGAGGTTGCAAGAGAAGGCTTTCCCAAGGACTGCTCCTAGGCTGTGGAAATCCCTTCCAGGATTGGCTGGTCATCCCCCTTTAATTCTTCTACAGCAAACAAACATCGTTTTTCTGTAGGCAGGCCTTATGCATTTACCTGTTCTGTGTGCAGTTAAATGTTGGGGGTGGGGGCTCATTTAGTCAAGAGTCAAGCTTTATTGTTTGCTTTTAATTAAGTGGGGTTTTTGTGATTTTAAAATGTAATGACTGTATTTTACCTAATTTACTGTTTAGCCTTCTTGAGATTAATATGTTGGGAAAAAGCGAAAGCAAAACAATCAGACTTATATACCACTTCATAGCGCTTAGTGCACTCTCTGGGCGGTTCTCAAGTTAAGTAGCATTTGTTAATTAGCAATATGTTGGGAAACGTGGAATAGGAATTAGTAAATAAGTATAGTAAAACTCCATCTTACATATAATTTGACTTACATAATGATTTTGTGCTAAAACCATGTCCTGATTCACGTAAATGTCCCAATTTATGTAACACGATTTCCTATGGGTTTGCTCCGAGTTACATAAAAATTCATTTTTCCTATGGGTTTGCTTTGAGTTTCATAAAAATTCATTTCCCTATGGTTTGCTTCGAGTTACATAAAAAATTCATTTTCCCTATGGGTTTGCTTTGAGTTACATAAAAAATGATTTAAGCAAAAGCCTACGGAATGGACTTTTTACTGTATCTATATCTGATGGGAATGGATCACAGTTCATGAAAGTTTCTCCTCTATAGGTCTTCTTATTCTACCAGGTACCATAGGAATATTGATGTTGTTACTGCAAATGAAGAACATGTTGTCTTCACCACAAAGAAATAGAGACAGCGGAAGCAGCATAATTCAGCATGACATCAGGTCATCATTCTCACCCCATCCAAAAATATGCTCTTGAGTGTCAAGGAAGCCACTGGACATGGCATGCAGTGTGGCAAGAGATAAAACTAAATGAAATTGGTTGCTGTTGCCTCCCTCTGTGGAAACAGACATTCTTTCTATTCATGGATAGAAGTCTTTGGATGGCAGCCCTTACAGTTGAGCTGCTATACTAACTTGTGTATATAAAAGCCACATTACATTCATAGAAACCACAATATGTAGTTCATTTACATAAAGAAATGTGAGCACAATCCATCTTAAAGTTAAATTCATTTAAATCACATTAATTTCAGATTCTTTAAATTGTGCTGTGAGTTGTGATTCGCTCCAGGCAGAATTTCCTACTATCTTCCTACCTCAGACCCAAGACCCAAGTCTGTTTATAACTAGGGAAATGTCTTGGATCAATGAAACCTCATGTCTTATTATAATGCTGCCACCAGCTTGTTTAGAGGAAGTATATCACTCCAGGCCAGCCAAAGTCACAACCTAGAACAAGTAATAAAAAGCAGGAGATGCTTAGGCAGTTTACTAATCAAGAACCAGAGAATTAAAACAGAATTATTTGTTGAGAACCATGTTCTAGGCACACACACAAAATAAAAATACATGTATAATCACTCAAAGAGAATACTTGCACTTCAAAGGGGCATCTTAAGACAGCTATCTGGTAAAGCAATTTTGGACAATTCCAAAAATAAAAATCCTGTTGCGGAGTGGTAATCAATAGCCTCTTCCATTCACCTGCAACGAAGAAAAATATTGGCAAAACAACTTTATTTGCTGAGTGCTGTTTATCAATGAGCCTAACTAGATAATGCCAGGAGTTAGATGGGATCTGCTATTGGAGCACATGCAGCACTTCTGGCACCAAGACTCTTGGGACCAAGTGATGAACCTTGTGCTGAGTGTCTCATTTGAGACAATGGTGAGTTTAAAATGACTCAAATTTGACAAGCAAGCAAAAAGATAAAGGTTGCTGGGCCAGGTTTGCTAACCAAGAAAGTTCTCTGAGCTCTGTCTTGAAGAGGGTTTTATTTATTTATTTATGCCAGTGATCTGATTCTCTGAATAAATGAAAGCTGATTTACAGGGCAAAGGGTTCATTATGTAATTAGACAATTATGCAAAGGAAATGAACAGAAATACATTTGTTTATGGGAGAATTAGTTACCAGTGTTCAACTCCAGTTACAGGTGATTTTTCAGTGTAACAGTACCAGAACCTGGAATGGGTGGTGCTGGTTGAAGACAATTAACTTGGTCTGGCACTTCCAGGTACAAAGAAGTAGACATTAACTCATATCTCCCCAAATAATAGAGTCTTGTGTTGTTGCTAGTGGATCAGAGACCAATTCTTATG
The DNA here is from genome assembly GCA_035047345.1 of Bradypodion ventrale. NCBI lineage: Eukaryota > Metazoa > Chordata > Lepidosauria > Squamata > Chamaeleonidae > Bradypodion > Bradypodion ventrale. The sequence goes on from JAWDJE010000007.1 coordinate 431,782, forward strand.
ACTTGTATATAAGTGGTAAGATCCTCTCATAGTTGGGTAGGGCTTTTGATTTGATATAGGCTGAGATCCTGTTCTCTGGCCAAAAAACCGTTACTAGGGGTCACTGTAAGTCAGAGTTGACTTGACAGCACATGATTGTATATCTAAGATGTGCTGCCAGCTCCATAAACCTTGCCAATACAGTATTTCAAAACTGGTAGAACAATCGTGGACAAGGTAAATTCCTATCTTTAAACAGTGAGAAGAGCCTCCATTAGTGAAGTTCAAAAACTGCATGTCAGCCTGACTACGTTGTTTGTGTTTTGTTTCCAAACTCTATTCTTCCCTCTTTGTTCTTATTGTTTATTGAAACTTAAGCATAGCCTTCGCTAGGAATGTATTCTGCTTATATGTTAATATCAGAGCCTTTCCTTTAATCAGGACTTTAAAAGTTTCTGTGTCAATCTGTTTTTCTAGATAGCACCTTTTAATCCTTTTAATGCTATAAAGACAAGGCCCCAAAATTGGAGAGATTGTCACTGCTTCTACTTTAATGATTAAATTCAGAACCAGGTATTTAAAAGGGGTTCTCAAATCCCTGCAATTTAAGGAACTCTCTCCCAGTGATCCTCAGTTTGATGTTGCAATGTTATTAGTCTCCGACTTTTCAACTCTGCTCCTCTTTGCTTGCTATGGAGAGGAATTTTTTGCCTACAGTTGTCCCAAGTGCACAGAATGAAGAGAGGTATAATTTCCTTAATAAGCCCTCTTATTACTTGACTGGTTTGTCAGCCAGCTGGATTCCCCATCCCCCCCCCCCGTTCCATTTTAATATTTTGAAGCACGGCAGATGGAAACTACTGAGAGTGTCTAAAATATGCGGGCTATTATTATTTAAGATCTTGCAAAAATTACTTGAGGGATGCAGAAGCCTTCTAAGGAAGCCAGATGTTTTAGCAGCATATCCTTGGAAGACATTCATAAAATGTGCAGTTCCCCAAACCATAAAGTACCGGAAGAGAAGGTGAAAACAAAGATGTCTTTTACGTTCTTGACAGAAGGGACATGCGTTTATTGATGTCAGAAGAGGCAGTAAAATGCCTAGTATTTTCATTTGCTGCAGCAGTAAATCCATGGAAATAGCTACAAAACAGATATTTAAACCAGAGAAGATTTACAACATTGGTGCCAAAACTATGGCCCATGGGCCGGTTCCAGCCCCCAATACCAATTCACCCGGCTCACAAAGCCCTTGTTGCTCCCGGAAGCGGAAGTAAAACGTGCACGTAAGGGCACATTTTACTTCCGCTTCCAGGAGCAACAAGGGCTTTGCAGGCTGGATGAATTGGCATTGGGGCCCGGATCCAGTCCACGGGCCATAGTGACCAGGCCCCTGAACCACGTGACTGGCCCACTGCCCAAAAAGTTTGGGCACCCTTGTGTTAGGAAGTGGAAGTACAGTTGTTCCACCATTACTATCAAGTTTGCCCCAAAGGCCATCTAATTAAACAGTAGAAAATACCTGTTAGATATAACTCATTTATTCCTCCTCTGATAGATGCTTAGTGTCATCCTATAAAAGTACATACCAGGGAACAACAGCAAACGTTCTGGTAAACTGACAAAAAAGCAGCAGCAGCATCACATCAGGGTAAGAACAACGAGAAATAAACTAAAGCATTTATGAAAGTGACTGCAGCATATTGCAAAGCTTGTTCAGTCCTATATTCTGTTTTTCCTTTCGGGCCATCTGCACTGCGTGCAAGCTATGCAAGGTACACAAAACAGGTCTCAAGGATCATGAAAGGTATCTGCAGTTATCAGCAGTAAACAATGCAGTCCTATGCACTTAACTTAGAGAAAGTTTATTATGGATTCTTTTCAATATGGAGTGATGGAAGGAGTCATTCATTGTGAGCATGAGACCATGCTGGCTCAGTTACCGCCTGCCATTGTTCCTGAACCTGGAGCTGTACATAGTAAAGAATGTTCAGCAACTGACCCAGTTCTAGTGAGAAAGGATGAGATTAAGCATTCCCACTGCTATTCTGAGGAGTGGATAACAGGAGTCAGCACGAAGAGTCAAAACTAAGTTTTATAAGATATCAGAAAAGTTTTGATAGTAGTAGTAGGATTTTTCAAAACTGGTCTCTTGCCATCCCACAAACTGTAACCTGTTTCGTATTTAGATTTTTCAGTTTTGTTTAATGTCAAGCTTTCTCAGCCACAATAGTATGGATGATACAAGAGTATGGATGATCTTGACCTTAGTCTTCACTAGCACATCCATAATAATAATTTCATGTCAGAATTTATTCCGGGTTGAAAGGATTTTTGCTGGAGGAAATCCTCTCGGGATGCCTGAATGAGGCTCTTTTCATGTCTCCAAGATCTTTTCCCACCAAAGTGGTCCCTATTTATCTACTTGCAATTTCTTGCTTTCAATCTGCTAGGTTGGCAGGAGCTGGGTCAGAGACGGGCATAAATCCGCCATGCAGTATCCAGGTCTCGAACTGCCAATTTGCCAGCCTTCCACCTGGCAAGCCAAGCTTCTTAACCACTGAGCCACCAACACATCCATATACATGATAATATTTTCTGATTCCTTAATTGCTGCACCTCTGAGTCTCAGTCTTTTACTTTACGTCAAGGCAGGTGGGTGGGTGAGGTGTTTCAGTTAGAAAGACAACTTGCTATGTAGTATCAAGTGCTGCTTTTGGGGAATGCAAAAGCTCTTTGAGTCAGATGGTATTGATTTTTAAATTCCTCTTTATTGTTAGCAAGCATAAGGTACTAAAACTAAAAAACACTTGCACGGAGAAAAGTGTAAAAGTACCACAAATGCTCAGTCTTACTCTATCCCCTTTTACAGTAAGTAGCGCTTTATATAGTACAATCATCCTAGAAGCAGCTCAATTTAAAAAGATAGCATTTACAAACTGTTGTGTACGTAACCGATTGTAATATTTTAACAGTTTGTATTAAATTGTCGTGATAGGGTGATCCTCTATTTTGTCTTCTTAGAACTAAGCTCTCGCGGGACTTGGGCTCCCGCCCTTCCTAACGAGACGCGCGGAGGCTCCATAGTCTTGGGTCACTCCACAATCACCCCACTGTTCTCCCAATCAATCCAGTTGTTTCCCGCCCAAATGTATCTTTCCTGTATTGTATATATAGGTGCTGCTGCGCCATTGCTCTCCATGTTCAGTTCCTGAAATAAAGTTGTGTTTGGCCCTGTTATGCTGGCTGCTGCGCATCAATTCCTGAACATCAAATTGGCGACGAAGGTGGGATGGCGTCCCACAAAGCTAACTTGAGTCCTTTCGATGTGGCCACCCCAGAGAAATGGAACCTGTATAAGTGACAGTTTCGGCACGCCATGGCGACCAAGAATATCATCAAGGAAGATCAGAAGCGATCCTGCTTCCTTTCTCAGTGAGGTCTGGCCACCCTCGAACTAGCCATCCACCTGGTGCTACCGCGAGACATAGACGAGGTCCCCCTCACAGACATCCTTGTGGCTTTGCAGAACCATTTCCAGCCCAAAATGTCCATCTTCTCCTTCGTATAGTTTGTGAATCCCCACTCATGGGTTATGCGCCTGCGCAGAACGGAGATCGGAGGCTTGAAAAGCTATTGGTCTAAAGTTTTGGCGGTAAGACCGCCCACCGTACCACCCACCCTGAGGCGCCCGCGCGCCATTTTACCTCAGTTCTCTTCTTTCCGCCGTAGCAGCAGGACGATCGTCGAGAGCTTCTCAGTTTTTATCGCCCTTCTGAGGGAAAGCTTTAGCTAATTTCAACAATTTTTGCCGGCAATCTTGTCCCACGGGCAGGATTGCCACCCCGGCGCTGTTTCTTCTTTCGAGTGGACTCAGTAGCCAATTTTTTCGCATCGATCACCGTCTCCCCCCTCAAGGGGGTGGCGGCTGGTCCGCCCTTCGGGGTATTTGCTTCCAGAAACTTCAACTGGAAGAATTTTTTCCGCGGTTGATGGCTGCAGCTTTTAAACAGTGCACGGCTTGCCTTAAGAAGTTCCCGGCTTCCGACGGCCACAGCCTGTGCCTCTTTTGTTTGGGAGAGTCGCATCAGAGCCAGTCCTGCCCGCATTGCAAAAAGTTTACGCGCCTCGCGGTGCAGAACCGAAGCAATCGCCTCAAGGCTCATCTGATGGAGCTCGCTCTGGCTCCCGCTGCGTCTGCTTCCACGTCTGCCGCTGCCTCCCAGCCGCCGCCGGCTTCTTCCTCCATGCTTCCGATTAGGAAGAAGAAAAAGAAGGACAAGAATGGTGAGAAGAAGCGCAAGCGTGGGTCGGAGAAGAGACGGTCGCTTCCTCCCACCCCGCGCACACCAGCCTCTCCCGGGCCTTCGCCGCCATTCTCGACTGCCCGATGTCCTTCTCCGGGGTCCTCCATCTGGGGAGGACGGTCGTCTTCCGGGTCACCTGAGAAAGGACGCAGGGCTGGGGCTCCAGCTCGCCCACTTCAGGTGCTCCCCTCTCCTCCTCGGGGAAGAAACCGTTCGCCGAGGCAGGCCTCCGTCTCCCCAAGGCCCAGGACGCCGACAGACAACGCGGTCGTCACCGTTCCGACGACCGTTTCGCCGACGCCGGCCACCGTTTCGACGCCCACCGTTTCGTGGGCCACCATCCCGCCGGCCACTGTGGCTCTACCGTCAGCGGACTCGGACGCATCCCAGATGGCTCTCGTTCGAGAAATGTTCCAGGTCATGGCGTCGTTTGCGACCAAGTTCCAGACCTCCATGCCTGCGGCCTCTGCGGCTCCGGTTCTGACCACCGCAAGCCCCGGGCATGCCGGCCCTGCCGTGGCCCCACCGACCTCCCGTGGGTCGAGTGTCCGCTCCGCCGGCCCACCCAAACCGTCGTGGTGTGGTCCGGACGTTGATGCGGTGGACTCCCATCCCGCCGGCCCGCCCAGGCCGTACTGGCGCGGTCCCGACGTGGATGAAAGAGTTCCTCCCTCGTCCTCCGATGAGTCCAGCTCGTCGTCGTCGGAGGACGAGGGAGACGTCGACGCCGAGCGCACGCCGGAGCAGACTATCGGCGCGGTGGACCCACCGCGTGGTGAGGACCAACGCTCGCTGACTGCCATGCTCACAAGGCTGGGCACCGCACTCAACCTCAAAGTCGATCAACCGCCGCTGGAGGGTGAGGATCAGATGACCGCGAAGCTCGACAGACGTGCTGTACGGCCGGTCCACATAACCATGCTCCCCTCCATGATGACTTCGGCGAGGACGACATGGAGAAAACCATTGGCGGCGCACTCCGTTTCGTCCAGGCTCGACAGCATGTACCGAGTCCTGGACGAGAACGTCGAGTTCCTGCAGGCTCACCCCCTGCCGAATTCCCTGGTGGTCAAGGCCTTCCAGCATAGGACGGCCACCAGCAGGTTCCCGGTCCCATCGACGCCGGAGGGAAAGAAACTGGACGCGGTGGGACGTAAGTTCTACGCCACCGGCTCCCTATTCTTCCGTGCCGCCAACTACTCGGCCGCCATGGGCCTGTATCAATCTCACCTCTGGGAGCAGGTGAAGGTTGAGACGGCGAAACTGCCCGCCAACGCCCAGAAGCGGATCGACGCGCTGGCCACCGAGGGGGACTTCGTCGCCGAGCAGCTGATGCGCACTGCCCGGCATATCAACGACTATGCGGCGAAGGACATGGCCTCCGCAATCTACCTCCGTCGCCATGCTTGGCTCAGGGACACCTCCCTCGATGACGCTATGAAAAAGCTCATCGAGGAGTTTCCCTTCGACGGGCAGGGCCTCTTCGGTCAGGATACCGATAAGGTCCTGAATGAGATGCGCCAGACCAATTCCACGGCCAAGTTCCTGGGGCTCACCACGCCGGCTCCGCCCGCCAGGCCGAGGTTCCAGCCTTTCACACGGCGATTCCAGGGCAACCCGCAGCAGCAAGGACCGACGGAGCAGCCTAGATCCAGCTCCTACAAACAGCGGCGTCAGCACAAACCCCGCTACTGACCCTACGGACAGGACAAGCGTTCTGGCGCGAGGTCCAAGTCCCGCGTTTGAAGCTGCAACGGCCGAGTCTCTCTCGCTCCACATCCCGTACCTCCCCCTCCGGAACTTCCTCCAGGTATGGTCGGGCATCACGGACGACCAGTGGGTCTTAAAGATCTTGTCCTCTGGCTACGCCATCGAGTTCGTGCGGGTGCCTCGGGTAGGAAGACATCGTCTCACCACCTCGTCCCCCCATTTGGAGGAAGAAATATCAACCCTTCTCTCCAAGGGAGCCATCGAGCGGGTAACACCGTCCGACTGGGACAACGGTTTCTACTCGAGGTACTTCGTGGTCCAGAAGAAGGACGGAGGCCTTCGCCCGATCCTGGACCTGCGCCGCCTGAACAAATGCATCCACACCAGGAAGTTCCGGATGGTGACCCTGCAGACCGTCCTCCCCCTCATCAACAAAGGGGACTGGTTCACAGTCATAGACCTCAAGGATGCTTACTTCCACGTCTCCATCCTCGAGGAACACAGACGGTTCCTCCGCTTCCGCATCGACAATTCCGTGTACCAGTACCGGTGCCTACCGTTCGGTCTGGCCACGGCACCGCGGGTCTTCACCAAATGCATGGCTCCGGTGGCTGCATTCCTCCGCCAACGGAGCATCAGGGTCTTCCCGTACATCGACGACTGGTTGATCGTCTCCCCCACCAAATCGTCAGCCGTTCGGGACACACAATACACGGTCCACCTCATGGAGAGTCTCGGCCTCAGGATCAACTTCACCAAATCGAAGTTGACTCCCTCTCAACGCGTCGAGTACATCGGAGCGGTACTCGACTCACTTGCTACGAGAGCCTACGCCCCCCAGAAACGCTTACAGGACATTGCGCAGGGGGTGAGCGAACTGCGCACCAAACCGTGCATCCGGGCGAAGAAGGCTCAGAGACTTCTAGGCCTGATGGCCTCAACGACGGCAGTGATTCCCCACGCCAAGTTGAAATTCAGGTCCCTGCAATCGTGGCTCCTTCACGAGTTCGACGCACTTCGGGAGAGCCAGTCCAAACGGTTGACCCCGTCTCCAGAACTGAGGGACCAACTGCTGTGGTGGTCTACACCACTCAACGTGGCCACGGGGAAGAGCTTCTACCCCCCGCAACCCTCGTTGCAGATACTGACCGACGCAAGCAACCTCGGCTGGGGCGCTGCTTGCGGGACTCTCACGGTCAACGACACCTGGACACCACACGAAATGGTGCACCACATAAATTACTTGGAACTGCTGGCCATTTGGAAGGCCCTGCGTTCCTTCGAGACTCTGCTCACCGGCAAGGCGGTTCAAGTGGCCTCGGACAATACCACGGCGGTGGCGTACCTCAACAAGCAGGGAGGAACACGGTCCACCACCCTCCTGTACCTTGCAGTGCAGCTGTGGGAATGGTGCCTGGAGAGGCACATTTTCCCAATTGGAGTGCACATTCAGGGCACACTGAATGTTTTGGCAGACCACCTGAGCCGTCTCACCTCGACGACCCACGAATGGGAGCTGGACGACGGGGTGTTCCAGTCGCTTTGCGAGGCCTGGGGAACGCCGAGCATCGACCTCTTTGCATCGGAGTCCAACAGGAAGCTCAGCAGGTACTGCTCCAGAGCAGGCATCGGACTGAACTCCGAAGGCGATGCCTTCATGAAACGGTGGGATCAGGACTATCTCTATGCCTTTCCTCCGTTTCCTCAGGTCCAGAAAGTACTCACCAGGATGTACCAACACAGAACCAATGCAATTCTGGTGGCGCCGGCATGGCCGCGCCAACCCTGGTTTCCGCTACTGTTGCGCATGTCGTCACAGTATCGCACACTGCCGGAGTCACCGACGCTTCTCCAAATGGAGCACGGCCAGCTGCACCATTCGGACCTGCCCAGCCTCCACCTCACCGCGTGGAGGATAACCCCAGACTGTCCAGGATCCTTGAGCTAGCGCGGCGCCCTTCCACAAGGAGGTCCTACGCTTCCAAATACAGGCGCTTTTGTGCTTTCCTGGCTTCCCAGCACATGGCCCCCCCGCAGGCGGGACTGCAGGACGTTTTAACCTACCTCCTCCATTTGGCGGAGTCTGGCCTTAGCATCACCTCCATCCGAGTGCACCTCGCAGCAGTGGTGGCGCACTCCCCGGCTGGTTCGCCCGCTGCTGGGGCTTTCCGTGACCAAACGGTGAAGCGTTTTCTCAAGGGACTACGGAACGCTTTCCCTCCGGTCAGGACTCCTACAGCTCAATGGTCACTGTCTACCGTGCTCAATGCGCTCACCAGGACCCCTTTCGAGCCCATGGCCACCAGCGATGTTCGCCTCCTCACATGGAAGACGGCATTTCTTGTGGCTATCACGTCAGCACGACGAGCTGGAGAACTGGTTGCCCTGAGAGCAGACGCACCATTTCTCCAATTCTTCAATGACCGCGTCGTTCTCCAAGCGGACATCACCTTCCTGCCCAAGGTGGTCTCCAAGTTTCACATGGCACAGACTATCTCCTTGCCAGCTTTCTTCCAGAACCCCTCTAACGCCCAAGAAAGGACTTGGCACACGCTGGATGTGAAACGAGCCTTATTGTTTTACACCAGCAGGACAAGAGAGTTCAGGAAGTCACAACGCCTCTTTGTGGCTTATGGGGGAAAGTCCAAGGGTGAACCCATTTCTGCTCAAAGGTTCTCCAAATGGATCACTTCTACCATCTACCTGGCCTACGAGTCAGCGTCACTGCCACCTCCACCGCATGTCAGGGCGCATTTCACCAGGGCGGTGGCCACATCCACTGCCTTCCTGGAGGGCACACCGCTTGAGGACATTTGCAAGGCTGCCACATGGTCCAGACCTTCTACATTTGTCCAGCACTACAGGGTGGACACCAGAGCCACTGCGGACGCCAGGCTTGGCCGTGTCGTCCTCACCAGAGGGCTCCGGACTCATCGCCCCTGACGGGTCAACCTACCGCATCTTCATCGCATCGTGGGATCATCTCATCCGACTGCCCACCGACCAAGTGAGTGTGAGCTTGCTAATCTCCCATGAGTGGGGATTCACAAACTATACGAAGGAGAAAGTTCGGTTTCACTTACCAGTGATAACTTTCGTTCTTTGAGTATATAGTTTGTGAATATACACTACCCACCCTGCCTCCCCTCTTGAGCTGCACGGATGAGATCAATTGGTTTATCCTGTGCTTGGCTTAAGTATGGAACTGAGGTAAAATGGCGCGCGGGCGCCTCAGGGTGGGCGGTACGGTGGGCGGTCTTACCGCCAAAACTTTAGACCAATAGCTTTTCAAGCCTCCGATCTCCGTTCTGCGCAGGCGCATAACCCATGAGTGTGTATTCACAAACTATATACTCGAAGAACGAAAGTTATCACTGGTAAGTGAAACCGAACTTTCCCGGCCTGGGTGGTGTTTCACAGGCATGACCAATGCCCTGGAGAGTCGGTAACTGACTACGCTGCCACGCTGAGGTTGGCTCCCACCCCATGCCAGTAGCCCAACTTGGAAGATGCCCTGCTGGTCAGCCTATGGAACGAGGAAGCACAACGCTGGCTCATGACAAGGGAGACGCTTACCTTCAAGTCAGTCTTGAGGGAGGTGTTGGCATCTGAGGCAGCGAGGTCCAGTGTCAAGTTGTTCAAGAAGCGGCCTGCCACCTCCGGGGGTCCGGAGTCCACTGTGCAGGCCCATCGCTGCTCGTCGTCATCTGGCTCCTCATTGTCGTCCGCATTGCCGGCATCCATGTCCATCCAGTGATGAAGAAGGCGAGGTCCGGAAGGTCCGGAAAAAGACGAAGGACAGACACGTCGTCGAGAAGGCCCAGAGGAGGTGCGATGGCTGCGGAGGACGACATGACTGTGGCAAGTGTCCCTTCAAGAATGCTGATTGCCACCATTGCGGAAAAGGGCCACATCGCGAAGGTGTGCCGGCAGCAATAGAGGCAGTTTCCAGCCCATGACGAGTGACCGAGGCAAAAGGGAGCGTCCATCAAAGATTTCTTTGATGGAGCCGCTTGTCAGCCGTGTCTCCAGTGCTTCCAACCGGTTCTTCACCGAGGTCCTGTTGCAGGGCGTCCCAGTCAAGATGGAGGTGGATTTGGGTACTTCCTACTCTATCTTGCCTCAGAAAGAGTTCCTGAGGATTCCCCCCACCTCGTGCCCTAAATTGCGGGCGCTGAAAAGTCCGTTTGAGACATTCAGGGTTGCCAGATTCCGGTCCTGGGAGGGGGATTTTGCAGTAACATTCAAAAACATTTCAGCAAAGTTGCACCTCATAGTGGTAAAACAAGGTACCAACTGCCTACTGGGGGTGCAGTGGTTTGAACCACTAGGGATTAGACTGTCTGGTAACAACGCTGTACGAGCTGACCTGGTGGAGGACGTTTGTAATGCATACCCGGCAGTATTCAGAAAAGGACTTGGAACTTATGTGGGCTTTGATCCGGCCGTGCGGCCTATTCGTCTCAAGCCTCGCCATGTTCCCTTTGCATTGAAGGACAAAATCGAGGCTGAACTTGATAAACTTGTGGGTCAGGGAATACTGGTGCCAGTGGATTCCACAGAATGGGAAACACCCATAGTCACGGCAATTAAGTCTAACGGGGAGGTTAGAATTTGTGTGGATTATAAATGTACAATTAACAAGGCAATCAGGCCTAATGCTTACCTGTGGTAAGCCATTTGTTAGAAACGTTGCATGGGGGGGGGGGTGCTTTGCTAAATTGGACCTAGCCCAGGCCTATCAGCAGCTCTCAGTTACACCTGCTGCTGCCCAAACTATCATTACTCATAAGGGGGCTTTTAAGGTAACCTGCCTGCAATTTGGGGTTAATGCAGTCCCTAGCATTTTTCAATCTTTGGTTGAACGTCTCCTGAAGGGTCTCCCCCCCCCCCGGGGTTCTCCCCTATTTCGATGATGAACTGATAACCGCAGGAGATGAGTTCGAACTGGCAGAACGCTTAGATCGGGTTTTGCAGAGTTTCGAAAAAGCTGGGTTATGTCTTTGGAAAGACAAATGTGTTTTTTATGCAAGGGAGGTAGAATTTCCAGGGCTTAGGATAACTCCTGAGGGAGTCAATCCCTCTGACTCCTAGGTTGCTGCTGTTCGCAATGCCCCCAGACCAACTGCAAAAACAGAGTTGCAGTCTTTCCTGGGTTTGCTCAATTTTTATCATTCCTTCCTGCCTAGGAAGGCTTCCGTAGCTGAACTGCTCCATCGGTTACGTTAAAAAGATGCAGTTTGGCATTGGGGGCACAACCAGGAAGAAGCGTTTCGTGAGCTTAAAGAGCTTCTGTCTTCCAAAGCAGTCTTAACTCACTTCAATCCAAAAAAAACCATGGTTCTTGTGTGCAATGCTTCACCTGTGGGGGTGGGGGCAGTTCTCTGCCATTCTCTGGAAAATGGGAAAGAAGCCCCCATTGCATTCTATTTAAGGTCCCTATCTAAAGCAGAGTGCAACTATGCAGACTGACCAAGAAGCTCTGGCTTCTTGTACGGGAGGGAGTTCACAATTGTGACTGACCACAAACCATTGCTGGGGATTTTCGTTACTTCTAAGCCCACTCCTCAAATACTCTCCCCCATATGTTGAGATGGGCAATATTCCTGAATGCCTATCAGTTCTCTCTGGTTCACCGCCCAGGGAAAGAGATCAGCCACACTGATGCTCTTTCGAGATCCCCTTTGCCAGAGTTGGAGAAGCCAGACTGTGAAATTGAACAGGATCATTAGGTGCTGATGATTGAGTCCCTTGATTCACACACCCCCATTGTGCCTTCGGACATTGCCAAGGTGACTGCAAGTACAAACTCCTTTCACAGGTAGTTTCCTGGGTTAAGAAAGGTTGGCCATCAACTCCTCCCTCAGAGGATTTCAAAACGTTTTACAAAAAACGGTTCGAGCTGTCGCTCGAGAGGGGTTGTCTACAGTGGGGCCAAAGGGTAGTTATTCCTGCTGTGTTACATTCTAAGGTCATTAGACTACTACATGTGAGCCACCCAGGAATCATGCGCTCCAAAGCATTGGCATGGAGCTACTTCTGTTGCCCACAGGTAGATCAGGATATAGAACAATTGGTGGGCACTTGTTCCAGCTGCCAAAGGTCCAGGCCTGAGGAATCCCGACTTCCCTCCTGGGAATGGGACACAGCTCGCGGACCATGGTCGCGACTGCACATAGATTTCGTTGGTCCATTTCGTGGCACATTATTCCTGTTAGTGGTCGACTCATTTTCAAAATGGTTGGAGGTTATTCCTATGCCAATTACCTCATCAGCCGTGACCATTAAACAATTACATAGACTGTTCAGCTGTTTCGGACTACCGGACGTGCTTGTGTCCGATAACGCCACAACTTTCACCTCTGCCGAATTCCAGGCATTCCTCGAAAGGAATGCTATTTGGCATGTCACGTCTGCCCCATTCCACCCTGCCACCAATGGTCAGGTGGAACTTCAGGTTCGTATCACTAAGAAGGCTCTTCGCCGCATGGGGCAAGGGGACAATAAATTATAGCTTTGCCAATTCCTCCTGTACTACAGGATGACCCCCCCTGGCCTCAGGGCTATCTCCAGCTGAACTATTAATGCGCAGAAGGCCGGCCTCATTGCTTGACCGGCTAGATCTTTCCAGGGTGGAGGATAGAGGGGTTAATGTAGAAATTCCACATAGAAAGGTCTTTTCAGCTGGAGATCCCATGCATTGTCGGAACTACGTGGCTGGAGGGCCAGCATGGGTTTTAGGTTTTGTGGTGGAACAAACAGGACCAGTGTCCTATCTGGTCAAAATGGGTAACGGTTTATTATGGCAGCAACACGCTGACCAGCTCAGACATCAGTTAACGGAGTTTCAGGAGGTACAAAGAGAAAACACGCATGGCAATTCCACGTTAGGGTCCTCCCTCACCTGCTTATCCCAAGGGGGAGATGAGGACAGCGGCTTGGCAATTAGCTGTAATGTCCAGCTTTCTAATTCAAGCCAGCAGCAGTTTCTTTGGAGGCCGTCAGCAAGCCTAGAACGTGGTACTTTGCCTTTTGAGTTACAGGATCGGGGGGAGTTGTTCGAGTGTTCCCCCACTCTTCCCAGAGAGAAGCGGGGTTTTGAGTTCTCTCCTGAGGCCCCCCATCCTCCTATGTTTGAGTCTACCTCCACTCCAACTCAAGTGAGGCAATTTTATGTTGAGTCGCCCCCTACTCAAAATAATCAAAGGAGGGAATTTCCGTTGGATTTCCCCCCCTCCAATTCAGAATTTAATTTAGAGCGATCCCCTGCTCTACCTTCATGCAAACGGGGTTATGATTTAGTTTCTCCCCTCCCTGGTTCCCATTCAGGATCGGGACAGTGCTCCCACAATGCTACTACCTCAGACCGAATCCCCAGTGCGGGAAACCATTCAAAGGAACCATGTATCCCTAGGTCTACCGATTTCAGTCAAGTGTCAGTGCAACCCAAAAGAGTCTGTGGGCCCCCACAATGGCTAAGGGACTTCGTCTCATCCTAGGGGGAAGGGATGTTGTGTATGTAACTGATTGTAATGTTTTAACAGTTTGTATTAAATTGTTGGGATTGGGTGATCCTCCATTTTGTCTTCTTCTTAGAACTAAGCTCTTGCGGGACTTGGGCTCCCGCCCTTTCTAATGAGATGCTTGAAGGCTCCATAGTCTTGGGTCACTCTACGATCACCCCACTGTTCTCCCAACCAATCCAGTTGTTTCCCGCCAGAATGTATCTTTCCTGTATTGCATATATAGGTGCTGCTGCGCCATCGCTCTCCATGTTCAGTTCCCGAAATAAAGTTGTGTTTGCCCCTGTTATGCTGGCTGCTGTGTATCAATCCCTGAACATCAAACAAACAGAAGAAGAAAATGTTATTTTTTAATTTAAAAAAACCCAGTCTACCCACCAAGAAAGATCCTCCATGTGCTTACTACATATTAGCATGAGGTGGTGCAGACGAGTATAGGCAGGGAACCTAAAAGGAGGGAGGCGTGAAGCAGTAGAAACTAGATGAGGTGTAGCTAGTGCCGTGATGACGAACCTTGGCACTCCAGATGTTCTTGGACTTCAATTCCCAGAAGCCCAAGCCCCATGAATCCACATGAATGGATTTTACTTCCGCTTCCAGGAGCAACAAGGGCGGCATGGCACGGGCCAGATGAATTGCAGCAAACCCATTAGTGTGGATTCACGGGGGCTTGGGCTTCTGGGAATTGAAGTCCAAGAACATCTGGAGTGCCAAGGTTCACCATCATGGCGCTAGCATCGGATTAGTGAGAAAGGAGATTCCCTCTAGGTCCTAAAAGCACCCCTCCTATGGACACCCAGTGTTAGAAATGCAAGCATACAAGATTGTTTTCGCAACAGAACTAACATCTCGCTCCTTAACCCATTTATCTTGAAGTCACATTTTGAATGGATCTTCCAAGCCAATGTGCTAAGGATTTCAGAATTTCTTTAAATTCAGTATTACCACAATCTTACTGCTGCCTTTCTTTTTCAATAACTGCCTTGCAACTTTGTGCCGTGCTTTTGTTTTAAAATGTGTGTGTGTGGGGATTATTAAGAATCTTCCAGGTGTCATTCTGAAGCTGCACAAGTGACTTCACAAAGCACTCTGAGGTGACACAGGACATTCTACTCTTCATCAACTGTCTTTTCTTCCTCAGGTCTCCAAGGTTGGAGACTGGGAAAATATATACAGTATACATAACTGGCGCATATATAAACAAGGTTCAAAGATATTTAGAAACATGGCTGATGTGATCTCGGAAGTGAGTGTAGAACATCGACTTATTGACAAGCTGTCCCTTGAAGCTTTCAGGTCTACCTCTGAAATTGAAGTGAAACTGGGTCTGTTTGGATACAGGTAAAGTTTCAGTCAGCTTCTTTTAGTTCCAATTCACATGCTGTTTTTTCTTCCAAAGCTATTCTGTGGAACACATATTCCACAAACAATGTGGCTAAACATTGTTTCCTAAGGATGAATGATGTGGTTAACCACTAATTGGACATTATTTCCCAAAGAATTTGTTACCATCTATGGCAGGAGAATATAGTATAGGTCTACACCAGCAATACCGTAATGGGTCTATATAAGGGCTCCTCATACTTGACTCCCTAGATGTTCTTGGACTTCAGTTCCCAGAAGCCCTGATCAGCAGGTGTGCTGACTTGGGCTTCTGGTAATTAAGGTCCAAGAACACCTGGAGAGCCAAGTTTGAGGAACCCTGGTCTATATTAACGCAAAAAATAACAGGTGTGCATGCTGTGACACATTGTGTTCTGTAATCCCCCCCCCCGCCGTAAAGTGAGTGTGTACTTGCCGCTGATGCCCTACAATAAATAACAAATTACTGGCTAGAATCCTGTTGGAGATGTATGTGTGCATGTGTTAAATAGGTTAGCTCACTTTGGCAAATTGCCACTAACAGACTATTGGTAACATTAGTAGATGTACACCAGTCATGCAGTTGGGAGTGTACATCATAACAAGAGTTGTGACTAGTTACGTAGCAGCAATTGACCACCACAAGTTACAGAATTTTAATTTACACAGGCATAAATTATCAGTAGGATACTGGACAATAAATAAAATGTATCTTCCTGGAATAAACATGAAAATACATAGGTAGGAAGGAAGGAGGTGAAAGAGAGATGTATCATTTTTCCTTATTAACCCTATCCATTGTGAAAAGAGAAACTGAAATTTACTAAAGTAGGTACTCCATTCCACAAGTTTGGACTTTATCCAAATCAAATGGGCAATGCATCGGATAACATCCAAAAATGGTCTTTATCCAAGGTTCCTATATCAAATACCTCGGATAACATCCATTTTTTAGCTGTTTTGGACTTTATGCGATGTATCACATGTGCATGAAAACTGCGACTTTATCTGAATCGGACTTTATCCGAGGTACCACTGTATCTAGAAAGAGAACAAATGGGAATTTTGTATAAAATAACAAATCTTTTTATGTCCAAATCAAAGATATTAATGTGGGTTTCTCTCTCTCTCTAAAAAAACCCCAAAAAACAGTTAAGTTAACAGTCCCAAACTGAGATAAAACACCAAAAACAAAGCCGCTTAGTCAGAGTACCCAATATTGTTGATACTGTTCAAGAGGTTCCTAAAAATTGAAGTTTTGAATATTTGTCTATGCATCCTGATGTGTGTACAAAGAGACTGATCTTTCATTCCAAACTGGTGAAGACATTTTGGACAAAAATGTTCCTGAATTCATAATACATCGGTGCATGATGGGAAATATTTCCTGTACTTGATAACTGTGGACTCTGATGATGCACCACTGTGACTAATACAGAGTCCACTTTCTGGATGGATGGTGAAACATAGCTTTTCATATCAGTGTTATTGCAAGAGTGGGGAAAAATAGATGTGGCAAAGGTCGTCTTTCCCTTTTACAAGTTAAGAGCTGTTACTCCTATCATTTCTCAACATTCACAATGGTACTTGGGACTGATGATAATTGTAGTCTACCATGAAATGTATCAACAACTTGTTATGAAGCAGGTTTCCCTCCCTAAAATTTTTGTTGGAAGGGCCCCTCTTCATCTTGATCCATGAGCTGCCACTGATTAAAAACGACCTAAAACTGTTAAATTGTTTTAGCAGATCATGTGTTTATCACCATGCTGGCGGGATAGCTCAGAGGTTTATGTAACTGGCAGCAGAGTCAGAGATTTGGAGATTGATTCTCCACTGTGCCTCCTTGGAGAAGAGATAGGCTGTGTAGTCATTAGCAAGCTGCACAATCCCAGGATGCCCTGAGACAAAGGGATTGGTAAACTACTTCAGAAAACTCTTTATCTAGAAAACCCTGGAAAGGGTCACCATGAGTCAGAACTGACTTGACGGCATGCAACGTTTCCCAGCCTTGCCCTCCTGAATCTGTCCAGGAAAACAAATGCCTCAGAAGACCAGAATTACTTGGTTAATCAAATAAGAACAGGATTTCCTGCAGTACCAGTTGATGGGATTAGGTCAGTGATGGGCAGTCTTGGCCCTCCAGCTATTCTTGAACTTCAATTCCCAGAAACCCTGACCAGCTGGTGTGTTGACTTGGGCTTCTGGGAATTGAAGTCCAAGAACAGCTGGAGGGCCAAGACTGCCCATCTCTGGATTAGTTGATGTTCAAGGTCCTCCCCCCACCCATAATTTTATCATTCAATGGAATAAATTAATAGCTCACAAGTGGGCCATGTAATGGAGTTCAATGTCCAGTCCTCCAGATGTTGCTGAAAAAAGAAAAAGGCTTGCTTGGCTTTAATTACAAGCAGTGTGTGTACATTTTGGCCCATCCGAGGAATGCAAACATGAACTATGATTCCCCAACTGACATGAAATTTGAATAGTCTTGTTGCTGGAGCTATCCAACTGAATCCAACAAGATATAGCATTACTTTGGAAATTCTCCCCACCAAATTATCTGTCCTTTACTGAAGGGATGGGCAGAAGGTGGATCAGGATCTCTGGATGATTGGCAGGAGGTCACCCAAAATGCCTCACTCCCAGTTGTTTAACAATATGTCAATCAGCTTCCCCTCACTCCTACCCCAAAATCAGCTGCTGGAGCAAAGAAGGCTTAAGGGAAAAGCAGAATGGATTTTTGATGAAGGGACGGTGAGCTCATCAGTTCTGGTGCTGAAAACAAAATCATTGTGCTAAGACATTTCAGATGAGCTCTTTCCCTTAATCCTATGTGTATATCCACTTCACTTTCTGAGCCACTAGTCTGCATACTCCTCCAGCCCTAGACCGCTTCGGATGCTGGGGGAAAGGTGGATGCAGAACTTGGAAAATCTCTCTCTCTCTCTCTCTGAACATCCTATAAAACACACTCACCATACTGTCTTCGGGAATTTTGGGAGTTATTGTTTCCACTATCTAGAAGAGGAAAGTAGATTCTTGAAAACTTGAAATCTGCCTGTTTTAGTCTAATTCTGCTGTCCCCAAAAACTGGTTTCAGTCCTGAGCTATAATTTTAATATGCCCCACTCTCAACTTATAAATTTGTCATTTGAACAGGCTTGGGTGACTTAGATATGTTTTTGTTTACAGTATTTAGATAAACATAATTTTCTCCTGTTTTATCTTTTCAACTTTGTCATTTGCTTTATTTTCCCCAGGAGAAGAGACACTGATCTATGTAAATTTATTGAAATTTTATTTTACCATCCTCTGTTCAAGTCAATTATGATCAGCACCATCATACTAAATGCAATATTTTTGGCTGTAGAAACCGATTATAAAGCTCGCTATGAGTCAGCTTTCTTCCTAGAGGTAAATATCTAGATTATTGTTTGTACCTGATATGTATAAATTGATGTTGACTCTGCATGTGCTCTTAAGCAGAGCTGCTGCTGAGGAGAGCCAAACAAAGGAAGTGAGCACTGGTAAGTTTTGCAGTTGGAGTAGAGCTGCTTTAGAGGCCTCCACTAATTTAAATTGATAATTTAAACTGCTGAGAGCCACCTCTGTTCAAACAGAGGAAGCAGTTTGAAGCTTCCAGAAGCAGGGGGGCAGAGCCACACCAGGCCCTTCCCTGAACTGTGACTCATAGGGTCGGAGCCACACTAGCCTTTAAAAGCTCTAAGCTCTTTCAGGGTCAGCCCTTTTGACTCTGCATGTGCTCTTAAGCAGAGCTGCTGCTGAGGAGAGCCAAACAAAGGAAGTGAACACTGGTAAGTTTTGCAGTTGGAGTAGAGCTGCTTTAGAGGCCCGCGCGCCTAACGGCAAGCGAGATTGCAAACTAGTAACAAAGGAAGAATATAGTCTTACTAGGTAGAAAGGTAGTAAACGTGTACATTTTTGAGGCCCGGAATACTGCACTTGTTAAAATGGATTCTGAGGGAACAGTTGTAGTTACCTGCAATACTTGTGCCATGATTGTGTTCTTGCCAAAGCATATGGAGAACTACACTTGCAGCAAGTGCAAGCTGGTTGCACTACTAGAAGAGAAGGTCCAGCAGCTAGAGGCCCGCATATCTAACCATCAACAAATTAAGGAGCTTGAGCTGTTCTTGGACAGAGCGGAACAGACTATGCTGGACAAAGTAGAGACAGGGCCCAGTTCTGAGGGAGAAGGCCCTTCACTAACTCAGGAGGGAGATGTTTGGAGGAATGTGACTCAAAGGAGGAAAAGAGTAGGGGATCACTCTGAGAGTCTGAAATTACAGAATAAATTTGAGGCTCTTTCCCTCATCACACCTGATGAGGAACACACAGAGGAACAACTGGTTCCACCTGATGATCTCTCCTTCATCACACTTGATGAGATCCAGGAAGATAAACAACAGGAACAAACTGAGTTTCTCTCCCTTAATATGGTTGATGAGGTGCATGTAGATGAACAGATTGCAGGAGAGAGGCTCCTTGTACTAGGCAATTCAATAATTAGAAATACAGAGAAATGGATTTGTGATGCACATGATAACCGTATGGTGACTTGCCTGCCAGGTGCAAAAGTTGCAGACATCACAAGAAATCTAGATAGATTGTTAGAGAGAACTGGGAACGAGCCAGTTGTCATGGTACACGTTGGTACCAATGATGTTGGGAAGGCCAAGCGGTCTGTCCTGGAAGCCAAATTCAGGTTGTTAGGAAGAAGATTGAAGTCCCGGACTTCCAAGGTAGCATTTTCAGAAGTGCTGCCTGTCCCTCGCGCAGGACCTACCAGGCAGGCAGAGCTCAGAAGCCTCAATGCGTGGATGAGGCGGTGGTGTCGAGAGGAGGGTTTCAGATTTGTCAGGAACTGGAGAACATTTTGGGACAAGCCAAATCTGTTCAGGAGGGATGGGTTGCATTTGAACCATGATGGGACCAGATTGCTGGCACTCAACATCAAAAAGGCTGCAGAGCAGCTTTTAAACTGATAACTGGGGGAAAGCCGACAGGAGCTGGGCAGCATCCGGTTCGGGAAAGTGTGTACTTGAGTAGTGAGGAGGATGCAAAATTTACTGAGCAGAGCGCGGAGCTAGTCACTAGCATTCTAGCAGAAGGATGCAAGAGGCAGTCTAACAATGCAACTGGACACAAAAGACTGTGTCAGAAAAGCATATATAAATGCTTGTATACAAATGCCAGAAGCCTCCGGAACAAAATAGGGGAGCTGGAATACTTAGCAATAGATAAGAATATTGATATTATTGGTATCACTGAAACCTGGTGGACGGATGATAACCAATGGGATACAGTTATCCCAGGCTACAAACTGTACAGGAAGGATAGGAAGGGGCAAATGGGAGGTGGTGTGGCCTTGTATGTCAAAGAAGTGATAAAATCGTATGAATTGGAATATCTAGGTGATTTGGAGTCACCATTAGAAGCTCTGTGGGTAAGAGTACCAGGCCACAAGGATGGTCTAACAGTAGGCATATACTATCGGCCTCCGACCCAAACTCTTGAGGGAGACTGGCAGTTGGAGAATGTTGTAAAGGAGGCATCCAAGAAGGGAAGCCTGGTTATAATGGGGGACTTCAATTACCCTCACATAGACTGGGTGAACTGTTGTTCAGCACATGATAAAGAGATAAAGTTCCTAGATATGCTAAATGATTGTTCCCTGGGACAGATGGTTGAAGACCCAACTAGAGGTACAAGAATCCTTGACTTGATCCTGAGTAATACTCAGGATCTGGTGCAAGATGTTAATGTGACTGATCCAATAGGGAACAGTGACCACAACTCAATTATGTTTAACTTGATCATAGACCGCAAGTCACTGATAAAATCTAACACAGAGACCTTAAATTTTCAAAAAGGAAATTTCCCAAAGTTGAGGAAACTAGTAAAAAAGAAGCTGAAAGGGAAAATTGAGAGAGTCCAAACACTCCAAGAGGCATGGAGGCTGTTTACAAAAACAATAACAGAGGCTCAATTGGGATGCATACCCAAAAGGAAAAAGGGCACTGCCAGGTCCAAGAGGACTCCGATGTGGCTTACAGGAGCTGTTCGGGAAGTGATCAAGAGCAAGAGAAGCTCATTCAGAAGATGGAAGGCTTGTCCGAATGAGGACAGCAGGCAAAAACATAAATTCTGGCAGAACAAATGCAAGGCAACAATCAGGAAAGCAAAGCAAGACTTTGAGGAGCGTATAGCTAAAAATACTCAGAGAAATAACAAAGACTTCTTTAAGTACATTAGAAGTAAGAACCCAACTAGGAAGGCCATTGGACCATTAGATGACAATGGAAGGCAAGGGGTTATTAAAGAGGAAACAGAGATTGCAGAGAGACTCAATGAATTCTTTGCTTCAGTATTCACTGAAGAAGACAGAGGCCACATGCCCAAAACAGAGCCTATCTTCGTAGGGAGGGAAACCGAAGAATTAAGCCAGATAGAAATAACCAGGGAGGAGGTCCTTGCATGTCTTGTTAAACTAAACACTAACAAATCACCAGGACCAGATGGCATCCATCCACGAGTTCTCAGGGAACTTAAAGATGAAATTGCTGATCTCCTAGCCAAAATATATAATCTTTCCCTCAAATCAGGCTTTGTGCCTGATGACTGGAAGGTAGCGAATGTAACACCAATTTTCAAAAAAGGATCCAGGGGTGATCCAGGGAATTACCGACCTGTCAGTTTGACATGTGTCCCAGGTAAAGTGATGGAAACCATCCTAAAAGATAGAATTAATAGGCACATAGAAGAGAAGGCGCTGCTAAAGGAGAGCCAACATGGCTTTTGCAAGGGCAAATCATGCCTCACTAATCTGTTGGAATTTTTTGAGAGTGTCAACAAGCATGTGGATAAGGGGGATCCAGTTGACATTGTTTATCTGGACTTTCAGAAGGCTTTTGACAAGGTCCCACACCAAAGGCTCTTGAATAAACTTACCAGTCATGGAATAAAGGGACAGGTCTTGTCCTGGATCAGCAACTGGCTAAGGGACAGGAAACAGAGGGTAGCACTAAATGGACACTTCTCCAAGTGGAGGGAAGTAAAGAGTGGGGTCCCCCAAGGTTCAGTACTGGGACCCCTGCTTTTCAACCTCTTCATAAATGATCTAGAGGTAGGAGTAAAAAGCAAGGTAGCCAAATTTGCTGACGACACTAAATTATACAGGGTAGTGAAAACTGTGAGAGATTGTGAGGAGCTCCAGAGGGATCTCTCGACACTGGGGGAGTGGGCAAAACAGTGGCAAATGAGTTTCAACATTAGTAAGTGCAGAGTGATGCATGTTGGGGCAAAGAACCCCAATTACATTTATAAACTGATGGGGTCTGAACTCTCTGCGACAAACCAGGAAAGGGACCTTGGTGTCCTGGTGGACAACTCAATGAAGGTGTCAACCCAGTGTGCCTCAGCAGTGAAAAAAGCAAACTCAATGCTAGGGATCATTAGGAAGGGTATAGAAAATAAGTCAGCAAGTGTCATTTTGCCTCTTTATAAATCTATGGTGAGGCCCCATCTGGAATACTGTGTACAGTTCTGGTCACCATACCTCCAGAAGGATATTATGGAGCTGGAAAAAGTGCAGAGGAGGGCAACCAGAATGATTAGGGGACTGGAACACCTTCCTTACCATCTGAGGCTGCAACGGTTGGGCCTCTTCACTCTTGAACGACGACGTCTAAGAGGTGACCTGATTGAAGTTTATAAAATCATGCAGGGTGTGGACAAAGTAGATAAGGAAAAACTGTTTTCCCTATCGCATAACACTAGAACTAGGGGACACTCCATGAAACTTTTGGGTACTAGTTCTCAAACAAATAAGAGAAGGTACTTTTTCACCCATAGGATTACTGGTCTATGGAACTCCCTGCCAGAAGAAGTGGTGACAGCTGTCAGTCTTGACAGCTTTAAGAAAGGATTAGACAAGTTCATGGAGGACAAGAGTATCAATGGCTATAATTATGGATACTTAAGGACAACCTCCGGGTTGGAGAGATAGGCAGGATATCTCTCAATATCATTTCCAGGGAATCCTAAGCAGGCATCTGCTTGGGAATACCCTGAAGCAAATGGTGAGCCACTGTGTGAGACAGAATGCTGGACTGGATGGGCTGTGGCCTGTTCCAGCAAGGCTGTTCTTATGTTCTTATGATGTTACCTTGATTACCCACTTAGTGGAATTATTCTGGGGACATTCTCTTTTCCAAAACAATAAAGGGGAACAAAAACCAGAAGAGAACTCTGTTCCTTCTCACTTCCATCTTGGCTTCAAGTCAAGAAATATGTTTATTTTTTTGGATTTATACCCCACCCTACTCAGCGCAGGCCGACTCAGGGCGGCATTACAACACAATTAAATACAAATAAAGTAACCAATACAAAATACAATAGGAAAAAACAATAACAAGATACAATATATTGTATATAAATATACTGGAATAAGATAGGGTTTATTATGGGATACTGTACAATGAAGGCAGTTGTAAGAGGAATACATGTCAAAGAATTGATTTTTTAAAAAAAACTCAAGAAGAAGATAAAAAGTTGGAACAATAAAAGAATTAGAGGGGGAATATATTGCAAGACGAAAAAATAAAGAATCAGTTACAAGCTATAAAGAAAGAGTGACAAGCTATTGAAATTGAAAAGATGGAGAGGAATTTGTTTTATTAAAGAAGAGAGTATTTTGAATATAGTAATAAAAACTCAAAATTACTGGCCAGAGTAATTCAATTGAAAAAAGCTGTGTGAAATTTAAATGAAAATGAGAAAGGAAATAGCTTTAACTTAAAGAAAGGGGGCGGGATCGTGATTTTTTTTAAAAAGAGGTGACAGGTTTGCAAATAAATTGGAATAAATCTGAAATGATTATTTCAGGGAGGGACAAAGGATAAATTTAATTAATTCAAGTTTTAAGTACATGAGGTGAATGAGAAAATAATTAGGTATAAAATTTAGGATTTTCATGGTTTGGGGAAATTGTACTGTGTAAAATGAGGAAATCACCCAAGGTTAACTTCTTCTTTTGGATGCTACCTATAGGATAGTAAAGGGAGAATTAAAGGAGTGGCAGACTATAATAAATATTTTTTCTAATGGGTTCCATAATAAATTAAAAATTATGGTATTAGCTCAGAAAGAAGGACTATTGGCTATTCCAAATATTAGAATTATTGAAATGGAAGAGAAATTCAAGGCATTTCTCTAAAGATGATAAAAAATTATAAAAGATAGGAAAAATCAATTGCTTATAAATATGCTACAAATATGGAGCAAATACATGTACAGGAAGTTTTTTAGTCCAGAGGTTTCCCCATTAACCCAGATATTGGATTTGGAGAAATATACAGAGAACTTAAAGGTTTAACAAGGATTTTGAAAGGCAAAAGATAATAAAATTGAATAAAGTATCTAATAAAGATCAAATAATGGATATATACTACAAAGAGAACAAGGAAAGACATATTGGTACAGTGTGATACAGTTAGAAAAATGGACTAAAAGCTGGTTAAAGAAATCTGGGAACTGTAGAGAGATGACAAAATTTTAAAAAATAGTACAGAGACAGCAAGGTGGTCTAATAAATAAAATCTATAGAATACAGTATTAGTAGAAACAGAGTCAACAGCAGAATATCTTAGAAAACAGATATAGTTAGAAATATAAAATGAGGAAATATAAAATTGAAGCGAACAGCAAAGGGAAATACCCTCTTAGCCTTAAACTAAGTAACATCAGGAAAGAGGTAAGTTGGCTGAAAAGTTTGAAAGATGGGACACTAAAAATATATATGAAAAGATCAAAAAGGTTACAGTGAAAGAATACTAAATAAACACGATCACAATTAAGAAAGCTTAAGAAATAACTAAACAGTGGACAACCGCACTAGCAAAAAAAGAGAAATACTGTACAAAGCACAAAACAATTTAATGAAAATAAGTTATTTCAGTCAGACCAGTGTCACTTTTACAAATGCCGGAACAGAGTTTACAATAACAATGGCAACATGACCTTCAAGAAAGAAAAAGAGCATATGTGGTGGGGGTGTAAGAAGTTGAAGCCATTCTGGATGAGTGTAGAGTATGAAATTGAGAAAATTTTGAATGTAAAGGTTAAATTGGACGCAGTTATAGTACTACTAATGGATGTTGATAAGGTGGATTGTAGTAAAAGGGAATTAATGGCAGTCATGTTATCAGGTGCCAGACACTGTATAGCGCGGCAATGGAAGAATGATGTTTCTCCAAAAATTGACGAATGGTACAGTGAGTTATGGACTGTTGCTTTAAACGAAAAGCTTACCTGGGAACTAAATTTAAGAAAAGGACTAATAAAAGAAAATAAATTTCAAGACACGTGGAGATGTTTTATAGACTATATAAGGATCAAGGTCAGAAGCCAATGCTGGATCAGCATTCCTTTTGGAAAGGAATCATATAAGAATTAAGTAACTCTGTCCCATATGGCAATGTAAATAGCACATGGTGAATGTCCTGTATTAAGTTGATGTGTTTGTTTTTGTTATTATGTAATGTGTAGATTTAAATAAAATTTATAAAAAAAAGAAAAGAAAAAATTGTAAAAATTAGGAAGGATATACAGCAAAACCCAAAGAGACAGTATGCAGATGCATCTTGGATTGGTAATGTTTGGAGGCATAAAAACTCAACCGACATGCAGGAATTACTAATCACCACGGAGATGATAACAAAACAAGTCAAGAAAATAAAAAAAATTGAACAGCTCCAGTAAAGATTAAATTCATGGGTTTTGGCTCAAAAATTTAACCACACTACACCCTCGATTAGAAAAACAATATAATACCACACTGCAGACAAGTGATGTGGACAACTGGATGACAAGTGGTAAAACCTTTTTAGTTATCAAATATAAAAATAAAGGAGTTGTACCAAATAGTTATAGGCCCATAATCTGCTTACTGACGATGTTCAAACTGTTCATGGCTGTATTAGCAGATTCAGTTCATCAACAGCTAGCAACACAGAATCGTATACCAGAAGGGAATTGTCAAAATTCACAAGGAACAACAACAACAAAAAACATTTACTTATTGATAAGATTATATTGAGGAACTGTAAAAGAAGGGAAACCAAACTGCATCTTCTTTGGATCGATTACAAAAAGGTCTTTGATAGCCTACCTAATACTTGGATAAATGAAGGATTTCAGATTTGCAATCCTTGCAAATCAACAACAGACTCAACAAGACTAGGAGATGCTTGACAAAAATGAAGAAACAATGGAATACCACCCTAATGGCAAATGGTATTTTGGTGTCTTGCACGGAAGACAATAGAAGGAGCCGCAGTAGGGCTAAACACAACTTTATTGCATGATGGTCAGGGTGAACATGAGGTAATGGCGGACAAAACAGCTCTATTTATAGTACACTGTACATTTGAATATCCCGGGTGGTAGCTCATTGGCTACTGTCCGCGTGACATCATAGATCGTCACACCCATCTTCTCCAGGTGTGGCGTGGCGGGAAGGTTTCCCACTCTTCAGGTATTCGGGGAATCTGTACCATGTGAGCCGGATGCTCGCTACTGCCACCTGTGGCCACTTAGCTCGCATCATTATACAGCTTGCTACAATGTGTCTCTGATTAGATACAATTGGATACATTGACTGGTTACATTCTGTTAAAGGGAAGCTTGCAACATTTATTCAATACATAACAGGTATTAAATTTAAAAATGTCAAAGTCAGGCGAGGCACATTTCAAAGCAATTCACTGTGGTTTTTGTAATAGCCATGTTACCACTGATGAGATTGTTGAATAATATGGGTCATGGATATAAAACATCAAGGACATCAGGAAGAGTTTCATACTTGTTGTATATGGATGGTCAATCATAGACTGTATGGTAAAACAAGGCCGGAAATCGAATCACTTGTGCACACAGTCTGAATATTGCAATGGATTTTGGAATAGAAAAATGCAATTTTAACAGTAAGAAAAGGAAAAGTTGTTGTTGGAAGGAATAAAGCTGGCAGAGGAAAGAACTGTACAGAATCTTGGATATGATAAAAGCTATAAGTACCGGTACTGTGGAATTTTATAAACAAATGACATAAACCGTGCAACAAGGAAAAGGAAGACTAGTGCAGGGTATGTAAGGAGAGTAAGAAAAATCCCAAAATTGGGACTGAATTGTGGGAAATAATCATAAAAGCAAGAAATGCCTGGGCAATGCTAGTGATAAGATGTAGTGCTCTAACTGTAGATTGAACAGTGGCTGAGTTGGATGCTTTTGACCAGAAAACAAGGAAACTGATGATTGCAAATCATGCTCAACATCCACAAAATGATGTGGATAGATTATTATTTTTTAAAATTAATTTTTATTATTTTTAATAATAGTACACAAAGAAAAAATACATCGATATGTAATAAAAAATAACATAGAAATACAAATTACAAGTAAAAATTAAAAGTAAAATCACATACTTAAAAATACAGTAATAACAGATAGTGTATATTCATTTTACCTTATTTAAACCCTCTTGTTTTGACATATACTATTTTAATGTGAAAAATACACTACCTTAAAAGAAAAACAAATCTAAACATAAGATAATAAATACCTCAGTGCTATGTACATTGCCTTGTGACTTGCAGAGCTGCCCAGCATCATATATTATAACTAAAAACTCATGTGACTTGGAGCTGGTCTGCTACCTTTACCTTCAGACAGTGTATAAACCAGAAATGGTTTCCAAATTATTCCAAATTTATTTTTATCGATGTGGATAGATTATATCAGCTACAGGAGAATGGAGGATGAGGATTTCTGCAAGTCAAACAGATGTGCAAGGGGGGAAAATGTCAATGAACATGTTCATAACAGTAATGAGAGGATTCTAAATGAAGTTTCTAGGAAAGGTATCATCAAGACTGCTGAGTCAAAAGATGAATACAGGGAAGAGGTGTTAAGGAATAGAATAAAGGTTTGGAATAATAAACCATTGCAATGTCAATATGTTACAAAAGGCATTGCCAGTGGGGATAGATTACGGAAGTTGCTGTCCTACTACATCCGGAAGGTCATATGCTCCCTATTGGTATAGTACCATATGTGCAAGTGCATTTTGTCTTGCACCAAGAAGTTCCACATCCACTGCCAAAACAAGTCCATAGTCCGGCAACTGGACTCCTCATATAAACAAATGTGTATGCATTGTTTTGGCACCCTCTGAAGATACCTATGAGATCTACACAGCTGTTGATGCAGCTATTAGGATGATCCCAATGTGGTTTAGTGGTGAGAGTGCTGGGCTAGCACTTGGCAAATCTGGGTTTTAGTCCCCATTGAGTTATGAAGCTTACTGGGTGACCCTGAACCAATCACTCCCTCTCAGTTCTCCCCTGTCTCCCATGTAGGAGCTCAACCATGTAGTCAGTAAGTCTGACTACTCATTGAAAGACTGGAAGTGTATAAGTGTAATGAAAAACATAAATAAACTGTCCACATCATCTGATATGACCTTCCCCCTTTGATGTTGCAATTAATTGTTTGTAGATCATCTTTCCATAACTACCCTCCTTTGTTCACTGTGCCCCTCTGTCATACCATGATCAAACAGACCTCTTACATAACACTCCACATAGGTGGCAGAATTGTCTTTAAAGCACATGCTGTATAAAGGGGACCACTATTTCCCCATGACAAATTATTTTTTTAAACCATTGTCAGTATTCTGTCTATCTCTTGAGGCTTACTGTGTGTTTGAAGGATTCCTGTTTTACCAGTCGTAAGTTGAACTTTGTTAATAAACCTTCACTTATGATTTAGTTTTCTCTAGCGAAGCACTTGTCTTTCACACACCTTGAATGCATAACTCGCTTGCAACCAGCTACTGTACACAAACCTTTGGGCTTTCACTTTCATTCCTGTATCATGAGAAGTCTGGCTAATGTCAAGAAGTCCATTCTCTGCTCTCAAAGATTTTCAGAAATGTATTTAGTGTCATGATTTGGCAGAAGGGGGAGGGGTCAAGTTTACAAGCTATCCGTGTACCTTGGGTATTAAGTGATTTGTGCTATAATACTTCCCAGAGAAAGATATGACCAATAGGGAACAATTGCCTGAATATTACGTGTTTCTTTGCTATTACATCCAAATATTTGACCGGCTAGTTTCTGCATTCTTTTAATTGTATTCGACAATAAATAGTGACTGCTGCGCCTTAACACATCACAGCCTAAGAAGTAATATTTTGTCATGCACCTCACGATTTTAATGCCTTGTCTGAAATCAAAGTAGTGTTACTTATTAGCACTTATATGCCATTCAGTCTCAGTAGTCTCTGCAATGACCTAATTGGGTTGTTGGAATCATGGCTTGGTTTTTTTAAATTGATTTTTATTAAATTTTTTAAACAGACATACAGAAAAAAAAGAAAACAATAACATTACAATACAGTAATACCTCAAAGATAACCTCAATGCAATATTAACTCACATTCATAGAGGCTAGCGCATAACAGTACTTATACTGATTGTTTACCATTTAACCACAATATTAGATACCACAATGTAAAATATTACTCAATCAAACAATAAAAGTTTTCTAAGCTACCTCTATAATAATTTTTTAATAATTACAAATCACCCTGTGAATATATACAATGCCCGGAGAGTTTAGTTGCTATTTCAACTCCAAAAACCTCTTTGCGATGGTGCAGGTTCTGAACTGTCATTTACCATAAGAGAATGCTCCACAAACGGTTTCCATATATTCCAAAACCTATTCTCTTTTAAATTATCTCGTTTCACTTTAATCTCCCATGTCAATTTGTCATTCAATGCTAGGCTCCACATTTCCTTGTACCATTCTCCGATCTGTATATCTACATCATTTTTCCAATTTCTAGCTATACATTGTCTACCTGTGGTCAATACAATTTCCAATAATTCTTTTTCCTCCTTATTCAAACACAAACCTTCCACATTTGTTAAAAGAATGGTACCTGACACCAACTTGCCCTTTTTACCCAATATTTCACCAAACTCCCCTTCTATTCTTCCCCAAAAATCCCTTATTTTTTTACAACTCCACCACATGTGTTCATATGTTCCATCTGTTTCTTTACATCTCCAACATAACTTATCTCTTTTATTGTCCATCTGATAAAGCCTTAGTGGTGTCAAGTACCATTGCCACAACATTTTAAAATTATGTTTCTTTAATTCTTACAGACATTGTTCTCATAATCCTCTTTTTCCATTTGTTTCTCCATTCAACCTCCCCAATTTTTATATTCAAATTTTGTTCCCACTTCCGCTTCAAGTCTTCCTGTGGATCATTACCCTTGTTCAATATAATATAAAGTTTGCTTACAAGACCATTAATGCCTCTTTCCCCTTTTCTGATCTTTATTACCAAATCCTCAAATTCCGTCTTATTTCTATCTAACCCTGCTTCTCTTTTATATTTTTTATTCCAGTTATCCGCCTTCAATTTCTGAAACCAATCCAAATTTAGCTTCTCAAGTATTTTTTCCTCTTAGTATCATCATCACACACTTTTAACCAATCCTTCAATAAAAGCACCCCATTTTTATCCAATATTTCCATTTTTTCCTTATCTATTTTTATTGGGAAACACCCCATATCCGTCAATTCCAAAATTGGAGAGAGATTTGGGACTATATCTTTCTTTACTTTCTTCCACACTTCCATGAGACCTCTCATCATAATATTATTTGACCTTTTCACCTTGTCCTTTATTCCCAAAAAAATCATACTACCAATGTTTCTATATTCTTTCATCTCCAGTTGCTCCCAAATTGTCTTTTCTCTTGCCAAGATCTTCACAACATTCTTAATTTGAAATGCTCGATAGTATGCTAACAAATTTGGCATACCCAAACCCCCTTTTTTCTGAGACAAGTACCATAGTTTCTTTGGAAGTCTAGATTTTTTACCACCATTACAAAAGCCATTGAACATCTTTTGAAACTCATAAATTTCCTTCTCCTTCAGATGGATTGCTAGTGCATCAAATAA
The DNA here is from genome assembly GCA_035047345.1 of Bradypodion ventrale. Taxonomy (NCBI): domain Eukaryota; kingdom Metazoa; phylum Chordata; class Lepidosauria; order Squamata; family Chamaeleonidae; genus Bradypodion; species Bradypodion ventrale. The sequence goes on from JAWDJE010000007.1 coordinate 462,730, forward strand.
AAAATTAATCTTTGGCAACAATATCATTTTACAAATAGCGATCCTTCCGAACCATGACAGCTTCAACTTCTGAAACTCTTGTATTTTATTCTTAAATTCCACTCTCAAGCTGTCATAGTTCAATCGTTTAAGTTCTTCTAATTTATTTGAGATAATTATTCCCAAATACTTCAGCTTATCTTTAATTTGTATATTAAGTGTCTCCACAATCCTACCCATCTCACTTGCTCCCAAATTACACAACATCAATTCTGATTTATCCCAATTTATCATTAATCCAGTTATAGCTTCAAATACCTGTAAGTGATCTTTGATCCTGTCCATTACCAGCTCCGGGTGTTTCACCATAAGCAATGTATCATCCGCATACATGCTCACTTTGTTACCCATAATCCCTTCTATATTTAAATCATCCCTTATATTTTTAGCTAGAATCTCCATTGCCATAATAAACAAAATAGGAGATAATGGACAGCCCTGCCTAGTACCAGCCTCTAAATTTACCACATCAGTAAGCTCCTCATTTACTCTAACCCTAGCGTTCCCTTTTTGATATAATAAATCTATTACCCTATTGAATCTATCCCCAAACCCATATTTTTTAACTATTTCTTTAATTGAAGACCACTGTATTGAGTCGAATGCCTTAAAAATATCTAATGATAATAAGCCCACCTTTTCCTTAGTTTGATTAACGTTATCAATTAAATCTAATACCCTTCTAGTCAAATCTGCCATATGCCGACCTTTTAGAAACCCAACTTGGTCTACATTTATGTATTCCCCCATAAAACTGTTTAATCGATTAGCCAATATTGCTGTGAAGATCTTAGCATCCTGATTTATAAGTGACATTGGTCTGTACGATTCCACTCTTTCCAGATTCTTGCCAGGCTTTGGCAGTAGAACGATTGTGGTGTTATACCATGAAGTCGGAATTGATCCTCCATCTAAGATATAATTATATAGCTTCACCAATTTTGGAATCACTACCTCCTTAAATTCTTTGTAAAACTCTGTCGATAATCCATCATCCCCCGGAGCTTTCCCCGTCTTCAACCCACTAATCACCTCCTTAACCTCTTTCTCCATTTTCTCCCTATGTTCTTGTTTTATTCCATTCCCTAACTGTCTCTCCAATATCTTTTTAAGCTTCTCCAGGTCTACTTCCTTTTTTGCATATAATAGCTGATAAAATTCCCTGACAATTTTACATTTATCTCCATTCTTATTATACCTTGAACCTTGCTTATCAACCAATACCCCTATTTCTCTTTTTTCCCTTTTAGCCTTAGCTGCTCTTGCTAATAATTTTGAACTTCTATTACTAAATTCAAAATATTCTCTATTTAAATAAATCAAATCTCGTTTAACTTTATCAATATCCTTACCCATTAGTTCTGCTTTAAGCCTTTGTAATTTCGTTAAAAAAAATTATCTTTACTTTTCGCATGATCCTCCTGTAATTGTTTTATTTCTCTTTCTTTTTCTATCTGTTCTGCTTTATATTTTTTATATTTAAAACTCGCCAATTTTATACTTTCCCCTCTAAAAACCGACTTCATGGTATCCCATACCACATTAAAATTAACCTCATTATTATCGTTCCACTTTCTTTCCATCGTTCCAACTTTCTTTCCATCTTCCCATAATCTGCTCTTTACATTTCTGATCTTTAAACAAATTAGGATCGTACCTCCAATTTCTGACTCTTCGAGTATCTTTTTGTACTTTCAATTCCAAATATACTTTAGCATGATCCGATTCCTTGATAATCCCAATTTCCATTCCTTCTATGTCTTTAATCAAATTGTTGGTAAGAAAAACATAATCTATTCTTGAGTAGGTCCCATGAACATGTGAAAAAAAAAAGAATATGCCCTTTCAGAGCCCTTAAACTCTCTCCAAGAATCCTTCAAACCCATAACATCCATCCATTTATCCAAAACCTTCCCTTTCAAGCCAATTCCACTTCTTGATATATTTGTACAATCTAACCCTGACCTTATCAAATTAAAATCTCCAGCCACAATAGTTTTTGCAACGTTCTCTAATTCCACTATTTTCCGAATTTTTTCAAGGAACTCCGCTTGATGATCGTTTGGAGCATAAATATTTACCAACATGATTTGCTCATCCTCCAATTTTCCTCTTACTATCAAATATCTACCCTCTTGGTCAACAACCCTTTTTGTAATCTCAAATCCTAATTTTTTAGAAATCATGATTGCCACCCCTCTTGCTTTTGATGTTCCAAACGCCATCTCATAGTGTTGCATCCATCCTAAAAAAAGTCTATTCGTGTCTTTTGACTTCTGATGGGTTTCCTGTAAAAACAGTATATCTGGTCTATCTTTCTTCAGCGCCAATTCCAGTCTCCGTCTCTTAAGAACAGAACCTGTACCCTTCACATTCCATGATATTATTTTAATACTTCCCATAACCTACTTCCTTTCCAAGCTCTAAACTCTCCATCGGGCGTGCCACCAATCACCCCTTACCCCTATAACATACAAAACTACATAGAACACACACTATCTCTCTCCCCACTTTCTTACAAAAAAAGCCGCCTTTGACAACCAAAGAGGGGAGAGGGGGGACATGCAAGATGTGCCTCCCTACCGGTGCTACGCGCTATTCACCATTCTATATTGATTAAATGCTTTAAATTGTTATAATCTGATTCTCATTACTCCTTACTTGTCTCCTCCTCCACCATGATCAACGACAGCTCCTCCTCCTCCTCCCTTCGCTGCGGTGTTCCACCTGTTGCCCCACCAGCCTCCTCCCTCCCATATTCCCTCCCCAATGCTCCCGATTCCATCAATTCCCTCTTAAGATTTATCCATTCTTCCGAATCTACTTTTACCAGTTCCAACAAACTCAAATACTCCAATGGATTGGTCCCTTCATCAATTACCTGCATTCTTTTATCATAAAAAAAGCACAGTTGCTGCGGAAATCTCCAGTTGTACCTTATATTTTTACTCATCAATAATTTGGTTACAGGCCTCATCTTATACCTCCACGTTCTTTCTTTCAACGAAATATCATTGTAAACTTCTACGTCAGAGCCATCAAATTTCAAAGCATCAGGACCAACACGTTTCAAATGGGCCATTACTTTTAGCTTATCTGCCCAATTTGCGAATTTTACCAACACATTTCTTTGAACCACCCTCCCTCTTCTTGGACCCACCCGGAATACACTTACAAAATCTTCCTGGACAAATTCTTTTCCCATATTCAGACCATTTAACCACTGAACCACTCTTTCCCTTAACAAGTCCGGAGTTCGTTCCACGACCTGACGGATCACAATATTCTGCTTTCTCATCATATCTTCCACAGCATCAATCCTTCTCTCTTGTTCCTCCAATTTCAGCTTATTCTCCCGCACCACCTCCTGAGTCCCTTTTATTTCCTTTTTTATGGCAGTTACCTCGGTTTGAACCAATTTCACATTTCCCTCAATTTTTTTCAAGCTTAAGTCCACCTTTTTTGAAAAATCTGCAACAGATGATACCACCTTATCTTGCTTTTTCATCATTTCATTTCTGTCTTTCACCCTTGAATCCTCATTCTTCTCCAATTTCTGAAACAGCCTGCCAATTTCCACCATAATTTGAGTTTGATCGTAGGGCACTGTGGGCGGGGATGAAGACTGAGGGGCTTCCTCCATTGGCACTTTTTCCTTCTTCTTAGGCTTCACAGCTGGGTCTTCTTCCTTTGCTTTCCCTCTTGTACCTTTATCCATAGTAGTACAGTATATAAAAGCCCAAAGTTGCAGATTGTTGTAAAAATTAGTCAAACAAATAAGCCTATAACGCTGCAACCCCTGGTTCCACAAGTCCAAGAGGGAAACTTATATTAAGCAGAAGTCCAAAGAGTTATTGTAATCCACAAAAAAGGGCAGAAGGAACCAATACTCCCAACAGGCAGCTGAGAAGAAAAAAAAGAAGAGTGAAAAAGAAAATAATAATCCACAGCGGGTCCGTTTCCCCAGAGCAATCAGTCCAGCCAGTCGTCTTCCACACTGCAATGTGAGTGCTCCAAGGAAACAGTCACCCAAAACTTCTCCTTTAAATCCAAGCCGCCGAAAAGTAAAAAGAAAAAAAGGGAGGGGAGACTGGAGGGAGAAAAAGCCCAAAATCCAAACAGGAAAGCAGGAGAAGTGAGAAGCAATCTTTTCCAAAAAAGTTAAGTATTTATAATCCACACGGTGAAGGAGCAAAAAGAAGCCCAATTAATCCTTCTCTTGAAGCGGACAAGTCAAAACGCCATTTTCCAGCGGCTGCTTTAACTTCTGGGTAAAAGCCCCCCTTCTTCTTCTATGGAACGGCAAACTTTTTCCAAACACTTTAAGCTGGGAAATGCACTGTTACCTTCCAATATTATAGCCCAGACAAGTATTTTTTAAACCTCTTTGTTATCGTCAAATCACGGCGTGGTCCTTCTGGTGTGCGAAAAAATCATAAACCCAAACACAATCACTTTCGTTTTCCAGGACCGCCGCCATTAACGAAACAACCACTTGTTTTCATCTACTTCCACCCATTTCCATTTCAAAGTCCGGGCTCGTTAAACAAAATCTCCAGCTAAGTTTATTCTTTAGTACTCCATTCATGCACTTACATGCAACTGTTTTCGTGCCAAACAACTTCTTGCCAGCTCCGAAGCTTCTCCGCAGTCTCGCTGGTCCTGTTCTCGGCTCCTCGGCAGAAAAGCCGCGACTGCCGTCGCAGGCCTCACCCGCCCAGGAAAACCTCCCGAACTTCGACCATCCGACTTCAAAAGTTCCCGAAATTTTCCAAAAAGACAAGCAAGATTCTTATCTACAGAAGTTGCCACTTTAAAAGTTTCCCATTTCACTCCGACACATTAATTACCACTTTGTTAAGCGCGAGCGTCCGAGTCAAGATGTTACTCGTCGGCCATCTTAGCCACGCCCCCCCATCATGGCTTGTTTTGACATCTGAATCCACAGCTATGGCTTGTGCAGGTAAGACCCTAGATATGATCCAATTGGCAAACAATGGAATAGATAACCATTGTCGGTCTCTTCCAATCCAACAGTTTTACTAATCTGTTTTACATAACTGCCCAGTAACTAAATCTCCCATTGCTCCTTCTTGTTCAAAACTCATTTGTTTGTTTTATTTATTTAAAATATTTCCCCCATTCTTTTTATTAAAAATTAAAAAGAATATTATTCTGTACATTACTCAGAACCAGGAGCTTAGAAGTAGAACTATATTAAAAGTCACCATATATATATGGTTACTTGAGCTGGAAACTACACGCACGCACACAACTGCTCAAGTGCTCACCTGTTCAGAATGAGTTAATACATTCCCATCTTCATTCTAAATCAGTTTTGTGATATTGAGTTGCCAGATCTAGGTACACAGTGTCTCCTCATTTCTTGAACCATGATTGGCTGGGATCATGCAGTCAGAAGGAATACAGTAGTGTATTGCCAAAAGAGCAACAGAGATCAGTGGCTATGAGCAGCTGAGGCCAATATAGTCTGCTAGTCTCAGTTCTTTCCAAACAATGGATCATATAACTGAGGATGTTCATTCTCCCAAAAGAAATCATGGCCTCACCAAGAGATCAAGATCCTGCAAAGATGGCGTTGGACTGGAAGCTTTTCTAGAGTGATAAAACAGTATTATTTTTGTAATGTGTGTCAAGGAGAAGAAGCATTTTGGGGAAGCAAGATAATCCATGGCTGGCAGCCTTTGAAGGGCCTAGCCTTTTAAGGATGCATTCCATGCTTTCAGAAGTTCTTTCTTTCTGAAACAAGGAACCCTGATCCTCCACCTGTTTTTGAATGGCAGTTCTAATGATCCTTCACCCCACTGGCTATGTTGTCTACATAGAATCCAACAACATCTGGAGGGCCACACATTCTCTATCCTGGTTTACTACATACTGGTCATTTTTAGTAGCATGTGCATGTTCCTTTATGTCTCAGTTACTGAATAAGTTCCCTCTAACAACACAGGCTTTTATCTCCCTTTTTTAGGTAGCAGATCTGATTATTTTAGCTATTTATACCTCAGAATTTCTTATGATCTTTTATCTGGATCCCATTAATTATTGGAAGGATGGTTACAAAAGATTTGATTTTACCGTACTCCTGATTGCTTACCTCCCATACACCATTGACAGACGCAACCCCAAAATGCACCACACTGCAACGGTACTGAAAGGTTTCCAAGTACTACGGGTTCTCAAACTGATCTACTACAGCCCAGGAATGAGGGTAAGTAGATTTGTTTTGTGTAGTGTTACAGAAAGCTCTTGAAGTAACAACTGCTCCACCTTTGTGTGTGTGTGAGTGTGAAAGAAGGTTTTGATTCCTCACATAAGCTAAATCGGGTGCCCAATTTTTTTGGGCCGTGGGTTGGTCACTATGGCCAACGGGCCAGATCTGGCCCCCAACACCAATTCATCCGGCCTGCAAAGCCCTTGTATGGGTGCATTTTACTTCTGCTTCCGGGAGCAACGAGGGCTTTGTGGGCCAGATGAATTGGCATTGGGGGCCGGATCCAACCCATGGCCGTAGTTTGGGCCCTCTTGAGCTACATCATCACCATCATTGTAAATATGCTCCTCTTTTCTCAGCATTGCTGGTGCAAGAGGCAGTCCCAAGGGTCAAATCTGAACATTAGGCTTCAACTCCTAAAAATATGAGAAAGATAACATGTTTGCAAAAATAATTGCTTTTAATTTCAGGAAGCAAATTAGTAGCTATTAGCAATTGCTTTAAATTGGTGGCCAAAGATTTTGGAATTACTTCAGTTGATGAAATTAGTACAAGTACAGGGAATTTCTTGCCATAATGTTTGGTTATTGCTGCTGCTTCATCAATGCAGGATCGATTCCTTATTTTTAATTTGAAAAGTTTCAACTGTTAAGATTAATTAATACTTATATTTGGAGAATGCAGTGGTCACATGCTGGGCTTGTGTCTATTAAAAACAACAGCTACTTTGGAGACAGCTAGTAAGGAAAAATGGTCAAATATTTTTACCATATAAAGAAACCCATTCATGGATAGTGCAGGAAGAAAAGATCTAAATCATTTTACGAAAGTCTCCACAGTTGTCTTTTTTGAGTATAGGTTTCCTCAGGTGGCCATTGGGAAGAAAAGTCCTGTTCTATTGCTTCTCTGTAGCTAAAGAGATAAAAAAGTGATCTCAGAAGAAAGTAAGTGAGAATAAGAATAAGAAACTAAGCAGATTTAGAAAGCACTAGAACAGTGATAGCCAACCTTGGCACTCCAGGTGTTCTTGGACTTCAATTCCCAGAAGCCCTGATCAGCTTCTGGTAATTGAAGTCCAAGAACACCAAGAGTGCCATGGTTGGCCATCACTGCACTAGAAGAAGAAAAAGCACTCTTAGGCCATCTGATCATCTGGCCATGCCAGGGCCGTGATTTCAGATCCTTCACTGCTTGTGTTGGTATTCAGATGTAAGACTGACTGTGCAGAGAAAGGCATGTGGCACAACCCACTCTTGAGTTGGATCACTTCAAACTGGCAGGCAGGAGTCTATGCTCAAATAACATTGTGTCACCTGGATATGAGCTTGATCATGAATGACTTTGGGAGTTATGCATGCTCAGGCCATGTTTGTACTTGGATGAGAGATCACCAGAGACTACCAGGGATTTCTAAATTAGGCTGGGGAAGAATCCTGCCAGAAGCTTTAGAAAGGCACAGCTAGGTATAGCTGACAGCACAGTGCTTGACGGACTGATTAGCTGCCTCTGTTTAAAGCACTTTTCTATTAGAAACCCCCTCCAAAGGAACCCCACTCAGACTTTATACTTGGAAGACTAGAAACAGCTCCCAAATAATAGTCCGAATGGTACATGGATGTCAGAATCATTTCCAGACTCTATTTGCTGAACTCACTGCTGACATCTGTTGTTAGGATCAGGTAATTTTCCTAATTGTGTTACCATGGCCAATACTTTGTTTCAAAATGTAGTGACTGGGGACTACTGGTTTCACTAGGGAGATCTAAAAATACATCTTGATTTTTCTATAAAAGACAAGTTCTCTGACAATGATGCAATTGTCATGACACATTTTTTGATTTGATTTAATTCCATCTAACCCTACATTTGGATTTCTTAGTCAGTAATATTTGATCTGTAAACTGATTGATGTGAAGAGACATCAACCTATGATGACTGACACATCTCTGGCATGACAAGCTTCCATTTCATAAAAAGTCTCCAACTACTGCATCATTGGAACAAACAGGTTGGCATGCATGATATACCCTCGGGTGTCTGAATCTTGCTTGTAACTTTTGCAGGGCCAGTTTTGTGGATTAGTAAGAGTTTAAGAAAGGTTTTTTTTTTTTAAAAAACCTGCAGTTCCTGGAATTTTTGTAAGCTTTGTCTCATGCCTCTAGGTACAAGAATACATAGCCCATGCAGGCCAGATCTGGGCCCTGACATATTTCATCCGGCCCACACAGCCATACAGGCATGTTTTACTTCTGCTTCCAGGAGCAATGAGGGCTGTGCGAGGGCTGTGTGGGCTGGATGACTTGGTATTGGGGGCCAGATCTGGCCTGCAGGCCATAGTTTGGGCACTCCTGACATAGAGGGTAAGCCATGTCACTAGGGGATTGTCAGGCTGGCAAAAAGGGAATGAATTAAGCCTCCTCTAAAAGCAAAACAAAACCCAAAAACAAACCAACAAAAAACAAAGCCATGGATTTCCAGACCCTGCTGATGAGGACCAGGAGCTTGGCTTGGGAGAAGTCTGTCTGCACTCCAGAAATTCAGAGAATGTTCAGAGAATCAATGAAATGTTCTGTTGCTTTGCCGCTTGCTATGTATGTACAATGCTACCTTAAGAAATGTATGAATGTAACCTGACCACAATTACAATGTAGCACAGCTGTTAAAGGAACGCAAGCAAGCTGCCCATAGAGGGCAGCTGCGAGTGTTCAACTCACATGGTTCTCATTCCTCAAATCACCTGCAGCCGCGGGAACTCCCCGCAATAGCAAACTACTACTGATCCTCCACTGAAGATGGGCGTGACCAGGACGACGTCACGCCGGTAGCAGCCAATGAGCTACCGTGCAGCAAGATTCAAATGTATTGTACTACTGTATATAATGTGAGGTATCTCCGCCATTACCACATGTTCATCCTGATCATCAACCAATAAACCTGTGTTAGTCCTTACTGCGACTCCTTCTTTGTCTTCCGTGCAAGACACCAAATTGGCGACGAAGGTGGGATCGATGGCGAATCCCAAGGTCAAGCCGTACCAGTTCGATGTCAGCGAGCCCAAACAATGGGAGCTCTACGAGTGCCAGTTTCGGCATGCCATGGAAGCTGCAGGCGTCGACGACGACGCAAAGATGCGCTCCCACTTCCTGGCTCAGGTGGGGCCGGCCACACTGCGGATCCTGATGACCCTGGTGGCCCCCCGGAAGTGGACGAGGTGCCCATCGACCGTATCCTGGAGAGACTGCATGAGCATTTCCAGCCGCCCGTCTCGATCTTCCCAGCCCGGGTCGCGTTCCACAGGCGAGACCAGCGACCGGGCGAATCCGTGTCCGCCTACGCGGCGGCCCTCAGGCTTGCAGCGGTGCATTGCCAGTGGGACGACCTAGACCAGGCCCTCCGTGACCGCATGCTGTGTGGTTTGAGGGACGAGGAGCTTCAGAGGAGGCTCATGACCCGCGACCATTGCCTCACGTTCAACGAGGTACTGCGGGAGACCCAAGCAGCCGAGGAGGCCAGGAGTGGAGTCCGGCTGTTCAAGTCCCGAGGGGCCACGTCCGAGAGGGCCAAGTCACCAGTACAGGCGGCCCAGCGGACACCAGCGAAGATGGCCTGGCGGGCCCCCAAGCCGCCCGCCGGCGCACCAACGTCGTCCGAGGAGTCATCCACTACCGTCCAGCGAGGAGGACGACGTCCAGAGGATCAAGAAGCGAGGTGAGAAGCGGCAGACCCGTGAATGGGAGGATCGCCGTTGCGACGGTTGTGGGGCGGCCCACGACCGCACGAGGTGCCCGTTCCGAAAGGCCGAGTGCCACAACTGCGGCCGAAAAGGACACATCGCCCGAGTATGCAGGCGCGGGCGAGTTGAGGACAAGGGCAGTTCCAGCCATCCCCAGACGCACCAACGAAAGGCGGCCGGCACCAGGAAGGTCTCAGCCAGCTACAGCGAGGAAGGCGTGAACCGCGTGGGCCTGGAGCACCGGCGGTTTTTCATAGAGGTACTGTTGCAGGGGGTCCCAGTGAGGATGGAGATAGACTCGGGGTCATCTTATTCCATCCTGTCCCAAAAAGAGTTTATGCGCATTCCCCCAGAGAAGCGGCCCAAACTGCGGGCCATGAGATCCAATCTACGGGACGTGCAGGGAAATGGGATCCCGGTGTTGGGGGTGGGGAACTTCAAGGTGAAGTTCAAGAACGACTCCGAGAAACTGCCCCTAGTGGTCCTCAAAGGGGGGAGGTGCTGCCTTTTGGGAACGCAGTGGTTTGCTCCCTGGGGATCGAGCTGTCCGGCATTAACACCATCGAGACTGACCCAATGCGGGACGTGTGCGACGCACACCCGGACGTTTTCAAGAAGGGGCTCGGGAAATACAAGGGCCCCCCGGTCTCCTTTGAACTGGACCCAGAAATCCGGCCCATCCGCCTAAAGCCAAGGAGAGTGCCCTTCGCCCTCAAGGACAAGATCGAGGTGGAACTGGACAAGTTGGTGGGGCAGGGGATTTTGGTTCCAGTTGACTCGGCGGAGTGGGAAACGCCGATTGTTACAGCCCTCAAGTCAAATGGGGAGGTCAGGATTTGTGCGGACTATAAATGTACGATAAATAAGGCCATTCGGCCAAATGCATACCCGGTGCCCGTGGTCAGCCATTTGCTGGCCACGTTACATGGGGGGAGGTGTTTCGCCAAGCTAGATCTGGCCCAGGCGTACCAGCAGCTCTCTGTAACCCCGGCTGCTGCCGCCGCACAAACGATCGTAACGCACAAGGGAGCGTTTAAGGTAACGCGCCTTCAGTTTGGCATGAATTCGGCCCCCGGAATCTTCCAGTCCCTCGTGGAACGCCTTTTAAAGGGGCTTCCAGGTGTCCTCCCATACTTCGACGACGTGTTGATAACAGCGGGGAGCGAATCAGAGTTAGCCAAGAGGCTAGATGGGGTTCTCTCAGTGTTCGAGAGGGCAGGACTTCGATTGAGGAGGGACAAGTGCGTATTCTTCGCGAGGGAGGTTGAGTTTCTAGGGTTTAAGGTAACCCCGGACGGAATCAAACCCTCCGAGTCCAAGGTTGCGGCCGTGAGAGACGCCCCTCGCCCCACCGCGAAACTGGAGCTGCAGTCATTTCTAGGGCTCCTAAATTTCTATCACTCCTTCCTGCCTCGGAAGGCATCGGTTGCGGAGCCACTGCACGCGTTACTTAAGAAGGATGCGGTTTGGCGGTGGGGGGACAAGCAGGAGAGAGCATTCAAAGAGCTCAAGTCACTCCTATCTTCGGATGCTGTCCTGACTCACTTCGATCCGAAAAAGCCAGTGGTACTAGTCTGCGATGCGTCCCCGGTGGGGGTGGGTGCGGTCCTGTGCCACATGTTGGAGAGCGGGAGGGAAGCCCCGGTGGCGTACTACTCAAGGTCCCTCTCGAAGGCAGAGCGCAATTACGCGCAAACAGATAGGGAGGCCCTAGCCATAATTGCGGGAACAAAGAAGTTCCACGATTTCCTATACGGCCGCGAGTTTACGGTGGTGACGGATCACAAGCCGCTTTTGGGGATCTTCACTACCGGCAAGCCCACCCCGCAAATTTTATCCCCCAGGATGCTGCGTTGGGCCATTTTCCTCAACGCCTACCAGTATGAGCTGGTCTATCGCCCAGGGAAGGAGATCTCACACGCGGACGCCCTGTCCCGATCCCCTCTCCCTAGTTTAGGGGACCCTACATGCGAGGTGGAGCAGGAACACCAAGTCCTGCTGATTGAGTCTCTCGACTCACCCCCAATTGTCCCGTCCGACCTCGCCAAGGCCACGGCGGCTGACAAGATACTGGCCCAAGTTAGTTCCTGGGTTAGGAAAGAGTGGCCCATTTCTCCCCCCGAGGAGCAGTTCAAGCCGTTTTTCAGGCGCAGGGTAGAGCTTTCCCTGGAAAGGGGCTGCTTGCTCTGGGGCCAGCGAGTAGTTATCCCAGAGAAGCTGAGGGCCAAGGTGCTGAGGCTACTGCATACCAGCCACCCCGGGATCGTGCGCTCCAAGGCTCTGGCCAGGAGTTTCTTTTGGTGGCCCCAGATAGACGGGGACATAGAACGCTTAGTGGGCACGTGCGAGAGCTGCCAGAGCTCTCGGCCCGAGGAGTCCCGGTTACCCCATAGGGAATGGGATACGGCCCGCGGGCCATGGTCCCGGATCCATGTCGACTTCGCTGGCCCTTTCCGCGGGTCCATGTTCCTACTGGTAGTCGACTCCTACTCCAAGTGGTTGGAGGTAATTCCCATGAACAGCACTTCCTCTGCCGCAACCATCAAACAGTTGCGCAAGCTCTTTGCCTGCTTCGGCCTGCCAGACGTCCTTGTGAGCGATAAGGCTAGTACCTTCACGTGGGCAGAGTTCAAGACGTTTATGGAGAGGAACGCCGTCAGGCACATAACCGCTGCCCCGTTCCACCCTGCCACAAACGGTCAGGTAGAGCGCCAAGTGCGCACTACGAAAGACGCACTGCGGCGCATGGGTCCCGGTGAGTTGAACCTGCATCTGTGCCAGTTCCTCATCTGCTACAGGACAACCCCCTTAGCTTCAGGTTTTTCCCCAGCCGAACTCCTCATGAGGAGGCGCCCGGTAACACTTTTTGACCGGATGGATCCGTCCAGGGTGGAGGATGAAGGGAGAAATATAAGCATAGGGGGAGAGAGCTCCAAAAGTTTTTCGGTAGGGGACCCGGTTCACTGCAGGAACTACGTGGCCTCGGGGCCAGCGTGGGTACCAGGGACAATTGTCGAGCAAACGGGGCCGGTATCCTACAGGGTCGAGACTAGTTCAGGTCTACTCTGGAGAAGGCACGCCAACCAACTCAGAAGGCGGGTCACCGGTGAGGGGGAATCAGCGTTAGGGTCCTCCCCCACCCGCATTACCCAAGGGGGAGATACGGCGGAACCCGCGGATACAAACGCATATCCTGGGTCCCCAACCACAAAGGAGGATACTTTGAAAGAGAGGGATCAGTTTGACGATGATTATGAGTTGCAGTACCAGGGGGGTGTAGCGGAGTGGTCCCCCACCCATCCTAGCGAGAAGAGGGGTTTCAGTTCAGCCCCTGGTACCTCCAGTCCCCCTAGCCCTTTTGTTTTAGAGTATACCATAGCTCCAGCTCCCCGGAGACCAACACCCCCAAGACAGGCAACAGGGGCGAGTCCGCCCACCACAGTCTCTAGAACTCCCGGACAGGGAACGGGGGGTGGCGAGGCCACGAGGGCCTCTTCATCGGTCCCGAGATTCGTGCTAGGGGGGTCCCCAAACTCCTCAAACGGTAGGCAGGGATTCACTTCCCAACTATTCATTCCATTCCCGTCCCCCAATGCAAGGTTACCACAGATGCCACACCGAGCCACTAATGAGTCCCCCCTTTCCATTGCGGGGCGGGACTCCGTGGAACCAGGAGCCACCGGCTCCCCTGTGTTAAGTCAAGCGGCCGCACGCCCAAGGCGCACGTGCGGCAAGCCACAATGGTTGAGGGACTTCGTCCCATCCTAGGGGGGAGGGATGTTATGTATGTACAATGCTACCTTAAGAAATGTATGAATGTAACCTGACCACAATTACAATGTAGCACAGCTGTTAAAGGAACGCGAGCAAGCTGCCCATAGAGGGCAGCTGCGAGTGTTCAACTCACATGGTTCTCATTCCTCAAATCACCTGCAGCCGCGGGAACTCCCTGCAATAGCAAACTACTACTGATCCTCCACTGAAGATGGGCGTGACCAGGACGACGTCACGCCGGTAGCAGCCAATGAGCTACCGTGCAGCAAGATTCAAATGTATTGTACTACTGTATATAATGTGAGGTATCTCCGCCATTACCACATGTTCATCCTGATCATCAACCAATAAACCTGTGTTAGTCCTTACTGCGACTCCTTCTTTGTCTTCCGTGCAAGACACCAAACCGCTGGACCAACAATTTTCCATAAAGCAGCCCTATAAAGAACGAGCAATGGGATGGCAGAACAACGCAGCATCTGGGATGCAGTACTTTGAGATGCAAAAGAGCAGTCAAAGTGAACAGCCAAGACATAAAACTCAATTCTGTGATGGAAATATGCAATGGTTGATCCACGCGATGAGTGTTATAAGCAAATTCATTCCTTCTGGGCAGCCATGATAGCAAATATCTGCTAATGTTTAGTCTCTGTTCAGGTGTCTTTCTTTGCATTATTTTTAACTCGATGGTGGGTCTTTTTCTGCTGTTCTGTAATAGCTTTTGTTTTATAGCAAACACATTGCTTTGTTGTGAGGCTGGCAGTGTGTTTAACTATGATGTATGAAAGGCCCTTGAGTATTTGCACTTTATAAGTTTACTGAATTTATAGACCAGCTTTCAGTCCTCAGGCCTCCCAAAGTAGTTTATAATAAAAACACACACATTAAAACAATACAAATGATAAAATAAACCCACTGTTGCAATAGAAGGGTGTCTCTTTTCATATGTGTGTGTGTGGGGTGGTGGTGGTGGTGGTCTGTTGCTAGACTCGTAGATTTTTCAGATCCTACTGTTGTCCTTCACTTCTTCGGCTTTGTAGTAAAACTACTGGGGGAGAGACTTGCTGCACAAAACTGCACTAGGCCAGAAACCCACCTAGTGATCTTATCTAAGAAGAATATCTTGATCGGATTGCTAGAGTCAATACAATCATAGGTCTTTGGAGGACAATTCCTCCAGACATCTCAGGGCAGCCATCTTGCTTTAGGGAGTTCAGAATTCCAGTGCCATTTGTGTTACTAAGCAATAGCATCACCCTTGGTTGGGGTAAATAACGGTATTCAGTGACTATATTGGATCAGACCACGAGTCAAGTCACTGGCTGGCAGAGGCTATCTCACAGGTATTTCCCCCCCCCCCATCCCCAAAACTTAGTCAGTTTATCAATTGAGTTGCTATTGCCATCTCTGCCTCAAAAACGGCATTCAGAATGGTTACTGTTTCGTTTTTGTACAGATTTGGACCATGAAACTGGCAAATAAATAGGACCTCCATTTCTGAAAACATCCCACTGAACAATACTCCTCACAGTTTCATTTGATTCATAAATATCTGAGGGAGGGTATCCCAAATTTACAAGATGTAATATTGTACATCCCCTTCTTTTTTCTTTTTCCTTCTTCGGTCTTTAGGGTTGTCTAGGATTAAATCAGGGATTCTAAACCTGCGGCCCATGACACCATTTCATGTGGCCCACCACCACCTCCACCACACCAGGAAGTGCCATGTGGTGGAGGAAGGGCAAAATGGCCATCCAGTCCCCAAAGTTGTCTGAGGGAGCGTGACCCAGCCTCCAGTTTATAAAGGTTGAGAACTCCTGGATTAAATAAATTTCATTCAAGTAATTGTATTGATGTTAAAGACACCACTTGCTCTGTCTTATCTGGACAAGGTTGTATATTTAAAGTTTTGAAATGAAAATGCCCACTTTATGGTGTTTTAGGCAACCAGTTCTTGTTTTGTAGCTTTGAATAAGTAAAAGGATGACTTTCTCTTGCAGAATAAAAACAATGTGATTTCCATTTGCAGAAAAAAATACTTGCGATAAAAATAAAATAACAGTATGCAAATTAATGTGGGGGACTGTTATAATCTATCAAAAGATGGTTAGGTAGTAAATTTAGCTGATTCTTCAAGTAAACACAGACCTTTTCTGTTTGTCTACCAGTAGAAATAAACAAGGGCTGCAGTGGTTGATGGGAATAAGCACTGCCATAAATTTATGCACATCCATGCAGAGGAATGTTGGTGCTAATACATTGAGTCTAGAGACTGTTGGGACATGGTTTTCTCCTAACAACCTTGGAGGTTTTATTTTCCATAAGAAGCTAATGTATGCATTGTGGCTGTTCAGCCCAAGTTTCTGTTAATCTTTAATTGGCTTGGGAGTTCAGCAGAAGTGGGACATTTATAGGCACAAAGCTCTTATAATGATCACTTTTGAGCCTTTATCCCACTACTTTTGATCTTGGACTTCAGTTATCACCAGGTTTTTATATGCTAATTATCCAGTGTTTCTGGAAAAGATATTGGGAAGGAGGTATATAAAACAACCAGCAGTTATACAAAGTAAATCAGGCATTCAATTATCTTTGCAAATAATACTAAAGATGAGATGCTCCATATAAAATTGGGAAGGGAGTGAACTATTTAATACATAATTAAACCATGGAACTCATTTTTTTTTTTAGTGTAGAGAAAACATTTTATTTACAGAAATGTGAGCACAAGGATATTTTGGAAAGACGCATCAAAGCCCCAATCATGTATACAGTCTCCTGATCCTAAATATAGCAGGTTTTACTTTTGAGTAGACATGAGGAGGATTGCACTGCTAAGTTCTGATTCCAAATACACTGATTGCGTCACTTCCAAGTAAACATGCTTATGACTGAACTGTGAGGTTGCATGAATCTTTGATCTGTAGACCACCCAAAATCTGGAGTCTTGTTCTCCCAGGGGTTTTAAAGATTTCCTCTTGGAGTGCTGGATCCCAGCCAGGGTCACTGTAATATCTATCTCATTTTATTCTTCTCCCCAAAGCCTTTGACCAGGGCAGAGACACAATTTTAGACTTGACAGAACATTTGCTTAAAGAAGGATACTGATTTTCCTAGTTTTCTCCTAAGGAGAGCACTTACGCTTTCTTCCTAGCTTGTACTTTGTGTTAGCAACAAGATTTTCCTCTTTCACTCCTTCATGCGGAGGATGTGGGAGGTTGTTTATATCTTGCATGCATTATAATTTATTAATTGCAACCTAAATAACCCCTCAGAAAGGAAATTGTACAAGGTTGGGAAACATGTAACACCTTCATAGAATGGTCCCCTTTTATTAATTACGAAGCAACAACCTCTTTACAACTTTCTGCCTTCCACCTCAGTGCAATAAATTTCCACCTTGAGGATATAATTTCCTTATTGTATTCTACACAGAGAGGTTCTGTTAGACACAATTTTACCTGTGATGTAGGCACCATTTGGCTTGCAAATAAATGTTTAGAAAGCCAAGTTGCCCTGAACTTTACCCTTTTGGGTAGAGTGGTGGTGAAATTTCAACATTGTTTGTACATTTTCAAAGTTTGGCGGCACAAAGACCCTTTTTTAACAGCAGATGCCTCAGGAACTGGTGTGGCTTCTTTAAAGCATAGAAGGATGCAAAGGTGGGACCAGGGGATCAAAAGTTATTGGATATAAATATACAAGGGGCACTTGCTGGCATGTTGCTGTCACTGGCATTTTTATAGCTCTCCTGTTGGCTTCAGTTTAAAGGAAGTTGACTTTTTAAAGATTGTATCTAAAGCCCTGATTGACTGAACCACCATTACATAGCTTTATAAAAATGTTCCATGCTGTGGAGTGTAAATGGGTTGTTCCTCTGTTTTATTCTGAGCGCCAGATTCTAAAAGCTTAAGAGCTTGATCATGCAGGGTGCTAAACCTGTTTATTATTTTTTTGACTGTTTTTTATTTATTTACACAAATCCTTTATGGTAGGATGTCTGCCTCTGTTGATGCTGTGGTCACACGTGGCTATCTCATGTGGCATAAAACAGCTTTTTTAAAATTTAAACTCCTTTCTCTTGCTGGTATGAAGTTATCAATGCCAAGTAGTTATAAGTATGGGATGGCCACCCTTACCTCTGGTGTATCATTACTAGCTCATCAAAATGTGCAGGACTGGTGCTCACACCTCTTGATTGTGGCATGTTAAGTACTCACGTGCATGCACTGAAAATAGTGGTGAGGAAAGGCTCTATTGTGCCTCACAGTGCAGTCTTCATGCTCAAGTATTGTGCATGCATGGGGAAGAATCACACCCTGCATGCTTTGATTTTGTACAACTCTAGACCATGGAGCTGAAGGCAAAGGATATAAGTGCATTTAGCTCTGTATTGGACTGTGAGACCATCATTTTGATTTTTTCCTTCCAACACCCTCTTGAAGTATGTTGCTAGTGATTTAATGTGACCCAAAAAGAGTTTAAGCTGTGAAATTAGTTTTGATGTGGATAATACTGCTTAGCACAACTCTACTGGAGCTGTACCTAAACTGTAAAGTTAAGATATATGAACCACATCAAATTCACAGGGTTTTTTTTTTTTGTGGGCGGTGGGAGATATTCAAGTAAGGCTTGCCCTACCATTAGGTAGACTTTGGAAATATTCACAATGAAGCTAAATTCATTAACATTAATGTGACAATGTCACTCATTTTAGTGAATTATATCAAATTAATTCATTATATTAAAAGTTAATAATATGCTAGTTGCTATGTCTTCTGTTCTACTTCTATGATGTTGAAACATACTACAGGAAATTATATTAAAAAATCAGAAGCATCTGAATTGTGGATTTATTGCAGGAACATAAGAGTTTCTTTGATCAAAAGATTAAGTAATGAAGAAGTATTTGGGCAAATGAATAAAGTCTAGGGAATTATAAACCTATAACATTCAGAAAGCTGGAATATTTTGATCAGAGAATGTGACCCCAAAAGTACAGGTTGTTAAAAGCTGGCCATTCAAGGGAAACATAAATGAGAAAAGAAGTGCAAGAAAGAGAAAAATTGTCTTGGGAACTGGTTCAGATGTAGCTGGATGTCATTGTTTACGGTCTGAGTTCTCAACCTTTTAAAACCGGCGGCTGGCTCATGCTCCCTCAGACAGCTTCGGGGGCCAGATGGCCATTTTGCCCTTGGTCTATAAGGCTTCCGGGTGTGGTGGAGGTCGTGGTGGGCCACATGAAATGGTACTGTGGGCTGCATCCAGCCTGTGGGCCACAGGTTGAGAATTCCTGGTTTACTGTTACCACATCTAAAAGGTTTCCATTATTATGTGCAAGCTGTATTGGGAGAAGAACATAAAGATAAAAGAAAATGTTGGTAAAATGTTAGGGTATCTTTAAAATAAAATTAAAAAGGGCCAAATCTCTTCCCAGATAATCCACAAGCGATGTATTAAGATAAAAATGAACTATTAAAAGTTTCGTAGCCTGCTAATGTTCACATTTACTAATTTAAATACTGGATTTTAAAATCCTTGTTTTAAAAATGTAATGGATTAAAGTGACAAATTAATTTTAAAAAAAATTATTTTCATACTCTGCTATTGAGGCAGAGGCCCCAAACCTGTGCCCCTGGGCTCCTTCTGTGAAGTCTTCCAAACTGCTTGATTATCTCTGAATGTTTACTTTTTATCGAGATTGGCAGGTTAATAATTATGTTACATTTTGATTTAAGAGGTGGCTCTCTTTGGACATTGGGCACTTCAGGGTGGCCCTCACATCCCAGAAATTTGAGGACCATTGGAATAGAGTAGTGGCTGTCTCAGGCAGCAGATTTGGGCTTGTTGTGGAAAAGACAGCAAATAGTTAGTGTTGTTATTTCATTTTTATCCCCAGAAAAGGAGGGAAGGTGCTTTGGGGACTCTCTGCCTGAAGTGCCAAAATAACTTGGTTAGGCATCTTGAACAGATGAGCAGGTTACTGTCTGCTACTCTGCCTCAGGCAAGAAATGCCTCTTGTTTTACAAAAACATTTAAGCTACCTTCTACTGTCTTCCAAAAGTGGTCCCTTAGAGTTCAGGGTTGTACAATTTCCTACATGTATTCGTTCAAAAGATTGACTCAAAACCTGGTAGACATCAGTATCTCTGTACAGGCAGAAAAGTTTCCCCTCCTATGTTTCAGACTAGATGTCATTAGCCCTCAAGTGTAATTCATCTGAGCTGGTACACAGTTTAACATAGTGAAGGATTAGAAATGGGAAAAGTTACTTTTTTGAACAGAAACTTCCAAAATATCTGAGATAGCTCAATCAGTCGGTCAGTTAGTCAATATTCTGCATTTTCTTCACTTCATTCTCTGAGTCTTCATAGTTGTTAAGAATAATAATTGAGCATGTAATAGTACTTTCCTTCTGTTCTTTTTGTGAAAAAATCAATAGAAATTCTTTCACGGGTTTTCATGTTCATCAGATGACATTTGGGTGGGACGCCATCAAGCCATTGGCCCCATCCACATATTTCCTGTGTTCAGGTATGCTCTGTAGGAGCAGTAGTGAAGGACAGAAAGGGACAGTGTGTCTATGAACAGGATCTAACAATCCGCTGAGTGAAGCTAGCTGGTATTTCATGCTAGCTTGAACCTACAGATACTCTTGCATAAGTAGGAGGTATTTCTGTGTGGGCAACAGAGAGACATATTCCAACATTGGCCAGCTTCTTCCCAGATGCAGACCTTACACCACATTTTGATTTTCCCCAAGGGTCTTTCAATCCAGTATATTTTCTCCAGTATATTTTCACCAGAATCAGTATGCTGGTACTGTGATAATACAAATCATTGTCTTTAGCACCAGGAGTAAAGCTGGAATAGTGTCCTTTCTTCCAATCCAGTATTACAAACCCTGCAAAGAGTTGCTATCCAGAGAAAGGAAGCAGCAATATCTCAAAATCCCATTCTTCCGTAATGAATCTTCACTAGCCCAGCTGACAAAACGCATCAGTAGTGTTTATTGCAAAGCAGATGCTGCTGGCCTTGTCGGTCTATTGCTGTGCAATAACTCCTGCTTAATTTGCCCTTTGAGGAAGCACTGGAAAGCACAGGGTCACTGGGTAAGAACTCTAAACAGAATGAACTCATATAAAGCACTACAAATTACATCACAATGTAGGCTAGACTCTCTGCGGAACAGATAGGAGCACTGACTTGGGAATACTGCTCGAGGCAGACTGTTGGTCATGGATCTTGGCCAAGATCACAAACATTTCTATTAACTCAAAACTACAGAAGACTGTATGCTGCCTCAGTATTATATTACTCCAGAGACTGACTAAAGAATGGGCTGGCTGCCCTCCTTTCACTATAGAAAGCATATGCAGATGCCAAATACAAATGCCAAAGGGCTTTTTATACAATCTGATGCTTCTTTTAAGATAAACATCTGTGACTGCCAATGCTGTCTCACACTCCAAATTCAAAATCCATTTGTTGGTCTCGGCAGGTGTCAGTTCCTGGTTTATGGGTTTGTAAAAAGCCAGGATAAGATGCTCATCTGTATTCCTTGTATGACCAAGGTGTTCTGTTCTGTTTTGTTTAGATGAAGGACATTGTGGACCTGGCTGCTTCTCTGCCTTGCAGAAGGGCTTGCAACTTCTGTCAGCAACTCCAGATACAGCCTTGTATTGATCTGATTCATAAAATAAGAGTCAGTGGGTGTTAGTGATGAGACTGACAGACCAGTTCTTGAGAGATCTGGGTTTAAGACCTCAACAAGCCACGGAACTAATTGGGCAGCCTTAGATAATCTTAGGGCAACTAGACAACCTAAGCTGACCTAAGGTTACCTGCCGTAAGATTAGGTCACCTTCAGGAAACCCAACACAGAGCTGTATCTGGAATTACTAATAGGAGCTGCAAGTCCTCCTTAGGCCAGTCTGCCTCTCTAGCCTGATCTGGTTCCTGGTGTTCTTATCAGGATAAAGTATTAAGAATAGGTGGGGAAGAGAGCCATGCATACCAGCTTAAGCCCATTTTAGGATATATGAGATATAAATGTAACAAATAAATATATTACATTTGGGAATCCACTTTTGAGGATACAACATATTTGCATGGGATTATTTCCAAATGATGATGTGTGTGAATACTGCATTTTTAATCTGTTAAATAAATATTATTCTATTATAATTAAATATAAATATGCTTGGGACTGGGAAAAGGGTGGGTGAAAGTCCCTACAGTTTTTATATTCAGAATTGAAGCTGTGCATAAATCCTGATTACTTGAGTTGATTTCTAAAACCATGATGTCCACCTAGAGTGGACTTTAGGCCTGCCAGTTCTTCCCTCCCTTTGGTGATCACAATGTGAGATATCTCTACTTGAGGTGGAAAAGAGTGTCTCCAACTCTAACTTTCTTACTCGATTGTTTTCATCTAAGAAAATAATTTTTTTGCATCAAGTCACATCAGTTTGTATATGTCTGCTTTATTTAGCTTTGCTTTTCTCTGCTTCCTTCCACTTTTTAAAGATTCTGATGGCAGCCCTGGCCCAGACGGCAAAAAATGTGATTTATGTCCTCGTCCTATTGTTCTTGTTAATGTTTATCTTTGCAATTTTGGGCCATGGTTTATATGGAGACCCTGAACACGGAGACCTTGAGAACTGGGGCACCTTAGCTGCTGCCTTTTTCACTCTCTTCAGTTTAGTAACGGTAATTTCCATAGACATTTCAACTTGTGGTCAGCTCTGTGCTAAGTTACACTACTGATCTGGGCAGTGGTGGGCATCAGCAGGTTCGCACCAGTTCACCAGAACTGGTAGCAGAAATTCTGGCTGGCCCTGCACCGCCCTCATCACTCCTGGAAGCAGAAGTAAAATGCACCCTACGGAGGAAGGGTTAACCCGCAATAGTCTTAACCATACAGGCATGTTTTACTTCCGCTTCCAGGAGTGACAAGGGCGGCACGGCGTGGGCTGGATGAATCACAGCAAACCCATTCGTGTGGATTCACGGGGGCTTGGGCTTCTGGGAATTGAAGTCCAAAAACATCTGGAGTGCCAAGGTTCGCTATCATGGACTTAGGTTGAGATCACAGTAATGGTCCTAATTTCTTTGCAATATTTCCACACTATGTAAACAGAGCCAAGGTTTGGAACCAACAAGTCATAGATTGCTAGTGCCTAGTAATTAGTTCATTTCCCCAATAATTAAGGTATACAGTACCTGCATTACATGATGACTAACTTGGGCTGTGACCAGGGGTGTGCAGAGCACCATGGGAAGGTGCTGGACAGGGAGTGGTGGGGGTGCTTGGGGGGGGGATCCCAAACAGGGCCGCCATCAGGGCAGTACTATCAGTACTACTGTATAGGTCCCGGAGCTGACAGGGGCCCTGCTGCCGCCGGCCATAAGTGTGAGTGTATGTGGGGGGTGGGGGTGGCGACGGCAATAGGATTGCTCAGTATGGGCCCAGAAATTTCTGATGGTGGCTCTGATCCCATATATCAGAGGTGAGGACAGGGGGAGACAAAGCTTGATTGTCTGATATACCAGCACGCGCCTGGCTGTGACTACCCTGGCAGACTGAGTTACAGTGATTTAGCTTTGCTGTGGCTTGATTTGCAGTCTGTTTATGCTTCTGTTTGCACAACTAGATGATCACACTGAGATTACAGATTGTTTCAGTGCCGGTGTTTGCACCAACTCCTCAGTGTGATGATGTTTGATCACTACTACAGCCCACAGCTGCACTTCCTTTGAACCTACCCTCTGCTGAGTGCAAAATCTGCTGTTGGGGGAGCGGAGCTATTGCATTATGGAACCTGATTTATAAGATTTGTGACTGGCACTTCCAAGGGAGCCTCATGACCAATCCACTGGACTCTTTCAGGTTGATGGCTGGACAGACCTGCAGGATGAACTGGATAACAAAAAATTTGTTACAAGTCGAACATTCACAATTGTGTTCATTCTATTAGGATTCTTTGTGTTCTTCAACATGTTTATTGGAGTTGTCATTATGAATATTCAGGTAAGTTGTCCTTGTAGTTATGCATAGCAAAGCTCTGCTCATTGACAGCAAGCATTTTAGAGCTGCAGAGCTGGAACAGACCCTATGGATCATTGATTCCATCTCTTGTCAAGAAGGCATAGTGGGGAATTGAACTCCCAATCTCTGGCTCCACAGCCAGATCTAAACTACTGAGCTGCCCAGCAGTTCTAATCTAAACTATTTTATTTGATAACTGCTATCTAGTTTAGGAAAAAAGAAAAAGAAAAATATGCATGTGAGTTAATATTACTTGACTGCTAAAGTTCTAACTGATTCTTTCTGAATGAACGTTGTTACAGTACAATCATTATATTTGAACTGGCCCAGTTTAGAGGTATACATTGTCACTTAGGGCTATGCCAAGATGGGGGAGCTAGTGAGATAGGGAGGGAGACTAGGTAAGTCAGGAGGAGTGAGAGAGGACAGCAAGGGAAGACACTTAAGTCAATGGAGTGCAACAATGGGGGTTCTAGAGAGTGAAGAGGTGTTTTGTATGTTTTTCCTTATTGAATGTACTTTCCACATTTGTACATCTGTTCAAGTTGTGCATCTGTTAGCCTCATCAGCTTTTGTTTCTGTGAGATCAGTGATTGGTTGGAGTTGAAGATTAGATTCCAAGAGATGCTGTTATGCCCCGAACCTCTTCATTGCTTGTTGTTTGTCTCTTAGCCTCACCAGTTTACTTTCTGTGAAATGTGTGCCTTGTGACTCACTAGAATAAACTTTGTGCAATGGCTTTATTTAATGTTTCAAATTTGCCATGGAGCCCAGAAAAATTCCAGGGGATAGGCGATGGGCATTGCCTTGAGTGGAAGCGTTATATCAACTATACATTTCATGCCTTTTGGAAGAAAATCTCAAAAGTTAAAGGCATGAAAAGGCAGGCCAGGGCTCCAGTATGATCACTCTTGAAATGAAAAAATGAAAATGAACGGAACAGAAATAAATGAGAGCATTGGGGGACAAGAGGCAGTAACAAATTAAAAACATAAAAGGGACAGCTTGGAATGAAATGATTGTTAGGTACAACTATAGATTCTACAAGGGTGATGGTCTCTAAATGGATTAAATCCCACTTGAATCCATCTTGATGGAGGGCAGCAGCTTCATCAATACTGGCCTGGGGCTAATGAGGACTTTATATGCCAAAAGGACTCAGGACCAGAAAGTGACTCATGGAACTGGATCAGTGGTATGGGTGTTGCACTGCGATTCAGAAGGTAAATATAAGGCCACTCCGATCGCCACGAGAATAGCAAATTTTCAGAATCAGATATGGCACTTAAAGAAGAAAATATGACTGAAATCAGTTTAAATTCTATTTTGTATGTGTGATATTTTCTGTTTTCTCTTAAATAAACACAAACACACAGACGAAGGGAGAGAAAACAGTTTATTTTTTATTTTATTTTTGTAGAAGTGTGATGTTTTAGACCAGCTCTGGAACTTTCCACTGATGGTTAAAGCAAGTATCCTGGATTGGCCGGGATTTCCCGTATTTTCGCGCCGATTTTTGTCATTTCCCGCCCGGAGCTGCCGCTACACCTAATTTGGCAGCAGGGGGGGGAAAGGAGTTACTGCACATCCCTTCTGCGCAGGTTCTTTCTACGCATGCGTAGAATCCTTCTACACATGCGTAGAAGGCTTCTGTGCAGAAGGGGATGCGTAGAAGCCTTCTACGCATGTGTAGAAGTGAGCTGCGCAGAACAGTTCTGTGCAGGTCCATTCTATGCATGCGTAAAAGCCTTCTACGCATGCATAAAAGCCTACACATGCGTAGAAGTGAGCTGCACAGAACGTAAAAGCCTTCTACGCATGCGTAGAATGAACCTGTTCAGAAACGTTCTGCGCAGATCCCGTAATCTCTGGAGCTGCGCTTGACAGGTATGGGTTAAAGTGAAGAAATTTAAGTCTGTTCTCCTCATTTTGGCTACTTTCTGGGAAATTTCTATGGTAAAGATGGCTTAAAGATCCATCACAAGTCTTGCCCATTCAGTCCTGCTCATTCACTGTCACCTCAATTCACAGAAAGGATAACGAGTACACAGGACAGCGTAGCATGCAACCTGCTGCATTTGTTTCCCGCTGTTGTATCACACAACTCAGCAGGAAGCTTGCTACAATCCATTTTTGGACTGGGGAATCTCTCTGATCCAACAATTTTTTTCCTCCTGTTGGGAACAGATGGTGAGTTCAATATATAAGTAGATCCTATATTCAAAGGAATACTGCACAGACCTATTTGCATGTTCCTTTCTCTGGCTGAAATCCAGCAGTAAGTTGTGACTAGAGTAGGCCTATTAAATCAGTGGAGTTCTGATGACTTGCTACTAGAGTTCAGCCTCTGTGTGCTCAGAAAGCAGGGTGTAGTTTGGGAAAGGGACCACACACTCTTGCTGTTTGGCTGAGGAGGCCAACAGGACCTTGGTCTCAAGATCATTCACAACCTTTGATTTGGCATGCCTAGAGTTCAACTGACCAATATGAGAAAAAGATGAGAGCAGAGAGACGGGCAACCCTGGTTTCTAAGAAGCAAGCCATTTTTCGAAGGCAACAGGATGAAGTGAATGAATTGCTGAGTCATCAGGTTAGCACTGCACTTTATGCTGTTTTTATAGAGGGCATACATTTTTGGCTTTTAATGACCATACTGTATATTAATTGATAGCTGGTTGGGCATCAGGAGATAGCCAGTAGCTCATTCCCAAAGAGGAGCCTGTATCACATCACTGGAGCACTAACAAATTTCAACTTTAATGACAAATTGTAACATGCATGTGTCTGTATGTTGGGTCATACAGACTATCTCTCACAGCTACATCTCTTTCCAGAAAAAAATTTAAACATTAAAAAGGCGGTTGAGGGCCATATGGCCATTGTAGAGGTGGAGCCTCCACCCATACTTTGCATGTAGACCCTCTTGCTGTCAGAGCCTCACTAACAAAAGTGTGGTCAAAAATTAGAATTCTTGCTCCAGGAATTATGCTAGATATATGTTGTAGTGTAAGGCCTTGCCTGAGGGCCAAGGTTTTGTGTGTGTGTGTTTTTTAAAAAAAACTAGAAGTGAAAAGTATCACATTTGTTGAGAGAGTGTGGCCCAAGGCAGGTCTACGGAAAAGAAAACTAGTCCACAGACCTGACAAAACTTCATACACCCACTTGAAAACAACCGAGCATTACTCTTCTATCCCTCCAAGAGTGTTGGATCGGGGCCGCGAAGCTGGCCGGATATGTTGGATCGGGGCCCGAAGTGTTCACACAAGAGTTCATGCTAGATGTACTGCTGGAATTTGTGCATTGCCTATAGGGACCGTGGAGCTCATGAAAATTAATTTGTTGTCCCAAAACCCACCAACATGGGCCTCTTCTGCGATGCTCTGTCCAGGGTCCTGCCTCTTCTGTTGCCACTACTGGTTTCTTAGCTTTGGCATTTAATGCCAGACCCATAGATCATGGCAATGGTTTAAAAACATTATACTAAAACCCTTCTATGGCCATAGATAACATTTTCAAGTTCTCTATAGTCATCCCCTATCACATTCTAGTACATTTTTAAAGGTTCTGCCAGTGTCCTATTTAAATCTTAAAAAATCTTGAATAAAATAAGTAAATCATTTACTTGTTATTCCTGTGACTGTAGCTCCTTCAATAATAACTCCTTGCCAATACATGTTATATATAATTTCTGGAAAGTGCAGGCATGCCTGGATTTAAGTGTCCAAATACTTGTGTTTACATTTTCTGTCTGTCTTGTCACACCAGAAATCAACTGAATATCAAACCTTTGATGAAATGGTGGAAGACTTTAAAAAAACCTTGCTTCACTCAGATCCTGTGATCCTGGAAGAATTTTGTGCCAGCTTACCATTCATTGACCTCTATATGCTATCCCTAGAACTCCAGGATGCTACAATTTATAAGTAAGTAACTCTTGCTAAATTGGCTGGATAGTACTACAAGCTGAGTACCTGGCTATGGAGTGAGTCAGAGGTCAGGAGTTCAGTTTCTCACTATGCCTCCCAGGAGAAGAGGTAGCCTATATAGCCTTGGACACAGCCCCAGAGCACCCCCCCCCCCCTGAAGAAAGGATTAGTAACCCACTTCTCAGTTCCCAATACCTAGAAAATGTCTGTAAATTGAAATCAACCCAACAGCATGAAATAATTCCTTTTTTGGACTGCAGTTCCCATACTCCCCAACCAATATGGTGAAAGTAATGTTTCCAACCTCTGATATGGTAAATGATATAACAGTACACTACTTTAATGCTTTCTCATGCCGAAAGCTTTTTCTGGGTGAAGTATGGAATCTCAAGAAATAAAGTTCTAGGACAGTCTTCTCTCTTCGATGTAGCTTCAAATGCTTCCCACCCACCCCCTGTGAAGCAAAAAGTTAGGCCTGGTTTAGATTAGAGAGAGAACAACTGAAGTTGGAAAGAATCAGAGAGTCCTGTTTGTTATCTCCCCCTACAAAATAGCTAAAATGTTTTACAAAATAGTTTAAAACCAGATGTAGTAAATAACAGAATGAGCAGAATATTATTAATTGTGTATACAAATGCAAGTCAAACAGTGTACATTGCAGTAGTTGGATCTTGTATTTCTTGCTGCACAACACTAGGCATGCAATCTATACTTAGGCATGCAAACTATACCTATAAGAATGGGATGTGGCCATGTGTGTGCGGAATGCATTTCCACACACGTGCAGCCTATCCCGTAATGCGCTGTTCACACTTACCTTAATTCCCAGACATCATCCCCGCAAGGGTCCAGAAGCTGAGAGTGGGGCCAATGCCCCACGAACGTGAACAAAAAAAACTATGAATCCCAGCATCCTCCATGCCGCGGCACGCCTCAGCCAATCAGACGGGACGGCCCAAGCGTGGAGGAGGCGGAACAACCAGCGTGAGAGAAAAAAACAAACCACCGGGCCGGCATGCACCCAATACAGCTCAGGGCCCTGCCTTACTGAGGCAGACAGAGCCTGGGCTGAGGGAATTGTCTGCCTGCCGCCCTTTCCGGGTAGCCTGAGAACATGGCTGGGCGAGGCGGTGCCATAGGTGCTGCCACTGCTCTGCCACCCCTCTCGCTCTCAGCCATGTCGCCTGAAGACGCAGCCAAGCTAGGCGCCACCGTAGGTGCTGCCTCTGCCTTGCCGCCCCTCCCGCTCTCAGCCAAGCCTGATGGCTCTCGCTCTTGCCATTTCCCCTCTGCTGTTTCGATCCAGCCCTTGAAACAGCAGAGGGGAAAATGCAGAGGCAACAGCCAGTGATCCGCCAGGGAGAGCGCCTTCCCTGACAAATCCGTGACTGGCGCCTTTGCATTTTCCCTCTCCTATTTCGAGCCAGTCCTTGAAACAGCGGAAGAGAAAATGCAGAGGCAGCAGACAGCGATCTGACAGGGAGAGTGCCTTCGCTGATGGATCCCTGTCTGGCGCCTTTGCATTTCCCCTCCGCTGTTTCGAGCCAGCCATCAAAACAGTGGAGGGGGAAATGCAGAGGTGGCAGCCAGTGATCCGCCAGGGAGAGAGCCATCCCTGATGGATCCCTGCCTGATGACAGCCTGCTATCTGTCTGGGGACATGGGTTCCTGGTCGAAAAGAGCAGCCTGGAGGTCACCTTCCCTCTCTGCAGGGCCCAAGTGACCCGACCGGCGAAGCCGGTAGCAATTGCTAGTAAGATATATAAGCACAGACATCTAAATTAGCAAGAGTTTGCTGCTGTGATTCACAGTGTTTGGTTTAACACTGGTGTGCATAAGAACAGGATTCTGGCCAAACATTTACAATATCAAAACTGACCCAGTATTGCCTCAAGATCTACAATATTAAAACTCAGTTAACATCTTGGCCCAAATCCTTTTATCTAATTATGTTGTTGTAGTGGAAATAGTGTAACTTTTAAGATTTAGCTGCATGCTATTGAGACATCTCTGTAGATATCATCAGTTGAATATTGAGCTGTATGGGGCAATTTGCCTCCAGATGATAAACCATTTGCACAGATATGCAAGAGAATTCTGGCCATTACCATACTCGAGAAACTGCTGAACTAAAGCATTTTGTGGGAAAATATATGAAAGGACATAATAAAAAATGATCCAAGAACATCCTATAACACAAGGCTATGTCTAGCTTTTTAAAAACCTATAAAAGACAAAGATGGAGGCCTCGACTACTCTTTCTAGCTTCTGCCCCAACTAAGTCCTTCTGGGCTCACCTCTTACGGAGGCAGGATGCAGCCACTACAGGAAACATTGGGAAAGAACCCAGTCTGAAACCAGCAACCAGTCAATGCAGGCACTGTTGAGTTAAATGGGTCAACAATCTGACTCCATGTATAAGTTCCAACCATATGTAATAAGAAGCAGGACAAAAGAACTGTATTGCCTCTCTATGTATCCTTGGAGTGGTTCCATACCTCACAGGCTCTATATTATCATGGCAACATGGGCTTATTTTTGCAGCTTATTGTGGGTCATGGTCAAGCCCTTCATGGCAGTAAGGCTGACAACCAGAATCACATCAGAATCAGTTCTGACCATAGGAGCAGGGCCTCCATCAGGGCAGTACTACCAGTACTGCCGTATAGGGCCCGGAGCTAACAGGGGCCCTGCCACCGCCGGCCATAACTGTGACATTACTATGTGTGTGTGTGTGTGTGGGGGGGGCCAATAGGATTGCTCAGTATGGGGCCCATAAATTTCTGATGGTGACCCTGATAGGATGCACAGTGACTGAACCTTTTGTATTTGGGTTGGCCACTCAGACCTCAACTGCAAGCTTTTCAGCATCCCTTAACCATGAGGAGACCCCTACTTCCCAAGGGTGCTTCCCTTGTGGCCTCTCACTGCACTGCCTTGCCTCCAACCCTGCTTGTGCAACTCTCAGGCTGGGAGAAAGCAGCCGCTTCCCCCTGGTCTCTACCATGGGCTCTCTGCCCCTTTGGCAAAGGAGTCCACACTCCGCAACCATCTTTGAGGGCCTGGTGTTTCCAGCTTTCAGAGGTCTGACAGTTCCTCCTCCCTGCCTTCTGGACACACTCACTAGTGGGGCCATGGCATGCAAATGGGGTAGGTCAACTCCTCCCTCTCCTTCTCCCTCTCTCAGGCTTTGGGGTCTGTTTCTCTCTCATATTTTCATGTGCTGTGCTTATATCAGTGCACACATTACAGTAATCTCTTTGTCCCATTTACTTACCTTCTTATATATATGTCTAATTACAAACTGCTGTGCATCCATATACCACCAGCAGCAACAGCAGCAGCAGCAGCAGCGATATAATCACTAGGAAAGAGGCAGAAGAACTACTGAACTAGCAAATGAAAACAGCAAAAGACAACACATTTTCTTTTCTTTTTTAAATATTTTTTTATTAAATTTTAAACAATAATAATACAACTTATAAAGTAAAACAACAATTATACATAAAAATACAGACCATTAACTTACTAACACAATATACTAACTAAAATATATATAAAAATAAAATATCATAAAAATACAGTTTAATTATGACTTAGTAGTACAATAGCTTCCCCATTCTTCCTTACATCTTTAATTAATTAATTATCTTTTCAGAAAAAGAAATTTTAAATGCTTATATCATTCATACAACTATCCTAATATACATATTCTAATTTATATATTCTTATTACTATCCCAATATACAAATTCAAACTCAATTCTTAAACTCCAAAATTTAATACATCTTCTAAATCAAACTTCAATGCAATAATTAAATACAAATACAAATATTAAAATACTAAACATTTTACAAAAAATATCCACCCAATGTTTTATACAATGCCCTAGAGAGCATGGAGTGTCTCATTTATTTTCATTCCCAAAAACTCCTTTGACCGGGTACTGGTCTATTCCCTTCATCCCCCTTCAATGAGTAATCCACAAAAGCTTGCCAAACATTCCAAAATCAATTCTTTTTAACTATGCCCTTTTTCTTATTTATCTCCCATGTTAACTTATCATTCAGTGCCAAATCCCACATTTCCTTGTACCATTCTTCAATTTTTAAAATTACATAATTTTTCCAATTTCTGGCAATACACAGTCTACCCGTTGTCAACATTATCGATAATAACTCTTTTTTATCCTTATTTAAGTTCATACTTTCCACATCTGTCAACAAAACAGTACTTGACCCCAATTTAAGTCTCATACCCATAATTTCATAAATCTCTTTCTCAATTTCCCCCCAAAAATCTTTTACCACATTACAAC
Organism: Bradypodion ventrale; assembly: GCA_035047345.1. NCBI lineage: Eukaryota > Metazoa > Chordata > Lepidosauria > Squamata > Chamaeleonidae > Bradypodion > Bradypodion ventrale. Next base: position 494,806 of record JAWDJE010000007.1, read on the forward strand.
TCCACCACATGTTCATACGTTCCCAGTGTATCCTTACATCTCCAATACATTTTATCTTTCTTATTATCTATCTGATGCAACCTCACTGGGGTTAAGTACCATTTCCACAACATTTTATAATTATGTTCTTTCACTCTAACAGACATAGTTCTCACAATTCTTATTTTTCCAAACCTCATCTGCTATCTTTATTTTCAATTCTTGTTCCCAGCTTGTTTTCAGCACCTCTTGTGGATTACCATCCTTATTTAACATTATGTAGATTTTGCTTACCAAGCCCTTAATACCCCTTTCTCCCTTTCTTATCTTTAATATCAATTCTTCAAACTCTGTCCTACCTCTTTCTAAACTGACTTCCCTCAAATATTTACTATTCCACTTATTTACCAACACTATCTAAAGCCAGTTCATCCTCAACTGTGCATAAAGGTCTACTTTTCTCTCCCTATCTTTACAAGTCCGTATCCAGTCTTTCAACAGGAAAACTTCATTTCTATAAAGTACTTCTTTTACCCTTTTATCTATTTTTATTGGAATTTTTTTAATATCTTCAATTTCAATAATAGGAGATGTACCTGGAGCCAATTCCTTCTTCACATTTTTCCATATTCCCAATATTGTCTTCATCATTTTGTTTTTGTAACAATTTTCCCCATATTACTGTCCAAAAAGACCATTTTCCCCACTTGATTAAGATCCCTCATCTCAATTTCTTCCCAGATTACCTTTTCCTTTGCTAAAATCTTTACAATATTCTTAATTTGAAAGGCTCAATAATAATTCCTCAAATTTGGTATTCCTAATCCTCCTTCCTTCTGAGATAAGCACCAAAGTTTTTTTTGCAATTCTAGGTTTGTTTCCACTATTACAAAAATTATTCAGCATTTTTTGAAACTCCTTAATTTCCTTATCCTTTAATTGGATCGGAAGAGCATCAAATAAAAAATTAATTCTCGGTAATAACATCATTTTGCATAACGCAATCCTACCGAACCAAGACAACTTCAACTTTTGATATTGCTGTATTTTATCCTTAATTTCTGTTTTCAATTTTCCATAATTCAATTTCTTAAACTCCTCAAATTTGTTCGGAATATTTATAACCAAATACTTCAAATTATCTTTAAGCTGTAAATTAAGTTTACCCTTTATCTTTTGTTGCTCTTCCTTGCCAATATTACACAATATCATTTCCGACTTATCCCAATTTATTCTCAAACCTGTCATGTCTTCAAATTCTTTTAACTGCTCTTGTATTCTTCCTAACGCCTTCCTGGGGTGTTTTACTATTATCAGGGTATCATCGGCATACAGACTTACCTTGTTTCCTAATACCCATTCAATTTTCTTATCTTTCCTTATAGCCTTTGCCAACAACTCCATTGCCATAATAAACCATATTGGTGATAGTGGGCAACCATGTCTTGTTCCAGCTTCTAATTTTACTTCTTCTGTAACCTCATCGTTTACTCTGACAATAGCAGTTCCATATTGATAAAGTTGTTCAATCGTCCTTCTAAATTTATCACCAAATCCATAACATTTGATTATCTCATTGATTGTTACCCATTGTAATGAATTAAATGCCTTAAAAATATCTAATGATAGTAATCCAACTTTTTCTTTTGTTTGTCCCACTATGTCAATTAGATCTATAACTCTTCTCGTCAAATCTGCCATGTGTCTTCCTTTCAAAAAGCCCACTTGATCTTCATTTACATAACTACCCATAAAACTATTCAGTCTGTTTGCCAATATCACTGTAAAGATCTTAGCCTCTTGATTTATCAAAGAGATAAGTCTATACGATTCCACTTTTTCTAGATCTTTTCCAGGCTTTGGTAATAAGACAATTATGGTTCTATACCATGAAGTCGGAATTTGCCCTCCTTCCAATATATAGTTGTATAATTTTATCAATTTTGGCACCACTAAATCTTTAAATTCCTTATAGAATTCGGCTGATAGAGCAATCTTCCCCCGGAGCTTTATCTGTTTTCAAGTTGGCTATTACTTATTTTATTTCTTTCTCTGTTATTCATTCTTCCATTCTATTTCTATGTTCCTGTTTTATCTTGTTTTCTATTTGTTTCCCCAATTGAATCTTTAACTTCCCCAAATCTATATTCTTTTTAGCATACAAATCCTGATAAAAATCTTTAACAATCTTACATTTATCTCCGATCTTATTACATCTTATTCCATCTTTATTAATCAAGATTCCAATTTCCCTTTTTTCTCTCTTTTCTTTAGCGGCTCTTGCTAATAATTTTGAATTCTTATTACTATATTCAAAATATTCTTTTTTTAAGTATACCAAATCTCTTTTTACCTTTTCAATATCCTTTCCTACCAATTCAGTCTTTAATCTTTGCATCCTGTCAAAAACCTTCTTGTCATTTGTCTTTACATGCTCTTCTTGTAACCACTTTATCTCCTTTTCAACTTTATCTTGCATCTCCTTAAATTGTTTGTTTCTAATACTAGCCAACTAAATACTCTCCCCTCTAAAAACCGACTTCATAGCATCCCATACCATATTATAACTCACCTCATCCGTGTCATTCCTTCCATTTCTCAATTATTTGTTCTTTACATTTATGATCTTTAAAAGGTTTGGCATCATATCTCCAATTCCTTCCCATTTTCTTTGTACCCTCTATCTTTAATTCCACCAACACTTTCGCATGATCTGATTCTTTAAAAATTCCCACTTCTACCTCATCTATATTCTTAATCATACTCTCTGTTACAAATATATAATCTATTCTGGAATATGAATTATACACCTGTGAAAAAAGTATAAACCCTTTCCAACCCTTTGAATTCTCTCCATGTGTCTTTCAGGTCTAGAGATATCATCCATTTATCCAGAATCTGCTTTTTAAAACCTTTTCAACACCTTGCTATATTTGTACAATCTAACTTTGACCTTATTAAATTGAAGTCTCCAGCCACAATCATTTTTGTTGTTTTTTCTTTTTCCAATATATCATATATTTTATCTAGGAACTCGCCTTGATGATCATTTGGTGCATATATATTCACTAAAATTATTTCCTCATCATCAATCTTCCCTTTTATTATTAAGTATCTACCTTCCGGGTTGGAAATACTATTTATCATATCAAACCCCAGTCTACTTGAAATCAGAATCGCAACCCCTCTTGCTTTTGAAGTACCATAGGACTTCTCATAAAATAGCATCCATCCTAAAAAAATCTTATTTGTATTCTGAGATTTTTGGTGAGTTTCCTGTAAAAAGACTATATCCAGCTTGTCTTTTCTCAGGGCTGATTCAATTCTTCTCTTCACTTGAGACCCAGTACTCTTCACATTCCATATTAACACTTTAATATTTCTCATATCTTAATTTTACAAACCATCTTCTATAGCCTCTGATTTCTCCCATGGTCATGCTTCCCTCTACCATACAGTAACAATGACTATAACTAAAACTATAAACATTCATTCCTACCCTCCCCACTTTTTTCTTCAAAAAGTCACCCTTGACACTCAAAGAGGGGGGGGACGTGGAAGATGTGCCTACTATCTGACGCTCTAGCACATTTTTTTAAAAAAAACACTTATAAAAATATTTCACTCTCCTGTATCACTCTATCTTCTTCTCTATCCTCTAAACCCTAATTCACCCTTCATCAACCACCATCAGTAATTTAGAATCCATATCTGTTCCTCCTGTAGTACCCCTCTCTTCTGCACCTCCATAATCTCTTTTTATACCTCCAGATTCTATTAAAGCTTTCCTTAATCCAAGCCATTCTTGTGAAGCTGCCTTAACCGGACCAATTAAACACAAATATTCCAAAGCATCCATTCCTGCATCAATCGTATGCATTTTTTTGTTGTAAAAGACTCTCAATTATTGTGGAAATCTCCAATTGTATTTTATCCCACGTTCCATCAAAATTTTTGTTGCTGGTTTCATCTTATAATGCCAAACATGCTCCTCAACTGAAATATCATTATAAACTTCAACATCATTCCCATCAATTTTTAAAACGCCAGACCCCACTTGTTTTATGAAAGCCATCACCTTTAATTTATCCCCCCAATTTGCAAACTTTACCAAGACATTTCTTTGAACACTTTTTCCTTTCCTAGAACCCAGTCTATACACATTTGCAATATCTTCATTCACAAAGTCTTTTCCCATTTTCAAACTGTTTAGCCAATTAACTATTCTTTCCTTCAGCTGGTCTGGTATTTTTTTCATAAAATTACGAATTACTATATTCTGTTTTCTCATCATCTCCTCCATCAAATCAATCCTTTTCTCCTGCACTTCTACTTTCATTTTAGTTTCCTTTTCTTCATCATGTAACCCTTTCATATCATCCTGCATCAATTTCATATCTTTTTGCATTGATTTAACACTTATATCCATCCTCTGAAAATTAAAGTCAACCTTTTTAGAAAAATCTGTAAACATTGCAACCAGTTTATCCTGTTTTTCCATTGTTTCTTTTACCCTTGTTTCTTTAATCTCCCAAAAACCCTTCACATTTGTCTCCTCCATCCTCTCAATTTTTTTTGAACAATTACCCCAACTCTACCATAATTTGTGTTTGGTCCATTGATGCAGGTTCTGGTGCTGCTGGTGCTGGTGTGGGTACTTCTTCAGTTGCTGATTTATCTTTCTTTTCATCCTTCTTCACATCCATCTTCTTGGGCTTCACAACCTCTTCCTCCTTTCCTTTACTAAGCTTTTCCATTGTAACTTCAAATAATAATCTCAGTGCAGCTACCCCTTTATTTCCCCCAAACTCATCTTCCTGATCAACTTCCAGATTCAATTGAGTATAATAAGCTTATAAGCTTGTAGCTTCTACTATTTCTTCACAATCCAGAACAAAAAATTAGTAAAATGCATCCATACACCTTCGGTAATTATAATCCAAATAGGGTTCCTGGACTCCTCTTTGCAAATTATAGTCCAACTGTGTAATTCCTGCTCCCATTTAAAAAGGAAAGATTTTCACCTCTACACAGAGGGAAGTGAAATAAGGACGCCTTCAAAAAATGAATCAGTGCTTCCACGCAGTGAACCAACAGTGATCAAGGGGAAAGAGTCCAATAAAAATTAAATAAAAGTAAAAAAGAAAAAAGCCTTTTAGCCAAAGAAGCCAAACTATTCAATCCAAATATAGTGTGTATATAAAAAAAGAAACATTCCACTGTTATAATCCCAACCACAGTGGCGGTTTCCGAGCATGGTCCCTCCTCCTTCTCCGAACCCCAACAACAACAAGTCTCCACCTTTTATTTTCTTTCTTTTTCCTTCACCTTATTTCTTTCTTCTCCCTTACTTTCTTTATTCCACTTCACCCTTACTTTCTTTATTCTAACTACCAACACTAAGAGAAAGGACAGGGTAATCTGGGACAGGAATTGCTTGGAAGATTTTGGTACCACACCTCACTTTGAAGGCGATAACCAGCACTACAGAGTGGGCCTAACCAGAAAACAGGGAACCCGTGTAATGCCTTGAGAATCAGTGTAACACAAATGGCTTCATCTAGGTAAACATGGTAGAATTCTAGTAAGGTCTGCCCCAAGTAGAATGCATCCTAGTAATTCTATCTGAAGGTTTAATTTATAGTACGGTAATTTGTTTCTTACATTTATAACACCTTCCACCTAGTGCAGGGGTTCTCAACCTATGGCCCATGGGCCGGACCTGGCCTGTGGCTCCATTTGATGTGGCCCACATTGCCACTGCCACTGGAAGTGGAAGCATTTATGACAACAGCCATAGATACGTTTTATGGCAGCGTTTATGGCGGGGGAACCACCAATCTAGCCCACTCAGCTGTCTGAGAGGGCGTGGTCCACCCTGTGGCTTAAAAAGGTTGAGGACCCCTGGCCTAGTGCGTTGATACCAAGCTGGATGGAGTGTGGGCAAAGTCACTGTAATTCTCCCCATCCCTTGAAGAGTAACACAAGAGGTAATTGTGAATGCTGAGAAGCTTCTTCATAAATGGAATTGCATTCAAAGAAAACTGTTCTTTTGGAAGATACTTTACCCAGAGAATGATGGCTCCCTCTTGGAGTCCTTTGCTCCAATTCAAAACATCCATCAAGTTGCCGTGTTTCAGTCAACTGGGCACTTCAGCAGTCATGTTAGTTGCTGTGTCTATTAACCCAGAACATATAAAATGCATTAGTCTCAAATATTGCTTCCAGCTTTCTTATGTTGACAATTCTTATGCCAATTCCTGTCTTCTTTAAACCACAGCCTTTATACTTTGGCCTTGTTCCTGCCTATAAGCATTTGATGTGACAACTCAATGGTCCTGACACATGTTCCTGCCTCTACAGTTAGATGCTCTGGAGCACATATATTAGGTGCATGAGCCGCTATTTTGGAAGCTGTGAAAGTGTTTGAGAATAAAGAAGGATAGTTGTTCTTCCCCACATTTTGAGCTGTTCTTTGGGTCAAATTAGAAAATGTAGTTAATTCATCATTAGTAGGATAGCTTTAGTTAACATTTGGTAAACTGATCTGCTTTTGCCTAAATGTAAGGTCATGGGACATCAAAGATTTGCATGGCTGGAAAGATAACATTATAAGAAGTGTACATTTCTTTAATGTTTGATCTCACCTAGAGAACTTAATCTCAAGTTTGTTGTTGCTTCTGCCATTAAGTCTCTTCCAACTTGAAGTGACCCTAACAGGGTTTTCAAGGCATGTAGGATGTTCAAGAAATGGTATATAATTGGCACTCCTTTCAAGTGAGTTTTTATAGCTAAACAGGAATTTGAGCCCAGGTCTCTTGAACCCTGCTCCAACACCCTGCATAACAATGGATCTCAGTTTTAAGTATAAATTACTTAATCTGTGAAAAAGAATACAGCAATTCGACCTATAGGCAAAGGCCCTGATTCAAAGCAAATTAAATGTATTGGTGGAGACATACTTACTCCCCCAATGCCATTGAGTTAGACATTTTCTTCCTGTCTCCTGCTGACTACAGAGACAGAGAAGATAAATAGCCTGTAATTCTGGCAGGTGTTGCATTTTAGTAAGAGCATTGCCCTGCACTAGACTTATGCCTCTCCAGGAAGAGGGTAATGTTGCTAATTACAAGCAGCAGAAGGGAATACAGTATAGCTAATATCAGACCAAGGTGCAGTTTTTGCTCTTCATCTGTAGAGTGGGAGTCTGCTCTGCCATCTGGGAATTACGAATTGAATGAACAGGGCGGGTGTGAAGATGGTCTGAGCGAATGTTTGCCTGTCTGCTCCCTTCTCTCTCATTCTTTCTGTCAGTCTCCCTCTCCTTCTCTTTGAATGTCTACCTTTGCCACTGGCTCTGCCTATTAGTCCTGGATCTGCTATTTGCTGCTGTGCTTTCTGCTCCACAAACCAAAATGGACAGCCACTGCCACTGGTTGTGAGCTTGCAAGTCTCTGTAAAAGAGTTTGTCTGCTTCAGTGGAACTATGTAGATTGTATTAATCACCAGAGTATTCATTCCATTTTAACAGATTAATAGAACTTTTTTGTGTATTTCCAGGCTGCAAGAACTCTACTATGAAATTGTTGCCACTTTAGCTACTCTGAATCGAGAATTGGAAGAAAAATCTTTGCAATCTTTACGGTCTCTCAAGTCAATATATAAGTAAATTCCTAACAAATAAAGATTTATTTTCTTCCTGTTTTGTGTTGGGGGAGACTCTTACATTTAGTGTCATTAATGGCAAATCTACCCCTTGTTCTTCCTATAGAGCTCAGATTTTACCCAATTTGTCCTATCTTGGGAAACGTAAACGTAATTTGGCTATCCTGCTAATATATCTCCGTGTTTGTAGCTGTATTACTTTCAGTCTTTATAGACTTCGATCAAACTGTTAGATCATACTCTTACCTATGATTTTTTTTCCCATGGAGGCTATGGGGTAGCTGTCAACTAATACTGTAAACCCATAGGGATTGCAGACTAAAGTTGTGTTCTGAGTGTGCAATTCCCCCCCTTCCTGTTGTTTGTTGTCAGGAAAGAATAGGATTTTAAGCATGTGTGCAACTTTCCTTTCCACAGTGGTTGTTGAGAACATGAGCACAAATGAAGTTTTGTGATATGTTTGCCATCTAAGGATGCATACGAATAACAGTTTTATGTGACCGAAGTGGGGTTTCTTGTTGTATCTTGTCTACTTCATTTGCATTTGATTAGTCAGACATTTACATAACTAAATGCACATATAACGCAGAAAATAGGTTGGAAGGGGAGATAGCTCACCATGTCCTGAATGCACAGTGCAGCATTACAGTGATAATGTCATTATGACGGTAGCCGCCGTGGGCCAACATCTAGAGCAACAGACTGGACAAAGTATTCTTCTATAACATCTTAAAGATTAACCCAGTGGTTCCCAATGTGGGTCACATGCCCCAGAAGGGGACTTCAATTTCCAGAAGCCTAGGTCAGTACACTGGCAGGTCAGTACATCAGTGCTTTGGGAAATTTAATTAGGCTTCTAGGAATTGAAGTCCAAAAATCAATGGTTGGGAAACATTGGACTAGCCCAATGTGTTTGGTATTGCAATAAATGCATATAGCATTGGCTTCTAAGTTGACAGATGACTATATACATGACTTGGGATAGTAGATGAATGGGTGGGGAATTGTCATCAACAAGATGAGAGGAAACTAATATGCAAAATGTGCAGGCAATTATTATCAGTGATCATAGCTGGGTGATCATTCTTGCTAAACTGATTAATAAATCTCATGTGACAAGAAGACTTTGCTTCTGTTCAAACCACAGGAGATAGAAGTCAAATCTCCTAAGTTCTTTTGCTCATGAATTGATGGATTCAAGTACTGTACAGTGATTTTTAGCAAGAGGGGATAATTTCTAGAGCTGCTTAGACTGATTCATGTTTCATGGAATTGCTTTTCCCAGTGTTCACATTTGAGGCTTCCCAGGTTGCTTTTTTGCATCTCTTTTTTTGTCCACTTTTATCTTTCAGTTAAGTCCCACAAGACTCCCCCCCCCCCCAGAAGACAACAATGACAATGTCATGCTCAAATGATATCAACTTTTTTGTTAGATTCCTTGCCTTTTGATAAAGCCTGGAATCCTTCATATCTGTGATACAATAGCATCACATCTATTTTATTAGAGGCTGGCGGACTGCACTGCCTAATCTCAAGCCTTAACGCAAAATAGTTGCAAGAGTCTACATACTGTTATCTATTCAAGAAGTATGCAGTAGATTTGCACAGATTATATGGTTTCGAACAGGGCCAGGTGATTGCAAACCTCTGGATGTTGCTGAATAACACCCATGGTCATCCCTCACATTGGACAATGCTGGAGGCTAAGGCAGGTGGCAGCTGAAGGTCTGCTGATGTCATCTGATTTAGCATTTAAGTTGTGGACACAAGCACTATAGAGAGAAATTACTCCAGCAAAATACATGGCTGGAAAGTTACATTTTGCCAATTTTACCCAAGATGGATGTAACAGAATGAAGTATACTCTGTGCTTTAGCCTCTTTCAAAATGGCGATTTCAAATCAGGGAAAGAGAGAAAATATGTAAACATCCTTGCCTCATGAGTTGCCTCGTGGCTTTAGTGAAATGAAACTTATTGTGTGATTGACATGTCTTATTGTAAGATCTTTGGTTGGAATCCCTAAGGGGAGGGCCAAAGGTGGACCCTATGGGAGGAGATATAACCCAGAGACTCATGCACACACACATGCCGACACAGAGACACTGTGGAATGCTGTGCTTTTAAGTTGCCAAAATGTAGACACTTGGGAGAAAGGGGGCCAATAAGCTATCCCTTAGAGAAACAGGTTGCTTCATTTCCTTGCTTTGAAATGCTTCCTGATCTTTTGATGGACTGTATCCTGTATCTTGCTATGCTTTCAATATACTTCTAAAATACCTCAAAGACGGGAGTGGTTATTTGGCTCGACACTACCTTATCTACATATATCTGATGCCTGGGTTGTCCAGCCAGGGAGCTGCAACTCAGAAGAACAATAGAGCCTACTTGAGGGTAAGGCACTGTATTTTTACAATGGAAAATATTTTCTTTAATAATTAAGTCCTTTAATCTAGAGCAGGGGTCAGCAAACATGGCTCTCCAGATGTTCTTGGACTTTAATTCCCAGAAAACCTCATCAGCAGGTGTACTGACTGGGCTTCTGGTAATTGATGTCCAAGAACACCTGGAGAGGAAAGTTTGTTGACCCTTGGTCTAGAGCAGGGATTCTCAACCTGCAGTCCATGGCACCATTTCATGTGGCTCCCCACCGCCTCCACCACATGTGGAAGTGCCATGTGGTGGAGGAAGGCCAAAATTGCTGGCCCCCAAAGCTATTTGAGGGAGCATTACCTGGCCCCGAGCTTTAAAAGGTTGAGAACCCCTGGTCTAGAGATACAGGATCCTGGCCTTTCACAGAAAGCATGTATTAGACGTTGAGCAAGCCCCTTCTTGAATTAACTCCAAAGTATGTGCAAATAGCAAGGAAGCAATCTAGACACCATTAAAATCATCAGCTCTTGAAGTATTTTGAGAATTTCCCAGATGGACTTTAACAGTCTTTGGGTAAGAAAAAAAAAGAAGGTATAATAATATGGCACTGAGTTTATGTATTCATGTGTATTTTTTAATATTGCAGTTGTGAAGCATTTTATGATTATATATAGTGGAATGGTATATAATATTACAAAAAGAACCACTTGAAAAATGCCCTATTTAACAGTAAGTGGTTAGACTGGGTTACTTCATGGCTTTTTAGTGGTAAAATAAATTAGAAACAGACACGAACAGTATTTAATTCTAGGCTTAGAAATACTTGGAAAATGATGCCCATAAAGCAGAAATATCGACAGTTGACAGAGATATGGGATTTTTTTTTTGTTCTCCATTTAACAGAACAAGTTCACGTACGGGTATCTTTCTGAATAAAACTCACTGAGTCAGCCTGGGTTCTGATTTGCACAGCTAATTTTTTGAAGCTGGGTCTTCCATTATCATTAAATGAAACATTCATCTCCATAGACTGTTAGATGCTTTTCTATTAGTTAATTTTGTACATTGGACATATTTTGTATTTTAATGCACTTGTATTTTTTACACAAGTGCCACCTGCGCCTTTTGTTGCTCCAGCTCCTAAAGGTAGTCTGCCTTGTTTGCTCTCTTGGTCATCTGACTTTTGGCTTGCTTGGGCTATGCACTTGTCATCTGGACTCATCCTGTATCTCAGGATTGGTTTTGGACTTGAACTTTCAACTGTAATATGTTTACTGTTTGGCCTATTACCTGGTTGCCCTGGGTCCTGGTGTTCATGTTACCTGCTAGTTGCTCATGCCCCAAATTTTGATAGGATCATTACATCATGGGTCTCCTATGACATCTCCAGTATGAATTCTTCCTTTTATTTTTTTCTAATTATTATGTGTCTTTGTACAGCAAATATATATGACAAAGCTTGAGTGTATTTATTCCATTTCTAAGTCTTGGCTTTTAAGGTGGCTTACGGCTTAGTGGTTAAGGCACTGAGTTTGACGATCAGTAGGTTGGCAGGTCAGCTGTTTGTTGTCTGTCCCAGTTCCTGCCAACCTAGTAGTTTGAAAGCAAAAAATTGCAGGTAGATAAATAGTTACTGTCTTGGTAGGAATGGTAACAGCATTCTGTGTGCTCTGGCATCTAGTTCTGTCTTCCACATGACCACAGAAAAGTCTGCAGCTAGTGCTCTTTGGCTGTAAATTGAGATGAGCACCAACCCCCTAGAGTTGGACACAACTGGCTTTCCACCCATGATGTAACAATCCTTTGCAGCAGAATTTAAATCCCTCTTTATATATTAAACTGCTGAGACCAGATGGCAATAAAGATAGAACAACAAAAAAGCAGCAAATATTATAGAAACAGCAAGTTTCTATAAAAACATCCCCAAAAAACTTGAGATGCATTTAAGCCCAATCAAAGTACCATTAAAAGACAAAATACTTAATTGGAAGCTTTCATAAATAGTTTATATAAACTGCCTTCTAAATTAGGAAATAACTATAATTTTAGATACCTGTAATAAATTATTTTAGATACTTCTCAAATACAATTTTAAGTGCTCTTTATACAGTTAACCTCCTGAGAGCTTGTGAGAAAAGGTGGGATATAAATAAAATCATAATTATTATTAATGAAAGGGAGTGCTGAGCAAATGGAAATAGATAGTGCTCCACAATAAAGGAGACACAACTCAGAAGTCTCTGTCTTGTACTATATGAGGGGATTATGGTAGTGGTGGGCTGTGGGCATCAAAAAAAATTCCTACCACACTGTGGGCGTGGCCATGTCACTGGGTGGGCATGGCCTGTTGGCCATATGACTGCTCTTCACTATAGAGCTATGAAAATAGAAGTGTCTTCTATTTTCATCACTCTATAGCGAACCTCCAAAGCTATTTCCCCCTTCGTCCAAGGCTTTTCCAGGGCTCTGTTTCACCCCAAAGTGCCTCCCCAGCCACTCCGGAATGGCTGGAAATGTGCTTTGGGGTGAAACGGAGCCCAGGAAAAGCCTTGGATGAATGGGGAAATGGAGCCAGCCTCCTCTGAAGCTTCTTCTAGGAGGAGGGGGTGGGGCCAGCCATTTTTCCTACTGGTATGTGCATACTGGTACGAATCTGCTGATGCCCACCACTGGATCATGGCCAGTTTTCGTGCTGGGCTGTCTGCCCTTACCCTGCAGCACCCTGAAAACATGGGCAGAGCCATTGCTTTGGGCTTGCAAGAAAGCTTAAAGCAGTGGGATGAGGGGAAACAGCTGGCTATCGGGAAGGAAGGTGTGCCAGTGGCATTTTAAAAAGTGGGGGGGGGGAGGACCAAATGTCAGGGTCTTTGGGTGCTGAATGTGATGTCTAGTGAAGGGTTGGCTGAGATGAGATCTGTGCGGGTCTGCTAAGGGGGAGCTAAAAATCATCCTCTTCATATTCAGGGAGCTTGCTTGAGACCTGGAATGATGATACTTGGCAGATGCCTGTGAGCTGCTTCCCAGTGGTTAGAGGCAGGGGCAGTGGTGGGCATCAGCAGGTTCACACCAGTTCGCCAAAACCGGTAGCAGAAATTCTGGCTGGCCCTGCCCATCCAAGTTTTGAAATAAAGTCATTCTAATTCGGGTGCAACGAAGAGCTTTCCACCTGGCCATGGCCACCATACCACACCCACAGTGTGGTAGTAAATTTTTTTGGAGCCCACCACTGGGCAGGGGCCTAGGAAAAGAGGTATCTGCTACAGCCCTACCAAGTCTATGACACCTGAGACAGCTGTTGGGACTGACAGTATCCAACCTCTTTCACTGAGCTGCTGGTAGCACAAGCGCTAGTGTGAGGTGATGAGGAGGCTTGCAGAAATGAGAAAGGACAGCTGACACTTGCCAAGTGCCTCTAAAGGCCCTTGCTGAAAGGCTCCAAGCCCAGGACTGGACTCGCTTGTTATAATGCCTTCCCTAACCTCAATGATGGGAACTGGGGCCAGTACATAACTGACTGTATCCAGGGGACTAGTGTGAGAAACTCCACCCCTTTGGGTGCGTTCTTCTGGAGGGCAGTGCCCGGGCACTGCTGTGCAAAGCACCTAGTTCAATAAAGTCTTACCAACAGCTCAGAGCTGATGGAATTGTGGGTGGGTGTTGTGTCCAAATGCGTTATTGCTTTAATCCTGCAATCGCCATTAAGTCTTTGCTGTAAAAGCGCACCCTTTCTGTAAGGCGCCACATTTGTATTGTTGTCAATGTAATCTGATTGGCTCTAACACAGGTTTCCTGTGTTATCAAAAGCCCAGGCAAATGTATCACTGTAACTGCCGTTAGGTGTGTATATAAGTTGCTACCTCGTCCCCTTATTCCCCAGTCCGAATAGTCCGACATGAGCTGATAATAAATCACTGTTGTTTAACCCCGAACTTGCTGTTGTGTTGCTAATTACTCTCGGACTCAACAGTGGGAGACCCCAATGCCACCGTGGCTGCCAGTGAAGGAGGCAGTGGTACCCACATGCTCCTCCTCCTTGCCTTTTCTGTTACCCAAGCAAGAAATCTGAAGTGATGACTGAATAAATTATTCTTGTTGCTGGGCGTGAGACTCTTCCTGTTAAAATGGTAACTGGCAGTGCCAATATTGACAGCACCCATGTGAATAGCCCCCTTACATACAGGTATATGTCAGTCTGAAAAATAAGGTGCAGTAGGGTACTCTTTTTGCCCCAAGAGAAATGAGCAGAACTAACAGTCTTGGCCAACTTGTTCAGTGCCTGTGTATTGCTCCATACAGCACACCACTTGTTTCATCCCTGCTTACAGCCTTTCATTTCAGGATGAGTAATGTGTACCCAGTGATGGGCACTGAATTTTTTTACTACCACACCGTGGGTGTGGACTAACTGGTGGGTGTGGACTAACTGGTGGGCATGTGACTGGGTGGCCAATCTAGTCATGCCTGCCACATAGCCCATGAAAACATCTGCAAACACAGACAGCACTGGCTCTTTGGCTGTAAATGGAGATGAGCACTGCACCCTAGAGTCAGATACTACTGGCTTTTGAGCAAGGGCAACCTTTACCTTTACCTATTGTTAGATGCAAAGCTGCCAGTCATATCTGACTCTAGGGTTCAGTGCTCATCTATTTATAGCCAAAGCGTCAGCACTGTCTGTTTGTAGATGTTTCTGTGGACATGTGGCAGGCATGACTAGACACCAGAATGTTGTTACCTTTCCCACCAAAGTGGTTCCTATTTATCAACTTGCGGTTGCTAGGAGCTGGGACAGAGACGGGAGCTCAAATGGTCATGTCGGCCTTCCAGCTAACAAGGCAAGCTTCTTAACCACTGAGCTCAAGTTGCTAAGGCTCTGACTGGAAGGTGGCAGGTCAGCAGTTGGAGACCCAAGTGCTGAATGTTGGAGTGAGCTCCCGTCTCTGTCCCAGTTCCTGCCAACCTAGCAGTTTGAAAGCAAGAAATTGCAAGTGGATAAATAGGGACCACTTTAGTGGGAAGGTAAACAGCGTTCCGTGCACTCTGGTGTCTAGCCATGCCTGCCACATGACCATGGAAACGTCTGCAAAAGCAGACAGCGCTGGCTCTTCGGCTTTGAAACAGATGAGCAACCTGAACCCTAGCATGGGATACGACTGGCTTTCGAGCAAGGTAAAGATATCCCTTGCTTGAAAGCCAGTCATATCCAACTCTAGGGTTCAGTGGTCATCTCTGTTTTACCGTGGAGTGCCCTGGGCCAGCTGCAGTCTACCTCGAAGCAGCAGTGAGTATTTAAGGGGCCACAACATTTTTTTGTTTACTCTCTGATATGCTTGCACAGAATAAAATGGCACCAATTCTAAAGTTTTATTCTGTGCAAGCAGATCAGGAGGTAAAACAAAAACACAAAAATGTTGTGGCACCTTAAAAACTCACTGCTGTTTAGAGAGCTTCACGGCTCTCATTCCCCCTCCACCCCCCCTGGGAAATCCCTTTAGCCTCTGCTCCCCCCCCCCACACGGGGGGAGTAAACAAAACAAAAAGACACACTTACCCAGAAGGCGCCACGTCAGGCTGCTCCTTTCTCCCGGGGGGAGGGGGAGTGCTCACGTGACGGCTTTGGCTTTCCCTCCTTCTTTAGTCCTCCAGGACCAGCGAGTCCAGCCGTGCTGCTGCTTCCCGATCCTGCCCACCTCCTTCCAGGAGAGCAATGATGGCTGTTCCTTCTCCAATCTCTTCCAGAGCGGCTGCTGTCGCCTCCTTAATAGGCGCGGGTGCCACTCGGGTGGTGGTGGAGGTGGCAACGTGTGCGCGCCTGGGGAAAGGGATGGGGAGCTGACGTCACGCCACCCAAAGCAGCTCGCCTGCCTCCCCCCACCGCCGCTCCTCTTGCCTCCTCCTAGCAGCAGCAGCACAACTTTCGCGATGCCTGGACCTTGTCCTGCAGGAAGAGAACTTCCTGCAGGATGTCTGTTTGACTCTGGGCATTGCGAGAGTTGCCCTGCTTGCGCCATGCTGCCTGGACACTTCTCGCAATGCCCAGACAGACATCCTGCAGGAAGTTCTCTTCTTGCAGGACTAGCTCCAGGCATCGCGAAAGTTGTGCTGCTGCTGCTAGAAGGAGGCAAGGGGAGCGGCGGCGTGCATGCACGGGGCGGGCAGGCAAGCTCCTCTGGGTGGCGCATGACATCAGCTCCCCCTCCCCTTCCCCCAGGGCCAGGCGCGCACATGCCGCCACCTCCTCCTCCCCCCCAGCGGCACCTGAAGCCTATTAAGGAGGCGGCAGCAGCCGCTCTGGAGGAGAAGGATTGGAAGAGTCGATGCTGTTGGGTCGCCTGCTCTCCCGGGAAGAGGTGGGCAAGGTGGGGAGGGGGCGTGGTCAGCCAGGTCTGCTACCGATCCGGTTGGACCGGGGCGGACCGGCTGATGCCCAGCACTGTGTGTACCATACCTATCAACTTTTGGATTTGAAAATAAGGGAAATTTTGGCCACACCCCTCTGTACCCCTCCCCAGGTGTGTTTGGGCTACACTTACAATCATTCCTTGCCTGTCACGCTGATGATGAGCGGTGGTAGGAGTAGCAATCTAACCTCACATTAAGTGCTATAAGTTACCCATTCCTGCTTTACTTAGTGGGGCTCTACGTGTGGAAGTCTCTATCTATGCAGACGTTGCCCTGCTAGATTGAGCAGCTATTCTATACAACCTTCTAATGTAAAAGACTCCAAATGCACAATCATCTGGTGTCACTTGTTTTCTACTATCTTCAGGAAGCCATTTTCAATTGCAAACAGAAGCACCTCATAAATTTGGTTTTCATATTGTCATTTGTAGTAATTTCATTTTTGAGGAAGAAAATTTCCTCAAAATTCTACCACATAAGGAAAAAACATGTGACTCTAGGAGAGACTATGCAACCATTTATATGGCAAAATTGGATCAAAATATCACTTTTCCCACCACCCCTTTGACAGTTATATGGGCCACATTTAATCAAGATAGACAAATGGGAAGAATATAATCAAGCATAGAATTTCATTCCATATAAGGTCAGTTTTCAAATACGGATGGCATCTGTACCAGACATTTCTCATTGACTGCAATCCTCTTGCTTTGTTATGCATGTGGAAGGCAAATGGCATAACATCCAGTTGCTTCTTGCTAGTAACAGTCACTGCTGGGATTTATGGCAGCTTGCACTTCCACTGGTTTGGTGTTCACTTAAGAATCTAATCAGGGATTCATTAATTGCCAGCTAAATGACACTGAAATTTATTTTGTTTGCCTTCCAAAATTGTATGTGGACACAGGTCTTAATACTTTATTATATTACTATAATAATTTACTACTAAACTTATGCCATCAAGGGCCATCTCCTGTGTTCTAGAAGCAGGGGTCAGTGGGGATTAACATATAAAAAAGGCCCCAGGGGCAAGGTGGAGGTAGGAGGGGGCAAGAGTGACTGTTAACTCATACACAGGATGGCTGTTCTCAGGACAGGGTGGCTACATAATTGAGCATCCATCATGCAATGATTACCACCACCCAATCTTGGCAGATGACCTTGCAGGTAAGAACATTCATTGTACGATATTCCTGAGACAAGCAGTAAAGCTGGCTCAGTGTTTGGCTGAGGAGTGGGAGGGAGAGTTGCTTGCTGTGAAGGTACCAACAATGCCTGTCATGTAAATAATGTAACAGTTGCCTCTGGGATTGACCTGTAGGTGGTTATGAGAAAGATTGTGTACAAGAGAGAGCATGTACCTTTTCAGCCACACTACCCAGCCTGCAAAATGCACCCCACATTGGTTTTAACATCCTTGAGCTGCTTTTGCCCTCATCTGTTGCTTTTACTTTGGTCTCACTCTATGGCTATTTTACTCTGTAGGCAAATTCTGACAAAGTGCTTTGGTATATTCTTACACACATATCCTACATTAGAGTTTAAAGTGAATAGATCAATAAAAGTTTGCCAGTGGAAAAGGAGGTATCTCGGTATTTTCACAGAGAACTGTCAGTGTCTTGCCTCTTTTACCAGTTGTGTGGCCATGAGTTACGAGCATTTACGCACAACTTGATTAGAAAACTCCAAACCAGTTTTACTAGTCTGTTTCACAGCAGGTTCTTGTGCTTGTAAGCCTGCTCTTAATTACTTCCAAAGTTACTTAACAAAGGTGACGTTGATTTTGTCAGTTCATTTTCCATATAATTTAGCCTCTTTTTAATTTAAAAAATATTGTGAGTATCAAAGAACGATTGCTATTCCAGTCAAATTCAATATTATAAAGATAAATCTGCCCCCCCCCCGCTGCCCATTTCTTAGACCACCTCCATTTCTTACAAGAGGCCATGTTCCTGTGTCAGATTTACATAGTAGATTACATTGATGATTGAAAGTACATCAGATTTAAACTGTAATTCCCTTATTGCCATAAAGATTGATCCAAGTGAAAGAAGATTGTTAATCTGTGTTTACCAAAAACAACACAAAATTGGTTTTTTTTAACTAGTCAAGGGGAGTTGGAGAGACAATTTGGAAAATATTCATTTGACAGGATATCAGATATATCAGAGCTTTTATAAGCAGAAAAAAGTTTATTAGATGTCTAGCAGGTCTAGATTATAGCTCATCCCTGTCTATTCAAAATGTAATCAGTGGGGTGACATACCAGACTTAGAATGAATAAGAAACACTACAGACATACAAATCCCTTTATCACAACTATGCTACGACTCTGAATACATTTTTATGAGTTACAGATGAAGTTAGTGACAAGATGTTGTGTATGGAGTAATGTGCCTTTAAGTAATGTAACACTCGAATGAGTGGTTGTAACAATCCCCAACAGTAACACTGTAACCTTCTGTATGAGGACGCGAGCTAGTGTCCACTGGGGGCAATAGCGAGCGCCTAGCTCACATGGTACCAATTCCCCAAATACCTACAGCCGCGGGAAGATTCCCGCCACTACCTCACCTGGACAAGAAGGGCGTGACCTAGAGTGACGTCACGCGGACAGTAGCCAATGAGCTACCGAGGAGCCACATTCAAATGTATAGCCACTGTATATATTGAGCTGTTCGTCCGCCATTACTACATGTTCCCTCTGACCATCATGCAATAAAGATGCGTTAAGCCAGGCTACGGCTGTTTCTATTGTCTTGGTTCTTAAACACTAAACAAGTAATGCAAAAAAATTGTGTTAGCAGAGGCTTTATAAGGATAAAAATAAAACACTTGGAAGTACAAGGATCAAAATGGCTGATAGGAAAAGAAATGTATGTCCATGGAAGCAGTTGCCAACCTTGGAAATACAGAACAGAAAACAGCTTCAGATGTTTAATGAAGTAGTGGAATGATTTGTGCTTCCTGTTGTTGTGCCTCTTTCCTAAGTGCAGAAGGGGAGATTTCTTCCCAGCAAAGATAAGAGTTGGTGAAACGATTTGTTGTGTCATTATAAGTTTCCTGGAACTCAGGTAAGCCACTTGTGGCCTTTGACCAACAAAGTCCATCCCCCTTTTTTAAAAAGAGCCTCCAATTTTCCAAACCATTACCAACCTGTTTGCTTATGTTAAAAGAAGTGTGTCGCCTCCACTGCAGCTCCAAGAGCAGTTTTTCCCATTTAAAAGAGGGAAGGGGATGTGGCCTATAGTGTGTTCTGGGGAACACAGTTGGCTTCTAGACCCACCAAATTTGGATACCCCTTGCTCCAAACCAATCCTTTCTGATAGCTTGCTTGCTTGTTTGTTTATTTATTTATTCAAATTTCTATGCCGCCCAATCAGGCAAACCTGACTCAGGGCGGCTCACAACAGGATTAAAACATACATATTAAAAACAATTAAAACCCCAACATACCCACCCACCTATTAAAAACTAACCACATTAAAACTGCCCGCATTAAAAAGATGGGGAGGCTTCATTTTATAAGCCAACAGGCGGGGGGCACTCTTCTATCTAGGCCCCACACCTGCCCCACCAACCAGGTTTTTAATTCTTTTCTGAAAGGCAGCAGCTCCGTCTGTTCCCGCAAATCTACTGGCAGGAGGTTCCACAAGGCGGTGTGGACACAGAAAAGGCCCTCCTTCGTGTGCCAGAGAGGCGAGCCCCTCTGGCAGATGGAACAATTAGAGAGCCCCTCCGGTCCGCTCTGGTTGGACAGACAGACACTCTTGGGACGATGCGGTCTCTTAGGTATCCTGGCCCACCACCATGTAGGGCTTTAAAGGTCAAAACCAGCACCTTGAATTGCACCCGGAGACAAACTGGTAACCAGTGCAGCTCCCGAAGCAATGGTGAGGCGCAAGCATAATGCCCGCACCCCATCACCACATGGGCTGCACCAGCTGTAGCCTTCGAATGGTCGTCAAGAGCAGCCCCATGTAGAGTGCATTGCAATAATCTAGCCTGGAGGTCACCAGAGCATGTGTGACCATGAGCAGGGAGTCCTGGTCCAGGAGCGAACACAACTGACGGATGACGCGAAGCTGTGCAAAAACCCTCCTGGCCACAGCCGCCACCTGATCTACAAGTAACAGTCCCGAATCCAGGAGGACCCCTAAATTGCATACCGGGTCTGTCTGGGGCAAAGCAGCCCCATCCAAGACCAAAGTTGGCAGCTGGCAGCTCCCTGAATAACACGAGGCCCCCTATCCATAGCCACTCAGTCTTGGAGGGATTCAATTGTAGCCCGTTGTCCCCCATCCAGACCCCAACAGCTTCCAGACATCTGGATAGGACACTGACCGCATCATTGGGGTCCCCACGGGCCGAGATGTACAGCTGGGTATCATCACCATACTGATGATACCTCACCCCATGGGAACGGATAATCTCGCCCAGCAGCTTCATGTAGATGTTAAATAGGATTGGAGAGAGCACCAAGCCCTGAGGTACCCCATAACGTAGAGACCTAAGGCTAGACCTCTCACTCTCCAACCACAGCGACTGGGTCCGGCCCTCCAGAAATGAGGAAAACCAGGATAACCATTCCAGAAGGCCCTTGATGACCATTCGGAGGCTGCAGCTGGTCCAGAATGCCGCGACCCGGGTGGTGATGGGGTGTGGACGTTATGCCCATGCCTCACCACTGCTTCGGGGGCTGCACTGGTTACCAGTTTGTCTCCAGGTGCAATTCAAGGTGCTGGTTTTGACCTTTAAAGCCCTAAATGGTAGTGGGCCAGGGTATCTTAGAGACAGCATCGCCCTAAGGACGTCTGTCCATCCAACCAGAGCGGACCGGAGGGGCTCTCTAATTGTGCCATCAGCCAGGGGGCTCGCCTCTCTGGCACAAGGAGGAGGGCCTTCTCCATGTCCGCACTGGCCCTTTGGAACCTCCTGCCTGTGGAACTGCGTCTCCAGACGGAGTTGTTGCCCTTTAGGAAGGAACTAAAGACCTGGCTGGCGGGCCAAGTTTGGGGTGCGGGTGGGGATGGGGGTACCGTTGGGTGGTTGGTATAGAGAAGTGTGCCTTCCCCCAAGGTCCCTTCAGTTCGTGCGCACCTTTTAGGGGTGGGTTTTTTAACTTTTAACTTTGTTTTATAATGTGTCTTTTATGTATTTACTGTCTGCTATGTAAACCGCCCTGAGTTGGGTTGTACCTGAGTGGGCGGTATATAAGTGTGAAAAATAAATAAATAAATAAATAATACCGTGGTCGACAATATCGAAGGCCACTGAGAGGTCAAGAAGGGCAAGGACGGATGGATGGCCACCGTCCCGCTCCCGCCAGAGATCATCTACCAGTGCGACCAATGCCGTCTCTGTACCATATCCAGGCCTGAAACCTGATTGAAAGGGAGCCAGATAATCCGCTTAATCCAGGACCCCCTGCAGCTGTCGCGCCACCACCTTCTCCAATACCTTCCTCAAAAAGGGGAGGTTGGAGACCAGCCTATGATTAGCTGGAACTGCTGGGTCGAGGAATTGTTTCTTCAGGAGGGGGCGCGCCAAAGCATGTTTTAAAGGTGCAGGAAACAGCCCCTCCCATAGCGATGCATTGATTATAGCCCCGACCCAGCCTCCCGTCACCACTTTAATAAAAAAAACCATTGCAGTTGTAAGTTGCTTTCTCTTCAGTAACCATGAACTTGGAATGAGTTCTGTTGTGTATTGAATGAAATTTGTCCACCATTTTATGTTCTCTTCAGTTTCTAAGTAACGCGAGATTGGGGTTCACGCCATTTTAATCTGAGAAGCACAATTGAGATCAGGTTCTCGAACACCCCACTCTCCTTCAACCAATCCTGTTAAAGCCTGCTAAAATGTATATTTCAGCACCTGTATATAAGTCGCTGTGGCGCAGTTAAAATTGTGTTCTTAACCCTGTAATAAAGTTGTGTGTTTGGCTCGTATTGCTGGTGGCTGCTCATTATTTCTAGAACACTAAAAGTTCAAAGACAGCTATGTTCCTTACTGTTCTTGGTGTGAAATTGTGACTACCTCTGCCACAGAGCTGATGTTTATTTCTGCCATACTTACCTACAATTAAACTCCCTGAGGCTAAAGGAATCTGAAGTTCAACAGTACCTAGAGTACCATAGATTCCCTAGGCCTAATTGATTAGTTGCTCCTAAATATTATTCACTATATTGATCCTGATCTTAGAATACTATATTCTAATTTTTATTTGGAAACAATAATCCTACTTAAATAACACAGGTCTGCAATAATAATAATAATAATAATAATAATAATAATAATAATAATAATAATAATAATAATAATAATAATAATAATAATAATAATCAGCTGCATAGGATATTCTTGGTACATTTTATGTTTTCCAGTGTGCTGAATCCAAAAATGACCTTGGTTTTCCCCTATCACGTACAGTTCTTTTTTTGCTTGCAAAATATGAGGGTTTTGCATTAAAAACGCATAGGGGAGATGAGAACACAGGTCTTTCCAAAAACAACAACAAATAAATAAATCAGCTGCATAGGATATTTTTGGTAAATTTTATGTTTTCTAGTGTGCTAAATCCCAAAATGACCTTGGTTTTTCCCCATCACGTACGTTTTTCCCGCAAAATATGAGGATTCTGCATTAAAAAAGCATGAGTGATGAGGAAATCACTATTTTATTACAATAAACTAAACATATTATTTCTTATAATTAAACAAACAATTTCTTCATAATATATACTTAACATTCCATTTTCACTCATTTTGTGTGTGAAACCTTTTTTTCTTCTCTTTTATGCTCCTCCGAATACACTTTCCATTTTCTGTTTCCCATTTGAGCATCCAACAGCAGTCAGCTAGCTTATTGACGTTCCATCTTCCTTGGTAGCGTCTCTCGATATCACAGACATCCTGGTGAAATCTTTCACCCTCCTCTTCACTGTAGGGTCCCAAGTTTTCAGGACAATAGTTGACATGGGAGTGTAAGAAATGAACTTTTAGGCTCATCTTGCATCCTTGAGCTTTATACGCATTCAACATGGTTTTGTTGTGATGGTCTTTCGTATTCCCTAAAAACTTGTGAACTACATATTTTAAAGAGTTCCACCCTTCCTTTTCTTTTTCTCCCATTGTTTCTAAAAAGAGGGGATCGGATAACAGGTTTAGTATGTCGGGGCCAGTAAAAACTCCCTTTTTCAACTTGGCTTCAGACAGTTTTGGGAACAGAAATAGCAGTTGGTAGTGTGGTTTTGCTGTCCACTACTGACTATGCCCCCCCCCCCCCTGCCCCAAATTCCTCTTATTTTCTCTTTGCATTATTCTTGATTATAGCTGTAATAAATATTAAATGAAAGTAAGAAATAATTTTTGGATAGGGTTTTTAGAATCAAAAACAGAATGTCAGATTTTGGATTAAAGGCAAACTTCACACTAAATTAAACTAAAAACATGAGTTTTGCAAAAAAAAAACTTGATGTGATGGAATTTTTAAAGTATTTTTCTCAGTGTAATGTAAACTTGAAGTATTCTCACTGCAAGCTTTGGAGAAGTGCATGAATGATGAAGAAGCACTAGCGTTCCAACCAAACAGTTTCTGTAATAATATAAAAATGGAAGAGAGTTATTTACCAGGTGGAAAAGCAGAATGAAGCACCATTTTCCTTTTCAGCTTCACTTGTGCTCTAGGGAGAGAGACAAGGGGTGGGGAATCCTAAACAACAACAGCTCTGTGGGCCAAGTTTTACTTTAGTGACTAATTTAAGAACTCTTACATACCCTGTGTGAAATCTTGGCTTCCCATATTTCCTGAGATGGGAGTGATAATGAATGCAAAAGCAGCTAAACCTTTTTCTTGCAATGTCGTGCACTACTCAGGCAGGGAGCAACTAGACAGTCAAATTGGAGCTAACTGCATTGGGCTAAATAGGCACATCTCATAGAGATGTGACATGACATTTGGTGTGATTTTTGCATTCATATGCAATGATTGGATGGTTTTGGGCCAGAAAACCACACTACACCACAAGTGACCCTATTTGGCCCTTCCTTTCTTTAAAGGGAGGGGAAGAGAAATTCACCCTCTTTGTCTTCTCCTTTTTCCTTCTCATTTCAGGAGGAAGCTTTCAATTTTTAAAAAAAATCTAAAAAGCATATCATATCATGCGGGATCCGCAAGCACAATTGGCATACTGTCCCTGACAGAGGCCATGACTTGTGAGAACGCTCCGACCTTTGGGCTCCGAGGGGACAGAAATTGGGGAGCAGATTAATAGTCATAAGATTGATTCACCCATATCTGACCTGACAAACAGTCCCAGCAGGAGGAAATTGAATGTCTAACTAAGCGGTTAGGTAATAGGTAATATCGCACCTGCGAATTACCCCAAGCCCTAACATCAACAGTGGCCATGTTTACTCTTGGGTAAACTAGGAACAATGGACTTCCCCTGCCAGTGTTTAATTTAGTTAATTAACTTCCCCGGGAGAGGTTCCCAATTAACCCGTGTAAACATGCGATGTGATTTTCTGTCAGATGACGATTCTATCACACGCCGCCTTGAATTCCTATATATGATGATGATTTTCCCTCAATAAACCATTGGTCTTCGCTCCATCTTGTCTCGTGTTGTTACTTGACCAGTCTCCTCCGGGACCCAACAGCCGCTTCACATCCCCGATCCAACAATATCAGTGTTGCCTTAAAGGTAAAGGTAAAGGTTTCCCTTGCTCGAAAGCCAGTTGTATCCGACTCTAGGGTGCAGTGCTCATCTCTGTTTCAAAGCCGAAGAGCCAGCCTTGTCTGCTTCTACAGACGTTTCCGTGGTCATGTGGCAGGCATGACTAGACACCGGAGCACACGGAACGCTGTTACCTTCCCACTAAAGTGGTCCCTATTTATCTACTTGCAATTTCTTGCTTTTGAACTGCCATGCTGGCAGGATATGGGACAAAGACGTGGGCTCATTCCGTCCTGCAGTACTCGGGAATTGAACTGCTGACCTTCCGCCTCCCAGTCAGCGTCTTAGCCAATTGAGCCACTGTTGTTGCCTTACAAGGCCTAAAATCCCCAGCCCTTTGTTTCCTCTCTCCTCTTCCAAAAAAAGCTCCCCCCCCCATTTTTTTATTGTCATGTGGTTTGATCCCAGTGATCAAACATTCTGGAACTGAAACAAAATGTTTCAAGTCAATGTCAAAATAGCATGGGTGACAGAAGAGAGCCCTAAAGGCTTATGCTGCACAAGTGTCTTAGGGCATGCCAATATGTCTGTGGCACTGTCTTTTCAAATATATCATACAAATAAGAATGGAATCACTGATTTGTAGCTTCCTCATATTTTATAATAGCAATGCTTAGGTCCATGATGGCAAAACTTGGCACTCCAGATGTTCTTGGAGTGCCAAGGTTCACCATCATGGGCTTAGGTTAATCTTCATTGAGATCAGGATGGCTTCTTAGTTTGGATTCTGTAGATTTTAATGGATAGTTAATCCAATGCCAAAATTCTCAAAGCTGTGTTCCTTGTCTTCTTGTGAGATGATAATGGTTCCATCAACAACTGCAAGACAACACAGTTGTTGGTTAGACCATTCCTTTCTGTGACATTTTAAGAAATACTTACAGGCTTTTATGTGCTTGATAATAGGAGCAAAAGGTGAGGGGAAATCCAGACTCACTCCACAAAGAAAGAATCAGCTATGAACTCTTCCAACTCTCATAAACAGGATCCTGTTAAGTTCTCTGTTCACAAATTTTCCAACTACTAATGCCTTGATATTTAGGAGCCATCTTTTTCTTTAATCTCTCATAGCTTCGAAGGATAGAATCTGTGTCAAATATGGAGAGAAGTAATGTGAGTGAATGGTCAACAGGTAGCAGAAATTGTATTAACCACATGTCAGGTACAAGCATGAGAGAAGATGTCCTTGCAAACTGTGGAAGAGTTTATATGTTTCCAACATTGATTTCTCTCCTCTCCCTGCTCCGATCAAAACATTGATGAGATAGAAACATTAACAGCAGCTGTGAAGGTAATGGAGAAGAGCAGTTGGAACAGGTGGATTCCAAGCCCTGTAAAATGTCCAATGAGCCCTTAAGGGAACTTGTGCTTTCTAGTTCTATTGTCAGAGCTGCTTCTTGCTAAGAAGGTTTGCATTTGTCCAGAAAGGTGGTCATTGTCCAGAACACCCACCAAAAGAAGGCAGGCATCTCCTGAAAACCAGACTGTGATGGAATGGGGGTCACTTTGTGTGGAATTCACAGAACAGCCATGGGTCTGGGAATGCTCATGTGTAATTTAGCTGTTTAAAGGTTAAATATCCTTTCATGGCCCTTGGCCTGCTGTCAATCATCTCCCAGGCTGAATTTAAATGATAACAGCCATGAGGGAGGCGGGGGACCTCTACATCGCTAATGAGCACTGGGAAGAAGCCAGCAATGTGGGGGTAAGGCAGCTGTTTCAACTGGCCAGTCGTTGCACTGCGCTTGTTCTAAAGCAGTTTCCCTGAGGTTTCTGAACCACCAGTCTTGATGTGTTTGTGTCTCATTTATCTGTGACATGTCTTCCTATGGTGAGAGAGAGCTGTGCTGCATCTTTTAATTACAAACATTCATACAGAGGCATAAACTTATAATTACCACCACCACCCAATTCTGCCCATTTGTATCTACCCTGATGGGCAGTAACTCCACAAGATCTCCTGCAGGAATCTTTCCCAGTCCTACTACCTGACCGCTTTAGTGGAGAAGCAGGGGTGGAATATGAAAATTTCTGCATTCAGAAGATAATTTCTGGCTTTTGAACTATGTCCACTTTATTTTTAAAAGTATAGCCTTTCACATTTTTATTCCAAGGAGGCTCATGAGAGACTGAAACCTGCATATGCACCGGCAACACACTGTTCTTCTGGAGGCTTCCTGCACCTGCGAAAGGATTCCAACAACCAAATTTTCATCATTGCCAACCTCTCTGGTCCTTGTGGTTTTGAAATTTCTTAAAGACAATATGTATCAGATACAGGTTCAAGCACATTTTTAAAATGAAGTCTGCTGTCTCAACCAGACAGTGCATATAGCATGCAATACTAATTCAACAACAGCAATTAAAAAAACATTTGTTTATTTGTGTTTGAGAAATTAGGGAGATGGCAAACATCTTCTTGCCATGTTCTTGGACATCAATTCCCAGAAACCCAAATCAGACACCCTGTTGATCAGGGATTATCGGAATTGAAGTTCAAGAATATCTACAGAGCCAAGTTTGTTGACCCCTGTTCTATGTCATTGGAGCATTGTGAACTGAAGGTCATCCATGATTTTGGTTGTTCATGGGAATTTTATCAACTGATCAAAGAACTGGCTTACTCTACACTTCTGCTTTCTCATAGTCATTCAAGCTTTTTCATGATCAGCAGCTAATGTAAATTCCTATTCTTACTCTTGTCTTTTTCCATTGTCCTGGCTCTTTCCATTGCTGGTTTCAGAGACTTACACCTCAGTCAAAGTGGACACCACCCACTATTGCCTGGAAATAACTGTTGAGTCCAGTGGAACAAAGTGCTAAATATGGAATGCGTAAACCTCACACTATAGCTCACTCATTGATTTTCTTGTAAGGATGGTCATGGACTTATTGTACAATGGGAAAACTAATAATTTCTCATGTATTTACTTGTTTGAGTCCACAGCATGAAAATTTAAAACCAACACAATTAACACCCCCCCACACACACACACAAATCATCTAAAATGTATGCATACACAACCTAATTATTTACACTCTAATTTCCCAATATTTAGCAGTTTGAATAACCCTGTCATTTGCTTCAAACAAATCATCGATATTACACTGTTCAGGCAGGTTGCCACAGATTAGCTGATGTTCAAAGTCTTGTCTCTCACCACAATCATTTCTCCTAGTGTATGGTGATACAAAGAAACAGGAATGCAATTCTTGCTATTATCATTTTCAGGGTGCCAGAATCTGGGACATGGGCAACTGGCAAGTAACACAAGCTCCCAGGGCAACCAGGCAACAGGCCAAACAGTAACCACATCATAGTTCAGAGTCCAAATCCAAAACGAAGGCTGACACACATGGGAATGTAGGGTTGGGTCCAGACAACAGCAGGAATCAGGAACAAGGAAGGAAATTGTAGGAGGCAGGAAGCAGGGGCAAGACAAGAGATTCTTGGAAACAGGAGTCAGTGATACTTCAGGATCCAAGCAACCACAAGTCCAGTGACCTTCATTACTGAGGTCTCTTCTAGTGGGAGAGATGGTTCTTATATAGCTCAATATCCCAAGACCTCCAAGTGGACCTTGGACCTTTATGATGGTCCAGAACATTCCCTAGGACTGCCATTTGGGGTCTAGCAACAGAGAGTGAAGGTCTTACCCAGCAAGTGTCAGAGCTGTCTTCTAAGCTGAGGGACTAACACCACAAGCATCAAAGCTACCTCTGGGAAATTCATTCTGAAAATACAGAGCTGCCTCACATCCTGGCACAAGGTAAAATTCATATCCTTGTAAGGGCAATAAAGAATGAAGGAGTTACTGAAAACATACACTTATGAATAGGATGGATCTTAAATCTAAACCAACTGCTTATTATCAGTTTTGTTTTTAGTTTAGTTTTTTAAATTGAATCAGTGGTGGGATTCAGCAGGTTTGCACCAGTTTGCCAGAACCGGTAGCTGAAATTCTGTCTGGCAGTGCCCATCCAAGTTTTGAGTTAAAGTAGTCCTAATTCAGGTGTAACGTTATGCAGGGCTTTCCCCTGGCCACACCCACCATATCACGCCCACAGAGTAGGCAGTAAAAAAATATTGAATCCCATTGCTGAATTGAGTCATGCAGAAAACAAAGAACAAACAAAGCAAAATATATGATATGTTTACATAAAGGAATAATGCCATATTTAACTTAAAATCGGTTGGCTAGCATTAATTCTTCAGAATCACAAAAGGGATTCTGAATTCATACAATTTACAGCAAGATATACAGTGGAACCTCATACAACAATTGCCCCGTATAGCAATGAAATCGCATAACAATTTGGTTTTGGGGGGAAATGGCATCCCGCATAACAATTTTCCGTATGGAAAAAATCGTACAACAATTTTTCAATGGGAAAAACCACTTAGCGAAAAAACTCATTGTATGATGCATCCCATAGGGAAAATCGCTATATGATGCATGCATTGTATAGCAGTTGTTTCGTACAACAACGAGCCCCATGGAACGGATTGAAATCATTGTATGAGGTACCACTGTAGTCTGATCCAGAGGATTTCACAATGTTTATTTCATTTTGAAGCAGATATGATCTTGTTACCAGCTACTAACTTACATACATAATATTTATGGCAAAATCAGATAATGAAATTGCCTCTGAATGAGTAAACTGCAAGCAAACTGGACATGGGGCTGAAGATGAAGCTGACCATTTTGAAGAATGGCACAGTTTTCTGAAACCCTTAAATTTTGCTAGGTAGTACAGTCCCCCGAATTATAATGTGGAAACATTTGGAACTATAGTTCAAAAATGACATTATCAACCAACTTCTGGTTAATATGACATATTTGTGCTTAGATATGTACAAAATGTCATAACCTGCTAATATTAATTTTATCTGATGCAACAGCTGTAAATGATAGTGACCCTTGCAGAGAGAATGAGAGAGGGAAGGGTAGGTAGGTGATCAGAAATACATTAAATGTTATGGAACGAGCCTGCATGTGTCTATCAAGGGGAGGTGGCATGTCCACGTTTATGGGGTTTCAGTCTGAAGGAGGTCTCCAAGTTCAGGCTGCCAGCTGTTGATTCCCAGCCCTTTCTTGCTTTTGTTCCTATGAATTACAACATGCCTGGAAACCCTTTTTCTCTCTCTCTTTCTGTATTTTGCAGGGCTCAAACTGAGCAGAGGCCCAAGGAAATTGTTTCCCTTGTTAAAATGAAGGCATTAGTTTAATATGTGCCTGGAGAGGATAGGGAGCTTTCTTGTTAAATGTTTACCAATCAAATCCTGATGAGGACTTGCTTGGAGTAATTTAGCTCTCAGCTGTTGCCTACCATTCTTGGCAAACATTTCTGTCAAGCGATCGACCAGTTTCTGATGTTGGAGGTGAAGACAGAATGTGTGCTTAAGCCTGAGCAGCTTTGCCTCTCAGTAACTTGCTGGTGTAAAACTGAGGAACGAATGATACAGAAGGTATGGGCTTTGTATCCAGAGGAATTCCGGCACACTCATTTCTGAAGGCTCATTTGGTGAGGATGTAGGGACTGTGGTGGCTTAGTTGTAAGGTAAAGGTTTCCCTTGCTCGAAAGCCAGTCGTAGCCGACTCTAGGGTACAGTGCTCATCTCTGTTTCAAAGCCGAAGAGCCAGCGTTGTCTGCTTCTGCAGACGTTTCCGTAGTCATTTGGCAGGCATGACTAGACACTGGAGCACACAGAAGGCTGTTTACCTTCCTACCAAAGTGTTCCCTATTTATCTACTTACAATTTCTTGCTTTCGAACTTTTAGGCTGGCAGGAGCTAGGACAAAGACGGGAGCTCATTCCGTCCTGTAGTACTCGGGAATCGAACTGCCGACCTTCCACCTCCCAGTCAGCGTCTTAGCCACTTGAGCTTGAAATTTATGACTAGAAGTTCCTGCTAGTGCCCTTTCAAGATACTTTGCTACACTGTTTAGCGTCAATTAAATTTCACAAGCATAGCTGACCATGGTATGGAAAGGATCCTGTTTTGTACTGGCCTGGTGACTTAGTGGTGAAGACGCTGAACTTGATGACTGGAAGGTCAGCAGGACAGCAGTTTGAGACCCGAGTCCTGCACAATGGAGGGAGCTCCTGTCTGTTATGTATGTTAACTGTGTTTTCTGACAGGAGCGGAATGTATCTTTTCTCATGTATCTATTCTTATGCAAATAAGTGGATCGAAAATGTGCACACTCTGTTAGCCAAATGGCTTGTTGTATTATTGTTACTGTTACTGTTTATAGTGTATATAAGTCCGAGTTTTGCCCCATCCAAAGTGTGTTCAAACCCCACTAATAAAGAGCTGAATTTCACTACTTCACGCATCTGCTTCTTCATTCCCTGAACACGAAACTGGCGACGAAGGTGGGATGGTGTCCCCACACGGCAGCAACATCGGCCCATTTGACTCAACACATCCAGAGAAATGGGCAACATATGAACGCCGATTCCGCCACACAATGGCCTTGCAGAAGATCACCGATGAAGACAAGAAGCGCTCCTGTTTCCTCGCTCAGTGCGGTTCTGAGACGCTTGAGCTGGCAACCCACCTCATTCTCCTAAGGGACGTAGGTGTGGTGCTGCTCGCAGAAATCATGTCTGCACAGAGGAAACACCTGCAGCCAGAGGTCTCGATCTTTCCGGCCATGGTGACCTTCCACAGAAGGGAGCAGCGACCTGTGGAGTCCATTGCAGACTATGCCGCCGCTCTGCACATTGCTGCCACCCCGTGCAAGTGGGACAACATTGAAGAAGCACTCCGGGACCATCTGCTGGCCGGCATGAGGGACAAAGATGCTCAATGTCACCTCATGATCAGGAAGACGCTAACTTTCAAAGTTGTCCTAGAAGAGGCGGTAGCGTCTGAGACCGTACGGTCCGGCATCAAGCTTTTCCGGCATTGCCACTCCACCACCAGTGCCACTGACTCAGCTGTGCAAGCTCAGCAAAATTCATCTTCATCCTCCTCAGCATTGCCTGGTTCCACCTCTTCATCAGAGTCCAGCGATGCAGAGGGAGAGGTCCGAGCAGTCCGACGAAAGCACCGAGAGCACTGTGATGATCGGGAGAAGAAATTCCTTTCAAGTGTGATGGTTGTGGAGCCCAGCATGACCGCAGGAAGTGCCCCTTCCGCACCCCAGAATGCCACAACTGCGGACGACGAGGGCACATTGCTAAAGTATGTTGACAGTGAAAGCAAAGAACTCCAGCACCTGACTCCAAGAAGAGCCCATGCCACCGGATCCCGGGAGTGGAGACAGGTGGGAGAGCCACCACCACCCCCCACAGCTGACTTCGCTCTCTGGGCCGGCCCGCCCAGAGAGCAGAAAAAGAGGAGACGCCGCCGTCATGGAGAGGGACTCCCTGTCTCGCCCGGGAGCCCACGCCACCGGCTCCCGGGAGTGGAGACAGGTGGGAGAGCCACCGCCCCCCCCCCCCCCACAGCTGACTTCGCTCTCTGGGCCGGCCCACCCAGAGAGCAGAAAAAGGGGAGACGCCGCCGTCGCGGAGAGGGACTCCCTGTCTCACCCGGGAGCCCATGTCACCGGATCCCAGGAGTGGAGACAGGTGGGAGAGCCACCCCCCCCCAACAGCTGACTTCGCTCTCTGGGCCGGCCCGCCCAGAGAGCAGAAAAAGGGGAGACGCCGCCGTCATGGAGAGGGACTCCCTGTCTCGCCCGGGAGCCCACGCCACCGGCTCCCGGGAGTGGAGACAGGTGGGAGAGCCACCGCCCCCCCACAGCTGACTTCGCTCTCTGGGCCGGCCCACCCAGAGAGCAGAAAAAGGGGAGACGCCGCCGTCGCGGAGAGGGACTCCCTGTCTCACCCGGGAGCCCACGCCACCGGATCCCGGGAGTGGAGACAGGTGGGAGAGCCACCACCCCCCACAGCTGACTTCGCTCTCTGGGCCGGCCCGCCCAGAGAGCAGAAAAAGGGGAGACGCCGCCGTCGTGGAGAGGGACTCCCTGTCTCGCCCGGGAGCCCACGCCACCAGCTCCCGGGAGTGGAGACAGGTGGGAGAGCCACCCCCCCCACAGCTGACTTCGCTCTCTGGGCCGGCCCGCCCAGAGAGCAGAAAAAGGGGAGACGCCGCCGTCGCGGAGAGGGACTCCCTGTCTCACCCGGGAGCCCACGCCACCTGCTCCCGGGAGTGGAGACAGGTGGGAGATGCTGCGGGTTGTCCTGGTTGGCCCCCTGGGATGCTTTGCTACCATCTTCTTGTTGTTGGCTAGGATTTGGGGCCAGCCGCGGCGGGCGGCTGGACTTGCCATGGTCTGGGCCTCGGTGGAGGCGAGGAGGCTGGTCGGCTTGGAGCTTCAGGACTTATGCACGCTTTTGTTCCACCCACCCCCCTTCTGGAAGGACTAAAAGGACTGTGCTGGGTATATTTTTTATATTGTTATTTGACGTTTTGATTTTTTTTTAAATATTTTGTACTCTTTGATGTGAGTAACTGATGTTTAGGATTTTATTGTATTGTACCTTATTTGATGTATTGTTAGAAACTGTATTGTAGTGCACATGTAGTGCATATTGTAGTGTATATATATATATTTCTGTAATTTCTGCGGACAGGGATTTGTAATTGTACTTTTGGTGATTGATTTTTTGCTGTATTTATTGTATGTTATGTTACTGTATTTCGTATTATTGTCTGCTATGTAAACCGCCCTGAGTCGGGTTCGCCTGAGTGAGCGGTATATAAGCGCGAAAATTAAATTAAATTAAATTAAATCACCACAAAACGTCCATCACCAAAGTGTCATCAGAGCCTGAGCCGTGCCAAGTGGGCATCGTCAGCGAGCGTTTCTTCACAGACCTGAGCCTGTAGGATATCCCCTTCAAGATGGAAGTGGATTCAGGTACTACCTTTTCCATAATCCCACAGCGGGAGTTTTTGAGAATTCCCCCTGCCTCTCGGCCCAAGCTCAAATCTTTTAAAACTTCCCTCCGGGATGTGCAAGGTTGCCAGATTCTGGTCCTGGGGGTGGGAAATTTCTTGGTCAAATTCAAAAACATTCACACCTCCTTGCCATTGGTTGTAGTTAAGCAGGGCACTAACTGTCTTATTGGGACCCAATGGTTTAGGCCTCTGGGAATCCGACTTTCTGGCATTCATGCAATAGACGCTGACCCAATCAGGATGTTTGTGCTGCACATCCTGAGGTGTTCAAAAAGGGTTTAGGGTTATACAAAGGACCCCCTGTGGACTTTGAGCTTGACACAACCATCTGACCCATCCGGATGAAGCCACGCCTGGTACCCTTTGCTTTAAAGGAGTAGATAGAAGCCAAGCTGGACAAACTGGTGGGGCAGGGCATCCTAGTGCAAGTGGACTCCGCAGAGTGGGAGACACCAATAGTGACTGCTTTGAAAAGTAACGGGGAGGTCAGGATATGCGCTGACTACAAGTGTACCATCAATAAAGCTATTCGCCCAAATGCATATCCTGTGCCTGTGGTAAGCCACCTTCTTGCCTCCTTGCATGGAGGAAATTGCTTCACAAAAAACTTGACCTTGCCCAGGCTTACCAACAATTGACTGTGTCTCCTGCTGCTGCCATAGCCCAGACCATAGTAATGCATAGGGGGGCATTTAAGGTAATTAGACTACAATTCAGGGTGAATGTGGCCCCCGGAATATTTCAATCTCTTGTAGAACGTATTTTGAAAAGTTTGCCCAGTGTCCTGCCATATTTTGACAATGTCCTGATCACCGCAAAGGACACCGTCGAACTAGCAGCCAGGCTCGATCGAGTCCTCTCACGTTTTGAGAGGGCCGGTCTATGTCTCAGAAGAGACAAATGTGTGTTTTTGGCACAGGAAGTGGAGTTCCTGGGGTACCGAATTACACCCCAAGGTATCATGCCCTCTGACTCCAAGGTGGCGGTCGTGCGAAATGCACCCAGGCCGAAATGTAAAGCCGAATTGCAATCATTTCTAAGATTGTTAAACTTCTATCACGTTTTTCTCCATCGCAAAGCCTCAGTTGCCGAACCATTACATTGGCTGCTTAAGAAAGATACTGTTTGACACTGGGGCCATTGCCAGGAGAAAGTGTTCCTAGAATTTAAAAGGCTGCTATCTTCGGATGCTGTATTAACTCATTTTGATCCTAACAAGAAAGTTGTACTTGTGTGTGATGCATCCCATGTGGGGGTGGGAGATGTGTTATGCCATGTACTAAATGACGGGAGGGAAGCCTCCATAGCATTCTATTTCCGTTCACTCTCAAAGCCTGAGAACAATTATGCTCAGACAGACAGGGAGGCCTTGGCAATCGTGGCTGGCACTAAGAAATTCCATGATTACCTTTACGGAAGACCTTTTACCATCTTAACTGACCACAAGCCCCTCCTTGGAATCTTTGTGAATGGGAAGCCCACACCTCAAATTCTGTCCCCAAGGATGTTGTGTTGGGCAATTTCCCTAAATGCATACAATTTTACTTTGGTGCACAGGCCCGGCAAGAACATCAGCCACGCTGATGCCCTGTCACATTCTCCACTGCCAGGGGTCAGGGAAGTCGATTGCGAGATTGAAAGTGACCACCAGGTCCTTATGATTGAGGCTTTCGACTCGCCCCCACTCGTTTCCTCAGATATAGCCAAGGCTATGGCCAAGGATGTAACATTGACTAAAGTAATGTCTTGGGTACAAAAAGGCTGGCCTGTCTCTCCTCTAGCCGAGGAATTCAGAACATTCCACTGCAAGCGTTTGAAATTGTCAGTGGAACGAGGTTGCCTTCTATGGAGCCAGCGGGTGGTCATTCCTGTCACTCTCAGGAAAAAGGTTTTACATCTACTTCACACAAGTCACCCGGGAATTGTCCATTCCAAAGCCCTTGCCCGTAGCTACTTTTGGTGGCCTCAACTGGACCAAGACATAGAACAAATGGTCAGCACTTGTGCCAGTTGTCAATCCTCTCACCCAGAGCAATCCCACCTTCCCTCTCAGGAATGGGATTCTGCTAGGGGCCTGTGGTCCAGGTTGCACATAGATTTTGCAGGTCCATTTAAGGGCGCCCTATTTTTGTTGGTTGTAGACTCATTCTCTAAGTGGCTGGAAGTGATTAGAGTGCCTAATACCACTTCAGCCACCACGATAATGCACCTGAGAAGGCTATTTGCAGCATTTGGACTTCCAGATGTGCTGGTGTCCGACAATGTGTCCATATTCACATCTGCAGAATTCCAATCCTTCATGGAAAAGAATGCAATTAGGCACATCACTGCCACCCCATTCCACCTAGCCACCAATAGCCAGGTAGAGCGGCAGGTGCAAATAATAATAATAATAATAATAATAATAATAATAATAATAATAATAATAATAATAATAATAATAATAATAATAATAATAATAATAATAACAACAATAATAAGTTTTATTTCTATCCTGCTTTCCTGGCACAAATGCCACTCAAAGCGGCTTACAACATGTATAAATACAGTAACACAAATATAATTACACCAATAATCGACAATAATACAGTATCAGATTAAAAAAACAAAAAACATAGTATCAGTATATCAAATAATACATAATTACATAGCATCAAAATATATTCAATATTAACAAAATCCCCAGGTGATGGAGCACAGCTCACATCCCTGTTGGCACTCCAGGCCAATGTCATCAGCTGCAGTAACATCAGCCTGTCTCCCTGTCCATCTGACTCTCTCTCTCTCCACTCTAGTCAATCCCTAACTCTAGTCGGGTCGCCCATCCTACGAGCCCCTGAGCCAGCTCAGCCAAGCGTCCGACCCAGAAGGGAAACTAGACTGCCATCCTTGTTAAAGGATTTTTTTTTACCTAAGGGGGAGAGAATGTTATGTATGTTAACTGTGTTTTCTGACAGGAGCGGAATGTATCTTTTCTCATGTATCTATTCTTATGCAAATAAATGGATCGAAAATGTGCACACTCTGTTAGGCAATGGGCTTGTTGTATTATTGTTACTGTTTATAGGAGCGGAATGTATCTTTTCTCATGTATCTATTCTTATGCAAACAAGTCGATTGAAAAATGTGCACACTCTGTTAGCCAAAGGGCTTGTTGTATTATTGTTACTGTTACTGTTTACAGTGTACTAGCATAGTTTGCCCGGCGTTGCCGGGCTTTTTAAATATGTTTTGGATAGTTAAGGGGTTTTTTTTCTTTGTGGAGCAATTGTTGGTTGGCTCTTATGTTTTTTTGTTTGGTTGTGTTGTTTTTCCTTTCAAAAATGATACTGACTCATCTTTTATTTTTTACAAAAATATTTTTTAAATTCTTTTCAAAGTGCTGGTTTGTTTTTTAACATTTATCAAATTTAACTTGGCTCCTTTTCCTATTTACTAACAATAACTGGTTTTTTTAAAAAGATAACTTTTTAACTTTAACTGTAGTTTGCATATTGTTGTGTTTTGTGTTGTTTGGGCCATCCGTTGTTTTTGTTGAATCTGCAATATAAGGAAATGTAGTGTTAGTTACAGTTTTTTGTTTGTTTTCTAATTTTTTTGTGTTTTAAATTTGTCATTTTTGGGGGGATCTTTATATGGATATTTATTGTGTTAGATTGTTAGGTTTACCTTCATTCATCTTGTGTGGTCCATTTTCCTTGGCCGTCATCTTGTTTTTCATCTTTTGGTAGAACTGTGGAAAGAAATTACTTGGTTAAGTTTTTCTTTTTTTGTTTATGATTATTTGTCAATTCATTTATGTGTAAATATCTTTTCTTACCTTTTGGTCTTCTTAATGGAAATTTGCTCATGGTGATGTAGTTGTCCAGTATTTCCAATGGCGTTTCTAATCTGTGTCTGTTTGTTGGACTCATTAGCCACAGTAGTTGCGTTTTTATTATTTCGTCTACTGTGAGAGTTGTTCGGTTGCTGTATTGTCCATAGGTGTCATTTGCGTGGTTTTCTTCTGGTTTGTTAGTTGGTCTTGTATTGTCCTGTCCGGTTTTTTTTCTTAATCTTATCTATTATTTTCTGTAATTTTTCATTTTCCTGGATAGTTATAATTTTGTTGTCTGATTCTGTTTGTGTAGATTTGTCTATGTTCCATTTTTGGTCTGTTTGTGATGCTTTGTCTTTTTGCTGGCCATTTTCAATTCCCTGGTTTCTTGGTTGTTGATTTTTCGGTTTTGTGTTCATTGTGGTAATTGTGTTAGTTTTCCATGGCAATATTTCTTGACGTTTCTGATTTGTTCTGGGTGTCCAGGTCCATTCATTTCTGGCTGATTCACTTTTGTTTTTAATGTCCTGTATTTGTGTTTTTTGTTGGGGTGGCTTTTCCTTTCTTCTTACTACTTGCATTTCTTTTTTTTGTGCAGCTTTCTCTATTTCAATTTGTTTGGGTATTTCTGTAATTGTTGGTTTGTTTACCTCAGTTGTTGTTTCTGTCTTTGTTTGCCCATCAATTATCTTTTTAGGTGGGCCATATGTTTTTTTCAATGTCTATCTTTTCCTGTTTGTTATTTTCTATAGGTTTTTCATTTTGATTTGGTTCTTTTAGTTGTGTAATTGTTTCTTGCCTTTGTACTTTTTCAGTATTTTTGTTAGTCCAAGTTTGGCAATTTTGGGGGGTCATTTGCTGTTGGTTAATTTTGTCTATTATTTCTTGAATTTTCTTTTTTGAGTCATCTGTTAGGTCTTTGAATTTGTCATTTATATTATCTTTGTTAATTTCTTTTGTTCTTTCTTGTTCCTCATCATTATTTTCCTCTTCCTCAGTGCTGCTGTATTCTTGTATTGAAAGTACTGTGTACTCCTCAGTTTGCATTTCCTCTATCTGCATTATTTTCTTAACATGCCCCTCTTGGTATAGAGTTAATTTTGTGGCTTTAATGGCACCCTTATTATTATTCTCTTTTGATTCTCCATCCCCCATTTGTATTTCAGTTTCTATTTTGTTTTGAAAATTTTCCTTGCCTGTAATTCCGGTAGGTTGCTCCATCATTTTCACCCCTCCTCCGTTGTTTAGAGATTAGTATTTTGATTTATTTTCCTGCGTTCAGGTTTGGCAATGCAGTCCCAGTTCTGTACTTTTCTGCACTTGTTCCCCTTGGCGCTTTGGCTCTTTGCACAGACGTTCTGAAATGCTCATTCTTTGTCTTTAATATGTGTTTTTTTCTGTTTTTTTTATCGCGTTGTTTGGAATGGGATTTTGCGTTGCTTTCTGCTGTTGGTGTACGCGTGGTTTACTTTTTTAAAAGATCTTTGGATTTTGGCTCGCGCCCCTTTGGATAAGTCTGTAACTTCATTGTTCGATGCCACCCTTTTTTGGCTTTCGCAACCTTGGATTATTTTGAATCCTCAGTGCTGGATGCTTTCGGTGTTTTTAGGTAAGTTCGTTCCATTTTGGCTTTTTATTTTGCTGGGGTGGCTTATCTAAATAAGTTCACGAAGGCTAGGACGGGGCGCTTGTGGCTTTGCAATTGCAGGTGGGGGGGCTTTTCTAAATAAGTTCACGGAGGCTAGGATGGGGCGCTTGTTGCTTTGCAAGTGCGGGTGGGGGGGGCTGGGTTACTTCCCCCCCCTTCGGGTCATGCTGGCTTTGCCTTTTGGAAGTTGTTTTTTTTTTTGCTTTGTTCTCGGCGGCAGTCATGGGGAAGACGGGCACCGGCGGTGTGGGGTCCCCCCCCCCCGGGCAATGCTGCCTTGTCCGTGGGGAAGATGAGCATTTGCTGTGGGCTTTTTTTTTAAACTCTTTTTGTTCTCGCGCCGTCAGCCTCAGCGTTCTGTGCACTAATGGCGCACAGGACGCTGGGGTTTGTAGTTATGGGTTGGTGCTTTGTGTTTGTGCTGCGTTTTTTTAAAATGGTTTTCTTTTTATTGGCTGCGGCGCGTTTCCGAACGCTGCACCGTGCGAGAGCCTCTCAGTCTGATTGGCTCTGGCACGGCGCGGCGCAAGGAATGTTGGGAAGTGAAGTTGTTTCCCTTTCTTCGCATTTGTGGGGCTGTTGCTCCACTGCCGGTTTTCTCAATCCTTCGTTGACCTGCGGACCCAGATCGGCCGTGTGCAGGAAGGGTGAGTGCAGGCAAGTAGGGCGAGGCATAACAACCTATAGCCAGTTCCAACGGTTAACCATTGGATTTATAGGTTAAGATATAAGTCCGAGTTTTGCCCCATTCAAAGTGTGTTCAAACCCCACTAATAAAGAGCTGAATTTCACTACTTCACTCGTCTGTGTCTTCATTCCCTGAACACGAAACCGTCTCTGTCCCAGCTCCTGCCAACCTAGCAGTTTGAAAGCAAGAAATTGCAAGTAGATAAATAGGTACCACTTCGGTGGGAAGGTAAACAGCATTCCATGCACTCCAGTGTTGGGGCATGCCGTGCCCATGGAATTGTCTGCAAACATAGACAGCACTGTTTCTTCAGTGATAAACAGAGATGAGCACTGAACCCTAGAGATGGATATGACTGGCTTTTGAGCAAGGGCAACCTTTACTAGATGAAGGGTGTCAAGGAAGGCCACAACTACTGCCAGACCAAAAAAAAGTATATAATTTGTTGAGGATTTTGTCTTAAGGACACATGACAGAAAATATTATCCTAACTATTGCTGTGCATATTCTGCATTTCAGGCTGATGTTTTCCATTTCCACTGTTTCTAAGACAAGCCACAGGTGGATCTGGAGATAATAAAAAGGAAAAGCCTTCTATTCTTTTGTTTCTTTTATAGAAAAAAGTATAGTGGTGTCTAGAAAGATACAGAGAACAGGGGACATTTCCCATTAATCCGTGGGGCATGTGGCTGTATACATTTATATTATAGCAGTCTCTCATTCTTTCTCTGTAGAATGTAATGATAACAGAGACATAAAAGAGTCTCTCAAAAGAGTGGAAAGTACTCAAACATCCTCTGAGTAATGGCATAGAGCCAACCCATCCATACCTGTCAAGTATCCTGGACTGGCCAGGAAATCCCATATTTTGGCACTCGTTCCTCCCCTTTCCCCCCGCCGTCCCATATTTTGAACGGCGGGGAAAGGGATTACTGTGCATGCGCGCATGCACAGAACCCATTTGCGCATGCACAAACATGTTCTGTGCATTCACAAACATGTTCTGTGCATGCACAAACATGTTCTGCGCATACACAAACGTGTTCTGCACATGCACAAACGTGTTCTGCGCATGCACAAACATGTTCTGTGCATGCGTAAATGTGTTCTGCGCATGTGCAGGAATTTCCTGTATTTTTGGGAACCGCGCTTGATGGGTATGAACCCATCCTTCTGATTCAGACGTACTGTACTGTGCGACACACTGACACAAAGAAAGAAGTAATAGTTATGACTGGCCTTGGTCATAGTTGGAACAATTAAATATTCTATTTATTTTTTTCATTGAAGATATGTTTATTATAATTTGTCTGACTGAATATTTTACTGATTGATTGGTTTTTCATATATTTCTCTGCAGGGACAAAGGCAGAGAAGAAATCAAATAAATAGATAGACTGCCTATATGTTCACAAAAATTAAAAATAGCTACTGATAAAAACAAGTGATAACTATGTTAAAGCATAATAACAAATCATAACAGTAAAATGTGGTTGGGTTAAAAACCATTTAAGAGTACTTCAAGAAGATGTTTAGTGCCAATCCATTAAGAACTGCTTAGTCTAAGCAGCCCACCAAAATAAAATCTGGATTCCCTACATAGGTGTTTTTAAACCTTAAAAATGGCCAATTGTGTTCCCGAAAGCCTGTGGGAGGCATGATTGGGCCTCTAAAGGCTATCACCCTTGACCTGTTTTAGTCTTTTTAAAGAAAAGAAAAGAAAAATTACATCTGACTTTGAAACAAGGACTTGGTTTGGTCCACTAAGGTCCTGGGTGTAATGCAAGAGGAGTGATATAGCTCCCAATGACTCAGCTATCACACACATCTGAAATACATTTTTGCTGTGATCCATTCAGCTCCCTACCATAACATTTTAATGTAAATATATAGAGTAATTAGCCAAATAAGAAAAGGCTATGCCTCAGCTGTAAATGATCTACTCTTATTCATTCTTACTGTCATAGTATAAAGACCTGAAAACTGTCATAAAATATGTTTTTGGTGGTGGTGTGTACCTAGGATTGCCAGATGGTATTCTAATGGAGGACAGGTCCTCCTTTTCTATAATTTGTCCTCCCATCCTCCCTTACCTACTGTATGTCCATATGTACATACAGTAGGTAAGGGAGGACAAATTATAGAAAAGGAGGGCATGTCCTCATTTAGGATACCATCTGGCAACCATATATGTGCCTGACTATCCTTTTTCCATGACAGGTGGATAGAGAATGAAGTGGAGGAAGGTGCAGTAAACCAATAGGTTTCGTTATAATATCCCTCTTTCTTTCCTTACTTTAGATGTCTTTTTTGGTGCCTCAGTTAAGTGTCTATGATACCATCACCATGAAATCAAGAGCTTGGGAAATGTTTGCTGGCATCATTGCATCTCGGAAAACTTCACAATAGCATGATCTGAAGTAACATATTAATGAGGGAAGAAATGGAATGTTCTTCTTCTCACTCCTCTCCTATCAGAGGTGGTAGCTCTCCACATTTCTTTAGGCAAGACATTCTTTTGCTTTCTTTTCTTTTTACATTACCTTGATGGTCATCAAATAAATCTTGCTAAATGAGAAAATCGACAAGAAACAACGCACCAACCTTTTAAATTCGACAGTACTACCTGTGGCCCTCTATGAGAGTGAAACATGGTCATTAACAAAGGCTGAGGAAGAAGAACTATCAAAAAGAAATAAGAGATAGTACTAGAAGATGAGAATCCCAGGTTGGATGTCACTCAATCAGCTCATGGGGAAGAACAAAAGACAAATATGAATAGTACTTTTGCTAATGACACAACTAGATCAAAGGTGAAAAGATGTCTTCTGGCTAATAGGCATAGAGATGAAGTTATGTCCAATATTACACAACAATTACAATTGGAAAGTGAAACATAAGAAGTATGAATTAAAGGTAAACTAGAAACTGTAAAGCAAGAAATGGAACATTTAAACATTGCAGCTCTTTGAGCATCATACTTTGGACACAACATGAGAAGGCAGGACTCATTGGAAAAGACAATGATGCTAAGTAATGCTGAAACAGGAGGAAAAGAGGAAGACCAAATATGAGATAGAAGAGATGGGTTGATTTCAAAAAGGAAGAAACAGTCTTATGTTTACAAGAGCTGAGCAAGGTTATTGAGGAAGGGACAAACAGTATTGGAATTCACTCATTCATAGGGTTACTATAAATCAGAGATGATAAGATAGCACATGACAATAGTAAACACAATAAAATCAGACAACAGCTTGTATATAAACATATAACTGGTTTTAAAAAATCCTAGTTTTAAAATATACAAAAACTGGTTACATAGAAAACTAGATTATTCAGAAGTCACTTAATCTACAGAGTCGAGTTGGCAGAACCAAAGTACACCTAAGCAGTGGGAAATGTAGCAACACAGCGAAGGAGAACAGGCAACTTCACACCTATGTCTGTCTACTTCATTGAAGACTTGATGTTAACTGCCCCAAATACTCTGAATATTGCCCATTATTGCGACAAGATTACCTAATAGCACCTACTTAAACGTCACAATTAAATTTTTCCATGATTCCAGGTATTTGTATTTACTAACATGTTCCACACATCGATTTGGGATCTTTAACTGCATTTATTGGTCTGTGCTTTTAAATTTGCTGATGGCCACCATGATTTGGATCTTTTTAAATTTTTTGACTGTATTCATTACTTTATTTACTTTATTGAATAACAATTGAAGACAATCTAAATGTTCATCTAGTAAGACTGTATCATCTACATATCACATGCTATTGGGAATCTTTTCATTAACCATTTTACTGCCCGTTGTGACACTAGTCCACTTCTTTAAAATGTTTTCAGCCAGGGTGCTACATGGTTCTCATTCCCATACTAGCAGCTTGTTTAAGTGATGCAAAGCACGTGCACATTAGTATTTAGTAACAAAACAATATCATAGCCACTGTAGTGTAGTGAACAAAGTGACAGACAAGGATTCAGGAGGCTTGGTTTTGAATTTCTGCTTGGTCATGGGAGTATGAAACTGGTAAAACCGCTTCTTTAATATCTCAGTTACTTTGAATGCACTAAGTTGATTCAATTTGACAGCACATATCATAGCAACAGAATAATACTGTACTGAGCAAAATGAATCCAAGGTAATTTATGTTAAACCTGCATCGATAGTTCTATCGTTGCAGCATATGTATGAAGGGGAATTACAGGAACACATGATAATTGGCACTAAAAAGACATGAGGAATTTCTATTCCTGGTCATGGTGGTCAGGGCAGCAGCAGTCCTTTCCCCTCTCTAAAATATGTTCTCTTATCTGAAAAACAAGGGGCCTTTGG
The DNA here is from genome assembly GCA_035047345.1 of Bradypodion ventrale. Classification (NCBI taxonomy): domain Eukaryota; kingdom Metazoa; phylum Chordata; class Lepidosauria; order Squamata; family Chamaeleonidae; genus Bradypodion; species Bradypodion ventrale. The sequence goes on from JAWDJE010000007.1 coordinate 539,381, forward strand.
CATTGCTGTTGACATCTTGGTAAATTTCAGAGTGAACTTGTGATATGCTTCTATGTCAACTTCACAGGAAAACTATCCGGAAAATTCAGTAAGTACAAATGTAGTGGTGTAGTTACTAACTGTGACAGAAATCTAGTTTTTTCACACAACATGGATTTAGCTGTGATGTAATAATAACTGTTGTTCAGTCGCACAGTTGATTCCCATGGACCACCGCACACCAGGCACCCCTATCCTCCACCATCCTCCTCAACCCACCCAGCTTTGTGCCCATTGTGTCAACAATGCCATCTAGCCATCTCATTCTCTGCCGCCACCTTCTTCTTTTGCCCTCCACCTTTCCCAACAGCAAGGCTTTCTCAAGTGAATCCTCTCTTCTCATTTGATGTCCAAAGAACAGTACTTTAACTTCATCTTCAATATTTGACCTTCCAAGGAGCGGTCGGGGTTGATTTCTTCTAAGATTGACCTATTTGTTCTCTTTTCTGTCCAGGGTAATCTCAAAACTCTCCTCCAGCACCACATCTCAAAGGCATTTATTCTTCTGTGCTCAGCCTTCCTTATGGTCCAGCTCTCACAACTATACATCACTACCGGATATACTATTGCTTTGACTATGCGGACTTTTGTTTGCAAGGTGATGTCTCTACTTTTAACTATGTTCCCCAAATTTCTCATAGCTTGCTTCCCAAGAATTAGTTGTCTTTTTATTTCATAGCTGCAGTCACCATCTGCAGTGATCTTTCATCTTAAGAAAGTAAAGTCTGTCACTGCTTCTACTTCTTCCCCATCTATTTTCCAGGGACTGATTGGGCCTGTTGCCCTTATCTTGGTTTTCTTGATGTTGAGTCTCAAGCCAGCTTTTGCACACTCTTCTTTCAACCTAATCAGCAGCTTCTTTAGATCTTCATCACTTTCTGCCATTAGGGTAGTATTATCTGCATATCTTAAATTGTTGATGTTCTCCCAGCAATTTTAATTCCAACTTGTGATTCATCCAGCCCTGCATTGCGCATTATGTGCTCAGCATATAAGTTGAATAAACAGGGTGATAAGATGGTCTTACTCCTTTTTCTATTCCAAACCACTCCATCATTCCATATTCTGTCCCAACTGTTGCTTCTTGATTCATGTACAGATTTCTCATGAGACATGTAAGGTGTTCTGAATTTCCCATCTCTTTAATTACTTGCCATATTTTATTGTGGTCCACACAGTCAAAGGCGACCTCCCTCCACCCCCACCCACCCACCTGAGGCGAGAGAGGGAAGGAGGCAGCGAACAAGGTCCCAACTGCCCAGTCGCCATCGCAGATACCCAGGGGGAGGTGAGTGAAACTCAGTGCAACCTCCCCCTATCCACCCACCTGAGGTGAGAGAGGGAATTAAATGCTATCAAGTCAATCCTGACATGGCAGCCTTTTCCAGGGTTTTCTAAGTGGAGACAGATGTGGTTTACCATTCCCTTCTTCTGGGGGTGCTCTGGGGGTGCTCTGGGACATAGTCTGGTTCTATTTGCAGGTAGCACAGAGGTCAAACTTCTGACCTCTTCCTTTGCACTTAGATACCTAAACCACTGAACTCAGACACTTAAATAATAGTCACTTTGACTGCAATGCAAACTTTTCAAATATCTTCAGTTTACATCTCAGTACTGTAATTACTTTCAGGAGGGAAAAAATACATATTCACCCTTGAAACTTAAGTGTCTGAAAGAGATGGTGAATTTAAATTTGGCACTACTCATTAATACCACTTTTCCTTGTTAGAAGAAACTGGTTTGAAGAGAATTTGGTAGATAATCTCCTTCTAGCTGCCACTTCATCATGGGTTCTTGTATTTTCTTAGGTACTAAGGGTTTACAGTTATATAAAACTTAATGAATCCATATAGTTTAGATTTCCGCCCTGATACATATGGGTTCAATTAACCTCCCTGTTTGCTTATTTAAATGTTTTCATTAACTTGCTTTACTATATTTTCCCCTGCAACTGAAAGGGAACATGGTGAAGCTTAAGCCTTCTGTCATCATCCTTTCAAGCAAAGCCTTTCCTTTGTTCCTGCTCTTTTCAGCATAAAAAGATTCTTCCCTTTGTTATAATATTGCATACCATGCATTTATTGCATTCTCGGATGGTCACTGCAGATGTGCAAATAAAAGCTCCATGGACAGAGGCCAACAGTTTGTGTGAGAGCATAAGATTACCTAATATTTTGTAAATCTTTTATAAGAAACCTTCTGTGCTTTCTTCTTCTCCATCCCAACCATATAAGTTCTCTTGTAGAACTCTCTCTTACTGTGGCTTGCTATGAATTATTTTCTTTATTGCTCTTTGGGCTGTTCTGCCTGTGTCTTACTATACAAAAGATGACCTGAATGCTGAAAACTCAACACCAGAAAATTAGCTGGACTACTGTGTGTTTTGTGAAGAGTAATTTCAGACTTGAAGCTCTGTTTATTTTTCTTCTGTTTTCTTTCTCCCTTTTGTACCTGCTTTTGTACTAAGATGTTATGATGATCAGTAATGTAAGCCTTGTTGCAACTGTGTGTTTCAAGACCTTGGTCTAAAACAGGGGTGGCCAACCTTTTCCCAACATGGGCCAGACCACGTCCCCACAGACAGCTGTGCAGGCTGGAGGTGTGGTTCCTCTCACCGCTTCTGCTACTCCTGGCGGTGGCGGTGGCAGCAGGTGCATTCACAGCTGGGGTTTTTTTTTGCATCCGATGCTGCCCGTGGTGGTGAGAGTGAGAGTGGCCTGTTTTCAGCCTGTTTTGGGAGCATTTTCAGCACTTCTGGAGCTTCTGGCGCGTTTTCAGCACATTTTGGAGCTTCCGGCACGTTTTCGTCACTTCCAGCAGCAGGGTCCTCATTGTGGGCTGGATTAATTGGCCCGTGGGCCGTAGGTTGTGAACCCCTGGTCTAAGAGGTGTGAGTTAAGTCTGCCTTTTCTGAAAGCAGTTTACCAGCAGTTGCCAGTTTACATTCTTTGAGTATGTTTTCAGTATTGGGCATTCTGCATTTAAAAGCTGAAGGAGAGATAACTCAGACCAAAGGTCAGGCTAGCTCAGACTGCTGTTCTAGCTGAGACCAACCAGCATTGTATAAGAAGCTAGCTCACAGCCAGGGCACTTTCCTGCTCATGTATTGAGAAATACCAGTGAAATTGTGTGCTATTAAGTTAATCCCAATTTATAGAAAATTTTCCCAGTTTTTTTTTTATAGCTATGACATACTCAGAAGTGGCTTTCTAATCCCTCATCCTGGTCATACTATGGGACTGTGCAGCTTGCCCAGGGCCACACAGTTGGAAGGGCACATCATTATGCCAAGCACGCTCTGTGTAATCTCATTATATCACACTCCCAGGAAGCATAGTGGGGGCATAAACTCCTGGTCACTGGCTCAGCAGCTAGGCATTCCAGCTCACTGAGTGATACTTACACAACTATCTTGCCTTTAATATTTCTTTATTCTTCTTCAAGTGCCGTATCCATTCCAGATATTGGCTGTCATCATGGCGATAGTCTTCCTGTTCTTAACTCCGTGGAATAGTTCTTCCAAGAACATTCCACACCAGTCTCTCAGGTTATTTAGCCACAAAGTCCATCTATGTCCAGGGCCTTTCTTCCCCAGGGCCATAGCCAGGATTCTAGATGTGGGTGGGCGAATATTTTTTCATGATGAGCAACAATGTCGTGTGTGTGTGTGTGTGTGTGTGTGTGTGTGTGTGAATACTTCTGCCCTCCTGTTGCAGCTTTTCTAGGGCTTCCTGAAATAATGTGTGTCAAGTTCTACAAAAATACAAAGACATAGGCCTATTGTGCCGACACTAGACCCTTTGCATTCTTGGCTGCATGTTTCCAGAGTTAGTGTAGTTGTGGCACTGTGTACAGTTGGTGAAGGTAGATGCACAACTGATTGCCAGAGAGATTGCAGACCTTGCAGATTCCCTTGTGCAGTAGTGCAATGTAACACCACCCCAAGAGCTGAGATTCCAGCTGCATTAGGAATTGTTAAGTGTATTTCTGCTTAGTTCAACTTTGCAAAGGTTTTTAAAATGCCCTTAAAATTCCTGATAGTTTTTTAAACTTCCACCATTGCTTCTTTGTCTCCATTGTTTTACCTTAACAATGCTTGTCAAATAAAAGATCCAGCCACCTCCAGTTGTTGTTTTTTAAAAATATATGCTTGCGTAGATTACCTTCTCATAATCGGGGAATATTCATTTTCTTATCTTACCTGTCCTTCAGATAAAGCCCAGTTATCCCATCTTTCTTTCAAAAAATAATTCTGTTCTTTGTTCTCAGATAGACCTTACTGATTTCTCTGAGACAATGGTAATCTTAAAGACAACAAAATTGTTCCCTTGAACCCAAAGCTAATAAATACAAGCAGCCATAATCTTCTGTAGGGATTTTCTGTTGCTCTTTGGGAGTATCCTATTGTGAGACCAAACTAGAATATATCAATTGACTCAATGGGATTTACTAAAAAGTTGATTTAGCATTCAATATTTGATTCATTGTGTCTACTCTAGTTAGGACTAGCAATGAGATACAGCACTAGGTTTTTATGTGAAAGCCAATCATAGATTTTAAGACTGTAAATCAGGGGTTCTCAACCTATGGCCCGGGGCCCAGATGCAGCCCACGACACCATTTCATGTGGTCCACCACCACCTCTGCCACACCCGAAAGTGCCATTTGTGGCAGACAGGGCAAAATGGCCATCTGGCCCCCAAAGCTCTCTGTGGGAGCCATGACCTGGCCCTTGGCTTGAAAAGATTGGGAACCCTTGCTGTAAATAACTACTTCTAGTCCTGTGGTTCCCATATGCCCCACAGAGTGGGAATTTTATTTATAAGAGAGGCAATTTGAAAATGAGTTATTAATAGTGAATAGCCTTTTGGGCTTCCTCCATGTGAATAGGAGTTCACTTTTTGAATAATAAGAATTATATGTCACAGGGGTGGTAGTGTCAGGATTTAGAGATGCTTTGGTGTGGCATGGTCAAAAAAAGATTGGGAACCATTGTTCTAGTCCTCTTTCTGCATATTGTAGAAATAGTGCTGTATGAAATGTATTCATTTCTGATATTCGGAGTTGTGTTTTTAAAGAGCTACAAGTCTGAGAAGAGTGGCTCCATGCCAAGGATCCCAGGTGATGACATGATAGGTCTGGTCCTGCTCTGAAAATTACCCTCCTCTTGTTAAATGGTCCTCAACAGAACTTTAAAAAGTTACTTTTTTGGACAACAACTTTCAGAACTATTCTGAAAGCATAGCCACTATCCTTACAATAGCCAGAAAAGGAACTAGTGTACTGTATATACTCGACTATAAGTCATCCCGAATATAAGTCGAGGTACCAAACCTGGACCTCCAAAACTAGGAAAATAGATAGACCTGAGTATGTCGGGGGTGGAAAATACAGCAGCTGCTAGTGAGTTTCAATAATTAAAATACATGAAAATATGGTAAAATTAATTAATTTAGACATTTGTGTGGGTATGTTTTGAGTGTTTATGTCGACCCTGTCATGAAAATCCATTGAGAAGTTACTTTGTATTTGAGTTATTTTGTATTCATTTAGAAGTACACTGTAGTCTTTCTGATTCTCTTTAGTTTGAGTAGCCTAACTCACAGAAAGAGAGCTGCTGCAATGCCATTTGCATTTCAACACCTATGCACACTCCACATTAGCATGTCAATAGAAGCCTGCCAAGTAGTCAAGGCCAGTCTCCGGATGCCAATTAGGAGAGCGACATCATAAAGATGGACATTCAGATAAGGAACACCTGCAAGTGTTCGTAAACATGATAAGAGTCAAAATGTCTTTTGGAACATCTTCCACATTCTAAAGGTGGGAGGGGGACCACCCAAAAGGGTATAAAAGATGTCCTATTTTGGAGTTCCGAGAGCAGCCTTTTGAATGCAGTGATAAAGGTAGAGGTAAAGGTAAAGGTTTCCCTTGCTTGAAAGCCAGTTGTATCCAACTCTAGGGTTTAGTGCTCATCTCTGTTTCAACGCCGAAGAGCCAGCACTGTCTGCTTCTGCAGACGTTTCTGTGGTCATGTGGCAGGCATGACTAGACACCGGAGCACATGGAACACTGTCACCTTCCCACTGAAGTAGTCCCTGTTCATCTACTTGCAATTTCTTGCTTTCAAACTGCTAAGTTGGCAGGAGCTGGGACAAAGACGGGAGCTCATTCCGTCCTGCAGTACTCAGGAATCAAACTGCTGACCTTCCACCTCCCAGTCAGCATCTTAGCCACTTGAGCCACTGCAGTCCCTATCCGAATGACTTAATCCCTTTCTCGCATGAAACTAGTAATCTTTATACTTTGTTGTTTTACAGAATATATTACCCAGTGTAGATTAGATGTGTTTTTAGAGAAATTAGTCTATATATTTTGGATAATGCACTTTCTAAGAAAATAAAGCTGCTAAATTGAAGATTTTAGTAGCATGTCGCCCAGAGTCACTCTTGCGGAGAAGAGATAAAGCTGGGACGGTCACAATAAGACCATTTTTCTTTAACCTTGAGGGTGCAACGAGGAACGCGGAGGAGGAAGCTTGGACTTTCATTTCTCATGAACTGGGAGTGCTATCAGCTTGTCCAGTTTCTCTTTGAAGGTAAACCCTTATCTCCCCCCCCCCCGAACTTTCCCAAAGCAACCCTTCTTTGCAAAATTGGTGTGGTATTGTGGGATGAGGCATTCTTTAAGGGACTCTTAATTTGCCACATAATAGTGCTACCACGACACCTGCGACATCGCAAAATTGCCATTTCCCATGTATGAGCCAGTATAACTGGATGAAAGACTTGTGCTGCAGGCAGTGCGCCCGGCCAGGGCAGTTGGAAACCTCTTTGCCACACCACACAGACATTTAGCGGAAACTACTGAGTGGCCTAAGAGGGGGCATAAAGGCAGTACAGTAGGTTTCTGACAGACCCAAGAATAAGTCAAGTCCCATTTTTGGACCTCATTTTGGGGGCTAAAAACCCGACTTATACCTGATTGCATCAATTGATCTTTTTCATTACATTATGAATCTCTGTCACTGCAGCAGTGGCTGTTGGGAAACACATTAGAAATATAGCACACAGTGGAATTGTTGTCCTGATTTTGACTACAAAGGAGATCTAAGAAATATGTAGACTTCAGGGTTACATTTGGTGCCAAATCAGTAGTGATCACCTATGTGATCCATATCTTGGAGTCAGATAATTAGCAGCAGTTCCATCCCTCCTCTGTATGTGTGTCCCACTAATGTCCCCCATCTCTCTCTTAAACAGCTAATTATGCTATTACTTATTTTATGACCTGGACTATGTCCTAGCATGGACTACACTCTCAACACTTATTTGTGCACATCATGCCACTACAGATATCAGTATAGAATAGGTTGAATGTTATGAGAGCACTGTTGGTTTCTCCTATATGTGAAATGTGGGTCAAAATCTATTAGCTTGTCTCAGGAGGTTTCAGAAGTGTTTGGTAGGTAAGCTTAAATACACAATGAAACCTTATTATCTTCTTATGGATAGTTGATCAGTCAGATCTACTATTATGCTGTGCCTGATTCAACAAAATTAATATAACAAAGTGTTCAGCACAAAATGCCATATTATACCTGCATAGGAGAGCAGCTATGCAGGTGTGCCACCCGCACATGCAGGTGGCGTGTGCTTTGCCTGGGCCTCCCCGAGAGATGGGAGCGCGCTGCTCCCGCCCCAGGGTGGCTCATCCCTGGCCAGCCCTCTTACAATTTCGGAGAAGCTTCTGCTTCTCCTTGTTGCGGTACCACACGGAGCTTTGCCAGAGCGGTTCCCCTGCACCAAAATAGCTCCAGCAGCCTGCACTCCTCAAGCTGGGCACCATTCCGCCTGGCACCCCCCAAACTGCGACAGTGCCTTGAGCTTAGTCCAGTGACTGGTGGCATGCCCACCGACGCAGGCCTGCCCTTCCTCCGCCGGCTCCCTTGCTGCCGGTGCCTCCGGTGGCCCTGGATAGGGCCTACCAGATTGGGGTCTCCTACCCGGCGGCTCGGGGGTGGTGGTCCTTGAGGTCGCTCCCTTGCAGCCTGCCTCATTGTCGGTGCCCGCAGTTGCTCCGGTCAGGGTAGGGTGGGGGGGAGGTTGCCTCCTACCTCCCGCCGAGGGTTGCAGCCTCTCTGCCCACAACCTCGCCCCCTTCCCTGCACATGCCGGCTACCTCCTTGTCCCCTGAGGGTGTTGATTGGGGGGAGGTTGCTGCCTCCCTCATGCAGTGGGTGGCAGACCTGGAGGCCCCCGCCACCCCCTATGCTGTACCTGCGCCTGTGGCTTCTTCAACTGGGCCTTCTTGGACCCTGGGCATGGCAGGGGACATCATGCCTGCTCCACACCCGGGCCCCGCCCCTCGTGGTACGGCGGCCCTGGGTGCAGGTGAGTACTGGTATACACCTAGCACTCCTGCCCCGCCTCTCACCCATGGGACACCGCCCTCTCTGGCCCTTGGTTGGCCATGGACCGCTCAGTTTTCCTCGCCACCCCCAGGGTTTTTTGGCCTTATGCCACACCCGCTGCTCCGGCCTCACTAGCAGGCCTGTCCCAGCCCACGCCAGCCCCTGGTGCCCCGTGGGCCAGGCCTGTCGAGCCTGATTGCAGTGGTCTCCATTACTGCCCTACCCCCCAGTGAGCCATCCCTCCCTTTTGGGGACCACCTTTTACAGGCCACCAGGGATAAGATTGTATGGTGGAGTATGTGGACCTTTTTGGCCTCCTCAACCGTGATGTCCCCAGGGCAGATCACAATAAGTTGGATGATGCTGACAAGGAACTGGCTCAGCACAAGAAGCGGCCACACACGTGGGCCAACTGGCTGCTGACTTTCCTTATTTATGTGGGGGTGGCCATTAGGGCCCAGCAGCAAGGGAGCCGGCGGAGGAAGAGCTGGCTTTTCCCCTGGTCCAATACCTTGATTTGATATATCGTGCCCACATCGATTTACCAGGTGACGCTTGGCTTGCGTACGACTAGAACTTTTGCATGCGCATCGCACTCCGGCCCAACATGAGGTGGGATGAGCCCAACTCACTTCCTTGGTTTCAATACATGACCCCGTCCCTCCCGGCCCCGGGAGTCCGGTACGACTGTGGTCATTTGGTTCAGGCACAGCCCGAGCCTACTACAGCCCCTTCCCCGGTACCCCCCGGCACCATTTCACGCACATTTTGCTAGGAGTTTGCCACCCAGGGCTGTTGCACCAAGAGGCAATGCCAGTTTAAGCATGAGTGTCCCATCTGTTTGGGGCCGCACGCTGCCTCTGCCTGCTCCCTCCTGAACCTTGCCCGCACTGGCCAGGGTACTCACGGTGGGATGAGACACACAGCCCAGCCCTCCTCTGGGCCTCCTCCTGTCAGAGCACCCCTGCCTACCACTTGAGTCACTGCACTATGAACCTGTTTTTCTCTTCTCTTCCCTTTGCAGGCTCCAACCGTGTTTGGCGTCCGGTTGCCCCTGGTTGCATTGTCTTTGTCCTGCATTGTCCCGCCCCTTGGAGGGCTGTTTTTCCCCAGGCTGCAACCACGTTTGGCATCTGGTTGCCCCTGACTGTGTTGCCTTTGTCCAGCGTTCCCCCGCTGGGTGGGTCGGAGGTCTGTTCCTTCCCTCCGTGTGGCGGTTAGTGCGGGGTTTTCCCCTAATTTGGTATTGCCAATGGGTACGGGCTGGGGTTTGTCCAGGGGCCAGAATGGCATTACTTAGGGGTGTAACCGATGGCTTCAGGATCGACCTTCTAACTGGTTCGGCTTATCGGTAAGCCTTACCATTTCCGGCACTTGGCGTAGGCACCAGGGTGCACCGGTCTTTCGGCCTGTAGTTCATTTTCTCCCTGGGTTAATGTTATGACATCATTTTCCTCACACTCGCACTATTCTGCCCCCCGTGCACTTAATTGGTTATCAATAAAGTGGCCCATGTTTTAAATCCACTCACTGCATACGTCTCTTCCTTGGGGGTGCACGGGCAATGTGAATATGCAGAAGAGCAAAACAATACAAGGCAATTCTAAAAAGGGGGGAGCCCTACACAAAAATTTGTAACTTTGAACTTATGTAGCAGACATATTGCTCTTGATCTATGCCAGCTTTAGAGAAATATGGTCAATGGGATTTTTATTTATGCTTTATTTTTTTAAAAAAACCTGTTTCCCCAATGTAGGAACAAGTGACCTTTTAGGTCCCCAGATTTAAACTGAAAAGACCAATCTTACATATACTAAAGAAGAATGGTTGGCCCCATCTGTTTTATGTTTAATTTGGAAAGAATTCTAGCTGCCTTGCCTTGCAAGGGTTGAAATATTCATCCTTTAAAATGGCCTCTCAAAAGAATAAAGCAGTGTTATAAACTACATTGAAGAAGCTTACCAGCACAGAACATTCAAAATAGTAGATACAATGTTGCAAGTTCAGTGAACCCTGGGCCAATCTGAACTTTTGACCATGCCAATCAGAACCTAATTAGCTGACACTAATGAGGAAAACCTTTTAACTTATTTCTAGCTAAACAAGCATTAACAATGGATTCTGTTTCTGGTTGTAAGAAATATACTGACAATGTCCAGTAGTGGCTGGTCCATGGGAGAAAATGGGGCAATGTCCACTTTATGGTTGAATTACACAAAGTTAGCCCACTTCTGTCTCCCTTCTTATCAGAATAATAATAATGAGTCTTTTACCATATATGAAAAGTTACCAAAGAAGACACAGCAAAGTGAAATCACTTGGAACTCTTCCATTTGAGTCCTCTCATAGGAACTGCTCCACCATAAAAAATAAATCCAACCAGTTATTTGTAATCCAAGAAGAATGACTAAACAGAGAGCTTTTGTGAACATTACTTTGTTTTTTCCTCTCTCTCTTTCTTCTAGCAAAGGCACAAATAAGGGTGTGGCTACATTTGAATCACAGCTTGTATTACATTTGAAATAATAATCAGTGTTCACACCGGGCTTGCAGATTGTACAGATAGTTCAGTATTTATATTCAGTGGGATGTGATTCAGTGGGATGGGATCCTGCCCATAGCCCTCTTCCTTCCTTCATTCCTGTGGTCCCCAACTTTGCCCATCCTTCCTGTGTCTGTCAATCCTTTTATGGTTCTCTGTCTTGCTGGTTGTGTGTGTGGACTTAAAGAAAACAATCAAAACCACAAAAGGGAACCACCTTTGCGATTTTCTTAATACCAACCTGAGAATATTAGAAAATGTTCCACTAAGAGAAAACAGTTGAGGCTTGAAATGCATTTCCACACACAACGAACGAATTAGGGTTCCCCTACCCTTTCTTCTACATTCTTAATTATTGATCTGACACATACCTGCCAACCCACGGCTCTGGAAAAAACGGGACCTGCGCAGATCGCTTGTGCGCAGGTCGCTTTCCACGCATGCGTGGAAGCACTATGCCACTTGCGCAGCCCCTACACAAGCAGCGTAGCGCTTCCACGCATGTGTGGAAGGCTTTTACACTTGTGTAGAACCCTTCCACGCATGTGTGGAAAGCGTTTCCCCCGCTGCCAAATTACGGGGTTTTGGCAGCGCGGGGCGGGTTATGATGTCAATCGGCGTCAAATTCCGTGGTAATCCCGGCCAAATCAGGATGGTTGACAGGTATGGTCTGACAATAAGGTGAAAGGATGACCTAGTGCTAATTTCTCTCTTTCCAGTTGAAGCCTAATTCTGCCACATCCCTTCTATGCTGTGGGAAAGAGAAAACAGTCAGGGTTTCAAAATGCATACTCTTCTCCCTATTCACTGACTGGCTACCTTGGATTTCTTTCTTCTTTGGAATGGAAGATCACCTTTTATCTCAATAAAGAGAGAGGTCCCAGGAAAAAAAAACTTGTGCCTTCTTGACCTGCTCAGTTATTGACCCAGCAATAAGGTGAAAGGTTGCTTTAGTGCTAATCTACCCTCACACTAAAAGAAAGAAAGAAAAGAAATCTGAGCATACATAGTGGAGAGGAAAAAACATTCTTAACCTAATCTTAACCTATTCTCTATTGCTCATTAATCCAAGAGCTTTTAGAGTCTATCCTCAGGTTGATACTCTGTAGGCAAAAACTCTATCTTGGAAAAGTCTGGTCCAGTAGAGAAGGACAACGTTTTCTGCCTGCCTCGGCATCCACATGACAGCAGGAGACAGCAACCCAGCATAGCTGCAGAAGCTAGGCCTGTGATGGTGAACCTTGGCACTCTAGATGTTCTTGGACTTCAATTCCCAGAATCCCAATCCCCCATGAATCTGCACAAATGGGTTTACTGCGATACATCCGGCCCACACCGCCCTCATCACTCCTGTAAGCAGAAGTAAAACACGCCCATATAGGCGCATTTTTCTTCTGCTTCTAGGAGCGACGAGGGCAGCGTGGGCCAGATCATACCTGTCAAGTATCCCGTTTTCTCCAGGAAAATCCATTATTTTTACCCCTCTTCCTGCCCCCTCCCGTTTTATTAATTTCCCCGTAATATCCCTTTAAAAAAAATCCTGACTGGAGCCCTCACAGGCGAAGCTGCAGTATGTTTTTCCTGCCACCAGAGGCCACTGTCTGTGGCTTTTCGCTTGTGGAAGGGGAGAGAGAAGGTGGTGGGGGCCCTCCCTGTAGTTTCTCTTTCATTTCCCTGCCACATAGTCATGGAGGCTTCGTTTTTGCTGCTGCTGGTCGGAGCCACCATGGGATGGGAGTCTACTCTAGGTGAGTGATATTTCATATATGCAAGGGCAAATCAGCTCTTGGTCTCTCATTCTCATGGTTTATTGAGCTGTTTCTGCCCTGCCTCCTGGCTGGAGGCTTTCGTTTCTATTCTAGAGTTAACTTGGGAAGGGGGATGTTGCTTGATCACTATATGAGAGAGAGAGAGAGGTTTTTGTTTCTGTTCTAGAGTAAACTTGGGAGGGGGGATGTTGCTTGATCACTATATGAGAGAGAGAGAGGCTTTTGTTTCTGTTCTAGAGTTAACTTGGGAGGGGGGATGTTGCTTGATCACTATATGAGAGAGAGAGAGAGGCTTTTGTTTCTGTTCTAGAGTTAACTTGGGAGGGGGATGTTGCTTGATCACTATATGAGAGAGAGAGCAAGAGCACCCCACCTTCTAACAAACCATCTGGAGGGAGATTAACTCCTCAGCTGCTGGGAGGCTTGGAAACTACAGAGGTTGCTTTTTACTTCTTTAATGGCAACAGGCCCAATCAGTTCATGGAAGATAGATGGGGAAGAAGTAGAAGCAGTGACAGATTTTACTTTTCTAGGATCAAAGATCACTGCAGATGGGGATTGTAGCCATGAAATAAAAAGGCGACTGATTCTTGGGAGACAAGCCATGAGAAACCTGGGGAACATAGTGAAAAGCAGAGACATCACACTGAAAACAAAAATTAGAATAGTCAAAGCAATGGTTTTCCCAGTAGTAATGTACGGATGTGAGAGCTGGACAATTAGGAAGGCTGAACGCAGAAGAATAGATGCCTTTGAAATGTGGTGTTGGAGGAGGGTTTTGAGAGTACCCTGGACAGCGAGGAGAACAAATAGGTCAATCTTAGAAGAAATTAACCCTGAATGCTCACTGGAAGGCCAAATAGTAAAGATGAAGCTAAAATACTTTGGACATCAAATGAGAAGGGAGGATTCACTTGAGAAGGCATTGATGTTGGGAAAGGTGGAGGGCAAAAGAAGAAGGGGGAGGCCAAGGATGAGATGGCTAGATGGCATTGTAGACACAATGGGCACAGAGCTGGGAGGGCTGAGGGGGATGGTGGAGGACAGAGGCGCCTGGAGAGCAATGGTCCATAGGGTCGCAAAGGGTCGGAACCGACTGTGCGACTGAACAACAACAACAAACTAATTCCCTTCCTTAAGATGGATCCGACATTCTCAGGTGTTGGTGCTTCAATTGATTGCAGTGAGGAACAAATAGATTGGTTAATTTGGGGGGATTAATCCCTTGCTCCTCCACCCTAATTGGGGGGGAGGGGTTCTAGCCATGTCCAGGGCTAGTTCACCCTAGGGGGCTGGTTTACTATTCTGCACTTTGCTTCCCAGGAAAAATAATAATTAAAAATGAGTAAACAAGAAAGAAAACAAAACTAAAGTCCCCCAAGAAGATGGGGAAAGGGTTCTTTGGCCCACACAGCTTTGTGCCCATTGCATCTACAATACCATCTAGCCATCTTATTTTTGGCCACCCCCTTCTATTGTCCTCCACCTTTCCCAGCATCAAGGCCTTCTCAAGTGAGTCCTCCCTTCTCATTTGATGTCCAAAGTACTTTAGCATCATCTTTACTATTTGACCTTTAATGAGCAGTCATGGTTGATTTCTTCTAGGATCGACCTATTTCTAACACCACATTTCAAAGGCATCTATTTTTCTGTGTTCAGCTTTCCTAATGGTCCAGCTCTCACACCCATACATTACCACCGGGAATACCATTGCTTTGATTTTGCAAATTTTTGTTTGTAAGGTGATGTCTCTACTTTTAACTATGTTCCCCAGGTTTTTCATAGCTTGTTTCCCAAGCATCAGTCGCCTTTTTATTTCACGGCTGCAATCACCATCTGCAGCGATCTTTGATCCTAAGAAAGTAAAATCTGCCAGTCATATCCAACTCTAGGGTGCAGTGCTCATCTCCATTTACAGCCAAAGAGCCAATGCTGTCTGTGTTTGCAGACATTTTCATGGCCATGTGGCAGGCATGACTAGAGCCCAGCAAGTCACATGGCTATATTTGGCCACGCCCACAGATTTGGCCACACCCACAGAGGGGTGTGGCCAAAATTCCCTTATTTTCAAATCCAAAACTTGACAGGTATGGGCCAGATGAATCACAGTAAACCCATTTGTGCGGATTCATGTGGGCTTGGGCTTCTGGGAATTGAAATCCAAGAACATCTAGAGTGTCAAGGTTTGCCATCACGGAGCTAGGCCTTGAACTGTGTGATATTCCTACTTCATTATTTAGTGATGCCACACCCATGTAACTATCATGAGAACAGAAAGATATTGTTACAATTGAAAAGAGAAATTCCCTCTCATTCTTTGGCAACAGAACACCAGGACATGTGGGGAAATAGTTTGAACATGAGGTAGGCAACAAATAAAGGGACCCAGAGAATCTCAGACTCACTTCCTTTTTCTTCCTTCCCTTGCATTCTCCTCCTGTTCCTTGTTCTCTTAACTAGACTGAAGCAACAATATGCCTATAAACAGCTGTCTGCATGCCTTCTACACATGGAAGCCAGCTTTAGGTGATGTCTGTAAATATATTTCAGAATCCCCCCCCCACTCCAACTCTGTTAATCCATTTCTTAACACAATAAAAAATCTTGTTACTAACCTTTGGTGTAATTACTCCTCATCTATAGTCATGAGCTCAGTGCTAAATTTCTGTCTCTGTTGGTATAAATTCAAACAAATAATTCCAAAGTTGTTAAGTTACAGTCATAATGTACTGCAGTAATACCTTTCTTGCACAGCTTGCAAAACTCCTCATGAAACTACAGCAATCTCATCTATTACTTCCAAACTCAGGCCATTATCAAGTCCTGCCTGAAGGAAACTGATTGTATCACACCTGAAACTTCACACTGTGAGCATCTAGGCTAAATTACTTTGTGTGGTGTATTCATATGCCAGCCATACTCGGGAAACCCAGAGGGATTCCTTTGTGGTTATAATAACAATATTTACAGCAAAGAACCAGTCCTTGGCAGACACAGTACTTGCATGTAATGGGAGGCCCTGATGCACAAGCACATGGACATGTGTGAATTCTGCTAGACAAGTGCTAGATCATACTGCCAGCAACTCAACATCGATTGTCAGGCAGTGGATAACTAACGGCCTTGGGTGGCAAAGTCGACAGAGAAGGGTGATGGTCCCCAAGTGGATTAAATCCCACTTGAATCCATCTTGATGGAGGGCAGCAGCTTCATCAATCTTGGGCTGGGGCTGATGAGGACTTTGTGTGCCAAAAAGGCTCAGGACCAGAAAGTGACTCATGGAACTGCATCAGTGGTACAGGTGTCACACTGCGGTGCGGAAGGGAAATGGAAGGCCATTGCATTATATTTCTTCCAGGACAATTTTCATGGCTTATTGCCACTATGATAGCCAATATTCAAAATCGGATATGCCACTCAAAGAAGAAGAAATTCTAGAACATTGTTTGCTCTTCTGCTCAACTTTGCGAAGCACAAACACAATGGGGATTGAGAGACTTGGCATTGATATTAATGGCATCTGGTGAGAACAACTGTTGTCTGGCTCTGTGTAGACAGACATTCTGCACTTCAGCCATGGACACTGAAGAAAGGACATTTATGCTATAAGTAATGTCTATTTATAAGCTGCTCAACAATCTCTGACATTAACATTAATGCAGAGCACTGAATGGCATCAGCCAATACATGTCACAGGTAAAAGGAAAGGGAGAGTTTCTATTCAGATGTCCTTTGTAGTAAATAGTGCTTGCCTTTCTGTTCCTTTTTCTACTCCTAGCTTTGAAGATGGGCTGGAACACCGCTACTTGGAACAAAATGTAGGAGCAACACATTAAGAACTCTCTGGAGAAGTTGGCCATGGATTCATTTTACATATAAATTCTGAGAATGGATCCTTCCCATAGAAATAAAATAGAAAATTATTATCGCACAGTGAATAGTTATTTTCTAGAAGGCTCTGAGTAACTTAGCCAGTTATGTTATCATTTTTATGCCTTATAAAATTGATCTTGCAGTCTTTTCTTTGAGCTAATGCAGACAGAGCATGGTTTTGTCACAGAAGAAAGTGTGGTGATTTTTTTATTTTAAAAAAGTGAAATGGAAAAATGATTTGCTCTGAACATGTTTTAATGAGGGGAAAAGCCAAGAACTTTATTATTCCAGAAATTAGAATGCAGCAGCAGGCATATTAGTGCATGTGAGTCTAACATGTATCTGTCAGATGTAATATCAAACTGTCTCAAACTACATGTACCAGAATGCATTGCTCCTATGACGTATCCCATGTATATATATATACAAATGTTTTTTCCCGCTTTAGCTCATCCTACCCTTTAACCTCCCTCCGAGACCTCTCGGAACCCAGCATGGAAACCCCTTTCCCCAAATAAAGACTTTAAATGAACTTTGATCATGAGTTATTCGCATCAACCATCGGAGTTCTCTACAAAGTGGTAGCAGTGAGGATGGTTGCGAATTTAACTCAAGAACATAAGAACATAAGAACAGCCTTGCTGGAACAGGCCACAGCCCATCCAGTCCAGCATTCTGTCTCACACAGTGGCTCACCATTTCCTTCAGGGTATTCCCAAGCAGATGCCTTCACCTGCTTAGGATTCCCTGGAAATGATATTGAGAGATATCCTGCCTATCTTTCCAACCCGGAGGTTGTCCTTAAGTATCCATAATTATAGCCATTGATACTCTTGTCCTCCATGAACTTGTTTAATCCTTTCTTAAAGCTGTCAAGACTGACAGCTGTCACCACTTCTTCTGGCAGGGAGTTCCATAGACCAGTAATCCTCTGGGTGAAAAAGTACTTTCTCTTATTTGTTTGAGAACTAGTACCCAAAAGTTTCATGGAGTGTCCCCTAGTTCTAGTGTTATGCGATAGGGAAAACAGTTTTTCCTTATCTACTTTGTCCACACCGTGCATGATTTTATAAACTTCAATCAGGTCACCTCTTAGACGTCGTCGTTCAAGAGTGAAGAGGCCCAACCGTTGCAGCCTCAGATGGTAAGGAAGGTGTTCCAGTCCCCTAATCATTCTGGTTGCCCTCCTCTGCACTTTTTCCAGCTCCATAATATCCTTCTGGAGGTATGGCGACCAGAACTGTACACAGTATTCCAGATGGGGCCTCACCATAGATTTATAAAGAGGCAAAATGACACTTGCTGACTTATTTTCTATACCCTTCCTAATGATCCCTAGCATTGAGTTTGCTTTTTTCACTGCTGAGGCACACTGGGTTGACACCTTCATTGAGTTGTCCACCAGGACACCAAGGTCCCTTTCCTGGTTTGTCGCAGAGAGTTCAGACCCCATCAGTTTATAAATGTAATTGGGGTTCTTTGCCCCAACATGCATCACTCTGCACTTACTAATGTTGAAACTCATTTGCCACTGTTTTGCCCACTCCCCCAGTGTCGAGAGATCCCTCTGGAGCTCCTCACAATCTCTCACAGTTTTCACTACCCTGTATAATTTAGTGTCGTCAGCAAATTTGGCTACCTTGCTTTTTACTCCTACCTCTAGATCATTTATGAAGAGGTTGGAAAGCAGGGGTCCCAGTACTGAACCTTGGGGGACCCCACTCTTTACTTCCCTCCACTTGGAGAAGTGTCCATTTAGTGCTACCCTCTGTTTCCTGTCCCTTAGCCAGTTGCTGATCCAGGACAAGACCTGTCCCTTTATTCCATGACTGGTAAGTTTATTCAAGAGCCTTTGGTGTGGGACCTTGTCAAAAGCCTTCTGAAAGTCCAGATAAACAATGTCAACTGGATCCCCCTTATCCACATGCTTGTTGACACTCTCAAAAAATTCCAACAGATTAGTGAGGCATGATTTGCCCTTGCAAAAGCCATGTTGGCTCTCCTTTAGCAGCACCTTCTCTTCTATGTGCCTATTAATTCTATCTTTTAGGATGGTTTCCATCACTTTACCTGGGACACATGTCAAACTGACAGGTCGGTAATTTCCTGGATCACCCCTGGATCCTTTTTTGAAAATTGGTGTTACATTCGCTACCTTCCAGTCATCAGGCACAAAGCCTGATTTGAGGGAAAGATTATATATTTTGGCTAGGAGATCAGCAATTTCATCTTTAAGTTCCCAGAGAACTCGTGGATGGATGCCATCTGGTCCTGGTGATTTGTTAGTGTTTAGCTTAACAAGACATGCAAGGACCTCCTCCCTGGTTATTTCTATCTGGCTTAATTCTTCAGTTTCCCTCCCTACGAAGATAGGCTCTGTTTTGGGCATGTGGCCTCTGTCTTCTTCAGTGAATACTGAAGCAAAGAATTCATTGAGTCTCTCTGCAATCTCTGTTTCCTCTTTAATAACCCCTTGCCTTCCATTGTCATCTAATGGTCCAATGGCCTTCCTAGTTGGGTTCTTACTTCTAATGTACTTAAAGAAGTCTTTGTTATTTCTCTGAGTATTTTTAGCTATACGCTCCTCAAAGTCTTGCTTTGCTTTCCTGATTGTTGCCTTGCATTTGTTCTGCCAGAATTTATGTTTCTGCCTGCTGTCCTCATTTGGACAAGCCTTCCATCTTCTAAATGAGCTTTTCTTGCTCTTGATCACTTCCCGAACAGCTCCTGTAAGCCACATCGGAGTCCTCTTGGACCTGGCAGTGCCCTTTTTCCTTTTGGTGTGGGGGGCACCTGGTTCTTTGTTTATAAAATCTAAAATCCAGAGAAGATGCCCAGAACAAGAAAGCTCCATGCAGGAGCACCAAAGGCAAAACCACAAATCACTCCCATCAGAACCGCCAGCGACCCGGTCAAAAACCAACAGGAGAAGCAACCAAAAGCAGACACCAGAGCCATCCCCAAAAGGACAAATAACAAAGGTACCAGCGATGAGAGCATCCCAAGGTCCGCTTTGCTTAAGATCATCAACCAGTTGAATGGAAGAATGGTATCCATCTCCGAACTACTGGTGATGATGGGAGAAGAAGAAAGACTCCAGCCCTCCAAAGCAGTAAGCCCCCATGCTAATGCCCCGTACCCAGAGACGGTGGGAAACAAGACCCCGGCGCTGTTTTCAAATGCGGCCAATATGGCCAACCAACAACAAATAGCAGCCGAGGGTTCGAATCCCAGGGCGGGAAAATGGGAAAACCAAGATGCCGGCCCCCAAGCCACAGAAACAAAGAACCAGGTGCCCCCCACACCAAAACTGCGCGAAGAGCAACGGGGAGGGCACAAGGGCAAAATCCAATAATCCCCTCCGAGGAAGAGTTCTGCAGGGCGATCGAAATGGTTAGCGCTGCCCTCGGTGAGGTGGACATCTCCCCCAAGCTGAACTCCCCCCATGAGAGCAAAGACTGCGGGACCTACCAGGACCAGGCGTCGATGCAGACCATCACCACAGAAGACCACCTCCGGACGACCCGCCGCGCGGCTCCGGAGACCGGCCTGAGGACACCGGCGACTTTCTGGGGCAACTCCACAATGATCGACCCTCCTCCGGCATACCAGTAGCGATGGCCATCCTTCGGAGCACCCCCGGGCAGCGCCAGGGAAGAAGACACCAATCCCTCATCAAACTTCAAGACTCCACTGGTGAGACAAGCGGCGCAGAGATCCTTCCCCGACGGAGACCAGCGCAGAATGAGCCTTGCACATGTGCAGCCATACCAACACTCCCTCTACAGGCAAGTTGGAGATGAGCACACCTTCAGGCAAGAGAGCTCCCCCTTCAGCCTTAGAGAAGAAAGGCAAGCTAATCCTTTGAACTTGACAGACTGCATCCCTGAACCCTATTGTCATTTCAACCACATCCCTGGACACCAGCTACAGCAGCTGACCAGCACTGGCTCCAATCAACAAAGCAACCTACCAAGCAACTTTCCAATACTACGCACATCTGGAAGAAACCTAATGGACTGGGTTCAACACTTTCAGGTAATTCTTTTGAAAGAGAGTGCCCTTTTCCTAATCAAGAGCCCACCTGAAAAACCATGGACCCTAGAAATAGATTGCATCCACCATAAGGCATTTGTTTTGTTGTTATGTTCCATTCACCCCATGATCTATAGTAGCATACCAAATGGCATGACCATATCCGAGGTTTGGGATAAATTGTGTAAACTGTTTTATTGCAAAAGTAGGAGTGGGACCAGTTTGTTGGCTCGAGAGTTTTACTCAGCAAAGTTAAGAGCAGATATGCTCATGAATGACCATTTGCTAAGATTGACAAACATGAGGTCAGATTTAATGCGCAGGGGTGAAACAATTATGGATGAGTGCCTGATTAATATCATATTCAACTCTCTAGACTCAAGCTGGGACCACCTCCTGAGCCATTTTGATAATATGGGAAATGACCAACTCTCTCTTGAATACATCTCTGGGAAACTCATATCTGAGGACAGCCTCAGGAGGGACAGAGCCCTGCTTCGCAGGGAAGGCAGGAGCACTAGAAGGGTCGAATTTGCAGAGCAGGTAGACCAGTCAACCGGATGCCACTTGTGTGGGTCAAGACACCACTTCCAGAGAGAGTGTCCTAGGACTAACAAGAGCAGGGAATCTCCCGAACATTCATACACACATACGCGCTCCGACCACTATGGCAGCACAACCAGCCCAGGACAGAGACCACCCAGACCAAGGGGAAATACCGACCCAAAGAGGTGGAGGTCACCCAGCCCCAGGGGGGACCCCAGAAACCGAAAAGAGATAGGAGCAGACAGGCTCAACTCAATGAATGGTGTCAGGCACAGAGAAGCAGGTACCCACATCACCCCAGATGACCAATGGTGGCTAATTGACTCCGGGGCCTCCACTCACACATTCTGTAACAAATGGTTGTTCAGCTCCTTCGTGGAAATGTCATCCCAAATAAAAGTTGCAAACCAAGGGCACACAAGAGTGGCTGGTCAGGGAAATGTGCACATACCTGGGATAGGGAAAATTGAAGGGGTACTTTATGTCTCTGAAGTCCCTTACAACGTTTTAGCAGCCATCAGATTCTGCGAAGACACAGGGTCAGAAATAACCTTCCAGGGGAAAGAAGCTTCAATCAGAAGAAATGGGAAGAAGATTGGGAATGTAGTAATCACTGGAGGATTACCATACTTGTTGCCCATGGGAGAGAGCGAAAATGTCAGCATCAACATCATCGACCGAGAAGAAGACATCAAGAGAGAAGGGGATGCTCTGGACACCATAGACATGGTCGATGATGAGGAAATTGAAGGGGAAGACCCCCATGACAGACCCACAGAGGGGGTCGCCAGCACAGTCCATGGGACACCTCGCCTATTGATAGGCAAACCCATACATGATGATTGTGCACATCTACTGCATTGAAAACTGGGACACATATGGTTCCCCATTATAAAGAAAATGCTACAGTGCTCTGAAGGCCTCAAGGCAAAGCATTGTGATAGCTACCTAGAGTGTTCTGTGTGAAAATGTGCCAAATCAAAGACCTCTCCAAGGCCGAAAACATCTAATAGAAAGGCCAATTACCTTTTTGAGTTAATACACATGGACCTCATCAGTCCCCTCAAAAGTTCCCTAGGCCAAAATAGGTTCTTCTTGACAATTGTCGATGACTTCAGCAGGTACGGTTTTGTGTACACGCTCAAGACCAAAGGAGAGACGCTCTCCAAGTTCAAAGAATTCTATAGAAGGACAGAAACGCAGTACAACATCAAAATAAAATGGATAATGATGGATCGGGGATCAGAATTCCTCTCAAAGGAGTTTGGGGACTGGATCAACGACAAAGGAATGATACATTACAAGACCGCCCCATTCTCAGCATTCCAAAATGGGATTGCTGAGTGGAGAAACGGAGTGCTCCAGACCATGGTCAGATGTGTACTGGAAGATGCCGGACTGAGCTTTTCATACTGGGGAGAAGCACTACTATATTCCAACTATACCCTGAACAGACTGTGGTCCAGTGTCATAGGAAAAACACCGTATGAAATCAGGTACGGCCGAAAACCCAGATTGTCCCACCTTCATGTTTTTGGAGTCTTTGCAGATGTGCATATCCCGAAACAGTTGAGAAGAAAAGGAGGTTAAGGTTCCTAGGATACGAACCAGGCTCAAAGGCCTACCATTTCCTGGACTCCAACCTCAGACTAGTAGTATCCAGATGGGCAAGCTTCCATGAGAACACCTACTGGAGTAGACTACACTCAAATGAAACGTTGACTGCAGAGCGGACAACCAGCAGCAGCCAAATAGGGACCTCAGTACATGACCTCGATGAGTCAGGACACACATGAAATCCCCACAATGAGGAGGAACATGCTGCCATAAGTTCAGACCCCACCGAGTGCGAGGACGAGCCCGGGGCTTCTGACACTCAATGCCAGAGGCCAGTAAGGTCAACCAGAAATCAACCACCCAAGGGGCTAGGGGATTTCGTGATGACCATCGACCACAACTTAACCGCACCCGAAAAGTACGAAGACATACTTCTACTGCCACAAAAGGAAAGAGAGAAGTGGGAGGCCACCATGCAAAAGGAAATGAAGAGCCTCAAAAACCTGAACGTGTACACAACCGCAAAGGTACCAGAACACCAGAAGGCAATTGGAATGAAGTGGGTGTTCAAGGTTAAGCCACTAGAAAACAACCAAACCCTGTACAAGGCTAGACTTGTGTCACAGGGGTTTGCCCAAAGGTACCCAGACGACTACACTGACACGTATTCACCAACAGTGAGACCAGAGAGTGTCAAGGCCGAGTTGGTGATGGCATCTGTGCTGAAAGAACACGTGTACCAATTCGATGTGCAGACCGCATACCTGCATGCTCAATTGGACAAGGAAATCTATGTGAGAGCACCCCCTGACTTCGGGGAAAATGAAGGGGAAACTTGGCTTCTCCATACTCAAACAATCCGGGAAGAGATGGTATGAGTCCTTATCCAAGGTTCTGGAACAAAAAGGTTTCATCGCCACCATATCAGATAAGTGTGTTTTCATAAGGAAGTCTCAGGATGAGGTAGAGAAGCTGTTGGTATATGTCAACGACTTATTGTACTTTGGGAAGAGCAAATCCAAATGTGATGAGTTCACCAGAAGTCTGCAGGAACACTTCTCACTAAAGATCTTAGAGAAAATAGATAGGTACCTAGGCGTGCAGATATCTAAAATGGCTTCACGATGTCCCAGAAGGAAAAGATAGTGGAGCTTCTGGAAAGCTGTAACATGGCAGATGCCAATCCTTGTGGAACACCCATGCAGACGGACTTCCAGAAAAACACATATAATGATGGAGAAGCGTTTGAGGAAAACACACTGTACAGATCGACCATTGGGTCATTACTTCACATTGCTAGTTGGACCAGGCCTGACATTATTTTGGCCGTGAACCTGCTTTCACGACACCAGAGTAAGCCAAAGGTCCATCACTGGAACACATTCAAGAGATTGTTAAGATACATGAAGCACACAATGGACGCAAGCCTGCTGTTAACCCCAGAGATAACTGGTGGACCTGAGCTATCATGCTACGCCGACGCAGATTGGGCTGGGGACATAGAAACGAGAACAAGCACCTCAGGTTACCTAATCCTCCTGAACAACAGCCCAATATACTGGTACACTGGCAAACAGAAAATAGTAGCTACATCTACCGCAGAGGCGGAATATGTATGTCTATCTATGGCTGCCAACAACCTTGTCTGGTTCAACGACCTAATCTCTGAAATCTTGAAGAAGCCATCTCTTCCCATTCCCATGCATGAGGATAACAATGCGGCTATTGAGATCTCAAAAGCCGAGGCCATGGGTCATAGGTCCAGACACATAGACATCAAACACAAACATGTTAGGCAGATGTCTAGGGAAGGTTTCATCACTGTGATACAAAGGACCAAACAGCAGACATACTGACCAAACCACTTCCCTTAGCCCAACACACACGTTATTCAGAAAGTTATGTTTAACACTATAGACGGATGTTATTTCTTGTACTTGTGACTTTTTCGCCAGTGTGATATTAGAAGGGGTTTTGTCAGATAATATCAAACTGTCTCAAACTACTGTATTTTCTGGCTTATAAGACTACTTTTTAACCCAGAAAAATCTGTGCCAAAGTCGGGGGTCGTCTTATAGGACAGGTACTTATCTGCAGCTTGTTTCCCCTTGCTTCATATGTCCGGCGCATATGGTGGGGGGTGCCGCGGCCAAGTCCCTGCCCTGTGTGGGGAGTATGAAGCAAGGGGAAGCAAGCTGCACACATCTTCCTGTACCTCGAGGAGGAGAACGTGAGCATGGATTGGCTCTCCACCAGAACCTGCCCATTCAACTCGGAGGGCTGTGCGTCTTGGTTGAGTGTGGGTTAATTTTTATTTGGTGTGCATTGGAAGAGGGGTAGTCTATATTTTAACTGGAAAAGTTGGGGGTCGTTTTATACGCCCAGTCGTCTTATACGCCGGAAAATATGGTACATGTACCAGAATGCATTGCTCCTATGATGTATCCCATGCATATATACAAATGTTTTTCCCGCTTTACCTCATCCTACCCTTTAACCTCCCTCCAAGACCTCTCAGAACCCAGCATGGAAACCCCTTTCCCCAAATAAAGACTTTAAATGAACTTTGATCATGAGTTATTCGCATCAACCATCAGAGTTCTCTACAATATCACTTCTGTTAGTATCTGTCTGCAATAGCCCGTTTCATCAGACATAAAAACTCTTTTCCAGAAGTCCGGCTTCAAAGATGAAAAGAAGAAAACGAACCGCATCATCTGTGGAGAAAGGGTGGTAGAATCTAGGACATCAGTCTTATTGGGGTGTATGTATGTATGTATGTATGTATGTATGTATGTATGTATGTATGTATGTATGTATGTATGTATGTATTCCATTGTAGTCCCAGTGCTAAATCCTGCATGTCTCATTTCATACGTGCCTCAGGAGACATGTTGGTCACTTCATGGCAAGCTGCGATCCACCTTAAACAAATTCACACCAATGGCATTTTCCCTGCTTCAGGAAAAAATGTATTCTCAGATACAAGTTG
The DNA here is from genome assembly GCA_035047345.1 of Bradypodion ventrale. Taxonomy (NCBI): domain Eukaryota; kingdom Metazoa; phylum Chordata; class Lepidosauria; order Squamata; family Chamaeleonidae; genus Bradypodion; species Bradypodion ventrale. Next base: position 565,147 of record JAWDJE010000007.1, read on the forward strand.
CAGTCAACATGCATGTATGTGTGTATCTATGTGCACGCACATGTATGTGACGGTATGTGTTGGAGTCACTGCTTTCTAACTGGAAGATATATGTGTGCTTTCCCTCCCTCTTTGCTAGGTTTTAAAATTTTCTGCCCATTGATGTGAAGGCGGGGAAATCACAATGCCAGCCTCAGGGCTGTGTACTTTTTTCTCCCTGATTGGGGCATGTCAGGGGAATGAAGGGAATTTGCAAGCTGAACTCCTCTCTGATCTCTTCCAGCATGCCTCCAGCATATACCATCTCTCCAGCAGAACACGGCTGGTGGTCTATGTCTCAAACTAGCCATTAAGATGAATGCATTTCCCCTACAGTTAACCCATTTTCTGTACCACAGTGGGATTTTCTCAGAGATTCGTGTCTCAGCAACTAGAATTGTAGATTAGGTCTGTGTTTACTTTCCAGTGACCAGCCAAAAAGCAAAGTCTATTTAATGCATAATGTGCAGGTGAGGAAAATCATGTGCTATGATAATTGTACTTCTTTCGGGTTTTTTGAGGAGCACTTCGGCAGAAAACATGATAAATACATCATCTAGTTTGATTGATTGTGACCTGGCAAAGTTTCCACCATACTAAGGCACTTGTCCAAGGGTACTTTCACTGCCTTACCTGCAAAATAGCTCTTCTGCAACTTCCCACAGTTAAGCAGAAACCAATCAAGATACAATAGTACTTGTCCTTTGGTTGGCCACTTCTTAATTTTACGATATAGAGGAATGTACTGCTGTAGCCATGAAAACTGGAGCTGTTTATGGGAGGGAGAACTAGCATTTAGATAAAACATAAATATATGCAATATTTAATTGCAGACACACCCAAGAACAATTTATGGTGTGGAATATATTACATAAAACTTAGCACATAAACTGTGAAATTCAAACATTTAGGGCAGCAGTCAGTCTTATGATTCTGAAATGCAACTGGGCCCCCCAGAGTTGGTGTGTTCCAGTCTCTAAAGGAGAAATCAAGTACCAGGTATCTACTGATGATCCTTCTAGACATTGTGGAGGTTTCTATGGTCACTCATTAGTTTGTAGAAGAAGGCAAAAAGGAGCAAGCAAGGGTGGGGGGGTCGAGTTGCCATCAGTGGATGGCTGGTTGAGGGGAGACAATTGAACTGCTGGACTCAAAGACCTTTGAGTTTTCTACTAGATCCCCAGCACCAGACAGAACTTAGATATGCTTCCATGTGCATCTAACTCAATTAATTTTCATTGCTTCCATTGTTGAGAAGTCACTCTTTTTGGACCATCTCTCTTATAACCCTCCAGTCACAATGGCTAGTGCCCATGTTGGCTGGGAGATTCTGGGAGTTGTTGATCTAAAAATGCAGGCAAAGAACCAATGCTATACCAAGAGGAGGAGGGAACACATCTGCACAGTCCTGTTGGTTGGAGCATGGCAGGACTTTGTATCAGGGCGGTAGCCAGGATTCTAGATAGGGGTGGGCAAATATTTTTTCAGGATGAGCAACAATGTCATACATATGTCATATATATAAGCAGCTGGGAGTTTGAGGGAGGGCAAACTGCCAACTCAAGATGGGCAAGGCCCACCCTGGCCACCCCCTGGCTATGGCCCTGTTTTTGTTTTTTTATGGATGTGCCTTTGAGAATCAGGGCTTGCCCTTTTTCCACTGTGTCCTGAGATTACTTTCGGTGTGCCTTTGTTTTTGTTTTGGATTCAAATATTGAATTATGGATACACACACCATGTCAGTGATGAAGCTGCAAGCTTTATGTCCCAAACTGATTAAGTATGTCTTTGTTTTCGCTAGCTGAAGAAAAAAAAGAGAATACAATAAAATTTGAACACCAAGCCCATCAACACTGTAGCAGCCAGTAAACAAAAGCAAGGGTTTGTTATCTGGGCTTAGAAACAGTTTACAGGAGCCATCATGCAGTATTATCTTGTGGGAGAAAAGAGCATGCATTTTTTTAAAGGAAAAGCTCTGAAAATAAACATGCCTGCAAAGTAATTAAAGAGCAGCAATAAATTTGGATGTTCAGTTACACTTCATTACAATACCACACTTTTAAATGCTATGTTGTCATTGTATACAATCGTATGTTGTAATTGCATGTCTAATCACTTGAGAGAGGGGCCTGCTGAACCCATCAGGACTTCCTTGTGAGAAAACCCCATATAGGAACAGGCACTGAAAACTATGCTGGAACCGTCTTTATTTATTGTTGTTAGTCTGTCTCAGGCAATACCCTTGGAAATACTAGATTAACTTGGAGAAGCAAAGAGGTTCATGAAGTGTTTAAAGTTTAATAATGGCATAAGCTTTCTTTTCTTTAGATCCCAGAGCACAAAACATACTACAGGATCATTGGTTGATTTTTTTCTTGCAAGAAGCCAGGAAAGATCTCCTTTATCTATCTATCTATCTATCTATCTATCTATCTATTTATTTATTCTTAGATTTTTATGCCGGCCACTCGGGGAAACCTGACTCAGGGCAGCGCAAAACGGTAAAAACAGATAAAATACAGTTAAATATAACAAAACAGATTAAAACCCCAACAACCCACCCTCCCACTCCCACCCCACTTAAAAAGACTAAAAGGGGAATAGGGAATGGAGGAATATCGCAGTACACAACACAAAAAGGAGGGACAGTTGGGCTCTAGTTGGAAATAAGCCAACAGGCTGGGGCCGTATTCCCATTAGGGCCCCACACCTGCCCTGCCAGCCAGGTTTCCAATTCTTTCCTGAAAGGCAGCAATTCTGTCTGCAACCTCAATTCTGTTGGAAGGAGGTTCCAGAGGGTTGGTGCGGACACGGAGAAGGCCTTCCTCCGCATGCCAGAGAGGCGAGCCTCTCTAGCTGAAGGTACAACCAAGGATCCCTTCCGGTCCGCTATGGTCAGATGGGCAGACACTCTTGGGACGATGCATCTTGGGACGATGCGGTCTCTCAGGTTCAAGTTTCCTTGTACCCGTGATACTGGTACTGTACTTCAGGGTGCAATAAGATGGCTCTTTATTTCACATTCTGGATTATTTTGAGAAGAGGTGATTCACTCCATCTTCTAGCGACCATATGATATATAGGCAATTATATACCAGCCTGACCCTTAACTTATGGGTCCCCTGGCAGAGTCTTCATCTTCTTTTTTGGCACCGGTAGGATCACTCTGTTTTAGTTTGGTTTCTCACATGTGTGATTCCTGTTATTGAACCAATGAATCTTTCTCTCCCCCTGCCCACCCACCCATTTCCCTTTTCTTTACAATTCTGCACTATTACATTTTAGTAGCAAACCAATGAAAGATATGTCACAAATAAAAGAGCGGGGAGAGCCATCTTTCCCTCCATTCTCTGCAGAAGGGATAGAGGAAACAGGAGCATGGAAACTGAGGGCTTGTTTGAGGGGTGCTGTTGCGTTATATCTCAAAACCACCTGATCTTTGTGTGTGAACGCAAGGATTGTTCAGACTGTACTTCCAAGCAACCCTGTTTAGCCCAAGCCAGCCTGGAATAGCTTTACTGTCTATATATCACTGTCACAATATAGCACTGAAATTGGTATGAGCGGAGTAAGAAAAAAAGCACTCTGTTGCCTTCCCATGTCTTTTTATCACCACTCTTGGATGGTGGTGGTGTTCTGCTTTCTCCAATTTGCTACATTGCATGATCTGATCATACAGACCTTAGAACTGTGTTGTTGCATGTTGATTTGTGCCCTCTATTGGTGCATCTCATTTTATGATGCTTGCTTTGAGGCATGCTTCTGCTTTCAGTGTCCACCTCTTTAGAAAACCTGGGACCCAAACTACAGTTTCTGAGAGGTCATAAGGAGCACTTTGAACTGTGCCTAGAAACAAACTGGTAATCACTAGAGCTGTCATCGGAAGGGAGTTACATCCTGGTCAACCATGGAGTTCTGAACCAGCTGAAATCTCTGAATGTTTTTCAAAGGGCCTCCCTTATCATCGTAGTCTAAAGTGAAAGTAACAAGAATGTTTATTTGCTGTGGTCAGTTGCAACATTGCCTGTCACAGGAATACTTGGTACACAAACCTTAGTAGTGCAAATGCACACACACACACACACAAAGAGACAACTGAAAAACTAGGCATCCAAGCTCTGAGCTGATTTCAGCATCAGTGCAGTGCAGTCAGTGGACAGAGTGATAGGTTGGAACTCTGGAGACCATTGTTTGAATCCTTGCTTGGCTATGGAAATCACTGGGGGAACTGATAAACCCACTGCTGAACTATCTGTTACCTTGGAAAACCCTGTTTGGGTCACTATAAGTTGATTCTGTCTTGATGGCACATAACAACAACATTCAAACTGCAATCCTGAGTTTTCCAAAAGGCCAAGTTATCATTTAACACATCCATCAAATCCACTTTCTGATTAACAAAGAATACCCGTGTCTTGTTTGGATTAGCTTCAAGTTGCCTAATTTCTCATTTGATGCATGATTTTTAGCCTCTCGGTGAACAAGGCTACCCACATTTGCCTGAAATAAAAACTCAGTAGAACTTACTTCTGAGTAGACATTCATAAGATTGTGCTATAAATCAAAGGGAATTAGAACCAGGGCTTGCAGGGTTGAAAAGGCAGGACTGCAAGGGACAACAGTGTCACCTGCCATCTCCCTTAGGTTCCCTTATTCTCTACTGTTCACAACAGGGAGGGAAACATATTTCTAGTAAAGTGTATTATTGTGAACCACTCCTGTTGGGATGGCTGGGTTGTGAGCAAGCTATTAAAACTCACTAGATTTTTCAAACACCCACACCAGGTAGAGAGAAAGAACTGTCCAGGTTAATTTGCTGAATTTGAGATGTATTTCTTCTTAACGCTGGGAAAGAAATTTTCAGCGAAACATTACATCTGGGTTTTACCACATTCTTTGAGAACATGTTGTATTATGCTCTCCCCAATTCTTCAATAATTTCAGGTTAGTCTCACTGAAATTCAACATGCTATGCTTTTCAACTAAGAGAAAGAAACCATTTGAAGCAGGAGTATCTTTCAAGTCTTTTTTACTGCAAGAATGTGAAGAAATAAAACATCATCAAAATTATTCCGGTATTGCCAGTTTTTCAAAAGAATTTTTCTGAGCCGCGTCTTTCCCGTAGCGGGGCCATGAAAAGTCGCCACCGCCAAGCCGGCAGACCACCTTCGGCTCCCTCCCCTAGCCTGTCTGGTCAGGGGAGGTGGGAGCACAGCTGAGCCGTGTTTTCCCCATGGTGGGGCCATGAAAAGCCACCGCCGCTGAGCCGTCAGACCACCTTCGGCTCCCTCCCCTAGCCTGTGAAATGAAATGAAAATATTTTTCTGTAGACAATAAAATGAAAACAAAATCATACACTCTGACAACACATTTTAGTTTGGCTGTGAGCCTTAAACCAAGATATCTAAACATAATAAATACCAAAGGTTTTTTATGCGTCTGCTAGCTCAGGGAGGAAAACATCCTACCATGATGAGCTTAAAGACGTTAAAACATATTGTACAATGTTTGCAATATATATTGTGTGTTGAGTGATGTATTCATGAGAAATAATTTTCTTTTTCTTTTAAAGATACAGTAAGGAGGCAGAAATGGCTTGATTTGTCAGAGTGTATGATTTTGTTTCCGTTTTATTGTCTACAGAAAAATACTTAAGATTATATCCTGATAAAGAAAAAATCTTTTGAAAAACTGTCAATACCGGAACATTTTTGATGATATTTTATTTCTTCACTCCTTTGCATTCTTGCAGTAAAAGAGACTTGAAAGATACTCCTGCCTCAAATGGTTTCTTTCTCTCATTTGCATCTGCACCGTTTGGCCCTATTTTTATGCTTTTCAACTATGCTGGCCTTTGCCAGCTCATTATTCTGTAGCTGTCAGTTGATCCGAATAAACTGTATATTACTGCTGCTCTTTAGTTATACCCAATTCATGGAGGGAAAGTGTGAGTTGATAACCCAGTTACATGTACAGTGGAACCCCACATAACGAATGCTTCGTATAACGAACAATTCATATAATGAAGGGGATTTGCGCTAACTGCTATACACCGTATAACAATTTTTTTCCTTATACGAAGCAATGCATCTCTATGGGGAAAATCGTACAACGAAAATCCCTATAGGATGCATCGTACAACAAAAAAATTATTGTACGGTTTTTCCCATAGAGATTTTCTTTGTACGATGCATCCCATAGGGATTTTCATTATACAAGGCATGCTTCGTATAATGAAAAAAAAATCGCATAACGAAAGACATAGTGGAACCAACTTTTTTTGTTATGCGGGGTTCTACTTACTGTATTTTTAGATGCTTCACAAGAACATGACTAAGACCTATAAGAGGTCTTAATGGAAAATCTGACAGAATGTAGATTGTTACCCTCCAACCTGCATCTATATATGAGAACAAGAAGAGCTCAAGAAGTATGTAAGACATGAATTAAGAACCGTTCTCTCTCCTTTGTTGTAAAACAGAAACTAGGGTAAAGCAGGAGAGTAATATGTATCAGGTTTGGAATAATAATTAGGCACTGTTCTGTGCTGTGAGCACTTCTGGAACCCACCGTTGATGGATGTTGCCAAGACTGAATCATTTGATCCAATACAGATCTAAACAAATCACAGTAACTAAATCATGCAGCGAGTGAGAGCCAAGATGACTGGAGATGCAATTTCAAAGCCAACTGTTTGGAAGAGTCTGCTTTATAAAAAGGGACGAGAGTATGAAAGCAGACGGATTCTTTTATAACACTTGAGGTATCAAGCATTAACTGTTGCCCTAGGCAGGATACTGAGGAAGATGATCCACTGGATATTTCTTTCTTTTTCCTTTTCTTCTTTTTAAGCAAATCAGTGATTTCCTAGGAGCCTGCCTAGGATTTAAATTGATGTAATATTATGTGAAGAAGCCCAAATGAATCAGGGAAAAGCAGATAATGCAAGTCATTTTTACTTCCACTTTTTGCCCTTTCCCCACCAGATACTAAATTGGGGAAAAGTGAAGGCATAGAATGGAAACTTCAAAGCTACCCAAGCAAAAATCAGATATTTCACTACAATATTTGCTTAAGAGTACAAATTATCAGGAAGAAGAAATGAAGTATTTAGATGGCACGCTACTGAATCACTGAACATCAATGAAGTTTTGATCAGAAGGTTCTAAACCTTAGAATCTAAAGTAAAACAGAACAGTTACTTGAGATAACTTTTCAGTTTGAAAGACAATAAATCAAGATATCTCAAATAAGATCAGAAACAAATATTGTATCCGACTTCAGTCTTAGAAGATGCATAGTGCAGATGACAGCAGAAAAAGTAGAATACTGCAGAGCATTTTTCCTGACTTCTTGTATATGAAGCTGTGACAGAAAAAAATGGGTGAAAATTAGCTAAATGTATTAGATGTTATTACACATTAGATGTTATTATCAAAATTTTCTAAGTTTGTGCAAGAAACTGTCCAGTATCACTTTGGCCAAGCGGTAGCCCCATTCTTGCTTAAGTAAAGGCAATCTCTGTTTCCACACTGACAATCCACAAAAAAACACTTGGATATACTGTATGCTGGCAGAAAATTATGCTTCACCTGCATTCAACAGGCTTCCAGACAATGTGTTGTTGTTGAAAACTATTTAGAAAATCTCCAAATTCCCAATATATTTCCCTTGCATTTTTAACCTACAAAGTAATGGCAGAAAGGTATAGTAAAAGCATTGCCTTCTCCGAATACGTCACCATTATACAGTATAACTTAATTTTTTTGTTTTTTTTAATTAAAATATTCTTGTTTTTAAACCACAGCTTAACATAAAGATAGAGGAAAATATGTCAACTAAATAAATAGAAGAAAAGGGGGAAAAGAAAGAATTTGTGAAGAGCGTATGTTGCTTTGGTAGTTTGATTTCCAACCAGTTTAACTTAACAGTTCTTGAGGTTCTCAGGCTCCTGAGCTAATTAAGCCTAGAGCAGTGGTTCCCAACCTTCTTTTGGCCATGCCTCACCTAAGCATCTCTAAAATCCCACCCACCCCTGACATATAATTTAGTGAACTTCTGTTCACATGGAGGAAGCCTAAAAGGCCATTCACTGTTAATAACTCATTCTCAAATTGCTCCCCCCTTCAAAATCAAATTGCCCCCCTGTGGGGTGTGTGGGGTGTGTGCCCCACAATGTGAACCATGGGCTTAGAAGTATTTGTACAACCCTTAATTGAGATAAGCTGGGAGTTTCAACAACCCCCCCCCCACCCTAAATTAACAAATGCAGGAGTGAGGCGATACCTTTTTAAGGTCACTTTTAAAATTCCAAACCTGGCTGGGACTCCATGCCATGAAGCCTGAAGAAGTAATCATAAGTTATGAAAACTTGCAAAGTTTGGAATTTTTAAAGTGACCTTAAAATGGTATTGCCTCCCTCCTGCATTTGTTAATTTAGGGGTGTTTTTTGTTGCATTTGTTTAATTTTATGGATGAGTCACACAGCTTAATTTTGTTTCTTAAATTAACAGTTTCTATTATCATGAAGTATTTGTAAACATCTACAGCTCCTGGAAAAGCTGTTTGTGTGTGACAAATGGAGTAGTCAGTTAAAGTGATCAGTGTTTTACTTGCCTGAAAGAGATATGTAAGTTATTTTTTAACATTTACATTAAACATTTAATACAAAGAGCAATACAGAGGAACTTCTAAAAGTGAAAGATACCAGATGTACTTTGGTTTATTGATACATGTATCAATTATGTAATAAAATACAAAGCACACAAATCCTTACCTGCTACTGCAGACATCAGATATACTGTATGAATTTGTCTCCAAAAATCTGGCAAGATGATCAGTTGTGGTCTGCAAGTCTGCTATTACCAAACTTCCCTAGCCATATATCAGCTGCTGAGATATCGCCAGCATTCTCAGTCCATGCAGGGCAACTACAAAATTCTAGCTGGTCATTTCCAAAGGAAGAATGATCTTGGAGGCTACATTTTGATTGCTTGACAAGTGGCAGGAGTTACAACAGCATTCTTTGATCATTTGACAGTGAAATGATGGGAGACACCAAGATATGCTTCATTGCTTGAATTAAAAGACAAGGGAGTAATGAAGGCTGTGAATATTGGATTGGGCTTTATCCGATGCACACCCCAGATACATCCTTTTGAGTGTGACTCCTGGAAGTCAGGAACCATATAGGCTTGGTTCTTTGGAGACCTGTCTGTGAAAGGTTAATGCAACAGAGAAGGGAAACAACATCGATCGGTATCCAACCCACCTCTTTCTTTTCATCTTTAACAAGGAATGGCATGTTGGTTAAACTGGAATGAGAAAGATAAAGAACTATGCAAAATTCCAGTATGTGTGTAAAACTATAGAGCAAAGCATTAGAACTACAGAACAGGAGACAGTGATAATAACTGTGTGTCGTCAAGTTAATTCTGACTTATAGTAACCCTCTCCAGGGTTTCCTAGGTAGTGAATACACTGAAGTGGTTTACCCTTCCCTTCTCCTGAGGGTGCCTTGGGACTGTGCAGCTAGCTCAGGGTCACACAGACTGGCTCTTCTCCCAAGAGGCACAGTGGGGCATTGAACTCCACAGCCGGATACCTAAACCTCTGAGTTATCCAGTCAACTACAAAATAATAGAGAGCACACAGCAATTTATAAAAGTAGAAATAAAGGAAGGGGTTTCAGAATAAAACCTAGAAAATAAAAACAAAGGGAGGGCAAACTGTATCAGACAGGATATTACAGAAGGAGAACAGAACCAAACCGCAATGGATTAGAATTGAGAAGGAGGAACCTTCTCATAACTCATAAGGGAGAGAAGGGCAAGTTGGAGTCAATTTCGTTCCACGGGATTGCTCTTTAAGCAGGTTTGCTCTTTAAGCGAAACACCATTGTAAGTAACCAATTGTGACTTCTGGCAGGAGAGATTGTGAACCCCGATTTAGTTGTTAAGAGAGTTTTTGGTTGCTTTAGTTGCTAAGTGAGGCGACCATTCAGATAAAATTCTGCTCTTTAAGCGAGTTAGTCTCTAAGTGAGGCGCTCTTTATGTGAGGTTTTACTGTACCTGGTTTCTTGTGTTTGTTGAATGGGGGATGAGATTCAACCTACAGCTACATGATACAGTTTTCCATTTCTTCAAACTCAACTCCAAGAAATAAGGTCTGGCATTGACATCTGCCATGAACTTTTGGAACTCTATAATTTCCCTGACTATCCACAAGAAATGGGCTGGAGAAGTGTCCTTGAGTCACAAAAAATCATGTAATGCTTGATTTTTTTATAGTGATCCAATAAAGTTATTGCCTTGCTCCTGCATGTGTACTGCTCCATCCTAGGTATAGATTTTAGGCAATGCATCAGAAATGACTGAAAGGGACCTGATTTGGTTTAGGGCGGCTTTGTCTGAATCTGGCCATGTATCTCCTTACTGCATTATTATTCAAATTTTTATTTTGCTGGGGGAAAAACATTTTCAAGCCATTCTAAAAAAAGGCATGAATAAGGCTGAGATATTTGTTAAATGTGCAGTAGTGGGGAATAAATAAATTAGATTGCACCAGAACATGTGCAGAGTGCCCTTTCTTCAATTCTGCTTATAAACCCGGACTATAGGCAGTAGTGTGCTGGCCCACAGGGATACAAGGACTCATCCTGGTGCGCCCCAGCGACTGGCGCCCCCCAGAGGCCAGCAATGGTAATGGGAATGTATGGGATTTCTCCCCCCCCCCAATAGGTGCCCAGCACACCCCTGACTATAGGTCCAGAGATTCCTGTCTGAGGATTCCCCTTCCTGTTTTGAATTAACCACCATATTGTCACATCTATGTATTAATCTCTTCTATTGCACTGTTAATACTATTCTTCTCTAACACAAACTGCTTTTATCTATGTGTATATTTTCTCTTTTTAAACCATTTTCATGTCAATGGGTTCAAGTTACTCTCAGAATCTGCAGTGCTGGTTGTTTTTCTTTTCTTTAAATTGCAGCTACATTAGCTATCTCCCCCACCCCCCAATCTAATACCAGAGTCAATTGTTTGCAGACTTTCCCAAAACTGGGCAGAATCTTAGTTGAGTTCAGCAAAAGCTTTCTTGCATAGCTCAAATTTACCATTGTGCGCCACTAAACTCAAATCCATTTTATAAGCAATCCAAAGCCATTTTATGGGCAATTTGCAATAATTGTTCAGGTCTACCGACTGCAAATAATGGATTAGATGACACAAATATCTTCCCAACTGCCTCTTTTGTGCAGGCAGAAGCAAAGAACTCACTTAACTTATTACTTACTCTGCCCAAGAATCCCTTAAGCACCCCTCTTTCACCTGGGTGGTCTAAACAGGAATACAGCAATTCTTTGGCAGACTTCTGCTCCGTAATTTATTTTGACCCACTAAAAAACTTCACTGTTGCTGTTTGTGCTGAATGTCTTTAGGTTGTAGCTCCTCAAATTCCATTTTGGCTCATGTTATTATATTCCTATGCTTAACTTGCCAAACAGTATATTTTCTTTGATTTTTGCTCATTTCCAATTCCTGGGGTTCCTTTTATAAAGGAGGCATTCCTCACCATTCCTAATGTAGCTCTGAGCCTGGTTAAAATGCCTCTCCTTGTTCGCCCCCTCCCCACTCCATTTCTCTTTGTTTTGAGGGGTAGATTCTTTACTGATAGAACCACCAGACTTCATTTGTTACTAAAAAGGCCCACCAACTACCCTTTAACAGAATTCTTCACATTTTACCACCTTCAGATGAATGCTTAGAACCTAGATTAGCCTTACCCAAGCAGAGATCATACCAGGGGTTGCTTGTGTGCACCTAAGAGATGAACTGGTGTTTCCTAAGAGGTATGTGCACAATTTCCCAGAGAGAAACATTACCTTTGGTTTATTCATGATAGCCAAGACTGGGAAAATGGAGTGAGGGGGATATTTTCCACACAGGTGGCTTGTGATCTGGAGTGGGCAAATGGCAAGGGTAGAAAAGGCTTTCTCTCTTAATTTTTCCAGTCCAGAACCAGGCCCAGTTAGGGCCTTTTAGTGTGATAATGGGGTACACAGAAAGAGACTCTTTGAAAGTTGTATTTTTAATCACAATCAGGTGTACCCCGGGCAACAGCCACCATGTGCTGGCTAATCTTTCTCACATTAGTTCAGGCAAAAGGAACTACACAATGAACTCCCCAAAGGTGGCTTCCTTTTGGCAGTTTCATGCCTGGCCTAGACATGGAAGAAAAAGAAGTGTGATAATAATTCTTCATTTATAAAAAGTTGTCAGTGTGAAAGTGAAACTTGAGAAAGTATGTACAAGCTCTTGCTGATGCCTCTTGAGTTTTATTGATTTACACAGCTGGCAGAAAGATGATGAATTATGCAAAATAAGCAAACAAAAACAAAACAGATTTAATTTCCATAATGTACATGGACTGCAGAAAGTAATTATCCAATATAAGATTTAATTGCCCAAGATTTGGAGAGGAGGGGCTGTGCATGCATGCATGTGTAGAAAAGTCCACTCTAGATAACTTAAGCAATTCTTCCTAAAGAGCTGTAGGAGAAAAATAAAAGGAGAGCAAAAGAGAAAGAGAAATAACAATCGCTCAGAGATCAGTCTGATGAAGTGGAAACAAAAAGAGCAAAATGAAAAGAAATGCAATATAGGATGAAAAATAATGAACAAGACTTAACAGGGATGTGGCTATTTAAACATAATACATCTGTAGCTAAAGCATTCTAGCCAGAAATAGATAAATACAGCTCATTCCTAGGGCCGTTTATTAAGAAGTCCTACTGAATTGCTTCCTAAAACATACAGAAGAGGGTTCCCTTCATTGGTACTCCACATGGAAGTCTGAACACGACCTCCCCCCCTTTAGTGTACCAGTGAATTCTTCTACTACCTGTATTTCTCTTCCGCTCTGGCAATCCTAGGTTAAACAATGGCATTCTTGCCTTACTTTCTGATAAAGACTCCTGAAAGAGAACCAAAGGTAAAGAACCTGCAGGTAGACACTTTCTACCTCCACAGAAATGCCACACAGGGGTAGGTCACTGATGCTACTTTCCTGGAAGTATAACTGTCAGCAAGGCCCACCAAACAACATGAACAAAGATCTGGATAGCAAATGGTTCCCATGATGTTTGCCACATAGAAGACAAGGGATGTTTTTGTCTTCCGCCCAGGAAAACTGTGGGTTCCAAATGGAAGGCTGAAAATAGCTGAAAGTACTTTAATGATCTCATGGATGTAGAAGAATAATCCTGTTGCCTAACTGTGACACCATGAAGCATCTCTACACAAAACAATATAAGCAGGCACTCCAAACCTTCAGTATGCTTAAAAGTATCTCTACTATCTAGGAAAAGGACTTAATCCTATTACTTATGTATACCAGTCCAAGCCAAATGATGTAAACCACAGCAATAGATTGCCACCAATCCATGAAGGTGGCCATCACATTCCTTGTTGCATGATGTGTGACTAGTACCAGAAGAGGAACACAAGCACCAACTTTTTACAGTAGTGGCAAACTGCTATGATTTATGCCATTTGAATTACATTGGCATATATACAGTAATAGGGTTGTACAGTAACTGTTTTGTAATCCTTGCGTACTTGGACGAAATAATTTCCATTTTTTTCTCAACCCAAAAGATTTAACTCTCAAGTTTCTGTTAGTGCCCTTTCAAGATACTCTGCTGCACTGTTTAGCATTAGTTAAATTTTACAAGCATAGCTGATCGTGGTATGGAAAGGATCCTGTTTTGTACTGGCCTAGTGACTTAGTGGTGAAGACGCTGAACTTGATGACTGGAAGGTCAGGAGGACAGCAGTTCAATACCCAAATGCTGCATGATTAAGTGAGCTCCCATCTCTGTCCCAGTTCCTGCCAACCTAGCAGTTCAAAAGCAAGGCATTTGCAAGTAGATAAACAGGTACCACTTTGGTGGGAAGGTAAACAGCATTCCATGTCTAGTCATGCCTGCCACATGTCCATGGAAATGCCTGCAGATGCAGACAGTGCTGGCTCTTTGGCTAAAAACAGAGATGAGCACCAAACCCCAGAGTCAGATATGACTGGCTTTCAAACAAGGGTGACCTTTACCTTTACCATATACTGTATGTGCTAAAATGAAGCAGTTCTTAGAAGAAAACATGGGGTAATCAATGCATCAAACAAACATGAGCAAATACACAGAGAGACTTCAAAGTCTTCTAAACACTCAAGTCTTCTGGCTAGATGGCTGAATCTGCCAGGTTTATTTTTTTCACATATCTGAACTATTTAAATCCCATTCTTTCCATCATGTTCATGTGTTTGTGTGTGTGTGCGCACAATTTTTGGAAAATCCTTATCGAAGGGAACTGAATGAAGTTGGCATCCATCCCCTTGTTCAGTTCTCAATTATTATTGCCTAGCAGCAAGTGTAAAAATGATTGGCCTAAGGCCTTGAGCAGTTACATTTTGTTTCATTTCACAAATACTTTTTGCTTTATTGCTATACAAACATTTTGGGAGCAAAATGTCACCTTACCTATGCAGGGAATCTTTATCACTATTAATGCAAGTTCTCTCTTCTCTGTGGTTTTGAAAATTCCCTATCACACCTGTGCACTTACTTGCCATGGGTCTTACTCAAGAGTAGGGCATATATAGCATTGCACTGCTGATGTTTTATCCCAATGCCAGAAACCAGAAGATAAAGACTGGCATCCTAAAGACTGACATCCTAAACATTTGCCTGAGAATAAATCCCATTGGATTCAGTGGAACATTTGTGTAGACATGGGATGAATTGTATTGCAAGTCCTACTAATTATACTATATAGTACTTTATTCTCAGGTAGGAGTGTTTAATAGTGTGATATCTAGATAACAACTTTGGAATGAAGTTCAATGAAACCTGTCCACCACGATCTGCTGATCTTAGATGCAAGTAACGTATATAAAGGTATAGTGATAGTGCTTCAATTTACATACAATGCTTCTATATTAAAGACAACTGTCTCACAGCAATGTTTACATTTCTATCACATTCTGTGATGAAATTGATGGGAACACAAGAAAACTGCATCGAATTGCAAATGTTGGATTTCTTCTTTTTAAAAAAACATTTTAAAAATACTCTCCAGAATATAAATGTCTTAAGACTAGATGTTGCAAACATTAACAAAACTAGAAAAAACGAATGAAAGCATTTTAAGAGGCTTTTTTTTATTATTATTCTTATTATTTCCATGCTCTTAATTTTGGAAAAAAATCACAAAAACATAACTTATAAAACAATATATAGACTGCATCCTCCACAACAGCATTATTGAAACATCCAGCATAAAGGTTACCACAGGTGGGAATACACTGGGAAAGAAGTACCGTGTGCATTTTATATTATGTTTCTTTGTCATCTACAAGTAATAAGTATGGAGACAGAGAGAAAGAAGCAACAAATATGCCTGCAAGAAAACTTCATATGCCTTTTGTATGCAGTTTAATATTTTAAGATCCTATTTATCATTTCCATAGGATTTTTTTATTTGTCAACAAAAACAACTCATTTTAAGTATTATCTACATTTACACCATAACACTTTTTTAAAAATTTGAGTGGAGAGGGGAAGGATTTATTGGGTTTTGTTCAGAATTGGGAACACAAGTCACTTTTTTTTAAAAAAAAAGAAAATTCCCATCTGTAAGGTCATTCTACTCCTTTGTTGAAGATGCAGTGTCATCAACATTTTAAGATAGTCCATTTTTACATCTTTTAAAAGAACCCCCTAGATTCTCTAGGACAATTCCTTTCTTTAAAAAAAAAATTTAAATTAAGAAAACAACACACCTTTAAATAAGGTTGGACGATAATTTGATTATCAGGGTAAGATTTTAGGGAAGTGTAGTTGGAAGAAATGGGGGAAGGATCCTATCAAGTTCCTTTTTAAAGGGCAAAGATTAAACAGGGATAACTGCAGTCTTGGGAAGGGAATAATAAATGAATGGGGGAGAGAGAGAGAGGTAGGAACCTTCTCAGCTGCTTTAGTGCTCGGAATGGCTGGATCCTCATCGCTTTCAGCTAAGGAAACAAATCCCATCAAGAGAATCACAGGCTAGGAAGAAGAAGAAGAAGAAAACAAGAACATTAACAGCACACCTTCCACCGTGTGGCAAAGGAACCTCAGGGCATGGCTGGCCCAGCAGGTCAGGTCGTGACGGGATTGGTGGACGTCTCTCCTCCCGCGGGCGGAAGGCTCCGCCCCTTTCCACGCCCCCTTTCTTTTCTAACTAGGGAGAAAGGAGCGGCCAGACGTACTCCATCCTCGCCCCGCCCCCTTACCCAGCCCGCCCCGCCCCCAAATTCGGGGGAGGGAGGGGGCGGCCCTCGCCTCCTTCCTCCGAACCGAAGCCGTGACCGTATTCCAGGGATTATTATTCTCAACCCGCGGCGCCATTTCATGTGGTCCACCACCACACCCGGCCGGAACCGGAAGTGCCATGTGTTGGAGGAAGGGCAAAATGGCAGTCCCGGGCCCCGAAGCTGCCTGAGGGAGCGTGGCCTGGCCCCTGGCGGCTTACAAAGGTTGAGAGAGCAGAACTCGTGCCGCAATTCTTTTCCTATAAAGTGGACGCTGACTTAGAAGACAGTCCTGTGCAAGTTCAAGTAAACACACACATACTAGAGAGAGAAAACCCGCATCATCCAGAGGAAGGGGTGGGGGTGGGGGTGGGGGGAGAGAGAAGAAGAAGAAGAAGAAGATTGCAACTCATCCGTGTAGTTCGCTTCGCTTTCCGGGCCTCCTCTCCCCCTCCCCCACCCTTCTCGCGGCCAGAGTGCTGGTGGTCTGTCTGTCTGTCCGTCCGTCGCCGCCGCCGCCGCTCCCCCTCTCCATGCCTCCCTCGCCTGGCCTGCTTCCCCCCCCACGCCCTCTCCAGCAGCAGCAGCAGCAGCAGCAGCCTGGCCGCGACGTGGCCTGCTTGCCGCCGCCCCGGTCAGCTGTTGTACTGGCAGGCGTTGAGGGTGGCGGCGGCGCCGGGGCTCTGGAGGCCTCCGTAGCCGAAGTTCGAGTGCTGCTTGGACTTGAGGCGCAGGCTGGCCAGGCTGGAGTTGCAGGTGTCCCGGTAGACGCTGTAAGGGGAGCCCGGCGGCGGCGGGCCGTAGGGGCAGGCGGGCGAAGGCATGGCCGTGTTGAGCGAGGAGCCGCCCAGGTGGTTGTTGAGGCCCGCCGCGTTGGGCACGCCGGCGGCGGCGGCGGCGGCCACGTGGCCCATGGAGGAGGACATGCTCATGGAGGGCAGCGTGCTGGGCGCCGAGAACATGGACTGGGCCGCCGAGGAGAGCGGGCTCATGGAGTTGAAGAAGGTGAAGCTCTTGGAGGAGAGCGGCGCCGGCGCCAGGCTCTTGGCGTGCCAGTAGTTGGACGGGTAGCCCGCGTACACCGCCGCCGCCTCCTCGTAGGGCTGCATCAGGCCGCTGAACTGGGGCACGTAGCCGCTCTTGCACAGGTCCATCTGCTGGTTGCGCTCCCGCTTCCGCCACTTGGCGCGACGGTTCTTGAACCACACCTGCAACAGGGGGAGGGAGGGGGGCCGCGGAGGCCAGACAACGTCAGACGGGGGGCGGCACGGCCGGCACCGGCGCAACTCTTCCCCCACTACCACCTCCCCAGCCCAGTCCAACAGGCTCCGTCTCCCTCCCTCCCCCAATCCTACTGAGTGGTAGTTAAAAAGCTCGCCTTGTGAGCTGGAAGGCTGGCAAGTCGGCAGTTCGAGACCCGGGTACTGCATGACGGGTTGAACGCCCGTCTTTGCGCCAGCTCTTGCGGACATCAAAGGAGCCTCATTTGGGCTTCCCTTGACTGCAGTGGCTCAAGTGGCTAAGACGCTGACTGGCAAGTGGAAGGTCAGCAGTTCGATTCCGAGTATTGCAGAACCGAATGACCTCCCGTCTTCTTTGTCCCAGCTCCTGCCAGCCTAGCAGTTCGAAAGCAAGACATTGCAAGGAGATAAATAGGGGCCACTTCGGTGGGAAGGTTACAGTGTTCCGTGCGCTCCGGTGTCTAGTCATGCCTGCCACATGACCACGGAAGCATCTGCAGAAGCAGACAGCTCTGGCTCTTCGGCTTTAAAACAGAGATGAGCACTGAACCCTAGAGTCGGATACGACTGGCTTTCGAGCAAGGGAAACCTTTACCTGAGCAGTTTCTTCCGCAAAAATCCTTTCAACCCACAATAATTTCTGACACACTGTTATTATTATCCTACGCTCATCGGACAAAGTGCCTCTCTGAGAATACACCAACCCCCCCAAAAAACCCAACCCAACCCGCTGCCTGGGGGCGCTCCGAGGGCAGAGACACAACCGGGAAGAGTCCCTCTTCCCTCAGAAGCCCGGAGCTTTTTAGAGTGGCCGCCATTCAACTGGGGAAGTTTGAATGCCTCATCCAGAATGTGCCGAAACCAACGCAAAAGCCCGCCTGGGCCGGCCGGGGAGGGGAGAGAAGGTGGTCGCCCATTTTTAAGCAGAGGTGCAAACTCAGGGACTGACTTGGCTGTCTCTCCGGAGATGAGCACTGAACCCTAGAGTCGGATACGACTGGCTTTCGAGCAAAGGTGACCTTTACCACAACCACCCAGTTGCCAAAGATACGGGAAAAGGCCCTCGTGCGTGTGGCACTGTCGCCAAATGCAGGCTTTTAAAAACCCATGCCACCTTTTCAGAGGCATCATCATCATCATCTGCTTTCAAGTTAATTATCATTCATGATGACCCTTTCCAGGATTCTCTAGGTAGAGACTACACCAAAGATATTTATCTTTTCTTTCTTCTGGGAGTGCCCTGGGTCATAACGTGACTCTTAACCCTGGAGGTGCAGTGGGGGGAATCAAACTCTCAACCATTGAGCTGTCTCCTCAGCTAGAAGGCTCCTATGTCCTCCGTTAAACCTGCCTCCTCCAGTCATCATCCATCCACTACCTTACCGTTGGCTACCAATTTTAAATAATTGCATGTATCTGCTTATTCAACTTATACACAGAGCACATAATGCGCAATGCAGGGATGGAGGAATCACCATATGGGATCAAAATTGCTGGGAGAAACATCAACAATTTGAGATATGCAGATGATACCACCCTAATGGCAGAAAGTGAAGAAGACCTAAAGAAGCTCCTGATTAGGTGGAAAGAAGAGAGTGCAAAAGCTGGCCTGAGACTCAATATCAAGAAAACCAAGATAATGGCAACAGGCGCTATAAGTCCCTGGAAAATAGATGGGGAAGAAGTAGAAGAAGTAGAAGATTTTACTTTCTTAGGATCCAAGATCTCTGCAGATGGGGATTGCAGCCATGAAATAAAAAGGCGACTGATTCTTGGGAGACAAGCTATGAAAAACCTGGGGAACATAGTGAAAAGCAGAGATATCTCACTGCAAACAAAGGTCCGCATAGTCAAAGCAATGGTATTCCCGGTGGTAATGTATGGCTGTGAGAGCTGGACCATTAAAAAGGCTGAGCGAAGAAAAATAGATGCCTTTGAGATGTGGTGCTGGAGGAGAGTTTTGAGAGTCCCCTGGACAGCGAGGAGAACAAATAGGTCAATATTAGAAGAGATTAGCCCTGAGTGCTCCTTAGAAGGACAAATAACAAAGATGAAGTTGAAGTATTTTGGACATCAAATGAGAAGAGAGGATTCACTTGAGAAGGCCTTGATGCTGGGGAAGGTGGAGGGCAGAAGAAGAAGGGGACGGCCAAAGATGAGATGGCTAGATGGTATTGTAGACACAATGGGCACGGGGCTGTGTGGACTAAGGAGGATGGTGGAGGACAGAGGTGCCTGGAGAGCGATGGTCCATAGGGTCGCAAAGGGTCGGAATCGACTGTGCGACTGAACAACAACAAATCTACTTTTTGATTATTGAAATGCAAAAATTTTTAATTTTGCAAACCTCAACCTAATTTTTGTGCCCCCTGTTCTACCACTGCTGAAAAAACAAACCATGTCTTAAGGATACCGATAATGATGATGGATATTCGAAATATAGTGATAAATACTGTAAATGGATTTTTAAATTCAGAAATTATTTGGGAGAAAAGGCTAGTTTATGGCACGGGGTGGCAGAGTGAATGGTGCTAGAAATTTTAAGGGCACTGTTGGGACCATTCCCATTCCATGAACCTTATCGCATAATTCAAGAAATCAAAGATAAAGGATGTATGTACAGTTGGCTGATTGCCAATAATGCAATTAGCTCATACCATGAAAATGAATGCAATTCTGCCCTATTTCAGGGGAAAATATTATATTTCAGTAACACATGATTTCCTTGAAATCTCAGTGTGGTGGGTGTGAACATGGCCCACCAACCAGAATCATCACTCTAGGCCAGCATTTCCCAATCTTTGGTTTTTGGACTTCAATTCCCAGAAGCCTAAGTCAATTCCCCAAAGCACAGATCAGCCAGTGTACTGACTTAGGCTTCTGGGAATTGAAGTCCCCCTGTGGGGCATGGGCCCCACGTACAGAACCACTGCTCTAGGCCCTAGATACTAGCGTGAGATCAAACACTGTAACTAATTTAGTGGGTTTTCCTCACCTTTGCTATCAAAAGTTCCCCTTTCACAACGTAATAACCAAAGGAAGTTGTGACTTTTAATCACTTTTCCTAGCAATGCCCCAATTACTCATTCTGCTTGGCTCCATCAACCTTTCCACAAACCAAAGAAAGCTATCGAAGTTTGTCATGCTGAGGAAGACCTAAGCATGGATACAATAACCTGACACATTGGAGAATGTGCTCAACCTTCCTGTATGACTCCTGTTCTCTGAAAGAGAATCTCCAAACAGCCAATACAGTAGAATTTGTTACTGGATCTTCTAGGTCCACCTTCCAGACTCTAGTCTAGGGTATATCTACAGGAGATATGGTTGGGTAAAGATTAGGTACAGTAACCCTTTCAAATTGTTAAACAAAGATTAATTAATTACAGTATGTTGAATAATTCACAAACCTCACTCTAGAGCTCAACCTAGATACCTTTTGGCCTGGGATGCTGATGGAAGATATTGGGAAAAGGCAGCTTTCCTCTCCACCAATTCATTGCAAAATGTTGGGTTAGGCTACAGCCCACAACACCACTCTTGAAAGAGAGGATAGGCCACAAATCGCTTTGGTGTGCTTATTTTAGGTACCTGTGCCATCACCCATACCGTGCAGGTCTGATTATATCCAAGTATGTCTTTTGTTCAGAAGAAACTTGTTGCAGAATTTAGAGCTAGAGAAGCCCAAACTGTCAGACAAGTTCTCCTTCTTTCCTGTGTGCCCTAGAGAAAGTTCACCTAGGAGGTACCTCTCTCCTCATGAATGAATACAGTAAGTGCAACTCCTCTCACAAGCATTAGTCTCCGACATACAGAGATGTGGGTGGAGTATTATTATTTTTAATTACAGTAATTGACTCAGGGCTGTGGTGGCTTAGTGGTTAAGGTGCTGAATTTGACAACTGGCATGTCAGCAGCTCGAGTCTCTGTTCCAGCTCCTGACAACCTAGCAGTTTGAAAGCAAGAAATTGCAAGCAGATAAATAGGTACCACTCTGGTGGGAAGGTAACAGCATTCTGTGTGCTCCTGTGTCTAGTCATGCCTGCGCTGGCTCCTTGGCTATGAAAGGAGATGAGCGACCTTTACCTAATGACTGACTCTGGCCCCTTCCACCCCATACTTGGGGTCTTGATTAAACCCTGCCTCAAAATTCCTGGCTACATGCCTTACTTCCATTTTTTTTCTTGGAATTAACAGCTCCCAGAATTTCTTAGCCAGTGAATTGATTGTTCAGGATGGCTGAGGGATAATGGGAACCATAGTCCAAAGGAGCAACTCTACTGAACTTTTTGTTTCATTTTGATTATCTCCTAATTCCATCACTTCTTGCCTTTGGTGTCAGCAACCCTTAAGAAAGCCCACTGGCCAAATTCAGCTAGCCAAAGCATTTTCAACATCTCTGTGCGCTTATTTTTTTTTAAATTAAACCTGTAGTTGGACAAGAATGTTTAAAGCAACTCACCCACTCCTCACCTCTTTTTGATTAATTTTAGTTGTTGTGCCTCGGTAGGAAGGCAGCAAATGCCTTTCCCTTTAATGTCCGACATTTGTAACCTTTCTCCTGGGGAGGAAAATGGGATCTGGCTACCCTTGGTGGAACTAATGTGTTTTTTTTAAAAAAAAAAAGGGGGGGGAGGCAGGGGAAATTTGATGCTGATTTTTGAAAAGTGCATCTTTTAGGAAAGGGTTTGAGCTCTCCGGCATAATAGTCCAGAGAACAGGAAAAGCTACCCCAACTCCTAAATTGAAGAGGGACGCAGCCGGAGCCGGATTGTCTTTCTTTACTACAACTAATGGGAAGTAGTGGCTTCATCTGCCTAGTCTCTGCTCTAAGTTAAAAGTGGAGAATATCAGCCTCTGAATATCAGCCTCTGGAAGATTTTGTTTTTGTTTCTTGGTGAATTGTGATTTCACTGACCAAGGCAAATCATGGAAAGAGGATGGGTTAGAAGACTAGGTTCCAGCAAACTGAAGAGTTGGGTCCTCTGTTTTCCTTTAAAGCTATTCTGAATACATCCTTCAGTCTACTCTCAGATCCAATTTAGTGCCGCTATGTTATAAAATCCACTTATTATTTAGTGTGTAGATGGGAGACTCAGGGGTGTCTCACTACTTTTAGAGTGGGAGGGGGAGACTTCACTGGCAATAGCCTAATATTAAGGTCTAATAATTAGAACAGAAAAGTAGATTTAATGGGGGGGAAATGATGGTGAGAAAGGGGAACGAATCCTCACTAAATGTAACGAGAAAATGAAGAAAATACACTCAAAACCAGAAGGTGCATCTAGATAGGAATTTCCTGAAAAATGAGTCTAACAGATTTGATGATGGCTTCTAGACATTTTAAAGGGAGGTCTTCTTAGCAAATTAGAGTTGGATGAGCTGAGGAGAAATGTTTGGTAGCTACTCTGGAAAGCATCCACAAAAGAGAAGAAGGATTTGAGTGAGAAAGGAATAAAAAAGGGACTCTGTGTTAAAGGAATCTCTTAAACTACTTAACTTGACTTTTCCCACTGCTTATAACCAATCCCCAATATTTCCACCTGAAAATCAGTTTTTGCCTCTGCCAAAGTCAAAGGTTAAAGTAAGGAACTTTGTCTGTAAGCAGTGTTTAGTTCCTTAAACAACCTTATGCATTTAGATTCAAGTCCCACTGACACTAATACAGAAATAAATTATAGGATCATAGACTTATTATTATTTTTTAAAAAAATTCCTTTTCCTATCTTTGCTTGGTTTTACTGTGTTATACCTGTGAAAATGCAATTGCCAAAATGATCTAAAGATACTGGTGTAGATTCAGAATTAAAGATTCAGTCCAATCATGATACAGCCCAAATTAATTTCCATTAATTTTAATGGGACAGTTCAGCAGCTGAGATCCTATGAGTAAGATTTGGGTAAAAACTCTCCGGAATACACTGGAATCTAGGCAGAAGAACATTAAGTATCAATGGGTATTTGTATGGGCTTAAAAATGCTCAGCTTGGGCCAGTGAACCACGTCTTCTAATTCTATTTGCTTTTTGGTTGGAGTATGCTTAAGAGGGTGTGCAATTCTAGGTTTACTCAAAAAGCTATTCCTGCCAAATTGGAAAAGAATGGAAGCATTTCTTATTAAGTACTTACATGCCTAAATATATTCGAATCGGGTTACAACCCTAATTAGCTCCCCCTTTCCCTACAAAAACTGCTCCTCAAAATTTATGTGGGCCTTGTGAACTTACTTAGAAGTCCCAATAAATTCAGGGAAGTTTAATTTCAGGGAAGTAGCTGCAATTTCATAGCTGCTTACTTAAGTGTAAACCTATGAAACATACTGAGACTTGTTGCACAATCCTTTATATGTATAATATCTCTAATCAGGAATAAGCCTGATTTCTACTCTGAAACAGATATTGACCCTCTTGGGATTTTCGAACTCTACTAGTCCTATCAATAGACCAGGGGCTGTGGTGGTTCAGTGGTTAAGAAGCTTGCCTTGTTTGGTGGAAGGCTGGCACTTCCGGGTACTGCATGACAGATTGAGCACCCGTCTCTGTCCCAACTCTTGCGGACATGAAAGGAGTCTCATTTGGGCATTTCCTGAGCAGAGTTTCTTCCGCAAAAATCCTTTCAGCACAGAATAATTTCTGGCACAAAATTATTATCATCAATAGGCTAAGTTTTTGAACCCTAAACTGTATAGTTTGAAGGCTTATAAGAAAATCCTCTAGTCTTCTTTACAGATCCTGCTTTGGAAGGAAATGAGAGGCAATGTACCGGTTGAAGCCAACTGGAAGATTACTCTCAGCAGCCATACAACACATACTGTCATGGAAATACCATTCACTTTTAAATGATTTATTCCCTGGTAAATGTACATAAAATCTGGGGGAGGGGGGTTTGGAGGGGGACAAATCAAAACAAAACACCCCAGTCATTTTAAGGCCATGCTAAGCGCCATTTTCCCGTGAGTTACTCAGACGAGTTTATGAAATCACTAAGTATCTTTTCCCCGGTATATCATCAACTCCTTTGGGGTGGCTGCCAAGTAAAGCCTATTAAGGACTTTAAGAGAAAGCGACCCAGAACTCAAGGGGCGTTTTTGATATTGACTTCAATCACTTGTATTTCTTTAGCAAACTAGGCTCAGCAGGGATTAAAATACACCCACACCTTCGGCTCGGGGAGGGCTCGTTCCTCCTGCTAAAAGAACAACGGGATGAAAGGAGAGTACGGTAGTTAAGAAGGGGTCAGGAGGGAGAGAAAAGGAGGAAGGAAGAGCGATCCAAAAGGAAAAAAAAAGGTCAGTAGGCTAAAAAGCCAAGGTAAAAACAGAACAGAAAAAACCCAAGCCAAAAAAAAGAAAAGAAAGTCTAATAAAATGCTAATCCTTATTCTACGGCGGGTGATTGACTGCCACTCGACCTCTTGAAACAAACATGCATGCAAGCAAACAAACAAAGGAAGCCCCTCAACTCGCAGACGGCAGACCCTTAAAAATCAGCTTCGGAAGTACAGTATGCGAATTACGCGTACTGTACTGAGATATTAGAGGAAACAAAACAAAAACGAGGTGGGGGGAGAGCTACACAAGCACACGGGAAAACAAACCAAGCGAGAAATATCCTTGATGTGTGTGTGTGTGTGGGGGGGGGTGCGTGCGTCCCTTGAATGGCTGCCCTACCAACTCCTTTGTCGAGTCACTTTTCCTAAAGGTAACGGGCAGCCAGAGCTCAAACATTATTTATTTTATTTTATTACATTTCTGTTGCCGCCCCCTCGCCGAAGCGACTCCGGGCGGCTCACAATCACCATAAAACCATTTTGATATAAAACATCAGTTGTTGGTTTCCATTCCCCACGGGACGCAGCCAGCACGGTCAGTGAGTGGTCAAGGATGATGGGGCTTGGAGTCCGGACAGTACTTGGAGGGCTTTAAATTGCCCTTAGGGCCTCTGTGCCCCTACCTACACCATCCGTGCCAAGGAAAGGTCTTTTCGGGCTGGAAGAGTGCTCTGCTTATTTATGTGTTTACCCGGACTTAACACCGTCCCGAGTACTGCAGGACGGAAATGAGCTCCCGTCTTCATCCCAGCTCCTGCCAACCTAGCAGTTCGAAAGCAAGAAATTGCAAGTAGATAAATAGGGACCACTTCGGTGAGAAGGTAACAGCTCCGGTGTCTAGTCATGCCTGCCACATGACCACGGAAATGTCTGCAGAAGCAGACAGCGCTGGCTCTTCGGCTTAGAAACAGAGATGAGCACTGCACCCTAGAGTCGGATACGACTGGCTTTCGAGCAAGGGAAACCTTTACCTTTAACACCGATCGTCCCACTGCTGGTTTCCACCCCTTTGAAGCCAAAACCAGTGCGGACCTCCTTCCGTTCCAGGAGGAGATGGACTTCTCCAGGGCTCCTTTGGGGAGGAGGAGGAGGATGGCCGATGGCGCCCCCTCCCTCCTCCTAACCTTAGTGCTAAAACACGCCATGTGTTACACGAAAAGGCTTCCCTCCTCGGCCGGGGGCGCCGTCGCGGTCCTTTCCATGGAAAGCTCCGACGTCCCCGCTTGGCCACCTTGGCTACTGGGACTTGCTGCCTCAAACATCTTGGGGCACATTTGTTGGGAAGGGGTGCCAGTCAAAATGGCCCAAGGGACACAAGCAAGGAAAGAAAACGAGAAAGGCGACCTCGAATCCCCCAGACACCACTCGCGTCGCTGACGCCTCAGCCAGAGCCAAAATACCTTAACGACCCCTCCCTCCACTCCAATTCCCAACGCAAAGTCGAGAAGAGACGGCAGCCAAAGGCCTGAAAGCGTCTCTTGGGCTCCAGAGGAGGTCCCATTTTCCCATTTCCTAATTCCTGGCAGCCTTGCTGGATCGGGCCCAGTATTTCCAAACCCAGCTGTCCAAACGGGAAAGCAATGTCAATTGGTCTTAAAAACCGGCCTACCCTTTCAAATTTACAGTATTACAATATTGTGTTATACAGGACACCCAATACAGAGTCAGTAGACTGAGCTCCCCGCCAAGCAGCCCTGTTTAATACTAATACTTATATACTAATACTCTAATACATATACTAATATACTAATATGCTAATGCTAATACTAATAGGATGTTTAGCTAGAGGGAAAATGCAGCAGATATAGTCTGGAACGGGATCAATTAAATCTACCCTAATTTGGCCTGTGCGACTGAACAACAACAAACAAACACATGGATAAAAGCGTTTCCCGAGTGTTTTAAAAGGATTCCTGGAAACTTAGTCCTGGCCTCCCCAGAAGCTAGACAATAAAGAAAGTATGTCTATCTTTAGTATCTGGTTTCTTTCTTTATCCCACTCCCTAACCCCCCTCCCAAACAAGCAAGCAGTTTTGCCCAGAAGCCAGAAAAAAAGTTACTTTTTTTGACTACAGGACCCCCAAATCTCAACGGCCATGGGAGTTGGGGGGTTGGGGCTCTTTAGGAGCTGTCGTCCTCCCATAAAAGGAACTTTCCGCACTGTGATTTTTCGCTCTTTATGCCAGACAAGTCCAAGTAGGGTCGGCTGTCCCCTCGCCTCAGTAAAAATGTGCCTCAGTGCGACTGCCACCGACCTTCTGGATCTCACAGTAAAAGAGATGATGATGATGATATTATTATTATTATTATTATTATTATTATTATTATTATTATTATTATTATTATTATTATTATTATTATTATTATTATTATTATTATTATTATTATTATTATTAGCCGCCCCGTCGCAGAGCGAGATGCCTGGGTGTTGTAGATCCCCAGCCCTGGGGGTGGGGGCTGAAGAAAGAGTGCCTTCACCAGGCATATATGCCGCCCAGAGTAGCGAATTTCTACTAGATGAGCGGGATTTAAATCTAAATCAAAGAAATGAAGTACATATCTTACTCTGATGTCGGCTTCTCCTGTCCAGACACAACTGTCTGGAGAGAAAAATAGACTTCCTGCTTGGTATGAAAATGGTTGCATTTAATGAATCTAAGAGAAAACAGTAAATCTTGAAAGATCTCTCTCCTGGCCAGACTCTGTTTTTCCCAAGCCACAAGAAAGGACAAGGGTTGCGACCCCACTGTCCTCCCCCTGCCCCTTTTATGCGAGGGTTATTGCTTCAAATCAGTGTAATAGAGGGGGAAAGAAGGTGGTTTTTAATGAACGACTCGGAGAGGGCATCCCAGAGCAATCCTCCCCGGCGCTCCTTCTTCGCCATCCGCATGGAAAACATCCCCACATTATCGAGGGCACCTGGAGTTTCCTAAAATTGTCGGCGCCTTGGATTTCCGTCCCTTTGAGCCAAGGCCGCGGAAAACCGGCGCGATGGTGAGGCACTTGGGTTCAGTTCTGGGCGGAGGGGACATTCTTCATCTGGGTCGGACAGGGGTGGTGGCGCTCCAGCTGCCTAGAAGGTCACCCCGAGCAAGCCCAACCCCACCAAAACGTTAAAGCTTTTCATGCCCTGGGAAACCCAGCCCCTCCATCCCCACTCACTGGGATTAATAATTGGACCCCCCCCCCCCCCATGCTTTCCTTGGGATCTTCTTCCCAGGAAAGTTGCTTTATTGGAGGCCTAGCTGAGGCACGTCACTTGGAAGCAGACCCATTGGTTTCCTACTCCCGAGTAAATGGGCTCAGGGAGAGCCTCAATGCAAATTTAAACTCTGTGTCTAGTTTCAATGGGAAGCTGAACCCATGGAATAGACCTATTGACTTCAGGTGTTCCGTCCCTTCGCTGGATCTGTTAGAGCTGGGGCCTCACCACTGGATTTAGACCACGATCTAAATCCACGATCCTGTGTCAGTGATGGAGAACATTGGCACTCCAAGTGTTCTGGAACTTCAATTCCCAGAAACCGTGATCAGCATGAGTGCTGACTTGGGCTTCTGGGAATTGAAGTCCAAGAACACCTGGAGTGCCAAAGTTCGCCAAAATGGCTATACAGGTGAAACTTGGAAAATTAGAATATCGTGCAAATGTCCATTCATTTCACTTAAAAGGTGAAACAAATATATAAGATAGACTCACTACATGCAAAACGAGAGATGTCATGCCTTAATTAGTTATAATCCAGTGCCTGCCACATGACCATGGTGTACATGAGATTATGTGATGATTATGGGGTACATGAGATTGGGGGGTTGGGGTTTTCATAATCTGTAAACCCATCAGCATCACTATTATAACAAAGTAAGGCTTGAACTTTCTCCTTTGCATGTAATGAGTCTATCTCAAGCATTTGTTTCACCTTTTAAGTTGCATTACTGAACTGAATGAACATTTGCATCATATTCTAATTTTCCCAGTTTCACCTGTATGTGTTCACCTAAGAGTCAGCCTTCCTTGTGAGTAAAAAAACTTGAACAGAACGGAGCAGTAAACCGTGCATTTGGAGTCTATTTGGCTGGGGCGTGCAAGTCAGTCTCCTGCCAACCTAGCAGTTCGAAAGCAAGAAATTGCAAGTAGATAAATAGGGACCACTTCGGTGGGAAGGTAAACAGCGTTCCGTGCACTCCGGTGTCTAGTCATGCCTGCCACATGACCACGGAAACTTCTGCAGAAGCAGACAGCGCTGGCTCTTCGGCTTTGACACAGAGATGAGCACTGAACCCTAGAGTCGGATACGACTGGCTTTCGAGCAAGGGAAACCTTTGCCTTTACTAAGCCCTATTTGGTTCAGTCAGCCGAGAATGCCCTCTTTCCTTCGGAGGGGTTTTTCTGCCTCGAGCCCCCCCGTTTTAATAAATGGGGGTGGGGTAGGGGACGATGGAGGAGAGATTTGCCTCCCCCAGTGCTGCCCGTCCCTCTGCTCTCCACCTTCCCTTCAGGCCTGAGCGAAACTCCTCAGCACTGGAAGACGGTCTCTGGGCTCGATCCCCTCCTTCCTCCCAAGTAGCGCAGCCCCAAGAAGGAAAGAGTGGGGCACCTCCAGGCAGGGCTTAGGAGAGCCCAAGCACCCGCTTGCGGGGGGGGGGGGGGGGGGCTCCCGTGTGGATCCATTCCCCACCCCCTCGGGAAAGCTTTGTGTGACCAAGAGCAGAGCGACAGTCACCTCCTCTCGTTACATCTCCCTCGTTTCTAACGCTCCCGGGTTCTTTTCTCAGCCAGCCAGCCAGCCAGCCACCACCCCCCCCCCCGCCCCTCGATTTCCCCGGCATGAAAGGAAACCGACACGCGATGGGGGAAAAGGCAGGACCGCGTTGGGAGGCACAAAGGCACCTTTAAGACACCCACCCCCCAGGGTAAATCCCTGCCAACTGGTTGCCCCGCTTGCTTCCTCGGTCCCTGGTAAAGGCGACCTGCCTTCCTTCTCACCCCCAAGCCCCCCCCCCCTCTGCCCACTCCCCGGGCGGCTTCTAGTCTTCCTTTGCAGGCCCGGGTCTAGAGTTGTCAAGAGACCACAAAAGGCCCGATCCTGAACCACCGCCAGGGGAAGGGAAGCGCTGTGTGTGTGTGTGTGAGAGAGAGAGAGAGAGAGAGAGAGATCTTTTGGTACACTACCTGGGAAGCAGCCAAGACCCCCATTCAGCAGGGGGGGGGGGGGAGACTTACTTCCGAATCAGTATCTGGTGAAAAGCACAGGGGTGGATGCGATCGACCC
Organism: Bradypodion ventrale; assembly: GCA_035047345.1. Lineage (NCBI taxonomy): Eukaryota > Metazoa > Chordata > Lepidosauria > Squamata > Chamaeleonidae > Bradypodion > Bradypodion ventrale. The sequence goes on from JAWDJE010000007.1 coordinate 595,356, forward strand.
CGAAGCCCTTTTGAATAATAGACCCCACCACCACTGGCAACCTTGCTTCTCTTTCTCCCCCCCACCCCTCTCTCTCCAGACCAGGCCCCGAGGAAGTGGCGGGTTTCAAGGGGTGGGAGGGGGGGGGAACCATGGAGGAGGAGGGGCGGCGGCTCACCCGGACCCGGGGCTCGGTGAGGTTGGTCCAGACGGCGATCTCCTCCCGCATGCTCATGTCTGGGTAGCGGTTCCGCTGGAAAGTGGCCTCCAACTCCTGCAGCTGCTGGCTGGTGAAGTGAGTCCTTTGCCGCCGCTGCTTCTTCTTCTTCGACGGATCGTCCGCGCTGCCTTCGTCGCTTTTCGGCGCGCCGATCCGCTCCTTTTCTGGAAAGCCGAGGGGCCCGAGAACACACACACACACAGAGACAGAGACAGAGAGACGCACGTCAAAATGCAAAGAAGAAATGGACCCTCTGAAACGGAGGGAGGCCACGAAGGTTTCTTTCCTAAATTATGCAGAGTAGGATATTTCTCTCTCTCTCACACACACACACATGCCAAACACACATTCTCTCTCTCTCTCACACACACACACACACCAAACATACATTCTCTCTCTCTGACACTCACACTCACTCACACTCTTTCTCTCTCACACGCAGTTCTTGGATCGGAAAGCAGTTCCTTTGCTGCAAAGCCTCTCGCACCAAACGCAACTGGAGAGGGAAGATTTCCCATACCAAAAACCTGGGCCAACCCAATAATCTGGCAATGGAGCTAACGCTGCTGCTCTTTCTCTGCGGAAGATTTGGAAGAAAGCTCAAAGATGGAAATAATAGTAGTAGGGATAATAAAAAAAATAAAAACTGAACCTTGTATTTAAGGGGGGGAGAGAAAAAGGAAAGAGCAAAGAAGCACAAATGTCCATCATGCAACTCCTTTTGGAGTCCTTTCTGTCTCTAGAAATAATGAGAAGTCCACTGCTAGGTTTTTGTTGTTCTCTTTGGACATTTTCCTATCACCTCAAGAGGGTAGAATGACAAATATCAGGGAAGAGAAGGAGGCTTTCCATAAAACTTGAATAACAGCAACAATTAACTATGTTTAGGGAATTTCGGTCTCTTACCCTCAGATGGTTTTTCAGCTGTGTATACTGTAATTAGTTTCTTATTTTCTGTGTGTATGATTTTTTTAAATCAGTTAGAAACATCAACATAAGAGCAGGAAGAAAACAAACTTCCTTCAATTCTAACACCCACCAAAACTTTTACAATAAGGATGGAGACATTTATCTGAGGTCTTTTCAGTTCTATCGTGGAAGATGCATTTATTTATACAAACAATTCCCCACCTCGCAACTAACATCTGCTTGTATGCTTTAGGGTTGCAGCTTCTACCAGCTTGTTTTGACTTGTCCATTTATACAAACACTATAGTTTCAATTTACTACAAGCCGGAAATCTGCATCCATTTAATAATGCAACGAGGCTCACTCCTGAGTAGACAAGGGGAGATTATGATTCAAAATAGAGGTAGACCTTCAGACAAGATCCAGCCACCCTAGTCTTTTCAGAATCCCACCAGGCTTTTTTCACTGAAATCTCAAAGGATTCCTGACTCTGAAATCCTATTGGCTTTCTCCTACTTCACTCGATCACTGAAATCAACGGGACTTCCGAGATGTAATCCCGTGGATCTTTAAACATCTTCAAATTAAATTGAGTTTGTGGCTATAATTATCTCCACAGTATAGGTTTTCGTTCTTATATAATATCAGAACATTTTCTGAAGGAATACAAGATTTTGAACTGGTGGTGGGGATAATTTTTCACCAAGCAAAGGGCATTTAGACAACGTCACTAAAACTTACATCTGAACTGGTTTGTCTACGACTGCACTGCTGAGACAAGATATCCCATTTGATTTAGGGACCTTTGTAGTACTAGGGCTCTGATAGTAATTCATTCAAAAGTCAATTCTTCTTTCGTGTCTAGGCCAGACAAACCACTAAAATGAAGCCACCTTTTGGTGAGTTCATTCTGCAGTTCCGATTTCCAGCAAACAGACTTGCACCATGCAACCCACTTTAGGCGTATTTACTCAAAAGTAAATCCCACCAAGTTAAACATGATTTACTGTCAAGGGATGGTTTCCTGGGATGTATTGAGGTATGGTATTTTAAATTCAAGTACATCTGTTTAACTCGGTTACTCTGCAGACACTGAAATAAAATTGGCCAATCTGGCTGTTTGTTTTAATGGGGAAATCTTACACAAGTCACCTCAATAGTAAATTTCCTAGAGGCTTCTTAGAACTACAGCCTACTTTGTTACACTTACTTGGCCACAAAAGCTATTAACACAGAGGAATTCTTTACGATAAGAAACTTTCAGAATTGGGCAATTTATTAATCTGGATCAATAGAGCTGTTCACTCCGATTTTATCAAACCAGGCTTTGTACTCGACTCTAAAATGACATTTTGGAAGTATTTTGAAATCGTGTTAGAAACAAGACTTAATCTATGTTTAGTATTGCGCAGGCTCTCCCAATATGGCCTGGGGAGTATTTTTATGCAAATCCCTCAGTTAGGATTGTATACACTCATCAGGTTCAATCTACAACCAGATACTTGGCAGCTGTTTCGAAGAACCTTTAAAAAAAATAAACTGCATTCTTCTAGGATAAATAGAATAAAGGAACTGTGGTTCTTGACCATAACCGGTGACAGCTTATATGCAGTGAGAAATTTTTGAGACACGAACCTTAACCTATTTATATTTATGTCTTACCACTGTTAGAAGGTCTGTTTCTGTGGAACTTGTTTATGTGCAGGGTCATGTAATGCATGCCTAAATATATGTACCCGTATTTATACAACTGTACCCTCAAACCCTAGGGCACAAGCTCTGTAGGTCCCGCAGATTTTCATGGTGAAATTCATTAAAGGATACGCTTCGTTTCCTTATTTAAATGCAGGTGATGTCAAGGCGCTTAAGTTTTGAGGCATCCGGCACTGCATACAAATAGAGATGAACTCATGCCCCAAATTGGAGCACCAAGAGCAATGCCTGCGTGTACGTACATGCGTGCAGAATAGGCAAACAGACGCGTGTATTCCTTTTAGGAAGGCTGGCAAACACGGTTTGGTTGACTTTGATGTGTGTTTAGCTCACTGATCCCCCTGCTAGGAAGTCAGCTAGTTTCCCTGAAATCTATCAAGATTATTACCTCTGCTCCCTATCGGCCTCGATAAGGGCACGGAAAAAATCCTAAATAAACCAATCCTAATCCCGCCACCCCTTTGAAGTCGCTGATTTTAAACCTGTCTCTTTCCAGCCCACCCCTTTTTCGCCCTCTCTCTTTCACAACTTTTCTTTCATTTTAATTTTTTTTTTTAAAAAAAATCCTTCTGTTCTCATCTGGGAACTTTGAAAGTTACCCGGGAGAGTTCAAACGGTGAAATGGAGACCCCGAAGTGGTAAATGGGGGGGGGGGGGGGGCAGCTCCAGTGAGTGGTTTGCAAAGCAAACAAGGCCTCGAACACACCAGCCTCGTTAAAGTTTCCTTGATGATCTCCTCCAGACACCTTTTCCCATCCCGACAGCCTCCCCCCACACCACCACCATCACCACCCCCGCTGCTGCCGCTGCGGGGATTTGAACAGGGTCTCTAAAAGGGACCCCTGGTCCAGTCTGGAAGGAAGGAGGCTGTCGACCGATGGCGACTCCGGGTGGAAGCAGGTTTATTCGAAGCTGGTTGAGAGGGGACAGGAATGGAAAGGAAGCAGAGAGACCTTTTCCAGGCCGAAGGAAACCGAGGGTGGAAATTGCGCGTAGTAGTAGTAGTAGTAGTAGTAGTAGTAGTAGTAGTAGTAGTAGTAGTAGTAGTAGTAGTAGTAGTAGTAGAAGTGGGTATTTGTGGTGGATGTCACCACCATCATCTATTTCAATCCTCAGTCTCCTCCAAGGAGATAATGTAATAATGTAGGTGATTACATTATGACATTATCACCACCCCTCCCCCTGAGCCCCCATCAACATATTGTAATGTAATGTAATGCATTGTTTGTAAGCCGCCCTGAGTGGCTACAGCAGTGGGCGGCAATATAAAATTGAACTAGTAAATAATAAATAAATAAACCCTCATCCTTCCAGAGGATCGAGATTTTTGCCTTAAATTCCTCCCTTCCCTGTCTTTCTTTTAAACATTTTTCCGATCGAGGTGTGTGTGTGTGTGTGTGTGTGTGTGTGTGTGTGTGTGTGTGTGTGTGTGTGTGTGTGTGTGTGTGTGTGTGTGTGTGTGTGTGTGTGTGTGTGCGCGCGCGCGCGTGCGTGTGCGTGCGTGTGTAGAGGTCTGCCTTCTCCATCAGGGCCTCGCATACAGTCCCACACCATAACACACGTTAGGCTGAACTCGTCTTCTTCCATGAGGCCAGACAGTGAAACTGCCAAAACGAAGCCACCTTTTGGTGAATTCATTCCGCAGTTCCTTCCATTTGACCCAGTGTGAGAAAGATGAGCTGGCACAACAAGGGGACCGTTGCCCGTGTACGCCCAATTGTGGCTTTAAAATACCCCAGGCTTCGAGGAGGCATTTTTGTGTGTATTGGGTTGAACTGGCCTGAGCCCATGTCCCCCACTTACAAGAAATGGAAGATACTTTGTGCCGTGTGTGTGTGTGTGTGTGTGTGTGTGTGTGTGTGTGTGTGTGTGTGTGTGTGTGGGCCACGGGGGTCCTGCGTGCCAACTCGTGTATATGTGTGTGTGTGTTGGGGTGTGCGTGGATTTATGAGTCTGAGTTTTTTAGGGTGCCCCCATGGCAAAAGAAGGAGCAGCCTTTCCCACGGCTCCCTCACCTCTCCGGCCAACGCCCTGCCACCGCTCCCCGCCTGCCTCTGCCCTGGGAAGGGGCGGCTCTCCCTCCCTGGGCGTTGACTTGCTGGCCCTTCGCTTGCCTCGGAAGCCACAGGAGCCCCCCATGGTTGCTGCTGTGGGAGAAGGAGCCGAGATAACTCCTGCTTCCCGAAGGGAATCTCCAGAAGGGAATCTAGAGGCAAACATTCCGGATTCCAGACCTGTGCATCGTGGTGGTCCTGCTGTGAGGTTTATTCGGATCAGATATAATAATTAAATCCCGTTGCTTCGCATAATAAATTGTGCTAGAGTAGTAGTCATTGAATGCGTGGGGATTTGGTGAGTCTCCTCCTCCATAGTTGCCACTGATTCAGATGGTCCAGCTCTCTAACTGCGACTTTATTTTAGCTCTGTAAATCGCAGTAAAGTAGGCCTGCAGATGAAACTGGGAAAATTAGAATATCGTGCAAATGTTCATTAATTTCACTTAAAAGGAGAGATGTCATGCCTTAATTCGTTATAATTGTGGTGATCATGGTGTACAGCGTACATGAGATTATGTGATGATTATGGGGTACATGAGATTGGGGGGGTTGGGGCTTTCATAAACTGTAAGCCATAAGCATCAATATTATATCAAAGTAAGGCTTGAACTATCTCGCTTTGCATGTAATGAGTCTATTTCCTATATTTGTTTCACCTTTTAAATTGCATTACTGGACTGAATGAACATTTGCATGATATTGTAATTTTCCGAGTTTCACCTGTATTTGGATCAATAAAACTTATGGAGGCATTGACTCACTAAATCCCCATTCATTCAATGATTCTACTCTAGCTTGAATATTTTTTTCTGCGTTTCAAGCATATCAGAGCATTTTCAATCTCGTTGTTCTGTGCAGGACAATGACAATAAAGATTTATCTATCTAAACAAAACAAAACAAATCATAGTGCCTTGGAGACTAACTGTTAAATTTTAATGTGAGTTTTCGTGGATCGACCACTTTGTCAGACATGGGAGTGTAGCTTGATTTACTTCTTTTGCCCACTGTATCAGAAACTGCCGTTTCCCTCCATTTCTCCCTTTGCGGAATTTAAGCAGGATATGTGCATTATCAATATACACTAATCCTCTCTCTCTCCTCTCTCTCTCTGTGTATAAGAGGTTTTCCCTTCCACATGCAGTATTTAGTGGATATACAATGTATGGCCGCAATTATTCATGTGGCTATAAGTCAACCATGTAACCATTTCAGAACCATTCCATCTATTCAAAGCACACCGCTAGGCAGGTCTACTCAGGAACAAGTTCAACTGGGTTCAGCGGAGCTTTGTTGTTGTTCAGTCCTTTGCGACCCTATGGACCATTGACCATAAAAATGCAGCATTAAATGCGGTTGCGACCGAGGGGGTTTGCAGCTCTCCACTATATTCGGAAAAACCGGCCTGTCCTTCTGGACACCTGCTGACCTGATAGCTCGGTCCATTGGACTTCCTTCCAACCTCATAGGGTTACAGTGCTTTCTCTTGGTTGCAGAGGGGCTGGTTCGCTAACAAGGGTGCCCATAATAGGGCGACAGGAGACCGTAATAACCACTTCTCTGTGTTTTAGGCTGCCACCCAACCCACCTCTTCTTGGAAGGAGAGATTCGTACATTTCCCCGTTCTTGGAAGGAGGGCAGTGCTGCCAAGTTATAATTTGCCTTCGAGGTTTTGGTTAACTTCAAATGACTCCCTGGTCCAATGCCTTGAAAAAAAAGGAGTGTATGGGGCAACATTTCAAGGCAAGGCTATCGTGGAATGGTGTTTCTTTTTAAATTTCTAGGGCCTGCCTCGGCTCCTCTGCAGGGAAAGAGAATCTCGCCTTCTTCAGCGGAGGGAAGCAGTCTCCTTATATCAAGGGCCAATTTTTAATCCGCACATCGCCCTCCCAAAATCTTCCTAAGGCTTCAAGAAATTAGAGTCGCAGCACTAATTTGAAAGGCTGTCACATTACAGCGGTGTTTATCTGCGACTAAGCAGTTTTGACTGCAGAGGGACTTTCCTGCCGGCTAAGCACACACAAGCTCTATTCCCCCTTTTATTGCTCTCTTCTTGAAACGATTTTCTCCTTTATTAAGATACATTGAATTGAACTAAAAACCAGGTTCTGTTCCAGGCTCAGAGTTAGGAAACAGCATACCGTCTGGATATCCCTTCCCTCTCGAGCCGGGAAGTCTCAGCCTTCCACCTGATCGTCTCATCCTAAGTTTGGAAGGGCGCCCTTCCATCGCTGGCCTTTTATAGATCTTTTTTTACAGGCCCCTGCTATTCTCCAGACTGGAAAATAAACTCACCCGAACTGACGCATTTCCAGAAACATTCTATATAAAACCGCAGCCTGAACCAGAAATATCTGGTTCAAATTTTTGGTTTATTTATTTATTTTTTTAGCCGAGGAAGTCGGACGCCACTAACTGAGAGATGCAGGGAGGAAAGAAAATGGTTTTGCGGCAGGATCACAGGCATGTCTACTCAGAAGTAAGTCTCACTACTTTAAACTATGTTTTTCTTTCTCTCCAGTAAAATGGTACTTTTACTTGCAACTTTAAATCCCTCCGGTAGTTCTTTCCTATTCAGATGATAATTTAGAACAACAGCATTCTTTCTCTAACCCAAGTTATTAATAACAATTAGTATCATTGCTGTCGAACAACAACAACCCTGTCTTTCTGACGACATTTCCTTAGGAGGGAACAGAGGATTCATAAACAACAGAGAGACCCAAGGCCAGCGGACTTTGGGCTCTTACCTGGGACTTCGGTGTCGGACGACTCGCTGGCCGAATTCTCCAGGGGTTCCCTCGCTTCGGACGACCGCTGTAAGTGGAAGGTGGAAGCCATGTCGTGAGATGCCGTGGGAGGTCTTAAATTGTCGGGAAGCCGATCCAAATTCATCCCACCTTTGAAGGAATCCATAAGGAGGAAGAGGAGAAGGAGAAAGGCTTGAGTCCTCGTTTGCTTCGAAAGCAGCGGCCTGTCAGCTTAAAAACAAATGAAGGGCGATGCCGCCTTATTCCATCCAGGTTGCAAGAACCAGTCTGAGCTTTTTTTTTTAATTAGGTTATGCAATTTATTGTATTTTCCCCCTTGTTCTTATTGTCAGTGTCAAAATCCACTTGGCTCGGGAGGAGGCTCAGCTGGATGTAGGATGCGGGACGGCCAAGCCTCCAAGTGGTCCTGCTGCATATGCGGGACAGATGCAAGGTCTCTCTCTCTCTCCCCCCCCCGCCCCTGTCGACCAGTGGGGAGGGGGGGAAAAGAAAGAGAAGAAGAAGGGTGGTTTTTTTTGGCGGGGGGGAGAGAAAGAGAACCAAGCGAGCCGCGCGAGGTGGCTGGATGGCGAGTAGAGAGCGAGAGCGAGTGACCTGCCCTCGAACGGGCGCCTCTCAGCCCAAGTGGAGCGAGACTCCACCCCTCCCGCCCCGAAGGCTCAAAGCCGGGGCCCCAACCCCAGCCTAATGGAACCGGAGCTGCCCGCGGACGCTCCGTCCCGGCCAGGAGCGCTGGAGGTGGAGGAGGCGCATTTCTTAAAGGGGCCGCGCGGACTCCAGGCTTCCCAGTGGCTTCGTTCTCTCTCTCTCTCTCTTTCGGGCTGTGCTCTGCTCGCCCCTGGCTTTAAAGAAGCACCAGCGGGACGGTCGAGCGCGCCTCGTTTCCCCAGGGGAGCCTTTAGCCAATCAGGCGGCGCTCTCGCCACCCCTGCCTGCCTGCCTGTCTGCCTGCCTCTTTCTTCCTTGCAGAATTTATGGCGCACGATCCAAGGTCTATTCCAAGCAAGGGGACCTTCTCTCTCCCATTGACATGGGGGGGGGGGGGGTAACGGAGGGGAGGGGGAAGGCCCCCCCCCCCCCAAGGCTGCTGAGCAACCAGGTCCTCCTGAAGGAGAGGCAGATTCCCTCCGGGAAAACGTTGGCCACCAACTTTGCAGCCAACGTCCCGAACCCGATGGAAAGTCCTTCTTTGCGTCTCCTTGTCTCGCTCCAGCCACTGCTCTTAATGGCCGCTTGAGCGTCTCAAGGCGCATGCTCGAGTTCACTTTTGGGAAGGCGAGTGCCTCCTTTCATAAGCGTGTCAGTCTGTAAGGTGGGAATGGGACGGGAGTGGTGGTTTGATTTTGCCCGCGACGCAGCCAGTGGTGGGCATCAGCAGGTTCGCACCAGTTCGCCAGAACCGGTAGCAAAAATTCTGGCTGGCCCCACCCATCCAAGTTTTGAAATAAAGTAGTCCTGCAACACAGGGCTTTCTGCCTGGCCACGCCCACCATGCCACGCCCACAGTGTGGTAGTAAAATTTTTTTAATGCAGCCACACTTGGGGAGATTTCTTAAGCTTCATTTATCTGCGACTGAAGTGGACTGGACTAAGGAGAGTTTCATTGTAACCAAACCTGACCAAGATCGGCCTCCACCCCTTTCAATGAACAGGTCGAAAGCAAGAAATTGCAAGTAGATAAATAGGGACCACTTCGGTGGGAAAAGATCTTGGGGACATGAAAGGAGCCTCATTCGGGCATCCCCTGAGAGGAGTTCCTCCAGCAAAAAAGTCTTTTCAACCCAGAATAATTTCGGACACGAAATTATTATTATAATGAACAGGTCACCATATTTACCATTTAGGCTTCAATTCTAAACACGATTATTAGGAAGGAGGGCCCTACTGAAGATGAAGCTTGGTGTAAACAAGCATAAAATTGCCTGCGAGGAGGATTTTTTTATTTTTAAAAAGAGGAGTAAATATATTTCCCCATTTTTCGAAGCTGTCTTAGGCACTGGAGAGTAAACCTTTACGCATCTTTTACCTTGGTCAACAGGTTAACTGTGTGGGTTGGAATGCTAGTCTAAAGCTGTAATTTGGTCTTTATTTTGGAGTAACTGTTACTAAACTGTTACAACACTGCTGAAGGGGCGCAAATAAAACAGGACCAAAATCAGCAAACCGGTGGTTCTTGTATTTCCTATTTCCCTTTGGCCTTGTGCCTTTCTTTCTTTCCTTCCTTTCTTCCTTCTCCCCCTTTGAAGAAAAGAAACACTTTTCAGTCTTTGTTATGACCCTCCCGACTCTTATAATAACCCGATCAACTTCCCTAAGCTTACAGGAAAGAGTACATTAACCCTTACAGAAACAACGACTAGGGTGCGCTTCTTTTTCCTGCGCGAGCAATCTTTCAGGGAAATGAAAACTTTTAAGAAAACACAAACGCAGACAAACACCGCCGCCCCTACTGTTCTGATTTTACGATGCCGTGGAAATGGTGACTGTCGGAAAGTCCACCTAAACTACATCACAGAAGGAACTTGTCAGAGTCTTTGCATTAAGCCTGGAGGAGTGGCGGGGGAGAACAGCAGGAGAATAATTTGTTCAGGCGGATGACACAAGCGCTGAGGCCGCAACCCACTTGCCCATTACACCTTCTCCGAATCTACCCCCTCCCCCCCCCCCAAGTCCCGGGCAGATTTTCCCAAAGAAAAAGCAGCATGGAAGTCATTCCCAAGCAATCGCCTCTCTGGCTTTAGGAAGGAATTTTCGCACCGCTCCTAGAAGGGCAAAGCTTGGGAACCCCCTAACACAGGGGTGTCTAAACTACGGCCTGTGGGCTGGATCCAGCCCCTGACACCAATTCATCAGGCGCCCGTGCCACCCTTGCTGCTCCTGGAAGCGGAAGTAAAATGCATTTTACTTTCACTTCCAAGAGCTGCAAGGGTGGCGTGGGCCACATGAATTGATGTTGGGGGCCAGATCCAGCCCACGGACCTTAGTTTGGGCACCCCTGCCCTAATGGATGCCCCCCCCCCCCATAGCTGTCGCGTTCAATGGGAGATTAGGCCCCGAGATTTTCCTGAAATGTGAATGGCAACATCCCAGATGTACCTGAAACAAAACAATCCAGTGTTTCAGGTTCAAGTGGTGTGCTGGGATGCCCAAGGCCAGCCAGGGAAGTATCACGAGGTGACTTCAGAAGGAACCCTGTGTAAACTGGTTATGGGTTAAGAGGGCGAAGGAATTCCTTTGATTTTTGGTAATTTTAGGTTCATTACCCAAGTGTCTCCAGATTTTGGGAACAACTTAAATTTTTCCTAAGGTTGGCATAGGCTGGGAAATTGGCTGTGTGAATGGAAGCCACTTCTGCATCTCTTTGGGGAGTTATTCTGACTTTCATCCTGACCTTCCAGCTTCCCAAAGGAAACATTTCGAATCGGGGAGAAGATTTCCCTTCCTTTTCTGTGCCTTGAGAGATCTTCGATAAAATTGACATGACAGGAGCCCCTCCACCCTACTACTATTGGCTGGCTTTAGGATCCGTCTCAATCCTAGAGAGGTTTTGTTCCCATCCTCAGAGCATAGCAACTCTGCCTTCGAAGTTATCCTTCCTGCTGAAATACCCCTTTAGTTCTTTAAAGCGTGTTTGCCACACGGGTTGTGGTTGAATCCCTGCTCAGGTACACTATCATAATATAATAATACCATGATGAGGAGCTTCAGCGGATGGCAATAAAGCAGCGGACAGCTCTCATTGAATCCTCTTATTTGTAATTCCTTCCACTGTAAAAATAATGCCAAGCCTTGGCCAGAATTAAATTCACCATTCATTTTGGAAAGGCAAAATTCAGACACTTCCCCCTGGGGCAAATCTGGAATGAAGACATGTGTGCATATGTACATTGGGAGTCTTTAGGTCGAAGAGTGTTCCACTTCAGTACACTACAGTATTTGCAATTTGCTCCCATTCCACACCACTTGATTAGAGGAAGTATTTATATATATATATATATATATAAAAATGGCAATCATGTTATTTGGCATTGCTCTTCATTCCAAAGCATGTGTTCCGGATGGCACACACATGTAGGTAGAGAGACTAGAGGCTTTTTATTGTTTTGAATCAAGTTCAGAAAAAGCCCTCCCCTCCCCACCCCACCTCCTATCCCGGTTGTGGGATTCCCTGCCATCACCTGCAATCCCTTCAGGGACAGGTGTGCTTTTGGACTTGGTGGGTTGTAGCTAAGCGAAGCGAGGTCCTAATGAAGTCAGTCAGTCACAAAGTCCTGTCTCACTTGCCCCTTCAGGTAAAAGGTAAGGTAAATGTTTCCTTTGCTCGAAAGCCCGTCTAGGGTTCAGTGCTCATTTCTGTTTCAAAGCCGAAGAGCCAGCGCTGTCTGCCTCTGCAGACATTTCCGTGGTCATGGGTCAGACATGACTAGACACTGGAGCACACGGAACGATGTTACCTTCCCACCGAAGTTGTCCCTGTTTATCTACTTGCAATTTCTTGCTTTCGAGCTGCTAGATTGGCAGGAGCTGGGACAAAGATGGGAGCTCATTCCGTCCTGCAGTACTCAGGAATCGAACTGCTGACCTTCCGTCTCCCAGTCAGCGTCTTAGGGGAATCTTAATTCGACTAACTTGACAGCACCATCTTTTACACGTCTGTTTGGGAATGATAGGCATAGTAATTCAACACATTTGGAAGGCACCAGCTTGGGTATAGCTGGTTCCACAACCCCGGTAAGCGGATGCTCTTATTTGAAGCGAGGGAAGACCAACTTTTTGGACCACTTTTCCAAAAAATGTGGCCATGGGAGTTGGAAGTCTAGAAAGGAAATGTTCCCAGACTCAAGCCCTGTAGCCCAAGGCCTATAAACCCACGAAGCCGAGGCCGGGAACTGACTTCTTTCCCCGGTTTTTTAAGAGTCCCCCGTTCTGTCTAGGCGTGTGCGTGTGTGTGAAAAGAGCCCAGGCGGCCCTTTAGAAACACCTATATGGACCCCCTTCCCAATATTCCTGGGCTCCAGTTTTCATTGTCCTTCTCAGTCGTTGTATTAGGAAAGGTCGATGTTCCTGGTTTAAATAAACTCTAAGGTAAAGGCAAAGGTAAAGGTAAAGGTTTCCCTTGTTCGAAAGCCAGTCATATCTGACTCTAGGGTTCAGTGCTCATCTCTGTTTCAAAAGCCGAAGAGCCAGCGCTGTCTGCCTCTGCAGACATTTCCGTGGTCATGTGGCAGGCATGACTAGACACCGGAGCGCACCGAACGCTGTTTACCTTCCCACCGAAGTGGTCCCTGTTAATCTACTTGCAGTTTCTTGCTTTCGAACTGTTAGGTTGGCAGGAGCTGGGACAAAGACGGGAGCTCATTCCGTCCTGCAGTACTCGGGAATCGAACTGCTGATCTTCCGCCTCCCAGTCAGCGTCTTAGCCACTTGAGCCACTGCAATCTCCAAACTCTTAGGGTAGTGGCACAATTGGCACATAGGTCTGGGTCGGGAGTTGTGGGGACCCTCTTGTCCAGCCGGCCTCCAGATACTCCCAGAAAACCAGAAGGGCTTCTCCCTGCCTTGAGCCCAGGGCCTGGTCACCTTCAAACTCTCTTTTCCGAAGGAAGTCGCAGGCTTGGGTTGTTCCAAAAGGCGGGGCGGGCGGGGAAAAGGAAGTTTCGGTTTGGCGAAGTCCTTAAGGCCCCGATACTTTGCTCTCTCTGGGCTGATCCTCTTTTTACTGCCCTCCCTCCCCCCTCATTCACCAAATGTCTTGACTCCCCCTCCCCTCTTCTGCCAATAAATGTGTGGAATGTGGGTTGAAGAAAAGCCAATCGGGGGCTTTCCTCGCAGGGCACCAGAGCCAACTCCTTGGAGGAGGAGATGTCGCTTGAAAGGCGACCCCAACGTCCTGTGATAAAGAGTTGCCAACAACATCTCCCCATAAACCGCCCACCCGACGGCCTCCCCTCGCCCCGTTCGCTCGGAAGCAAAAGCGCGTTGGTTCCCAAAGTGACTTCTCAATCGCCGGGTTTAGGGTCCTAGCCTTGATCCGGCGTCCCTGCCTTTCAGCTGGTTTAGGCTCCGATCCTAAACACACAGCTTGTAAATGCTATTTAAATCGCAGGGGCAGACTACTTCCAGCCCAGGGTCGTCCAGAGAGGGATGTCGTTCGCCAAGGGAACACGGGCGGCGCTAATCCCTCTCTCCCGCAGGAAGGAAACGAGAGAACGTACGACCTACGGCTCCAGGAGCAGCTCCGGTGTCAAAGCCGGTTCACATGTTAATAGGGCTGAATGGGGGCTGTCAGCAGAGTGTGTTGGGACCAGGAGTTCCCTGGGGTGGGTAGGCTGGGGAGGACAAAAGCCAGAGCATGCATTTCCATTTCACACCATTAGTGCGCCTTAAAGTCAATCGGATCCGGCAGTTTAAATCGAGCGCGTCTTGACAGTGCAATAGGGTCTCACTGATTCGCTAAACAAATGCTTGGCCTATTTTTCATTCCTCCTCCTCCTCCTCCATCCTCCTCCTCATCATCATCCATTCCGGTTTCTGCTGACAAAAACTGGCCAGCATTAAGAATTTCCCCCTTTATTTCTCTGTATCTTTCCCTTTCATCCATTCAGTCTCACCGAACCTACCTACGACCTCTGGACTTTAACAAGACAAAAATATTTGCTTGTGCTGATTTCAGAGACAAGGAAGGCCATTTGTCTCTGGGAGAAGATGGAACGATTCCCTCCTGAGTGGAATTTTCCAAAAAAGTGTGTGATTGTGAGGAGAGGACACAGAGGGAGAAAGATTAAGAGAGAGAGAGAGAGAGAGAGAGAGAGAGAGAATATGAACAACACCCCAATCAGCCAGTTTCAGTTACAAAAACTTTCGAAAATCAACATCCCTCTTAAGGGATTCTTTAGGCAGTGGCCTAAAGAAAGTTTGTGACATAATAAAGCATTTCATTTCAAAGATGTGGATGCCCCTGAACGTATCAATAAAATTTGGCCTTTATTGATACTGTAGGCTTTCAAGCATCTTTCCAGCTTCTTGTGTGGAAAACGTGGGGAAGGAACGATGAAAAGACTGCCATGTGTCCTCTAGTGATTTCACAAAGTAACCAGGCTTTCCAGAGAGCTGACAGCACATCTCAGTTTCCCCCAAGGGATTGGACCAAATAGGCCCCAGTGGTTCCCCAAAAGTAGGATTTCAGAGTAGAAGTCCAAACCCTCATTCTGCACAAGAGGCCGGAGTCTCAAACACAGCAACTCCAGTTTACCTCATTTTGAGTTACCAAGTCATAGCAACGTAGACCTGGAAGGGATCCCCAAGGGTCAGAGCAATTAAGTCGAACATGACCTAACTTCAAGTTTGTCCAGGTTATGGTAATAGAGTAGGCCATACAGCCAATGACCCAACGCCAATCATCAGGCAGCAGTTAACTAAATTGACAACCCTGAGGACTAACGGCCTTGGGTGGGTGGTGAAGTCCACGGGAAGTGTGATGGTCCCCAAGTGGATTAAATCCCACTTGAATCCATCTTGATGGAGGGTAGCAGCTTCATCAATACTGGACCAGAAAATGACTTGTAGCTCAGGACCAGAAAGTGACCTGTAGAACTGGACCAGTGGCACAGGTGTGTCACACTGCGATGGGGAAGGAAAATGGAAGGCAACTGCATAACATTGTTCCCAGGACAATCGCCATGATGATAACCAATATTTGGAATCAGATATGGTACTCGAAGAAGAAGACCTAACTGGTAACTTCCACAGCAACTCCATATAACTTTATAGATTTCGGAAGCTAGTAAGCCAGCAGGCATTAACCATTACCTGTCTTTCACATCCTTGCGACCTGAAACAAAAAGGAAGTCATCTTCTGACTGGGATCAGAACAATCCGAGCTGGTCTCTGAGGTTCATATAGAAATCTCCATCCCCAAAAGGCCCCAAAGTTACGGGCTCTCCGGAGAGGAATCCATTTCCCCAGCTCCTGGTGTTTGCATTTGCCAAATACGAGAAACCCAGACTAGGACTCAAACATTGTTTGGGAGTAAATCATTGTAGTCAATGAGACTACTAATGGAACAGGCATGAATAAGCAGGTGCTCCTATATCTGTTCTAAGGTGGAAACAAAACACAGGATAAAACCACATGGCTTTAAAATATTTTATCCTCTGTATTATTTTGAATATTTATTTATTTATTATTTATTTGTTCAATTTCTACCCTGCCCAATCAGCCAAGGTCGACTCAGGGTGGCTAACAAACACAGGATAAAACAGCAGATTAAACAATTAAAACTACACCACCACCCTAAAAATGGGTGCTGGAACTGAAGGCGGGAGGCAATCTGATCTATGTTAAACCTTTTTTTTTTAAAGGCAGAACAAACAAAAGAGTAAAACTTTAAGACAGAAGCGGTGAAACACAAAGGGAGACCAGGGTTAATCTCAACTGCTCTGGCTATAATAGAAAAGTCGAAAGAAAAAACAGGAACATCCTGGACGCACCCGCTCTCCCTTTTCATCGAATTTAGGCATTGAAATAAAACCTCACCCCTCCCCTCTCAATGCCAAAAGTCGCCAGGAGAGGAAGGCTTCGGTGGCCAGTCGCAGACAAGAGCCTGGAATTCAGGGGCAGCCCAAGCCTGGTTTGCTGCCTGAAGGTAACCCCCATCAGCCCCCTGAGTCAAGATGCCCCAGACCAGCCAGATTATTGTGATCCATAGGACGGACAATCCCACAAGCCTCCCTTCCTTCCATACAATCCCTACCAGTAAACCAACCAACCAACCAACCAACCAACCAGCAGCAGCAGGACTGATACCTTGATGGTTTTTCACGGCTCCCAGAATTGCTCCAGCACACCGATCTTTGACTCTGGAAGGGATTGGAATTTGGATGAGAACCTAACAGATAAGAAGAGGGATCTGTAGGCAGGAAATAAGAGTCTTCCCTGAAATCCTGGAGATCCTTGCTGCCAGTCTGAGTGGACAATATTGGGCTAGGAGATGAACCTGTGGCCGACTCAGTATCAGATAGTTTCCTCTCTTCCTAAGGTTTCCTTTGTTCGAAAGCCAGTCGTATCCGACTCTAGGGTTCAGTGTGTTCATCTCTGTTTCAAAGCTGAAGAGCCAGTGCTGTCTGCTTCTGCAGACGTTTTTGTGGTGATGTGGCAGGCATGACTAGACACTGGCGAGCACGGAACACTGTTCCTCTCTTCCTAGGACTCCCAAAACATGCTGCCTGAAGCAGGTGCCCCACTCAGCCTTATGGTAGAGCTGGTGGCGATCCTTCTCCTCTAAATCGCGAAAGAGAAACTTTTTCTCCTCAGTGCTCCTGTGAGATACAAGACAGGTAAACCTATGTACGGGGTGGTGTGAGGCTGTTAGGAGCAAAGTGTGTGGAGATTTGTGGCTTCCAACAACTCCTAGAATTCCATAGGCAGCATTTTTTAAGGGGCTGCAGTGGCTCAGTGGTTAAGAAACTCACCTTGTTAGCTGGAAGGCTGACAAGGTGGCAGTTCGACACCCAGGTACTGCATAACGGATTGAGCTGAGCGCCCCTCTCTGTCCCAGCTCTTGGGGACATGAAAGGAGCCTCATTTGGGTGTTCCCCAATGGAGTTTCTTCTGCAAAAATCCTTTCAACCCAGAATAATTTCTGACATGAAATTCTTCTTCTTCTGGAGAACTGTGGAAGTTGTCGCCCAAAACCACAAGTCTGCATCCTTCCACAACGAGGTGGAAAGAGTTATAATACCTAAGCCTATTGCATTCTTTCTAGGCAGGCTGGGTAGCCGCTGAAGTCCATCTCAGGGAAAGCCCTGTTGGTCTGTTTCAGCAAAAGAAACTGATGTTGGCTTCAGATGTGGCAGAATGGGGCCAAACTACTATAATTCATAGAAAAGCTCGTGTGTTAATCTGTAAAACTGCTTTTTTGTAAGACTTTTGTCCATGGATATCCAGTGTAATCGACTTCCCAAACACCCCCTCTCTCCCCCCCCAAACAAAAACAAAATAAAAACGCCTGAACTACATGGACTTTTAAACATTGGGACAGCATCACTACAAATTGAACCACTAAGTAATATTTTATTTGACTTTGAATTGGCTACAATTGGAACACCTAGTGTGTAAACCCCCCCCCCTTCCCTGATGGAAGTAACTGGAATTTGCACTGCTAGTTTACCCTGTCCACCGAAATGTCTGCAAAAGCAGACAGCACTGGCTCTTTGGCTATTAACAGAGATGAGCACTGAACCCTAGAGTCGGATAAGACTGGCTTTCAAACAAGGAGGACCTTTATCTGGCCAGAGAAGGGGGCTTATAGCCTCAATAGAGCTATTTGGAGAGAGGAATAAGCAGAGGCCTGGTTTCCTGTGTTTGTCAAATGGGGGAGGGATATCAAATGGACTGCTACTTCACATTCATTTTTAAGAACAGAGTCTGGGAAACAGACCATCATGCCATTAACATTTGGGACTTTCATTGTGTCCCAGCTCTTGGGGACATGAAAGGAGCCTCATTTGGGCGTCCCCTGAGTGGAGTTTCTCCAGCAAAAAACCTTTCAACCCAGAATAATTTCAGACACATAATAATAATAATAATAATAATAATAATAATAATAATAATAATAATAATAATAATAATAATAATTATTATTATTATTATTATTATTATTATTATTATTATTATTATTATTATTATTATTATTATTATTATTATTATTATTATTATTATTATTATTATTATTATTATTGATGATTTCCCTGCCTTTGCAGGCCTGAAGAAGTGATCTTGAATCACGAAAGCTCGCAATGATTTTTTTTGGTTTAGTGATCCAAAAAATAGCCTTTTCCTTCTACATTTATCCCAAACAGAGTAGACCCACAGTATCCATGGAGCTTTCATAAGTGTTGACATTAAGTTCTCATTAGGATATTAAAATGTGTATTCCCCGACCCAGTCTTTGGGAGTGCAAAGGTAATGTGCAAAAGCAGTGAGTGTAGGGGCTAGCTAAGATCTCATCAGAATCGGGATTCTGAGCCAAGCCTTCACACTTAGTTTTACTCCCGGTGGTCGCCCATGGACCTCATGAAGAGGCTCTCCCTGAGGGAACATTGTCTGGCCCCTGCCAGCAGTTGTTCAGTCGGTGTCCACAGAGATAGCTGAGGTCCAGGTAACTCAGATATGATCATTCCGATCATTACAACACTTTTGACCTGGATGAAACGGTGAGGCCATAATAGCTAGGCAAGGCATGGCCCAAGCACTTCGGAGCCATGTAAAGGCGGTCAGTCAGTGAGAGGCACTTTGGAGGTTATTATCTCAGAAACTAGCCCTAACTGAACAGGAGCAGTTCAGTTAATCCCTGGTCTCCCTTTGAGTTTCACCGCTTCTGTTTTAAACCACTTTGGAGGACAGAACAAGCAGTTCAAGGACACCGGTAAAGAACAAGGCACTGCACATGCCCATGTGAAGCCGTCCTTCCGACAACCTTCATTAACCCTTTCTAGATTTATAGATGGGTTTTCGCCATTGAGTGATAAGAAGAAATGTGGGAATCCGAGAGAGAGAGAGAGAGAGAGAGAGAGAGACGCGCAAACAACAGCCTGGATTAGCGACTCCGGATCGAACTGGACTGTCTTCCTTCCACTCCCTTATCAGGGATCCTTTCGGCATTGATAAAGCTCGCTCAGAATCACCTGATCTGCCGTTAGGATGCACAGACGCCCACGGAGATTTCTGCGCTTGGGAAAGATGCTGCTGGAAGCGACCACTGCTGTAGCCCCTTTATGTCTCCCGCTGTAGCCGCCTATGGCAGGGGTTCTCAACCTTTTCAAGCTGAGGGCCGGGTCATGCTCCCTCAGACAGCTTTGGGGGGGCCGGATGGCCATTTTGCCCTGCCTGCCACATATGGCACTTCCCGGTGTGGTGTAGGAGGTGTGGGTCTCATATGAAATGGTGTCATGGGCTGCATCCAGCCCCCCCCCATAGATTGAGAACCCTTGGTCTATGGGTTGCTATGATTAGGTAGTAAACTACAGCCATAGGGGTCAGAGAGACATCTTCTAGGCCAGAGTCACACCCTTTCACCCTCAAATGCCTTCGAAATTACTCATCATAAAGTTGGAGAAGCCATTGGTGTGACCCGGTTTGAGGCAGCATCCCAGGTTTCTTACGGTCACCAGAATTTTACTTCCTTAGGCACACCCTTGCAGCTAAAGCGTAAAAGTGAGATTGAGAGAGATTTGCCCTACATAAACAGGACAACACAGTCTAAGGGATTTACTTCCTAGTGAATGGTTTTCAGCTTTTGCCAGGTGCCAATCAGGATAGGCCTATATGTTTTTTCCCTCAATTGGGCTGGGAATGTCATTGGACTGGTTTACTCAGATTTAAGGTCCCAACTTAATACGCAGAAACTTCAAGTAAACGAGAAAGGAGATTGCAGCTTGAACCATCTTTTAAAGCCAATATGTTGCAATGAGGATGATGACACGGACAATTGTTCATGTTCTGTGCTGATGTTCTGTGCTGTAAAGTTGGATCAGGTTATTACAACCCTAATAGGGCTTTCCTGGTTAAGTGAGACATTTCAGGAGCAGTTTTACCAGTTCCAGTTTCTTAGGAAGTTTCCATGGCTGAGTGGGGATTTGACCCCTGATCTCCACTGTCACAATCCCTTCCTTTATCTACTACACCACCCTGGGTGTCCTAATAAATAAATAAATAAATAAATAAATAAATAAATAAATAAATAAATAAATAAATAAATAAATAAATAAATAAATAAATAAATAAATAAATAAATAAATAAATAAATAAATAAATAAATAAATTTATTTGTGTCAGTAATTATTCTGGTTTGAAAGGAAGAAACTCCATTCAGGGAATGCCCAAATGAGGCTCCTTTCAGGTCCCCAACAGCTGGGACAGAGATGGGCGCTCAATCTGTCATGCAGTACACAGGTCTCGAACTGCCAACCTGCTAGCCTTCCAGCTAATAAGGTGAGCTTCTTAACCACTGAGCAATACAACAGCCTTTCCTCCTGCCCTGCTTCATAAAAATAAATCAAAGAGTCAGCAGCTCTGTGGTAGCTTAGTGGTTAAGATGCTGAGCTTGGAGACTGGAAGGTCAGGTTTCTATACCCGAGTGCTGCACGACAGATCCTGGGGACATGAACGGAGCCTCATTTGGGCATCCTCTGAGTGGAGTTTCTCCAGCAAAAATCCTTTCAACTTAGAGTAATTTCTGACACAAAGTTTATTTATTTAATCAAAGAGCCCATCATTGGCCAGCTGCTCTTCAAGAATCAGGAGTAGTATTTTAAGTCTGAATGATAGTTCTTCCTTCTATACCTGTCAAAAGGAAAACAGCCTTCAGTGGCTCTACCACACAGAGAGTCTGATCTGTTGTGGAAGATAAGGAAACCTTTTAGAAGAGCAAACTCTCTTCTTCTATAACTACTCAAGGGAACAGTATCTAAGACCTTCATTAAACTGTGAAATCGCAGTAAAGAAGTGAGCAAGCCTTTGAGATCAGCAGAGCTCTTCACTGGAATGGATATTAAGTAACATGGTAGCAGAGAAAAATGATGTTAAGCAACATAAAAATGTATCTGTTTAAATTTTGTATTACATTTTCACCCATGCTTGATATGTAGTCAGAGGAAAAGGTCTGTTATATATGAAGGCTTGTGCCCTAAAGGTTTTGAGGGATATCATAGGTCAAGTCCATATCTGTCATTTCCAGCTAACAGGTTCTGAAGTCATACTGTGAGCCTTATTTTGCCCATGTTTTATATTTCTAGGGATCTCTGTGGAGGGCAAGCAATATTGAATTTGACAGACCTGTGGTTTTGTGCAGTATGCAGTAGCTGGTATAATATTCACAAAAATGTTTTTCATTTCCCCCTTTCATTAGACCTCTTTGACTGAGTCTTCCATAACACATCTTGTAGGGCATAGAGTACACTGAGATAGATGAGCAGCTATCTGTTGTGCTCCCCATGTGAAACCCCCATTTTCTTGGGTTCATGTTGGTTTTTCCAATTTCACTCCAAATCCTATTAATTGACTTCCAAGTAACCCAGGACTCTTTGTAATGGAAAAGGGAGTATTGACTTCCTTGGGGGAGGGGGGTGTCTATCCATTTTAGGCAGAAACAGCTAACTTCAAAATTTGACAACCAGTGAAAGACTCCTTGGAAAAACTTACAGTTGACATAACTTTCTGTGTATTAATTACACAGTTAGCAATTAGAAAAGTGGAATTGAAATAAAATGAAATCAGTCAATCCATAGTACCTTTGAACCAAAGAACACTTCTACTGCTATAAATATTTAAATGCAGCAAGGATACACCAATTCTATCTTTTGCTGCATCTGGCCAATACAAGTATGGCCTTTTCTCTTTCATGTGACTTTAACAGTTTCTGCTCCTTGGGTCCACCCTCCCTTGGGCTTTAATGCCACTTGGCCTTTGCTCCTGGTTCTTTTGATAAAGTGTGCCAGTCAAAAGTGGAGGTACTGTATATCTTGAGGTTAGTGATGAATCTGGTTTTGAGATTGCAAAAATAAATCAGTATCAGTTGTGTTGTTTACTCAATGGCTTGCTTCAGGGGTCATGGACTTGTTTCTTTCATTCTTTCTTGTTGGAAAGGGTAAAGAGTTCCCCAAACTCCTTTCTTGAATTATACTGCCTAGAATTCCTTGAGGAAGGAGATGGTAACTGTGGAATAACTTCAGATTCCCCTGTTGGGCTACAACTGTGTTTCTCTCTAGCCAAAGATTTATATAACCATGATGGGAGCTCAACAATAGTACACCCCAAAAGTACCAGGTAGGGAAAGTCTGCTTTGGATCTTCAGAAACCCTGCATGATAATAAACTCCACCATACTATTACATGATGGCAGTTCTAAAGGATTTGTGCTGGCTGCCAATATGCTTCCAGTCTGTGTTCAAGGTGCTGATGATTTATAAAGCCTTTCATGGCTTGGGACATGGATATTAGAAGGAAAGCCTCTTTGTATATAAACCTGCCCAATGACTAAGATCTTGAACTCCTCTGTGTTCCACCACCGAGGGCACTGTGGAAAAACAAGAGATAGGATTTTCTGCTGTTTCACCTGAACTGTGGAATGTCTTCCTTTTGGAGGATGCTGATATTGGCATCATTTCAGTGCCAAGTCAACATGTACTTATTTATTAGAACCTTATGGAGACTGAGGATTGCAGCCTGCATAGGTTTTAATTCAATTGTTTAAATCTTTAAGTCTTGATATTAAATTATTTTAAATGTATTAAGTTTTAAAATGGTTTTATATAGATTTGGAAGGCTGAGTGCAGAAGAATAGACACCTTTCAACTGTGGTGCTGGAGGAGACTCTTGGGAGTCCCCTAGACAGCAAGGAGATCAAATCAGTCGATCCGGAACGACTCATGCTGAAGATGAAGCTCAAGTACTTTGGCCACCAAATGAGAAGAGAGGACTCACTTGAGAAGGCCTTGATGTTGGGAAAGATCGGAGGCAAAAGGAGAAGGGGTGGAAGAGGATGAGATGACTAGATGGCATCATTGATCCAATGGGCATAGATCTGTGTGGGCTGCGGAGGATGGCAGAGACAGAGGAGCCTGGTGTGTGGTGGTCCATGGGGTTACAAAAGGTTGGACTTGACTGTGTGACTGAATAACAACACATAGATTTGTAAGCCACCATGAGGGCAAGCTATAAAAGATTTAAACTGACTGACTAACCAACCAAACACTACCCCACAAATTGGCAAAAAGCCTTTTGAAAACAAATAACACAGCACAGGTAAAGAAGGTACAGTATGCTTAGAAAAGCCACTATAGTAAGAGCTGAATACACAGACCACCTAGTTGTAGGCCATATTGAATTTCCGGGGCCTGAGGATGATGTAGTATTCAGGCCCTGTTGTTGCTAACTACCAGGACCCACAAAAACTTTATGGTGTACATATGAATCTCTATTGAGCAAATATGGCAGGATCAAGGTAAGGTCTGCTGAATTACACAGGGTCCCAGCTGGGGTGAGCATTGAATAACACAACCAGAAAGCCTTGCTGTAAGTATGGACACTACTTCAATAGTTTAAACCTCAAACAAGATGCACAAAACCTTTCTTTATCATTGCTGCTGCTGGCCTGGTGCCTTCCAAACACTATCTCTTAGCATCGTTCCATTCCAAACTACCAGAAGGGAGTTTGGATATATTTTTCTTCCTTTTATGGTGCAAACTGCCCAGAGTGGGAATTTCCTCCCAGATGGGAAGTATAAAAGTGTAGCAAACAAGCAAGCAAGGCAAACAAACAAACAAAGGAATGAATGAATGAATGAACAAATGAATGATAACAATTATTCTTTTGTTTTTCCGACTTCTACACACCTACAGTATAACTGATATTTGTTATCTGTCTTCCACACTTTATCTTATTTTCATGTTCTGATAAAGAGCATATCTCATATCTCTCTTTCATCCATGTGTTCCAGTGGAGCACATGCCTACTGAGTTAGAAGAAAGATTTAGGGTTTTCTATCTTAAATGTAACTTTTCAACAAGAGTTAGATACTTGATTTTAATTTTTTCTCCTGCCTTTACTATGGGTCTGCAGGGGGACTAACTGCTCATGTATCTACAGTAAATCTTAGTATACCTATAATTTCTAGAAATGAAGTACAAAATAGAGACCTATAGACTTTCATAGAAATATGGGTTGAAATTAGAGGGAGAAGTTATAAATAAAATGAGCTTTCACTTCTCCAAACTTGCTGCTATGAGATATGTTTTCCCCCAAGAGACAGAACATCAGTGCAGATTCCACCTTATCCAATGCCTAGATATGACGGGTGACGTCTATTACAGGTTGGCTGTGATAGACTAAAATGCCAAGATTTATTCTCCTATTTTGTTGATATAAACACTTCATCTGTTTGTGCTGCAAGCTCACAAAGACATCTTGTTTTGCTGAAAGGAAGACAGAGGAAGGATCCACCCTTTTGTTTATCATTTTGGAGAGAGGGCAACATGAATTACCTGAGACAATGGGTGCTCCAACAATGGAGGCATTGAAGAGAAAATTGGGCAACCGTCCATCAGACCTGCTTTGATTTGGATTCCTGCACTGAGCTGGGGGTTGGACTCCATCACCTGATAGCCCCTTTGCAGCACAATTAGTCTATGACTCTAGATGAACAATTTCTTCATCTCTGCCTGGTGTGGCAATCAAAGTCCATTCTGTCTTGTGATCAGTCTAGTTTCATGATCCATGCGGAGAACACAACAGGTTCAGTTTGCAAATTGTACATCTTCATTGGAAGGTTTGTATCATTTCTTATGTTGAAGAGTTTTGGAGAACTGGAAAAGACATTTCATTCATAACATATTTTTTTGTGACCTAACAACGGTTGTGCATAATCTCAACCTCCTCCTGAAAACTGTTTCTGAGATTTCCCCAGATACTTTGGGAATTGTAGTCCTGGGTAAGAGGGCGAAGCATTTCTATCACCATCAAAAGCTACAACCTCCACAGCTAATTGCAGGAAGTCATGAATTTTATGAAGGGGATACAGAACCTCCGGATCCAAATCTGGTTTGGGGGAAGTTTTCACACACCCCCCTTCCAAATGCTCTTTCCTCAAGAGCTCTGCACCAACCAAGACATTGATGGGAAGTACTTTTAGTTTCAACCAGGAGGGGCTTCCTTTCAATGGAGGTATTCAGGATCAAGGGCTGAAGTCGGCCCACTGGGAGGGGTCATGTTTAGGATTTCCTCACGGGTGAAAGATACTGGTGGAACTCGGAAAATTAGAATATCGTGAAAAATGTTCATTCATTTCACTTAAAAGGTGAAACAAATATATGAGATAAACTCACTACATGCAAAGTGAGAGATGTCATGCCTTAATTCGTGATAATTGTGATGGTCATGGCGTACACCATGAGATTATGTGATGATTATGGGGTACATGAGATGGGGTGGTGGTGGTGGTTGGGGTTTTCATAAACTGTAAGCCATAAGCATCAGTGTTATAACAAAGTAAGGCTTGAACTATCTCGCTTTGCATGTACCGAGTCTATCTCATATATTTGTTTCACCTTTTAAATTGCATTACTGGACTGAATGGACATTTGCACGATATTCTAAATTTCAGAGTTTCACCTGTATGGGAGCATCTTCTACAGCCTCACTCGCCCGCCCCTTCGCTTCTCTCGCTCCTGAAAAGCTAAGAGACCACCGGTTCGCCTGAAATTCCTAAACCGGAAGTAAAAAGGGGGGATCCGGAGGTTTATTAATCTGGCCAACTTTCCCGCGCTGAAGCCAAGGGCGGCGGCGGGGGGGGGGGGGATGGTCAGTAGGGGAGGGCGCATGGCCTGGCCGAGAGGGCCGAGAGCCCATCGACTTCAACGGGAGGCTCCGATCGTGGTTGTTCGATCGGGAAAAGGGGGCGGCATGTGTCGGTTTCCTCCTATTGGTTCCCCCTCCCGCTTCTTTCCGTGGGGTGGGGAGGGGAGGCTGGATAACTTCTCCCGCCCTCCCGCACCTCCCCTCCATCTGTCAGAGGTTACTCAGCCTTTCCCACGGCGGAAGGCGGCTAAGGCGGGAGCGTGAAAGCAGTGGTGGTGGTGGTGGTGGTGGTGGTGGTGGGGCTCCTCAAGTCTCACAGCGGGGCCGCGGGTTTGGGGCTGAGAGAAGTTTTCCAAACCCAAGCCACAAAACCCGCCTCTGCAGGGCTCGAACCCGGGGATGGGTGACGCCCCACTGCCCAGCCATTGCCTTTCTCCTCTCCCGGACAGCTCTGGCCAAGGAAGCCCTCCAGTCGCTCTTCAAGTCCGGGGACAGCAGCCCCATTGGTGGGCATCAGTAGGTTCGCACCAGTTCGCCAGAACCGGTAGCAGAAATTCTGGTGGGGCCGCCTATCCAAGTTATGAAATAAAGTAATCCTAATTTGGGTGCAACGCAGGGCTTTCCTCCTGGCCATGCCCCCATACCACGCCCACAGTGTGGTAGTAAAAATTTTTTTGGAGCCCAACACTCCCACCCTGCTTCCTCAGTGACCCCTCTAAGGAGCCTCCTCAAAGATTGTGGTATTTTTGAACCACACTCGGGCGTACCCAGGCAATGGCCACCTTGTTGTGCTGGCTAATCTTTCTCACACTAGGTCACGTGGAAATAACTGCGGAATGAATTCACCAAAAGGTGGCATCTTTTTGGCAGTCTAGAATCTGGCCCAGACACAGAAGAAGAAATGACTTTACCAGGGATTGGCGAGGGGTTTGAGATAGGAAGGTGCCCTTGGAGGACCAGGGTCATGACCTTAGGGCAGTGATGGCGAACTCTGGCTCTCCAGACGTTCTTGAACTTCAATTCCCAGAAGCCCTGATCAGCAGGAGTGCTGACTTGGGATTCTGGCAATTGAAATCTAAGAACACCTGGAGGGCCAAGGTTGGCCATCACTGCCTTAGGGAGCCGCACATCCAGGGATGTGGGTCGTACATGCCAGATTTTCCTGGCAGTCACACCAAACGTTTCATGCCTGGGAATCAACCCTTCACTTTCCTGGGGATCTGCTTTCACCTAAACACCTTTCACATCCTGGCTTTCTTTCCAATGCATTGATTTTATTTACTGGGAAAGAAAATGCATGAACTGAATTGGGATCTTTCTTCAAAGTGAGCATGATGAAGATTGTATTGCAGGTTTTTATCAAAAGACATGCAATTTAAATTTTATTTGCTCAAACATTGGCGTCACCACTCAGTAGCCCAACTTACTTACTCATCTGATAGAACAATACTTTCCCACCATTCCTTAGCATAGTATGTATCTCTCTTTCTCTACCCCACCTCTGTGTGTGTGTGTGTGTGTGTGTGTATATATAACCTACTTAACTGCTGGGTCAAGTGAGGTTAGATAATTGGGAATTATGTTTGAACTTGCAGGATCAATTTTTTTTAATTAGGCATATGCACTATATGAATTTAAGACAGGAAAAGATTGGTGAGGAATTATTCCCATTCTAAAATGTACAGGCCTATCTATGTAGTGGTGCATTCCTTAGGTGTACAAGGAACATCTAATCCACCTCAATAACATTTTACAACATTATACCAACATTTTAGGAGTGGGACATATATCTCAGGGTTTCCTCTAGTTAATTCTGTACATGTGGATCCACCTGTAAACAAAGATTGACTTGCCCTCAAACTGGGTGTTCATCCCCCTCCTCTATTTATTCTTCCTCTGATTAGACATTCCTTCTGGCTTGCTTGTGTATCATTAAGGAGTTACATATGGAGGCCTGATGTCACCAGTCTTTAAATGAACAGATGTGACATCAGTGGCTAGACTCAACCCATGAAAAATCTCAAACTTAGTTGCTTGTATTCTATGGTGCCAATATAACATAAAATGTTCAGGAAACCTCCAGATCTGAGCTAGTTGGATTTCCACCATTGACTTTGGATCTCACACAAATATTTTATGCCAAGATATGCCAGCCAGCATTATTTCGTTGACTTGTAGTTGGTTTGTTATTATTGACAATTATAAAAGAAGTATTAAATTAAGGTAGGAGATGTAACAGAGATGTAGGACCTTCATATACTGATGAAGGATCGAAGGGGCTTTGGAAATTTGGACAGTTGAATAAGAGGGGAAAGAGGAGAATGAGCCAAAATGAGGGAAGCAATGGTTCTGGTGGGCAGGACAGGAAGATGGCATCACAGAAATTGGCACCATTGGCGATGGTGGAGTGGTCTGGGGCATGTGCTTGCACATCACTCAGGGTTGACTAAACAGGATGAAATTAGATAGCAGAAATAGTCCCTATAAAAGGTGGGTGGGAGTGAGGTAGGAGGCTGGAGAGAGAAGGAGTAAATATCAGATTGAGCTTCACTATCCCGGTTCAGCTCTTCAGTGTAGAGGCTGTGGACCTTACTAATGCTTTGGGTTTCAGACCAAGTCATAGAGAAAATACTTCAGTTACAATGTTATCTAGAGTCTCCATGATTTAATACAGTACAGTGTAAATGAGTAAATCAAGCATGGACTTGGATCCTGAGAAATCAAATCTCCTGGGGGGAAAACATGTTCTCCTTCTACTAATTGTGGTTGGAACTCAGGGAGGTAGTATGCTTCTGCCTGAATTGATTAGTTAATTATCTCCAGTTTATCTCCCTTAGATTTAGACACAGATTTAGTGAATTACTTGAAAACTCACATAGATTTAGTGAATTGCTACCTGGATAGTTCAGTAAGCTAGGTACTGTATCTGATTGTTGAGTCAGAGGTTAGGAGTTTAATTCCCCACTGTGTGTCCCAGAAGAAGACTGAACCTGTGTGGCTTTGAACAAGTTGCAGTGTGCCAGGTTGCCCACCCCAAGAAAGAAAATGTAAACTATTTCAGTGTATTCTCTACCTAGAAAACTCTGGGAAAAGTCACCATAAATCAGAATTGAGGGCACACAATTATTTATTATTGGAAAAAACCCACAGCCACTGCTTATATGTTGATTCACAAACAGTTAAGCTAGAGCACTAGGGTTTCATAGGCAATTTAGTTTCACTCAAATTGGCCTAAAGCTATTAAAAACTCCATTTTAAATGGAATGTGGGTCACTCGGAGCCACACAAAGGTCAACTCTGTTCTAGCTTTTCCTACATGTTGAGGTCTGTTTGGGTTCGAGGGATTCTGATTAACTTTCCTATTGAAGATCTAAACTACATTGAATTGATTAACTATTTACATCCTACATCTATCACTTTATAAGTGATCTCTCAGACAGTTTTATGTAGGTAACTTTCTTCTGCCTAAAATAGCACCAGGTAGTAAATATGTTTTCATAAATCCACTTTCATATAGTATATTTAACATTTGGGAACACTTAGAATCCGGATGTTAAATATGTTGTTCAAAGGAATGACATATCTATGGACTACTATCCGATAAATTCCATGGAAATTATTGGGACTTCTGATTTGACATTTTAAAATGGTGTTGAAGGCTATAGTCTTTAAATACCCTTAATATAGAGTAAGGCAATGGAACTAGATAATGCATTTAGAATGACAGTAAATTGAAATTAAAGTTAGTTAGGAATAAATTACATCGGAATTCATAAGAAATTCTATCTGCGTCTGAAAGACACTCCTTTGTAGGGAACTAACATTAACATTTTATTTCAAAGTACAATTTGAGTTTCGAATTTTGAACTCCTTTGTTATAATTGAGCAAAGTCTGGCTAGAAAGCGATATCCAGGAGTCGAATGGAACTAAATTGCAAGTGACTAAGTTTGGGATGGAATAGTTCGATCCTGTGGCTGGGAGACCATGCCTTGAAAACCCCAAACGTCCCACTCTTGTCACTTTAATGGTTAAGGACGGGAGGAGAGTGAAAGCGATCTCCACTAAAGGAAATGATCAGGGTTCGGACCCCCACCTCACCCCCGGGAAATAAGAGGGCTGAGAAGCTAAATCGCCCTAGGAGTCCAATCCTAAATGCTTATAGTTTCACAGTAAAAAAAGAACCACACACACGAGAATGTGGAACAAAGAGGCAGTCCGGATAATAACATCTGTTCAATAAAACCCGGTGAGATTTAAATGCGATTGTAAATCAAATCAAACTTCCTATCCAGCCAGGTATTGATTTAACCCCCTCCAACCCAAAAAACAACACAAAAAACTAACAACGGAAAAGCGGGTGTGGGAGGTAAAGGCTTAAAAGCGGCATATCTCTTTGGAGGTTGTGGATGTTGCTACTTTCAAAGTGCCAAAAAGGGTCTATATGGGAATGAGGCTGATCCCCCACCCCTTTCAAATAGACTGTGGGTTGTCCACTTGGATTCCTCCCTATGCGCTTCGGGCTAAATCAGTCCTGGATCGGTGTTAGTATGTTTTAAGGAAAACGAGGACCGACTGATCTTTCACATGACCAAACTCTAGTCTAGAGCCGTGATGGCGAACCTTGGCACTCCATATGGTCTTGGACTTCAATTCCCAGAAGCCCAAGCCCCCTGTGAATCCACACGAATGGGTTTACTGCGATTGATTCATCCGGAAGTAAAACAAGGGCAGCGGTGGCCGGATGAATCGCAGCCAACCCATTCGTGTGGATTCACAGGGGGCTTGGGCTTCTGGGAATTGAAGTCCAAGAACATCTGGAGTGCCAAGGTTCGCCATCGCTGCTCTAGAGCCTCTCCTTCCTGCTCTGCTTGGCGGTCAGTTTCCCAGATATGTGTTAATCTGCAACTGCCCCTCTCTAGGCCAGGCTGTGAAGAAGGCTTGCCTTGCCAACTCCGATTCCGCTTCAGCGGGGATTTCGGTTAGCCTTGCTCTGCAAGACGTATCTCCCTCTTCCCTCCCTTCATATTTCCAAGAGGAGAAGTGTCTCTGTGTCAATGGGATGATCCCTCCTTAAAGATAGCCAACCCCACCCCACCACCCGGCGCCTCAGGCTTGATCAACCAACCAGGCAAATCACGCCCGCGTGTTACTGAACCATTTAACTGGGCACAATTTCACAACTGCCTGGGTCTCTCAAGCTTGCCTTGTTCCTCCATGCAATGGGTTTCCAGAGCCACCTGGCAGCAAAATGTTGGCGTGTCCCACCCCATCCCGCCTCTGCCCGGGAGGATTTTGTGCAGGTTTATGAGTGTTAACCAGACTCAAGTTTCACCGATAAATTATTGAAAACCGTTAAACCGTAAGTGACTTCACTTCGCTTCCTCTTGCATTCCAAGGAGAAGCCAACTATATTGAACTACTCATTTTTAATAGTGGAAGGGCAGTTTATTATTTTTTTTTTTGGCGTAACAGGGAAACATAGCCAGAATCCGCTTGTTTAAAGTTATTTCACAGAGTAACGGTCTCTCGGTCGGTCCACTGGCATTTCCTCGTCTCGCCACCATCAGACGGACCATCTGAGCTGGAGGCGCCCAGAAGAGGATTGCGAGGAATCAATACCCGATGAATTCACACGTGCAGGCGCTGCCCCGACGTGGGACACATGCCGGCAGCCTCGGAAAGCTTCGTTCTAAAAAGCCACTGTCGAGCGGCCGGAAGACGGCGGGGGTCGACACCGCGTCCCCTGGGAGGTCAGTCCGAAGGGAAAGGACTCCGAGGGGCAGCGCTTCCGCGGGGGGGGGGGGGACGGGGGACGGGGGACGGGCGGACGACAGGTCGAAGGTCCTGGATGCCTTAGTGTGCAGCATGCGCCTTGTTCCCTCCGGCCTGTCCCCTTCCAGGATGGACTGGGTGGCGGTGCGGCAGCTTCCTTACGGGGGCAAACGCGCTCAGGGAAAGGCCTAACCGTTTTATCGGAAGACCGCGGTGGGACTTGGTGGGGCTTGGATTGATCCTCCTCCCTACAGAAAACAGTAACAGCAGCAACAACAAAAATAACAACAAACACAACAAAAGGAACAGTGGTCCACGTTCACATCGGAATGCATCTACCAGGACAGGTCACTGGCTTCCTTTGATGCTTTCTCTAAGGGGACATTTAAGGGAGAATTTTGTGTTGTTGTTCAGTCCCACAGTCGATTCTGACTTTTCACATGGACCATTGCCCTCCAGGCACCTCTGTCCTCCACTATCCTCTTCAACCCGCCCAGCTCTGTGCCCATTGCGTCCACAATGCCATCTAACCATCTCATCCTTGGCCATCCCCTTTTTCTTTTGCCCTCCACCTTTCCCAGCATCAAGGCTTTCTCAAGTGCATCCTCTCTTCTTATTTGATGTCCAAAGTACTTCATCTTCATTTTAACTATTTGACCTTCTAAGGAGCAGTCAGGGTTAATTTCTTCTAAGATTGACCTATTTGTTTGCTTTTCAGGGTCTCGGATCAGCTGGTTAAGTTAGTTAATTGTAACGTATTCCTGAATTTACTGACTCCTTCATTTATTGGTTTATTTAAGGCAAACCGATTGCACCTCGCTCCTGCCATAGCGAAAGCTGCCTCATACGACTTTCTAAAGGTTGCCCACTTATTCCAGAGTAAATTATTTTGTCACAGTCCCAAGGAAATGGTTTTCAGGCCTCATTTACAAAAATAAAGATCGGAAATTTAATTTACTGGATTTTCTAGGCTTTACTGGGATAATTAACCCACCACAATTCTACTACCTGTTTACTCAGACAGAGGTCCCACTGAACTCAGTGTGGACTTACTCTTTTATGACATTTAGGTAAAATGGGATATGTCTATTAGTGGCCTTAGGGCTAGGCTTTAAAGGCTGGGGCTTGCAGTGGTAAACTATGCAGCAGTGTAAACTGACTTCCTTTGTTACTCTCTCCCTTTCCAGTTTTCCCTTGGTCATGACTTAATTCGTAGTTTCTCTATTGAGCTTCCTTTCTCTCTCTCTCACTGACATACTTACCTTAACTGATCTGCATCTCAGAAAAATAATCTTAATATTGTACGATGAGCCTTAGTAACCATAACATTCACTACACTTTCTATCCCTGCATATTTTCTCTCATTTAATCCTTTACCCTTAATGAATGGTATAGATTTTTGCATGTTTCAGACTTGCCCAAACGCCACAGAGCCACTTAAATGTTGAGTGGCAATAGCCAAATTTAAACCAAATCGGTTTAAATCTAATGAATTTGGATTGACTGATTCGTAATTTACATTTAATCTGAAAGTGGTCTGAATACACAGGATGGCATCTCGGATTAATAGGTACAGGTGAGAAATAGAATCGCTTCCGCAAATCCCAGATACAACTCAGGAGACAAGAGAGGTGACTGCCACCCACATCCTGCTCAAGTCTGAAAGGCAAAATAATAATAATAATAAAACAAAATAAATTCCATGCAATAACAGCACCCGCACAATTACTGAGGTGAGGCCTAGCGAAACAAAATAGACAAAGGAGTGTATTCTGTCTACCCAGTGTATTGTAAGGGGCAGAGTGACGGACTAGGACCCAAGACGCCAGGGTTTTGTTCCCTGCTCAATGAGGAGACTGATGGGGTGAAACTTGGAGAGCCCCTCCTTATACATCTCACTTAACCAAGGCTCTATTAGTTCGCTATCAGTCAGTTCTGATTTGATGGCACAGATCACACGCCAGATTCTGGACCTCGAAACCAAAAGTCAGTATCCTTGCAAATGATCGAACATGATCATGAAGCTTAACTCTCACAACTGGCATTTCACAGGAAAAGGGCCAGGGAATGATAAGATTTAAGTCGGATATCAATAAATTTTTATTTCAAAATCCTCCTGAGTCCCGATTTTCTACCCTTTCCCATCTGAAATTCATAGATGATCCATGGAGATGAATTCCATCCACAGAAAGGCCTAGCATTGGAATGTTTTTTGCTTGGTTGGCTTCTGTGGGATCTATTTATTTGAATCCCACCGAAGCTAACCGAACGTGAATACTGTCCTGTATTCCCATACTAGACACATGGACTGAGCAGGAAATGTTCTTTAGGAAGTCAACATCCGACATTGCCAGGCTGGGGGTTAAGGAAGCTATGCACAGAAATCCAGGAGGTGATGTGAAACAATAACTTTTTTTTGGTGTGTGTAATTTTAGATGTACAAATATTTGCCATTATAAATCCACAATTATTTTTGCAATGTCAGACCTGAAGATGGCGAGCAGCTGCCTCTCCGTTTAAAGACTTGCGTCCTTGTAGACTCGTGTGTAACTATATGTGCCTGTGAGCGCGCTGTGGTTGTAGCATTCTGATACCCCAAGCGTGATCCCTGCCAACGGCCGATGTTCGAAGCCGGCCTTGCCCTCCATTGGAAGCCGCGCATGCACTGCTCCTCATATGATTCAAAAACCAATCCGCAGTTCCCGTTGTGAGGCTTCTTAACCAGAGGTAGGAGCGGGGAGGCGAGCCCGTTCGAGGTGCCCCCAGCGTCCATCCTCGTGGCAGTCTTCCAGGGCGAGGCAGATTTTATAGAGCATTTTATTTTACGCGGGACCATAAAACAGTTCCCCAGCCCTTGGCCAAAAGAGGCAAGAAAGAAGGAGGGGGGAAACCAAACCCAATGGCGGAAGTGCCAAGGCAGAGAGGAGGGCAATACAGTAAATACCCAGTCTTGGAAGCGATCTAGATAAACAGGAAGAAAGTCGGTCGACGGCGCTACTTTTTCCTGAAAGGAGTGGGGCTTACGATTCCCACAGTCCGGCCAGTTATTGGGGGCGAGAGGATAAACCTGACACGGGACGGACTGCTAGAGTTCTTTAAGCACAAAGCCAAGCCAGCACTGGGTGAGGAGAAAACCACGAACCACTTGTTGCGCGTGGAGGGCAACCTCCTGTCAATTGCACGCCGCTGCCTTGGTGTGCCCCTCCGTCCGCCAGAATGGAGGCTGGCAAGCTCAGACCCGTCTCTTGCCGGATCACTCGAGGGAATCGAGGATCAAGCCCCGGCGCTCTAGTAGGTCGCCCTGGCAAAGGTACTCCCCCCCCCCACCCCCAGTGGAAAAATACCGAGCCTGCTCATCGCAGTCTCCCCTTTACTCAACGAGGAAGAATAAATATCCTTGGGAATGCACAAAGCTACGGGGGAGATCTAAGCAAGAGGAAAAGCCAGTCTCCCCCACCCCAATCGGGCCCAGTTGGCGCTGGCGGGTCGAAGGATCCACCTCAGGTAAAGAGCTTTGCCTCCATATTTGCTCCACTGCCCTCGTTTCCTCTGGGCCAAAGCCCTGGCCCACCCCATTCCAGGACCCTGCCTCCTCCCGCCACCCTTTAATACGCACACAAGAATGTAGGTCTGGAAAACCGCCTCTGGACCATCTATTTATTCGAGTGACATTCCATCTTTAAGCCCCAGAAGTGGATAAACTCAACCTAGAAAAACCAGCTTAGTTAAATAAATGGGCGAGGACCACCTACTTGTCCGCTCTATCTCTCTTCCCCCCCCGCCCCCCCCCCGTCATTACGGCTCATTCAGACAGATCAAGACTACACACAACGCAGACAGTACCCGCGGGGAATGAAGGGTGGGTGGGTGGGTGGGTGAGGGACCCCCATAGGAAGCTTCAGCTGTAATAGGATGAGGCACTGTTCAAACAGATGCTAGGTTATAGAAGAAGAAAGCCGCGATGTTCGGAGAGTTGACCAAACTTGGGCTTAACCCCCACCCCAAAGAAAAAACCCGAAAGCTTCATTTTCTTAGACAGATACAAATGACACCCCAAAGCGTCTGAAAAGAACAGCCACTGGTTGCCGGAAGCGTGGCTGTCGCCCCCCACCCCCCCAAATACACATTTCCAAAGCTGGAAAGAAATACGACAGCCCCCTCCCCCTCCTTCGCGAAAGTGGATGGACTTTCCGCTTGGCTTTGGAGCAACTGTGCGCCTCAAGCGCGCCCGTTTGCCTGCAGGGTTTCAAGGAAAGGAAATAACGGCCAAGTTGCCCCTTGTTACAAAAAACAGCAGAGGCCAGCCTTCTCTAGCCAAGGTTTCAGGTTCCAACACAAGCACCACCAGTCGGAGCAATTCGTGGAAATCCCCGCAGAGTTAGCTGCGGTCCATGATACGAATCCTGGCTCTAAGGGCACCGGCGTTCTAACATCCTATGCATTGAAATGGCATTTGTTTCTAAGGAAAAGTTCACTGATCCCATGGGAGTGGGTGAGAAATATTGGAATAGGGTTTTTTTTTGGGGGGGGGGGCGGCTCAAGGACGCCCCCGTGGCCACTGAGGAATGCAGGGGAGTTGTAACTTAAAAATTTGGCATCTTGTGGAGACAGTGACGGACTAAGACTCAGGAATCCTGGGTTGAAATTCCTCCTCAGTTATGGTTCACTGAGGATGGGGAACTATACAATAATTCCCTAAATATCTCATTTACCTTGAACGACCTATTAGGGTCGATATAAATCGGTTCCGACTTGACGGAACGTAACTAACTAACTAACCCGAAAACAAACTCTTCCCAACTTTGGGCCAATTACTAAACGAAGTAACATCTGAACCTTAAAACATGAATCTTTGTGAGTTGGGCGGCTTTATAAATATGAATATAAATAAATAAATAAAAGTATACCACGCTGAAAACTAGGGCTTAACATTCCAACCTAATGTATATTTGGACAATACCTAGTCTCTGAAATTTTCCACAGTGCAACCTTCTGTGTTTACTCAGATGCAATTGCCATTGAATGAGTGTGTGTGTGTGTGTGTGTGTGTGTGTGTGTGTGTGTGTGTGTGTGTGTGTGTGTGTGTGTGTGTGTGTGTGTGTGTGTGTGTGTGTGTGTGTGAGAGAGAGAGAGAGAGAGAGAGAGAGAGAGAGAGGTTAGGCACGAGTTCAGTCCTCTCAATGAGCTTACAGTTCAGGGCGGCTAAAATCGTCCGGAAATGTCTTAGAAAACGGGATTTCCAGCGCTGCTTTAGGGCTGCAATCCAAAGCGAAGCAGCCCCTGGACGAACTCCTGAGTCACTCGGCAGCGGCGGCCCGCAGGAAAGCCAGGCCGCCACTGTTTGGCGTCGGCTTTTATTGCAGCGCTTGGCCTTGCCTTCCAACCTTGCGGAGTGTTATGGCATCTCTGAGACCATCAACTTTCCTTTGGCATAATCTTTTGCGGGGTTTGCCCCGCTGCCGTTCGGTTGACTCTCGCGGCGGGCTACAGGCCACGAACTCTTACGTGCAACATATTTGCCAGTCTTAGAAGCTGCTACACATTTTGTTTGTTTGCTTGCTTTTTGCAAATACGACAACCCCGTCTCCCGCCCAGGAATTAATATATTTGCATTCTGACTTCAAGGGATTCCGGTTTAGCTCCTTCCCGGGAATCTGTACTCTGAGTCAGGACCGGTGAACTGAATAGAATTGACCGCAGAGGAAGCGTGCCTTAGTATTTTTCTCTCTAGGTTTACGTTGTCTAACCTACTTCCAACCAAGGCGAGGAACCCTCCTGATCTTAATACAGGGCCGCAGAGTAAAAGAATTTTGAGAGTCCCCTGGTCAGCAAATAGGTCGATCTTAGAAAAAAATCAACCCCGACTGCTCCTTGGAAGGTCAAATATTAAAGATGAAGTTAAAGTACTTTGGACATCAAATGAGAAGAGAGGACTCACTTGAGAAAACCTTGATGCTGGGAAAGGTGGAGGGCAAAAGAAGAAGGGGGCGGCCAAAGATGAGATGGCTAGATGGCATTGTTGACGCAATGGGGACAAAGCTGGGCGGGCTGAGAAGGATGGTGGAGGACAGGGGTGCCTGGCGTGCGGTAGGAGAGGGTCGGAATCGACGGTGCGACTGAACAACAACAACAAAAAAAAAAAAAGAGTAAAAGAGGGGCGGATTTGTAATCCTCC
Source organism: Bradypodion ventrale (assembly GCA_035047345.1). NCBI lineage: Eukaryota > Metazoa > Chordata > Lepidosauria > Squamata > Chamaeleonidae > Bradypodion > Bradypodion ventrale. The sequence goes on from JAWDJE010000007.1 coordinate 633,303, forward strand.
CTTAATAAGTATGGCTATCCACGGAATATAAAACGTTTGTGGAGTGTGGCAGGGGTGGGATCATTGTGAAAAGGCAAACGTCGGAAGCGTCAAGAGGGACTGGCGGAGGAGGAGGGAACCGTATCCCTTCTCCTCAGTCCGCCCCTTCTGGGAACATGTTTTTCAGATTAATGGAAGGAGAAAAGGGCAGGGGGAGTTTTGTCAGCCAGGGGGGGATCCCTTCATCCCAACTCGACGCCCCCTCTGTGTATGTATGTATGTGTGTGTGTGTGTGTTTAAGAGCGACGTCTCCTATCCAAGGCAATCAAAGGCCCAAGAACCGGCTGTCCTCATTGCTTAAGGAATCTTCCGAAGCAGAAAGAGAAGCTGTAATCGGAGACACTCGAGATTATGTTTCCGTTCGGATTTAAATTCTGCTTTTCTCTCTCCCCCTTTCACCTCATCCTCTCCCGAATTGCTGGCAGTATGATGATGCGGAGTGGTTGTGTGTGTGGGGAAGGGAAAACACATTCCCCCTAAACACGATATTTCCTGGAGTATTCTAATAATGATCAGCGCTCATTAATGGGCTCACAACAAACGCCGAAGCTATGTAAAGTCAAGATATTTCCTGTTTCAGTCTACAAAAATCAGAGAAAAAATAATCTTTGTGGAAAGCCACCCTACTCCTTAAAAACAACAACCAAAACCCAAAAACAAAAACCCAAGCGATACCTTACAAATAAATGGAGAAATCAGGTATTTCGAGCACGAGAACGTCCAAGGCCCAATATTCCTAACTATACTTTGCAAAATATTCCAAAACTTCACATAAACTGACTTCCTCTTCTAAACAGACCAAATTCAAACAGCTCAATCAGCAAGTGCTCTAACCTGATCTAACAACGAAACGCACTTAAACTCTCCTCGATTTAATTAAGCTAGACATCGGGTAGGCGATATAGCAAACGATCTTAACTCTGATTTTTTTTGGAAATAGTAATATCTTAACTCTGGATCCTTTTGACATGGGTTTTCCTTCCACACAACAACACTTTTACTAAGGTCGTTCAACACGTACTTGAAACACTATGCAAACTGATGACACCCTAAAACGACGGTCCACCCAACAGCAGGGCCAGCTCAACTTTTCACCTGAATTTATCTTAAACCAGCTCGCATCAAAACTAAAACCTCGCTCTTCCGAGGGAAGCAAAAATCCTCAACGACTTGATATATTCTAATCAACACGCCAATTCCACATACGGTACTGCATTACCTTTCTTTCAACCCTGGGAGAGCAAACAAGTGCACACAAATAAAGCGCGCCTGGCTTTATCGTAAAAACCGCTATATCCCCACGATGTGTAGAAAGCGCAAGGGTGTCATTGTGTGGGTTAGGGTTGCATACGGGCGAGGTGAGCCAAATACTCCCTTAAAATGGTAGCAGCAGCAATTGAGGGAGAGGGAAAAGAGCCGATCTGATCAGCAGCAAACGTGGGGTTACAGGGAGGTTCAGAGCAAGTAAAAGAAACGAGTTTAAGTTAGTATGTACAGGAACCCCTCGCACACGGGGTTCCATTGATTTTACTAGAGCATTAAAAGTAACCGTGGATCTAGTAATCAAAAACAGCCTCACACTCACACTCACACTCACACTCACACTCACACACACACACACACACACACACACACACACACACACACATGGCAGACTCAATTCCACATTAAAATCTCTGCGCACGACAAATGTAGATGTCAGTGGGAGGAAAGTTTGGCCAAGATAATTATGATTCTCCGTTTTTCAGTCTGGAAGAGTGAAATGGAGAGTGAATCATTCAGGAATGTGAATTTATTTTACACGAGAGAGATATTCTCCGGAGAAAGTTAAGCCACATGAAATCGGTGGCAGATCAAAGCACCCAGCTCGCGCACCGACAGACTTTGGGGAAGGAAGCCCCAACTATTCCAAGCAAGAGGGGATGTCAGTCTATTGTTTCAAAATGACAGAACGCATTGCGTGTGGCTATGTTTTCGCAAAGAAGGGACAACGTGGAAATCTTAAACCAGAGATTTTGAATACAGTAGTTACGAGCTGCAGTTCCAGTCTCCTGTAAACTGGGAACCTGTAACCTCCGATTAAATATGCACAGAGATTCTGGCTCCATTAATACATTCTACAATTATGGACGAAGGGAAAGCCAAAAATAAGAAAACAGAAAGAAAACGTGGAGATCTAAAACGGAAATCTTTCTTATGTTCGTTGCATTAAAAAAACACGCCGGGAGAAAATGCTTGGCTTAGCTTCATATTTCACATAGTACCTTATTAAGCAAGCCGTAAATGTTAGGCAGAAAGAGGTGCAACCGGATCCTAAGTATGTTTACTCAGATGTAAGCCTCACAGAGTGGGAAGGATAGATTTCTTCCAATTATACTTTAGGTGTGTATAAATTATACGTATATACAGTTTGATAAGAAAATTATCCATTTCCCCCTTCTCTCCCTATAATAGCACCAATTGGCAGAATCTGGTTTTATTTCCAAATTAGCTAGGGACAAATTTAGAGTCCTATCACAGTGGGATATACAGTTTTTTGGGGGATGGGGATTCTCACATTTTCAAAAACGTTTCAGTTGTTTGCCATCTACACAATTGCTTGTGAACTTCTCTTATTTTTAAGAAAGTCATATTCCTTAACATCACAATTTTTTCTTGATTTTTAAACTGATTATGGGATTGGTATCCTGATTTGAAACACATACTGTAGTTTTTTTTAAAAGTATGAAGGTATGATAGAATTGAGATTTATTTCCTAGTAAAACTGCAGTTTTATTTTTTTTAAAATGGTAGCTGTGTTAGTCTGTGTTTCAAGCATCTCAGAGTACTCTCTGAGATGCCTGAAACACAGACTAACACAGCTACCATTTCAAACATTTTCTTTAAAACTGCATCTTAGAGTAGTTTGATTTTCTGAAATGCAGTTTTAAGGGAACAGTATCTGGCCAAGTACGTTTCAACACAACGAGGTTAACCCTATACTGCTTGAATATAACTAAAAACTGCTTAGCTTAAATTTCTCAATAGTTGTAAGCCTGGTGAAACCTTAGCATTCTGTCTTAAAGTGGACAGAGCTGCATAATAAGAAGCAGCTATGAAATAGTATTTCAACATTTTAGCAGGAAAGATAATCACTGTAAAATTATTTTCACCTTAAAAATGAACTTACATTCATTTTAATACAATATTTTCCATTTTGGTTTGAAGGTGTATTCATTTTTTAAAATTAAAATGATGTTATTTTCCTTGCCTTTTGATTATGAGCAAAAACAGTTTCATTTCATGTATAGTTTACTGAAGAAATGCTTCTTTCCACCTTTCTAGGCAGAATAAATACTTTAAGCTATTTAAAAAACCCACAATCTTTTCAAGGCATCAAGCTTTCTCCTTGATTTCTCTTTTGGGTAATGCATTTTCAGTCGCGTTTGTCTTTTAAAACCATTCTAAACGTCTGGAAAATAATTCACGTCTCTGGCAGAAAAGAAAATACTACTCTGAAAAATCATTTGGCTAATAAGCAATAGTCACATGACCTCTAGAAAAATACACCTGTAATTTATTAAGTTAGGCTTTTCAACTGTGAAAGGAATCCCCGGGAAATATTTTTTTAAAAATACTTCAGGATCAAGTAGCTGCAGTCATAAAAAGAAAATCGATTTCCATAAAAATATAACATTTATTAGTGACGTTCCAGCGTGTTCCTTGTCAGGCTGATCCTTCGTGGGCAGGAGACCAAATTGTCCCTTATAGCCTTGACATTAGACAGCCTCTGCCAAGGGTCTACCCTTAGTAAGTCGTTCTGGTTTGATTTTCATCTTTGCCGTATGCAAAATGAGGTAACCCCCTAGGAATTATATTTTCGGGTATATTTGTCAGATTTGACGAAGCGCAGGAGTTCTCGATAATTTATACAAGGTATAAAGATGTCAAGGACTTGCAACTTCAAGGCTAAGCGCAGGCTGCAATTAGGGAAGGCGCGGGGACGATGGCGTCCCCGCACCTTTGACTGGGAGGCACTGGAAAAGAAGGTACAAGCGGACTGGGGAAGGAAGGGGTTGCCCAGCTAAACACCGCATTTCTCTCTCCCTGTGGGAGGAAGGTGCTCTGAGGGTTAGGGGGCGCATGGTGGACAAGCCGGCAAGAGACACCCCCCCCCCCCCATTCTGCAGGCCAGAAGATGACTTTTTTTCCCCCAGCCAGAAGACGCTGGTTGAATTAGGAAAGACGCTCAGGATGCTGTCCCTCCTCCCCCCCCCGCCCCCCGTGGGGGATTTTAGACACTGCCCTCTAGGGTTAAGGGGGAGCTCTCAAGTGCTGGCAGGATAGAGAGCCTGGGACTGAAGTGGAGAGAGAGAGAGAGATCGCGCCTCTTTCGAGTCTCCCCACCCCCACCCCAATTTGTGGGTCTACAGCCGCCAGGATCTGGACCCGATCTCTCTGCTCAGTCTGCGCCCCCCCCCAACCCCCCCTTCTGAATCCGAGAAGCGAAGCGTTGCTTACCCTTGCCCTGCCGTCCTCTGGTACGCCCTGTATAGGATCCCAGCTGAGACGATGGGGGAATAGGTGGGAGAGGGGTCCCTGGGCTTCTAGTAGTCTCCGCTGCCTGAGGTCGGCGCCGACAGGGTGGTGGGGTGGTGGTGGTGAACGAACCTGGGGCGGCGCTGGAATGGCTCGGCGGCCCGTCCCGGGATGTGGCTGGCCTCAGCCCTCCGTGGCCCTGCTGCCAAGGCTGGTCCTGCCTCCGCTTGTCCCAGGCCCCAGACTAGAGGAGGGAGCTTTCCTGGGTCAGGCCTGCGTGGAGGTGGGTGGGTGAGGGAGGGAGTTGCCCCGGGAGATCTCGACCTCTCCTTCTGACGTCACGGGCGGGGGAATCACCACACACGGCCGAGTGAGCGAAGCAAGGGGGTGTGGATCTTGCCCCGTGGGCTGCTGCCTCCCTCCGAGCCTAACTCCCCACCTAAGTCCTTTCTCCTTAAAAGGCGCTCCCCCACCCCCCACCCCCCACTGCCCCTGTAGTGTAGCGTCTTCTCCTAACTCTAGACACACCGGCACCCCTAGTGCCACTTGGAGATGCAGCAGAGACCAGACACTGCCCTGTCTTTAGTGTTGGGATCTTTGCCTGCCCCTCCTCTGTTCGTGTGTGAGAGAGACAGGCAGACACAGAGAGACCCCCTACCTACCCTCTTTCCCTCCACAATGCCGCCCCACTCCTTCTCCCCTCCTGCCCAACCGATCGCCTTTGGCCGCTTGTTATTCAGAGCCCCCCCCTCCTCTTCCCACCGATATCCTTTGATTCCCCCTTCCCTTTTCTCATCCTCCTCGCTCCGCCCCCCCGCCCGCCCCGTCTTCTTCCCAATCAGGAGCAAAACACGGAGGCGCCCCCCCCCGCCTCCCGTCCGAGCGGCCCTGATGAGGCGCGGGGTGGGGGCGGGGGTCTCTACAAATTGGCTGCCTCGTTTCCTTCCTTCCTCGGCGCGCTCAAATTGCCCCCTTTCCACCCCCACTCCTTCCCCCATTATTCCCGTCGCCCTCTCCCCGTTGCAAGGGACAGACAGAGACCCATTAACGTGTTTCTCTTGCCTGCTCGGGAATGGCCATTATGGAGCCCCTCGGCCTGGCAGCGGATAACAAGGGCTTTTGCCTGGGGATTGACAGGCGGGAGGGTGGCTGGGGGTGGGATTCCCTTCCCTGGCTCTCGGCCTCTCTAATCATTCCCCTCCGCTTCGCAGGTTAGCAAGGCCTTGGATTAAGTCGCGAAATAGGAACAGGAGTGCTGGCGCGCCCGGCCGGTGTCAGGCAGGCAGGCAGGCAGGGACTGGGAGAGGGAGCGCCGAGCCAGAGGAGGAGAGAGGATCCCGCTTCTTGGGCCCAAAGGAAAGGAAAGCGCCTCTCAGAGGACACCCTTTCGCCTTCCGTTTGGCCCGCGGAGAGGTCGTCGTCGACGACACTAACGCCTCGGCCTGAGACAAGGGCGAAGGTCTGAAAAGCACAGCCTTCGTGTGTCACCCCCTGCTGGGACTGACTTCGAGGCTGCCTTTGGCCTTTACCGCGGCTTAATGGGACAACAAGGCCCAGAGTCCCCCAGTCAAACTGGCCAGGGGACATGTTGCCTCGGAGGAGGAGGAGGAGGAGGAGTTAATTTATGTTTTTTTAAAAAGGGACGTTTTTGAGTGCCACTTTGTAGGCTTCCAGTATACGTAGAGGTAAAGGTCACCCGCCTTGCTCGAAAGCCATTCGTATCCAACTCTAGGGTTCAGTGTTCATCTCTGTTTCAAAGCCGAAGAGCCAGCGCGGTCTGCTTCTGCAGACATTCCCGTGGTCATGTGGCAGGCATGCCTAGACACCGGAGTGCGCAGAACGCTGTTTACCTCCCCCCTCCCCCCCAAGTGGTCCCTATTTATCTACTTGCAATTTCTTGCTTTCGAACTGCTAGGGTGGCAGGGAGCTGGGGCAGAGACGTGAGCTCATTCCACCATGCAGCACTCGGGTCGGGTATCGAACTGCTGACCTGCCGCCTTCCAGGCAGCGTCTTCACTGCTTGAGCCACATGCAGCAGTTCGCGGCGGGGCATGGGTCGCTTGAATGCTGTGTGACTCCTGGTGCAATCGAATATATAAATGGTTGTGATATTTGTTTATAAAGTAATGTCTAGTTTTATACATTAAATTTTAGACTATCCTGCTTTTCCCCCTTTGCCTTTTGTGCCACATTGCCCCTGGCGGGAGGCTGGGGAAGAGGGAGAGAAATTAATTCGCTTTCCAGATATTTTTGGATACTCGCCGAATTGTCCTAACTCCCGTGTATTTATAGTCAAGGGGTATTCCAGGGTTGTCCAAACTTTTCGGGCCAAGGGCCAGTCACGTGGTTCAGGGGGCCAGTCACTGGTCCACGGACCAGATCTGGCCCCTGATGCCAATTCATCTGGCCTGCGAATCCCGGAAGCAGAAGTAAAATGTGCCCGTACAGGCGAGTTTTACTTCCGCTTCCAGGAGCAATGCGGGCTTCGTGGGCTGGATGAATTGTCATCAGGGGCCCCGGATCTGGCTCACGGGCTGTAGTTTGGGCACTCCTGGGGTATTCTGATGGAAGTTGCAGTCAGGTCACACCTGGAGGGCCTTTGTTGTGGAAAACGTCAGAGATGAAGAGTCCTGAAGTACTAAACATGAATATCTTGAGGGCGGGGTCGGTGGGGAGGATTTTGATTGGTTCCAATAAAGGGTTGCCTACTTGGATTTTGAACTCATCAGAAAACGGGGAACAAATGCTCACATACCTGTAGTCCTGAAAACAAGTGTTTTCAGTTCAACTATTTGCAGCCATATGCAATGCATTTATGTTGGCATATGCACAGAGCATTGGCAGCTGACTCCTTCCGAATCAGATGACCCTCCTAAGCATATTTGCTAGGTGGTAGAACTACATTGAGATCAACTTTTGAGTAAACAATTTCAGGAGTGGATGCCAAAATAAATTATAGGTTGGTCTCCTCCTCAAGCCTTAATTAAAAATGGCTTAAAAATTAGGTCTTTATGCACTAATTGCTGTGCTGACCATTATTTTTGTACTGAATAGATATGACAGGAGAAATGTTTAGGATTAAGTATTGACCCAACTGGTCTAACCACAAGAGTAAGTGGTTTACTATTTTCATTCCCTGGTGAGTTTCCATTAGCAAGCAGGGATTTGAACCTAGTTCTTCTGAGTCCTACCTTGAGACTCTCTACCCACTACACCACACTGAATCTCATCTGTTGTCTCTGGAATTAAGATGTTTATCTTTTTGGTAGTTTATGATATCTCTAATCTCTCCCAGTATCACATTTCAAAAGAGGTAATTTTTTCCTGTCAGTATTCTTCACTGCAGCTTTTGTATCTGCACATTTTATTCATGAATACCATAGCATTTGAGTTTAATTATGCAAGTTTATTTTTACACATATTTTAAATCCCTAAAAAAGTTATTTAAATCACACTTGGCATTATCACTGTTTTAGTATTTTCTTCAGTAACATGCTAACTTTTTAATGAAAATTCATAAAGTATACAACAATCAGTTCTGAGTCTTGTTTTTGCAGAGATAATAGTGTTTCTTCATCTTTTGCGTCCAGTTACACACCTCCTGTTTGACTTCTAGGGCCACCTTACAACATCCACATGCATAATCATCTCTTTTTATTTCCTGATGTGTGTATTTGCCATAAACAAATTGTTGGCTTAAGAGTATTTCACGAGTCACTCCTCCTGTTTTTCTTTCAGCTTTTATCTTTCCCCCCTATGGTGAATGGTTCTGTTTTATTCCCATGATTGTATTCCAGTCACTCTTGATTATCAGCACACCCTGTTTTGATGTGTGATCAATTTTCCTTTCATAAAACCTTTCAATATCTTCTTCAGAATCTATAGTTGAAGTACAGTAATACCTCATATAAAGTCTGCTTCGTACAACATCGAATTCATACAACATTGCCTAATTCCTTGAAAAAAGTTGCCTCATACAAAGTCGCTGCAACTTTGTATGAGGCATTGGGGTTTTTCCCAGGTTGCATTGTGCCTGGGCAGTATAAAAGGCAGGGTGCATGCGAGCATTGCTCTTGTGGGTTTTGCACAAGGCGAAGAGTGTTTAGGAGTGGTTTTGAGCGCGATTTTAATTGTTTGGTGTTTGCTGCTGTTTGGATGATTAACAGTGTGCTGCATGATGGGACATGTTGGCATTCATTTTGTCCTTGCTTCCATCCAGTAATTGTTTACAGTAGCTTATACGAAATGGATGATTGGCCACATAGCTGCAGATTAACACTGTGCCACATGATGGCACATGTTAACTTTTAAACCTGCACTTCATAAAGTTTTCAAAAGTTAAAAACTTGTTGTATTGTTTGTCCCCTAAAGTCAGGGTTGTTTGACATGTTTTTGTAATGTTTTTAGCCTTTAGACAATGATTTCTTAAAGTTCTGTCAGTTTCCTGTCTGTTTCCTTGATTTTGCCCTGAAGTCTGTGCTGTTACAGTACAATGTATTTCTATGGAAATGATGTTGTACGAGGCATCGTGGCAAGGATTTGGACGTTGTATGAGGCATCGCGGCTAGGATTTTGCATACCTCATACAAAGTCCAAATCCGTATAAAGTCCACACTTGTGGAACCAAGTTTGGACGTTGTATGAGGTATCACTGTATAGACTTCAGTAGGTCTACTTTAAATATGACTATGGATGCAGCTCTTTCTATGGAGACAGTTTCTAATAAATAATGGTTTTAGAGAGATGAAGAATAGGAGGAATATTAGCAAGTGAACAAATCCATCTGTTTGAGTATATTGCCCTGTCTGGTATAATCTGTTTCTAACCATTAAGAAGCAGATCAAAATCTGAGAAACTTTAACCAATCAAACTGGTATAAACAGCAGATATAGAAGGAAAATCACTTTGGAGCCCAGTAAATTACTTTCAGATAATAGATTGCTTTAGTTTGATGCTTTGGATTCATTTTCTGAAGCTTCAGATGTCTTCTTAGTATAATGGCGGAAATAAATAAGTGTCCATATGTTAATAACAATGTCTGAAACCAGTTAAGGGTTTTCGTTAAGGATTTCATCTGTGCATCAGGACAGGGGAATGCTGGCTATGTTAAAAGGGCGCCGGACAGGGAGAGGGGGGGGCACCTATGGGGGGTACTGCATGATGTCATGGATTGTAGCCACCAGGTGACATACTTCTGCCCACCTCTGGGGGGCGCCAGTCACTGTGGCACACTGTGGCTTGTCCCTGTGTCCCAAATGGCCAGCATGGGCCTGCATCAGGACCAGCCTATCAAGAGGTTATGGGGAGGTTCTTCTCACACACAGTTCTGAGATCTCCTTTCTTAGGAATGTGTCCAAGTCATTGTTTGATCATCTTGTTCTAGCTTGTAGGGCAGGGATCCCCAACCTACACCCCACGTGATCCAGCCAGTGGCACCAAATTAAGGAGATAAATTGCATTGTAAGAGGAATAATTTTCATGCAAACTCACCACAGAAAAGTAAAGGGAATTCACATGTGAGATGTAAGTTAAGCTTTAGGTGGGATGACAATGTTAATGTTGCTACTTTATAAGTGGCTAAAGCTTTCCAAAGAAACTAGAGGTTGGGGTTGATTTGGAATGACACACACACTCTGTGCAAAGCTTTGGCCCAAGAACTTGAACAACACATCAAGGTGGTGTGGAGGTAACAAAACTCCTTGCAGAGCTCATAAATTAATGCATTGTACTGTTTTAGTGCAGGCAGCTAGCAATGTGTTTCCTGTTTGGCTGAGAGTCCCTGTTGCAGTGTAGCAGCTGTTTAAAGGAACTGTGAAAATAAAGACAGCATAAGATGATTTTTTAAAAATCACTACTGAATAACATCTTATTATGAAGAGGAGTCATTTCTTGATGTGATTTGAGATCATAGAAATTTTTGAAAAAGGATGGGTACTAGAAGAGAAATGCCCCAGAAAAGCAGATATAAAATAACAACTACAGCCAATATTGATTTGAATTATTTGTATGCTACCTTGAGTCCCCACTAGAGGAGAAAGATGGGAAAAATCAAATCAGCCAACCACCGGGTAGGCAGTCAGTCAGTGCCACAGTTAGTTGGTCTTTGCCTTGAATGAAAACATGTTTAGGAATGAGGTATAGTAAAAAGCTTGAGAAAATTATATTGTTGAATGACAAATCCCAGAATTTCACAGCTGGCAAGGCCATTGTTTGTGATAGAATTTATTTTGCAGTAGGAGTATTTAGGCCTGAGACCACAATTGGATTAATCGGCTAATTTTGTCAGTTGCTCTGTTCTGTCTGAGAGAGTTTAGAAACTATACTCCAGGAAAAGAAATGCCCCCCCCCCCCCCCCCCCGGGCCCGGCTGTGATATTTCAGGGGGTAGGATAAATTTAGTCCTCCGGATGTGATTGGGCTGCAACCTTCACAATCCAACAGTGCCTAGACCAGTGTTTCCCCAACCTTTGGTTTTTGGACCTCAATTCCCAGAAGCCTACGTCAATTCCCCAAAGCACTGATCAGCCAATGTACTGACTTAGGCTTCTGGGAATTGAAGTCCCCCTGTGGGGCGTGTGCCCCACGTTGAGAACTACTGGCCTGTATGTGATATACCCACTTTTGGTATATCATGTACAGGAATGCCAATAGGTCCTTTCATAGACTTGGCTTGTCTAATTGTGTGAAAATTTCCTGCCTTTTTCTTCTGCTGCCATTGTTGCAAGGGCATGTTCACTGATGTTTAGGTAGATTTTCACATTGACAATAGGCAGTCTGTAGTTTTCCTTAAGGCTGAGGATGGTTGATCTCGGCAAAGATGAGGATTGTTTTTCAGATTTGAGCCTGCCCTCCCAAAGCAAAGGGGCTAAAGGAGAAGGGCATAATTTTCCTATGTAATTAAAATAATAATATTTTAAAACGGTTACTGCAATGAGTCTTAATAGAAAATAGGTTTGACTTTTAAAAAGTAAATAAATAAGAGTTTTACTTCATTCTTTAATGTTTGTTTATAATTCTTTTGGGGAGAGGAAATATGGAGGGACAGGGGTGCTGAGGTACCCTTAAATCATGAGAGAATTACCCTCAGTCCTTAGAAGTTACAAGAAGACTTTCTCAGCATTTTGTTTCCTTTCTTAAAACAACAACCATTTTTTCAGAGTGGGTTGGGGGTATTGGGCCCTCAAAAATGTCCCTTGTTGAGCTGTATGCATCCCACAGGCCAAATGTGTGCTATGCTTTACACCCCAGGGTGCCTCGCTAGTGTTTCTGTCTTACCACAGTGCTATCTATGAGGCACTCTTTCACAGCAGGTCAAACCATTGCCTACCAAGTACTGTTTTAATTTATGTATGTACCAATTAATCACCCATATCAAGCAATCTAGGCTCTTAGCCTTACTATTTGATAAACACTACAGAGTGTTTATCAAATCCACTTCACTGTTGATACCTCTAATTTTTATTCTCAAGAAGAAAAAAGAAAAGCTTTTTGAACATCTCTTATCCATCTTTGTGATGCAGTCATGCAGCCACTGGAGCGAACCAGAAAATGAGCTACTCTCTCCACTGCTGTATTTAATAACCTGCCTATTTAATGTGTACTTTGTATGATGATACAATTAAGAATGTTGTGACAATCTAGTTTGTTGGGGGAAACACACCCCAGGGAAGTTAGCTCATTTTATAATCCCCTTTTCTTATTCTCCTTGTCTATAATGAGAGGCCTAATCCCCTTTGTCTCCCTGAGGGACTTTAATGGTTTCAGTAGAAAGTTTGCCTTTTCTTCTCTTGGTCTTGTTGCAATGGGAATAACTAAATTTGCTCTGGAGGAGAATTGGTGGTTAAGGTATATCTCCTAATGGGTGGATGTGTGGTATACTTAGTACTACAAAAATTACTGCTCTATAGTAACTCAAATACCAGAACTCCTAACTTAACAATTCAAAAGCTTTCAACCTAGGATCTGCTTATTTTATAGTCTCTTATATCCATCTCACAAATACACTAGGAAGAGAAAGAGGAAAAGCATCTCTAAATACACATTCTCGCTATTGTTGACAGCAGGCCATTTCCCACATAGAAGTTACAAGAAGACTATGGATTTAGACCAGGGGTGCCCAAACGTTTGGGGCTGCGGGCCGGTCACGTGGTCAGGGAGCTGGTCACTATGGCCCAGGGGCTGGATCCAGGCACATTTTACTTCCACTTCCAGGATTGATGAGGGCTTTTTGGGCTGGCTGAATTGGCATCAGGGGCCGGATCCAGCCCCTAGGCCGTAGTTTGGGCACCCCTGATTTAGGCGGACCATTAGATTTGTGTGCATACCAGAATCTAAGCAGAACTGAGGACCCTTCAGGTCTGAAAATCAACCCACATCCTTCCTTTCCTTTCTTCTCCACAGGGGTTTTTCTCTCTCTCAAAACAAAATGATGCAAATGGTTATTCCACTTTCAGCACTGTTGGGGGAAAACTGAAGCCCACGCGGACCTTTATTTAAGTCCTAGATTTTTCTCCCAAAGCTCAAACAGAAATGTTCACAGAATCCAGATAGCTAATGGTAGTTCTGTAGATACAAGGGAATGGAAGTGGCTTTTTATAATGTGAATTGACCCATGAATGGTAAACAATGTTCTATATGTAACCAATCAGAACTGCAACTTAATAACTGTCTCAGTCTTCAGTCTGAAAGGTGTTGCAATGGGCTTTCTGAATATAAGTGTGAGATAAGCAGAAACAGAAATCATTTCTGTTTCTAATCTTATAAATGTGATGGTAAAACTACTTGTTAAATATCTCACTTCCCTTGAAAACCTTTTTAGGGTATTATAAGTTGTTTTTGACCTGAGAACACATGACACACAACATGAATTTTATAGTGCTTATAAACAGAATTTTTTAGCTCATCAAGCCAGTACTGCATGAGTGCAGAAGGAAGAAAATATCCTCAAAACACGGCACAGACATTTTGGATGTCACAATTAAACAAAGGTGTACCAGCCACACACCTGCCCTACCTCTATGGCCAACTATGTAGGAAGAGACTGAATAGATGGCATCAGCTGAAAATGCCAGAAGGAGAAAATTTGCAAAGGAAGAGACAGGAACATGGCACAAGAATGAGATGTAGACCCCAATCAAGCTACTTCACGACCAGAGAGTCATTGTATGCCAGTAGTAGGTCTTCAGGATGAAGCATAGCGTAGAACAGGAAGGAGTTCTCAACCTTTATAAGCCGGGTGCCGGATCACACTCCCTCAGAGAGCTTTGGGGGCTGGATAGCCATTTTGCCCTTCCTCCACCGCATGACATTAACATCCTGTGAGGTACACAGAAAGAGCCTCTTTGAAGACTGTGGTACTTTTGAACCACCCCAGTACCCCAGACAACGACAATCTTGTTTTGCTGGCTAATCTTTCTCACACTAGGTCAGGTGAAAGGAACTTACTTACTTACTTACTTACCTCCCTCCTCTTTTACCTTACGGTGTAGAGCAGTGATGGCAAACCTTTTAGCAACCAAGTGCTCAAATTAAACAGGCTGCTATCTGCGCTGCAGAAGGGCATGGCAAATTCTGTGCTGGGGGATAGGAAGAAGTGCTCCCACTGGACTGCTGTGCAAAGTATGCTGTGCAGAGGGTCGGGGCAAATTCTTTGCTGCACAATGGCATGCGTGCCCACAGAGAGGGCTCTGAGTGCCGCCTCTGGCATTCGCGCCATAGATTTGCCAACACTGGTGTAGAAGATTCCACAAAGGATCTCCATTGGGATCTCTCCTTCTGGTTCTTCTCTCTGTGTTCTTTTAATCAGTTAAATTCAGGTGGGCAGGTGATTGGCCCTCAGCACCCTAGCATGGTGAATGGTTGCCTTCTTAGCACCTCTGTGCAGGCACTGCTTCAGGTGCACTGATTTTTGTGTTCCTTACTCCCTGAGACTATTATTTCCTCAGGATCCGCAGCTGTTAGGATTATATCGCCCATGCTCTGTCCCCCATAGAACTTAGCCACTGCCATAATGATGGTGGCCCCCCCCCCAATGATTACCCACCTGCTGAGATTTGCCTGGGTGCAAACAGTTAAAGCCAAAGCGCCCCCCCCCCCCCCACCGTACACCTCCCTCCAGCCAGAGGGCATGCAAAAGGAACTGCAGAATTAATTCAACAAAAGGAGGTTTCATTTTGGCAGTTTAAAGTCTGCTGTAGACACGAAAGAAGAAGAAAGTTTGCCTGCGTACTCGAGTACACAAATGCAAACTGGACAAAGGATAGCACGAATTGCAAGTCCAATAGTGGGTTTCTGTTTAAGTACAGAAATGGGACTTTCTTAGGGGTGAATTGTAAACAAGATTTTGTAGTTCTGTTCCCCACAGAATCAGAATACACTGCTCCAGCATACTTAGAAGTGTTTATGGCTGCAGAAATAACGAAAGGACATAGAAATAGATGAAGAGATGCCATTCTAGATGATGGAAGGCATCAAACAGTCAGAAAGTAGAGGGAGTAATAAAGAGCAGAAAAAACCGGAGATATGATGCAAAATTATTTAGAGATCCAAAGAATAAAGAACAAATAGTAAAAAAATGGGAAGAAAGTTGGCAGTGGAATGATATAGAAGAGGTAAATTATAACGTGGTTTGGGATACCATGAAGTCTGTATTTACAGGGAAGAGTATTAAATTAGCAAGTATAAAAAATAAACAACTTAGAGAAGTAAACAAGAGGAAATTGAAAAGGAAATTAAACAGCTTCAAGAAGAACATGCAAGGACCAAAAACGTGAAGGTTTTTGATAAGATGCAAAGGTTAAGGATGGAATTGGTTGGGAAAGATATTGAGAAAGTGAAAAGGGATTTGGTTTATTTAAAGAGAGAAAACTTTGAACGCAGTAATAAAAACTCAAAGTTATTAGCAAGAGCAGCTAAAGAAAGAGAAGTAAAATAGAAATTGGAATTTTGATTAGTAAACAAGGAATAAGATGTCATAAGATTTAGGATAAAATTAGGATAGTGAAGGAATTTTATCAGGAACTAGCATTGGTTTGGATTGTGTGCTGGTGGCAGGGATCTGTCAGGGAAGGTGGTTTTTCCCAAACACACAATACACATAATCAAAACATGCACACACGACACACTCACACGACTCACAACCCACAACCACCACAGTCACACACATGACACCACCACACAAAACACATACTCCCACACATAACACATGCTCGACACACAACCCACACCCACCACAGCCACACACATTGCCACGACACAGCAAACCCGCACAACACCCACCCACACAGGACACACCCACACAATATAACCCCACAAACACACAATACACACACAGACACAAAACACACACACACTGAACACACCGACACAACACACTCATGCAAAGCTGCCTCCCCCGTGCCACCCTGCCGCCGCCGCCGCCGCCGCCGCCGCCGCCGCCGCCGCCGCCGCCGCCGCCGCCGCCCTGCCGCCGCCGCCGCCCTGCCGCCGCCGCCGCCCTGCAACCGCTGCCGCCCTGCTGCCGCCCTGCTGCCGCCACCGCCCTGCTGCCGCCGCTGTAATACAAAGGCGGCAGCCAGTGATCTGCCAGGGAGAGCACCTCCCCTGATGAATCACTGGCTGCTGCATTTGCATTTCCTGCTCCACTGTTTTGAAGGTTGTTTCATGTCAACCTTCAAAACAGTTGAGGGGAAATTCCTATGGTGGCAGCCAGCGATCCATCAGGAGAGGCGCTCTCCCTGCTAGATCACTGGCTTCTTCCTTTGTATTACCCCCACCGCTGTTTCGAAAGCTAACACGAAACAGCGGAGGGGGTAATACAAAGGTGGCCGCCAGCGATCCGCCAGAGAGAGCACCTCTCCTGATGGATCACTGGTTGCCATGTTTGCATTTCCCCCTCAACTGTTTCAAAGGTTGTTTCATGTCAATCTTCAAAACAGTTGAGCGGGAAATGCAAACGTGGCAGCCAGCGATCCGTCGGGATAGGTGCTCTTCCTGCTGGATCGCTGGCTGCCTCCTTTGTATTATCCACACCACTGTTTCGAGAGCTAGCACGAAACAGTGGTGGGGTTATTCCAAAGGTGGCAGCCAGTGATCCGCCAGGGACAGCGCTTCCCCTGACGAATCACTGGCTGCTGCCTTAGGCATTTCCCCCTTAGGCATTTCCCCCTCGGTAAGGCAGGCAGGGCCCTGGGCTGAGCTGTTTTAGGCACGCATCAGCCTTTTTTTTACACATGCACCGGCTGTCCCATCGCCTCTGCTCTTGTGTCCTCCTGCCTGATTGGCTGAGGGGTGGCGCAGTGAGGAGGATGCTGGGAAGTGTAGGGTTTTTTGGGTTCATGGGGCATTGGCCCCACTCTTGGCTTCCGGACCCTTGTGGGAGTGATCTTCGGGACTTAAGGTAAGTGTGGCCGGCTCATTACAGGATTGGCTGGATGTGTGCATTCCGGACACGCACGGCCACATCCCATTCTTATAGGTAAAGATTATATTCTAAAAAGGAAATAATTTAGAAAAATTAAAGGAATATTTAGAGAAGCAATTTGGGAATAAGATAAAGGGCCGTGGGCCACCGGGGCCAGGCCGAAGACCGCCACCCAGAGCGCCTCTGCAGCTATGGAGGGCCCTGCCTCTCCATCCCCCACTCTTACCGGGGAGGGATAAAGGGCCATGGGCTGCTGGAGCCATCAGTGAAACTTTTGAGCTGGTGGTTCCGTCACTTGTGGACCTTGTCGCTTGGAATTTTGTAACTTTAATATTGTATTTTTTCTGATTACATTGTTGTTATTGCTGATATATTGTATTTTGTGTAATCTGTATTTCTAACCTTGTATCTTTATATTTTTTGTAAGCTGCTTCGAGTCGTCCATTGGATTGAGGGAAGCGGGAAATAAATAAAAATATTATTATTATTGCTTGGTTGAAGTTTTATTTCTATACCGCCTTTCTTACCCAGTGGGCAACTCAAGGTGGTTCACAGCAATAATATACGTGATACAAAACACAAAATCTAACAAGTAGCAGCAGCAGCAGCAATACAATATTATTATTATTATTATTATTATTATTATTATTATTATTATTATTATTATTATTATTATTATTATTATTATTATTATTATTATTATTATTATTATTATTATTATTATTATTATTATTATTATTATTATTATTATTATTAAGCAGGAACATAAAAATAAAATGGAAGAATGGTTAACGGGGAAAGAAATTAAGGAAGTGATAGCAAAGTTGAAGATGGATAAATCACCAGGAGAGGATGGATTGCCTGCGGAGTTTTGTAAAGAGTTTAATGAAGTTGTGGTTCCAAGACTCTTGAAGTTGTTTAATTATATTTTAGAAGGGGGTTTGATGCAGACTTCATGGTATAGATCCATAACTGCTTTGATCCCTAAACCTGGAAAAGATTTAGAAAAAGACCTATAGACCTATTTCATTAATAAATCAAGACGCCAAAATATTTACTGTAATATTGGCAAATGGATTAAATAGCTTTATGGACAACTATATAAGTAAAGATCAAGTGGGTTTTTTGAAAGGAAGACACATGGCGAAACTAACAAGGAGAGTTGTGGACCTAACGGATATTGCAGAACAGAAAAAAGAGAAAGTTGGATTGTTATCATTAGATATTTTTAAAGCATTTATTCACTTCAATGGGAGACAATTAATGAGAATTAAAAGCTATGGTTTTGGAAAAAAGTTTTAAATAATAATTAAACAATTATATTAGTATGGTGCTGCCAAAGTGAGGGTAAATGATGGCTTTAAGAAGATATAAAGCTTGAAGCTAGAACTAGGCAAGGTTGTCCATTATCACCAATATTGTTTATTATGGCGATGGAGTTGCTGGTGAGTGCCATAAGAGAGGATAAAAATATTGAGGGTGTAGAAGGTAATAAAATTAGTTTATATGCAGATGGCACTTTGATAATTATGAAACATCCTAAAAAGGTATTAGAAAAGATAAAAGTACATTTGAATGAATTTGCGGAAATGACAGGATTAAAACTAAACTGGGAAAAATCTGAAATGATATTTTGTAATATAGATAAAGAAGAATAGAAAAAAATAAAAGATAAATATAATATTCAGGTTAAGGATAATTTAAAATATTTGGGGATAAATATCTCAAACAAATTTGATGAACTCAAGAAACTAAATTATGAAAAACAAAGAAAAGAAACTAAAGATAAAATACAGCAATCTATACCTATAAGTCCAAGGGTTAACGGTTGGAACTTGCTATACATTTCTGCACCCATCCATCCTATTCCATACCAAGCCTCCTGCACTCGCCCGAACTCGGCCCGCAGGTTACTGCAGGGTTGCCGAAGGCGCCAGTGGACCAAGAGCCCCACGAATGCGAAAAAAGGAAAAGAAATTCTCTTCTCAACGTCCTCTGCACCGCGTCCTCTGTACTGTGTTGCGCCTCAGCCAATCAGGCTGAGAGGCGCGAGCAAAAAGAACATTGGGAAACATGGCAAGGCCAATTAAAATCGAGTTGCAGAAAGAAAAAAAAACACATCACGAACGCAAACAAAAAACGCAAAACTCAAAGTCCCAGCATTCTACGCGCCGTGAGCGCACAGAATGCTGAGAAAGCTGGCATGCAAAAATTAAAATTAAAAAACACAATGGAAGCACAAGTCCACCACAGGCGGATGCAGTGCCTCACAGCCTCACAAAACAAACACCCACAAAAAAACCACGGCGAGACACCCGCCGGCCTTCTTTCCCAGAGCAACGCGGAGAAGGGGGACTCCCTCTCTTCCACGCTACCCCACTGAAGACATGGCGAGACCACCGCTGGCCTCAAGATACCTTGAGCCGGGGTGGAAAAACAACAGCAGGCAGCAGTTTGTCAGGGGAAGCACCCTCCCTGGCGAACGACTGGCTGCTTCCTTTGTACTTCCGACACCACTGTTTCGAGAACTAACATGAAACAGCAGTGAAGGTAATACAAAAGCAGCAGCCAGCAATCCACAAGGAAGAGCACCACCCCTTACAGATCACTGCCTGCCAATCTCCGGTTAGGTAAGCCAGGAGAGAAAGGAGACAGAGAGGAGAGAACCATCATCAGGCAGATAGCTCTTCTCTGCCTCCTTCTCCCCCGACCTACCTAACAAACCTTACCAGGGGAAGAACGGGCTGACTGCCGGCTCCTCCTTTTCCCCATTGCTGCATCGAAACCAAAATTTGAAGCAGCAATGGGGAAAAGAGGAACCGACAGGCAGCCCGTTCTTCTTGCAAAAGTACACACCAACAACAAAAACACCAAAATTAATAAAAATTAATAAAACAAAAATAAATAAATAATTAAAAACCCATTAATAAACAAAAAAGTAAACCACAAAATCCACTAACAAAAACATCCACAATACCAGAAAAGCACAGACAAAACACCTAACTACAACTCGAAAATACCTAACTCTAACAACACAACTACCACAAATTACACAAATAAACACCAACGAAATCACAAAAATAAACAAAACCAGAAATAAACAAACCAATTACACACATCTAAAGCCCAACCAAAACAAAAAAGAACAAACAAAAACACCTCCCAGCCCACCACCACCAAATCAAAACAAAGAAAAATCCCAGAATAAATGAAACCAGAGAACTCACCAGCACGTCCTCCCTCCACGAGACCGGAACAGAAATGAAGAAACAAAGACTACTTATCGGAAGATGCCCCACCTAGAGGCCAGGAGAGAAAAAACAACTGAAACAAAAAGAAAACTAACACTATTACTAACAGCCCCACCTGCAGGCCAGAATATTAAAAACAAGTCAAAAACAAAACAGCCCCACCTAGAGGCCACAAGAGTAAAAACAAGTAAAAAAATAACAATAAATCAAAAGTTTACACAAATAACATATGTTAAATAAATAAAGTAAAAAGATTTATAGCATCCTCTGTTGATTTTTAACTGAAACCCCCCTCCCCCCCCAAAAAAGCAAGACACAATTTATAATAGCCCGGCAACACCGAGCAACCTATGCTAGTTTAGAATAAGAAAGGGAGAAATGGGAATTAAGGGCTTGGTGAGTAAGATATATAAAAATTTTAAACCAAGAAGGCCGACCACAAGAAACACTGAGAACAATTTGGGAACAAGATTTGTATATTAAAATTACAGAAGCAATTTGGAAGAACAAATGGAAGAGAAGAATTATGAGAACTATGTCTGTTAGAGTTAAAGAACATAATTATAAAATGTTATGGAGGTAGTACCTGACCCCAGTTAGGTTACATCAAATGGATAATAATAAAACTAAAATTTGTTGGAGATGAAATGTGGGAAATTGCTTTGAACGATAAGTTAACATGAGAGTTGAATATAAAAAAAGGATATCATTAACGAAAATAAATTTTGGAGTATATGGCAACCATTTCTGGAATATATGTTGACTAAAGGTAAAGGTGGCAAGCTGACACTAGATAAACTGAGTTTTTGGAAGTAATAAGAGAAGGCTGTGATAAACCACAATCCTCAGGGCAATGTATATAGAGTGGTGTTTATGTATCTGTATATTTTTTTCTTTTTCTTTTGTTGGTTATGTAGTACTGTAATCTTAACCTATAAAACCAAGGGTTAACCGTTGGAACTTGCTATAGGTTGCTATGCCTCGCCCTACTTGCCTGCACTCACCCTTCGTGCACATGGCCAATCTGGGTCCGCAGGTCAACAAAGGATTGAGAAAACAGGCAGTGGGGCAACAGCCCCACAAACACGAAAAAAGGGAAACAACTTCATTTCCCAACATTCCTTGCGCCGCGCCGCGACAGAGCCAATCAGGCTGAGAGGCTCTTGCACGGTGCGGTGCAAGGAACGTTCGGAAATGCTCCGCAGCCAATCAAAAGAAAACCATTTAAAAAAAAACGCAGCACAAACACAAAGCACAAACCCATAACTACAAGCCCCAGCGTCCTGCGTGCCATGAGCACGCAGAATGTTAAGGAAGCCGGAGCGCAAAAATTAAAACAAACAAAAACAAAAACACCGGGAGAGCACGTCCGCCAAGCCACAGGAACCAAAGCTCCCCTCCCCAACGGCGCCTGAAGCTCCTAATCGGAGTTTCCCCTTTAATGTCACTGGGTGGGTGGGTGGGGGTGTTGTGCTCCCCCTCTCTACTGGCTCCCCTGGGGTTGGGAGGGTTGGGGGGACCAAAGAAGTCTGTCTCCCTCACCCTCCTGACCCCAGGGGACCTGGCAGAGAGGGGATTCCCCTCGCCACACACACACACGCCCCATATTAAAGAGAAGAAACCAAGCGGTTACTTCTCTTTAAAAACAGAGTTTTGGGGGGGAATCCCCCTCTCCGATGGCTCTCCTGGGTCCGGAAGGGTTGGGGAGAAAAACCCCTTTTCTCCACCCAACCCTCCCAAACCCAAGGAAGCCAGCAGAGAGGGGGATCACAAACCCCCCTGATATTAAAGGGGAAACCACAATTGAGATTTCCCTTTTAATATCAGAGGGTGGCCTGGATTCGATCCCCTCTCCTGGGTCCCATGAGTCTGGAAGATTTGGGGGGGGACAAAAGGAGTCTGTCTCCCCAACCCTCCTGACCCCAGGGGACCTGGCAGAGAGGAGATTTCCCTCCCCACACACACACATGCCCCATATTAAAGAGAAGAAACCAAGCAGTTACTTCTCTTTAAAAACGGAGTTGGGAGGGGAAACCCCCTATCCGATGGCTCTCCTGGGTCCGGAAGGGTTGGGGAGACAGACCCCTTTTCCCCACCCAACCCTCCCAAACCCAAGGAAGCCAGCGGAGAGGGGGATCACAACCCCCCTGATATTAAAGGGGAAACCACAATTGATATTTACCTTTTAATATCAGAGGGTGGCCTGGATTCGATCCCCTCTCCTGGGTCCCATGAGTCTGGAAGGTTTGGGGAGACAAAAGGGATCTGTCCCCCCAAGACTTCCAGAGCCAGGGGAGATGGCAGAGAGGGGATCCCCCCATAGGACACCAAAAAACACAAAAACAAACAATCAAAAATACACAAAAACAAACAAAAATAACACCAAAAAACAATACAAAGTAAACAACAACAAACATTTCCAAACACACCCAGCACCCAGCCAAACACCACAAAATCCAACCACCACCCCAAATAAAGAAAAACTGCCAACTCATCACCACACGACCTCACACCACAATGACTGGAAAAGAAATGAATAAAGAAAGAGACTACTTATTGGAAGAAGCTCCACCCAGAGGCCACGAGAGAAAAAACAGTCAAAATACAAGATAACCCCTAACAGCACCACTTGCTGCCCATAATAGTAAAAAAAAATTCAAAAAGACACAACAGCCCCACACAAAAGGCCCCAAGAGTAAAAACAAGTAAAAACAAATAACACAAAATCACAATTTTACACAAATCAAAAACAGATGTCAATAAAATAAAATGAAAACTATTCAAAAATCCTGTGCTGAATTTTTACTCAAATAAAAAACAAAAACATCAGTACACAGTTTAAAAACATTTATTGTGAAAAACATGTACTTTCACATTTTTAAAATTATTAACTACGGTACAACAATTAAAAAAAAACATACTAAAAATATTGGGTTAAATAATTTTTTTGGAAAAAGTATATCATCCTTTATTCTTTGTTTCATCCACAAAACCAAAACACCAAACAAAACTCATCACAGTTTATAACAGGTCACCAAAAAAAATTGTATAAATAATTTTTTTTAAAATTTCAATTATAGACTAACCTCTTCTTTACAAACATTAACAACCACAACAAAAACTTTCCAACACCATTTAAAACAGCCCAGCAACGCCGGGCAACTTCTGCTAGTAGAGAAATAACGAGTTTGCTTTATATTAAAAAAGAATAGATATAAAGAGAATAAACTTGATGAGTAAGAGTATTTACTATATTGAATACAGTAGAGTTTTTATTTCATTAATATGTTTTATGTAGTAGTGTAATTATGTTTTTGTATTGAATTGTTCTGTATATATTTTGTTTGTACTCTCTTTTTTCTGTATTTTTTCCTTTAAAAATTAATAAAAAATTAATTAAAAAAAGAAAGTGAGAAGATGAATGCATGTACCAAACACATTAGCATGAGATACCACTTCATTCATGATCTGACCAAGAAAGGAGTCATCCAGATGATCTACTGTCCTGATAGAGAGATGACAGCATATATCCTTAACCAAACCAGTAGCAGAGGACCAGTTTGAGAACCTGCAAGTCAAGATGGGACTTGGGGATACTGCCATGTCAGATTGAGAAGGGAAGTTAGAAAAATAAAGTGCTACATGCTTCTCCTTGAACACTGGATGTCTGTGCTGAGCATGCTTTGCATCTGCCACTAAAATCAGGGATGTTCAAAAATGTCCCAGAGTCTTTGAGACCCCCCCTTCCTTCCTTCCGCTTTCTTTATTAGACACCTTTTCTCTCTTCTCCATTTTTTGCTCTCCAAAAACAGATGTGGAGATATCCACCTACACTGAATATATAAAAGAACAAAAAGATGAAACACAGGTAAACATTTTTTGTTTCCTTTAACCAAGAAGCATCCAGACTAAACATGTTTCCTTTTTTCAAAGGGAAGGGCTGAGATGGTGTAGATCTCTCCATACTTTTATTTATACTGAAAAGAGATTAACCAAATTCTATGTGTGTTCAAAGTGGTATACATTAGTTTCCCCCTCAGTACTCACAATGATTCTGTAAGGTAGGTCAAGCTGAGAGAATGTAGCTAATTCAAGGCAACCCTCAAAGGCTGAAAAAGTATGACTTGAGATCCATGGCTAAATAGTGGTTTTAGTTCCTTGGATAGTTCAGTGGTTTGGGCAGAGCCAGATATTGAGAGCTCAGTTTCTCACTGTGCTTCCTGGGAGAAGATCCAACCTACTGTATGGCCTTGGGCAAGTCCCAGAGCACCTCAAGAAGAAAGGGAAGGTAAACTACTTCTGTGTTTTCTCTACCTAGAAAAACCCCAAAATGGTTGCCATAATTCAGAATTGACTTGACAGCATGTAGTTATTATTTATTAAGTCCTAGTTTAGCTTTCTTAACTGCCATATAGTATATGACACTTCCCCCTCTTTCTTCTTTGCTTTCTCTTTGTGTTGTTAAGCCTAGTTAGAAACAGCAAAAATGTACGGTACTCCAAATCTTTCCTGTACTTCAGTAGTAAACATCCACTTAATTGGAATTCCACTCCCCAAACACTCAAAGACACTTTCAAAGGAGTGAGTTGGAATAAGGTTCTGGATTTTCTGTTGAATGTGTTTATACATACACCCGTAAACTTTATTAGCTAATTGCAACTTCAAATGCAAAGGCAGGAATTTACATTTACCCAAGAGCAAATAACTTTGTGGCCATTTGAAGTGCAAAAGTGAATACTTTGGAAAATATTATTACTTTATTTGTGATAGAAATGCAATTGCTTATATTAGGCTAATACATTTTAAGCGAATTTTAGCATCTAGAATTAAGCATGCATGGATATAATAGGTAAAGGTAAAGGTTTCCCTTGCTCGAAAGTCAGTCGTATCCGACTCTAGGGTTCAGTGCTCATTTCTGTTTCAAAGCCAAAGAGCCAGCACTGTCTGCTTCTGCAGACGTTTCTGTGGTCATGTGGCAGGCATGACTAGACACCGGAGCACACGGAACGCTGTTACCTTCCCAACGAAGTGGTCCCTATTTATCTTGCTTTTGAACTGCTAGGTTGACAAGAGCTGGGACAAAGAAGACGGGAGGTCATTCCGTCCTGCAGTACTCGGGAATCGAACTGCTGACCTTCCACTTCCCAGTCAGCATCCTAGCCACTTGAGCCACTGCAGTCCCACTGCATCGGTATAGGTAGTGCTAAATACTAGGGGCTAATATATATTTTCCAATATCATTGTTTAATGTTCCTTCTTTCCTCCAACATTTTGTAGCCTTGTGTCTGCTGTTAATATTATAGCACACAGGCTACCTGGTCTCCATTCCTGCAGAAGAACTCCAGTTCAACCTTTGGCTTCTCTGTGTAGGTCTAGGAAAGGATGCTACTTGAAATCCCATAGAGACATTGCTGGGGTCAGTATTGCCATGGCAACAATCTTGCATGCACTATCACTGGGTATATTGTGATAGTTTTTTGTTACTAGCCTAGTGATAGGTAGTAATAGGACTTCCCTGCCTCTCCCTGGAACCCACTCCACCAGCCAGGGATTTGAGGCAGCTGCTTGCGGACGCCATCTTTCCGCCTCACAGCCCTGCCTGCGGGAGGGTTCAAAAGGCATCTGCAATGCAACCCTGGGGCCGAAGGACTTCGTTGCCTCTCCCTGGAACCCACTCCACTGGCCAGGGATTTGAGGCAGTTGCTTGCGGACACCATCTTTCCCCCTCCCAGCCCTGCCTGCGGGAGGGTTCAAAAGGCATCTGCAATGCAACCCTGGGGCCGAAGGACTTCACTGCCTCTCCCTGGAACCCACTCCACCGGCCAGGGACTCGAGGCAGCTGCTTGCGGACACCGTCTTTCCCCCTCCCAGCCTTGCCTGCAGGAGGGTTCAAAAGGCATCTGCAATGCAACCATGGGGCCAAAGGACTTCGCTTCCTCTCCCTGGAGCCCACTCCACCGGCCAGGGATTCAAGGCAGATGCTTGCGGACGCCATCTTTCCACCTCCCAGCCTTGCCTGCGGGAAGGTTTAAAAAGATGACCATAGCTACGGGTCAGAGGACTGTATGTTCTACAGACTTAGGGGGTGGGTTAAGGTTGAGATACTTTATAACAATGTGATTTTGTAATTGGAGGGGGGGGGTTTGTAATATTTTGAAATGTATTTTCTGCAGTGTGTTGTTTCTGATGTTCTGTGATTATTATTATTATTGTATATTATTGTTTTTGTATTGTATTTTATATTGTGCTTCTGTATTCTTTTGACCTGTAAAGTATATAGTATAACTTATGTACAGTGATACCTCATACAATGTCCAAACTTGGTTCCACAAGTTTGGACTTTATACGGATTTGGACTTTGTATGAGGCATGCAAAATCCTAGCCGCGATGCCTCATACAACGTCCAAATCCTTGCCGTGATGCCTCGTACAACGTCGTTTCCATAGAGATACATTGTACTGTAACAGCACAGACTTCAGGGCAAAGTCAAGGAAACAGACAGGAAACTGACAGAACTTTAAGAAATCATTGTCTAAAGGCTAAAAACATTACAAAATCATGTCAAACAACCCTGATTGTCCAAGAACCTGAAGAATGTTGCAAAAATCCCAGGAATGCTTCTAAAAATTCTGACGAAAAAAATAAAAAAAATCCAAAATCGTGCTCAAAACCACTCCTAAACACTCTTTGCCTCATGCAAAACTCACAAGAACAATGCACGCAATGTGTCCTGTCTTTTATACTGCCCAAGCACAATGCAACCTGGGAAAAACCCCAATGCCTCATACAAAGGCGCATGACTTTGTATGAGGCAACATTTTCAAGGAATTAGGCGATGTTGTATGAAGACGATGTTGTATGAAGCGGACTTCGTATGAGGTATTACTGTATTATTGTTTATTGTATATAATGTCTGGATATTGTCTTTATTTCTGTTGGAAGCCGTCTTGAGTCGCACTTGTGCGAGTAAGGCGGGGTACAAATTTAATAATAAATGAATGAATAAATTAAAAATTTCCCCATCTCTGTCTTGCTCCTCTCCACTTCCTGTTTTTGTTTTTCCATGTTTCTCCACTGTCCTTTCCCTCTCTTGGTACCATGCTGCAGACAGTGATGGAGGTATCTCCTCTTGGGGAAGATTCTGTTTTCCTTTTATTCTTCACTGTACAGACTGAATTTATATGCTAAACTCTTTTCTAGAAAGCCAGTTTATTTTTAAGTAGAACAGGTAAATAGAGGCTTATTTAGGAATCTGCCTTAGAGTTGCCATAATTCTCTCCCACAAAACCGGGAGAAAAATATACTTGACAAAAATGGGCGGGTTATCTACAAAATTGCCTTTTTAAAAACAAACTTAATATAATGACAGCTACAAACCACATTCACATTAAATATATCAATATATAAATGAATTTATTTACAACAGTTAATTCTTACTATAAGACGATCTGCTGTACTTCTGAGAAGTTGTGTCGTGGTCAACTCTTAAAGTCCTCAGTTCCAGGAAACACATTGGTCACACTTATTGGGCGGTGGTGTGAGGCAAGGACGTTAAGAGTTGTCTTCAGGTATACTCCAACTCCAGTGTGGCAGGAAATGGCTTGTTTGATGGTGAGATTTTTAATTTATTTCAATGGTGTGTTATAATACACAATCAGCAAGTTTAAAAAATCCGGGACTTTAACATGATTTTTATTGAACAGGCTGGGACAATTTTTCTGACCTTGAATCAGGGACAATCTCAGTTTTCCAGGACGTATGGCAACCCTAATCTGCTTTAGGTATCATATCCACACACACTTGTTCCATTTAGCTCACTATTGGTAAGCAGGAACAGTGGCTCTCCAGGTCACCAGGCAGGATTATTTCTTAGCTCTACCTAGAGGTTGCTGGAGACTTAATGGAAGGTGTCCTTTATGCAAAGTGTGTGCTAGCCCGCTGAGCCGTGGCACCTTTCTCCACCAATAATGTTATGATGAACTTGTGAAGGTTGCAGAGGTTTCTAGTTTGGATCAATGCCTGCATCACATTTCCTTCTTGTGCCTTCTCCTCAAAGTCGTGCTGATGTTGCAAATATGTAATACAATAATGGCAAAACAGCCTTCCTGATATTATACTGGTATGCAACTCAACACCAAGTGTTGGACGGCAGTAAATAACCTGACTCCCTAAAGAGGTCAATGGTTATGGACGGATGAGCCCCTTTAGGTGGGGTGATGGTCTCCCTCAGTGGAAGAAATGCCTCTGGAAACCATCATATTGGGCCCAACAGCAAAATGAGCAGAGGAGGAACCACTTCACTATTCTGATTCCCAATGGTCATGGAGATGGAAGAGGCCATGCCAGATGGACTGGCTGTGAAAGTGCACCTTGTCAATATCCTCACGGCTGCAGGAGTTCATTGCAGTCCCAGCATAGGATGCCACAATACATCCCAAAATTCCCTTTGGAGGCTATACTGAACCCCTGATGGAAGGAGGGGGACTTCTGAAAAGTTTGGCAATGAGAAATAATTTCTGATGAAACAAAACAACCTTTACGACATCTTTATCCCATTATTCTGCATTTGATTTCTCCACATTTTATTACTCTCAAGGGCATACCATCATTTGTGCAGAAATGGGCCTTTGCCTATTCCACTTAAAAGTAAATAGCCTTTTTGGAAAGGAGAAAAAGGTTTCTAACATTAGTTGACTCTGTACTCTGATGATGTGGTAATCTCATCTCTAGATCCTATATCATCACGCAGAGACCTGATGGATATAATTAAAAGTTTCAGCCAAAAACCTGATTGTGAATTGAAATGAAGCCCAGTGCTATGATGACAACTAAAATGTTGCTGTAGTCCCTCTGTGCCAAAATATTTTGAACAGCTATTTTGCACTTAATGAAATGGTGAAGCAAAGATGTAAGTGCAACACATACAGTGGAGAAACATACACATCCTTTAACCCCTCAGGTATACTAATCTTGCCAGGCCTGCTCACATTTGGCCCTTGCCTGTCGGAGAAGGGGATGGATTTCTCCAACAGGCATGGGTGAAGCCACGGCGAGGCCACTGCCAGCCTTCATCTCTGGGGCCACAGGGAGAAGAGGGGCTCCCCCTCCTCCCCAGTACCCCGCCACATTCGGCCCTTGCCTGTCAGAGAAAGGAAGCCCCTTCTCTGACAGGCAAGGGCCGAAATTGGAAGGCGATGGCTTCCTTCCTGGAGGCGAAGGCGGAATGGAGCGCCATTCTTGGCCTTTGTCTCCTGGAGGGAAGTGGTTCACTTCTCTCTCGGTTGGCGGGTGTCGAAAGCTCCGGCCCCCACCAACCAAGAGAGAACCGAACCCCCGATCGTGCATTGGCCGTCTTTTTTATGTGCGCGCCGGCTGCCCTGCCTCCTCTGCGCTTGCGTCCTTCAGCCTGTTTGGCTGAGCGGTGACATGGAGGATGCTGGGAAGCGTAGTTTTTTTGTTTAGGTTCATGGGGCGTTTGCCCCACTCTCAGCGTCCGGACCCTTGTGGTGATGCTCGCATGGTCAAAAGGTAATTGTGGACAGCTCATTACAGGATAGTAGGGATGGGTGTGGCCATGCATGCCAGACACGCATGGCCCAACCCCTCCTTAGAGGTATAGATTGTTTTGGCTATTGTTGTTTGCCACTTTGAATTGCCTTCGGGTCGAGGGAAGCGGGATACAAATATAAAAAAGCTATGATTGTTGGGAAAGGGGTGGGGGCAGTAGGAAAAGAAAAAGACTAACATGAGATCGATCATCTCAACAAAGGTAAAGGTAAAGGTTGCCTTTGCTCAAAAGCCAGTTGTATCCAACTCTTGGGGGCAGTGCCCATCTCTGTTTACAGCCAAAGAGCCATCACTCTGCATTTGCAGAGATTTCCGTGGTCAGGTGGAAGGCATGAGTAGACTCTAGAGAGCATTGATACCAAAGTGGTATCAATTTATCCACTTGTCATTTTTTGTTTTCAAACTGCTAGGTTGGCAGGAGCTGGGACAGAGATGGGAGCTCACTCCATTGTGCAGCACTTGGATATCAAACTGCAGACTTGCTGACCTTCTAGTCATCAAGTTCAGCATCTTAAACAGTAAGCCAGGAGTTCTCAACCTTTTAAAGCCACGGGCCAGGTCACACTCCCTTAGACAGCTTCGGGGGCCCTTCCTCCACCACATGGCACTTCCGGATGTGGTGGAGGCAGTGGGGGCCCACATGAAATGGCACTGTGGACCACATCCAGCCAACAGGCCACCGGTTGAGAATCCTTGCACTAGGCCATTGCTCTTAATTTGCAAGACCTGAGTAGAACTTACTGGAAAAGTGAAGGTTGAAAGTAGTTGGGGTAGGAAGAGAGAACAACCTAATATGAGATACTGTTGGTTTGCAAGATCTAAGCAGAGCTTTTAATTATATGACATTTTGCAGATCATTAACTCATATAGCCTCCACATATCAGAAGTGAGTTAATGGCACCTAACCTCTCTGGAGGTTTTTAAAATTACCAAACAACTGTATGGCAACAAAATGGGTGTAATGTTTGAGATTATGACAGGATATAGGCAAAAATTGAGTAAAACCATTCCTATCCATAAAGCAAGATACAGTAATTCCACACCTTAATGAGTGAGCATCTGAATGTTTGTTCTGATCAATAAAACATCTCCTTTGAACAAACCCCAATTATAAACTTGACAATTCTAATATTTTGCGGGTTCCGCGAGCACAATTGGCATAAAACGGCCCCTGGCAGAGGTTACACCGGTCGAGGAAGGCTCCTGGTCACTGGCCCCTGCCAGTATGGAAATTGGGGAGCGGATTAATAATCATAGGATTGACCTGACCGGCAGTTCTGCTGAGGGAAGCTGAATCGCTAACCTCCGTTAGACATTAGGCAATTACACACTTACAGATCAGCCCAAGCCCGAGTGCAAATAGTGGCCACGTTTACCCTGGTGTAAGCCACGAACAATGGATTTCCCCTGTCAGTGTTTGCCCTAGTTAATTAACTTCCCCAAGAGAGATTCCCCATTAACCCGGGTAAATGGGTGATATGATTTTCTGTCAGATGACGATTCTATCACACGCTGCCTTGAATTCCTATATATGATATGTTTTCCCCTCAATAAACCACTGGTCTTCGCTCCATCTTGCCTCGTGTCGTTCCTTGACCAGTCTCCTCCAGGACCTCACGGCTGCCCCGCGGCCCCAATCCAACATCTGGTGACCCCGACGTGATCCTACCCGAGAGTAAGCGATCAACGCGGTCCGGTTCTACGCTAGAACCGTGTCCGATCATCCCGGAGGACAGCGCGGCAGCCCGGTCGGAAAGCCAGCCGATCGGGAAGACAGCTCCGCGATGAGGCATTTCAGAGAGGCATCCTACAGCTTGCTCCGGCTTTCGCGGCGGCTTGCAGCACGGAAAAACGCGTTCCGCTCAGGGTCGGCTGTGAACCCCTGACAGCGCAGAGGCCACCGAGGGCCCGTGGCGGCAGTCCACGCTCCGAGCTCTACCCAGAGATTCGTCACGCAAAACCTATTGCCTGAACTACAGACGCGTCGAATCGTCCCGAGAAGGAGACTTCAAAGGACCCCCGCAGGTAATATGGGGACTTGTCCTCAGCGGCAACGTCCGTTCGCTAGTCAAAGAATTCATGAGGATGAATTCAAAATCCTGGCCAGGGTATATCAGATAAGCTTTCACAGTGGAGAACTAGCGCGGCTTTTGGTGTTCTTGAGGGAACACTGCCTGCTTTACCCAGAAGCAGGTACGTTATCCCTTCAGCTCTGGGATCAGATAGGAGTCTGCATTCAGCAACCCCCGAAAGCTCCAGAAGGCGTAATTCGCACATGGAGCAAATGTAGGAAACTTTTAGCAGAGGTAGATCCAGTCCGGGTAGAGGTCAAAGAACCCCCAGCGTCTGCAGAGCCATCGGTGCCCACGGCGCTCTATCCGTCATTTCAGTTTAAGCAGAGCAGTGTAGGGAGCTTTCCCTCGGTGACAGCTGCAGACGTCACCGGTGGAATGCATGGAATGTGGAGCGCTGGCGCTTCTCTGATGGGTTCCCGAACTACCAAGAGTGCCCTTCAGCGCACAGTTGAGGAAGAGATCAAGAAGGGGGAATTGCCAGCAGAAGAACTAGCTGAGCTTAGTCAGATTTGTCCAATTCGCTTGGAGATAGATGCCCTCACGGGGCAGCAGCAGGTAGTTCATTCACCAGTCCCGTATAAGTTCCTCATGGCTATACGGAAGGCCATTTCAGAGACAGGACTACAGAGTCGTTTCACTAGGGGCACGCTTCAGCAAGTGTGCGAGAACACGATGTTCATCCCGCACGACTGGAAAGCCGTCATGCGGATGATGCTCAACCCCAGCCAGTATCTTTTATGGGACAGCGAGTATCGCCTCGAGGCTCAGGCAAGGGCTGCCAGGATGGGGGGGGGGGGGCAATAATTCCTGACCAGTTATATGGTTCAGGTGCCTTCGAATCCATCGATGCGCAGACTGCCCTGCCACTCGCCACCCTTCAGTTGTCAGCTGAGATGGCCTTCAGGGCTTTTCTCAAGGTCCCAGCAACTGGCAAAGCGGGCAAAAATTACACCGCAGTCAAACAGGGCACCCAGGAGTCCTACATGGACTTTATCAATCGCTTAGAGGAAGTGATTAGTAGACAGATTGATAACGAGCAAGCCCAACAAGAGTTCATGATGAAATTGGCTAAAGACAACGCCAATCTTGACTGCCGTAAGATCTTGCAGTCACTGGGCAATCGTCCCGACTTGACTCTCACGGACATGATTAGAGCTTGCACCGACGTTGGCACGGACTCTTACAAAATGGGTCTGCTGGCAGCAGCGGTGCAAGGGGGTAGGAAACCCAAGAACAAAAACCAAGGGGCATGTCACAATTGTGGCAAGGTCGGTCACTTCGCTAGGGAGTGCCGATCCAAGAGCGGCGGACAACATTCCGGCCGTTCCAAGGCTCCAACCACCCCGTGTCCGAAGTGTAATAAAGGCTTCCATTGGTCCAGATTCTGTCCGAATTCGGGAAACCGGAACGCGGGCAAGTCTCTGGCCCCGGTCCAAACAGAGGCTTCCCTCGCTCTGGGCGAGCCAGAGCTGGATTAGATTCCAATCACATTCCGGACATTGCGAAGGCGCAGGCCAGCCCCAAGGGTAGTACAGGGCTAGAATTGACTTGCCAGGCGGACATTACATGCGACTTGCCAGGCACAGTCTATCTGGTGGATTCCCAGTACATGGGACCCCTGTCCAAAGGCTTCATAGGCTTAGTTTTGCCTCGTAGTGTAGCAGGAGCACGCGGAATTCTTGTAATTCCGGGAGTCATTGACTCCAATTTTTCGGGTGTTCTCCAAGTTCAACTCTGGACGCACCTACCCCAAACCATTCACAAGGGAGACACGTTAGCGCAACTGATTATGGTTCCTTGTAACTCGCCAGCAGATAGCCAGGGAAGGCTCAGGGACAGGCATATATAAATGCTTGTATACAAATGCCAGAAGCCTCCGGAACAAAATAGGGGAGCTGGAATACTTAGCAATAGATAAGAATATTGATATTATTGGTATCACTGAAACCTGGTGGACGGATGATAACCAATGGGATACAGTTATCCCAGGCTACAAACTGTACAGGAAGGATAGGAAGGGGCAAATGGGAGGTGGTGTGGCCTTGTATGTCAAAGAAGTGATAAAATCGTATGAATTGGAATATCTAGGTGATTTGGAGTCACCATTAGAAACTCTGTGGGTAAGAGTACCAGGCCACAAGGATGGTCTAACAGTAGGCATATACTATTGGCCTCCGACCCAAACTCTTGAGGGAGACTGGCAGTTGGAGAATGTTGTAAAGGAGGCATCCAAGAAGGGAAGCCTGGTTATAATGGGGGACTTCAATTACCCTCACATAGACTGGGTGAACTGTTGTTCAGCACATGATAAAGAGATAAAGTTCCTAGATATGCTAAATGATTGTTCCCTGGGACAGATGGTTGAAGACCTAACTAGAGGTACAAGAATCCTTGACTTGATCCTGAGTAATACTCAGGATCTGGTGCAAGATGTTAATGTGACTGATCCAATAGGGAACAGTGACCACAACTCAATTATGTTTAACTTGATCATAGACCGCAAGTCACTGATAAAATCTAACACAGAGACCTTAAATTTTCAAAAAGGAAATTTCCCAAAGTTGAGGAAACTAGTAAAAAAGAAGCTGAAAGGGAAAATTGAGAGAGTCCAAACACTCCAAGAGGCATGGAGGCTGTTTACAAAAACAATAACAGAGGCTCAATTGGAATGCATACCCAAAAGGAAAAAGGGCACTGCCAGGTCCAAGAGGACTCCAATGTGGCTTACAGGAGCTGTTCGGGAAGTGATCAAGAGCAAGAGAAGCTCATTTAGAAGATGGAAGGCTTGTCCGAATGAGGACAGCAGGCAAAAACATAAATTCTGGCAGAACAAATGCAAGGCAACAATCAGGAAAGCAAAGCAAGACTTTGAGGAGCATATAGCTAAAAATACTCAGAGAAATAACAAAGACTTCTTTAAGTACATTAGAAGTAAGAACCCAACTAGGAAGGCCATTGGACCATTAGATGACAATGGAAGGCAAGGGGTTATTAAAGAGGAAACAGAGATTGCAGAGAGACTCAATGAATTCTTTGCTTCAGTATTCACTGAAGAAGACAGAGGCCACATGCCCAAAACAGAGCCTATCTTCGTAGGGAGGGAAACCGAAGAATTAAGCCAGATAGAAATAACCAGGGAGGAGGTCCTTGCATGTCTTGTTAAACTAAACACTAACAAATCACCAGGACCAGATGGCATCCATCCACGAGTTCTCAGGGAACTTAAAGATGAAATTGCTGATCTCCTAGCCAAAATATATAATCTTTCCCTCAAATCAGGCTTTGTGCCTGGTGACTGGAAGGTAGCGAATGTAACACCAATTTTCAAAAAAGGATCCAGGGGTGATCCAGGGAATTACAGACCTGTCAGTTTGACATGTGTCCCAGGTAAAGTGATGGAAACCATCCTAAAAGATAGAATTAATAGGCACATAGAAGAGAAGGCACTGCTAAAGGAGAGCCAACATGGCTTTTGCAAGGGCAAATCATGCCTCACTAATCTATTGGAATTTTTTGAGAGTGTCAACAAGCATGTGGATAAGGGGGATCCAGTTGACATTGTTTATCTGGACTTTCAGAAGGCTTTTGACAAGGTCCCACACCAAAGGCTCTTGAATAAACTTACCAGTCATGGAATAAAGGGACAGGTCTTGTCCTGGATCAGCAACTGGCTAAGGGACAGGAAACAGAGGGTAGCACTAAATGGACACTTCTCCAAGTGGAGGGAAGTAAAGAGTGGGGTCCCCCAAGGTTCAGTACTGGGACCACTGCTTTTCAACCTCTTCATAAATGATCTAGAGGTAGGAGTAAAGAGCAAGGTAGCCAAATTTGCTGACGACACTAAATTATACAGGGTAGTGAAAACTGTGAGAGATTGTGAGGAGCTCCAGAAGGATCTCTCGACACTGGGGGAGTGGGCAAAACAGTGGCAAATGAGTTTCAACATTAGTAAGTGCAGAGTGATGCATGTTGGGGCAAAGAACCCCAATTACATTTATAAACTGATGGGGTCTGAACTCTCTGCGACAAACCAGGAAAGGGACCTTGGTGTCCTGGTGGACAACTCAATGAAGGTGTCAACCCAGTGTGCCTCAGCAGTGAAAAAAGCAAACTCAATGCTAGGGATCATTAGGAAGGGTATAGAAAATGTCAGCAAGTGTCATTTTGCCTCTTTATAAATCTATGGTGAGGCCCCACCTGGAATACTGTGTACAGTTCTGGTCGCCATACCTCCAGAAGGATATTATGGAGCTGGAAAAAGTGCAGAGGAGGGCAACCAGAATGATTAGGGGACTGGAACACCTTCCTTACCATCTGAGGCTGCAACGGTTGGGCCTCTTCACTCTTGAACGACGACGTCTAAGAGGTGACCTGATTGAAGTTTATAAAATCATGCACGGTGTGGACAAAGTAGATAAGGAAAAACTGTTTTCCCTATCGCATAACACTAGAACTAGGGGACACTCCATGAAACTTTTGGGTACTAGTTCTCAAACAAATAAGAGAAAGTACTTTTTCACCCAGAGGATTACTGGTCTATGGAACTCCCTGCCAGAAGAAGTGGTGACAGCTGTCAGTCTTGACAGCTTTAAGAAAGGATTAGACAAGTTCATGGAGGACAAGAGTATCAATGGCTATAATTATGGATACTTAAGGACAACCTCCGGGTTGGAGAGATAGGCAGGATATCTCTCAATATCATTTCCAGGGAATCCTAAGCAGGCATCTGCTTGGGAATACCCTGAAGGAAATGGTGAGCCACTGTGTGAGACAGAATGCTGGACTGGATGGGCTGTGGCCTGTTCCAGCAAGGCTGTTCTTATGTTCTTATGTTCTTATGACAGCGCAGGGTCCGGGTCAGAAGACCGCTCGAGCGCAAGTGAGGCAGTGCAAGGATACCAGGTCTTAGCGACAGTGGAGTCCAACATAGAATGGAAACAGCGACCAGTTATTGAGGTATTTTTGAATAAAAAATCATTCTCAGGGTTGCTAGATACCAGAGCTGACGTCAGCGTGGTCAGCCGAAGCCAGTGGCTGCAAGAATGGGCCATTGAGCCGGTCTCCGATGTGTGGGGGGTAGGCGGCATCCAAGAAGCGTTTAGGAGCCGGGAGTGGGTGGAAGTCATGATCCCTAAGGCTGACGGCACAGCGGTCATTCGGCCGCACATTCTGGACGTGCACATCAACCTTTGGGGGCGAGACATCTTACAGCAATACCGAGCCACTCTTACCTTCGGGTAATGGCTTTGCCACTTAAATGGCTTACCAACACGCCAGTCTGGGTGGAACAATGGCCGGTAGTGGGGGAGAAATTAGTCGCCCTGAAACAACTGGTTAAAGAACAGCTAGACGCAGGACATATAGAGCCGTCCACTAGTCCTTGGAATTCACCCATTTTTGTCATCAAGAAAAAGTCGGGGAAGTGGCGACTCCTCCACGATCTCAGAGAGATCAATAAATGTATACAGCCAATGGGTGCGCTTCAATGCGGCATCCCAAATCCAAATATGATCCCCGAGGGTTGGGAGATCCTGGTCGTAGACCTAAAGGATTGCTTTTACACAATTCCCTTAGACCCCAGGGACCGGGAAAGGTTCGCCTTTACGGTGCCGGTTGTGAACCACAGTGAGCCCACGCAGCATTATGCGTGGAAGTATTTGCCACAGGGGATGCTCAATTTGCCCACCCTGTGCCAAATTTATGTTCACAACGCACTGGCAAAGTTTCGAAACCTTCACCCCACAGCTCTAGTATGCCATTTCATGGATGATATCTTGGTCGCAGCGCCGCAACTCGGCAGCGAAATGTTTAAAGACCTCCAGGGCTGCCTGGGGGAGAAAGGGTTACTCATTGCCCCAGAGAAAGTGCAAAGAACCGAGCCCTTCTCATACTTGGGTCATCGGCTTCTCCGTTCTTTCGCAGCACCCGTTTTGCCCCAGATCAACTTACAAGACTCAGTCACCTTGGTAGAATTACAGCAAGTTTTGGGTAACATTAATTGGGCCAGACCGTACTTCAGATTGGATACGGATCTTTTGAAACCACTCTTCTCACTGCTAACGTTAGGTAAGCAGCCGGCAGACCGGATACAAATTCCTCGAGAGGCACGCTTGGCTCTCGAGAAAGTCAACCAAATTCTCAGTCAAAGATGGGTGGACAGGATTGCTCAGGGGCCATAGGCCCCGATCCTGAACTTGTACATCGTTCGGGCCGGATCCATGTTCACCGGAGCCCTAGGAGTGGACTCCGAGAGAGGAGCGAATATCGTGGAATGGGTGTATTTACTGAACACCTCTTCCCGAAACATCGTTCCCCCCCAAGAGTTGGTCTCCGTGGTGGTCTACCACGGAAGGCTGAGAGCTAGGGATATTTCAGGGCACGACTTAGCAAAAATCGTGGTCCCATTCACCAAGGAGCAAGTTCAGCAGCTGATGCAGCTCGGTGACTCGCTTCCAATTGCCTTGGAGGGATTCACCAGATGCTTGGCATACCACTTGCCAAAGGACCCCAGACTCGTCTCGCTTCAAACGCAGACAGTCAGCTTGTATGAATTGCTCTCGCTGGTTCCACTTCAGGGGGCCAGAACAGTCTTTACTGATGGGGGTCGCACATACGGTGTCTTAACTTGGCAGGAGGGCCAGACTTGGCGCACGCTGCTAGCTCTTCCACAGAAGTTCGCGCAGCGGGCAGAGTTGGCAGCAGTGAACCTTGCTTTGCGCACCTTCGCCAAAGAGCGCCTCAACATTATTACTGACAGTCAGTACGTTAGGAATTTGCTTCACAGTCTAACGGGAGCATACATCACCCCTGCGATAGACAAAAATTTGCTGAGTTTGTTCCTCACAGCTCAATTTCACTTACGGAACTGCACGGAAGCGCTCTATATCGCCCACATCCGAAGTCACCAGGACCTACCGGGTCCGATTTCCGCGGGCAATAGCAGAGCGGATGCGGCCGCAAAAGAAATTCAGCAACGGTCAGTGTTAGGTGTTTTCACTACTCCAATTCAGAGTCATGCATTCTTTCATCAGAATGCCAAAGCGCTCGCCAAACAGTTTAACCTGCCACTTTCTCAAGCCCAAGGCATAGTTCGCTCTTGCCAGCATTGTGCAGGGGCACCGGGGGGTCCCTCGTGGGGGGTCAACCCACGAGGGACAGAGGCTAACCAGGTGTGGCAAATGGACGTCACACATGTCCCGCAGTTTGGCAGATGGCAGTACATGCACGTTTGCATTGATACTTTCTCGCAATTCGTTTGGGCGACAGCGCAAAAAGGGGAGACTGCTTCCCACGTGGAGCAGCACCTCCTTGCCTGCTTCGCGGCAATGGGCAAACCTCGGCACGTGAAAACCGATAATGCCCCGTCCTACAGCTCTAGGCAGCTGGCCGACTTCATGGCCACCTGGGATATCAAGCATACCTTTGGCGTTCCTTACAATCCGCAGGGGCAAGCGATTGTGGAACGAGTCAATCAGACACTCAAGTCCTACATTGACAAACAAACAGAAAGGGGGGAGCCACCAGCCCTCCCCAAGTCACAGGGTCAGGCACAGCATTGTCTGAACAAGGTGTTGTTCACCTACAATCACCTTAATGTTTTTTCGGATTGCACACCGCAGGAGAAACACTTGCGCCGCTCGGAAGCTCTCCCGCGGCCGCTGGTC
Source organism: Bradypodion ventrale (assembly GCA_035047345.1). Classification (NCBI taxonomy): domain Eukaryota; kingdom Metazoa; phylum Chordata; class Lepidosauria; order Squamata; family Chamaeleonidae; genus Bradypodion; species Bradypodion ventrale. The sequence goes on from JAWDJE010000007.1 coordinate 672,838, forward strand.
CGCTACCGAGTGCCACCGGACCCTTCCTGGAGGGGCCCGGCGCCACTCGTAACCTGGGGAAGAGGGTATGCTGCAGTTATGTCTCCTACAGGTGTCGTCTGGATTCCAGCCTGGTGCGTCAAGCCTCACTTGGAGCCACATGGCGTGGACCCAGACCGACCCGAGTCCGATCCCGGAGATGGAGGACCTCACCCAGACCGAGGGGACCTGACGGAAGAAGCGGCGACAGCAGACGGAGCCGAAGGTCACCTGGGGGATGGTCAAGACCCTTTGCCGTGAGGCCGAGGACGTCGTCCGGTGCGAGGACTGGGAACCAACGCCGGAGAACGTCATGTCTGCAGTTTTTTCCCTGATTACCGCCAACACCATGGCAATCACCATCATCCTGACCCTCTCCCCACTTGCGGGGGGAGGCGTTCAGGCAGCATCTCTAAAGGCCAGCGATCTGATGCCAGGTGGAGATCTCTCTGCCCGGATGCATTACAACCTATGGGAGAGGTTGGCGGGTCTCGTCAACCAGTCCGATTTTTGCCTGAAGCAGGACATTGGTTCTGTCTCGATTCTGAGCACCTGTCTCATCCCAGTGTGCCACACTCCAGACGCGCACACCAGGGATGGCGACTGGCTGGTGAGGCAGATTTTCGGTCCGTTTCTCCCAACAAGTTTCTCAGCATACGCTCGCTGGGGAATGCAGCTGACCATGACTTTGCCGGCTGATGCAGCCACTCTCCACACCCCTCGAGTGGTGGTCAGCCCGAACTATACTTGTGCTCGAATGACCGGCTGCTCCACGGTCGGCCGGATTCGGCGCCGCTGCCTTGACGCTGGCAGCGGCAACTGGACTTGTAATAACCCAGAGACACTTGGTTCTATGTATGCTCATGTTACCCTACCTTCAGGTTGGTTCTTTACATGCAACCAGTACACTTGGAACTACATTCCCGCAAATGTATCAGATTCCATATGTTGTATCAGTTGCTTGACATTGTTACTCCCCACTAGGGATATGATTGTTCCAAGCACAAATGTTTCCGCACCCATACGGCGCACTCGTGCCACCCAGTTAGACAGCTCTTGTGATAGCAACATTAGGGTTCTGAGTCCAGCTGAGTACGTCTCGTTGGCAGTCAGCATACTCGGCGTGTCAGGCTTAGCCGTCGGCAATGCTCGGAGAATTGGTCAATTGGCTTGCGGATTAGCAAAGGCCATTAACCATACCTCCTCAGCGATAGCGCTGCTCAACCAGGAGCAGGCAGAACTTCGCCATGCCATACTAGACAATCGAGCAGCTATCGACTACCTTCTGTTGTTACATCATTTGGGTTGTGAATCTGTCCACAGCATGTGTTGCTTTAATCTCACAGACAATACCCGTAAAGTGCAGAGCCAGCTCACGGACCTCCACACCCTAGTCAAGAATATCAAGGAGGATACTTCATGCGGGTGGTGGGATTCGTTGTGGTCGTGGCTCCCATGGGGATGGCTCCAGACGACGCTCAAAGTGATTGTGGGGGTGATAATACTGGGCACAACAGTGTGTTGTTTCATGCAATGTATTCCCTCGCTGCTATCGAGATGTCCCCCATGGAGGGAACCCCGACACGTCATTCCCACACACCAGCGGATGCCCCTCCTACGCAGGGCCGTCTGTCAGGTCCAAAAATAACAGAAAAAGGGGGGTGCGGGTTCCGCGAGCACAATTGGCATAAAACGGCCCCTGGCAGAGGTTACACCGGTCGAGGAAGGCTCCTGGTCACTGGCCCCTGCCAGTATGGAAATTGGGGAGCGGATTAATAATCATAGGATTGATTCACCCACATCTGACCTGACCGGCAGTTCTGCTGAGGGAAGCTGAATCGCTAACCTCCATTAGACATTAGGCAATTACACACTTACAGATCAGCCCAAGCCCGAGTGCAAATAGTGGCCATGTTTACCCTGGTGTAAGCCACGAACAATGGATTTCCCCTGTCAGTGTTTGCCCTAGTTAATTAACTTCCCCAAGAGAGATTCCCCATTAACCCGGGTAAATGGGTGATATGATTTTCTGTCAGATGACGATTCTATCACACGCTGCCTTGAATTCCTATATATGATGATGTTTTTCCCTCAATAAACCACTGGTCTTCGCTCCATCTTGCCTCGTGTCGTTCCTTGACCAGTCTCCTCCGGGACCTCACAGCCGCCCCGCGGCCCCAATCCAACAATATTTACATATTTATTTGTGCCCTGAAGTAAGTTAATCTTTTATTAGGGTCCCAGTATTTTGTTCTGTCTAGTAATGTCTGTAAATCTTCTTCAAAATAAGCAAGATCCCCCCATTTATATCATCTGTTTTAAATCTGGGAATATTGATGGGTCACCTGTTAAAGCAGTAATACTTAAAAAAAATCATAACTCAAAAATCCACTGTCTACATTTCATCATATTTGGTCTATTACAGCTGTGCCAGATTTGGTGCTGATTTGAAACCCAGTGTCATAGTTCCAATTTTTTTGTTTGGGCTCCTTCAATTTTTAGAATTACCTTGTAGAATGTTGATTTAAGGTGATCGTCCCCAAATGGATTAAATCCCACTGGAATCCATCTTGATTGAGGACAGCAGTTTAATCAATCCTGGCCTGGGGCCGATGAGGACCTTGTGTGCCAAAAGGGCTCAGTACCAGAAAGTGATTCGTGGAACTGGATCCACGGATCACTTTCTGATCGCCATGAGGATAGTCAACATTTGGAATTGGATACAGCATTTAAAGAATAATAATAATGTTGATTTGCTCTGTTGCACTATCATGCAGCTATAATGCCATTCATACCTGAGGGACAGTTCTCAAGAACTCTGATACTTGTCTGTTTGTAAGTCTTGAGTGTTGCAATGATGGTATTACCCAACCTTGAATTTTGTTTCCACTTATGTATGTATGGCTGATTATGGAATAGAAATTTGTGGCTTTAAACTAGAAAAAGAACTTTCCATCTAGTTTTCCTATTTATAGAAGAATAACGCCCCCCCCCCCCAACCAGGAAAAAGATCTGCATAGTTAGGAGATCAGAAATCTATTAAACAGAAATTCTGATACACAGATGGATATAATAGGAAATTGTAGACCATGTACTTTGTGAGTTTATAATGTAGCTGGGATGGATTGCATATTTTAATTTTGCTCAACATTACTGCTGAATTCCTAGGGCTGCAGTAGACCCTCTGTTGTACACCTTTGGAATTTACTAAGTTTTTTTTATTAAAAAAAAAGATATGCATGCAGTAGGGGTTCATTCCATGTCTCATTTCTTGGCAGTACCTCGGTAAATGTCAGACACCCTGTTTTGAAAGAAAATACACATTTCTGTGAGGAAGAGTTACAATTGCCAACAATATTCAAGGTGTTTAAGCACAATTACATCTTGTATACCTCAGGCTTAAGGACTGCATTTAAATGTTTGCTTTTAAAGGCTCAAGTTTACTCCACTTCATGCTTAAGTAAACATGTGAACATATTCTTTTTTTTTTAAAAAAATACCGGATGGTATTTAATATCTAATATCCTGCCTTTTCTGGCAGGAGACCCATGTCTTAATTTAATGCGTCAGAGGATAGTCTCCGAACCATGCTATATCAAGCAAAGTGTAAAGAGTTAACTGTGTGCCCCATTGTGTGCTGATGGTTCCTTATAATTTGCACAGTTGGCACTGTATTGTATCAAATGAATAGCTTTTGTGTACTTCTGCCTATGTCTGCTCTTATAGTCTATCATTTTAACTGCCAAATTTGTAAGTCAAGTGCGTGTTCAAGTAGAACTCAAGAGCAGCTTCAGCCGTTGTAGCTTTCTAGAAGTGCAGTTTTGCTTAAAAATGTAATGAGGACCAAAGCCAATTACGTTGATTAGTCATGATAGCACAAACCAAGTTTTGCATTTAGAGGTGGCATATACTGAAACTGCAGGGGAAACAATAGCTTGTGACTCTTGCCCTTATGTAGATGGGGAAAAAAAGAAACTTTAATTCAGGGTTGCTCATGAATAGGAAAAAACATTCTAGTCAGGAGGCACCCTGAATTAAAGCTTCTTTTAAAAAAAGATTTAAGATATGCACATGACACCATCTTACTGGTGAAAGGTAACTTTTAAGGAAAGAGAAAAAAAAGAAAGTGCCAAAGAAGGACTTCAGTTGAACATCAAGAAGATAAAAATCATGACTACAGAATAACTGCTCAACCTTAACACTGCCAATGAAGAAATTTAAACAGTGAATTTTAAACTTCATGCAGGAAAGCAGGAAAAAAAATAGACTTGCAAGGGCAGCAATGAATGAGTTATAAAATACCATCAAGTGTAAGAATGTGTCAACTAAAGATCAAGATCATCCACACTCTTGTATTCCCACTTGCTATGCACACATGCATGAAAGCTGGACAGTAAAGAAAGTCGACAGGGGAGAAATCAACTCATTTGCAATATGGTGCTAAGAGGAGAGCTTTGCAGATACCCAGGACTGCCAGAAAGACAAACAAGTGGTCCTTAGAACAAATCAAGCCTGAACAATCTCTGGAGACAGAAATGATGAAGCTTAGGCTGTCCTACTTTGGGCACATCATGAGAAAGCCTGTTTCTCTGGAAAAGACAATTGTGTTGGGAATGGTTGAGGACAGCAGGAGAAGAGGAAGACCAAATGCGGATTCCCCATGCCCCGCGGGGCATGGAACGGCCCGCCAGAGGCCACCGCGGTGAGAGACGCTCCCAGCCCGTGGACTCTGCGGGCGCCAAATTAAGGGGGGTGAATAAAATATAGGGTTTGATTCACCCAATTACCGTGACCTGACCTACGACGCTGCCAAGTAAGCAGATAGCTGACTCCTGTCAAACATTAAGTGTATAACTCATCTCCCGGCTCGGGGGAAATCCCTGGCGCAAATAAGCCATGTTTGCCCCTGCCTAATCCCTGAACAATGGGACTCCTAAGTCCATGTTTGCCCCAGTTAATTAACTTCCCTTTGAGGTGTTCCCCATTAACCCGGGTACGTGGGTGAGGTAATTTTCCTGTCAGATGACAGCTTGCCACCGTTGCTCTTTTTCCCCTATAAATGATATTGCCTCTTGCCAATAAAGTACTGATCTGATCCTGTTTCCTTGCCTCGTGTCGTTACTTGATCAGTCCTCCTTCGGGCTCCCCGGCCCTCAGTGGCCCTGATTCCTTCATCTGGTGACCCCGAGACGTGATTTACTCGTGAGTAAGGGACCCTGGAGAGGTCTACTCGCGAGTAACGATCCACGCGGTCCGGTTCTGCGCTTGAACCGCGACCAAAACCAGCCCGGAGGACAGCGCGGCACTCTGGTCGGCAGCCAGCCGGACAGAGAGACGGCCAGCGGCGAGGCATTCCTGAGAGGCATTCCTACAGCTTGCTCCCAGCTTTCGGGGAGGCTTGCACCAAAGGGAGAAACGCGTTCCGCTCAGGGCAGCTGTGAGCCCCTGACAGCGCAGAGGCCGCCGAGGGCCCGTGGCAGAAGGTCCACGCTCCGAGGTCTACCCCAGACACCCGACGCCCGAACCTGTTGCCTGCAAAGACGCGTCGACCTTCGTCCCGAGGAGGAAACTTCAGAGGACCATCGCGGGTAATATGGGGACTTGTTCTCATCGACCAAGTCCGTCCGCTAGCCAAAGAACTCGTGAGGAAGAGTTCAAAATCCTGGCCAGGGTATTTCAGTTACGATTTCACAGCAGAGAGCTAGCGAGACTTTTGGCGTACCTCGGGGAACACTGCCTACTTTACCCAGAAGTAGGTACGTTAACCCTGAAGCTCTGGGATCAGATAGGAGACTGCATTCAGCAACCCCCGAAAGCTCCAGAGGGCATAACCCGCACATGGAGCAAATGTAGGAAACTCTCAGCAGAGGTAGACCCAGTCCGGATAGAGACCCAGAAAACCCCAGTGCAGTCAGAACCATCAGCCCCAAGAAGTCTCTATTCGTCATTTCAGCTTAAGCAGGGCAGTATAGGGAGCATTCCCTCAGTGACAGCTGCAGACGTCACTGAAGGAATTCATGGCATGAGAGGCCTTGGCGCTTCTCGGACAGTTAAAAGTTCCCTGCAAAGAAAGAACTCCATTCAGCGCATGGGTGAGGAAGATCCATTCACGGGGAAACTGCCAGTGGCACAATTAGCTAGCGCCCAACTGCTGTGCTCAGCCCATCTGAAGGCAGACACACGTTCAGGCAGGGATGCTCAGCGCCCACTGCTCACGGAAATCTGCACGGCCCCTGGCCACGCAGGGCTCCAGAGCAGGCCCATTACCACACTCAGGCGCAGAGCAGTGCCAAAACCCCAAGGCGCCTGCTTCCAGTGTGATAAAATGAGACACCTTAGAAGAGAATGCCAATTTAGACCAGGCAGATCTTCACAAGGTTGTCTGGGTACCAAATGGCCACGCTGGCACTGGAAAGGGGGCCCAGGCTAGAAAGGAGGCAGCCATCGCCCTGGCTATGCCAGAAGAACCATCCCAGCAATAGTACCCCGAGTTCCCCCAGGGCACAGGCAGAACCTACTTGTCTCACCTTGGGAGTAGCCCAGAGAAACTTGCCCCTAAGTAAAAGCACCCAGATGGCTGTAAAATAGCCAGCTGTGTATTAGCCATCTCCTCATGTGTAGTATTGGACACTGCAGATCAGGGGAGGAATGTGCGAATGCGTAAATAGATGTGTGTATGTGTGGTGCACCACTGAATGTATGTCTGCAAGAACTGCGTATGATTGCAAAAGCCTTGTCTCTATGACCACAGTATGACTGAAAAAGTGTTCCTTGTGTGTAACTGCATGGTAATGTCACTGTGAAATATGTGTTAAAACAGTTTGCACTCTGTTCATGGGCAGGAGCTATTTAAACTTTGAGGAAGCATGATGAGCGAAACCCTTTGCCTTGCCTGCTTAGCAGTTTGGGCAGGGGGGGGGGGGAATCCTAACCTACAATAGGCCTCCTTCCCTTGAGACTTTTCTCTTTGTCAAAGGATTAAGCCTCTCTTGGAAACCGGTTTTGCAATCAGGAAAACAGATTTTTTCTTTTCAGAAGCGCGATCTGAAAACAAGAAATCACTTCTATGAGTTTTCTTCGCTGTATCATAAGCTATGGGGCCCCTCCCTACGTCTGCGTTCCTCAAACCCCATCTCTGTGTTTTAAGGTTTTTTGAATGTCTCTTAGCGTCTTGGAATCTCACTAGGAGTGAGAGAATTGCATTGTCTTTATGTGCGTACCGTGTTATCATCTTGTAACCTCGGTTCTCAACCTTTTTAAGTCAGGGGCCAAATTCCGGGGCCTCAGGCAGCGCTGGGGGTCCGGACAGTCATCCTGCCCTTCCTTCACCACACAGCCCTTCTTGGCTTGGCGGGGGGAGTGGCAGAGCAACATGGGCCACATCTGGCCCACTCGCCCACATCTGGCCGCAGGTTGAGAACCGTTCTAACTCTCCTTCATTCTCTTAGGAAAGATACTGTTCTGGTATTTTGACTGTAATCAGTAATTCACTCATTGTACCCCTTTCACAGGAAAAAGCACGCAAACATTTTTGCGCTCTGTATCTTCAGAAAATGCTTACCTTTTTACAGGAACAAAATTCCTTTCCAGGCCTTCTTTCTACAGCTTTACACTCCTTCCTTTCACAGGCTCCAGGATTAATTAACAGGAGGACCCGGTTGCCTTGGTTACCTGACCTAATCTGATTTCGTTATGATAAGAGTTGTTGCATTCTCATTGTGCTAACTTCTGACTTGTCTTTCCTCCTTCCCTCCTTTCGCCAGTGGAACTCCCTGCTGGAAATGCTTAACCTGTGTGTCTTTTCATTTTTTGTGTATTATTTCCTTACAGCTGGCACGTCATAGTTGGCTTGTCTTTAATAAGTCTTAGTCGGTCATTTTAAGTATGGCACCTGGCCCACAGCACCCTCTCTAGTGAGCAGACACATTTCGCAAACTCCAGGGCACAGAGGAAGGATTAGTCCCTGAGCTCCCGAGCATGTGCAGAGTGCCACCCATTAGTCAGGACAGCCTAGGACCATTTTAAGAGTGCAGTCAGGTCACACCCTCAATCGGATACAGGCATTTTTAGGCCACCCCTTCCCTTTTTGCTGCTAGTCTAAGCACAGGCAAAAAGCTAAGCCAGCATCTGGCACCCTTCTCACAGGAGCACCAAAATCGCTCCAGTGAAAGTGTGCATGCACACCATGAATGGATGTGCGCAGGGGGGCCTTCTTGAGAAATTTACCCAAGGGAAGCCTGGCGCTTCATGCGCCAAGGTTTGCCATAAGACCCCAGACTCGTCTCACTTCTAGCAGACAGTCACCTTGTGTGGATGAATGTCACTGGTTCCCCTTTGGGGGGGCTAGGACAGTTTTCACTTATGGGGGTCGCACATATTAGGTTCTTACTTGGCAAGAGGACCAAGCTTGGCGCACGCTCCTGACTCTTCCGCAAGCGGGCAGAGTTGGCAGCCATGAACCTTGCTTTGCGCACCTTTGCCAAAGAACGCTCCAACGTAATTGCTGACAGCCAGTTTCCTAGGAATTTGCTTCACAGTCTACCGGGAGCATACATCACTCCCGTGATAGACAACAATTTGCTAAGTTTGTTCCTCGCAACTCCACTTCAGAGTCATGCATTCCTTCTTCAGACTGCCAAGCACTTGCAAGGCAGTTCAACCTGCCACTTTCCCTAGCCCGAGGCATAGTCCGTCCCTGCCTGCATCGTGCAGGGGCACCGGGGGGGGGGGGGCGGGGGCGGGGGGGGGTCAACCCACGAGGGACAGAGGCCATTCAGGTGTGGCAAATGGACGTCACACATCCCCACATTTTGGCAAATGGCAGTACATGGACGTTTGCATTAAAACCTTCCCACAGTTTGTTTGGGTAACAGCACAGAAGGGAGTAACAGCTCCCCATGTGGAGCAGCATCTCCTTTCCCATGGCCAAGGGCGAACGTCGGCGCACGACGTCCGTTGACGCCCCAGCTTATAGCTCCAGGCAGCTGGCCACCTTCAGGGCCACCTGGGATATTAAGCTCACTTTTGGCGTTCCTTACAATCCGCAGGAGCAAGCGATTGTGGAACGGGTCTATCGGACGCTTAAGTCCTACATTGACAAACAAACAGAAAGGGGGGGACAACGTCCCATAGTTGCACAGCAATTGCTATCCTATAAGTGCAAAAACTAACTAACTCTCTCAGAATTTTTTATCTCCCAAACAAGTCTCTTCCCCATGCAGGTCCCAGAGGCCAGAATCAGACCCGGATGATTGCAAAGAGCAGCACCAGTCACTGTCCTGGATGTCATCAGCTGTCCGTCTTCCTTTATGACGTACATCTCCAAAGACATTTCTATGAACATTTTTGCATACTCAGTGCTACTTCTGAGGACCATGCTTTTCCCCAAAACAAGACTCTTCCAAACTCAAGTTACACAGGAAACCCCACCAAGAAGGGAAGCTTCATCTCCGGAAAAGCTGCTGAATGTCTTTTTATTATCTGTAGTTGCTATTATTTATTCATGCCTTGTACAATGCTCCAGTTGGGATTTGCAAGGGAACCTTGAATTTCTGTATATTGTTAATAACGGCCAGCTTCCACCAAAGGAAGCCAGACCGGCCCATGTTTTGCATCGGCCCATTGCTTGGAAAGATTGAGTACCCGGTAGCTGGGAATCCCCAGTTAGTTTCACACCTCCCCATAGGTGCTAGAAAGACAATTGCACAAGCCAGAAGCTGCAGAGATAGCTTAGAATCTCCCCAGGTCACAGTAAGAGATCAATGACACATCTCATTATCTTGCCTTGCTACAGAAAGCAGTCTGAATTCAGACCCACAATTCTGAAAAACCAGGCTGTGGTCAGTATATTCAGCGTGTCAGGCTTAGCCATGGGCAACGCTCGGAGAATTGGCTTGCGGATTAGCAAAAGCCATTGACCATACCTCCTCAGCAATAGCGCTGCTCAGCCAGGAGCAGACAGAGCTTCACCATGCCATACTGGATAATCAAGCAGCTATAGATTATCCCCTGTGGTCACATCATTTGGGCTGCAAGTCTGTCCATGGCATGTGTTTCTTTAACCTCGCAGACAATACCCATAAGATACAGAGCCAGCTCACGGACCTCCACACCCCAGTTAGGGACATCAAGGAGGATTCTTCATGGGGGTGGCAGGACTCCCTGTGGTCATGGATTCCCTGGGGGTGGCTGCAAACGGTGCTTAAGGTAGAGGTGGGGATAGCCATACTAGGCATTACGCTCTGTTGTTTTGCTCAGTGTATTCCCTCGCTGATCTCCAAGTGCCGCCCCAGAGAGAAATTCCGTGACCCGCTCAACAGCTGACGCCGCTCTTGCGCAAGGTCGCCGGTCAGGTCCTTAAATAGAAAATAAAGGGGAGATGCGGATTCCCCATGCCCCGCGGGGCATGGAACGGCCCGCCAGAGGCCACCGCGGTGAGAGACGCTCCCAGCCCGTGGGCTCTGCGGGCGCCAAATTAAGGGGGGTGAATAAAATATAGGGTTTGATTCACCCAATTACCGTGACCTGACCTACGACGCTGCCAAGTAAGCAGATAGCTGACTCCTGTCAAACATTAAGTGTATAACTCATCTCCCGGCTCGGGGGAAATCCCTGGCGCAAATAAGCCATGTTTGCCCCGCCTAATCCCTGAACAATGGGACTCCTAAGTCCATGTTTGACCCAGTTAATTAACTTCCCTTTGAGGTGTTCCCCATTAACCCGGGTACGTGGGTGAGGTAATTTTCCTGTCAGATGACAGCTTGCCACCGTTGCTCTTTTTTCCCTATAAATGATATTGCCTCTTGCCAATAAAGTACTGATCTGATCCTGTTTCCTTGCCTCGTGTCGTTACTTGATCAGTCCTCCTTCGGGCTCCCCGGCCCTCAGTGGCCCTGATTCCTTCAACCAAATATGAAATGGATTGAATGCATGGGGCACTCATGGTGCTGTGGATGTTATTGGATTGCAGCTTCCTTGCTACTGGTTAAGCTGGCTTGCGGTGGTGGGAGGAGTGGTCTTGCAGCATTTGGAGGGTCACACACTCAATTTACTAATTCATTGTCAATTCAATTCAGCTAGAGGCCCGCATATCTAACCATCAACAAATTAAGGAGCTTGAGCTGTTCTTGGACAGAGCGGAGCAGACTATGCTGGACAAAGAAGAGACAGGGCACAGTTCTGAGGGAGAAGGCCCTTCACTAACTCAGGAGGGAGATGTTTGGAGGAATGTGACTCAAAGGAGGAGAAGAGTAGGGGATCACTCTGAGAGTCTGAAATTACAGAATCAATTTGAGGCTCTTTCCCTCATCACACCTGATGAGGAACACACAGAGGAACAACTGGTTCCACCTGATGATCTCTCCTTCATCACACTTGATGAGATCCAGGAAGATAAACAACAGGAACTAACTGAGGTTCTCTCCCTTAATATGATTGATGAGGTGCATATATTAAGGCAGCTGTATTAAGGCAGGGAGAGGTGGCTGCAAAGACCTTCCACCCAGCCCCTTTCCCAAAGGCCTCCTTCGCTGGACCAGGAAGGAGAAGAGAGAGTGCCGGCAGCTGTATTAAGGCAGGGAGAGGTAGCTGCAAAGACCTTCCACCCAGCCCCTTTCCCCAAAGGCCTCCTTCGCTGGACCAGGAAGGAGAAGAGAGAGGGCTGGCAGCTGTGTCAAGGCAGGGAGAGGTGGCTGCAAAGACCTTCCATCCAGCCCCTTTCCCCAAAGGCCTCCTTCGCTGGACCAGGAAGGAGAAGAGAGAGGGCTGGCAGCTGTGTCAAGGCAGGGAGAGGTGGCTGCAAAGACCTTCCATCCAGCCCCTTTCCCAAAGGCCTCCTTCGCTGGACCAGGCAGACGGCTTCAAAAATTGCAGCCCAACTCCAGCCATGGAGAACAGACACTGCCTTTCCTCCCAGCTGCCCCGATGCCGACGCCGACGCCGTGGCTCGCCAATGCTCCCTGCTCGTTCCAGGAGCCTATGCCACCGGCTCCCGGGATTTGGGGCAGGTGGGAGCCATCGCTTCTGCCTCCGCCCTCCCCACCTGGGGGGAAGAAAAAGGAGACGCCGACACCGCGGCTCGCCAACGCTCCCTGCTCATTCCAGGAGCCCATGCCACCAGCTCCTGGGATTTGAGGCAGGTGGGAGCCATCACTTCTGCCTCCGCCCTCCCCACCTGGGGGGGGAAGAAAAAGGAGACGCCGACGCCGCGGCTTGTCAACGCTCCCTGCTCGTTCCAGGAGCCCATGCCACCGGCTCCTGGGATTTGAGGCAGGTGGGAGCCATCGCTTCTGCCTCCGCCCTCCCCACCTGGGGGGAAGAAAAAGGAGACGCCGACACCGCGGCTCGCCAACGCTCCCTGCTCATTCCAGGAGCCCATGCCACCAGCTCCTGGGATTTGGGGCAGGTGGGAGCCATCACTTCTGCCTCCGCCCTCCCCACCTGGGGGGGGAAGAAAAAGGAGACGCCGACGCCGCGGCTTGTCAACGCTTCCTGCTCGTTCCAGGAGCCCATGCCACCGGCTCCCGGGATTTGAGGCAGGTGGGAGCCATCGCTTCTGCCTCCGCCCTCCTCACCTGGGGGGAAGAAAAAGGAGACGCCGACGCCGGGGCTCACCAGCGCTCCCTGCTCATTCCGGGAGCCCATGCTTGTTGCTGGAACCAGGGGGGGGGGATTGTGGATGGGGTGGGAAGAGGGAGAGTTGGTCCTGCCAGCCAGGAAGGAGGAGCAGCATTCCATCTAGGGGGGTTCCAGGGATCCATATAGGTGTTGTGACGGGCATGGGGCGGTATGGCGGGTACCATGGGGCGGGCCGCATTTGGGGAATGCGGGTCCGATGTTTAAGTGTGGTCCCTCATTCCAGCCCTGCAGGTACATCCCTGGGCCCTGAGCAGCAGATCCAGAATGACCCCGCCCTTAGGCTGCTGCTGGTGAATGCCAGATCAGTCTGTAATAAGGCCCCCCTGATCCAAGATTCTATTCAGGAGGGGCAGGCCGACCTGGCATGCATCACCGAAACCTGGCTGACACCTGAGGATGGAGTACCTCTTTCGGACATGTGTCCAGCCGGGTTCGGTATTTGGCACCAGCCTAGAGGTGAGGTGAGGGGCGGTGGTGTTGCCATTGTTGCCAGGGAGTCTTTGGGAATTGCTAGGGCCACTGCTCCACAAGTTTCTGGTTGTGAGGCCCTGCTTCTACGGTTGGGCCCTAAGGGTCAGTTGGGGATCTTACTCCTGTACCTGCCCCCTTGCAGGGTAAGGGATGCCCTGCCTGAGCTCCTCGAAGCTGCCTCGATGCTGGCGTTGGAGTTCCCGAGGCTTATGGTTCTGGGGGACTTCAATTTGCCATCATTGGGGATGGCTTCTGAGGTGGCAAGGGAGTTCATGGCTTCCATGGCAGCCATGGGCCTGACTCAGGTAGTTCGGGGTCCGACCAGGGGCAGTGGTCACATGCCAGACTTAGTTTTCTTGTCGGAGCAGTGGCAGAGTGATCTGAGATTACAGGACTTAGTCATCTCACCTGTGCCATGGTCAGATCACTATCTGGTGACTCTTGACTTTCTGGGGGTGACGCTTCATCGTAGGGAGGCAGGGCCTATTAAAATGGCCCGCCCTCGGCGACTAATGGATCCAGATGGATTCCAGAGGGAACTGGGGGATGTTCCTCTGGATCGGCTACACGATTCACCCGAGGCACTTGTCGACCTGTGGAACAGGACGGCAACAGCAGCCTTGGATGAAATCGCGCCACTGCGGCCTCTCCGCGCCCGTGGGGTTAGGTCATCCCCGTGGTTCATGGATGAACTGCGGGAACTCAAACGGGCAAAGAGACGCCTAGAGCGCCGCTGGGTGAAGACCCAGGATGACTCCGATTGGACACTAGCTAGAGCTGCTATTAGGGCCTACCTAGTGGCGATGGGGGTGGTGAGGCAGCAATACTTCACCACCCTTATTGCCTCCGCTGATAACCACCCAGCCGCCCTGTTCCGGGTAACCAGGTCCCTTCTCAGTAGGGGGAGATCGGTGCCCGGTTGGCAGGGTTCGGCTGAGGACTTTGCTGACCATCTGGTGGAGATAATTGATCGGATTCGTTCAGGGCTGAATCCTGGCGTGGATGGGGAGGGTCGGGGGGGGGGGCACCGGAGCACAGTCTTGCTGTACGATCTGGGATCGGTTTGATCCTGTTGTCCCTGATGAAGTGGACAGGCTCCTTGCAGCTGTGCGTGCCACTACGTGTCCTTTGGACCCCTGTCCCACCTGGTTGGTGAAAGCCTCCAAGGTGGTGACAGGTGGCTGGGTCGGGGCGATAATAAATGCATCATTACGGGAGGGGGTATTTCCTGCACCGCTAAAACATGCTTTGGTGCGCCCCCTCCTGAAGAAAATATCCCTTGACCCAGCTGTCCTTAACAACTACAGGCCGGTTTCCAACCTGCCCTTTCTGGGTAAGGTTTTGGAGAAGGCGGTGGCGCGCCAGCTGCAGAGTGTCCTGGAGGAAGCGGATTATCTAGACCCTTTTCAATCAGGATTCAGGCCCGGGTATGGTACGGAGACGGCATTGGTCGCACTGATGGATGATCTCTGGCGGGAGCGGGACAGGGGTTATCCATCCGTCCTTGCTCTTCTTGACCTCTCAGCGGCCTTCGATACCGTCGACCACGGTATCCTTCTGAAACGGCTCAAAGGACTGGGGATCCAGGGCACCGTGTTGTCCTGGTTTTCCTCTTTTCTGGAGGGCCGTACCCAGTCGGTGTGGTTAGAGAGTGAGAGGTCCAGCCCTAGGCTTCTCAAGTATGGGGTGCCTCAGGGTTCGGTGCTCTCTCCTCTCCTATTTAACATCTACATGAAGCCACTGGGTGAGATCATTCGTTCCCACGGGGTGCGGTACCATCAGTACGCGGATGACACCCAGTTGTACATCTCGGCCCTTGGGGACCCCAGTGATGCTGTTGAAATCCTATCCGGATGCCTGGAGGCCATTGGGGTCTGGATGGGGGCCAATGGGCTTCGGCTGAATCCCAGCAAGACAGAGTGGCTATGGATAAGGGCCCCCGTGTTATCCCGGGAGTTACCATCTTTGGTACTGGATGGGGCTGTTTTGCCCCAGACAGACCCAGTGCGCAACTTGGGGGTCCTTCTGGACTCGCGGCTGCTGCTAGAAGAACAGGTAGCGGCTGTGGCCAGGAGGGCTTTTGCCCAACTTCGGGTGATTTGCCAGTTGCGCATGCTCCTGGACCGGGGCTCTTTGCTTATGGTCACCCATGCTCTGGTCACTTCCCGACTAGATTATTGTAATGCGCTCTACATGGGGCTGCCCTTGATGACCATTCGGAGGCTGCAGCTGGTCCAGAATGCGGCAGCCTGGGTGGTGATGGGATGTGGGCGATATGCCCATGCCTCACCGCTACTTCGGGAGCTGCACTGGTTACCAGTTTGTCTCCGAGTGCAATTCAAGGTGCTGGTTTTGACCTTTAAAGCCCTAAATGGCAGTGGGCCAGGATACGTTAGAGACCGCATCGTCCCAAGAGTGTCTGCCCATCCAACCAGAGTGGACCGGAGGGGCTCTCTAATGGTGCCATCAGTTAGGGGTGCACATCTGTCCAGCACCCGAAGGAGGGCCTTCTCCGTGTCCGCACCAACTCTCTGTAACCTCCTGCCAACAGATCTAAGACTTCAAAGAGAATTGCTGCCCTTCAGGAAAGGATTGAAGACCTGGCTGGCAGGGCAGGTGTGGGGGGGCCCCAAATAGGAACACGGTCCCCGCCTGCTGGCTTATGTAAAGAATTAAGAACTCTCTCTTCTTCTTTTTATAGTGGGTGGGATGGGTGGGTGGGATATGGTCTTTTAAAGTGGGTGGGATATGGGTCTTTTAAAGTGTTTTTATGTGTTTTTAAAACTTGTTGTAATGCCGCCCTGAGTCGGGTTCGGCCTGAGTGGGCGGCATATATAAATATGACTAATAAATAAAGAAATAAATAAATGTAGATGAACAGATTGCAGGAGAGAGGCTCCTTGTACTAGGCGATTCAATAATTAGAAATACAGAGAAATGGATTTGTGATGCACATAATAACCGTATGGTGACTTGCCTGCCAGGTGCAAAAGTTGCAGACATCACAAGAAATTTAGAAAGATTGTTAGAGAGAAATGGGAACGAGCCAGTTGTCATGGTACACGTTGGTACCAATGATGTTGGGAAGGCCAAGCAGTCTGTCCTGGAAGCCAAATTCAGGTTGTTAGGAAGAAGATTGAAGTCCCGGACTTCCAAGGTAGCATTTTCAGAAGTACTGCCTGTCCCTCGCGCAGGACTTACCAGGCAGGCAGAGCTCAGAAGCCTCAATGCGTGGATGAGGTGGTGGTGTCGAGAGGAGGGCTTCAGATTTGTCAGGAAATGGAGAACATTTTGGGACAAGCCAAATCTGTTCAGGAGGGATGGGTTGCATTTGAACCATGATGGGACCAGATTGCTGGCACTCAACATCAAAAAGGCTGCAGAGCAGCTTTTAAACTGATAACTGGGGGAAAGCTGACAGGAGCTGGGCAGCATCCGATTCGGGAAAGTATGCACTTGAGTAGTGAGGAGGATGCAAAAATTACTGAGCAGAGCAAGGAGCTAGTCACCAGCACTCTAGCAGAAGGATGCAAGAGGCAGTCTAACAATGCAACTGGACTCAAAAGACTGTATCAGGAAAGCATATATAAATGCTTGTATACAAATGCCAGAAGCCTCCGGAACAAAATAGGGGAGCTGGAATACTTAGCAATAGATAAGAATATTGATATTATTGGTATCACTGAAACCTGGTGGATGGATGATAACCAATGGGATACAGTTATCCCAGGCTACAAACTGTACAGGAAGGATAGGAAGGGGCAAACGGGAGGTGGTGTAGCCTTGTATGTCAAAGAAGTGATAAAATCGTATGAATTGGAATATCTAGGTGATTTGGAGTCATCATTAGAAGCTCTGTGGGTAAGAGTACCAGGCCACAAGGATGGTCTAACAGTAGGCATATACTATCGGCCTCCGACCCAAACTCTTGAGGGAGACTGGCAGTTGGAGAATGTTGTAAAGGAGGCATCCAAGAAGGGAAGCCTGGTTATAATGGGGGACTTCAATTACCCTCACATAGGCTGGGTGAACTGTTGTTCAGCACATGATAAAGAGATAAAGTTCCTAGATATGCTAAATGATTGTTCCCTGGGACATATGGTTGAAGACTCAACTAGAGGTACAAGAATCCTTGACTTGATCCTGAGTAATACTCAGGATCTGGTGCAAGATGTTAATGTGACTGATCCAATAGGGAACAGTGACCACAACTCAATTATGTTTAACTTGATCATAGACCGCAAGTCACTGAAAACATCTAACACAGAGACCTTAAATTTTCAAAAAGGAAATTTCCCAAAGATGAGGAAACTAGTAAAAAAGAAGCTGAAAGGGAAAATTGAGAGAGTCCAAACACTCCAAGAGGCATGGAAGCTGTTTACAAAAACAATAACAGAGGCCCAATTGGAATGCATACCCAAAAGGAAAAAGGCCACTGCCAGGTCCAAGAGGACTCCGATGTGGCTTACAGGAGCTGTTCAGGAAGTGATCAAAAGCAAGAAAAGCTCATTTAGAAGATGGAAGGCTTGTCCGAATGAGGACAGCAGGCAGAAACATAAATTCTGGCAGAACAAATGCAAGGCAACAATCAGGAAAGCAAAGCAAAAAAGCTAAAAATACTCAGAGAAATAACAAAGACTTCTTTAAGTACATTAGAAGTAAGAACCCAACTAGGAAGGCCATTGGACCATTAGATGACAATAGAAGGCAAGGGGTTATTAAAGAGGAAACAGAGATTGCAGAGAGACTCAATGAATTCACTGAAGAAGACAGAGACCACATGCCCAAAACAGAGCCTATCTTTGCAGGGAGGGAAACCGAAGAATTAAGCCAGATAGAAATAACCAGGGAGGAGGTCCTTGCATGTCTTGTTAAACTAAACACTAACAAATCACCAGGACCAGATGGCATCCATCCACGAGTTCTCAGGGAACTTAAAGATGAAATTGCTGATCTCCTAGCCAAAATATATAATATTTCCCTCAAATCAGGCTTTGTGCCTGATGACTGGAAAGTAGCGAATGTAACACCAATTTTCAAAAAAGGATCCAGGGGTGATCCAGGAAATTACCGACCTTTCAGTTTGACATGTGTCTCAGGTAACGTGATGGAAACCATCCTAAAAGATAGAATTGATAGGCACATAGAAGAGAAGGCGCTGCTAAAGGAGAGCCAACATGGCTTTTACAAGGGCAAATCATGCCTCACTAATCTGCTGGAATTTTTTGAGAGTGTCAACAAGCATGTGGATAAGGGGGATCCAGTTGACATTGTTTATCTGGACTTTCAGAAGGCTTTTGACAAGGTCCCACACCAAAGGCTCTTGAATAAACTTACCAGTCATGGAATAAAGGGACAGGTCTTGTCCTGGATCAGCAACTGGCTAAGGGACAGGAAATAGAGGGTAGCACTAAATGGACACTTCTCCATGTGGAGGGAAGTAAAGAGTGGGGTGCCCCAAGGTTCAGTACTGGTACCACTGCTTTTCAACCTCTTCATAAATGATCTAGAGGTAGGAGTAAAAAGCAAGGTAGCCAAATTTGCTGACGACACTAAATTATACAGGGTAGTGAAAACTGTGAGAGATTGTGAGGAGCTCCAGAGGGATCTCTTGACACTGGGGGAGTGGGCAAAGCAGTGGCAAATGAGCTTCAACATTAGTAAGTGCAGAGTGATGCATGTTGGGGCAAAAAACCCCAATTACATTTATAAACTGATGGGTTCTGAACTCTCTGCGACAAACCAGGAAAGGGACCTTGGTGTCCTGGTGGACAGCTCAATGAAGGTGTCAACCCAGTGTGCCTCAGCAGTGAAAAAAGCAAACTCATTAGGAAGGGTATAGAAAATAAGTCAGCAAGTGTCATTTTGCCTCTTTACAAATCTATTGTGAGGCCTCATCTGGAATACTGTGTACAGTTCTGGTCGCCGTACCTCCAGAAGGATATTATGGAGTTGGAAAAAGTGCAGAGGAGGGCAACCAAAATGATTAGGGGACTGGAACACCTTCCTTACCATCTGAGGCTGCAACGGTTGGTCCTTTTCACTCTTGAACGACGGCATCTAAGAGGTGACCTGATTGAAATTTATAAACTCATGCACGGTGTGGACAAAGTAGATAAGGAAAAACTGTTTTCCCTATCGCATAACACTAGAACTAGGGGACACTCCATGAAACTTTTGGGTACTAGTTCTCAAACAAATAAGACAAAGTACTTTTTCACCCAGAGGATTACTGGTCTATGGAACTCCCTGCCAGAAGAAGTGGTGACAGCTGTCAGTCTTGACAGCTTTAAGAAAGGATTAGACAAGTTCATGGAGGACAAGGGTATCAATGGCTATTGTCATCATGGCCAGGATCCTCCAGGTTCCAGTCCAGCACTCCAAAGACTAGACTAGACTCACTTTCTACTCTAGTGAAATATTGATGCCTTCAGTCCTAAAGCAAACTTTTACAACAACAAAAATGCTTTTGGGTTTGAATCTATATCTTCTGCCGCCGCCACCATGTGTGCACGGTAAACTCTTTTGGTTGAAATCCCTAAGGAGGAGGGCCAAAGGTGGACCCTGTGGGGGGAGATATAACCCAGAGATACACGCACACACACGAGCAGACACAGAGACACTCTCTGGAATGCTGTGCTTTTAAGCTTGCCAAAATGTGGACGCTTGGGAGAAAGGGAGGCCTATGGCTTATGGGTTATTCCTGGAACATGAAGCTTGCTTTATTTCTGCTTTGAAATGCTTTCTAAGTTATGGCTGCACTGTATCCTGAATCTTGCTATGCTTTCAATACACTTATAAAATGCCTGAAGAGACTAGGAGTGCTTAATTGGCTTGATGCTACCGTATCTACAGATATCAAAATGCCTGGGTTTTCCAGCCAGGGAGCTGCAACTCAGAAGAACAATAGGGCCTACTCAAGAGTAAGGCACCATATTGTTACAGGTGATGGTCCCCCTCAGTGGAGAAAATGGCACTGGAAACCATATTGGGCCCAATGGCAAAATGAGCAGAGGAGGAACTACTTCATTCTGATTCCCAATGGTCATGGAGGTGGGAGAGGCCACACCAGATGGACTGGCTGTGAAGGAGCACCTTGTTAATATCTTCAAGGCTGTGGCAGTCCATTGCAGTCCCAGTGTCAAATCCTGCATGTCTCATTTCATACGCATCGCAGGAAATGGCTCCATGAGCATAGTATGTGGGTGATTTTATGGCAAGCTGGGATCCACCCTAAACAAATTCATGCCAATGGAAAACGATCTTCAGGAAAAAAAATGTATACTCAGACACAAGTAGCAGCTGACG
The DNA here is from genome assembly GCA_035047345.1 of Bradypodion ventrale. Taxonomy (NCBI): domain Eukaryota; kingdom Metazoa; phylum Chordata; class Lepidosauria; order Squamata; family Chamaeleonidae; genus Bradypodion; species Bradypodion ventrale. The sequence goes on from JAWDJE010000007.1 coordinate 693,271, forward strand.
AGGAGGAGAGATTGTTTAACATGGAACATCCATTTGGGTGGCTTTGCTTTTTGGGATGTAAAGATTAGACAGGTCCTTGTTTTCCCCAGATAAGTAATCAGTATGGCCAAGGTCAACAAGACTGACAACCTGCTGCATGGAAGTATATAGGCACAGCAGTATTCAAGAAATCCACTGCTGCTGCAGTTGGGGAATCTGTTGGGTGGACCTAATAATTTTAGGATGTAATTACAAAGCAGTACACTGCATAACTGAATATAACAAACAAGATTGTAAAAAAGATCTTACAAAGGAATTTACTCAGAGCAAATCCTTGCAGTCATATTTTATTATCCATTAGAATGTAACTTGGTTTTTATAATATTGAGGAAAAAACCTTCTTAAATGTTATAGTAGTACCACAATTGAACCAACTACCTCAAGAGGTGGTGAGCACTCTATCACTGGGGGCACTTAAGAGAAAATTGAATAACTATCTGTCAGCTTGGCTTTGATTTGGATTCCTGAATTGAGCAAGGGGTTGGATTCAATGGCCTCACGGCCCCCTCACAACTTAATTATTCTTTGATACTAAAACTTGATCTTTACAAAACAATTGTTTCCCCATTAATATCCCTTTTTATAAAGTGAAGGCTTTTGATAAAATAATACTATTTTATTTGCATGAATCTTAGGAAATTTCTTTCTTTCTTTCTGTGTCTGGGGAAAAATATATTTCGTTCTTTTCTCTGAGTTCTTTACTTATAGGAGGTTAAATAGCATTCATCCAAATATAGAAGTTCCAAGGGGGAACATTTCAAAGTAACAGATCCAGCTTGATGACAGATAATATTTTTTTAAAAAAACAAAACCAATTAAGGTCTCTATCCTCATGCTATTTGTTTGAGTAGCATGCTGAGCAAGAAAGAATGGCAAATGCTGACCTTCAGTATTGAATGGATTCATTTTCATGCTTTCAAACTGACCACAGGCCATTGAGTTGCATTGTTTTAAAAGGCAGGAGATTCCTTTAAGGAAAGAGCTGTGTACTTTATAGAGCTATTGGGAGACTGCAGGGAATCTCACTCTGGTTATGTGCTCTTCCATCACATAGTTTTATAACCTGCCTAAGTGTGCTTAAAAGGGATGACATACTTAGAGCAGAATTGAATAGCATCTGTTTGAGATCTTGCTCACTTTCTTGGCTTTTTTTTTGCTCTCAAACATAAACCCATTTGCAGGTACTTCAGCAGCATACTTTATTTATGATGGGCCTGTCTTGACTGCCTATTTAGGTGCAGTCTGGAATCGGATCTGCCACAGAAGTGTTGGGGTGGTGGTGAAGTAGGGGGAGCAGGAATGATTTCATTTCACACACTCCTCCTGTCTGACCAGAAAGCAACTCTTTGCCTTCTTCCCCTGAACATCTATGAATGGTTGGGGCAGTGAAATTTTGTTTTCGTGTCTGTAGATCAGGGGTTATCAACCTTTTCAAGACGAGGGCCGAGTCACACTCCCTCAGACAGCTTGGGGGACCAGATGGCCATTTTGCCCTGCCTGCATGATGAGGGCAGTCTGTACATTAAAAAGGAACCACACATAGAACTTCCAGGTGTGGTGGAGGCGGCAGGAGCCCGCATGAAATGGCACTGAGAGCTGCATCCAGCCCACAGGCTGTAGGTTGAGAACCCCTGCTGTAGATCATTGCTGCAATGATGCAGCCCTTTGTTTAAATAATAATAATAAAAAAACCTTTGTCCCTGCATTTGCCGATCAAGAACCTGTCCACAGCTATGGTTCTGACTGGTAATACAGGGACAAAGAAAGAAAACTTGAAAATAGAGAAGCCCCACCCAAGTAGATAAATAGAAACCACTTTGGTGGGAAGGTAAACAGTGTTCCATATATTTTGGTGTCTAGGCATGCCTGCCACATGCCCACGGAAACATCTGCAAATTTGCTGGGTCTTCTGCTATAAACACAGATGAGCACTGAAACCTAGAGTCGGATATGACTGACTTTCAAGCAAGGGTAATCTTTATCTTTACCTTTACCTCTCAATGGGACGATCAGGCTCATTCTCTTGTATTTCTATGCAGGGATATGTGTTTTTGACATATACTGCCACTTCACCTCCCTTTTTGAAAAATATGTATTCTTCAATTGTTGTGTTCCATTTGTAGGAGTGATCCCATCAAATTATAGTTATTCCTATTAAATCAAGTCATATTTTCCCTCCTAAACCAAGATTTCTAATTCTTTTTGGTATTTTTTGCATACTCCTTTCATACAAATTTGTATATAGACACAGGAAATTGTGTGATTTGTGGTCTACTTTCCTTTCTACATTTTTGTGAAGATTTTTTATTGTTGGTCCCTATTTGAGATATTTGGTCTGTTTGGTCTTTCTTTAACTCTGAGCTTACCTCTCCCCTGCTCCTTAGAAGGACAAATAGTAAAGATGAAGCTAAAGTACTTTGGACATCAAATGAGAAGAGAGGATTTACTTGAGAAAGCCTCGATGCTGGGAAAGGTGTAGGGCAAAAGAAGAAGGGGTGGCCAAATATGAGATGGCTAGATGGGCCGGTTGAGGAGGATGATGGAGAACAGAGGTGCCTGGCGGGCAATGGTCCATGCGGTCATGAAAAGTCAGAATCGACTGTGAGACTGAACAACAAATAACAAGGGATACTCCTACTACAACTACAACTACTCTTTTTTTCCTTCTTTTTGTAGAGTGTGGGTTCAGTGTCTCTACTTTCTTGAGCTTCTGGCTCTTTCATGTCCTCCCAGGTAGGGTGTGCAAATGTATCCTGTTTGTTTTCTAGATTCTTAACTTATGAGCTATATCGTTGGACATGTAACATGAGAATATCATGTAAATATACATACATATACATATACACTCCCCTCACTGCGAGCCCACAGTCAATGCTGGACTGTTTCCCAGGCATGAACCCCAAATCCAAATGTCCAGTACTGACGAACTTCGACTGTGTTGTTCAGTTCATGGGCTCTAAATTAGCCAGTTCATATGGTCTATGGGATCTCTGCAAGTATGTTCCAACTGCGGGAACCATTCACAATATAATCATGGGAAAGAGCCAAATCCAGCTGCTGGTATCCGAAAGGTGGAGTGCACTCGAGCAGTTACCAAATGGTTTCAATGCCCCTCCGGTAAGCGGACATTTCGAATGACTTTCTCAAGAGTCTAAAAGTTAATAAACACAACACGAAAAATGCTAAAAACATTCTTACGACAGTGCAATGCTAAGAGTAGCTACAAATACAGTACACTAAGCTAAACCAATTAATAAACCAATTAATAGAATACGGACAGGACACGTACCTAGAAGATATTCATACAGCGCGTATAAGCCTCCATGGTATTTTTCTTACTGTGTTAACGCGTTGCTTTACCTAGAAAGACTTTTGAATTTATATCCTTCAATGGTAATTATTCTCATGTGAGGCTAATAAATCTGGAACTATCTCATCGTTGATGCTAGCCATGCTCTATGTTCTTAAAGGCACGGAAGAGATGACTATGAACTGAAAAGAAAGACTGTAATTACAGAAATGCAGACAGGTCCCAATCTGTGTTCAAACCATGAGGTGCTAGAGTCTGAAAGTGGTGAATGTAGAACGCCTCTCTTTGTAAAAGGAAGCGTTCGACGTTGACCACCTGATGTTTGTTGGCAGGTAAGTTTCGAGCACTACGATCTTAACGTCTTTATGTGTGTGCTTTTTTTCCAACAAAATGGTTAACTAGGGGAGTGGTGACGATCTGATTCTTGATACGAGAGAGGTGTTCTCCTAAGCGTACCTTAATAGGGCGTCTGGATTGTCCGACATATGCCAACTGGCATGAACAGACGATCATGTAGATGGAATCACTCGTGTTGCAATTTGAGAAACCCGTAAGATCTAGAGCAAAGTTGCTCCCGGGTAAGTGCACATGATTAGTGCGCCACATATAGGCACAAAACTTACAATGTCCACATGAGTGATGTCCTCTAGGGCCTCTTGGAGAGATTGTTTTTCGTGGGACAACGTCAACTCGAGAGATTAGACTTGCAATAGTATTGGTTTTCCGGAAACCTATAGTGGGTTGTTGCTGGCAACCTGGTATTGAGTCAAGGATGTGCCAGTGCCTCAAGATGATGTTTTTAATTTTATTCGCTAAAGGGGTGTAATCTAAGGACCAGAATAAGGCCGAACGACCCTGGGATGTTCCTGTGCCATCCCCAAGTAAAGTTCTCCTGGGGCGTGCATTGACCTTGTTACGAGCTGTCTCGATGATATCCCTAGGGTAACCTCTGTTCCTTAAAGTGGTGGTTATTTTATTCGCCACGATGGTGTAGTCCTGATTCTGCGTAGAGTTCCGTTTAGCCCTTAGTAATAAGCTATACGGAATATTAGCCTTAAGATGATGTGGATGAAAAGAGTTAAACTGTAAGTATGCAAAGCGATCTGTTGGCTTATGGTAAAGTTTCATTTGAACTTTGCCATTCCGAATAAACACTGTAAGATCCAGAAAAGGTAGAGAGACAGGGTCCGTGGTGTGTGTAAACTGCAATTTGTTGTGTTGAAGATTCATCCATTGACAGAAGTCTGCAACAGAAGTATGATCTTTGAAAATGAAAAACAAATCATCTATGTACCGTTTATAGCAAATAATGTCCGAAAAGTAAGGGTTGACAGAAGGATCGAGAATAAAGGTTTTGTCAAAGTGACACATGAAAATATTGGCAACGGAAGGTGCGAAATTCGAACTCATAGAAACACCTTGGATCTGCAAAAAATAAGAGTGCTCAAACCTAAAAAAATTGTGCTCAAAGCATATGTCTAAAAGATCTAACAAAAAATCTGAAGGAGGAAAATTGTCTTTGCGAGAGTCGAGGAGATGTGTAATGAGGGAACGGGCTTCTGCAAGCGGGATATTGGTATACAATGATGTCACATCCATTGTGAGAAGTACGGCGTTGGGGTGGGGGGGACTATAAAATTTTCCAATAAATGAATAAAGTGTGATGAGTCTTTAACATAAGATGGAGTATCTGTCGCAAATGAATGAATGTGATGATCAATATATTTAGCTATGGGCTCTAAAAATGAATTATTTGTGGAAATTATTGGTCTGCATGGAATAATGTCAGTGTTTGATGAAAATTTATGAACTTTGGGAAGTAAATAAAATATAGGGACTCTGGGAAATTTATTGAAAAGGAAACGAAATGTGCTTTCTGTAATGTATTCCATAGCTAGCCCTCCTTGTAACACAGTTGTAATTATATTGGACACGTGCGGCGTGGGGTTATTATCCAATCTTTCATAACATTCGGTGTTGGAAAGTTGCGTCCAAGCTGCCTTCAGGTAATCTTTTTTGTTAAGCAGCTGGACTTGGATACCAGCTGCTGGACTTGGCTCTTTCCCATGATTATATTGCGGATGGTTGGAACATACTTACAGAGATCCCATAGACCATACGAACTGGCTAATTTAGAGCCCATGAACTGAACAACACAGTCGAAGTTCGTCAGTACTGGACATTTGGATTTGGGGTTCATGCCTGGGAAACAGTCCAGCGTTGACTGTGGGCTTGCAGTGAGGGGAGTGTATATGTATGTGTATGTATATTTACATGATATTCTCATGTTACATGTCCAACGATATAGCTCATAAGTTAAGAATCTAGGAGTAAATAGTAATAGTCTTGTAGTATTTGCACAGTTATATTTAATACACTTTGCTATTTTATATTTGTTGTTCTGGGTGTGTTGTTCCGTCCATTTTGTCTTTACACCCCAGCCGCTTCACCGTGTCCTGTTTGTTTTCTGCATGCTGTCCACTAGGTCCCTCTTCAAGAATGCAAGCGCGGCGCCAAAATGGCCGCCGCGCCCTTTGCGGGCCCCCCCCCCACAGGACAGAGAATCCGGGTAGTTAGGGGCGTGGCCAGCTCCCTTATAAAAGGGGTGGCCACGAGGCAGCCGAGCTGCCATTTTACCTCAGCGACGGAGCGGAGAAGTCTTTTCCCCTGTGTCTCCGTCGCTCTTTACCTTACCGGGAAGCCTTTTGGTAGCGATTTTCCTCGTTGGCTTCCCTTTGCTTCAGTGGAGAGGCCTTTGAAGAAGAAGGCAGCTTCGAGTGCAGCTTGCGCTGTTAGGAGGCGCAACCCAGGTTGGAGGACCGCGGTCCCGCCTCCTCAGCATCCGTTTTTGCAGGCCCCTGCCGGGGTCGGCTGAATGGGGTCTATTGCCCCTGCGCCCGGAGTGGGCGACCAGAGTGCGGGCGCGGAAGGGGTTCCGGCCCGCGGCCCGCGAGCGGTGGACACCGCTCCTGCGTCTGCCCACCCTGTTCCTACTCCTTTTGGGTCGCAGCCTCCCCTGGGCCCTCTAGCCTTGGGGGGGTGGTGCGGCTCCCTGCCTTGGTGGGTTTCTTCACCGCCCCTGCCGGGCTTCGGTGCTGGCCAATGGCCATATTCGCCTCTACCACGCCTGGACCGGGCGGGCCGGCCGGCTCTTCGCTCCAGTCAGGCGGGCGCCCCCTTCGGGGTCCCCTTTTGAGACGCTGTCGGCAGAAGGACAACAGCTGGCAGGGAGGGTTGAGCTGCTGCAGGCGCGTGGCGCGGTTTCGGCCACTGCCTCGCGGCTCCCCGGCCAGCAGCCAGGTGCGGGTCAGGTCCGGTGATGAGCTCTACGTCGGTCGTGAGCTCCGACGCCCCCAGTGGGCCGGAACCCCCGGTGGGGGCGGCCCGCGGGGGTGCAGCATGTGAGTATACGGTGCAAGCGAGTACATCCACACACATGCCCAATATGGGGGGGGCCTTTCAATGGCCTTGGCCTTGCGCGGGTGGTGCGGGGGCCACGCTGTTGGCACCCCACCCGGCAACGACGACTGCCACATTAGGCACTGGGGTGTCAGCGGGTACATCCACACACATTCCCGGGGCCCCGTGGTGGGGGGTGTTCCCTACCCTGAGGGGAATGTTGGGGTGGCCGGGTTGGTCTAAGCTCCTATTCCTTAACGCTGAATGACCACTTGGCACAGGCCGCCAGGGAGTAAAATGGACGAGGGGAATATGTGGATATCTTCTCACCCTTAGACAAGGCGCCCTCCAAGGAGAGATGGAGGGGCGGAATAAGAAGGATAGTGGCAGGCACGTTGTCACAAGCCACCAAGTATGTGGGCCAAATGGTTGCCGGCCTGCATCATAGGCATGGCGGTGTACCTCAGGGCCCGGCCGGATATGGCGATTTCGATGGTCCAGTATTTGGACAACATCTGCCGGGCAATGGTTTACTTTCCGGGCTCAGCGTGGTTGGCTTGTGACGAGGAATGCCGTAGGCGGATTCCCACACACCTTGGGGTTAGACGGGATGAGCCAGGCCAGAGACTGCGGCTTTTGTACTTGACGCCCACGTGCCCTGTGCACGGGGAGATATACCATTGTGGGCATGCGGTTCAGCGGGCGGCCCCAACATAGGTCACCTGCCATGGGGCGGGGCGGGGGGTTTCCGGCCCGCCTGCCGTGCTGGACTTTCTTGTCCAATGGCTCCTCTAATGGGAGGACTTGTATAGACAGACAGGAGTGTCCCACCTGTGTTGGCTCCTATGCGGCCTCTGCCTGTTCCAGGCCTAGAAGAATGCGAAATAGGCAGAGGGTGGGGCAGACAGGGGGCTTGCAAGACTGTTGCATAGGGATTTAGTTCACCGAAGGGCTCCCCCCCAATCTTTTATCCCTTGAGGGGAGGGGGGAGGTGGCTGCTGCCAGCTTTGACAAAAGGGGTTTATGCGGGCAGGGTCGTTGGCACTGTCCCTGCACCCCCGTACCGGGGAGCACATTATTTCAATGATGCCATGCCTTTTGGGCTATCCCATTGGGGCTCGGTGTTCGAGCGTTTCACCACTTTCCTAGATTGCGCTTTTGTTCGCAGGTCAGGGTCCCGGTCTGTAGCCCAATCCCTGGATGGTTTTATTCGGGGCTGAACGGGGCTGGGACACGTACCCACGTCTCCTCAACACATTTCAGACGCTAATGGAGGAACTTGGTGTCCCTTTAGCGCCCGAAAAGACCGAGGGCCCATCTCCACAGCTAGTATTCCTGGGGTGGAGAGTAACACAATAGCGCAGGATTCTAGGTTGCAGCGGGATAAGGTGTTAAGGCTAGTGGCCCTGGTCTCGGTCTTGCTGGCTGAGTGCATGGCATCATGGAGGGAATTTCTGGTGCTACATGGTCACCCCAATTTCGCTGGCAGCGTCGTCGCACCGGGCAGGGCAATTGCTCTGCGCTGGTGCGACGCCATGGCGGGATTATCCAGGCCCCGCCACAGGCTCAGATTTACCCGGGGTATTGGGGCAGACGTGCTTGTCTGGCCATAGGCCCAGAGGTAGTTCAATGGGGTGTCATTTTGGGGTTTGATTTCATGGCTCCCCTTGGCTTTCAGATGCAGTCCGATGCCTCAGGATTCCTGGGTTTCTGGGATGTACTTCAATGGGAAGTCGGCCTATGGTGGGTGGCCACCATCTGGGGCAGGCAAGGGTCGCCTGCATGGTCTCACGTATCTGGAATATTTACCTATCCTGGGTGCTTTGATGCTATGGGGCAAGGGGTGGGCCAACTCGGTTGTGCAATTTTGGCATGGCAACGCGGCTGTTATCCGCATCGTCACTGCACAGATTTCCAAATTGCCCGGGGTTATGGAGCTAGTGCGTGGGTTTGTGTTATGCAACCTGTGCCCCAATGTTCCTTTCAGGGCCGGCAAGTACCAAGGGTTGATAATGATATTGCTGCTGCTTTGTCCCGCCTGCAGATCTCCCGGTTCCGTGCCTCGGCCCACGGATGCGGAGGAATTTCCCTCGCCACTACCGGATGAGAGATGGACCGTTGGCAAGGAGAGGTGAACCGGGCGATTGGCCTGTCATTAGCGCTATGCATGAGTAAGGCGTATCACCACACATTTAGTTCCTTTAGAGTATTATGTACCCGATTCCGACTGCCAGGAACCTGGCCGATTCCAGTAGCCCATGTTCTGCGGTTCATGGTTTACCTGTATGCCCAGGGCCTCGCACCACGCACCATAGCATCTCAGCTGTTGGGTTGGCTTTTATGGCCAAAGTGGGAGGTCGTGTGGACAGCACCAATGACTTCCGGGTGAGACATGTTGGGAAGGGCGGGTGCGCGTGCTCGGGCGTTTCCCGGGCGACCGCCACCCCATTTACCCAGGGGGTTTTTTGACCCAGTTGGCCCGGGGCTGGCCTGGCCTCTGTTTTGATAGATGAGGCAGCCCACTTCATGCGGCTACAACGGTGGCCTTTTTGGAGCCCTCCGCGTCGGCGAGCTTGAGATGCTGAGTAAGGCGGATGCAAGATTTTCCCAGGGTTTTTACCCAATTGGCCCGGGGCTGGCCTGGCCTCAGTTTTGATACATGAGGCAGCCCACTTCATGCGGCTACAACGGTGGCCTTTTTTGGAGCCCTCCACATTGGCGAGCTTGAGATGCTGAGTAAGGCGGATGCAAGATTTTCCCAGGGTTTTTTACCCAATTGGCTCGGGGCTGGCCTGGCCTCTGTTTTGGAAATGAGGCAGCCCACTTCATGCGGCTACAACGGTGGCCTTTTTTGGAGCGCTCCGCGACGGCGAGCTTGAGATGCTGTATAAGGCGGATGCTAGTTGTAGGGCACTGGAACTCGAGGATGTCTATGTTGCCAAAGACTGGGCCCAGTTGAGGATACTCTCCTCTAAGACAGATCAGCATGGCGTAGGCAGTGGTGTAAGACTGCTACGGTGTTCTTTGGCAGACATCTGTCCGGTTGGTGCCCTACAGGAATTCCTGGCACTGCGTGGCATGCACCACAGCCCGTTTTTCTGTCACCAAGATGGGTCTCCCCTTACTAAATTTCAGTTTTGGAAGGTGACAGCCAGAGCCCTCACCAGGGTGGGCCTACCAGGTGCACGTTTTGGCACACATTCATTCCGTATTGGTGCAGCCGCTACAGCAGCTGCTTTTGGGTACTCGGGGGCTGACATACGCAGCATGGGGAGGTGGGGCTCGCATTGTTTTCAGTTTTATGTGCGCCCACTCCCGCCATGAGTACCAATCCAGTCACCTTACTGCCTTTTTCTCAATTTTTCTCAATTTTTATTACAGACCCTGGGTGTCGTATTACACCGGTGACAGTATGGCTGGTGGGCCACAGATAGGTGCACAGGGCAGCGCGTTACGCTGCGGCGACAGAGTGGACCCCGACTGGGACTGGGTGAACACGCCAGTCTCACATGCCATGGTAAGCCTGGGATGTTATGGCGGGAGCTGCGGCCTTTCCTTTTTCTGGCCTGGGTGCTGACCCGCCTGACATTCTCATCATCCACCTGGGGGGCAATGATTTGGGCCAGGTCACCGGCTTATCGCTCAAGCATGCGATTTGCGAGGAACTCGCCTACTTGCACTATGTCTGGCCTGCCACAGCCCTGGTTTGGTCGGACATTGTCCCGCGCCATTCTTACAGAGGGGGCGTTAACCTCCTGGCCCTTGACCGCGCTAGGCGCGCGGTCGATAGGGCGGTGGCGCGGTTTCTTGCCGACGGGGCTTGGGACGGGTCAGTCATCACCCCGATATTAGCCTACAAAATTATGACTTGTACGCAGGGGATGGGGTCCATCTGTCGCGAGGGGGCATGGACCTCCTGTGGGGTGATTGGCGAGCAGGCCTGTTGACCGAGCTGACGGTCTGGGGGTGGGGCGTCAGGTCTTCTTTGAAGCCCCTCCGTGTGGCGGGTAGCACTGGTAAGGTAAACAGTATGACCCACAAGTATCCGGCAGGTTCGCAAGTGACTGGACAACACTAGACAGGAATAAAGTAGTTAAACGTTGTCCGGTCAACGACGAACCAGGCGATGGGGTGATGATGATTGCTAACCAGCATGCATCACCCCTGTGATTTCACGGATACGCGTCAGAGGGTGGGGTCATGAGTTAGTTATTGACTACGGTCAACAATTTGTTTGTTGTCAACAAACAAATTGATACAAATTGATACATTGTAACCAATTGCCGTTGGCAATTTTTGGGTGGTACCTTACCAGTGTTACTTCGGCCTGCTTGCCTTAGGAATTATGATTGGTCGTTTTACCAATACAAATTTATAATTCGGACTAGGGCATTGAATCAATAAATGTGGCCCTATGCTGTTATCCACTTTCAATGTTGTCTGTGTCCGTTATTGGGGGGGTGCGCCTGCAATGCAAGCGCGGCGCCAAAATGGCCGCCGCGCCCTTTGCGGGCCCCCCCCCACAGGACAGAGAATCCGGGTAGTTAGGGGCGTGGCCAGCTCCCTTATAAAAGGGGTGGCCACGAGGCAGCCGAGCTGCCATTTTACCTCAGCGACGGAGCGGAGAAGTCTTTTCCCCTCCACCCCCTCCCTAGTTAACAGTGTGATATTTTGGTCGCTTCGGGGCCGGGTGGGAATTTTTGGTTGGGACCCATATTGGCTTCCGGGTCCTGGCTTTTTTGCCCATCCCACACTGTTGCTATGGTTTGATATAGGGGTCTTTCTGTGTTCCTCCTGTTGACTTTGGTCACATTGGCGGGTAGCACTGGTAAGGTAAACAGTATGACCCACAAGTATCCGGCAGGTTCGCAAGTGACTGGACAACACTAGACAGGAATAAAGTAGTTAAACGTTGTCCGGTCAACGACGAACCAGGCGATGGGGTGATGATGATTGCTAACCAGCATGCATCACCCCTGTGATTTCACGGATACGCGTCAGAGGGTGGGGTCATGAGTTAGTTATTGACTACGGTCAACAATTTGTTTGTTGTCAACAAACAAATTGATACAAATTGATACATTGTAACCAATTGCCGTTGGCAATTTTTGGGTGGTACCTTACCAGTGTTACTTCGGCCTGCTTGCCTTAGGAATTATGATTGGTCGTTTTACCAATACAAATTTATAATTCGGACTAGGGCATTGAATCAATAAATGTGGCCCTATGCTGTTATCCACTTTCAATGTTGTCTGTGTCCGTTATTGGGGGGGTGCGCCTGCAATGTGAAAGTGGTTTGCAGTTCCACTGCTGAAGAGCGTCTTCTCTTTCTTTTGCTCCTAACTGACACTTTCCCATGATTCTTCCTCCACTGTGTTTGTTCTCTCATCAACATTCTCTTCTTCTGCTTTGCCTTGTTGTTCTTCCACCTCCAGTGCCTCCCTTGACAGCTGCAGCTCAAGAGTTCTGTCTATGTCTGTGATGGCAAATTTTGGTACTCCAGATGTTCTTGGACTTCAATTCCCAGAAGCCCAAGACTCTCTGAATCCACATGAATTCACACAGTAAACCCATTCGTGTGGATTCACAGAGACATGGGATTCTGGGAATTGAAGTCCAAGAACACATGCAGTAAACCCATTTATGTGGAGTCACACAGACTTGGGCTTTTGTGAACTGAAGTACAAGAACACCTGGAGTGCCAAAGTTTGTCATCACTGGTCTATGTATTCCTCATCTTCACTTGTAGTGTTAGGTGTGGCCTGTCACACCTCCAGTTCTTTTTCTTACAAGAGTGCTACCAGTTCACACTTGCTACATGTGTACGCTGTGTTGCTTTCAGGCACAAAGACATTGCACGCAACATGCAGATCATCACCACTGAAAAGCCTCTTTCTTCCATAATCTCTGTTACATTTTTGCTTTCTTCTGTTTCTTAGTGCCCCTATCTTTGTGATGCCTGCCTTAGAGGATGCTGGGAAAATCTAATATATATGCAGATGTGGTCTCTTAGAGCAATTGACTTTAATTGCCAAACAGAAAACAGAATGTAGCAAAGCAGATAACATTGGGAAAGGAGCTTTGGTAGTGCATTAAGCATTGTCACTGAAAAAGTAGTATAGAAATAAAGCAAGAAATATTTGAAAGGCATCTAATAAGAGAAGCCAGCTTTCTCCCTCTTGCGCAGCTACTGGTGGCCTATAGAGATCAACAAAAAGCCAGCTTGGCTTTTGGAAAACCCTCATCAGAACAATATAGGATATCACTTCAGCGCAAGGCAAAGAGCCTTTTATGTCCTCAGGCTCTTCAACCATTTAAACATATGGAGATAGTTTCTTTTGTGTTGCCATGATTTTCTGCTTGTTTTGCTGACATTGTTTTCATTAGGTTCTATTTTATTTTTATTTGAATGTACTGGGGGCTTTTTTAAGAGCTGAAAGTGCATAAAAGAAATCTGGAAAGCCAACAACCAAATTAACGTCTGTGCGCCCTTCCTAAAATGCTTGTTGATCCTGGGAGCAGAACTGAGAGGAAGAAATTTTTACCCTCAGCCCCCCACCTCAATACTCATATCTTCATTTTTCCACCCATGCTATTTTAAACTCCACTTCTTTTGCTGTTTCAATTCAAAATGATATCTCATTCTGCCAGAGCAGCGGGGTTAGTTGCAGGGGCTGGGTTTCAGAAGGCAGGCGTACAACAGAAAATACTTTTTGGGTGAAACTACATTTCTGAGGGGGGACGGGACGTGAGTGAATCATCAGCAACTCCCTGCGTAACAACTGACGCCAGCCATTCCGTGGTTCTTTTCTGATTCAGTTTCCCCAGATACACCACATTTTGGGTGGCACAGGCCTGTTCCCTTTTCACCTGCCTAATCAGGTAATCAGACTGTTTCCCAGGGTTTCTCTTAAAGGACCCATGGTTGCTACACCTTTGCAGTAATCCAACCAGACACCAGATTAAAGCAAAGGCATGCGTCAACAAGCAGATTCACGCCTGTTTGCAGCTAACCTACAGCAAACATATTTTGTCTGGATTACTGCCCTTCTCATCCCTCTGACAGGTGACCGTGCGAGATACAGGAGTCCTTTCCTTGCAGAAGAAAACTGATAGGATGCCATCTTCATTGAGTTCATATTTTGGTGATTTGCTACCAATTAAAGTGAAGGTAAAAGTCATCTTTGCTCAAAAGCTAGTTGCATCTGACTCTAAGGCAGGGTTTCCCAACCTTTGGTTTTTGGACTTCAATTCCCAGAAGCCTAAGTCAATTCCCCAAAGCACTGATCAGCCAGTGTACTGACTTAGGCTTCTGGGAATGGAAGTTCCCCTGTGGGGAGTGTGCCCCGCATTGGGAACCACTGCCTAGGGCCATGATGGCCAACCTTGGCACTCCAAGTATTCTTGGACTTCAATTACCAGAAGCCCAAGTCAGCAGTTTTGCTGATCGGGGCTTCTGGAAATTGAAGCTTAAGAACAGCTGGAGTGCCAAGGTTCACCATCACGGACTTAGGGGATGGTGCTCATCTCTGTTTATAGCCAAATAGCCAGCCCTGTATGCATTTACAGATGCTTTTTGTGGTCATGTGGAAGGCATGACCAGACACTAAAGCACATGGAATACTGTTACCTTCCTACCAAACTGGTACCTATTTAGCTACTTGCAATTTCTTGCTTTCAAACTGCTAGGTGGACAAGAGCTAGGGCAGACACGGGAGCTCACTCTGTTGTGCAGCACTTGGGTCTCAAACTGCTGTCCTGCTGATCTTCCAGTCATCAAGTTCAATATATTAACCACTAAGCCACTGCAGTCCACCACTAATTAAAGGACAGCACAAATAAGAAGATCAAGCAAAAATATACCATCATTTTACATTTTAATTATTATGTGAAACATCTGTTGATCTAATGGTAAGAGCTAGTGGAAGAATAACGGAGCTGTTTCTCAATTGTTGGTATGGACCAATCCTAGTGCATTTATTTGTGGGCTCTTCTTATTGGAATGGGGTGGCTATAAGGACCGTCATGAACACCTATGCTTTGAAATCTAGATTATACTATTAGTTTCAGCAGGAGCTGCTGAAGATTGTAAGGCTTCTGTACAACTCTCCCACCTTTTAATGTGTTTCTGCAGAAGTACAAAGGCTAGAAATGTGCTTTGATTCTCAAAATCTCAGGACTGGAACGTTTGCATTGTGTGTAATGAAAATCTGAACCACAGCATTGAAGATTTTAAGAGTTTCTCTGTATAAGTCGAACTCCTTTTGTTGTGGCGAGATCGGTAGGAGATATGCTAAAAGACTGAAATATAAATCAGTGGAAGCCCTCTTTAAAGAAAAGCGATGATATATTCAGGGCTGAAATTGGCAAGCCAAACAGGCTTTGCAGTTCCATGTGATGAACAATGGAATCTTTTTGCTTCCTATGAGGAGCAACTGTAACTTCAGCCCAAAATACTGCTAAGAATATATCAATTTATAGTGCTGGATGATGGCTATTCCTTTCCATTAGCTAACTGCCAATTGTCTGTTAGAGCAGAGCAATTCCTTCCCACTTTAATATTTTGATTCCACACTTTCATGGAAGAGTTTAAGACAGAAATCTTGGTCCTGGTGTCCAATGACATATTCTCAAGTACAGTAAAACCCCTACTTATGAAAAAAGTCCATTCCGTAGGCTTTTGCTTAAATCAGTTTTTTATGTAAACCCATAGGAAAAATTATTTTTTACATAACTCGAAGCAAACCCATAGGAAAAATGAATTTTTAATGTAAATCGAAGCAAACCCATAGGGAAATGAATTTTTACATAACTTGAAGCAAACCCATAAGAAATCATGTAAATAGGGACATGGTTTTAGCACAAAATCTTTATGTAAGTCAAATTTTATGTATCTTTAGGCATATGTAAGTTTGGATTTTACTGTTGAGAAGTTTATGTTGCCAATACTCACCTTGTCCAGGTGTATCCATTTTCCTTCTTTGGGATGATGATCTGTATTCCCTCTAGGTCTTCTTCAGCTGGAAGTGTTGGATGGGATTCTGATCACTCATATCAGTCTATGGTGGATCAAGTTTGCAAAGCCCATTTTGAATCAAGCTGACCAGCCATCACTAATTAAATAACATGCCAGGGAATTCCATAGTGTAGCACCAAAACCGGAATGACGTTAACTGATTTTAGCAAAGCAAAATCAAACCCTAGTTGAAAAGATATATCTATTTTCAAATTGGTTTTGTCTTTATTGACTGTAAAACACACCAATTTGAAGGATTAAAGGAATATTTACACTAACTTTATACATTATTATTACCCATTATGTTTTTTTAATTTGTAAGAATTCTCCTTAAATGCCACATTTCCATTAAAACCTTAAGCTTATAATAGTTTTTAAAAAGTAATAGAAAACACCTGAAAAATTCTGGGCATATTTTTAGTGAGCCTGACACGGACATAATTTGTGTTAATTATTAGGTAGTCAATTGTTTTGGAGCATAAAACAACCAATGAACTAATCAGCTGGTTGTCTCCTGAGCGGATGATAAAACAAACACAAACACAAACACAAACAAACAACACCCCCCAAAACAACAACAACAACAACAACAACTAACCAGCCAAACAAAATGGCCTTATGTATATGAAAATATTTGGGGACACAAGGTAATTTAAAATGTTTGGCCAAAAGTCTTTCCAGTTCTTTCCTATCATGCCTTACAAGAGTGAACTGAAGAGGATTTACTATGATGGTCCAGCAAAATGTGAATCTGTCACTTCAGGAAGAGAAGGTACCATAGACTGTTAAAGAGATGGTGGTTTACACTCAGGAGTAACCTTGACTCAGAGGTGTTAAACAACTATTAACTACTCACTAGTGCAGGAGTTCTCAACCTTTTAAACCTGGGGCCTGGGTCATGTTCCCTCAGACAGCTTCGGGAGCCAGACAGCCATTTTGCCCTTCTTACACCACATGGCACTTCCTGGTGTGGTGTAGGTGTAGGGGGCAACATGAAATGGTACCCTGGGCTGCATCCGGCCCGTGGGCTGCAGGTTGAGAATTGCGGATTCCCCATGCCCAGTTGGCATGGAACGGCCCTCGCAGAGGCCACTTCAGTCAAGAACGCTCCTGGCCCGTGGGCTCTGCGGGCACAGAAATTAAGGGGGGTGGATTAATCATAAGGGTTTATCCACCCACATCTGACCTGACCGACGATTCTGCTGAGAGAGCAGAATGCTAACCTCCCGTTACCCATTGGCAATTACTGACTCACGGATCAGCCTAATCCTTGGTGCAAATAGAAGCCATATTTACCCTTGTGTAAGCCTCAGACAATGCTTTTCCCCTGTCAGTGTTTGCCCGAGTTAATTAACTTCCCCAAGAGAGATTTCCCATTAACCCGAGTAAATGGGTGATGTGATTTTCCGTCAGATGACGGTTCTTTCCTGCATTGCCTTCTGATCTATATATGATGATGCTTTTCCTTCAATAAACGACTGATCTGATCTCGCTCCATATTGCCTCATATCGTTCCTTGATCAGTCTCCTCCGGGACCCAACGGCCGTCCTAGCGGCCCCGATTCCTACATCTGGTGACCCCGACGTGATCTTACCCGAGAGTAAGCGATCACATGGTCCGGTTCTGCGCTTGAACCGCGTCCGATCGTCCCGGAGGACAGCGCGGCAGCCCGGCCGGTAAGCCAGCCGGTCGGGAAGACGGCCCAAGCGGCGAGGCATTACAGATGAGGCATCCTACAGCTTGCTCCCGACTTTCGCGGCGGCTTGCAGTTACGGAAAAATGCGTTCCGCTCAGGGTCAGCTGTGAACCCCTGACAGCGCAGAGGCCACCGAGGGCCCGTGGTAGGGGACCACGCTCCGAGCTCTACCCAGAGAATCGTCGCCAAAACCTATTACCTGGCCCAAAAGACGCGTCGACTCGTCCCGAGGAGGAATCTTCGGAGAACCCCCGCAGGTAATATGGGGACCTGTCCTCAGCGACAGCGTCCGTCCGCTAGCCAAAGAACTCGTGAGGAAGAGTTCAAAATCCTGGCCAGGGTATTTCAGTTGCGTTTTCACAGCGGAGAGCTACCGAGACTTTTGGTGTACCTAAGGGAACACTGCCTGCTTTACCCAGAAGTAGGTACGTTAACCCTTCAGCTTTGGGATCAGATAGGAGACTGCATTCAGCAACCCCCAAAAACTCCTGAGGGCGCAATTCGCACATGGAGTAAATGTAGGAAGCTCTTAGCGGAGATAGACCCAGTCCGGGTAGAGGCCAAAGAACCCCCAGCGCCAGTCGAGCCATCGGCGCCCACGGCGCTCTATCCGTCATTGCAGTTTAAGCAGAGTAGTGTAGGGAACTTTCCCTTGGTGACAGCTGCAGACGTCACCGACGGAATGCATGGAATGAGGAGCGCAGGCGCTTCTCTGACAGTTACAGGTTCCCAGACCAAGAGTGCCCTTCAGCGCACAATTGAGGAAGAGATCAAGAAGGGGGATTTGCCAGCGGAAGAAATAGCTGAGCTTAGTCAGATTTGTCCAATTCGCTTGGAAATGGATGCCCTCACAGGGGCCCAGCAGGTAGTTCATTCACCAGTCCCGTATAAGCTTCTCATGGCTATACGGAAGGCCATTACAGAGACAGGACTCCAAAGTCGCTTCACTAGGGGCATGCTTCAGCAAGTGTGCGAAAATACCATGTTCATCCCGCATGACTGGAAATCCGTCATGCGGATGATGCTCAACCCCAGCCAGTATTTGCTATGGGACAGCGAGTATCGCCTCGAGGCTCAGACAAGGGCTGCCAGGATGGGAGGCGCAGTACTTCCTGACCAGTTATATGGTTCAGGTGCCTTCGAATCCATCGATGCGCAGACCAACTTGCCACTAGCCACTCTTCAGATGTCAGCCGAGGCTGCCTTCAAGGCTTTTCTCAAGGTTCCAGCAACTGGCAAAGCAGCCAAAAATTACACCGCAGTCAAACAGGGAGCCCAGGAGCCCTACATGGATTTTATCAATCGCTTAGAGGAAGCGATCAGTAGGCAGATAGATAATGAGCAAGCCCAACAAGAGCTCATGATGAAATTAGCTAAAGATAATGCTAATTTGGACTGCCGTAAAATCTTGCAGTCATTGGGTAATCGTCCCGACTTGACTCTCACGGACATGATTAGAGCTTGCGCCGACGTTGGCACAGAATCCTATAAAATGGGTTTGCTAGCAGCAGCAGTGCAAGGGGGTAGAAGACCTAAGAATAAAAATCAAGGGGCATGTCACAATTGTGGCAAGGTCGGTCACTTCGCTAGGGAGTGCCGATCCAAGGGAGGCGGACAAAATTCCGGCCGTTCCAAGGCTCCAAACACCCTGTGTCCGAAGTGTAAGAAAGGCTATCATTGGTCCAGATACTGTCCGAGTTCGGGAAACCGGAACGCGGGCACGTCTCTGGCCCCGATCCAAACAGAGGCTTCCCTCGCTCTGAGCTCGCCAGAGCTAGACTAGATTCCGATCACATTCCTAGCATTGTGAAGGCACAGGCCAGCCCCAAGGGTAGTACAGGGCTAGAATTGACTTGCCAGGCAGACGTTACATGCGACCTGCCAGGCACAGTCAATCTGGTGGATTCCCAGTACATGGGTCCACTGCCCAAGGGCTTTATAGGTTTAGTTTTGCCTCGCAGTGTAGCAGGAGCACGCGGAATTCTTGTAATTCCAGGAGTCATTGACTCCAATTTTTCAGGCGTTCTCCAAGTTCAGCTTTGGACGCACTTACCCCAGACAATTCACAAAGGAGACACATTAGCGCAACTGATTATGGTTCCTTGTCACTCGCCGGCAGATAGCCAGGGAAGGCTCAGGGACAGCTCAGAGTCCCGGTCAGAGGACCGCTTGGGCACCAGTGAGGCAGTGCAAGGATACCAGGTCTTAGCGACAGTGGAGACCAACATTGAGTGGAAACAGCGCCCAGTTATTGAGGTATTTCTGAATAAAAGATCATTTTCAGGGTTATTAGATACCGGAGCAGATGTGAGTGTGATCAGCCGAAGCCAGTGGCCACGGGAGTGGGCCATTGAGCCGGTCTCCGATGTGTGGGGGGTAGGCGGCATCCAAGAAGCGTTTAGAAGCCGGGAGTGGGTGGAAGTCACGATTCCAAAGGTTGACGGCACAGCGGTCATTCGGCCAAACATTCTGGACGTGCATATCAACCTTTGGGGGCGAGACATTTTACAGCAGTACGGTGCTACGCTTACCTTCGGGTAATGGCGTTGCCACTTAAATGGCTCACCAATACGCCGGTCTGGGTGGAACAATGGCCGGTAGTGGGAGAGAAATTAGTCGCCCTAAAGCAACTGGTTAAAGAACAGCTAGACGCATGACACATAGAGCAGTCCACTAGTCCTTGGAATTCGCCTATTTTTGTCATTAAGAAGTCGGGGAAGTGGTGACTCCTCCACGATCTCAGAGAGATAAATAAATGCATACAGCCAATGGGTCCGCTTCAATGCGGCATCCCAAATCCAAATATGATTCCCGAGGGGTGGGAGATCCTAGTTGTAGATCTCAAGGATTGCTTTTACACCATTCCCTTAGACCCCAGGGACAGGGAAAGGTTCGCTTTTACGGTGCCGGTTGTGAACCACAGCGAGCCCACGCAGCGTTACGCGTGGAAATTTTTGCCACAGGGCATGCTCAATTTGCCGACACTGTGCCAAATTTATGTTCACAATGCACTGGAAAAGTTTTGAAACCTTCATCCCACAGCTTTAGTTTGCCATTTCATGGATGATATCTTGGTCGCAGTGCCGCAACTCGGCAGCGAAATGTTTAAAGACCTCCAGGCCGGCCTGGGGGAGAAAGGGTTACTCATTGCCCCAGAGAAAGTGCAGAGAACCGAGCCCTTCTCATACTTGGGTCATCGGCTTCTCCGCTCTTTCGCAGCACCAGTTTTGCCCCAAATCAACTTGAAGGATTCAGTCACCCTGGTAGAATTGCAGCAGGTTTTAGGAAACATTAATTGGGCCAGACCGTATTTCCGATTGGATACGGATCTTTTGAAGCCGCTCTTCTCGCTGCTCACATTAGGTAAGCAGCCGGCAGACCGGATACAAATTCCTCGAGAGGCACGCTTGGCTCTCGAGAAAGTCAACCAAATTCTCAGCCAAAGGTGGGTGGACAGGATTGCTCAGGGGCCATATGCTCCGATCCTGAACTTGTACATCGTTCGGGCAGGATCCATGTTCACTGGAGCCCTAGGAGTGGACTCCGAGAAAGGGGCGAGTATCGTGGAATGGGTGTACTTGCCGAACACCTCTTCCCGAAACATCGTTCCTCCCCAAGAATTGGCCTCCGTGGTGGTTTACCGCGGAAGGCTGAGAGCTAGGGACATTTCTGGGCACGACTTAGCAAAGATCGTGGTCCCGTTCACCAAAGAGCAGGTTCAGCAATTGATGCAGCTCGGTGACTCGCTTCCAATTGCCTTGGAGGGATTCACCGGATGCTTGGCATACCACTTGCCGAAAGACCCCAGACTTGTCTCGCTTCAAACGCAGACAGTCAGCTTTTTCGAATTGCTCTCGCTGGTTCCGCTTCAGGGAGCCAGGACAGTTTTTACGGATGGGGGTCGCACATATGGTGTCTTGACTTGGCAGGAGGGCCAGGCTTGGCGCACGCTGTTAACTCTTCCACAGAAGTCCGCGCAGCGGGCAGAGTTGGCAGCAGTGAACCTTGCTTTGCGCACCTTCGCCAAAGAGCGCCTAAACATCATTACTGACAGTCAGTATGTCAGGAATTTGCTTCACAGTCTACTGGGAGCATACATCACTCCCGCGATAGACAAAAACTTGCTGAGTTTGTTCCTCACTGCTCAATTTCATTTGCGTAACCGCACGGAAGCGCTCTATATTGCCCACATCCGAAGTCACCAAGACCTACCGGGTCCGATTTCCGCGGGCAATAGCAGAGCGGATGTGGTGGCAAAGGAAATTCAGCAACGTTCAGTGTTAGGTGTTTTCACTACGCCAATTCAGAGTCATGCATTCTTTCACCAGAATGCCAAAGCGCTCACCAGACAGTTCAATCTGCCACTTTCTCAAGCCCAAGGCATACTTCGCTCTTGCCAGCATTGTGCAGGGGCACCGGGGGGGCCCTCGTGGGGGGTGAACCCACGAGGGACAGAGGCTAACCAGGTGTGGCAAATGGATGTCACGCATGTTCCGCAGTTTGGCAGATGGCAGTACATGCACGTTTGCATAGATACCTTTTCACAATTAATTTGGGCAACGGCGCAGAAAGGGGAGACTGCTTCCCACGTGGAGCAGCACCTCCTTTCCTGCTTCGCGGCCATGGGCAAACCGCGGCATGTGAAAACCGATAACGCCCCGTCCTACAGCTCCAGGCAGCTGGCCGCCTTCATGGCCACCTGGGACATTAAGCATACTTTTGGCGTTCCTTACAATCCGCAGGGGCAAGCGATTGTGGAACGAGTCAATCGGACACTCAAGTCCTATATTGACAAACAAACAGAAAGGGGGGAGCCACCAGCCCTCCCCAAGTCACAGGGTCAGGCACAGCATTGTCTGAACAAGGTATTGTTCACATATAATCACCTTAATGTTTTTTCGGATTGCACACTGCAGGAGAAACACTTCTGCCGTTCGGAAGCTCTCCCGCGACCGATGGTCCGATACCGGGTGCCACCGGACCCTTCCTGGAGGGGCCCGGCGCCACTCGTAACCTGGGGAAGAGGGTAGGTATGCTGCAGTTATGTCTCCTACAGGTGTCGTTTGGATTCCAGCTCGGTGTGTCAAGCCTCACTTGGAACCACATGGCGTGGACCCAGGCCGACCCGAGTCCAATCCCGGAGATGGAGGACCTCACTCTGACCGAGAGGACCCGTCGGAAGAAGCGGCCACAGACGACAGCGCCGAGGATCACCTGGGGGATGGTCAAGGCTCTTTGCACTGAGGCCCAAGACGTCATCCAACGCGAGGAGAGGGAGCCAACGCCGGAGAACATCACGGCTACAGTCTTTTCCCTGATTACTGCCAACACCGTGGCAGTCACTATCATCCTGATCCTCTCCCTACTTGCTGGGGGAGGCGTGCAGGCTGCCTCACTGAAGGCCAACGACTTGATGCCAGGCGGAGACCTCTCTGCCAGGATGCATTACAACATATGGGAAAGGTTGGCGGGTCTCGTCAACCAGTCCGATTTTTGCCTGAAGCAGGACATTGGTTCTGCCTCAATCCTGAGCACCTGCCTCATCCCAGTGTGCCACACTCCAGGCGCGCACCCCAGGGATGGAGACTGGCTCGTGAAACGGATTTTCAGCCCGTACATCCCAGCAGGTTCCTCAGAATATGCTCGCTGGGAAATGCGGCTCACTATGACTTTGCCGGCTGACGCAGCCACTCTCCACACTCCCCGAGTGGCGGTCAGTCCGAACTCTACCTGTGCTCGAATGACCGGCTGCTCCGCAGTCGCCCGAACCCAACGTCGTTGCCTCGAAGTTGGCAGCGGCAACTGGACTTGTGACAAACCACAGACACTTGGTTCAATGTATGCTCATGTTACCCTACCTTCAGGATGGCTCTTTACATGTAATCAGTATACCTGGAACTACATTCCCGCAAATGTATCAGATGCTATATGTTGTATCAGTCGGTTGACACTGTTACACCCCTCTAAGGATATGATTGTTCCAAGCACAAATGTTTGAGATGTTTCCTCACCCATACGACACGTTCGTGCCACTCAGTTAGACAGCTCATGTGATAGCAACATTAGGGTTCTTAGTCCAGCTGAATACGTCTCGTTGGCAGTCAGCATACTCGGCGTGCCAGGCTTAGCCGTCGGCAACGCCCGGAGAATTGGTCAATTGGCTTGCGGATTAGCAAAAGCCATTAACCATACCTCCTCAGCAATAGCGCTGCTCAACCAGGAGCAGGCAGAGCTTCGCCATGCCATTCTTGACAATCGAGCAGCTATAGACTACCTTTTGTTGTTACATCATTTGGGTTGCGAATCCGTCCATGGCATGTGTTGCTTCAATCTCACTGACAACTCACGCAAGGTCCAGAGCCAGCTCACGGACCTCCACACCCTAGCCAAGAACATTAAGCAGGGTTCGATATGGGATTGGTGGAGTTCCTTGTGGTCGTGGCTCCCGTGGGGGTGGATCCAGACAACGCTTCAAGTAATTGTGGGGGTGATTATACTAGGCATAGCAGGATGCTGTTTCATGCAATGTATTCCCTCACTATTATCAAGGTGTCTTTCATGGGGGGAACCCCGAAGCGTCATTCCCGCTCATCAGCTGATGCCCCTCTTGCGCAGAGTCGCCTGGCAGGTCCTTAAACAATAGAGAAAGGGGAGATGCGGATTCCCCATGCCCAGTTGGCATGGAACGGCCCTCGCAGAGGCCACTTCAGTCGAGAACGCTCCTGGCCCGTAGGCTCTGCGGGCACAGAAATTAAGGGGGGTGGATTAATCATAAGGGTTTATTCACCCACATCTGACCTGACCGACGATTCTGCTGAGAGAGCAGAACGCTAACCTCCCGTTACCCATTAGGCAATTACTGACTCACGGATCAGCCTAATCCTTGGTGCAAATAGAAGCCATATTTACCCTTGTGTAAGCCTCAGACAATGCTTTTCCCCTGTCAGTGTTTGCCCGAGTTAATTAACTTCCCCAAGAGAGATTTCCCATTAACCCGAGTAAATGGGTGATGTGATTTTCTGTCAGATGACGGTTCTTTCCTGCATTGCCTTCTATATATGATGATGCTTTTCCTTCAATAAATGACTGATCTGATCTCGCTCCATATTGCCTCGTATCGTTCCTTGATCAGTCTCCTCCGGGACCCAACGGCCGTCCTAGCGGCCCTGATTCCTACATCGAATCCCCATACTAATGTCATGTTTTGAAGCAAAGGTTTCTAGAGGGTGGTAGTGATGGTTCAATTTCCCTTTCTCTCTCTCTCTCTCTTCACAAACAGTCAGTTAGGAATGGGGCATTTAATGATCAGGAAATTTTGAGTGAAAGAATGGAGCTTGGTGAGTTTTCCATCTTGTTATCACATGTTCTGCAAGGCTGAGCTGTGGCATTCTTGTGCTGTTCTAATCCCTGGGCTTTTCTTTGCTGAATAAAGAGGCCTTATAGTATTCTTCAGTTTCATGGTATATAAAAGCCTTAGATAGTCATGTAACCTATCTCCAGTGAGATATGAAATATCTATTTGATTCAGTTAATTTCATTGTTGATTGTGAAATATACTCACTCATACCAGCACTGGAGAGGCTGGCTGAGCCAGACGCCTTTTGGAAATTTATTGCTGTTTTGAGGAATTCCTTATACATACCAGAACCAGGAATCTGAACAACAGACTGTTGTGGCAAGGAGACGAATAAATGGTGTTATCTTGATAGCCAGATAACCCAGTATCTGCTCACATAAAGTCATTTGGGGAATATTGTTTGGGAAAGTCACTTTGCTTTGGATCCACTCCTTTTCCTATCTTCTGATAAAAAATAAATAAATCCTAAACACCAAACAGTTAAAGACAGCCATAAAACTGAGAAGAAACACTGACAAAGACATTTTATCAAACTCCATCTGGGAGACAAGCCAGCTCTTCCTACTTCAAGTTTATTTCTCCTACTCTGTTTTACCTCAGATAATGTCTCATAAACAGCTAAGAGGGTCATTTATAAATGTTTCGAAATGGTTATTGCTCTCATTGTAGTCTTTGGATCCTTCAACCTTAAGCTATGGAACATAATGTTCACAAAAACACACAAAACCCAACAATTAAATAAGTCAGCATTTATTTGGTAATTTACCATTTTTCACTCAATATAAGGAATGAAAATTATGAACTATTAGCATCTCTACTTCTTGTTATTTTTAATTATTTAGTTCACTATCATTAAGCTATTTCTTACAATTCAAAGTCCCTTTTTTGTCTCACAGTAGGTTGAGTTGGAAGTGGAAAACTGAATTAAAAGATCTATACTCAGAGTTATACTGGAATATTTTAGACTCTTTTCAACATATTAGTCACAACTTACTCAATATTAATCAGATATCAGTTCAGTTAGTTTTAATGAGGGACTTCAGTACAGTATATTTTTCTACACTTCTCATTGAAACCAATGGGACATAAAGTGTTAAATTGCTACATTGTACTCATTTTGTTTCATTAAATTGGGATAAAAACTTCTCTGTGCTTCTTAGAGTGTTGTGTTGGGAATAAGGTGCTGTTATGGGCTGTGTGCTGTTTCAAGTCTTTAGTTAATTTAATTGCACTCACAAAGGTTGAAACTCTGTGCTTATACAAAACAGTTAAAAACATTTATTTATTTATTTATTTAAATTCAAATTTTTATGCCGCCTGATCAGGTAAACCCGACTCTGGGCGGCTTACAACAAGTTAAAACATACATAAACAATTGAACCATTAAAAACCCAACATACCCACCCATCTATCCCATTCACCACAACCAGTGTAATTAGTGGTTTGCAAAACTGACTTTATTTATTTGCTTCATCAATAATGATGGGAATCACTGGATTAAGTAAACTACCCAAGGCCAATTTGAAAACCTGTTGCAAAACTGGCAATTTTTCTTCTCCATAATCTTAATTATTAATCACTAATTTTAACCTATAGATATGGACAGAAGATATGTTTTTTTCAAAGCAAAGCTTCTGCTGTTAAACCTGCACTGTGAACAGAAAAGGTACAACAGAAAACTGTCATCAATTAATTCTGGTTGAATTTGTTGAGCCCTGGAGGATAAAAGCAAAGGATTATCTGGTCCAACCTCCTGTAACAACAACAACAACAACAACAACAACAACAACAACAACAACAACAATGTGTCAAAATTATTCTGGGTTGAAAGGAATTTTTGCTGGAGAAAATTTGCTCAGGGGACACCTCAAGATCTTTTCCCACTGAAGTGGTTCCTATTTATCTACTTGCAATTTCTTGCTTTCGAACTCCTAGGTTGGCAGGAGCTGAGACAGAGATGGGTGCTCAAACTGTCATGCAGTACACGGGTCTTGAACTGCCGACTTGCCGTCCTTCCAGCTAACAAGGCGTGCTTCTTAACCACTGAGTCACTGCAGCCTCTTAACCTCCTGTTGATCTAGTAACTGACCAGATGACAACAGGAAGCTGACCTTCTTCCTGCTTTTGTTGCCTGGTACCAAAAGGTAAGTTGCTTCTAACGCTAGACGAGGTACTAAATAGTCATAATTAGTAGCTACTGATGAAGATGAAGCCAAGGGAACATTCTACATACCACGATATTGGCATTCTCATAGAATCATCTAATGCTTCTAATACTTGAGTATCGAATTTCATCTCTCCTTTTTTTGTAACTGCATTTGAAAATACTGTTTTCAGGAAAAGAGAAAAGCATGAAAAGTACCCAAGTAACCATCCTGGTAAAGCTAGGCTCAAGGATAGTTTAATATTACAAAAATCACCATCAATAAAGACCAGAATCCTATTGGTGATCAGCTAAGGTTTACATCATTTCAGCTAATTAATGAAGTACTGGGGTATTCCTCTGACACATACCTAGTCAGGTACCCAGTTGTGCAACCAGGATGTGCTGAGACACCTAGTCATTTAGCTGCAATTAGCTATGGCAAGTTACACAAATGTTACATGAACACCAATAAGGTTTTTACTTTACTATTTTTGTATTTATTTGTAAATATTAATTTTAAAATGTTATTTGAGCAATGTCCTCCTAAAGCTGCCTTCTGAAAAGTAATGAACTTGACATAAAGTGCTGGAATATTGTGATTAGAGAGCTGATTCTCATTTTATTGTACAGTATACAGTATAGCCAGCAAAGCCAAATAATTTCAACATAAGCAACGAAATGCAAAAATCAGCAGCATTGAGTTAATGTATTGTTATGATAGGAAAGTATACAAAATTTGAGAAGTAAATCTTTTCTTTTAAATCCATCTGTTTCTCAAGTAAATTTAATTAGGTTTGTATCTGGGGGCAGGCGGGGGAGGGAATAGAAACTACAGAAAAAAGCAAGTACAGTAATGTTTGAATGTCTGTTTATCCACAACTATGAACAGATAATGGGGCAAAACAGTAAACGGTGCCTCACACCAACAGTGCCTCACACCCCTGTCAAGATACAGAGCTCAAATAGGTAAAGTTATTTTTGTATCTGAGGCAAAAGCCCAACATTTCCCAACAATGGCCAAAATCCTGTTAGTTATGCCTGCTGTTGTAATGTAGTTGGTGTAATACTTGTTGTGTCACTTTGACTCTCCAAGAAGTAAACAGCTTTTAAGTAAATAACTCAGCCAGAGAGGTTTGAAATGGAAAAAGAGCATTTTATCTAAGTTTTTTTGTCAAAGTACAACAAAATACAATTATACATGATCATGGCACATCATAATAATGCATATATGCATGGTCTTGGATCTGTCAGATCCAAGGACACCGATAAAAGATATAGCCAGCTTTTTATACTTTTTACGAAGCCTCGCACATGTGTCTTCAGTCCAGATGGTCTTCCATGGGTGGTAGGCATTTTTACACTTATCTTGATGTTACACCTTCTAACATACGTATGCAATGACACACATTCTAACATGTTCAGTGGTAAACATGGCTGCTTATTTCAGATAAGACCCTTTTGGGTGTGTTTCTCAGCAAGCTAACTGTAAACAACTTAACTAGCAGCTTTCAAATAATTCTAAGATGGCTCTGCTTATGCATACATTGTATACATTGCTTTGTGAAGGAATATGTTAACACATATAAAATATGCTAATTTACACTAGAGTGTCAGTTGGGTAATTGCCACAAATTTAAAAATTGCTTAGGCTTCTACTGTCATATAGCTGAGCAAATACTTACATGAACCCTCCCGATCTGTGGCACTTCATCAATGAGTTTTGCATCAGTTACATTGTACTAATGTAAAAACTCAGGATTTAGGCCCACAATTTCAATAAATAACAATTTGCTAGCCTTTTCTAACATTTAAAGAGCTGTCCAAGACAGTTGCTTTGCTCTTTTAAAATTATTTTATATGGCTTTATAACCCACACTGAGACTGTGATATAAGGCAAGCTGTAGCTGCTTTATATCAATCAATCAACTAAACAATACTTTATCTAATAATAAGGCTAGTCATGTCTTCAATTATAGCTCAATCCACTCATACAAATTGATTACAGTCAACCCTCACATAACAACACGGATAGCATCATTTTCACTTAACAATGCGTCGTTATGCACCATGTGTTCCCCTGCATAACAACGTTTTTAGTGTCATTGTCCGGACAACAACGCTAAAATAACCGTCATTATCCAGACAACGATACTAAAAATGTCGTTATGCGAGAAACTCCATAGAAACCCGCATAACAACAAAAATTGCTTAGCAACGCTACTTAGGGAACCAAGTAACGTCGTTATGCGAGGGTCTACTGTATTCCAGATTTATGCCAGGTCCTTTTAATGCTCCTTTGTCAAACATAATAATTGTGAAGGTTTTTTCAATATTTGGTTCCTTTTCCATTTGAAACCTCTTTCCTTCTCTCTGTCTCTCTCTCTGTCTCTAATTTGTGTTAATAAGAATATGGCAAAGCAAAGCAAAGCCACCGACACCACGTCCCTTCAGCTGAAGCTGCTCCTGGGTCCAATTTGGACTACCATGGCCACCTCTGCCACCGCTGCCGAGGCGCGGAGCTCCTTCCCCTGAGTTGGTGGGGGAGTGGAAGTACTTGTGCCGGCTTTTTGTGGCCATGGGGGACTTTGCCTCTGCTGAGACTGTTGCTGAGGCGTGGAGCTCCTTCCCTCATTTTGCGGGGGGAGTGGAAGCACCTGCACCGGCTTTTGTGGCCATGGGGAATTTGCTGTTCTGAGGCCGCTACTGACACTGAGTCCGTTGGGCCTTAACTCTGCTATGTATGGTTGTATTATTCATATTTATTTTGTATTGACTTGTGACTATGGCATTTTGTATTGTGTTTTATAATATTGTATTTCTATTCCGTGCCTTATTGTATTTTTATATTGTATCTTATACACTGTATTGATATTGATATGTTCTTGCTGCCTTGAGTCAGCCTTGGCTGAGAAAGGCGGGGTATACATTAAAATTGTATTGATTTTGTATTGTATATACCACCTCATAGTGCTTAGTGCTCTCTCTGTTAATTAGCATTTTGCCTCCAACATGCAGAGGGTACTCAGTTTACTAACCTCGGAAGGATGGAAGGCCGAGTCAACCTTGATTCCTGATCAAGATCAAACTCACAGCCTACTGTTTGCAGTACAGCAGATTAGCCTCTGTGTCACTGTGCCAACTCTCGATCTGAGTTTTTGCTAGGGTTGGATAGAAGAGCACTGAGCAAAACATTTACCCTCTAGGTGCCATTGGCATTCCTTACCTTTGGGTGTTTTGGCTAGGGATGATGGAGCTAGTAGTAACCCAGCAACTTTGCCTGCCTGAGTCTAGAAAGGCATATTCTGCATGGCTTCCAATTTGAGTGGCAAAGTTCATGATATGCTGTTTGAAAGGAAATGTGGCTTACAAATTAATTCATCCTGCTGCATGAAATAAGAATCAATACAAGTCAAATGTTAGAGTTTGGTGCTTGCTTTTAATGGCCTCTCATCAACTCTCTTTAATTTAATTTAATATTCACATTTCTACACCACCCACTAAGGCGAACCCAACTCAGGGTGGCTTACATCATATAAAAGCACATAAAAAAACCAATTATCCCATATATAATCCCACCCACCCACCTCACCTCATACATAAAAAGAGAAAGAGAAGGGCTCCTAATTGCTATCTTGGTGTGAGCCAACAGGTGGGGGCCATATCTCCATTAGGCCCCCACACATGCCCTGCCAGCCAGGTTTCCAAGCATTTTCTAAAGGGCAGCAATTTTGTTTGTAATCTTAGCTCTGTTGGCAGGAGGTTCCAGAGGGCTGGTGCGGACACGGAGAAGGCCCTCCTTCGTGTGCTAGAGTGATGGGCCCCTCTAGCTGATGGTATAACTAGAGAGCCCCTCCGGTCTGCTCTGGTTGGATGGACAGAAACTCTTAATAAACAGGTATAGTGCCAGGCTGCCTCAAACCCACTTGGTTCAGAAAACAGTTGAGAGAACAACCTTCGACACCCTCTGAATGGATATGACCCTCAAGTCTACCAGTTCAGATCCAGGAAGAGCTTTATGGCAAGAACAAACATTCTTGAGGGTACATAATAGCAAAACCAAAATAGAAGATGGAGGAAAAAGCTCACTGGACAAGAAACAATATTAAAGGAGGATATAATTGAGGATCTCATCCTCTCCTACATCACTTGGAGGACCCTGAATAGGCTGAGGGTTGGAGTCCCTAAATGCAAGACCAGCATGCTCAAGTGGGGGCAGCTGGTGGACAACACCACATGGCATGAATGTGGAGAGATACAGAGTCTGGCTCATTTACTGGTCCGCCGATTGCTGCCAGAGGACTAAGGTTTGGGCAACAACAAAACAAAGAAAGTGTCTTCATTTTGGCAGTCCAGGGTTCTATTAGGACACGAAAGAAGAAATAAACAGGTGTCTAGGACTTCAGTTTGGGACAAGACTATGTGAAGGAATGGAGCTATTTGCTACTGAAAATGCTATTTGGAGAAAACAGGACCAATGGGAATTGTTCTGGGAGGACCTTCTTTTTACATGTACATTTGACAGAGACAAGACAGTGGGCCTTCTCAGTAGTTGCCCCTAGTCTACAGAATGCCTTCTTCCATGACACTCATATATATTTATGAGACACCCTGAGTCCCATTGTTGAGGAGGAGGTCACATAGAAATCCAAAACATTTAATACAGTACATTGGAGGAGGAGGGAAAAAACCAGAAAAACCCTTTTCTCCATGCTACAACGAAGTATGGATCACTGCTTCTTTTTGATGAACACTTTTTGTGCCTTAAGAGGTTGTTTTAATTTAAAGGCGTGACATTTTCCTCTTCCTTCTATAGTTGCCGATAGTGCTGCACATTGTTAACCAGCAATTCTTGTGTTAAACTGTAGCTCCCAACCAGCAAGGCTGGGGATGATGGACATTTTTGTCCCAGTTGGGGAGGAGCTAAAGCAGGAGTTCTCAACCTTTTAAAGCCAGGGGCTGGGTCATGCTCCCTCAGACAGCTTCAGGGGCCAGACGTCCATTTTGCCCTTTCTCCACCACATGACATTTCCTGGTGTGGTGAAAGTGGTGGGGAGATGCATTCAACCTGTGGGCAGCAGGTTGAGAATCCCTGAGCTAAACAGTTATGTTTTTAATTGTTATTTTAGTTTATAGTAGCAGCTGCACATTAATTTTCAGTCTCATCTCATTTCCAGGCTTATCTTCTAAAATCAAACAACTCTGAATGTACTTTCAGACTATGTTCCTTTAATGAGGCACAGGCCACTTGATATCTGTTCCAAAGATTACACCTATGCTGAATGAAATCTGTTTTTTTAATTCAATACAAGTAAAATTAGCACATTTCAATTGAGCACTCATTAAATATGATTGTTTCTGACAGGAGGAAATGAATTTGTAGGAGGGCCTGCAGCAGCCTGTTTTGCATTTAGAAATGAGTATTTAGAAGGATAAAAACCAAAACCAAAGTAATGTAAATAATGTAATTAAATGCAGGAATTTCCGAATCCTAACACTGATTTGATGTTTGGCCTTGAGAAAGTCACATATTCTGTAGGTTCTCATCCACCAATTTGGAAAATGTGTACCAGATTTAAGGTGCAGGAGCATTCTGGGTTCTAGTAAATATTATGATGGAAATATGTATGGTTTTTATTTTTGAATAATAAATTAATCTAAATGTGTTCTATTGCATGCTGTCCATTCTGCGGAACTCTTTTTCTGAGGAAGCCTGGCAAGTAAGCCCCTGTGATAATTTTAAACATCGTGTTTTTGTTCCAAAGATTGTTTTAATATGTTGTTCAGAAAAAAAATGTGCAGCCAGAAAGATGACAAAAGAGCAGTTGGACAAAATAGGGAAACATAAGACACATGTGAGTTATTGGAGGTAGGCCACTGGAAATTTATAACAGCAAGGTATACAGAAACCCAGTAGAAAATTTGAAAGTATTTAGTAATTATTGTGGACCTATGAATGTGTGTCTCTGTCTGTGTCGGCCCCAGTGTTTGAGAAACACCAATTCTGGCAGCACCAATTTGACGAGTAACTAAGAGAGATTATTAAACGAATTATCATTTTTATATAAGAAAGTACAGTACACAGAAAAAGCCCCCTTGAAGATTGTGGTGTTTTTGAACCAAAATCTGGTATACCCTGGGAACTGGCCATCTTGTGCTGGCTAATTTTTCTCATACTGGGTCAGGTGAAAGGAACTGCAGAATCAACTCACCAAAAGGTGGCTTCATTTTACCAGTTTCACAACTGGCCTAGACACAGAAGCAGCAGCAGCTCTAGGCATTTCAATGGAACTGTATTGTAGATATCTGCAAAGTATCTTATGCACCAATGGTAACTATCCAGGTGCCTTTGTGGACAGAAACACCTGCTACTACTGCAAGCAACTCAGTGGTGGAAGGGGGGACTCCTAGAAACCCTAAAGAGGGTGGCAGAGAAGGCAACCAGCCCTTTGCAAGGACAGAATAAATGCCTGGAGTTTGTCAGCTAGCAAAGTGGTAGATGAGGGATGCCCCCCCTTGCAGTCTGCTGACAGGCATAAGCTACTTTATTTATTTATGTATTGTACGATGAACTTCAGTTGTCCACATTAATTCTGATATATACAATAAGCACAAATTGTCCATCTCAAGTTCCTAGCTAGAGTTCCACGTCCAGGATTGAAAGCCATTGAAAGGCTTCATCTGTGGCACCATGCAAGTCCTTCAATCTGCCTCCAAACATACATAAAGAATACCTAAATGCAATGTGGTCTATGGTTTGTTCTTCTTCCTCACAGTCACATTGTGGAGAAGACTTCTATCCCCATGTGAACAGAGTGGCTTTTTATCTACCATAGCCAGTTGTCACTCTGTTCAGCATCCTCCACTGCCTACTTGGAAGGGAAAACCCAGCTGGACATTTGCAGGATTCTTCATTATGTGATGGCTGTTTGCAGATACTAGGTTAAACCCAGGTATCTTCCCTCTGGTCTGTAATTGTAAGTCATTTTCAGTTTGGGTTTCTTGAAGCAAAATGACATGAGGCTAATAGATCTTGAGGACTCTTGCCAAGTAATCACACTTTGCTCTGCTTATACCCACGATGTTAAACTGACAGATGGTAATTTAGGGTCCAATGTTATGGACTTGAGGTTCATGTGAAGGATCTTTTAGTATATATCATCTCCTTCTCCTCCTCCATAGCTTTTGACTAGGAGGCTGCATGCGGCAGTTCGGGTCTCATCTTATTCTAATAAGCTAATCAATAAGAACGCACTTGTACAGGCTTCTACAAATGCTGGTTGAGCACGATGCATCTTTTCAAGTCATCCCTACCCTTTCCCAAGTGGTGCCAAGGTTTGCTGGTTTAACACAAGAATGTTTTATTTGAGAAATACTGTCACATCAAAAAGCTAGGAATTATAGTTATTGGTGGGTGAGAAAGAGCCAGTGGATGCATGACTCTGGACTGTTGTGCAATGTAAAGCAAAACAGGGAGTGGATCAGCTGCACTGCAACCTATGAGGCTTCTTGTTGCAAAATTGGCAGCAGCAATCAAAGGACTGGGGAGGGACACCTTAGTGGACTAGTGGAGAGCATTCACAAACCTCAGCAGTGACATAGGGCCACCTGCCTTACCAATGTAAAAGAGAGGTCTTCCCCCAGCTCTAACTTGTCATGTTACCTGAGTTTCCCCATGATTCTGGGGGAATTCTGTTTACCAGAAACGCCCAGTGCCCTTTTATTTGAATCTCTTGGTGCCCTTTTTCACAATCAGTTTGCCCGCCTTTCAACCCTTGCCTCCTCTGCCCTTGTGACATCATAAGAACAAAGCCTTTGGTCTTGGTTTGGCAATGCACTTGAACTTGGAATGGGATGTGCTGACTAGGCAACACTAAAACCTGCCTCCACCATTATTAGTGATGATTGATGTGCTTCTACCCACAACTCTCTCCAGCAGTGACTGGCAAATTTGACAAGAGTTGGTTCCTTAGCCGCCACTGCATGTTGTCTTTGTTTATTTTGTTTGAGGTTTTATTGCTGTTTCCTTTTCCCTGATGTGTTTTTTTAATATTACCTTTTGTTCATACAAATGAAGGAACTAAAGGGTAGAAAAAGAGATTACATTTGGAAAAATCTCTCTCTCTGTGTGTGTAT
The DNA here is from genome assembly GCA_035047345.1 of Bradypodion ventrale. Taxonomy (NCBI): domain Eukaryota; kingdom Metazoa; phylum Chordata; class Lepidosauria; order Squamata; family Chamaeleonidae; genus Bradypodion; species Bradypodion ventrale. The sequence goes on from JAWDJE010000007.1 coordinate 728,368, forward strand.
GTATGAGAGAGTGAGCTTATCTCAAACAGATTTCTTGGTAATTGGGATTTTCTCAGTTACAGACTCCTGGTTCTGAGTCACTGAATGTTTCTTTTTGCTCAGTTCATTTATACGGAGCAAGTGAAAATTAAAGTGATTGTGAGGGGGCTGAAAAGGAACAAGTGAAGACATTTCACTACCTTAGATGGAGAAGAGATGGTACCTTCTTCCTCCTTTCAGCATTTAGCTGTGTTTGAGTGTTGAATCGTATCTAAGCCCAGGAGATCGGATAAGACCATGCCCAGCCTGTCTGATTTAAAAAGCTGTGACCAGAAGGAGGAAGACCAGGGACCTTGAAAGTACTCATCCACAGTTGGGGCACGATAACAAATTGAGAACCACACTTGAATGAGACACATTATTAATTCTTTTAGATTGTAATTTTTTCTCCTTTGGCACCTGAAAATGTGTTAGCATACCCAGTTTTATCCAATTCAGTCTCCTCTTTGATCTTGCACTTAGGTGGTCTGTAAGTGGCCAACCCAGTTTAGAGAGTGCAGGACCAATCATATCACACATGTGCAAACATACTGCCCTCTAGTAGGGAGGAGACAACTTGTAGGCCTAGTTGTTATTTCAGTCTGCTCACTAGTATGGTGGGTGGAGAGGGAGATGGTATTAGCAAATCATCCCAGTAAATTTTTCCAATCAGTCCTGAGCAGTTTCCTGAATTCTCCATTGAGTCAGATTACCCCGGCAAAGTTCAATATAATAAACAGATTGGTTAAACTACCTTTTTGAACCACAAGTTCCAGGATCCCACAGCCAACATGGCTGCTAGCTGGGCTGCTCTGAAGTTATAGTCTAAAAAGGTAACTTTTCCAAACAAGAATTACATATGTATAACACGACCACTTTGGAATCTGAAATACTGACGGTTCTATCAACAATCTTGCATGATTGCATTTCTAACAGTGGGTATCGGTGGTGAGAGTGCTTTTAAAGCCTGGAAGGACTTTCTCTTCCTACTAACCTGAGGCAAGGCAAGCTTCCGCTTCTCATTTGTTATGCTTTGCTTCTCTCCTTTCTTTGGGCTCTCTGCTTAAACCTGTCTGCACCTGCTCCTGCTAATTTGTAACAACAGCATGGAAAATCTTTCTACCAGAGTAGACTTTGTTTTTTACAAGTCCTTTCCCCCTTCATCTGTTTGTAACTGCTGGAGCTGATTGTGAGAAAAAAAGATCTACTTTTAAAATTTGAGCTGGTTTTAAGTGATTTTTGCTGTATAAAGTGCTATTTACTGTGAAAGAAGGTGGAATAGTATTGAGCATTTGTGATACTCTCATGCTCTTCTTTGTGCAAGTGTTGCTTAGTGCCTTACATTGTGCTAACCAAAGGGGAATAACCAAATCCCAAACTCTATATTGCAACAGCTCTGATCACAGAAGAGAAAATCAAGTTCACCCTTTCCATTTACCAGGATGGGATTAGTGAGAATGCAGCACCATATTTTTTAAAAGTTCTATTCTCATGCCTACATAAAATTAATTTGTGGGATAAAGCACTTTCAAACAACAATTGTGTTTGATTTAGAACTCGTAGTGCCCTTTGTGATATAATTAAAAATGGGAAATAAAAGACAATTTGGAGCTTTGGCTGTTACATATGTAAAACATGATGGTAGGTTTAACACAGGCAGTATGAAATCTAAGATAGTGATGGCTCTGTTAAAGTGAGCTGTAATTTTCTTTGGACATGCACAGCTGTCAAGCTTGGTTCTTTTTGATATCTGTGGCCTTGACATTTGTTCAGCAGATGAAGTAGGAATCAAAGATAAAGGGACAAAACAGTGCATTAAGTAATGGGCAGAGAATAGGACCCACAGCTAGATGAAATACAGAATTCTAGAACAGGAGTGTGTTACCTACTAAATATAGTAGTAGGTGGGAGAGGAGGTTGCATAGCAAAATGAGGAGATGAAGGAGGTAAATAGCATATAATGAAATATTGCCTGAATGCAGCACCCAAAAGAAGGTTCCATTAATCAAAAATGTAATGATATTGCAAGCGCAGCGCCAAAATGGCCGCCGCGCTCTTTGCGGGCCCCCCCCACAGGACGAAGAATCCGGGTAGTTTAGGGCGTGGCCAGCTCCCTTATAAAAGGGGTGGCCACGAGGCAGCCGCGCTGCCATTTTACCTCAGCGACGGAGCGGAGAAGTTTTTCCCCTGTGTCTCCGTCGCTCCTTACCTTGCGGGAAGCCTTTTGGCGGCGAATCTTCTTTTCGGCTTCCCTCTTCTGCGATTGAGATGCCTTCGAAGAAGAAGGCAGCTTCGAGTGCGGCTCGAGCTGTGAGGAGGCGCAACCCGGGTCGGAGGACCACAGCTGCGCCTCCCCAGCAGCCGCCTGTCCAGGCCCCCGGCGGAATGGGGTCTATCGCCCCTTGGCCGGACGCGGGGGATCAGAATGCGGGCGCGGCAGGGGCTTCGGCTCGCGGCCCGCGAGCGGTGGATACCGCTACTCTCCCTGCTCCTCCTGTTGGGCCTGCCTCTATTCCTCCTGGGCCTTCTAGCCTGGGTGGGTGGTGTGGTCCCCTACCTTGGCAGGTTCCTGCACCGACCCTACCGGGCTTCGGTATTGGGCAATGGCCCTATTCGGGTCCTGGGGTACAGGGACCTGTACCCGCGCCCGGACTTGGCGGGCCGGCCGGCCCTTGGCCCCAGATCGACGTGCAGGCCTTACTGGCCCGCCTTTCGGCCCTCGAAGCGTCTTTAGCTCGGGCCAGCCAGGCTGGGGCTCCTTTTGGCGTCCCTTTTGCGGCGCCGTCGGCAGGAGGACAACAGGCGGCAGGCAGGGTTGAGCTGCCTCAGGCGGGTGGCGTGGCTTCGGCCACTGCCCCGCAGCTCCACAGCCAGCATACGAGTGCAGGTCAGGCCCCGATGATGAGCTCTACGTCGGTCGTGAGCTCCGACGCCCCCAGTGGGCCGGAACCCCCGGTGGGGGCGGCCCGCGGGGGTGCAGCATGTGAGTATGCGGTCCAAGCCAGTACACCTACACACATTCCTTCTATGGGGGGAGCTTTTCAATGGCCTTGGCCTCGCTCGGGTGGTGCGGTGGCACAGCAGCCGGCACTCCACTCGGCGACGGTAACTGCCACCCAGGGCACCGGGGTGGGTAGTTATTCTCACAATCCGGGGAATGTACTGGGGGTGGCTGGGTTAGCTCAGGCCCCTTTCCCGGTGTCTGTGGTGCCTTTTTCGGCCTTACCAACTGCGGGGTACTCCTTGCCACTGGGTGACCACTTGGCACAGGCAACCAAAGAAAAGATTTGGCGGGGGGAGTATGTAGATATCTTCTCACTCCTGAACAGAGAGCCCACCAAGGAGGAAAGGGAGGGACAGGATGAGAAGGATAAGGAGCAGGCGCGTCGTCGTAAGCCGCCACGTACCTGGGCCAACTGGCTGCCGGCTTATTTAATTTACATGGCAGTGTATCTGAGGGCGCGGCCGGAGTTGGCAATTCCGATGGTCCAATATTTGGACAACATATACTGGGCAATGGTTGATTTCCCGGGCCCTTCGTGGCTTGCTTATGACGAGGAATTCCGTATGTGGATTCCACTCCACCCGGAGATGAGGTGGGACGAGCCGTGCCAGAGGCTTTGGCTTCTGTACATGACACCTACGCGCCCCGTGCCAGGGGACAGATACCATTGCGGACATGCGGTCCAGCGAGCTGTCCCAGCACAGGCTACCCGCCAAGCGGCGGGGCAGGGGGTTCCAGCCCGCCTGCTGTGCTGGGCTTTCTCGTCCAATGGTTCCTGCAATAAGAAGAATTGCAAATACAGGCATGAGTGTCCCACATGTTCGGGCCCCCACGCAGCCTCTGCCTGTCCCAGGCCTGGGGGGACACGGGGCAGAGGAAGGGGCGGACAGGGGGCTGGCAAGGCTGCCACAGATGGAGCTGGTTCACCGAAAGGCCCCCTCCCCAATTAAAGTGGACATGTTGGAGCGTTGGCTCACAGTGTACCCGAAGGGGGAGGATGGGGAGTATCTCCTTCAAGGCTTTAAGTACGGGTTCCGCATCCCTTTCATGGGTGATAGGTCCCCTCAGGATGCCCCCAATCTTTTGTCCCTCAAGGGGAGGGAGGAGGTGGCTGCTGCCAGTATCAGGAAGGAGTTAGATGCGGGCAGGGTCGCCGGCCCTTTCCCTTCACCCCCGTTTCCCAACCTTAAGGTGTCGCCCCTAGGCTTGGTTCCTAAAAAGTCTCAAGGCGAGTTTCGCCTTATTCATCATTTATCCTACCCAGCCGGCCGGTCGGTCAATGACGCTATCCCTGATGACCTTTGTTCAGTCAGGTATACGTCTTTTGACCACGCGCTGCGCATGGTGCGCTCGTGTGGCCCGGGTGCCCTGCTGGCCAAGTGCGACATTAAGTCGGCCTTTCGCCTACTGCCGGTGCACCCGGGTGACTTTGAGTTGCTGGGTTTCAAATTTCGGGGCGAATATTATTTTGATAAGGCCATGCCTTTTGGCTGTTCCATATCATGCTCGGCCTTTGAGCGTTTTAGTACCTTCTTAGAGTGGGCTTTCGTCCGCAGGTCAGGGTCCCGGTCTGTAGCCCATTACCTGGATGACTTTTTATTCGGGGGTGAACGGGGCTGGGACACGTGCGCACGTCTCCTTAACACATTTCAGACGCTAATGGAGGAACTCGGTGTCCCTTTAGCGCCCGAAAAGACCGAGGGCCCATCTACCAAGCTAGTATTCCTGGGGGTGGAGATTGACACGTTAGCGCAGGCTTCTAGGTTACCGGAGGATAAGGTGTCCAGGATAGTGGACCTTATCTCGGAGTTGATGGCCAAGCGCAAGGCATCACTGAGGGAACTGCAGGTGCTACATGGTCACCTGAATTTTGCTTGCAGGGTGGTCGCTCCGGGCAGGGCTTTTGCTCGACGCTTATGCGACGCCATGGCAGGGTTATCCAGGCCTCACCATAGAGTTAGACTTACCCGGGGTATCAGGGCAGACATGTTTGTCTGGTTACAGTTCCTGAGGGAGTTCAATGGGGTCTCATTTTGGAGGTCTGACCTCCTGGCATCCCCCAATTTTCAGATCCAGTCTGATGCCTCAGGATCCCTGGGTTATGGGATGTACTTCAATGGGAAGTGGGCCTATGGTGGGTGGCCACCGGCCTGGGCAGGCATGGATCGCCTGCGTGATCTCACATACCTTGAATTTTTTCCTATACTAGGGGCTTTGATGCTATGGGGCAAGGAATGGGCTAACTCGGTCGTGCATTTCTGGTGTGACAACGCTGCTGTTGTCCACATTGTTAATGCACAGACTTCCAAATCGCCCAGGGTTATGAACCTAGTGCGCCATTTTGTGCTGCGCTGCCTGCGCCTCAATGTTTTGTTCAGAGCCAGGCATGTCCCAGGGATTAATAATGATATTGCTGACGCTTTGTCCCGCCTGCAGATCTCCCGGTTCCGTGCCTTGGCCCCGGATGCGGAGGAATTTCCCTCGCCACTCCCGGACGAGATATGGACCATTGGCAAGGAGAGGTGAACCGGGCGATTGGCCTGTCACTAGCGCCACGCACGCGTAAGGCGTATCAACAAGCATTTAATTCTTTCAGGGCATTTGCTGCTCAATTTCACCTGCCAGAGACCTGGCCTATCCCGGTTGACCATGTTCTGCGGTTCATGGTCCACCTGCACGCTCTCGGCCTCGCACCTCGCACCATAGCATCCAAGCTCTCGGCGCTGGCTTTTATGGCCAAAGTAGGGGGTCATGTGGACAGCACCTCTGACCTCCGTGTGAGACATGTTTTGGAGGGGTGGGTGCGCGAGCGTGGGCGTTGCCCGGATGATCGGCACCCTATTTCCCCAGGGGTTCTTACCCAGTTGGCCCGGGGCTGGCCGAGCCTCTGTTTTGATCATTATGAGGCAGCCCTTTTTCATGCAGCCACAACGGTGGCATTTTTTGGAGCGCTCCGCATCAGCGAACTTGTGATGCTGTCTAAGGCGGATGCAAGTTGTAGGGCACTGGAACTCGGAGATGTATATGTTGCCAAAGACTGGGCCCAGTTGAGGATACGTTCTTCCAAGTCAGATCAGCATGGCGTAGGCAGTGGTGTAAGACTGCTACGGTGTTCTTTGGCAGACATCTGTCCGGTTGGTGCCCTACAGGAGTTCCTGGCACTGCGTGGCATGCACCATGGCCCGTTTTTCTGTCACCAAGATGGGTCTCCCCTTACTAAATTTCAGTTTTGGAAGGTGACAGGCAGAGCCCTCGCCAGGGTGGGCCTACCAGGTGCCCGTTATGGCACACATTCATTTCGTATTGGGGCAGCCTCTACAGCAGCTGCTTTTGGGTACTCCGGGGCTGACATACGCAGCATGGGGAGGTGGGGCTCGCAATGTTTTCAGTTTTATGTGCGCCCACTTCCACCGTGAGTACCAATCCTATCACCTTACCTTCCCTTTTTTCCTTAATTTTTCTTACAGACCCTGGGTGTCGTGTTACACCGGTGACAGTATGGCTGGTGGGCCACAGCTATGTGCACAGGGCAGCGCGTTACGCTGCGGCGACAGAGTGGGGACCCCGACTGGGACTGGGTGAACACGCCAGTCTCACATGGCATGGTAAGCCTGGGATGTTGTGGCGGGAGCTGCTGCCTTTCCTGTTTTCCAGCAGGAGTGCTGACCCGCCTGACATTCTCATCATACACCTTGGGGGCAATGATTTGGGTCAGGTCACCGGCTTATCGCTCAAGCATGCGATTTGCGGGGACCTTGCTTACTTGCACTACGTCTGGCCTGCCACAACCCTGGTTTGGTCGGACATGATCCCGCGCCATTCTTATGGAGGGGGCATTGACCTCCTGGCCCTTGACCGCGCTAGGCGCGCGGTCAACGGGGCGGTGGCGCGGTTCCTTGCCGACAAGGCTTGGGGACGGGTCAGTCGTCACCCCGCTATTAGCCTACGAAATTACGACTTGTATGCAGGGGATGGGGTCCATCTGTCGCGAGGAGGTATGGACCTCCTGTTGGGTGATTGGCGAGCAGGCCTGTTGACCGAGCTGATGGTCTGGGGGGGGGGGGGTCAGGCCTTCTTTGAAGCCCCTCCGTGTGGCGGGTAGCACTGGTAAGGTAAACAGTATGACCCACAGGTATCCGGCAGGTTCGCAATTGACTGGACAACACTAGACAGGAACAAATTAGTTAAACGTTGTCCGGTCAACGACGAACCAGGCGACGGGGTGATGGCGATAGCTAGCCAGCATGCATCACCCCGTGATTTTACGGATACGAGTCAGAGGGTGGGGTCATGAGTTAGATATTGACTACGGTCAACAATTTGTTTGTTGTCAACAAACAAATTGATACAAATTGATACATTGTAACCAATTGCCGTTGGCAATTTTGGGGTGGTACCTTACCAGTGTTACTTCGGCCTGCTTGCCTTAAGAATTATGATTGGTCGTTTTACCAATACAAATTTATAATTCGGATTAGGGCATTGAATCAATAAATGTGGCCCTATGCTGTTATCCACTTTCAATGTTGTCTGAGTCCGTTATTGGGGGGGTGCGCCTGCAATGCAAGCGCGGCGCCAAAATGGCCGCCGCGCTCTTTGCGGGGCCCCCCCCACAGGACGAAGAATCCGGGTAGTTTAGGGCGTGGCCAGCTCCCTTATAAAAGGGGTGGCCACGAGGCAGCCGCGCTGCCATTTTACCTCAGCGACGGAGCGGAGAAGTTTTTCCCCTCCACCCCCTCCCTAGTTAACAGTGTGATATTTTGGTCGCTTCGGGGCCGGGTGGGAATTTTTGGTTGGGACCCACATTGGCTTTCGGGTCCTGGCTTTTTTGCCCATCCCACACTGTTGCTATGGTTTGATATAGGGGTTCCTTTCGTTTCTACTGTTGACTCCGGTCACATTGGCGGGTAGCACTGGTAAGGTAAACAGTATGACCCACAGGTATCCGGCAGGTTCGCAATTGACTGGACAACACTAGACAGGAACAAATTAGTTAAACGTTGTCCGGTCAACGACGAACCAGGCGACGGGGTGATGGCGATAGCTAGCCAGCATGCATCACCCCGTGATTTTACGGATACGAGTCAGAGGGTGGGGTCATGAGTTAGATATTGACTACGGTCAACAATTTGTTTGTTGTCAACAAACAAATTGATACAAATTGATACATTGTAACCAATTGCCGTTGGCAATTTTGGGGTGGTACCTTACCAGTGTTACTTCGGCCTGCTTGCCTTAAGAATTATGATTGGTCGTTTTACCAATACAAATTTATAATTCGGATTAGGGCATTGAATCAATAAATGTGGCCCTATGCTGTTATCCACTTTCAATGTTGTCTGAGTCCGTTATTGGGGGGGTGCGCCTGCAAATAATATTTGTTATATAGGATTGTTCATACATAGCTAGACTAATGTAACAAACATTGTGTGTTGTCTGTTTTCCCCAATGTCAGTAAATTAAACCATTAAAATAAAACTCAGAATCTCGTTCTAATGCCAAGCAATTGCTCTGTGCAGATTAGTCTTTATTTATTTGCCCAGGGGATGACAGGTGTTGATGACACCAACAAGTTGATAATGTTGCAAGCAATACACTGGTCACAGAGGAACAATCCAGCAACCACAGGAAATCAGACATGAATATCTAGCTGTGGATTCCCTGCATGCAGTGTTCTTGGCTACAGTTTCTGACACAGCTGGAGATCAACACATGAAAGTTGTCTTTGGTGTGTAGATCAATAGCAATTACACACAGCCCCATAATGCTTAGTGCACTTTCTAAGCAGTTCACAAGGTAATTAGCATGATCATGATCCACATGTGATGGATCAAGGTTTTTGGAACAGCTATTGGGGAAAATGATAATGTGATTCCATGATCCACTTCAAGGTTTAATATTAACTGGTGGTCTAGCTGGAGAATTATAGGGTTTATATATGCCAGGGGTGCTCAAACTACAGCCCGTGGGCCAAATCTGGCCCCCAATGCCAGTTCATCTGGCCTATGCCACCCTCATCGCTCCAGGAAGCAGAAGCAAAATGCACCCATACAAGAGCAATGGGGGTGGTGTGGGCCAGATGAATTGGCATCAGGGGCCAGATCTGGCCTACAAGCCATAGTTTGGACACTCTAGGTTTAAGCAGAAGAAATCCTGTTTCAAAACAGATTGCAAGGTGCTTTTTACTTCTGCTTCCAGTGGGAGGACCCACATGACTGGCCCACTGAACCACGTGACCAGCCCACGACCTGAAAAGTTTGGGCACCCCTGATATATGATGACATTGTTCCATCACTCACAATCTTTAAAAATGCATTATCTCAACAAGGAAATCTAATAAAAAGAAACATTAAGTGATATTTTGGAATAAAAAACCCATTGTTGTGTATGTAACTATATCACTTTAAGAATATCTGAATGTAACCTGACAATGATCACAATGTAACTCAGCTGTTAAAGGAACGCGAGTTAGCTGCCCATAGAGGGCAGCTGTGAGCGTTCAGCTCACATGGTTCAAATTCCCCCAATCACCGGCAGCCGCGGGAACCTTCCCGCGCAAGGAACACCTGGAGAAGAAGGGCATGACTCAGAATGACGTCACACAGGTAGCAGCCAATACGCTTCCGTGTAACCCTTTTCAAATGTATTGTTGCACTATAAAAGGAGCTGTACCTCCGCCATTACCACATGTTCATCCTGACCATCATGCAATAAAGCTGTGTTTTAGCCCTCACTGCGGCTCCTTCTTTGTCTTCCGTGCAAGACACTAAACCCATGCAAACATATCCTTAGAGCCAAGCCTTACACCACCCACCAAAACTGGGCATAACATTGATATCATGAAGGCTATGATTCAAAAGTGTAATCTGCTATATCCTGCAGAATTGACAACCTATCTTCTTCCGGCAGCTTCTGTTCCACACTAGTAACTGACTTAAGGTGGCTAGAGCCTCCTGAAGCCAGTTTTGGGTACCTCAGAGTATTGCAGTGTGAGTGGGAGAAGAAGAAAGATACATCATCAGATATAGAGCACTTATTAGATCTTGGCTCTATTCTGGAAAGTATCAGTTGTGTGTGAAACATGGCCGGCCACGGGGAAGCTGTGCCATGGCTCCATGGCCATAAGAACTCACCGCTGCCATGGCCACCGCACTGGACTCCTTCCCCTGGCCGGGCTGGCTGCTGGGAAGTGGGAGCAGCTGTGCCGCAGCTCCTACAGCCATGGAGCCACCGCTGCTGCTGGAGCCGCAGCTGCCGCTGGAGCCAAGGCTCTTGACTTTTCCCTTGGCTTGTTGGCCTGGAGGGAATGGACTTAGTGGTGGTGGGTCTGGGTCTGAATTTTATATAACTGGATACATTGTTTTTGATATGTTTTGCTGCTGTATTGTTGTGGGGTGGAATGAATGAAAATGGAATGAATGAATAAACAGATAGAATAAGAACAATGTAAAAAAAAACAGACAGTAAAAAAATCACAACTAATTAGTATTAGGAACAATCCTTTAAGGAAATACTTGGCTCAATTGGAAAGGTTCTCCCCCCACACCCCGCCCCCCACACCCACACAGCCAAGATGGAGGTGGGGTGGGGGTATCAACCCATTCTGGAAGGAGAAAGAGTGGCATAAATTTTTACACACGGAGGTAACTGAGACACCAAGAAGGAATTATTCTCTGCCCAATCTCTTGGTTAGTGTGTGTTGTGTTCTAATAGTGTAACCTTCTACATGTGATAACAATGTATCTTAACCAATGTAACCTTTCCTACGGGTAACAATGTAGCCTTCAGCTGTATCACTATAAACTCTGTAATAGGACGCGAGCTAATGACCACCAGCTGGCAGCAGCGAGCGTCCAAGCTCTCTTGGTCCAAACTCATCAAAGTGCCACAGCGTGGGAAGTTTCCCGCCACTACCTACACCTGGACAAGAAGGGCGTGACCAGCAATGACGTCACGCGGACAATAGCCAATGGGCTATCGTGGAGCCACGTTCAAATGTTTTACTACTATATATATAGAGCTACACATCCGCCATTACCTCATGTTCCCTCTGACCACTATGCAATAAACCTGTGTTAAACCAGCCCTTGGCTGTTTTCCTGTGTCTTGGTTCTCATACACTAAATTGGCGACGAAGGTGGGATAATGGATCCCCAAGGAGCCAGGACACAGAGCGGTTTCAACATTAACAAACCGCAAGACTGGGAGCTCTTCGAGATGGACTTCCAGGGAGCACTGATAGAACTCGACGTAAAGGACGAGGCAAAGAAGAGGGCCATCCTCACCCGAATGCTTGGGCAAGAAACCAAGCGAACGCTGGTGAGCATCATTGCACCGAAGAAGGTGAGCGATTTCAAAGCCGATGACATCATGAAGCTGCTGCGTGAGCGGTTTCGACCCTCGAAGGCGATGTTTCCCGCTCGGAGCGCGTTTTGGAGGCGAGTCCAAGCGCCGGACGAGTCGGTTGAAACCTTCGTAGCGGCCATGAGGTTAGCTGCCAGCCCCTGCAAGTGGGAGAACTTGGAGCTAGCCCTCAGGGATGGCGTGCTGTGCGGCCTGAAGGACAGGGAGGTGCAGCGCATCCTGATGAATAAGGAGCCACCCCCCACGTTACAAGAGGTCGTGGAGGCCGCGGAATCCGCGGAAACTACGAATGCAGGGGTGCAAGAGCTGCACGAATGGCGTCCGAAGGCCGGCAGGGCAGAAAATTCGGTGCACGGCAAACCGGGGAATTCGGTGCACGCGACTCAGCGAACCTCGAAATCGTCTGCGGAAGGCAGCGACGACGAGGATGTCTGGAAAGTCCGAAAAGGGGGGCGCCGCTGTGATGGGTGTGGGGCGGCCCATGACCGCGCTAAGTGCCCATTCCGGAAAGCCGAGTGCCACAACTGCGGCCGCCGTGGGCACATCGCTAAAGTGTGCAGAAAACGGCAAGAGGCCCGGAAGCATTCACCAGACCGTTCGTCCAGACCGGACCGTCCGACGAGGTCCAAAGATGGCGGCCGAGCCATGAGGAAGCAGGACAGCGTGGGCCGCGTCTCAGACGACAGCGAGGACGACGCCCCCGTGTTCAGCGTGTCTGCGGGACAACCCCGTTATTTCGTTGAGGTACTAGTACAAGGGGCCCCTATTAGGATGGAAGTTGACTCGGGGTCCTCCTATTCTATCATTTCCCAGAGGGAGTTCTTGAAAATTGACCCCCTCGTGCGACCCAAACTTAAAGCGTTGCGGTCCACACTACGAGATGTTCAAGGGAACAGCATTCCAGTGTTGGGGGTCGGAAAATTCCAAGTGAAATTTAAGAGACACTCTGCAGAACTCCCCCTAGTCGTTCTCAAGGGGGGAAATTGCAGCCTCCTCGGAACTCAGTGGTTTCAGCCTTTGGGTTTGTTCATAGGGGGGGTGCATGCCGTGGGAGCAGATCCAATACAAGCGGTGTGTGACGCGCACCCCGCCGTTTTTAAAAAAGGACTTGGAAAGTTCAAGGGACCCCCCGTAGCTTTCGACCTGGACCCGGAGGTCCGCCCGATAAGACTTAAACCACGCAGAGTGCCGTTCGCACTCAAGGACAAAATAGAGGCGGAACTGGACAAACTGGTGGGACAGGGGATTCTTATTCCTGTTGATTCCGCGGAGTGGGAAACTCCCATTGTAACAGCACTAAAGGCAAACGGGGAGGTGCGCATTTGCGCTGATTATAAGTGTACAATTAACAAGGCTATCCGCCCTAATGCATATCCGGTGCCGTGGTCAGCCACCTTCTGGCCAGGCTGAATGGGGGAAAGTGTTTCGCTAAGCTCGACCTAGCACAAGCCTACCAGCAACTTCCAGTGACCCCTGCCACGGCAGCGGCACAAACCATAGTCACTCATAAAGGGGCGTTCCAGGTGTCGCGTTTACAGTTCGGCGTGAACTCGGCACCCGGCCTTTTTCAGTCGCTCGTGGAACGTCTCCTGAAAGGTTTGGAGGGGGTTTTGCCTTATTTTGATGACGTATTGATAACAGGGGGGAGTGAGACCGAACTAGCTAAAAGGTTGGACAAGGTACTGACGGTGTTTGAGGGAGCGGGGTTGCGACTGCGGAAAGACAAGTGCGTTTTCTTTGCAACGGAGGTTGAGTTCTTAGGATTCCGGGTTACACCCGAGGGAATTAAGCCTTCCCAATCCAAAGTAACCGCCATAAAGAAAGCTCCTCGCCCCACATCTAAAACCGAACTGCAGTCGTTCCTGGGACTCCTAAATTTTTATCATACCTTCCTTCCACGGAAAGCGGCTGTGGCCGAACCGCTCCATAGGTTGCTTAAAAAGGAAGAGGTATGGACGTGGGGCGATGACCAGGAGAGGGCTTTTAAGGAGCTGAAGCAACTCCTGACCTCTGATGCAATTCTGACCCATTTCGATCCCAAACGGCCAGTGGTCCTAGTCTGCGATGCATCCCCAGTGGGGGTGGGGGCGGTGCTTTGCCACGTGTTGGAAAACGGAAGGGAGGCGCCAGTAGCGTTTTACTCTAGGTCCCTGTCCCAAGCAGAGAGGAATTATGCACAGACCGACAGGGAGGCGTTAGCGATAGTAGCGGGGACCAAAAAGTTTCACGATTTTCTGTATGGTCGCCCTTTCACCATAGTGACTGACCACAAGCCCCTGTTAGGAATATTTACTGCGAATAAGCCCACGCCACAAATCCTGTCCCCGAGGATGCTGAGGTGGGCTATTTTTCTCAACGCATACCAACATGAGTTGGAGTACCGACCCGGCAAGGAGATTAGCCATGCGGACGCACTGTCGCGGTCCCCCCTGCCTTTGGCGGGCGGACACAAGGGAGGAGTGGAAAAAGACCATCAAGTGTTGTTGATAGAGGTTTTAGATTCGCCCCCGATAGTACCTGCCGACATCGCCAAAGCAACAGGCAAGGATAGGATGCTGGAGAAAGTCAGCTCATGGGTGCAAAAGGGGTGGCCAGCGTCCTCCCCGGCTGCGGAATTCGATCCATTTTTTCGGAAAAAACTAGAGTTGTCCCTAGAGAGGGGCTGCCTTCTGTGGGGCCAACGGGTGGTGGTCCCTACATCCCTGAGACCGAGGGTGCTTAAATTGCTGCACGTCAGCCACCCGGGGATTGTCCGTTCCAAGGCACTGGCTCGGAGCTATTTCTGGTGGCCCCAGCTAGACGCAGACATAGAGCACATGGTCGGCACTTGCGAGGCTTGTCAGGGCTCCCGGCCGGAGGAGGCTCGCCTCCCACATAGGGAATGGGACGCGGCGAGGGGGCCGTGGTCCCGAGTGCACATAGATTTTGCTGGCCCGTTCCGAGGGACCCTTTTTCTCCTGGTAGTGGATGCGTACTCCAAGTGGCTGGAGGTGATTCCGGTCACGAGCACGTCCTCCGCCACTACAATTAAACACTTACGGAGGATTTTTTCTACGTTCGGTTTACCCGACACTCTAATTAGCGATAACGCTAGTTGTTTCACGTCCGCAGAGTTCAGGGCGTTCACAGACATAAATGCCATCCGGCACATTACCTCCGCGCCGTTCCACCCGGCCACGAACGGCCAAGTGGAGCGCCTTGTGCGTACAACAAAGGATGCGTTGAGACGCATGGGCCCAGGGGACCTGAATCACCAAGTGTGTCAATTTTTATTGGGATATAGAGTAACCCCTTTAGCGTCAGGGTACTCGCCGGCTGAGCTGCTGATGCGGAGGAAGCTGACCACGATCCTGACCAGGTTAGACCCAACGAGGGTTGAGGACAAAGGGAAGAACATAGAGTTAGCGGTCTCGAAAGGTTTCGCCGTCGGCGATCCTGTGCACTGCAGGAACTACGCCAACGCAGGTCCAGCCTGGGTACCAGGGACGGTTGTGGAGCAGACGGGGCCAGTGTCGTATCGGGTGGAAACTAACACCGGTCTCCTCTGGAGGAGGCACGCTGACCAACTTAGGCACCGAGTGATTGGGGGGCCGGACAGTGGGGCTCAGCAACAGGATTCAGCGTTAGGGTTCTCCCCCACCCGTTTATCCCAAGGGGGAGACAACGAAGGGCAACAGTCCCAAACAAGGGGGGGAAGCAGAGGTCCAAACTCATATCCTTTTCATACGCCGGTTCTATCCAATCCCGTGAAAGAGAGAGACGAGTTTGCCCCTGCAGTTTCACCCAGTCCCTCGGAAGAGGGAAATGAGTTTGCAACTGTTGCCCCCGAATTAGATTTTGTGTTACCGAACCGGGGGGTTTTTTGGGAGTGTTCCCCCACCCGTCCAAGCGAAAAGCGGGGTTTTTCGTTAGCCCCTAGTGCCCCCGGTTTGCCCACATCCACAACAGAAACCTGTCCTCTCCCCTCTCCTGCCCATCCCAAAGCTGCACGCCCGCGGTGAGTCACTAACGAGTCATCCTCTCCAATTACAGGACAGGAAGCCGGGGAACAAAGAGGAGGGAGCAAAGCCGGGGCAGGGCAGCCCACACCGAGACCCCAGCGTGTTCGAAATAAGCCATCTTGGCTGAGAGACTTCGTCTCATCCTAGGGGGGAGGAGTGTTGTGTTCTAATAGTGTAACCTTCTACATGTGATAACAATGTATCTTAACCAATGTAACCTTTCCTACGGGTAACAATGTAGCCTTCAGCTGTATCACTATAAACTCTGTAATAGGACGCGAGCTAATGACCACCAGCTGGCAGCAGCGAGCGTCCAAGCTCTCTTGGTCCAAACTCATCAAAGTGCCACAGCGCGGGAAGTTTCCCGCCACTACCTACACCTGGACAAGAAGGGCGTGACCAGCAATGACGTCACGCGGACAATAGCCAATGGGCTATCGTGGAGCCACATTCAAATGTTTTACTACTATATATATAGAGCTACACATCCGCCATTACCTCATGTTCCCTCTGACCACTATGCAATAAACCTGTGTTAAACCAGCCCTTGGCTGTTTTCCTGTGTCTTGGTTCTCATACACTAAAGTGTGAGAAGAGGATATTCCCAGAGTAGTCATAGAATCAAAATAATGGAGTTGAAAGGGTCCTATGAGGCCATTTAGTCCAACTCCCTGCTCAGTGCAGGAATCCAAATTAAAGCAGCTCTGACAGAGCTCCAACTATTTAAGACAGGGGTGCCCAAACTACAGCCCATGGGCCAGATCCGGCCCCTGATGCCAATTCATCCGGCCCACACCACCCTCATTACTTCCAGAAGCGGAAGCAAAACGCATTTTACTTCCAGGAGTGACGAGGGCGGCACAGACCGGATGAATTGGCATTGGGGGCTGGATCTGGCCCATGGGCCGTACTTTGGGCAGCCCTGATTTAAGACATCAAGTCCACATCAACCCTTTTTTAGTGTATGAAAACCAAGACACAGGACACAGCCTCGGGCTGGGTTAACTCAGGTTTATTGCATCGTGGACAGAGGGAACATGAGGTAATGGCGGATCGATAGCTCTTTATATACTGCAGTAATACATTTGAACGTGGTGCCATGGTAGCCCATTGGCTACTGCCTGCGTGACGTCATTGCGAGTCACGCCCTTCTTGTCCAGGTGTAGGTGGTGGCGGGAAAGCTTCCTGCGCTGTTGCCTTTGATGAGTTCTGACCAATAGAGCTTGGACGCTCGCTGCTGCCAGCTGGTGGTCATTAGCTCGCGTCCTCATGCAGGGTTCATATGATACAGCTGAAGGTTACATTGTTGCTATAGGCAAGGTTACATTGGTTCAGATACATTGTAATCCATGTGGAAGGTAAAACCCTTAGAACACAACATCCCTCCCCCCTAGGACGAGACAACGTCTCGAGCCCATGCTTCTAGACACTCCCCCCCCTAGGAGACAAAATCTCTCAGCCAAGAAGGCTTGTTTCGAACACGCTGGGGTCTCGATGCGGGCTGCCTCTCCCCGGGTTTGCTACCTTCTCTTTGTCCCCTGGTTTCCTGCCCTGTAATTTGAGAGGGAGACTCGTTAGTGACTTGCCGCGGCTCCGCGGCGTTGTTGGGGGGTGTGCTCTTACTTAGGGAGGAACCGGGGGCACTGGGGACTAACGAAAAACCCCTCTTCTCGCTTGGATGGGTGGGGGAACACTCCTGAAAACCCCCCCGGTTTGCTAAATCAAAACCAAAATTCCATTCGGGGGCAGCGGTTGCGGACTCATTCCATTCAGAGGCAGCGGTCGCGAACTCCTCTCCCCCTTCCCCGGCCTCTGACGGAACTGGTCTATCAAAAGGATATGAGTCGGGGCCGCCGCTTCTTCCTTCCCCCCTCGCTTGGGACTGTTGTCCGCTGCTGTCTCCCCCTTGGGTTACGCGGGTGGGGGAGAACCCTAACGCTGAATCTTGTTGGTGATCCTCACTGACTGGCCCACTAACTCGGTGCCTCAGTTGGTCTGCGTGCCTCCTCCAGAGGAGACCGGTGTGGGTTTCGACCCGGTACGACACTGGCCCCGTCTGCTCTACAACCGTCCCCGGCACCCAGGCTGGCCCCGCGCTGGCATAGTTCCTGCAATGAACAGGGTCGCCGGCGGCGAAACCTTTCGAGACTGCCAGCCCCACGTTTTTCCCTTTATCCTCAATTCTTGTGGGGTCCAGCCTGGACAGGAGTGTAGTCAGTTTCCGCCGCATCAATAGCTCAGCCGGCGAGTAACCTGACGCTAAGGGGGTCACCCTATACGCTAATAAGAACTGACATACTTGGTGATTTAGGTCCCCGGGGCCCATGCGCCGAAGCGCCTCCTTTGTTGTACGCACCAACCGTTCCACTTGGCCATTCGTGGCCGGGTGAAACGGCGCGGACGTGACATGCCGAATGGCATTCGCCTCCATGAATGCCCCGAACTCTGAGGAGGTGAAGCAACTCGCGTTATCGCTGACTAAAGTGTCGGGTAAACCGAACGTTGAAAAGACTCTCCTCAGTTGGTTAATTGTAGTGGCGGAGGACGTGCTCTTTACCGGAATGACCTCCAGCCACTTCGAGAATGCATCCACCACCAGGAGAAACATGGTTCCTCGGAAAGGGCCAGCGAAATCTACGTGCACTCTGGACCATGGCCCCCTTGCTGTGTCCCATTCCCTATGTGGGAGGCGGGCCGCCTCTGGGCGGGACCCCTGGCACGCCTCACAAGTGCCGACCATGTGCTCAATGTCCTCGTCCAGTTGTGGCCACCAAAAATAACTGCGGGCCAGCGCTTTTGAGCGAACGATGCCCGGGTGGCTGACGTGCAGCAGCTTGAGAACTCTCGGCCGCATGGGTGTTGGGACCACCACCCGTTGGCCCCACAACAGGCACCCCCTTTCTAGGGACAACTCTAGCTTCTTCCGAAAGAATGGGTCGAATTCCTTGCTTGGGGACGATGCTGGCCACCCTTTCTGCACCCATGAGCTAACTCTCTCCAGCGTTCTGTCCTTGCCTGTCGCCCTCGCTATATCGGCTGGTACTATTGGGGGTTCGTCTAAAACCTCGATTAGCAACACCTGGCGGTCTCTTCTTATTCTGGCTTTTTGGTCGTCCGACAAGGGCAAAGGAGATCTCGAAAGCGCATCAGCATGGCAGATCTCCTTTCCGGGCCGGTACTCCAACTCGTGTTGGTATGCGTTAAGAAAAATGGCCCATCGCAACATTCTCGGGGATAGTATCTGCGGCGTGGGCTTGCCTGCCGTGAAAATCCCTAACAGGGGCTTGTGATCCGTCACGATTTTGAACGGGCGGCCATACAGAAAATCGTGAAACTTTTTGGTCCCCGCTACTATTGCTAATGCCTCCCTGTCGGTTTGTGCATAATTTCGCTCTGCTTGGGACAGGGACCTTGAATAAAACGCAACTGGGGCCTCCCGACCATCCTCCAACACGTGGCAAAGCACCGCCCCCACCCCCACCGGTGATGCATCACAGACTAAGACCACCGGCCGTTTGGGGTCGAAGTGCGTAAGGATTGCGTCCGATGTTAAAAGTTGCTTAAGTTCGTTGAACGCCTTCTCGTGCTCTTCACCCCACATCCATGTCTCCTCCTTTTTAAGTAACCGATGAAGCGGTTCGGCCACAGAGGCTTTCCGCGGGAGGAATGTATGGTAAAAATTGAGGAGCCCCAGGAAGGACTGTAATTCGGTTTTGGATGTGGGGCGAGGGGCTTTCTTAATGGCTGCTACTTTGGATTTGGACGGCTTAATACCCTCGGGTGTGATCCGAAACCCTAAAAACTCGACCTCGGTTTCGAAAAAAACACACTTGTCCTTCCTCAGTCTCAGCCCCGCTTTCTCGAACACAGTTAACACTTTATCCAATCTCCTTGCCAGTTCGGCCTCACTCCCCCCTGTTATTAATACGTCATCAAAATAAGGCAACACCCCCTCCAGCCCCTTCAGGAGGCGTTCCACAAGTGACTGAAAAAGGCCGGGTGCCGAGTTCACGCCGAACTGTAAACGCGACACCTGGAACGCTCCTTTATGTGTGACTATCGTTTGTGCCGCGGCCGTGGCGGGAGTTACGGGGAGTTGTTGATAGGCTTGTGCCAGGTCGAGCTTAGCGAAACACTTTCCCCCATTTAGCCTGGCCAAAAGGTGGCTGACCACTGGCACCGGATATGCGTTAGGGCGAATCGCCTTGTTAATTGTACACTTATAATCAGCGCAAATGCGCACCTCCCCGTTAGCCTTCAGAGCTGTTACGATTGGAGTTTCCCACTCCGCGGAATCAACAGGAATAAGAATCCCCTGGCCCACCAATTTGTCCAGTTCCGCCTCTATTTTGTCCTTTAGTGCGAAAGGCACCCTGCGCGGTTTGAGTCTTATCGGACGGACCTCCGGGTCTAGGTCGAAGGATACGGGGGGTCCCTTGAACTTTCCAAGTCCTTTTTCGAAAACGGCGGGGTGCGCGTCACACACCGCTTGTATCGGATCCGCGCCCACGGCATGCACCCCCCCTATGAACAAACCCAAAGGCTGAAACCACTGCGTCCCTAGGAGGCTACAATTCCCCCCCTTGAGAACGACTAAAGGGAGTTCTGCAGAATGTCTCTTATAACGAACCCGAAATTTCCCGACCCCCAGCACTGGAATGCTGTTCCCTTGTACGTCTCGTAGCGTGGACCTCAGAGTCTTAAGTTTGGGCCGCGCTTGGGGGTCGATCTTCAAGAACTCTTTCTGGGGAATTATAGAATAATAGGACCCCGAGTCAATCTCCATCCTAACAGGGGCCCCTTGCACTATTACCTCAATGAAGTAATGGTTTTGTCCCGCGGACACGCTGAACACGGGGGCGTCGTCCTCACTGCCGTCCGAGACGCGACCCACGCCGTCCTGCTTCCTCGTGGCTCGGGCGCCATCTTGGGGTCTCGCTGGACGGTCCGGTCTGGCCGAACGGTCTTTCGACTGCCTCCGGCCCTCTTTCCGATTTCTGCATGCCCTGGCGATGTGCCCGCGCCGGCCACAGCTGTAACATTCGGCTTTCCTGAAAGGGCACTTCGCACGCTCGTGGGCCGCCCCACAACCATCGCAGCGGCGCCCCCCTTTCCGGACCTTCTGTACCTCTTCGCCGTCGCTGCCATCTGTAGAGGATCTCGAGGTTCGTCGGGTCGCGTGCACCGGCGGTCCTGACTTGCCACGCACCGAGCTTTCCGCTTTGCTGGCCCTAGGACGCCACTCACGCCACTCGTGTATTTCGTCCACTCCCGCATTCGTGGACTCCGCGGATTCCGCGGTCTCTATGACCTCGGCCAGCATGGGTGGCGGCTCCCTGTTCATCAGGCGGCGCTGCACTTCCTTGTCCTTTAGGCCACACAGCACGACGTCCCTCATGATCATCTCCAGGTTGTCCCACTTGCAGGGGACGGCGGCTACCCTCAGGGCCTCCACGAAAGCCTCTACCGACTCGTCCGGCGCTTGGACTCGCCTCCAAAACGCACTCCTAGCGGGAAACATTGCCTTCGAGGGTTGGAAACGCTCACGCAGCAACTTCAGTATGTCGTCGGTTTTGAAGTCATCCAACGTCTTCGGTTCGATCATGCCCACCAGCGTCCGCTTGGTCTCTACACCCAGCATTCGGGTGAGGATGGCCCTCTTCCTTTCCTCGTCGTCTTTGACCTTGAGTTCCACCAATGCCGCCTTGAAATCCATGTTAAAGATGGTCCAGTCTTGCGGCTTGGTAATATTGAACCCGCTCTGTGTCCTGGCGCTTTGGGAATCCATGATCCCACCTTCGTCGCCAATTTAGTGTATGAAAACCAAGACACAGGACACAGCCTCGGGCTGGGTTAACTCAGGTTTATTGCATCGTGGACAGAGGGAACATGAGGTAATGGCGGATCGATAGCTCTTTATATACTGCAGTAATACATTTGAACGTGGTGCCATGGTAGCCCATTGGCTACTGCCTGCGTGACGTCATTGCGAGTCACGCCCTTCTTGTCCAGGTGTAGGTGGTGGCGGGAAAGCTTCCCGCGCTGTTGCCTTTGATGAGTTCTGACCAATAGAGCTTGGACGCTCGCTGCTGCCAGCTGGTGGTCATTAGCTCGCGTCCTCATGCAGGGTTCATATGATACAGCTGAAGGTTACATTGTTGCTATAGGCAAGGTTACATTGGTTCAGATACATTGTAATCCATGTGGAAGGTAAAACCCTTAGAACACAACACCTTTCAACTGTGTCTGGAGGTCAATCAACAACTTGTGTGACTCATGCAGGACAAGTGTAATGTTACCCTGAAGCAAGCACTCATAAGAGTTCTTACTGCTTGGTTTTCAGCTCAGCTCAAACTGAAAAAATGACATCAACTATGATTGAGGAGTAAAGAAAATTGCTTTTCAAAAGTAGCCCCAATATGTATCAATTTGCAGTTGTCCAGGGCATTGCAGCAAATTGATGTACTCTTCTAAGGAATGCATCACCAGCCTTGTGCCAGGAATAGAACAACTATTATCTACATTAAAAAAAAATCTTGCACTCATTGTTGCACAAATGTTTGTAGAACAATGTTAGGAATGACTTTCTGTCTCTTTGGTGTCCTTTGCTTCTACTCTAGTTGAAAGTGGGAATCTAAGATTGGCTGGTGCTGACTGTTTCCTTCTCAGGGGTTCTTTTTCACCCATCAGCTTCCCTAAAACTGAAAAGTGCAAGTGGCTGATGAGTCATTTTTGTGAGATTTAAGTAATCTTCTTAAATCACAGAGATGATCTTATATCCACACATTCATCACTTTCCAAACACAGGATGACTTATAGGCAAAATGGCAGCTGACATAGTACTGCTTATTACACTAAGGAATGTATATTATTTCCATACCAGGTGGAGCTGGAGTCAGTTTTAGGGACTTTTTCTCCCCACATAAACCACATGAGAATTCTCCACTGATGCCCTTGCATGCTGTGCTTCAGGATCAAGGCTAGTAGCTGGTTGTTGGTGCATGTAGTTTAAAATTGTCTTTGAAAAGAATAGTTTATACTTCGCAGTTTCGTCGGATGTGTACCCAGCAGGAAGCTCAATGTCTATACTTGTTGACACATCTTTGAGACTGATCTGAAACATATGGGAAAATGCATCATTATAATCTGTAACAGTCAGTATTTGCTTTGATATACCAGCAGGATCAGTCTGATGATACTGAGTTGTAACCTTAACCAGAACCTGAGATACTTTTCAGTTGAATTGGTCTAATGAGGAAACAAATTGACAGCGCTGTCTTATCCTGCTCAGTTTGGTTACCAGATGAACAGATGGACCAAAATATTAAAGAAGGCATATTCCTTAAAGTTTACAGTGTAGGTAATGTCGTTGCTGCTACTGCTACTACTTTATGGACAGTTGAGAAGAATGAAATACTGTAGAAGATTTGATCACTAGATCAATGGTGGTAGCAGTGGCTGGTAGAGGCCATTTTAGTTGGTGGAGGGTAAAGTAAAGCAGCTAACATTAGGAAAGCTAGTCCTAAGGAAAGGACCAGGGCTGGCTGGAGTTAGGCTGAACCTGAGAGGAGTCAGAGCTCTCTTTGCCTTAATGCCCCAGCCTCCACTAAGTGAGTGATTACTTGGGATGAATCTCACCATGCAAGGGTCCTAATCATTTGAAAACCTATGCTGGCAATGAGGGCAGCTTGTTTCTTTGTCTCACTGGTGATGCTTTGTTTCAGACAGTGCAATGTTGTGTCCATGAGCAGTGTTCCCCAACCTCTGGTATTTGGACTTCAATTCCCAGAAGCCTAAGTCAATTCCCCAAAGCACTGATCAGCCAATGTACTGACTGAGGCTGATTGGGGAACACTATCTTAGAGGACTAATGGAGCAGTAGATGGCTTGCTGTGACTAATCTGTCCCTTTCCTTGAAAATAAAATCATTTTGATCCTCCTTGTCTTGGATTCTGTTATTAAGGCAAGTCAGGCAGATGCCTAGTTCTTTGGAATTTCTTCCAGGTTTTATATGTTGAGGATATGGAGGAGGGGCCTGAAGAAAGTGAGAGCTATGGCCTGACTATGTGACCCTTATTTTTCCTGATTAATTAAATTAGCAATTGATCCTGTAGCTAAGAGAGATGCTCAGTCCCTGTCTCGCCTTGCCACGGCACATTTTCTGCCTTTAAAAGCTTATGATTGTAAAGATGCTGCAGATGGAAGCATTCAAGGAGCTTCTGAGAGGCCTTCTGGAGAAATGAATATCCCAAACCTTTCTGCTATATATTCTGCTAATTAGGGAGGGTTAGGGAAGTCTAAGGGACTGGAGTGGCTAGATGCTGAACTTGATGACTTGAAGGTCGGCAGGTCAGCAATTCGAGACCCAAATGCTGCACGATGGAGAGAGCTCCCGTCTTTGTCCCAGCTCCTGCCTACCTAGCAGTTTGAAAGCAAGAAATTGCAGGTAGCTGAATAGGTACCGCTTCAGTGGGAAGGTAAACAGCATTTTGAACTCTCCAGTGTCTAATCTTGCCTGCCACATGTCCAAAGAAACATCTGCAAATGCAGACAGCGCTGGCTCTTTCGCTATAAACAGAGATGAGCACCGAACACTAGAGTCAGATACGACTGATTTTTGAGCAAGGACAACCTAGAGAAGTCTGCCACCTAGTGACTGAAAGTGGTAATCCAGTTTGCAGAATGATTTTCATTAACCAAAATTAAATAAATATACACATACAGTATACATATACATGTGATGCATATCTTTCTTATTTAAGTGCTGTATCCATTCCAAATGTTAGCCATCATCATGGCGATAGTCTTCCTGTTCTTAACCCCTTGGAACAGTTCTTCTGAGTGTATTTCACACCATTCTCTCAGGTTCTTCAGCCACAAGGTCTGTCTACATCCAGGGCCTCTCTTCCCTAGGATCTTCCCTTGCATAACAAGTTGGAGTATTCTATACTTTATGTTGTTCCTTATGATATGGCCAAGGTATTGGAGCATTCTTTGTTTAATGATCTTAAACAATTTGTGTTCTTTATTCATCCAGCGCAATGCTTCAACATTAGTCACATGGTCAACCCTTGATATCCTTAGCAAGCGTGTATAGAGCCACATTTCAAAAACTTCAGTTTTCTTTTCAGAAGCTTTAATCAGTGTTCAAGCATATCCTAGGGTCCTGTTAATATCTAATCTAGGTTTCATATGCTTGGACTTATGATGGAGGCAAGCACACACATAAACATGGATTCTCATTTGCTATTATAGAAAATAATATTTGTTTAAACTTATTGAAGACTCACTCTGAGCTAAAGGACGCCGAGAAGAATAATGCTCTCATATGTCTTCTTACTATTCTTTCAGTTCTGTAGGCATTAGCTTCCACATTTTTTTAAAATCTATCTCTCCTCCTCACTTGCAGATCTCTCCTGGGTCTGCCAAAGTCACCCATTTTGGTTTAAAACATGAGTTCAGCCTGGGTTTTATTTGAAAGTGAACTAACTACACTGAGTAAATATTTTTATTAGAGTTCAAGGAGTATTCACTTATACCCAAGAAATTTGACTTAGGTGAGGATGAGAGAATGTGAATGGCCCAAAGTCATCTTGCAGAGGATCATGGGCAGGTGAGGATTTGAACCCAGATCTCCCAAGTACCAGTTTAGCACATACCACTACAACATCTTGATTCTCATCATGATTGGTGTTTGTCACTGCTAGTGGTGTGAAAACAGCAGTCCTTGATGCAGGATTGACTAAGGTTTAGCAGTAATCCCTAGCAAGATCACTGTTTTTCCATCATGGCTTGTTCTTGTTATGTACCATCAGACCACTTACGAATTAATAACATCTCAAGGTCCTGTCATTAACACCTTTTGTCAGGTCTTCCAAAGTGTGGCTGTCATGGCTGAAAAAGCTCTCCCACATGTAATAGATTGTTTTATCTCTTTAGGCATGGGCACCCTCAACTTCATTGATTGTGTGCTCCAGGTTGGATTTCTCAGGAAGCAACACTCCTGCTTTCTGTCTTTTACAATGAGTCTTCTCATGATATTTCCAAATGATGACCTCAATTTTTAGTTCGTTACTTTAGCTTTTAGAAAATTAGGCTAGATTTGTCTTTCTGGTAGTCTATTGTATCTTTTAAACGCATCTCCAACACAATATTTCAAATGCATTGACTCATTTTCATATCAAGTTTCTTCACTCTCCAGCTTTCACATCTATAAGATGTAATTGGGAATCTTATAATATGGGTGACCTTGCCCTTGGTCTGCTCTCCAGCAACACCTTTTTACATTTGAAAGTCTTTTCCTGTTTTTTCATAATTGATATTCTGGCTTTAAGTCATTCTCTGATTTTTTTGCCTGTCTTCTCCATTGGGATTGATCATTGAACTGAGGTATAGAAAACACTTATCAGTTTCAATTTCTTCATTGCAGTAGTAAAATTATGTAATTTTTCTACAGTTAATTACAGGTACTTGTTGTTTTCTCAATGTTAATCTGTAATCCTGCTTTGCACTTTTTACTTTGATCTTCACCTGTATTCATGTCATCATTGCTATTTTCTGCAAGTAACATGGTTATCAACGGCATCTTAAATTATTCATGTCTTTCACCATTTTTCATTCTTCTTTCATCTTATTCTAATTCAGACTTCTGTACATGCTCTGCATACAGATTGTACAAACAAGGAGACTGAACACAGCCTTGTTTGACAATAGTCTCTTGTCCAGAGTGCAAGTTAGCCAGCAGGACAATCAGATGTTATGGCACACCCACTTTAAAAAAACCACACCCTTTAGCATGTTGTGGTCTATACACTCCTGTTTTTGACTGAGAAGCACAAACTGAGTTTCTTCTGGAATTCTTTGATACTCTCCGGTAGTCAACATATACTTTCAATATGAGCTGTACTCTCTCTTCCTTTTCTAAATCCTACTTCAACAGCTGGCCTTTGCAGGCGCACCCCCCAATAAAGGACTCAGACACTGATGAAAGTGGATAACGGCATTGGGCCACATTTATTGATTCATGCCCTAGTCCGAATTATAAATTTCTATTGGTATTCAACCAATTATAATTCTTAAGGCAAGCAGGCCGAAGTAACACTGGTAAGGTACCACCCAAAATTGCAAACGGCAATTGGTTACAATGTATCCATTTGTATCAATTTGTTTGTTGACAACAAACAAATTGTTGACCGTAGTCAATACCTAACTATTGACCCCACCCTCTGACGCGTATCCGTAAAATAACGGGGTGATGCATGCTGCATAGCTCTTGCCATCACCCCATCGCCTGGTTCATCGTTGACCGGACAACGTTTAATCAACTTGTGCCTGTCTAGTGTTGTCCAGTCAATTGCGAACCTGCTGGATACCTGTGGGTCATAAATGTTTACCTTACCAGTGCTACCCGCCCATGTGACCAAAGTCAACAGCAGCAGAAAGAAACCCCTATATCAAACCATAGCAACAGTGTGGGATGGGCAAAAAAGCCAGGACCCAAGAGCCAATTGTAGGTCCCAGCCAAAAATTCCCACCCGGCCCCGAAGCGACCAAAATATCACACTGTTAACTAGGGAGGGGGTGGAGGGGAAAAACTTCTCCTCTCCGTCGCTTCGCAAAATGGCAGCTCGGCTGCCTCGTGGCCGCCCCTTTTATAAGGGTGCTGGCCACGCCCCCTAACTACCCGGATGCTCTTCGTCCGGTGGGGGGCCCCCGCAAAGAGTGCGGCGGCCATTTTGGCACCGCGCTTGCATTGCAGGCGCACCCCCCAATAAAGGACTCAGACACTGATAAAAGTGGATAACGGCATTGGGCCACATTTATTGATTCATGCCCTAGTCCGAATTATAAATTTCTATTGGTATTCAACCAATTATAATTCTTAAGGCAAGCAGGCCGAAGAAACACTGGTAAGGTACCACCCAAAATTGCAAACGGCAATTGGTTACAATGTATCCATTTGTATCAATTTGTTTGTTGACAACAAACAAATTGTTGACCGTAGTCAATACCTAACTATTGACCCCACCCTCTGATGCGTATCCGTAAAATAACGGGGTGATGCATGCTGCATAGCTCTTGCCATCACCCCATCGCCTGGTTCATCGTTGACCGGACAACATTTAATCAACTTGTGCCTGTCTAGTGTTGTCCAGTCAATTGCGAACCTGCCGGATACCTGTGAGTCCTAAATGTTTACCTTACCAGTGCTACCCGCCACACGGAGAGGCTCAATAAAGGCTCGACGCCCCCCCCCAGACCGTCAGCTCGGTCAACAGGCCTGCTCGCCAATCTCCTAACAGGAGGTCCATACCTCCCTGCGACAGATGGACCCCATCCCCTGAATAAAGCTCATAATTTTGTAGGCTGATTGCGGGGTGCCTAATGACGCGCCCCCAACCCCTGTCAAGAAGGAACCGGGCAATAGCCCTGTTCAACGAGCAACGAGCTCGATCAAGGGCCTGGAGGTCGAACCCTCCCCTGTAAGCATGCCGCGGTACCATGTCTGACCAAATGAGGGTTGTGGCAGGCCACACATAATGTAAGTAAGCCAGGTCACCGCAAATCGCATGCTTCAGCGATAGTCCAGTGACCTGTCCCAAATCATTGCCCCCAAGGTGTATGATCAGAATATCTGGCGGGTCAGCATTCCTGCTGGATAAAAGGAATGGCACCAGTTCCCGCCATAACATGCCGCGCTTACCATACCATCTGAGACTTGCGGATGCACCCAGTCCCAGTCGGGGTCCCCACTCTGTCGCCGCAGCGTACGACGCTGCCCTATGCACGTAGCTGTGGCCCACCAGCCATACTGCCACCGGTGTAATACGACACCCAGGGTCTGTCAAGGAAAAAGAGGGGGGAGAACAATACAGTGACTAAACTGGTACTCACGGTTGAAGAGGGCGAACATAAAACTGAAAACATTGTGATCCCCACCTTCCCATGCGGCGTATTTCTGCCCCGGAGTACCCAAAAGCAGCTGCAGTAGAAGCCGCCCCTATCCTAAATGAATGGGTGCCGTAACGAGCCCCAGGGAGGCCAGCACTGGCTAGTGCCTTACCGGTCACCTTCCAAAATTGAAATTTAGTAAGGGGAGACCCATCTTGGTGACAGAAAAACGGGCCATGGTGCGTGCCACGCAGTGCAAGAAACTCCTGTAGGGCACCAACCGGACAGATGTCTGCCAATGAACATCGTAGCAGTCGTACTCCACTGCCTACGCTGTGCTGATCAACTTTAGAGGAGCGTATCCTCAACTGAGCCCAATCATTGCAAACATAGACATCGTCGAGTTCCAGTGCCCTACGACTTGCATCCGCCTTAGACAGCATCACAAGCTCGCTGATGCGGAGCGCTCCAAAAAAGGCCACCGTAGTAGCCGCATGAAACAGGGCGGCCTCATACCTGTCAAAACAGAGGTCATGCCAGCCCCGTGCTAGGTGGGTAAGAACCCCTGGGGAAATTGGGTGGTGGTCATCCTGGCTATGCCCACGCTCCCGCACCCACCCCTCCAAAACATGCCGTATGCGGAAATCAGTGGTACTGTCAGCGTAACCCCCCACTTTGGCCATGAATGCCAACGCTGACAGCCTGGATGCTATGGTGCGGGGTGCTAGGCCCTGGGCATGTAGGTAAACCATGAATTGTAGAATGTGGGCGACTGGGATAGGCCAAGCCTCAGGTAGTCGAAACTGGGCACAAAAGGCCTGAAAAGTGATGAACGTGTGGTGATACGCCTTACGCGTGCGGGGCGCCAGCGACATGCCGATCGCCCGGTTCACCTCTCCTTGCCAAGTGTCCATATCTCGTCCGGGAGTGGCGAGGGAAATTCCTCTGCATCCGGGGCCAAGGCACGGAACCGGGAGATCTGCAGGTGGGACAAAGCGTCAGCAATATCGTTATTAACACCAGGCACATGCCTAGCCCTGAACAGCACATTGAGGCGCAGGCTACGCAACACGAACTGGCGCACCAGCTCCATGACCCTGGGAGATTTAGACGTCTGTGAGTTGACAATGTGGACAACTGCCGCATTGTCACACCAGAAATGTACTACCGAATTGGCCCACTCCTCACCCCATAGCATCAAGGCTCCCAGAATGGGAAAAAATTCCAGATACGTGAGGTCGCGCAAGCGACCCGTGCCCGACCAGGCTGGTGGCCATCTGCCGTAGGCCCACTTCCCATTGAAGTACATCCCATAACCGGGGGACCCCGATGCATCGGACTGGACCTGGAAACGAGGGGAAGCCAGAAGGTCGGACCTCCAGAAGGACACCCCGTTGAACTCCCTCAGGAACTGGAGCCAGATGAGCATATCCGCCTTAAGGCCCCTGCTAAGACGTACCCTGTGGTGGGGCTTGGTTAAGCCTATCATGGCGTCGCACAAGCGTCGAGCAAAGGCTCTGCCAGGTGCGATCACCCTGCAAGCAAAATTGAGGTGACCATGCAGCACCTGTAGCTCACGAAGGGACGCCTTGCGTTTAGCCACCAAGCCGGATATGAGTGCAACGATCCGTGTCACCTTATCAGCCGGTAACCTGGATGCTTGCACCACCGAGTCAATCTCCACCCCCAGGAATGTGAGCTTGGTAGATGGGCCCTCGGTCTTTTCGGGCGCCAAAGGGACACCAAGTTCCTTCATTAGCGTCTGAAATGTATTGAGGAGACGTGCACACGTGTCCCAGCCCCGTTCACCCCCGAATAAGAAATCATCCAGGTAATGGGCTACAGACCGAGACCCCGACCTGCGGACGAACGCCCACTGCAGGAAGGTGCTGAAACGCTCGAAAGCCGAGCAGGAGATGGAAAAACCAAAAGGCATGGCCTTATCGAAGTAATATTCACCCCGGAACTTGAAACCCAGCAACTCAAAGTCGCCCGGGTGCACCGGCAGAAGACGGAAGGCCGACTTGATGTCGCACTTAGCCAACAGTGCACCCGGGCCACATGAGCGCACCATGCGCAAAGCCTGGTCAAAAGATGTATACCGGACCGAACAAAGGTCATCCGGGATAGCATCATTGACCGATCGGCCGGCTGGGTAGGACAAGTGATGTATTAAGCGGAACTCGCCCGGTGACTTTTTGGGCACTAGCCCCAAGGGGGAAACTTTTAAATTAGGAAACGGGGGGGCAGGGAAAGGGCCGGCAACCATGCCAGCATCCACCTCCTTAATAATGCTCAAGGCAGCCACCTCCTCCCTTCCCCTAAGTGACAAAAGGTTGGATGCATCTTGGGGAGCCCTGACCCCCGTGAAAGGAATGCGAAACCCCTGCTGGAAACCCTCAAGCAGGTAAGCTGCGTCTGCCCTCCTCGGGTACATCGTGAGCCAACGCTCTAACATGTCCACACCAATTGGTGAGGGGGCCTTTTGCCTGACCAGCTCCCTCTGCGGCAGTCTTGCCCGCCCCCTGTCCACCTCTACCCCTGCCCTGCGCTCCTCCCGGCCTAGGACAGGTGGAGGCAGCGTGGGGGCCAGCACAAGAGGGACACTCATGCCTATATCGGCAATTTCTCCTGCTGCAGGTACCATTGGCCGAGAAGGTCCAACACAGCAGGCGGGCTGGAACCCCCTGCCCCGCCACCTGGCGGGGTGTCTGTGCCGGAGCAGCTCGCTGGACTGCATGTCCACAATGGTACCTCTCCCCAGGCGCCGGGCGCATGGGGGTCATATACAGAAGCCACAGCTTCTGGCAGGGCTCATCCCACCTCATCTCCTGGTGTAGGGGCACTCTCATGCGAAATTCTTCGTCGTAAGCCAACCACGACGGGCCCGGGAAGTCAACCATTGCCCGGTATATGTTGTCCAAGTACTGGACCATCGGAATGGCCAGATCCGGCCGGGCCCTGAGGTACACAGCCATGTATATGAGGTACGCTGGCAGCCAGTTGGCCCACGTGCGTGGCGGCTTACGACGACGTGCCTGTTCCTTATTTTTCTCATCTTGCCCCTCCCTCTCCTCCTTGGTGGGTTCTCTATTCAGAAGGGAGAAAATGTCCACATACTCCCCCCGCCAGATTTTCTCTTTGGTGGCCTGGGCAAGATGATCCCCAAGGGGCAGAGAATACCCCGCCGTAGGCAATGCCGACAACGGCACAGAGGCCGCATTGGGCACGGTGAAAGGAGCCTGGACCAAGCCCGCCACCCCGAGTAAGTTCCCAACGGGACTGAGGGCGCCACCCCCAGTGGGGCCCTGGATTGATGGTGCCGCACCCGTATGGCCCGGCGGTGGCTGAACCACCGCGCCAGCCATACGGGGCCACGGCCACTGGACGCCCCCCCAGTATAGGTAGTGGTGTGGGTGCACTAGTTTGAACCGCATACTCACACGCTGCACCCCCATGGGCCGCCCCTACCAGGGGTTCCGGCCCACTGTGGGTGTCAGAGCTCGCGACCGCAACCGAGCTCGTGGATGAGGCCTGGTCAGTACCTGACGGCAGCAACTGTTGCACGGGGAGCTGCGAGGCCGCGGCTGACGCCGACCCACGGGCCTCAAGCAGCTCTACCTGTCCGGCCGCCTGCCGATGACCGGCAGCCGATGCGTCGACCTGTGGTCCCAAAGGCGCCCCGGGTGGGTTAACCACCCCCAAAGAAGCCTCAAGGGCCGCTACGCGGGCCAGAAGGGCATCAACATTAACATAGCCCCCAACACTGATGGGGGGCATAGGGCCGGCCGGCCCACTGATAAGAGGCACCGGGTCAGGTCTCTGGACCCCGGGTCCCGAATATGGCCATGAACCCAGTACCGGCCCTTGAGGGGCCGGAGGTATGCCCTGCCAGGGAAGGGAACCCAACCACCCCCCATGGTTAAAGCCCACCGCAGGTAGCTGCGGGGCAAGGGCAGAAGGCCCCAAGGTATAAACCGGGCCAGAGCCGGGAGCCACCGATTGAGAGCCGGAGGCCGCGGCTCCCGCCGGGCCGGTCGGAGGACGGCCAGTCCCGGGCCATGGGGCAACCGACCCCATCCCACCGGTTCCGGTGGGCGCCGGCAAAGGGGGCTGTTGGGGGGGCGCAGTCGCGGTCCTCCGACCCGGCTGGCACCTCCCCGAAGTGCGAACCGCATTCGCCAACGCCTTCTTTTTGGAAGGCATTCTTGAAAGTGCTGGGAAGCCGAAGAAAAGGAACGAAAAGGACCGCTGCCCGAAGTAGCTTCCCGGCTAAGGTAAGAGCGACGGAGCAATGGGGAAAAACTTCTCCTCTCCGTCGCTTCGCAAAATGGCAGCTCGGCTGCCTCGTGGCCGCCCCTTTTATAAGGGTGCTGGCCACGCCCCCTAACTACCCGGATGCTCTTCGTCCGGTGGGGGCCCCCCGCAAAGAGCGCGGCGGCCATTTTGGCGCCGCGCTTGCATTCTTGCTCCATATGTAGTAAAACTCATTGCTACAAAACCTTAATTATCACTTTGCTTGCATGAAAATTAATGGAATGGACTCACAATATTCACTATTAAAGAGTCCCTTTTTCAGTTTTGGGAGGCATGATCCATGTGCAATGATACGATGTTCTGCATACTTTACAATAAAAAGTGGCAATGTGCAACTATTAGTAATGTCACTCTGTGCAGAAAGGGTTACACAACCATGTACTTATTGTTTTTTGTCTTTCATAGGCATAATCATGTGAGAATTGTGGCAGATTTGGTGTCATATGTTGGAATACTTCTACTGCTATCACATCTATATATACATAGGCATAGATTGGACGTCAAGGGATTTCCAGCATTATCAAACATTGGTACGTGTTTCAGCATCCTCCCTAGTAATACATAGTGTTTTCATATCTTGCCTCAGTGTTCTATGCTAAGTTATTTGTGGGCACCCTTGTTATCTTTTGGCACTGGTGTGTGTGTGTTTCCAACTCATTGACACTTTAGGGATTTGATTGTTGTCAACGTGAAGGAGGTGACCAGCCAGTTGGAGTCTCCTGTGTGCAATGATAATATGGAGCTCATCCACCATGGTTTGACCACCATGTTTTAGGATCTCTGTTGATATCTCATCCAAGCCAGCTGCCCTATTGGTTTTAAGGTTGACTTATTTTGCTAGTAATCACTTGGAGCTCTTGTTGAATATTCTCTTTGCTGAAGTTGTATGTTTCAATTGGGTCTGCTTGGTTGAGGGTTTCCTGGAGGTATTCAACCCATCTTTCATTTTGCTCTTCTTGAGTGACCATGAGTTTCCTGTTCTTATCCTTGACCAGGACATTAGAGTTGTATCCTCATACGGGACAGTTCATTAACAGTGCAGTAGGAATTTTTAGGTTTGTTTTGGTTGGCTGACTCTTACGCTTCAATGCCTTTCTGTTCTAGCCATTCCTTCTTATCTTTCCTGCAGCTATTTTTCACCAGCTGGTCAAGCTCTGTGTATCACTGTCTCATTTCTTCTACTTCATTCACATCTTTGGGTTGATCCCATTTTAGCTTTATGTCTTTCACTGATCAATTTCCACCATCTATCTTGGATCCATTTCCCCTTCCTTTGGCCACGACATCTCCCAATAGTGTTTTGGGTGAATTTTATAATGGTGTTTCTGAGGTTGCTTTGGAGAACATCGTAATCTGCCTTGTTCTCAAAAAGACCAAAGCTATTGCGTAGTGCCATAGAGAAGGAATTGGCTACCACATCTACTACTATTTATTTATTTCTTCCAATTCAACTTTTGCTTCACTTTTTGAAATTACAGGTTCTTCATCACAGCAGTCTTCTTCAAATCTGTCATATCTGTATCTCTTTTGTATAGGTCAGGTCTTCAATATATTGTTTCTTCATTTTATGTTATCTAGATCAGATAGTATATTTGCTGATTTGTAATCATGTGTAATCTAGTTTCAAAATTTCCTTTTTATTTCTTGATTCTAGTGGACCTGTGATTTTGGCATTGTAGGTAGCTAACCCTGCATCTACACATCAGTGACAGTTTAATATACAAAACAAAGCAGATCAAGCAAAACAGAGCAAATGGGGAGCCATTACAAAATGGTTGCTTTAAACTTTGTCTGGAATGCTTTTAAAGCTAAAATAAAAATGCTAATTAACTTGTGAACTGCCCAGCGAATGCACTAAGTGCTATGGGGTGGTATATAAATGTGATTGCTTTGCTTTGCTTTGCAAAATGTGAACAGTGGCTAGATACGCCATCCTAGATACAGACTAATATGAGAGTAAGCCAAGGTGGGAACAATATATCCTCTTAGAAAAGAGGAAAAATTCACCACATTTTTTTTGCATGATGGGAGAATTGCACCTCCAAGGTGATGGCCCCTGGAAGTTGCTGGTCTAGAAATATGATTTCTAAACCCCATTCTTTTCATACCTGGATCAAGCCCTATGAGCTATTTCCAAGTATGGATAGTTGATAACTGAATACATTTATTATAATGTTATTAAAAAGTACTGTACCCACATACACAGTGGAGAGTGCTAGGCTGAGAACCTAGCATTGGAAATGAAGGGATGACATCTCACATGGATAGAATCATATGCTAATGAATGAGTAAAAAGAGGGCTCTGTCTCCCACCTCTACCACCCGCAATATAACCTTAAATCTTTTCTCTCTTGAGGTGATATTACAAATAATGACTTAGCTTATAATAGGAAAACTATTAGCTGACGTTAATGACCCAAAACATATCAAGTTCTCTCAGCTGGTCTCCAATCTCCAGGAAATACATGCTGCCTCAAACGTTGTAGCTCATAGAATAAAATATGTACAACGGCACATAAGGTTTCTTTCAGTAATGTACTATTAGTGTGGGGATATGTATGATGCATGCACTTAAAAAAGTAGAAATCTGTTAATAACCTTTTTGTCTATTTTCCCCTCACAAATTATCTCTATTGGGAAATGGCAAGTGAAATTTGTTTCACTCCTTTGCAAGTTTCATTAAGATT
Source organism: Bradypodion ventrale (assembly GCA_035047345.1). Lineage (NCBI taxonomy): Eukaryota > Metazoa > Chordata > Lepidosauria > Squamata > Chamaeleonidae > Bradypodion > Bradypodion ventrale. The sequence goes on from JAWDJE010000007.1 coordinate 763,650, forward strand.
TATTAGCCATCTATGGTCAGATCTTTTTATCTCATTCTGCTCTATGACTGCACACCTGGGGCTGGTGTTAAAGGACACAGCTGGTGTCCTTACAAGAGGAAAAGAAGAGGGAAACACTCTTGGAAAACTTGAGCTACTTCAGTAGAAAATTCCCTGCATTTTTTAGACTCTATATTGAATGTAGCCAGTGTGTCTGACTTTTTGCTGATCCAAATATCTGAATAATGCTACTGTTTCTCTGTTGAAAAGGAAAGCAAAATTATAGAAAGCATAGAACCAGGACTGCAAAATTAATTGACTTTGATAATCAAATGTGATGATGGACCTAAGCTGACATGGTTTATTATCTTTACGACCCAGACACCTTCTGGAGTAATTGGAGTAAATGAGTTGCTAGCCAATCATGTAAGGCTATTGTTTTATATCAACATTAGTTTCTTGGGACAAGAAATTGGGTGGTGGTGGCAGCGGCGGCAAATTATAGAGTGTTGCTTATCATGGTCATGTAGCAGTGGTCTTGAATGTATTGTCTACTCCATAGGTACACATGGTAGTCTGCTAAACTATTAATCTTGCCCTTCCCTTTGCTAGGGTGCAGGTAGCTGGAGTTTGCTATCACATGCAATACATGTGTCTGTCTCTTATTTTAGGTTCATTTTCTTATTTAGTTTAAAAACCAGCTAGATTTCCCCCCAAAGTTACAAAACTTCTCTAGGGGTTGGGTGAAGAGATGCCTTGGTGATAGTCAAGGATGTGGGTGAACTGATTTGGTTTGTTTTGAACCTGGAGAACCATTGTCTTCTACCTCACCCTTGAGCTTCTAGAAAGAGACAAAGGGTATCTAGATGTCACCAAGGGCTTCCAAACTGGCCTCATTCTTCTACAGTTATTATGTCTATCTTTAGCCTATTACAATCCACTGCATATTGTTGGATTTTTAGGACAAATACTTACCCTTGTTGGATTTCACAGCAGTCAGGTTGAATCTGAAATTTTATTCTATATAATGAATCAAGACATCTGGCATTTTCATACAATTTCCTCCTCTTCAGTAGTTTATTTAAATCACACTAACAATGCCATAAGTATGTTTAATGACCTATGCAAGGCAGTTAAGTAAATCCTGTTCACTCCAGACACACCACGGAAGGCCCTAACCACACCCGTCTTGCTCAAGTGACAAGTACTATTTCCTTATCTTTGACTTAATGAGACTTTTATGATTGCTAATTGTTACAAGCAGAGTGCAAGAGAGTATTTTCTTGATTTTATTTGAATTATTTAAATTAATATTGGCAGACTGAGGAAGGCTTAATTTTTAAAATGAGGCCAGGGCATACATTTCTCTGAAAACCCTATTGTTAAGCATATGTTTTAGCTGAGGGCTCACAGGATCATAGATTTATAGAACCATGGAGCTGGAAAAGCTCTCAAGGCTCATTGAGTCAATCATCTGTTGAAGCAGAAAAACTAGAGTGAAAGTACCATAGCCAGATAGCTATTCAGCTTGTGTTTTAAAATCTCAAATAAAGGAAGAGTCCATCACAACCTCCTTCATTGGACAGATCTTACTCTCAGGACATTATTGTATAGTTTCTTAATTGAAATTTCCTTTCTTATAAATTGAATCCATAGCCTTTAGCTTGGGTCCTAAACTTTGAGGCCATACAAAACAAGCCTCTCCCATCTTCAACAACATTTAACAAATAATTGGTATAGTTTGCTGGCGTTACTTCTGGTTGATGTAAGTGGGGAGTAACATACAGTAGTTTGTACAAAAATAGTCATCCTCATGCTGAATATTAAAAGATCATGTGATGCTTTTATCCTTCTATAGGGAGTGATGTTAGAAAAGCATATATAGAGTCGGCATTTAATCTAACAGGGACTTTTAGATTTAAAATATCTCCAAATGAAAGTCTTGAGACCTTCCATCCATTGATAACTGTAAAACAAGGATCTTGAAAATTGTTAACAACATCAACTTAATAGCTCTTCATAGAACTGTTGAAGTATGTCAAGGAAATAATTTTAAAGTTAAGGTCTGTCCAGACTGCACCTTGTGGCACAAGCTGGAATTCTGCTGGCTGAAGTTGCTTGAGGACAGGGAAGGAACTAAATGTGATTTAGCCTACTCTTTCCTGTCTAAGGGGGACTGTGGTGGATCAAGTGGTTGAGACGCTGAACTTGGAGACCGGTAGGTCAGAGTTTGATTCCCCAGTACTGCACAAAGGAGTGAGTTCCCGTCTTTGTCCCAGCTCCTGCCAACCTAGCAGTTCAAAAGCAAGAAATTGCAAGTAGATAAATAGGGACCACTTTGGTGGGAAGGTAAACAGTGTTCCGTGTTGAGGCATGCCTGCCACGTGTCCATGGAAACGTCTGCAGACACAGAAAGCACTGGTTCTTTAACAATAAACAGAGATGAGCACTGAACCCTAGAGTCAGATACAACTGGCTTTTGAGCAAGGGTGACCTTTACCTCCCTGTCTAAACAACAACAGTGACCCACTTGCCAGTATGGTGAAGGAGCTAATGAGATGCTGGCAAAAAGAAGACTTCTGCAGATAGTTAGGAGAAGTGAAATTATTTTTTCATTGGGTTGATGATTGCTGTTATAATGTACTGCTTAGATCAGAAGAAAAAATGTTTTTACTATAATCTAAATCAGGGGTGCCCAAACTTTTCAGGCTGTCAGCCGGCCACGCGGTTCAGCAGGCTGGTCCCGTGGTTTGGTGGGTCGGTCACGTGGGTCCTCCCGCTGGAAGTGGAAATAAAACACACCTTGCAATCTGTTTTGCAACAGGATGAGATAGATTTTAACCTGCCATTTACTCTGCTTAAACCAGGAGTGCCCATACTATGGCCTGCAGGCCTGATCTGGCCCCCAACACCAATTTAACTGGCCCCTGCTACCCTTGTCGCTCCCAGAAGCGGAAGCAAAACATGCCCACTTCCGGGAGCGATGAGGGTGGCATGGGCTGGATCAACAGGCCGTAGTTTGGGTGCCCCTGATCTAAATGATGCATTACAGCAGCAATCTCCAACTCAATGAAAAAATAATAATTACTTCCCCTGACTAGTCTTTCATTTCCTGCAATGGTGAAGCAGCAATTCAAAAGGGAAGCAGCCTTTGCTACTTTGCTCATCTATTTATTGCTGAATGAAAAACTTCTGTGAGCAGTTTCTCAAATGGTGATAGACAAACAGGTGAAGGAAACATTTTTTAAAAAAAATTCTCCTGATGAACATGACAAGATTTTAATTTCTGATCATTAGTTCCTTCAGCACACAGGAAGTTAATAATAGAAGAAGAGTTGACAGCTGCAAGGATCCCACATGTAATGGGAACAGCATACATGGAACATAGTAGATTTCTCCAATGGGGGCACAAATGGCACGTATTGGAGGGACTGGGACTGTTCTAATGTCCAATATGTGTGGTCACTGTAAAAAAAAAGCAGCCTAGCCCAACCTCAGATCACTCTGGAGAGTGGACTTAATATCCATTTGGATGAGGTCTTAGTTAAGTTTATTTGCTTTTGAAGTAGCTAGGGTACTTTGAGACATACAGCTCCCAGGACTGCCGATCTAAGTACAACACATCACTAATTTGTTTCCTCCTTTTGGAGGAAACAAAAGGAATAGAGTTACAAATGATAATACAGGTTGCCCCCTTTATCTGCAAGAAATACATTCAAAGTTCTTCCACAAATGCCTGAAGCTGTGGAAAGCAGTGAATCCTGTATTTTAATACACATGCCAGAGTCATATAAGTTGAGGGGTGGGGATGGAAATGCCTCTGTCAGTCTTTATGAGTGCCCATGAAATGGCTTCCCTGAAAAACAGTATTCATTATCACATCTTTATTTCTCAACATTACATTGTATATAGTGGCCTCTAGTGGCCAGTTCTGATAGTGTGCCTTAGAAATACATATACAGTACCTTACAAATTTCAAGATTATTTCTACTGAATATCAGCCAGTGATAAGTGAAACTGCAGATACTGAACCTGCAAATATGAATGGGGTGGGGGCAACCTATAATGTCATTTGATTCCCCAACTCAGTCAAATTTAGTGTTTAAAGGTAGAATAATTGTGCAAAAATGCCTTCTTTGGACATATCTCCTCATAAAAGAAAATAATAATTCTGAGAGTGCTATTCTGTAAATGATTGATACTTGGAAGTATGCCTCATTGAGTTCAATGGGTTCCAATTCTAGTAGCAAGTTTATAAGAGTTGCTGATTTTGATATCAATTTAATACTCCTGGAATGATATGCCTGGGGCCATCAGAAAGGATCTTAGATGAAGCACTGCTTTTGAATGAAGAGACCTCACTCCAGATTTCCCTTCACCTTCCAAATGCCTTGGAAATTTGTGTGACACCCAGCTCTGAGACTGGCATTTGTCTGTGATGGCCTCCTTGCCAATTTGCAACTTGAATTTTAAAAACAGTTTTTAAAAAGGATTGTAATAGTTGCCATGGATTGGGTTTGAGGATCAGTGCCATGTGGAGGATAATGTTATGCTATGTTTAACAGCAACCACCACTTTTGCTGCAGCTGCCACCAGCAGAGAGCCATTTCAGATGTTCAGTGGCTTCATATTTTGAAATTTAATATTTCTTTTTTAAAGCTGGAACTAAGCAGTCAGTCAATGGAGTCATGGTCCCAAGGGTTTCAAATTAGCACAGAAACTGGTTAAGCTAATTAAACAAAGATCCATCTCTGAGCTGACATGCACTTACTGAAATGAAATCTTCCCTGCTCTCAAGTGATGTGGCCCAGAACCCCACCTTCACTGTAGCATTGCTTAGCTGGTTTTTGTGCTGCTGGTTGCTTGGCAACTAACCTAAGAAGCTGTCACTCATCCTTTGCATCAATCAGCTCCTACCTAAAGCCAGCCATCACAAAGCACCTGAGGCAAGCATCAACTTGCTTAAGTGGGAAAGTTTTATAGATGGAATAAGGATGCATGTCTCCCTGATTCCACGAGTCCTCTTTCTAGTCTTACAAATCATCAAAATGGTTTGTATCACTGCTGCAATCACTTCTGCCACAAAATTGACTTGGGGTGACACTTTGACTTGGGGTGACACCTTATGGTCTTCATATATGATTTGATCCATGATCCAACTTATACATCAAGCACACTTGATGGCGCTATGAATTATGGCCAATGCCCTATTGTTAGTCCGAACTAGAGTTGACTCAGTGGGATTTACAAAAGTGTTGACTTATCACTCAGCAATTATTTCAGGGGTCTAAAGGGACTGCAGTGGCTCAAGTGGCTAAGACACTGACTGAAAGGCAGCAGGTCAGCAGTTCGATACCCAAATAGTGGAGGACAAAATGAGTTCCCATCTCTGTCCCAGTTCCTGCCAACCTAGCAGTTCGAAAGCAAGAAATTGCAATTAGATAAATAAGGACCAATTCGGTGGGAAGGCAAACAGTGTTCTGTGTGCTCTGGTGTCTAATCATGACTGCCACATGACCACGGAAACGTCTGCAAATGCAGACAGCACTGGCTCTTCGGCTATGAAACATAGATGAGCACTGAACCCTAGAGTTGGATATGACTGGCTTTTGAGCAAGTGTGACCTTTACCTTTACCCTGGCTGAAACTAGCAACAGGATACAGGCCTGTGTTTGTATCAACCAGGACATTAAAGGAGAAGGCTGATCCAGTTCTCTACTATAACATCTTGTTGTAAGTTATAAGTATCATGAAGTTGTTCCAGAGGAAGAAGCACTATCATGCTCAAACAGCCTCAGACATGTTCATATATTAAAACACCTAAAGCATCAGTCACTGTAGAGGCATTTCAAACCAACTGAGAAGCAGTGTCAAAAATGGACAGTGCTTAAATTATTGAGTTTTTATAAAGGTATATTTTAATGAAATAATCACACCACTCCTCCTTGATTCCCCCAAGTTGCCACAATTAGGAGAATGGCACCACAGGTTGTTTCCTCTGGCTTCTCTGTACTTTGATCATTGTTCATTGGCAGTACCTGCTGCCAGTAGTACTATTTTGAAACCAGTCCCCTCAAACTGTGGGCAATATCTCATGCAGGCATCATGTCAGATGTTTAATTGGGGACATAAGAGAAATCTCCTCAATGAGTGGAAAGAACTATCAATACACCAGCAAATCCTTCTGATCCAGATGTGCTGCACTGTAAATTTGCTGATGAGCAAAATTACCCCCACCCAATTTTTAGGACCACAATGAGAACAATTTATCTTAAAAGAGAGGACATCTCTTCATCTAAAGAGGAACTCTTAGTTTCACTTTGCTGCAAATGAAAATGTTACATCTTTTGTGTCCAAGAAATTTACAGAGGTAAAGTTCTTGGGATGTGTCTGTGCTGAGTGTTTGGGGTTGGATCACACTTACTGCATTTTTGAATTATAGGCTCACTAACAAAATTTAGATCTGAATTGTAGCCTTTCTGCCACTTGCCATCATTAAATGTACAGGAAAGTTTAGGACAGGGGTTCAGAACCTTTTTGGGCCATGGTCGGACCACTCCCCCTGAGACAGCTGAGCTGGCTGGACACATGTCCAGCACTGTAAATGCTGCTGTAAACCACAGCGGGTGCATTTGTGCATGTGTGGGCATGTTTGCACATGCATGGGCATGTTTATGGCTGTCATAAATGTGTTCACTTCTGCTTCTGGGGTCATCACCATGGGCTGGATGATTTGCTGTAGTGGGCTGGGTATAGCCTGTGGGCTGTTGGTTGTGAACCCCTGGTTTAGGATAACGATTAAGCAGTGTTGAATGGGATTCTGCTCACCTCATAATGGCTTTGCCATTTTTGACATTGTATTTGTAGCCCCAAATGTTGCTATGGCTGTTGAAATCTCTAAATAAAAAAACAGAGTGATTTGGTTTTCCAAATTAGATAGCTTCTTAAAACAGAAGTTTGATAGCAAGAAATTGCAAGTAGATAAATAGGACCACGTTGGTGGGAAGGTAAACACTGAACCCTATAGTCGGATACGACTGGCTTTCGAGCAAGGGTGACCTTTACCTAAAACAGAATAATATGCCAGGTGGTTTATAAACCAATGTTGCTATACACACAGTCAGTTCAACGTCAAGATGTCTATGATGTTCTCCTCAACCTAGTCTTCTGAGAGAACTGTAATGTCTGGTCTTAGAAAAATGAACAAAGCCATGATGATTTCCCAGTGATATTTATGTTTTGAGGTGTCTATGTGGCTTTCTTCATGCTTTGCTCCTGCTCTAAGACAAAGATTATGCAGGTGGAGAGTGGATAGCCATTTGCTCAGATCAATGGTCAGATGTAGTCCAGATTTCTCCCACTCAAATTCTTCCTTTATATAAGTAGCAGTCAGAATGTATCCAGTCTGGACTGCCTTTCTGTCAGTAAAATATCTCGAAGCCTGCTCATCCTGCCACTCAAGGCAGTTGCAACATCCTGACATAAATGTCATGGATAGGGTTGCCATATGTCCTGGAAAACCAGGATTGTCCCGGATTCAAGGTCAGAAAAATTGTCCTGGCCAGTTTAATAAAAATCTTGTTAAAGTCCCGGATTTTCGAACTCTCGCCATCAAACAAGGATGGCTTGAGATGTATCTGGCTTGCCTCTCCTCTCTTCCCGAGCCTTCCCCTCCCACCGGCGCAGCTCTCACGATAAAATGTAGCTTTGGGGAGGAAAAAGCAGGAAGGTGACTTGAAGCGGCCCCACAGGGACTTTGCAGGGCTTCACACGGGGTACGGGGAGGAGGGAAAGGTGGCTATCATGGAGCGGCCTAACATCATGTTGGCTCCCAAAATCTCAACAGGCATGCCGAAAAAGGAACCTGTGTGTGCTTTGCATATCAAGCTGAAGGTGCCAGCTCTCAGGTAGAGCTGCTTGTTTTGGGTTGCATCAACTAGCAAAGCTGATGAGCAGATTTGAGAGCAAAGAGATGGGGTATGAAAGGCAAGAGGCAGGCTCGGAAGGACATTTTTGCATGGCCTTCCTTACACTTGGCTCGCTTACAAAATCTGTCCTGACCATCTCCTAACTTGGTAACACACATGTTAAAGCTGACTGGTTCCTTAACATAGCTTGTGCTTCTGCACAATATTGCATGGAAGATAGTAACTTCTTTCTGGGATTTCTTTTCATGTTGGAATGAATTTCTTTCTTTTTTTAAATAACAAAGTAAAGAGACTAATAAAAAACAAAGAATAACTACAATAATGTATATTATTAGCTGCAGTGACTTAGTGATTAAGATGCTGAACGTGATACTGATATATTTAATGTGAAAGTATTTTATAGCTGTCATTATACTATGTTTTTTTTAAAAAAAGGCTATTTTGTAGATAACATGCTCATTTTTGTCAAGTATACTTCTGTCCTGGTTTTGAGGGAAAGAATTATGGCAACTCTAGTAATGGAGGAAGAGAAGGATCAAACATAGAGCTCAGACAGACACATTCCTTTATTGTTGTGTATGCATGGACACTGTTGCTTTAAGTAAATGAATGTAACCAGCCCCATATCACAATGTATCACAGCTGCTAAAGGAACGCGAGCGAGCCGCCAATAAAGGGCGGCTGCGAGCGTTCATACTCACATGGTTCAATCCCCCAAATCACGGACAGCCGCGGGAACTTCTCCGCATGAAGAACTACTACAGAAGAGGGGGGCGTGCCTCAAGTCGACGCCCCCAACGGTGGCAGCCAATGAGCCACCGTGCAACCAGATTCAAATGTGTTTCGTTACTGTATATAATGTGATGTACCTCCGCCATTACCACATGTTCACCCCGACCATCAAAGAATAAACCTGTGTTAGTCCTTATTGCGACTCGTTCTTTGTCTTCCGTGCGAGACACTAAATTTATAGTGGCACTGTCCAGATTCATTAAAAATAGCAGTAATTTTGCCATTTAGATGTGAATTGCTTGTCTTCCTAATGGATGCCTCTGATGCTCAAAGTTCAGATCAATCAGTTTTTATGTTCAGTGCAGCCTTTGACTGTGTGCCTATGATGACTGGCTTTGAAATGTAATGTACTATATATCTGATTGTAGGAAGAAGCCCACAGTGTGTGTGTATTCTGGTAACTTTCTGGTTGGTTTATCTGGAGATTTAGCTATGCAAAAGTCTCAAGATAAGAAATCAGTCTACCAGATTCTGTCTATATTGTGTCTGCATTCTGAGACATGACTCAGGAAAGATGCCTAAATAAGAACTGTTTGTCATCCCGTTTATTCTTGCCTTGAACTCCTGAGTCTTGTATTCATGCATGCATCAGCTACATGAATTGCTCTTTACAAATCAGATATGTAGGGCAGTCAAGAAACCCAATAACACTAGAAATCAGATCCTATATAACACATACCTGTGCATGTTGCTCATTTTTGAAATTTATAATGTGTTCTCTGGTTTGTCAGGAAAGAAGAAAAGTACTATGTGAAAGAAGCAGCAGAAGAAGAAAAAACCAGGATAGGATCAGTTCTTGTAAGTGGCCCCAGGCAAAGAAGTTTAGAGACATGCTATCCATTTTTTGCTTTGGTTTCAAAGACAGGAAAAAGTGTAAACCAAGATCATACATATGGTGGATCTGTACTTAGCCATTGTTACAGCAGACCCACTGAGATGGGTAAGATTTATTAGTCACAAGATTTCGAAGTTTTGCTTTTGAAAGGAGATTACATAGAAGGTGAAAATATGGAGTATTTCCCTGCTGCCTTCATTTTGTTCCCTTCATCTTTCTTCCTGACCTTTTCTTTCATTCACTTTTTTAGCCTCTTTGTGTGTGTACTTGCGTGCATGTGCACCATTGCTATGAAATAAAGATGTAACATGTTAGAATTGTCAATTTATGATGCAAACAATAATATCAAAAGGTTGGCCCAGCAACTTCATGTCAGGGTTGTAAACTGAAATAGAACTGGAGATGGCCCTGTGCAGTTCGAGACCCAAGTATTGCATGATGGAGTGAGCTGCCATTTCTGTCCCAGCTCCTGCCAACCTCGCAGTTAGAAAGCAAGAAATTGCAGGTAGATAAATAGGTACCACTTTAGTAGGAAGGTAAACAGTGTTCTGGTGTCTAGTTATGGCTGCCTGCCACATGTCCATGGAAATGACTGTAAACACACACAGTGCTGACTCTTTGGCTATAAACAGAGATGAGCATTGAACCCTAGAGTCAGATACAACAAGCTTTTGAGCAAGGGCAACCTTAGTTATGGTTACTGGTGTGTTGTGTTCAGTTTGCTGCATTATCAGTTTTGCAGGCCCTCCCTAAAAACACCTCAAGGTGTTATTGTATTAGAGCTGGCTGTGCCATTTCAGAATTTCATAAATGAAAATAGGATGGAATTATATTCTCCCATTGTCTCGTATCCAACACTTTACTGCCCCAAACTATTATATATTGCAGGACAGTCTACTCTGTTGTCTCTTTTCTGAGAGATTTAGCTATAGCCTAATTGTCCTGCAAAGATGCTAATAAGCAATGAGTGTATTTGCTCTTTTAAGATATACAGAATATGTGGGGCTTTAATCATGGAGCATCATGTTGGCTCCAGAGCATAGACCTGCACAACTAAATGGTGCATTTCCCTTTCGATAGCTGTCAGTCTGACTTTGACAGTCACTTAAAATACAGAGGCTGGCAAGAGAAGAGGACAAGCAGGGAGGGGGGAGACAGAGAAAGAACAAGATCTGCAAATGAACTTCAAAGGGTTGGTGTGAGGTTTACTGGGACATTTATTAGCATTGTTTTCATTATTTACACCACTGTTGATTCTAGGAGATCTCATTAAAAGTGTAATAAATGTAAAAAATATTTTACAGACCCATAAAAGTATCTCTCTCTCTCTCTCTCCCCCTCCCTCCTCCACAGCAATCCTTAGTGCCGTGCTCGATGTTTCTTTCTCTTTTCCTTGTTGTATGTTTTAAACAATCCTCTGCCGGTGTCATGCTGAACCTGCTGGTAATTGATGGGAGGATAAAACAACAGCAGTCCTCCTGGAGAGAGCAAGGAGGGTCGTTGGACTGGGCTGACTGCTCTCTACTTCTTCTGGGTAATGAGCCCAGCCGGGCCCCTTCTGAAGTTGGAGCGGCATTTCCTTCCCTCTTCAAAAACAGAGAGTGGTAAGGGAAAAGGGATCAATTTCTCTGGGAAGTCAAAACCTTGTTTTAAAGTGACAGAAAACATCAATTTCTATCAGGGAATGATTATGCTCACTGTTCACATATTTCAGTGGAAGAAACTGTATTTTCACAAGCATACTCCTCTATACAGGCAGGAGAAAATGTTGCAGGACACTTCAGACTGCCATTTTAATATTCGCATCTAGAAAGGGTTTGTTCTGGAGCCTTTAGTTTCTCTTTGGCCATGGGTGCCCAAACTACAGCCCAAGGGCTGGATCCGGCCCCCAGGCCATAGGGGCTCCCTGAACCACATGATCAGCCCACTGCCTGAAAAGTTTGGGCATCCCTGTCTCAGGACCATATTCTATTGCTTTCATCAAGACCACAGCCTTTGTAAAATTCTGCTATAATGTTTTTGTTAAGCCTCAATATTGCTACAAGAAACAAAAACAATACATATAAACTAGTATGTGGAAGGACTATAAATAACCTCTAGAGAGTTTTTATTTGTTTCACGCATTTGTTTGTCTTATTTAATTATCAAAAACTTTATTGGGTTATGTTTTTATGCATTGAGCAAGGAAATAGGAAATTTAGGCTTATACTCTAGAAGACAATTTGTCCCACAACATATCTCTTCTTACCTTCCATGCATCCATATGTCTTGGTTTTCCAGCCTCAGTTCCAAAATGAGAATTGGGAGCAGTACAGAAAACCCACTCTGTCCTGATCTTATATTGTCTTATGAAGGATATTAGTCTAATGTCACCCAATAATAGTCATGCCTCAGTGGGGACTGGGAGCTGGCCCTTCCAAGAATTCTAGTCTGAAATGCCTAACTACTACACCACACTGACTCTTGTAATTGCTGTAGGGTTTAGTGGGGTAGGAAAACTGTCAACCTTTGAGCTACCACTTAGAACTGCTCTCCTAGTGAAGTTCGATTTAGAAGATTTTCACCTGGATAGCAATATGATTTTCACCTTTCTGAAAATTTAAGTAAAAAGAGTAAATGGGTCCATGTTTGAGCGGGAGTTTTGGAATTCAATTCCACATGGTGCCTCTCAGGAGAAAGTCAGCCTGTACACCCTTGGGCAAACTACATAGTTGCAGGATGTCCCAGGAGAACTGTTAAACCACTTTTGATTGTTTACACCTAGAAAGAGCTAAGAGGATAATCAGAGGTTAAAATCAGTTTGATGGCACACAATTATTATTATTATTATTTTTAGGTGTACATGGTCCACCGGATATTCATGTCATCACTTTAGAACCCAACTGTATGGGTCCTAGCCCTGGACCTAAGAGTCAAAAAGGTATCACCTGATAGTGTAATATGGCTGGTACCTACTAGTGCTACTCTCTGCAATTGCTCTGTCCTGATCTTATCAATGCCAATTGCATTCAGATGTTTTTTCCAATTCTTTTTAGGATTGTTCCCAGGACTGCTATCACTACTGATGTCACTGTTGCTCTTTTCTCTCAGAGATGCTATATGTCATTTCTCAGATCCTGATCTCTCATTATTTTTTTCAAACCTTCCCCCCATCACCTGGGATTGCCACATCATTAACCATTTTTCAACTTGCTCAGTGGCAGATGGGTCTTTAATGAACCAGTTTGGAATCTGGTAAAATTAAATAGACCTTCACCACCAAGAGATAACTAATGCCAAATTCCAAATAGCTAGCTCAGGCTATTGCACTATTGTATGCAACTAAACTTTTGGGGTGTGTAACTTGCTTTATAACACACACATTAACATTTATATGTATATTTGGGGTCTTTCAGGAGGATCCTCTTTTTTTGTTTTTGGGTACCTATTCTTTCAGCAAACCCAAAAGGGCCCAAATAGTTTGTATTGAGTCAGCCTGTGCTGAGTAGGGTTGGATATAAATCAAATAATAATAAAAATAAATTGTATACCTTCATTTCAGGTTTTCCTCCTTCATGTTTCTGGCTGTGTTCTGTCAAGTCTTAGAAAACCCCCAAAAGTGCTTCAAAAATCAGGCTCAAGGAAACAGATAAAAACAAGGCAACACAACAACCGTGCATGAGGAACAAAAACCATTATCGGATATTTGTGGGTACTTCACCTAACATCATATCACGTACATGTCAGTATCAGTAGTAGGAAGCAGGATGGATGAGAAAAAGAGGCATCATTAGGTTTCTCAGATTTCATTCATCAGTCTCATTCCCCAAATGAAGACCTTCCCAAAAAGAAAATCTAAATTAAATAGGATAGCATGATTACCTTGTCTTTCAGTATCCTAAATCTACTTTAGTTCAGAAGCTTACCATAAAGCCACAAAAGACTCAAAATGAAAGAAAACATCTATTTCGTGCCCCCCTCCTCATTTGGGTTAACCCAAATTATATACAGTATATAATTATACCCATAGTAATTATATTCTTCCTGGAGGTGGTGTTCATGTAATGAAAACAGAGATGAAAGATGCCACAGACCCAATATCTGTGCGAAACAAGATAGCTCAACCTGTTTTCTCCCTATGAAGAGTCTGAGTCAGATGCCTATTAGGTATCCTTGGGGAGATGGAGTGAGATGAATCAACCTAACAACATTTCCAGAGGTTACCCGTCGAGTCTTCATTGAGCACCCCTATATATGGCTGAAGAAAGTATGTAAGGAAAATGGATTAAGGATGACAGAAGTAATATACACAGAGAAAAGTGTGTGTCTCTGTGTCTAGTGGGTCGCTGGGGACTAGCGTGAATAAAAGATGAATTTTCCAAATAAAAGGCAAACGGAGACGGAGAACATAACAACAACAACAACAACAATAATAATAAATTTTAATTTGTATCCCGCACTTTCTCGGCCGAAGCTGACTCAAGGCGGCAATTACAACATGTCCACAACATACAGTATAATAATACAATAATAAAAGAGCATAATAATATATTCAGTAAATAATCAATACTCAATAATAAACATAAAATTAATCACAATATAAAATATTAAATTAAAGCTACAATAGCAATAACAATAACCCAGTACAAACAGGAATTCGGAGTCCAGTTCATGCTCCCCGAAAAGTACAGAACTCAACGCTGCAAACGGGACCAACGGTCAATGTCCAAGCAACCAAAGTGTCCCCAGGAGGCACAATGGTATCCCTTCCAAGGTCCTCTGAGTGAGCACCTGCCTCCCATTCTCAGGCCGGGTAGCGAGGGCCCCGGGAAGAGGCAACGCAGCGGTGGTGGCGGGGCTCCGGCGTTGTCTCCTTTTGAACCCTCTTGGCAGGCAGGGTTCGGAAGGCGGGGAGACAAATCATAGTTTGACCTTTTGAGAAAAATCATAAATACATAGTCATGCCTATGTCTGGACAATGAGTGTTTTGGACTAGAAGACCAGGACATTCTTGATCATTTTAATTTAATTTAATTTTCAAATTTCTGCAAATTTCATGCTGCCATGCTGCCTAGGGATTTTTGTAATTATAGGCTAATAAAGTAACTTTCTCAGACTTTTCTAAAGTCTTGTTACAAATCAATTGACTATCCTGCTAGGCAAGGGGTACTTTCAGAAGTATAATATAATTGCAGTGTTTAGGTTTTGCTTTTGCATGTGGAGCTGTAGGTATGCTGAGCTGTACAGAGGCTATAGTGGAATTCAACAGAATCCTCTTGGCCCATTTACTCTGATATTAACCCCATTCAGTTGAGCAAGACCTCCTTCCATGACAGAACTTTAGGCTTAAGAATTAAAGGATGAAATGCAGTTGACTTCAGTAAGATTTAGATAGCTGAAAATTTATCTAGATTTGTTTGTCTTTGGGCTGATGTTTTTCAAAACCATACTTTGTTTTAACAAAACCACCAATATTCAAATGATATTTATACTGCAGTTTCCCAAGAACTTGCTAGCACATATGATATACACACAGCACATTTTCCTTTAATTACTAGGCTTCAGTCTGACAACTTTTTGAAATATCGTCTGTGGCTCAGAAGTGATGTTGAAATTGCAGGGCCGGCCCTATCTCTAGATATAGCTTGAGGCAATAGGTTTAAGGTGCCATGAAAAGGGAAGAAAATGGTTAGTTATCAATCCATTCTTCTCCTTTGCCTTCTCCTTCATCTTGGCAACAAGGTGCATTTATTTTAAATAAGCAAGAAGTATTTATTTTCTGCCTCAAGGTTTAAGAACTGTTATGTATGATGACTGTGTTAATGACATGTTGAACATTCAAACCGCTGAATATCCAGCACAAACTACTGTCAAACAGCGTCACTGTTTGACAGGCGCGAGATCTCGGCAGATTGTGAAATATCACGAGATTTCGAGTGTGCAAAATTCAAATGCCATGAGGCGTGCTCCTGAATTGTCAAAATGTATATACTATGTAACTTGTATTCAAATCACCCAATGCAAGCGCGGTGCCAAAATGGCCACCGCGCTCTTTGCAGGGCCCCCACCCACCCGGACTCGGACATCCGGGTTTGTTAGGGGGCGTGGCCACCCCTCCATAAAAGGGGTGGCCATGAGGCAGCCTGGCTGCCATTTTGCGAAGCGACGGAGCGGAGAGGTTTTCTCCATCGCTTCCTCCCCTGTTCGCCTCTTTTGGAGGCTCTCTTTGGCTAGCATTTCCAGGAGAGAGACATTTACATGTCTCTCTCTTTTAACGTCCCTTGATCGGAGGTTTCCTTCCTCCGAACGGCTCCAGACTGCAGTGGCTCAGGTGGCTAAGATGCTGACTGGGAGGCAGAAGGTCAGCGGTTTGATTCCTGAGTACTGCAGGATGGGATACCCTTTACTTGGGCGGCCCCCTTGGTCGTGCCAGGGGGGGGAGGCTCAGCCCACCCCCTCTACTTTTCGGGGGTGGCACCGGGCCGGGGGGGCTCAGTCGGCACCCCCGCAGGTGGGTGGTGGGGGCATGGAACACACTGCCGCCAATGAGCCCAGGCTGAGGGCTCGGGAGGTGGGTGGCACAGGCCTGCGCCACTGGGGTTTTTACCCCCGCTGCTTCTTTGCCCCCCCCTTAGGGCATAGCTGCCCACTTGGGCACGGTGCGGGTTTCCGCCGGGCCGTCATTCCTGCACTCCATGGGTCGGATCACTGGGCATGCCCCTGTTCTGGCCAGGGATTACCACATGGGTTTATCCCACATCAGTTACCCGGTGGGGCCATCCGGCCCATCCGGCCCACCTTGTCCTGGTGGGTTGGGTGCTGTGGATCCTCCCCTGCCTGCAATTCGGCACGGGAGGCATCAATGGACATTGCTCCACCACCTTCGATGGTGGGCGTGCAAACTCGGCATTTCCGGCCCATGTGCTGGCCATGGCTCCGCGGCGGGCTGACAACAGGGTTGAGCTGCTCAAGGCCATCAGGCCAGTGCAGGCTGGTGCCTCGCGGCTCCCCATTCGGCCTGGATGCACGGGAACACAGAGCTCGAGGGCCATCGCGAGCTCCAACGCCCACCACGGGCCGGAACCCCCAGTGGGGGCGGCTTGAGGGGGTGCACCGAGTGAGTATCTTGGTCAAATCAGCACACCCATGACACTAGCTCATCACGCTGGGGGGGTGTATAGTGGCCATGGTCGCAACAGGCCAATTACACCCTGGTTCTTACCGGGGTGACTGCCCCTATGCTTTTACTTAATTTCTCTGGGCCGATTATGCGTTTCCTCACTCCACTCCGTGCCAATGGTGGTTCTGCCAACGGCCGGTTACTCTATAACCCTGGGTGACCATTCGTCCCGTGCTATTAGCTAGATTATGTAGCTTGGTGAATATGTTCGTATTTTCCCCCTCTTGCAACGTGAACACACTGATGACGGCATTGAGGGGCAAGATGACAGGGACAAGGAGTTGCCCTGTCGCCACAAGCTGCCTCCCTATGGGGTCAATTGGTTACCGGCCTATTGGGCATCCCTGGCAGGATATATAGGGCCCGTCCTGATTTGGCCATCCCAATGGTCCAGTGCTTGGACAATGATTACCAAGCTGTGGTGGTTTTCCCTGGCCCGTCATGGTTAGCCTAGGTCTAGACTTTAGGATTAGGGTGGCCCTTCACCCTATGATGTCAGTGATGAGCCCTGCTAGTACTTTTAGTTAATATATATGACTCCTATGTGGCAGCGCTTATGCTCCATTTGGAGGGCCTACTTTCGGGCGACCACATTTGTCCCTTGATCTGGACCTCTCAGATTAAGTTAGCTGCTGCCATCTTCAACAGGGGACATGTTTTGCAGGGCACTCGAAATAGATTATGTGCGGCTCGATTAGGAGTGAGCTCTGTGGAGGCTTCGCTCCTCAAGGGCCGATCAGCTGGATGAGGGTACTAGCCTGGCGCTGCCATATGTCTGGTTGCTTCCCCACAGGTGTTTGTGGCAGCACGTGGTTCAAACCCTGCCCTGTTGTTTGCTACCAAGCCAGGTCTACCCCTACTGAACTAGAACTGGTACCCATTCCTTCCAGTTAGGCGCCGCATCAACTGCGGCTGCGTTTAGGTGCCTGGAGCCTGACATATGTTGCATGGGCAGGTGGGGATTTGCCCATTTTTTTCTGTCTGTCCATCCCTTCACTGAAGGAGTGACTCGTTCTGCCCTCTATTCCCCCTCCTTATTTTACAGACCCTGTGTGTTTCCGCACACTGGTAGTACTGTGGCTTGTGGGCCACAATTCTGTGCACTGGGGCGGCACAGTATGCTGCTTTGTCAAATGGGGACCCCATCTCGGGCTACGTGTACCCACGCGTATGCAGTGGTTTGGTGTGCACGGCATTTAGGTGGTGGGAACTGTTGACATTCCTGATGTCCATTGGGGATGCTGGGCCGCCACATGTTTTACTTCTGCACCTCGGAGGTGGTGATCTTGCACAGATTGCTTGCCCGGACTTATAGACTTCCAAGTGCAGTGACCTGGCGTTTCTTGGCCATTTATGGCCGTCTACACGATTGCTATGGTCATACATCATGCCAAGGCAATATCATAGGTGAGACTTTGACCCAGCGGTCGGACCGTGCCCGACGGTCAGGGGACAGGGCTGTTGCCTGGTTCCTTGTCTAGAATGGCTTGGGGACAGCCATTTGTCATCTGGGGATAGGGTTACAGGTCTTTGGCCTGTATTCTGGAGATGGGGTTCACCGGTCAACAAGTGGATGCACCTCTCTTTTTAATAACGTGCAAGAGGGCCAGGTGACCGAATTGTCGGTCAAGGGGAGCGGCCCCTGCTGCAATGTGGCACTGTTGCCAAGTGGAAGGTGCCTCTCCGAGAGTGGCAGGTGATGCATGGCTGCATCAACTTCGCCTGCAGAGTGGTAACACCAGGCAGTGCTTTCACCTAGTGTCTCGGACACACTATGGCGGGTCTGATAAACGACACCGCAGGGCACAGCTGATTAGGGGTTTACAAGCGGACCTGTTGGTTTGGCTCACATTCCGCAGGACTTTCATGCTGTCTCCTTTTGGAGGTCTGAGCTTCTGGTTAGCCCCAGTCCCGACTACAGTCAGATGCCTCCAGCTCATTGGGGTGGGGGGATTTATTTAAGGACAGTGTGCCTATGGTCATTGGCCCCAGGGATGGGAGGGCATGGATCGCTTACGCGATCTTACGTTTCTGAAAATTTTTCTCAACTCTGGGTACCCTATAGGCTCTGGGGGGCCTGACTGAACTAGAACTGGTACCCATTCCTTCCAGTTAGGCGACGCATCAACTGCGGCTGCGTTTGGGTGCCTGGAGCCTGACATATGTTGCATGGGCAGGTGGGGATTTGCCCATTTTTTTCTGTCTGTCCGGGGGACAGATGGCTTAATTCTGTGCCTCGCTGTTGGTGTGGCAATGATGTGGTATGCACATTGTCAGTGCCCAAACGTCTTAATCCACCGGAGTCATGGCCTTAGCTCGCCTATTGTTCTTGGGTCCGTGCGCTTTGAGGCGCTCCTTAGGCCCAAACATGTGACAGGCATTAATAGCGATATTGCTGATGCTTTATCCCGCCTGCAGATCTCCCGGTTCTGTGACTGTGCTCCAGACGCTTGGGAACTACCCTCTCCACTCCTGGCTGAGATATGGTCATTTGTCAAGGAGACGTGAACCGGACAAATGGCATGCCTTGGCAACTCGCACGTGCACGGCGCATCGGTGTCCACTCCTTCACTTTAGAGTCTTTTGTGGGCAAAGGCAATTGCCCAAAGAATGTGGCCGCCATTGATCACCTGGGTTTTCTAACGTATCGTCCGCCCTTGTGATCTGGCTTTACGCGCCATTGCCACCAGGCTTTACGCCTTGATATTCGTGGGCAGGGCACGGGGTTTTTCCTGACTATGCGAGGGTCTTCTGCATATGCCATGTATTCGACAGGTGGACACGTGCACATGGCCGCCGCCCGGACACACGTCACCCTATTCTCACAGATATTATGACCCACCTTGTACGAGGTTGGCATAGATGAGGTTGCAGTAGGTAGGAGGAGTCTCTTTTCATGCAGCTACCGCTGTAGCTTTTTTCTGGAGCTCGACGACTCAGCGATCTGGTCCCATGGTTGAAGGGGCACGTTTTTTGTAGGGCACTGGAACTCGAAGATGTTCCTTTCAACCAGGTGTGGGCTCAGTGGAGGATTTGTTCCTCAAAGGCCGATCAGCATGGAGTAGGCAGTGGTGTAGTCTGCTATGATATATATTTGCTGACATCTGTCTGGTTGGTGCCCTACATACAGTTTTGACAGTGCCTGCTGCGCGCCCTGCCCTGTTTTTTCTGCCACCATGATGGGTCTCCCCTTACCAAATTTAAGTTCTGTAGGGTGACCGGTACCATGCTTCACAGTGTGGGGCCCGTTATGGCACCCATTCATTTAGGATAGGCGTTGCATTGACCGCGGCTGCGTTTTGGTACTCGGAGGCGGGTATGGTGGGCACGTGGGGGTTTGCGCATATTTTCCTTATATGTACGTCCCCTCACTGTATGAGTACCTAGTTATGTCCTTATTTCCGTTTCCTCTTTTACAGACCCTGTGTGTATCCGCACACCGGTGGCAGTGGGGCTGGTGGGCCGCAGCTATGTACACTGGGCGGCAGAATATGCTGCGGTGACAGAGTGTGGACCCCAGCTCGGGCTACGTGTATCCGCACGTATGCGGTGGTATGGTATGCGCGGCATGGAAGGGCAAGAACTATTGTCATTCCTGATGTCCATCAGGGATGCTGGACCATTTGATGTTCTTATTCTGCACCTCGGCAGCGATGATCTCACACGGATCACTGACCTTTCCTTAAAATGTCGAGGTGCAGTGACCTGGCTTTTTTACATCATTTATAGCCATACACACGGTTGCCATGGTCTAACATCGTGCCGAGACACCGTTTTAGAGGAGACATGGTCCTCCGTGGTTTGGACCGTCCCCGGCGGTCAGTGGACAGGGCTGTTGCCTGGATCCTTGCTGAGAATGGCTTGGGACAGCCAGTAGACATCCGGGGATAGGCTTGCAAAAAATTTGATCTATAGGCAGGAAATGGGGTCCACCTGTCGGCCAGAGGTATGAACCTCTTTCTGGAAGATGTGCAAGCAGGCCTGGTGACCGAGCTGACGGTCTGGGGGGGGGGGGGCGGTGAGTCATCATGGATGCCTCCCCGTGTGGTGGGTAGCACTAGGTAAGGTAAAGGTTTATGACACATAGGTATCCGGCAGGTTCGCATTGACTGGCCAACACGTAGATAGGTACAGGGGAAACAGGTTTGGCTGGTCAAGGGCGAACTATGAAAGGGGTGATGTCAGGAGCTTCACAGCTTGCATCACCTTGATATTTGAATGGATACACGTCATAGGGTGGGGTCAGTAGATAGTATATTGACTCCGGTCAACAATTTGTTTGTGTCAACAAACAAATTGATACAAATTGATACATGTAGCCAATGTCCATTGGCATTTAGGGTGGAACCTTACCAGTGCTACTGCGGCCTGCTTGCCTTAAAGAATTACAATTGGATGATACACCAATTGAAAGTGATAATTCGGACTAGGGCATTATTCAATAAAAGTGGCCCGATGCCTTTAATTCAATACCGGTGTCTGAGTCTTTATTTGGGTGGGTGCGCCTGCAATTATGTTTGTTCCTGCTCAGTTGTATCTAGTTTATTGTGTATAAAAGTCCCTGTTGTTCCCCTCCAAGTTGTGTTCAGACCCCAGAAATAAAAGAGCTGTATTTCACTTCGATGGTTGTCGTCTCCAATTTCTGAACACCAAAGAACACTACATTTGGCTTTAAGTGCTCTACACCTTAAGAGTGTGTGTCATCTGTTGCTCTTTTCCTCAAACAGCCAAATGCATGGCCAACCCAGCTGACAACTGACTAAGCATCATGTCAAAAGATCCAGTGGGAATTAATCAATTTTAAAGAGGGAGGGTTAGTGGCTTCCAGCTAAAAGCACAAGTCCAGTGATCTTTGATTCTCCATATATAAGAAATTCAAGTGTGAAAGTCTCCTTCTCTTGTGCAAGCCCAGTGGTGGCTTCAACATTTTCATCTCCGAACCATAATCACACATTCACACGAGGACAGACCAGAATCAGGAAGAAACACAATTGTTGGTGCTCCAAGGCATCCCAGAGATGAAACTTTGCAGCTGTCTCTTTTGGACACCATCCGCTATCCTCCGCCATATGTAAATTATCACCCGCATTCTCTTTTTAACATAACAGCGGTGCCATTTCAATGGTCAAACAGCCGAGAAAAAGTAGATTTGTTTAGATGTATCAATAAAACAAATTATAAGCATTTAATAAATGGGTACAGTGTCTGTTTATCCTAACACCCCCTCCCCTAAATATTTAAACAATATTGCAAAAGTTCATGTTGGAGTCAAGTTGTTTGTGATGTGCCTTTACTCTGTTCTGTAAAGCAGCATGGATTCAAGTCCTTGAGCCAATCTGTTCACTTCTGCCACCCACACTGTATAAAAGCTTAGCAATGTCATCTAAGTCTCTATTATTCTAGATGTATTTGTTATACCCTGTCAGAAGCTGCTGAGGCTAGGCTCTGTGTCCTAAACAACTATATCCATAGGCACTTATCAGCCAAGAGCTTGGGTTACAAAGGCCCAGTCATCCAATGAGCAGGAGTGGTCCAAAAAGGCAATAGGGCTGATTTATCAAATTTTGAAGCATCAAACATGATTATGAAAAGAGGTTCCCCTTGTCTGTAAATGGAGATGAACACCAGACCTTAGAGTAGTGTAAGTGAACCTATGGCACGCGTGTATTGCTCCTACTGCCTACTACTTTTGTTTAAATAATAATAATAACAACATCTTGTTTCAGTTATTTCAGAGGTGAGCAGGGTGGGTCCAGTTTGTGTGTATGAGAGAGAGTCAGTCAGTGGAGCAACACTGGAGGAGGAGCCACCTTTGAGGAAGGAAAGAAGGAAACTCCCTCGTATGGAGCTGTTTCCTTGTGGAAGGCACCCAGGACAGCTCCGGTTTGCATTTAATGGTTTTAGAAGAAAATCATAGTGGAGTGTGAGTGCTTACTCATGAGTAAACATGGGTTTTGTGTTGCCAACCATAGTGGGGGCGGGGGGGTGCAGTGCAGTGCGGTGCAAAGCTTTGTGGTGCACATGTGCAGCTTGAAGCACGCAGTGATGTCACATGGGTGCGCATGTACCCACGTGATGTCAGCAGCATGCATAATGGCTGCTGCCCATACCCCCGCCCCTTTGGGCACTCAGTCTCTAAAAGGTTCACCATCACTGCCCTAGAGTCAGATATGACTGGTTTTCAAGCAAGGGAGACCTTTACTTTTACCTAGCTTCCCTATGGAGCAAATGCTAACAGGTGGTAGCCTCCTACCAGGACAACTCTTTAGAAGAGGCAATACAAGGAGAAGAGAGATAAGGGATCTTTTCAGATTTGCTAGGCTGTCCTTTACCAGCTGTGACCTACGATGACCTTTTTTTCATCTGATTTCTTATGGTTAATGATGTCACTTCTTTCTTGCTCTCACTTCTTTCTTGATCTCTCTCTGGGAGAGGACAAAGGAGACATCTTGCTTTTGCTTTTGAGAGTGGAGCGAGCGGGCATGCTCCCTGCTTCTCCATCTTAGTTAATAGGGTTAAAAAGATGGTCAGCAATCTGAATTGAGGAAAGGGGAAAGCAAACATAAAACAGTGAAGTAACCAGCTGGCACCAAAGGAGAAAATGAGAGACAGCAAAAGACCAATATAGACCAAGATCTCTGTTGGTGTTTAGTAAAGTGATTGGAGGATGTGCAGCAGAAATTGAGGGCACTGAGATCAACACAGGGACTGAAGTTGATTGTTTGTGCAAAAGGGTTCTTTTACTTGAGTTAAAAAACCCCAGAAGGTTCAAATATTTACATCAACATAGATAACTGTAACACAAATAGGATAACTTCTCCTTTGTTGGATCGGGGCCCGATACGGGCTGGAGGGTCCTGGAGGAGACTGGTCAAGCAAAGACACATGAGGCAAGATGGAGCGAAGACCAGCGTTTATTGATCAGAAGGCTCTAATCTTTATACTCTGCCTAGCTCGACCGCGTGCATAAGTTGCGCATGGCCGTTACAGGAAAGCTGCAAGTCTGCACTTTAAGATTACACAAGTTACTCATCAAGGGTGACTTCACCGGGGGGAAGTTCCTTATCTATCTAATTTACTACCAGGGGAACATGCATTGTCTACTGCTATAGGGAGTAAACATCTGCCTAAGTTGACTCTTGGGCTCAGAATCTCTGCGGAGGCAAGATTACCCATTACATGCTTATCGGGTTCATCACCTGGTGATTTTTTGCCTTCCACTGTCTGAACTGCCTGCCAGGTCAGCGATCGGTGAATTAAACTATGACTATTAATCCGCACCCCAATGTCTGTCCCTTTGGAACCAGGCTCTAAGGAGTGTTCCCCCAAGCCGTTGTTCTGCCAGGGACAGTATGCCAATGATGTGTGCGGAACCCACACTCCCCCTTTATTTGTTTGATTGGACCTGACAGATGGCTCGCTGTAGGAGTGGCATGAGCTGACGTGGAGTGAGGACATCCTGGGGTTTTCTCCATGGGGGACACCTTGACAGCAATGAGGGAATACATTGCATGAAGCAGCA
Organism: Bradypodion ventrale; assembly: GCA_035047345.1. Lineage (NCBI taxonomy): Eukaryota > Metazoa > Chordata > Lepidosauria > Squamata > Chamaeleonidae > Bradypodion > Bradypodion ventrale. The sequence goes on from JAWDJE010000007.1 coordinate 787,865, forward strand.
AACCGCTATCCCCAAAATTGCAATACCCACAATCGTCTTGAGCGTTGTTTGTAGCCATCCCCATGGAAACCACGACCATAGCGAATTCCACCCCCCCCCCCCCATGTGGCATCTTCCTTGATATTCTTAACCAGGGTATGGAGATCTGTGATCTGACTTTGTACCTTGTGAGAGTTGTCCATGAGGTTAAAACAACACATACCATGGACTGTCTCGCAACCCAAATGGTGTAAGAGCAGGAAATAATCTATAGCTGCTCGATTATCCAATATAGCATGACGAAGCTCCGTCTGCTCTTGATTGAGCAGTGCTATTGCTGACGAAGTGTGGTTAATGGCTTTTGCCAATGTGCAAGCCAATTGACCAATCCTGCGCCTATGGCTAAGCCTATGGCTAAGCCTGGCACGCCGAACAAACTGACCGCTAATGAGATGTATTCAGCTTTGCTCAAAAGCCTAATGTTACTATCACATGAACTATCCAGCTGGGTGGCACGAGCGTGCCGTGTGTGGGCAGATATGTTGGTGCTTGAGGCAACCATTTCCTTTGTGGGAAGCAACAGACTGATACAACAGAAAGAATCAGATACAGTTACGGGAATATAGTTCCAAGTGTGTTGGTTACATATAAAAAACCAGCCTGAAGGCAAAGTGACATGAACAAACATTGAGTCAATAGTCTCTGGGTGATTGCAAGTCCAAGTGCTGTTGCTGGGGTCGAGGCAATGGTGATGTGGCCCTTTGACTGCGGAACAGCCGGTCATGCGAGCACAAGTTGAGTTTGGGCTGATCGCCACTCGGAGGGTACAGAGTGGCCGCATCAGCCGGTAGGACTTTTGTGACCTGGGTTCCCCAGTGCGCATATGTCGAGGACATGATCCTGTGAAATGGGACAAATATCCGCTTCACTAACCAGCCACTGTGCCTGATGTGCACATCTGGGGTATGACACACTGGGATGAGAAGATACTAAGAAGAGAGGCAGAATCGGTACCCTGCCTCAGGCAAAAATCGGACTGATTGACGAGGTTTGCCAAATTTTCCCAGATGGGTAGAGAGGTCTCCACCAGGCATCAGATCTTCTGCTTAAAATGAAGCGGCTTGAACCCCTCCCCCCATAAGCAAGGAAAGGATCAAGATGATCGTCGTCAAGGAATTAAAGGTGAACTGGGACAAAACCGCAATCACAATGTTCTCTGTAGTTGGTTCTGCATTCTGCTGCCGCGCGATGTCAGTTACCTCCTGGCACAGGGACTTGACCATTCCCCATGTGATCTTCGGTGCTGGCATCAGTTGTTGTTGCCTCCTCCGCCTGGTTTCCCCCATCAGAGTTAATTCCTCCATCTCCGGCAGCGGGTCCGGGAACGCCTGGCTCCACGTCATTGGACTCGAGATGAGGTTTCAGATGACACCTGAAGGAGACATAATTGCGGCATACCCTCTTCCCCACATTATGAGTGGCGTCGGGCCCCTCCAAGAAGGATCCGGTGGCACTCGATAGGGTGCGGGAGAGCCTCCGTGTGACGGAAGTACTTCTGCTGTGGAGTGCAATCTGAAAAAACATTGAGGTGGTTGTACGTAAATAGTACCTTGTTCAGACAATGCTGTGCCTGACCCTGATTTGTGGGGAGGGCTAGTTCCCCCCTTTCTGTTTGTTTACCAATGTAGGACTTGAGCGTCCGATTCACCCGCTCGACAATCACTTGCCCTTGAGGATTGTACAGAACACCAAAAGTGTGCTTAATGTCCCAGGTGGCCATAAATGTGGCCAGCTGCCTGGAGCTATAAGCCGGAGCATTGTCGGATTTCACGTGCCGTGGTTTACCCATGGCTGCAAAACAGGAAAGGAGATGCTGCTCCACATGGGAAGCCGTTTCTCCCTTCTGAGCTGTAGCCCAGACAAACTGTGAAAACGTGTCTATGCAGACATGCATCAACTGCCATCTCCCAAACTGCGGAACGTGTGTGACATCCATCTGCCACACCTGGTTGGCTTCTGTCCTTCGTGAGTTGACACCCCACGAGGGTCCCCCCACCGGCCCTGCACATTGTGTGCAGGAACGGACTATGCCCTGAGCTTGGGAAAGTGAGAGGTTGAACTGCCGTGCAAGTGCTTTAGCATTTTGATGAAAAAATGCATGACTTTGAATCGGAGTCGTGAAGACTCCCAAAACTGACTTTTGCTGAATTTCCTTTGCGGCCGCATCTTCTCTGCTATTGCCCATGGAAATCGGGCCAGGTAAATCCTGGTGACTTCTGATGTGGCTGACATAGAGTGCTTCGGTGTGGTTACGTAAATGAAATTGAGTTGTGAGGAAAAGACCTAACAAGTTTTTGTCTATTGTGGGAGTGATGTAGGCTCCCGGTAGACTGTGAAGCAAATTCCGGACATACTGACTGTCTGTAATTATATTCAAGCGTTCTTTGGCAAAAGTGCACAAGGCAAGGTTCACTGCTGCCAATTCCACCCACTGCGCGGATTTCTGCGGAAGAGTCAGAAGCGTGCACCAAGCCTGTCCCTCTTGCCAAGTAAGAATGCCATATGTTCTACTCCCATCAGTGAACACTGTCCTGGCTCCCTGAAGAGGAACCAGGGACAATAACTCACACAAGCTGACTGTCCGCGTCTGAACCGAGACAAGTCTGGGTTCTTTCGGCAAATGGTATGCCAAAGATCCTGTAAATCCTTCTAATGCAATCGGAAGTGGGTCACCGAGCTGCATCAGCTGCTGGACCTGATCCTTGGTGAATGGAACAACGATTTTTGCTAAATCGTGCCCTGAGATATCAACCTTCCTCGGTAAATCACCACAGAAACCAGTTCCTGTGGAGGGATGATGTTTTGTGAAGAGGTGTGTGGTAGATACACCCATTCCATGATTTTCACCCCTCGCTCGGAGTCTACGCCTAGAGCTCTGGAGAACATGGCTCCAGTTCGGACTATGTACAGGTTCAGAACAGGAGCATATGGCCCCTGACTAATCCTGTCCACCCATCTCTGGCTGAGAACTTGGTTGACTTTTTCGAGAGTTAAACGAGCCTCTCGCGGAATGTGTATCCGATCTGCTGGCTGCTTACCTAGCGTTAGCAGCGAGAAGAGTGGCTTCAACAGTTCTGTATCTAGCCTAAAATATGGTCTAGCACAATTGATATTCCCCAGAATCTGTTGCAATTCTACAAGAGTGACTGAATCTTTGAGGTTAATTTGTGGCAAAACTGGTGCCGCGAAAGAACGGAGAAGCCGATGGCCCAAGTATGAAAAGGGCTCAGTTCTCTGAACTTTCTCCGGGGCAATGAGTAACCCCTTCTCCCCCAGAGTGGTCTGGAGGTCTTTAAACATTTTGCTGCTGAGTTGCGGCACTGCGATAAAAATATCATCCATAAAATGACATACCAAGACTGTGGGGTGAAGGTTTTGAAACTTTTCCAGTGCATCATGAACGTAAATTTGGCACAGGGTGGGCGAATTGAGCATCCCCTGTGGCAAATATTTCCAAGCGAAACATTGCGTAGGCTCTCTGTGGTTCACGACTGGCACCGTAAAAGCAAACCTTTACCGATCCCTTACATCTAAAGGAATGGTGCAAAAACAGTCTTTCAGGTCTACGACCAGGATCTCCCAACCCTTGGGGATCATGTTTGGATTTGGGATGCCGCATTGAAGTGGGTCCATTGGCTGAATACACTTATTGATCTCTCTTAGATCATGAAGGAGTCACCACTTCCCTGAATTCTTTTTAATGATGAATATGGGCAAATTCCAGGGACTGGTGGACTGTTCTATGTGTCCTGCGTCTAATTGTTCCTTAACCAGCTGTTTTAGGGCGATTAGTTTTTCCCCTACGATCGGCCATTGCTCTACCCAGACTGGCGTGTTGGTAAGCCATTTGAGCGGTAAAGCCATTATCCGAAGGTAAGAGTGGCACGGTACTGTTGCAAGATGTTCCGCCCCCAGAGATTGACGTGCACGTTTAAGATATGCGGCCAAATGACCGCCGTGCTGTCAGCTTCAGGAATCATGACTTCCACCCAATCTCAGCCTCTAAACGCTTCCTGAACGCCACCTACCCCCCACACTTTGGAGACCGGCTCGAGAGCCCACTCTCGTGGCCACTGGCTCTGGCTAACCACGCTGACGTCAGCTCCCGTATCTAATAGTCCATCAAAAAGTTTTTTGTTCAAAAATACCTTTATGACTGGCCGCCGCTTCCACTCTATGTTGGTTTCCACTGTCGCTAAGATCTGGTATCCTTGTACTGCCCCTTCTGTGCTTGAGCGGTCTGCCGACCTGGACTCTGAGCTGTCTCTGAGCCTTTCTTGGCTGCCTGCTTGCCGGTGACAAGGAACCATGATCAGTTGCGCTAACGTGTCTCCTTTGTGAATGGTTTGTGGTAGGTGTGTCCAAAGTTGAACCTGGAGTACACCCAAAAAATTGGAGTCAATGACTCCTGGAATCACAAGGATTCCTCGTGTTCCTGCGATCCTGCGGGGCAAAACTAAACCTATATAGCCCTTAGGCAGGGGTCCCATGTATTGGGAATCAACCAGATAGACTGTGCCTGGTAAGTCACATGTGACTTCTGACTGGCAAGTCAAATCTAGTCCCGTACTGCGTACTGCCTTTAGGTCTGGCCTGTGCCTCCGGAATGCAGGGTGGAATGTCCCATGAATCTAATCCAGCTCTGACTCTTCCAGAGCGACTGTGGTCTCTGTTTGGACCGGGGCCAGAGACAAGCCCACTTTCTGGTTTCCCAAAGTCGGACAGTTCCTGGCCAAGTGAAAGCCCTTGTTACATCGGGGACATGGGGTGGTCGGAGCCTTGGGACGACCAGTGTTTTGGCCATTACCCTTCTTGGATCGGCATTCTCTAGCGAAGCGACCGATCTTGCCACAAGTGTGACATGCTCCCTTGGTTTTGCCTTTGGGTCTCCTACCGCCTTGCACTGCCGCTGCTAGCAGACCCATTTTATAGGAATCTGTACCAACGTCGGCACAAGCCCTGATCATGTCAGTAAGCGTCAAATCGGGACGATTGCCCAGTGACTGTAAGATTTTACGGCAGTCAAGGTTGGCGTTGTCTTTTGCCAGTTTCATCATGAGCTCCTGTTGGGCTTGTTCGTTGTCTATCTGCCTACTTATCGCTTCCTCCAGTCTGTTAATAAAGTCCATGTAGGACTACTGGGCACCTTGTTTTACCGCTGTGTAATTTTTGGCTGCTTTTCCAGCTGCCGGGACCTTGAGATAAGCCCTAAAGGCTGTCTCAGCTGCCAGTTGGAGCGTGGCGATTGGCAAGGCAGTCTGCACATCAATGGTTTCGAACTGACCCGACCCATATAGCTGGTCAGGAATTACCGCTCCTCCCATCCTGGCAGCCCTTGCCTGTGCTTTGAGTCGATACTTGCTGTCCCATAGCAAATACTGGCTTGGATTGAGCATCATTCTCATGACGACCTTCCAGTCGTATGGAATGAGCATCATTGTCTCACAAATCTGCTGAAGTGTACTTCTAGTGAAACGACTCTGAAGTCCCGTTTCTGTGATTGCTTTCCGCAGTTTGTACAGAACCGCTGAGTGGACCATTTGTTGTTGACCCGTGAGGGTGTCCATCTCTATTTAATTTTAATTTAATTTAATAGTCATATTTATATATGCCGCCCACTCAGGCAGAACCCGACTCAGGGCGGCATTACAACAAGTTTTAAAAACACATAAAAACACTTTAAAAGATCCACATCCCACCCACTTTAAAAGACCCATATCCCACCCACCCATCCTACCCACTATAAAAAGAAGAAGAGAGAGTTCTTAATTGTTTATATAAGCCAGCAGGCGGGGGCTGTGTTCCCATTCGGGGGCCCCCACACCTGCCCTGCCAACCAGGTCTTCAATCCTTTCCTGAAGGGCAGCAATTCTCTTTGAAGTCTGAAATCTGTTGGCAGGAGGTTCCAGAGAGTTGGTGCGGACACGGAGAAGGCCCTCCTTTGGGTGCTGGACAGATGTGCACCCCTAACTGATGGCACCATTAGAGAGCCCCTCCGGTCCACTCTGGTTGGACAGGCAGACACTCTTGAGACGATGCGGTCTGTAAGGTATCCTGGCCCACTGCCATATAGGGCTTTAAAGGTCAAAACCAGCACCTTGAATTGCACCCGGAGACAAACTGGTAACCAGTGCAGCTCCCGAAGTAGCAGTGAGGCATGGGCAAATCGCCTACATCCCATCACCACCCGGGCTGCCACATTCTGGACCAGCTGCAGCCTCCGAATGGTCGTCAAGGGCAGCCCCATGTAGAGCGCATTACAATAATCTAGTCGGGAAGTGACCAGAGCATGGGTGACCATAAGCAAGGAGCCCCGGTCCAGGAGCGTGCGCACCTGGCGAATCACCCGAAGTTGGGCAAAAGCCCTCCTGGCCACAGCTGCTACCTGTTCTTCTAGCAGCAGCCGCGAGTCCAGAAGGACCCCCAAGTTGCGCACTGGGTCTGTCTGGGGCAAAACAGCCCCATCCAGTACCAAAGATGGTAACTCCCTGGATAACATGGGGCCCCTTATCCACAGCCACTCTGTCTTGCTGGGATTCAGCCGAAGCCCATTGGCCCCCATCCAGACCCCAATGGCCTCCAGGCATCCGGATAGGATTTCAACAGCATCACTGGGGTCCCTACGGGCCGAGATGTACAACTGGGTGTCATCCACGTACTGATGGTACCGCACTCCGTGGGAACGAATGATCTCACCCAGTGGCTTCATGTAGATGTTAAATAGGAGAGGAGAGAGCACCGAACCCTGAGGCACCCCATACTTGAGAAGCCTAGGGCTGGACCTCTCACTCTCTAACCACACCGATTGGGTACGGCTCTCCAGAAAAGAGTAAAACCAGGACAACACGGTGTCCTGGATCCCCAATCCTTTGAACCGTTCCAGAAGGATACCGTGGTCGACGGTATCGAAGGCCGCTGAGAGGTCAAGAAGAGCAAGGATGGATGGATAACCCCCGTCCCGCTTCCGCCAGAGATCATCCATCAGTGCGACCAATGCCGTCTCCGTACCATACCCGGGCCTGAATCCTCTATGCGGACTGGGCATAACTGCCTAAGTTCAGCTAGTTCTTCCACTGATATCTCCCCTTTGATGGTTTCCTCTTCTACCATGCGCTGAATGGAACTTTTAACTGTCTGGGAATTTTTAACTGTCTGGGAACCGCCAGTGTTTCCCAAACCTTGAATTCCTTCAGTGGCGTCTGCAGCTGCCGCTGAAGGAAAGCTCCCTAAGCTTCCCTGTTTTAGTTGAATTGTCAGATAGAGACCCATCGGGACTGATGGCTCAGACTGCGCTGGGGGGTTCTTGGTCTCTATCTGGACTGGGTCTACCTCCGCGATGAGCTTTCTACACTTACTCCACGTGCTAATAACCTTAGCTGGGGCTCTTGGTTCTTGCTTAATGCAGGTCCCTATCCTGTCCCAAAGTTGGAGGCTTAATGTGCTCATTTCTGGATAAAACAAAAAGTGCTCCCCCAAGTACACCAAAAGATCCGCTAACTGGGCGCTGTGAATGTGAGTACGGTTTACCCTGGCCAGGGCCTTGAGTTCCATTAAGTGATCTCTCTGGTTAGCGGTCGGACTTGACCTCTGTGAATAAGTCCCCATATTACCTGCCGGTCCGCTGGTCGGACAAGTTGACGCGTCTAGATGTAGGTAACTGGATTCGGTGTGATGACCCTCTGGGAAGGAATCAGAATGTGGACGGCTGCCACAGGCCCTCGGTGGCCTCTGCGATGGCGTCAGGGTTCACAGCTGACCCTGAGCGGAACGCGTTTCTGATGCGCAAGATGCCTCAGAGCTTTGGAGCATGCTCTGCCTCTGGAATGCCTCACCTCTTAGCGTAGCTGAATTCAGATCGGATGGCTTTCCGACCTGAACTGCTTCGCAACCTCCGGGACGAATTGGACGTGGTTCTGGCGTAGAACCGGACCAATGATGTCGCTTTCTCACGAGTAGGATCACGTCAGGGTCACCATATGTTGGATCGGGGCCCGATTTGGGCTGGAGGGTCCCAGAGGAGACTGGTCAAGCAAAGACACATGAGGCAAGATGGAGTGAAGACCAGCATTTATTGATCAGAAGGCTCTAATCTTTATACTCTGCCTAGCTTGACGGCATGCATAAGTTGCGCGTGGCCGTTACAGGAAAGCTGCAAGTCTGCACTTTAAGATTACACAAGTTACTCATCAAGGGTGACTTCACCGGGGGGGGGGAGTTCCTTATCTATCTAATTTACTACCAGAGGGACATGCATTGTCTACTGCTATAGGGAGTAAACATCTGCCTAAGTTGACTCTTGGGCTCAGAGTCTCTGTGGAGGCAAGATTACCCATTACATGCTTATCGGGGTCATCACCCGGTGATCTTTTGCCTTCCACTGTCTAAACTGCCTGCCAGGTCAGTGATCGGTGAATTAAACTATGACTATTAATCTGCTCATCCCACACGCCATTAATTGCGCTCATCCCACACGCCAGCAAGGTGATGCTCAAGATAATACAGGATAGACTTCAGCAGCATGTGGAAAGAGAATTACCAGAGGTGCAGGCTGGTTTCAGAAGAGGCAGGGGGACTAGAGACCACATTGCCAACATACGTTGGATCATGGAGAAAACAAAGGAATACCAGAAACAAGTATACTTTTGCTTTATTGACTACACTAAGGCATTTGATTGTGTGGATCACAACAAGATGTGGCAAGTGATTAAAGAGATGGGAATACCAGAGCATCTCATATGCCTCCTGAGAAATCTGTACAGGAACCAAGAAGCAACAGTTAGGACAGAACACGGAATGACAGAGTGGTTTGGAATAGGAAAAGGAGTAAGACAAGGCTGCATTTTGTCACCCTGCTTATTCAACTTATACACAGAGCACATCATGCGCAACGCAGGGATGGAGGAATCACAATATGGGATCAAAATTGCTGGGAGAAACATCAACAATCTGAGATATGCAGACGACACCACCCTAATGGCAGAAAGTGAGGAAGACCTAAAGAATCTCTTGATCGGTTTGAAGGAAGAGAGTGCAAAAGCGGGCTTGAGACTCAATATCAAGAAAACCAAGATAATGGCAACAGGCCCGATCAGTTCCTGGAAAATAGACGGGGAAGAAGTAGAAGCAGTGACAGATTTTACGTTCTTAGGATCTAAGATCACTGCAGATGGGGATTGCAGCCATGAAATAAAAAGGCGACTGATTCTTGGGAGACAAGCCATGAGAAACCTGGTGAACATAGTGAAAAGCAGAGACATCACATTGCAAACAAAAATTAGAATAGTCAAAGCAATGGTTTTCCCAGTAGTAATGTATGGATGTGAGAGCTGGACAATTAGGAAAGCTGAATGCAGAAGAATAGACGCCTTTGAAATGTGGTGCTGGAGAAGAGTTTTGAGGGTACCCTGGACAGCGAGGAGAACAAATAGGTCAATCTTGGAGGAAATCAACACTGACTGCTCATTGGAAGGTCAAATAGTAAAGATGAGGCTAAAGTACTTTGGGCATCAAATGAGAAGGGAGGATTCACTTGAGAAGGCCGTGATGTTGGGAAAGGTGGAGGGCAAAAGAAGAAGGGGGAGGCCAAGGATGAGATGGATAGATGGTGTTGTAGACACAGTGGGCACAGAACTGGGAGGACTGAGGGGGATGGTGGAGGACAGAGGTGCCTGGAGAGCGATGGTCCATGGGGTCGCAAAGGGTCGGAATCGACTGTGCGACTGAACAACATTAATCTGCACCCCAATGTCTGTCCCTTTGGAACCAGGCTCTAAGGAGTGTTCCCCCAAGCTGTGGTTCTGTCAGGGACAGTATGCCAATTATGTGTGCAGAACCCACACTCCTTGGTCCCACACAGTTCAGTTCACTGGCAAATTGTCAGGTAACACACTCCTTTACTTACAAGTCTTGTAGCTCAGCAAAAGTAGCAGTCTTTTCTGGCTGAGCAAATAGTTCTACTCACAGTACAAGTTGCAAAATCTCTTCGGTATGATGACAAAGCATGAGTCAGCATACACACACAAAACAATACAAATTCTTTCAGCATATAAAACAGTCAGCATGAAGGTGCTTGTAGAATATCAAATCTTATTATTTCCTCTAGCAAGTTGACCATTGTGAGTCAGCAGTTTCTTCGTAAGGTTTGTTCCATTATGAAATCTTTCTCCTTCAGAGCATAACGACTGGCAGAAGTCTTGAACACACAGACAGTGTTGTGCGCATAGACTCTATTGAGCACATAGGCTATAGAAACTGAGACCTTACTTTACATAAGAGCTACATAATCAATGAGCTACACCTGTGCTGTTACAATTGCAGAGCCCTTAAAGTGGTACAGCAGTTTTAGGTAAAGGTAAAGGTTTCCCTTGCTCGAAAGCCAGTCGTATCCGACTCTAGGGTGCAGTGCTCCTCTCTGTTTCTAAGCCGAAGAGCCAGTGCTGTCTGCTTCTGCAGACGTTTCCGTGGTCATGTGGCAGGCATGACTAGACACCGGAGCGCACGGAATGCTGTTACCTTTTCCACTGAAGTGGTCCTTATTTATCTACTTGCAATTTCTTGCTTTCGAACTGCTAGGTTGGCAGGAGCTGGGACGAAGACAGGAGCTCATTTCCGTCCTGAAGTAATCGGGAATCAAACTGCTGACCTTCTGCTTCCCAGTTAGCATCTTAACCACTTGAGCCACTGCAGTACAGCAGGGTATAATATCCTACAGCAGGGGTACCCAAACTACGACCTGCAGGCCCAATTAGGCCCCTGCATATCATTAATGCAGCCGGCGGTGAGCACCCAGGCTCACCACAGACCGCCTCCCCACCCACCCCCACCACCTGACATCAGCAGTGGCGGCGGCGGCAACCACACTTTGTCCCGGCTGCTCCAAACAGCCTTTTGCTTGGTCCCATACCCTCTGCAGCCTTTGGCAAAGCCGATCACTGCATTGGGGAAATCTTCAGAGCCTCCTCTGTTTCAAAATCCGCGGTGCTAGGAGAGCCCCCTGGTGTGCCTGGGATGACATCACCACAGCACACCAGGTTTACCCTTCCAGCGCCATGGATTTTGAAACAGAGGAGGCTCCAAAGATTTCCCCAATGCGGCGATCGGCTTTGGCAAAGGCTGCAGAGGGGATGGGACCAACCCAGAGGATGTTCAGAGCAACCCGGACAAACCATGATCGCCGCCGCTGCCGCTACCACTGCTGACGTCAAAACTGTCAGCAGTGGGAGCAGCCTACCTCCGGCCCACGCAGCTGTGTGTCAGGGGTGGGACTGGCCCACAAAAAAGTTTGGGCACCACTGTCCTAGACAACTGGTTAGGCCAGTGATGGGCAGTCTTGGCCCTCCAGCTGTTCTTGAACTTCAATTCCCAGAAACCCTGACCAGCTGGTGTGTTGACTTGGGCTTCAGGGAATTGAAGTCCAAGAACAGCTGGAGGGCCAAGACTGCCCATCTCTGGGTTAGGCAAACACTTAGTACCTAACAATCTCATGTGGACATTCCAAACACTGAGACACTAGGGAAGGCAGTATATACACCTCATTGCAGCCACTCTATTGCCCATTTCTAGGAGTTCTAAGAGAGAAAGAAAAGAAACTAGACTTTTGTCTCAGTTTAGATAGCTCTTGCAATCTGCAATATTCAGTTTACTAAACTTTACTAAAATAACATTATGCTATTAGATTGAATGTGTTTATGATTGTTAGAGGATGATTGTTGCATGGGCTTCAAGTGGAGAGGTCACAGTTAGGCGCTGGGATGTTAATTTCAACTCCCCCTGCTATCTATCTATCTATCTATCTATCTATCTATCTATCTATCTATCTATCTATCTATCTATCTATCTATCTCTCTTTCCCACTTTTTGGGGGTGCAGTTATGCAAATACTGAACACCATCTGCCAGCCTTTGCTCAATGGGTTAGCCTTCTACCATTAGCCCCCTCAGCCTATTAGGCTTTTCGACTGCTCTTCCCCTCTTCCCCTTCTTGGTACTTAGGTGATGTAAAGAAATACCACTATCTGCTGGCCTTTGTGTCATAGGGTGCCTAGGCAGCCAGCTGCTTGCTGCAAAATTTCCATCCCTACTCTTCATCCCTTTGCATTTCTACCCATTTGCAGGATTTTTTTTTTTAATGGAGACCTACAAATGCACAGGCAATGTGATGGACCTTGAAATAGAGAGGGCCAGAATATCTCCTAAAGGGTACGGTCACCTGTGACGTGTGTGCTTTTTTTCTGGTACAAAGAGGATTGGGGGATTGTCTGGTGTCAACATGTACAGTAGTATAATATGAAACATTACTACAAGATTCTTGAATGGAGAACCTTAGAATTCTTTCTCTGATGCTCTGCCACAAAGTTGCAGTTACTGAAAACCATTTAAAAATGTATTTCCATAAGAAAAACAGCCAGTATGCTCTATACATTGCCTGTGCATTTGTTTGTTTCTGACTGATAGATTAAAATGAACGTGTCACAGTGTAGATGCCCCTAAATCCTCCAATGACAGAGGGATATTGATAGGGTTTATGGGCCCAGATATAAGACTCAGGGTCAACATTTTAATCCAAGTGAATTTTTATTTGTAAACAATACCTATAAATGTGTCTTTTAAGGATTGCCAACATTTCCGCACTTCACTTAATCCTACAGTCCTTCATCCTTTCTCAGGTCCACTAGTCTCTGCTAGGGAGAGGTTCATGCTACCTTTCCTGGATTATATCCTTTATTCTCAGGTTCACAAATGGTGGTGGTGGGGATCCCATTACCCCAGTCTCCTGGGGAGAGAGAGAGGGAGAGAGGTTGTCCTCAAAGATCATGCACTTCTGTAGTGAGCTATTGGAGATGCTGGAGCTGCCTATTTTGACATTACTGTCAACTCTGGCTGGAGGTTGAATATGGCAGCCACAGGTTGAATGTTGGGACATTGAGTATGATGGTAACATTGAGCGAAGTCATCTCTGAACCTTTTCATCCCTATGTGAAAGGCGTCCCTGCTAACTCTGGATGAAGCCACTTTGGAGTTGATCCCTGACATCTTTGTCCTCTTCCTCCTCCTCCTTGCTCTAGTCTTCCTGTGGCTGCTGTTTCGGTTGTCCTTCTCCCTCCTGCCTTTCAGCTTCCCTTCCTTTTACAGCTCCCACTCTCTGATCTTGATAGCTAGGCACTTCATATTACTGTAATACACCTCCCATAGCTCCTCCTCTCCAGGTACTAGGACCTCCTTGCTCATAATTGCTTCCAGATTATTTTCCCCCTGCACCACCAACCATGTTGTGACTACGAGCATGTTGTGTATGAAAGTCTATGCCTTTAAAAGAAATTGTAACAGGAAGAATGAAAGAATGTAACCTCAGTGAATACAATGTAACTCAATGTAAATCAGCTGGATGGGTCTGTAGGTAGGACAGACTGGAGGTTTTTACCTGTGGATGGACAGATGCAGGTGGCATGGAAGTCATCCTGAAAACAGGCCTTTCTTTGCCCCTGCCAAACCTAGGCACACAAGCTGCGAAACCGAAGAAGTAGGCCTGAATGTTCTCAGTCTCAAGGGCACAGTTAGTGGTTGCTAGGTTCCAGAATTTTGAAACATTGTGCTAAATCAGTTCAATGCTAGATTACACTTTTGGTCTTCCTTTTGTCAGTCCTACTCATGAGTAAATTTGTTTCCTGACACCTTCATCCTTTTGTCTGGGTTCTTATGAATCTGTGTAGTATACACTCATTAAAAAAGTCAACAGAATCTATACCTATAAGGAAGGGGTGTGGCCATGCGTGTGTGGTGTGGAATGCATTTCCACGTCTATTGAGCCTATCCCGTTATGTGCACCACACACCTACCTTTTGTCCCACGAAGGTCCAGGGGCAGAGGGTGAGGCGAAAAAATAACTGTACACGCACAAACAGGGGGAAGGTCCGCACGCTGTCACAGGAAAAAAAAGAATCCCACATGCAGGACAGTCTGTGCATGCCCCCCAAAAGTAAACAAACCCCATGCGCAAAACAGGGGCCCTCACCACACCCATGGATGTCACCATTGAGATGCACGCGCAGGAAAAAAAGAATCCCACATGCAGGACAGTCTGCGCATGTCCCCCCAAAGTAAACAAACCCCATGCACAAAACAGGAGCCCTCACCACACCCATGGATGTGGGCGCAGACCACACGAAGAGCGACCGATGCAGAAGCCCCACACCGGCAGCTGCCTTCCGGTGCAGACCCGCCAGAGGCACCAACCGCGCAGCCGACAGAAGCTGCACCTGTCAAAGAAAATGGGCCACGCCTGCCTGGGTCGGTGCAGACACAGGTGGCAGCAGCCCGACAGCCCCTCCGCCTGTGATGACAACGTGCCAGATCGAATAGAGGGGGAAGCGTCACCATAGGCTGAGGCGGCGACAGGGCAAGTGACCGACCCAAGTCCCTCCCTCAATCTTACCCACTTTATCCCTTCCCCCTTCCTTCCTTCACTCCCTCCTCCCTTCCCTCCAAAATTCCTCCCACCTAACTCCCTTCTATCACTACAACCTTCTTCCTGCCCCATCGTCCTAACTTCTCCCCTTCCCTCCTTCCTTCCCTCCCTTGCCCCATCCCTCCTTCTTTTATGGCTCTCACTACTTTTTTCCATCACTGCTTCCCTCTCTCCCTTCTCTCCTTCCTTCCTTTCTCTCCCTTTGTCCATCCTTCCACCCCCACCTCCTTCCATCATTCTCCCCTTCCTTCTTTCCTTCCCACCCAACTTACTTCCCTCCCGTCATCATAACCCCCTTACTTACTTAATTCCCATCCTACCATTCCCAACCAGGAATGACAGGACCGGCGTCTGTGGGTGCGCCCACACCATCCTGTGCACTGAGGTGCTCTTGGCCGGTGGTGGCCTCAGCAGCCCCTGCGGCAGCCCACACCACACCGGGCACAGGAATGGTCAAGCAGGTGGTCCGACGCAACCAGCCTGGCTGCAGCTACGACGGAGGCCGCGCCTGCAGACACACACCCTTGTAGGTTTCCCAACATTCCCCCAAACCTCATCCGGCTGAAGGCGGGTACCCATGCTAGCACAGTACAAAGATATGGATATCTGGCATCTGTATCCCTTTCACAGTCCCTCAGCCACTACTCTCTCCTGGAGGTCTGTCATTCCTATCCAACTGAATTGTAGTGAGGACCCATGTAAAGCTACATATCATTCTTCCAGCCATGCAGATCTTTCAGGGTTACATGTTTGAGACATCATATACACAAAAACATTAAAAGGCCACACAAAAGACACATTTTTCAGCACATGAGGTATCAATACCATACTGTTGGCAAGCCATATTCCTGCAGCAATTACTTATTTTAGGGGGTAACTAAATTGGTCATTTTAATTTGTCTGTTTAATGTTATGACAACTATGTATGTATGTATCCAGAATAGACATATTTTGTTGGTTTGATCCTGGTGACTTCCAAATCATATTATACTGTTTTTACATACTGTATTTAAAAACAAGAGATCATATGGTGAATCTGACCCAGTAATGTCCTATGCTCAGTATGTCCTACTTGTAGATGCATCCTGGGCCATCTAACCAGGTTTTGTATTACACCTACTTGCAATACAAGTGTGGCTATAATTGTTAGGAATTTACCTGTAGAAGTAGGAGCATGGGTGGAGAGTGGGAGTAAAAAAATGGTGAACATTGAACCAGTCCATTTATGAGAAATCAAAAACATGTTCCATTCTAGGACTGGCAAACTGAGTTACAAATATATTTTCCTAGGCCACTGTTTCATCTTCCCCGCACCCTGCAAGAGCTGCTACCATCTTTTGTAGGAGGTTACTTCTTTATACCAAAGTATTTTGCCGCAGATGAACTATATATTTCTTTGTGAAATTTTCAAGTGTGTGCCAATGTAGCACAGACAGCAAATAGTGAAAGGAGGGTTAAGTCTAAGAGGTGGTTCAAGTCTGAGACATTTTTCCAGCCATAATAGTATCTGTGCCAATGGTGACTCCCAGGTTTGGATTTTGAGGAATCTGGAAATCTTAAATAAAAGGAACATACAGTATATACCTTTTTTCTTTGAGAAAAACACACTCTTGGTTTTCCCCTGGTTTCTTTACTTTTTAGTTAGAAATATTTTAGCAGACTTAATAAGTGAGGATTGCTGACAGAATGTCAAATTCATACTCATAATGAGTAATTTATTTTGAGAGTTCTTGAAACCTTTCCCCCTCTGTTCTTTAACCTCTTCTATGCTTTAAAATCCTAGAATCCTTTAGTGTTCAAGGAATGAAGAAGCAGACGAATGAAGTAGTAAAATTCAGCTCTTTATTAGTGGGGTTTGAACACTGTTTGGATCGGACTTATATACACTATAAACAGTAACAATAATCACAAAAGCCCTTTGGCTAACAGAGTGTGCACATTTTTCGATCCACTTATTTGCATAAGAACAGATACATGAGAAAAGATACATTCAGCTCCTGTCAGATTCTAATTTGCGCGCCCATATCGGAATCTCGTGAGACTATGCTGTCTGGCGAGATTTTGTAGCTGTGAAACAGGGACGCTGTTTTGACAGCTAGGAAAGCGCGGAAACATGGAGGTTTGAATCGCCTTGACAGTTAAGCACAGTTAACATACATAACAAATCCCGAATAGGTTGCACAAAAATGTTCTTATGTTCCTTGAATATGTATCTGCCATATTTTATTTTTTCAAAGCCTAATCCCGTGGTTCCCAATGTGAGGCACATGTCCCACAGGAGGGGGGGCAACTTGATTTTTAAGGGGGGCAATTTGAGAATGAGTTAGATCAAGTTAATAGCCTCTTAGGCTTCCTTCGTGTGAATAGGAGTTCACTTTTTGAATAATAAGAATTGTATGTCATGGGGGGTGGCAGCAGGATTTTAGAGATGCTTAGGTGGGGCATGGCCAAAAAAATGGTTGGGAATCACTGGTCTAATCCTTCCTTTTGTTTTGCTGTCTGATTATATCAGTGCTTTCCCAGAGCATGGTAAAACTGGGAATATATCATTAAAAAATCAAGCCTTTGGCATACATTGTCGAGCTTGTCATTGAGTTAGGCTTTTTCGAGACTTTGCTTGATATCTGCAAGTCTCCATTTGCAAGACTTAATTACAAGGTCTGTGTACAACTTAAAATGGTACCTGCCACTTAAAATTAGGTTTAGGTTCGACAGGTATACTGTGCGCTTTGTGCATTGAACCATCTACAATGGAGTGATATCCCCCAGAACCTATAGTAGAAGCTTTGGCATAGCAGCAGCGTGTTTCCCTACTTGTCTTGTGATGGATAATTGCAGAATGAAATACTGTGATTCAGTTAATATAAAAGCAAGCTGATATGCCTGTATGATTTTAGAGATATAACCACTGTTAGCCTATAAAAGGGAGGGGGCAACGTAATATGATAGGTTTCAAAAGATCCTTGATACAATGTGGTTTGCATATGAAGCTGCCTTATAAAGGCTAAAATTCTGTTGCCCTGCTGAATCAACAGAACCTATGAAGGAGTTGACCCACCAAATACTCAGTGAGCTAATGAAAGCGCGGCGCCAAAATGGCCACCGTGCTCTTTGCGGGCCCCCCCCCCGGACTCAGACATCCGGGTGGCCACGAGGCAGCCGAGCTGCCATTTTAAAATAGCGACGGAGAGGAGAAGTTTTCTCCGTCGCTGTTTGTTCGATTCTTCGGCTGTTTAGCCCTACGCTTTCCCGGCTGGGAAGGAGGAATCTTCCACAGAGCCTTTGGTTTGCTGGCTGCTCTGTGTTTTGACGATTAGGTTGATTCCTTGAAAGGGATCCTGCTCTTTCGTCAGATATGCCTCCCAAACGGAGGGCCTCAGCGACGAAGCCGCGGCCAACGGGGAGGACTTTTGGCCCTGCGCAACACGGGGGGCAGCCCTCAGGTCGGAGGACCAGGGCTGCGCCCACGCGGCAGGGCACTACCTCCACCGATACCGGTGGGGCGATGCAGGCTGCTTGGCCCTCTGCTAGTCCGCCTTCGTCCGGCCCTTCTGGGGCTTCAGCCCTCGGCCCGGAGTTGCGGCCATGGGCCCGGTCAGCGGGGGTGGGCCCGGTGCTGGTGCACAGCATGTTCCACCTCCGGCCCCTCATGGGCCGGAGTTTTGGGCATGGCCCTATTCGGGCCCAGGCTCTCATGTTGGGGTTCCTGGTCAAATGCCTGGTGGGCCGTCTGGCCCACCCGGCCCACTTTATACTGGGGGATCTGTAGCAGTTGATGCATTGCTAACGCGTTTAGCTGTGCTTGAGGCATCCTTAGGGATGGCACACACCCCATGTCAGGTGGCCCTTCACTCGCTGCGGGGGGGCCTTTGGGTCCACCGGCTACCTCAATGTCCGCCACACTGCAACAAGCGGCCAGCCGGGTTGAGCTGCTGGAGATGCCGGTGTCTCGCAGCTCCCTGTTCGTCCGGAGCTACAGCAGGAGAGTGGTCAGGTGCGGCCCCAGAGCTCGATTCCGGTCGCGAGCTCCGAGTGGGGGCGGCTCACGGGGGTGCACCTAGTGCACCTAGTGAGTATCAGGTTCAAGTTAATGCACCCACATCACAGCCCACTTCCAATGGTGGGGTTCAGTGGCCATGGCCTCGTCATGTCGAGGCGAGTGGGCATCAGTTGCCAGCCTATCCCAGTGCCACTTGGTTCCATACTGGTGCAGCATTGGGGGTGGGGGTTTCCGCCCCCGGGGCAGTGCCGGGCATCGCAGGGACTGTCCAGGTTCCGCTGCATATGCCCCGGGTACCTAATGTGCCGGTGACGGCCTTGCCGACGGCTGGTTATTCGTTGCCCCTTGGTGATCATTTGTCCCAGGTCACGAGGGAAAAGATTTGGCGGGGGGAGTACGTGGATATATTCTCCCTATTGAACCGTGAGCCCACTAAGGAGGAGAGAGAGGGACAGGATGACAAAGACAAAGAGCTGTCCCGCCGTCGTAAGCCACCACGCACCTGGGCCAACTGGTTGCCCGCATATCTTATTTATATGGCGGTATACCTCAGGGCCCGGCCTGACCTGGCCATTCCTATGGTCCAATATTTGGACAATATTTACAGGGCAATGGTGGATTTTCCTGGCCCATCGTGGTTGGCTTACGATGAGGAATTTAGAATGAGGGTGCCCTTGCACCCGGAGATGAGATGGGATGAGCCCTGTCAGAAATTGTGGCTATTGTACATGACCCCCACGCGTCCGGCGCCTGGGGATAGGTACCATTGTGGCCATGCCATGCAGCGAGCTGCTCCAACACAGGCTTCCCGCCAGCTGGCGGGGCAGGGGGTTCCAGCCCGCTTGCTGTGTTGGAGCTTCTCGGCTAGCGGTGTGTGCAATAAGCGGCAGTGCCGATACAAACATGAGTGTCCCTCTTGCGCTGGCCCCCACACCGCCGCCGCGTGTCCGCGGGCCGGCAGGTCACGGGGCAGAGGTAGAGCGGGCAGTGCTGCTGCTGAGGGAGCTAGCCAGACAAAAGGCCCCCTCCCCAGTTAATGTGTATATGTTGGAGCGATGGCTCTCAACTTATCCAAGGAGAGAGGATGCGAAGTACCTCCTTGAGGGTTTCCAGTGGGGCTTCCGAATCCCATTCAAAGGAGTGCGGGGACCCCAAGATGCACTCAATTTACTCTCCCTGAAGGGTAGAGAAGAGGTGGCTGCCCTGAGTATCGCTAAGGAGGTTGGGGCCAAGAGGGTGGCAGGCCCCTTTTCTGTACCACCCTTTCCCAACCTGAAGGTCTCCCCTCTGGGGTTGGTACCCAAAAAGGCCCTGGGGGAATTTCGTTTAATCCACCATTTATCGTACCCGGCGGGTTATTCTGTCAATGATGCTATCCCTGATGACCTTTGTTCGGTCAGGTATACGTCCTTTGACCAAGCCCTGCAAATGGTGCGCTCTTGTGGTCCTGGTGCCCTCCTGGCGAAATGCGACATTAAATCGGCATTCCGATTGTTGCCAGTGCACCCTGAGGACTTTGAGCTATTGGGTTTTAGATTCTAAGGGAAGTTCTATGTAGATAAGGCCATGCCTTTTGGCTGCTCTATATCCTGTTCTGCATTTGAACATTTTAGCACCTTCCTTCAGTGGGCCTTTGTTCGCAGGTCCGGGTCTCGGTCTGTAGCCCATTACCTCGATGACTTTTTGTTCGGGGGTGAACGGGGCTTGGACACGTGCACGCGTCTCCTCACCACATTTCAGACGCTAATGCAGGAACTGGGTGTCCCTTTAGCGCCCGAAAAGACCGAGGGCCCATCCACTACCCTCACATTTCTGGGTATTGAAATTGATATGGTCGCACAGGCATCCCGGTTACTCATTGAGAAGGTCACCCGGATCTCCGCGATGATTTTGGCCTTGCTGGCCAAACGTAAGGTATCACTTCGTGAGCTTCAGGTACTGCATGGCCATCTTAACTTTGCCTGCAGGGTGGTTACACCTGGCAGGGCATTTGCTCGGCGCCTATGCGATGCCATGTCTGGCCTGACAAGGCGCCATTATAGGGTCTGACTGACCAGGGGCATGCGGGCTGACCTTTTGGTTTGGCTCTCATTCCTGCAGTACTTCATCGGGGTATCCTTTTGGAGGTCTGACCTTTTAGTTTCCCCTAGGTTTCAAGTACAGTCGGATGCCTCCGGCTCCCTGGAATATGGGATTTACTTCCAGGGGAGGTGGGCTTATGGCCAATGGCCTCCAGCATGGTGCGGCACAGATCGCCTCCGCGATCTTACATTCCTTGAGTTTTTTCCAATCCTGGGAGCTTTGATGCTATGGGGCAAGGAGTGGGCCGACTCTGTGGTTCATTTTTGGTGTGACAATGCTGCAGTAGTGCACATTGTCAATGCTCAGACCTCTAAATCACCCAGGGTGATGGCTTTAGTTCGCCAATTCGTGTTATGTAGCCTACGCCTCAATGTGCTTTTTAGGGCCAGACATGTACCAGGCATTAATAATGATATTGCTGATGCTTTATCCCGCCTGCAGATCCCCCGGTTCCGCGCCTTGGCTCCGGACGCAGAGGAATTCCTCTCGCCACTCCCGGCCGAGATTTGGACATTTGGCAAGGAGATGTGAACCGGGCGATCGGCATGTCTTTGGCGCCCCGCACGCGTAAGGCGTATCATCATGCTTTCGTTCAATTTAAAAGCTTTTATGTGCGACTTCAGTTGCCTGAGGTGTGGCCCATTCCAGTGGAACAGGTTTTACAATTCATGGTTTATTTCCACAGTCAGGGCCTCGCTCCCCGCACTATAGCATCCAGGCTGTCAGCAATGGCATTTATTGCCAAGGTGAGGGGTTTTGCTGACAGCATGAACGATTTTCGCATACGGCATGTTTTGGAGGGGTGGACACGGGAACGTGGCCGCCACCCGGACACTCGTCACCCAATTTCCCCAGGGGTGCTCACACACCTTGCACGAGGCTGGCCTAACCTATGTTTTGACAGGTATGAGGCAGCTCTTTTTCATGCGGCTACCACGGTGGCCTTCTTTGGAGCGCTCCGCATCAGTGAGTTGGTACTACTGTCTAAGGCGGATGCAACTCGTAGGGCACTGGAACTCGACGATGTCTATGTTTCTAATGAGTGGGCTCAGTTGAGGATACGGTCCTCAAAAGTTGATCAGCACAGCGTAGGCAGTGGAGTTAGACTGCTACGATGTTCCATTTCTGACATCTGTCTGGTTGGTGCCCTACAGGAGTTCTTGGCAGTGCGTGGCACGCACCCTGGCCCATTTTTCTGCCACCAGGATGGGTCTCCCCTTACTAAATTTCAATTTTGGAAGGTGACCGGTATGGCACTTTCCAGTGTTGGCCTCCCAGGGGCTCGTTACGGCACCCATTCATTTAGAATAGGTGCGGCTTCAACTGCAGCTGCATTTGGGTACTCTGAGGCTGATATACGCCATATGGGAAGATGGGGATCTATGCGTTTTGCATTATATGTTCGTCCTCTTCAGACGTGAGTACCATTTAAGTCACTGTTCTCTTTTTTCTTTTACAGACCCTGTGTGTCCCCCCGCACACCGGTGGCAGTATGGCTAGTGGGCCACAGTTACTTGCACTGGGCAGCACAGTATGCTGCGGCGACAGAGTGGGGACCCCAGCTTGGACTGCGTGCGGCCGCATGCATACGTTGGTACGGTAAGCGTGGAATGAGATGGCGGGAACTGTTGCCATTCCTTTTCTCCATTAGGGATGCTGAACCGCCTGATGTCCTTGTACTGCACCTTGGGGGCAATGACCTCGGCCAGGTCACTGGCCTTTCTTTAAAATTCGCGATTTGCAGAGACCTAGCTTATTTGCATTATGTGTGGCCGTTCACAAGGCTGCTATGGTCGGACATCATACCACGTCACGCTTACAGGGGAGGTATTGACCTCCGTGCCCTTGACCACGCTCGTCGCTCGGTGAACAGGGCGGTTGCCCGGTTCGTGGCAGACAAGGGTTTGGGGATGGTCATCCGACACCCCACCATTAGTTTACAAAATTATGATCTGTATGCAGGGGATGGGGTCCACCTGTCGGATGGAGGTATGAACCTCTTTTTGGAAGATTTGCAAGCAGGCCTGTTGACCGAGCTGACGGTCTGGGTGGTGGTGGTGGTGAGTCTTCATTGAAGCCTCCCCGTGTGGCGGGTAGCACTGGTAAGGTAAAGATTTATGACCCATAGGTATCCGGCAGGTTCGCAATTGACTGGCCAACACTTAGACAGGTACAGGTGTAATAACGTTGACCGGTCAATGACGAACCAGGCAAGGGGTGATGGCAGGAGCTTTTCAGCATGCATCACCCCGTGATTTGACGGATACACGTCAGAGGGTGGGGTCAGTAGATAGTTTATTGACTACGGTCAACAATTTGTTTGTGTCAACAAACAAATTGATACAAATGGATACATTGTAGCCAATTGCCGTTGGCAATTTTGGGAGGAACCTTACCAGTGTTACTGCGGCCTGCTTGCCTTAAGAATTATAATTGGATGAGTACCAATTGAAAGTTATAATTCGGACTAGGGCATTATTCAATAAAAGTGGCCCAATGCCTTTATCCATATACCGGTGTCTGAGTCTTTCTTTGGGGGGTGCGCCTGCAATGAAGGCGCGGCGCCAAAATGGCCGCCACGCTCTTTGCGCCCCCCCCACCCGGACTCAGACATCCGGGTGAGTTAGGGGGTGTGGCCACCCCTCTATAAAAGGGGTGGCCATGAGGCAGCCGAGCTGCCATTTTAAAATAGTGACGGAGAGGAGAAGTTTTCCCTCCACCCCCTCCCTAGTGAACAGTGTGATATTTTGGTCGCTTCGGGGCCGGGTGGGAATTTTTGGTTGGAACCCACAATTGGCCCTTGGGTTCTGGCTTTTTTGCCCATCCCACACTGTTGCTGAGGTTTGATATAGGGGTTTTTCTTGTTCTTGACTTTGGTCACTTAGGCGGGTAGCACTGGTAAGGTAAAGATTTATGACCCATAGGTATCCGGCAGGTTCGCAATTGACTGGCCAACACTTAGACAGGTACAGGTGTAATAACGTTGACCGGTCAACGACGAACCAGGCAAGGGGTGATGGCAGGAGCTTTTCAGCATGCATCACCCCGTGATTTGACGGATACACGTCAGAGGGTGGGGTCAGTAGATAGTTTATTGACTACGGTCAACAATTTGTTTGTGTCAACAAACAAATTGATACAAATGGATACATTGTAGCCAATTGCCGTTGGCAATTTTGGGAGGAACCTTACCAGTGTTACTGCGGCCTGCTTGCCTTAAGAATTATAATTGGATGAGTACCAATTGAAAGTTATAATTCGGACTAGGGCATTATTCAATAAAAGTGGCCCAATGCCTTTATCCATATACCGGTGTCTGAGTCTTTCTTTGGGGGGTGTGCCTGCAATGGGCATACTCTAATGCAACTTAAGCAACAGGATTTCAGCTACTGAGTCCAGACTTTCCTTCTAGTTCAGTAAGGGTTTATTGAGACGTGCAGTGGCTCTCTTAACATATCAAGGAGAGAGGCTTGAGCAATTCTGAAATGAAGATACTGAAACTGTGGCCTTCTGCCTATGAAGCATGAGGCCCACCACTCCCATCATTTCAGAGTCCAGAAATGAAGAAAACAATACATTGCCTGACTCATTTGGTTATTTTGTCAGACCACTGCACAGTGAGAAAAACATAATTTGTTAAGCTTGTGGTTATCAAGGAAGATTTTGTGGTAGGTGTTGTGTATTTCTGACTTGGCAAGATTTCATGGATCACTAACTTTGGCATTTAGGTCATCAGTGCCTGAAATTTATTGTAGTTAAGTGTCAAAACAAACAGTCACTTACCATTGTTTGAATTGCTCTGTAAGCTATAGTGTGACCTGATGACAGGGCATTATTGATCAATTCAAATGTATATTCTGATCATTTTCAGGTCAATTTTCTATATGATCAAATAAATTTTGTTACTGGAAATTTTAATTGTCACAGTGAGGCTTGGGGATATAACCAGACCAATGAGGATGGTGCACAATTTGTATCTTGGGCAGACACCAATGACCTTCAACTTGTCCATGATCCAAAACTGCCTGCATCCTTTAACAGTGGTAGATAGGGGAGAGGATATACTGTAATCTAGACAACATCTTTGTTAGTAAGAAGACAGCAGCACAGTGCATGAAAGTCACTGATGATCCAACTCTGTGCATTCGACATAGACCCATACTGTGTATAGTAATTGCTACAGTAAAACCCCAGGAGTTGCCTTTTTGCAGATATTTTAATTTTAAGAAGGCTAAATGGGTGAATTTTTAAGAGCAGCTGGATGAAAATGTGGAGAAGATCTTTCCGTACTCAGATAAATATGATGTGTTTGTCCATCTTATGAAAGTAATATCAAGGGAAAATATTCCAAGAGGATTCCACACCCGGTACATGCTGCTCTAGTATGGAGTGCATCTCCACATGCAGAACAAGTTGACATAGCTGTTAATTAAACAATGTGTATAATGACAGGATGCCTCAAACCTACACTAGTTGAAAAAATATATCATCTTGCTGGTATCGCTCCACCTAAGATAAGGAGAGAAGTAGCAGTGTATGCCGGGAGAACTAAGCAAGATAATGACCGTTGACATCCTCTGAATGGATATGTGCCCCAAGGATACAGGAAGAGCTTTATGACAAGAACATTTTTGACGGTACACAAGAGAAAAATCAAATTAGAAGATGGAGGAAGGAGCTCAATGAATAAGGAATAACATTAAAGGAGGATATGGCTGAGGATCTCGACCTCCCCTATGGAGATCTCTGAATAGGTCAGAGTGCCTAAATGTAAGTCCAGCATGCTGAAGTGAGAGCTGTTGGCAGACAACAACATGCTGTGTGAATACAGAGAGATACTGAACCTGATTCATTTGCTAGTCTGCTTATTACTACTGGAAGCATATACCGATGAGGATTTAAGTTTGGCCAATGACAAAGCCAAGAAGGTTGTTTTTGCCAGTTTAATGTTTGACCTGGATATGAAAGAAAAAGAACATGCTAAGAGGGAAGTGCCTGGCCTTTCCCTCCCAGTCATCATATTCTTTGCCATCTGATTTATTTACTCATATCTGGGCTCTCTGTGTGGGCAGGAATCCTAGAAAATCATTGTTCTATGCGCATGCAGGACCCATCTCTTCAGGCTGTGAAGTAAACAGCAATTCTGCCCTCTAAATGTTTTAACAGCACTCAGATTTTTAATGCCAGAATAAGGATCTTGTTTAAATTATGTTGCAATTTATTACAGCAACTAGCATAGGTTGCCCGGCGTTGCCGGGCTGTTATGAACTGTGATCAACTTTTTTGGAGGTTTTTTTGTGGATTAAAAAAAGAACAAAGGATGATATAATTTTTTCAAATTGTTTTATTTATGCAAATAATGTTTTAGTTTGTGTTTTTTTGTAAATAGTTGTACCGTATGTAATATTTTTTAAAATTTGAAAGTACATGTTTTTTAAATTCAATGTTTTTAAACTTTGTTTAGATGTTTTGGGTTTTTATTTGAGTTAAAACTCAACACAGGATGTTATAAATCTTTTTATTTTATTTATTTAACATATGTTTGTGATTTGTGTAAACTTTTGATTTATTGTTATATTTTTTACTTGTTTTACTCATGTGGCCTCTAGGTGGGGCTGTTGTATGTTTTGATTTTGATTTCATTTCACGTGTTTTTCCTCTCCTGGCCTCTGGGTGGGGCTTTTTCCAGTAAGTAGTCTCTTTGTTTCTTCATTTCTGTTCTGGTATTCATGGAGGAAGGACGTGCTGTTGAGTTCTCTGGTTTTCTTTCTTCTGGGGGTTTTCTTTCTTTTGCTTTTGTGGTGGTGGGCTGGGAGGTGTTTCTGTTTGTTATTTTTTTGTCTTGGTTGAGTTTTAGGTTTGTGTAATTGGTTTTGTTATTTTGTTGTTATTTATTTTTGTAATTAGTTGTTTGTGTAATTTGTGGTTTTTTCTTGTTGTAGTTAGGTGTTTTGCATGTGGTTTTGTGGTATTGTGGATGTTTTTGTTTGTGTAATTTGTGGTTTAATTTAAATTATTGATTTATTTTTGTTTTATTATTTTTATTAATGTTGGTGTTTGTTTTTGGTGTTTACTTTAGTGTGAAGAACAGGCTGACTGTCGGTTTCTCTTTTCCCCATTGCTGCTTTGAATTTTGGTTTCAATGCAGCAATGGGGGAAAGGAGGAGGAGGCAGTCAGCCCGTTCTTTTCCCAGGAAGGTTAGTTAGGTAGGTAGGTCAGGGGAGAAGGAGGAGGCAGAGAAGAGCTATCTGTGCATAACGATGGTTCTCTCCTCTCTGTCTCCTTTTTCTCCTGGCTTACCTAACCGGAGATGGGCAGGCAGCGATCCGTAAGGGGTGGTGCTCTTCCTTGCAGATTGCTGTATGCTGCTTTTGTATTCAGCAGTACAAAGGCATTACCCAGTCATCCGCCAGGGAGGGTGCTTCCCTTGATGAACTGCTGCCTGTTTTGGGGGTTTTTTTCCACCCCAGCTCAACTTTCCTTGAGGTTGGCGGTGCTCTCGCCGTGTCTTCGGCAGGGTAACGTGGAGGAGAGGGAGTCCCTCTTCTCCCCGTTGCTCTGGGAAAGAAGGCTGGCAGGTGTCTCGCAGTGGAGTTTTGTAGCTTTTTGTTTTGTGTGGCTGTGAGGCGATGCGTCCGCCTGCTGGGGATTTGTGCTCCCGTTGATTTTTGTAATTTTATTTTTCACACGCCGGCTTTCTCAGCGTTCTGCGCACTCATGGTGCATAGGACGCTGGGGCTTGTAGTTTTGTGTTTGTGGTTTTTTCGTGTGGCGGTTTTTCCCCTGCAGCTTGATTTTGATTGGCCGCGGCACATCTCACAACGTTCTTTTTGCTCGCGCCTCTCAGGCTGATTATAGGGAAAACAGCCGGAAGGAACCCTGCCTTTATAAAAAAAATCTTCTACAAGACAAAAACTACATTACAAAAAAAACAAAAAGGTAAGTAAACTGCGATCAATTGTAATGAGACTGTGATTATGACTACTAAAATGTAAAGTATCTTATATTGGAAGTACACTTTTTTTTGTAATACCATTTTTCATAACAAAAAGGGACCGGTGAAATATGATCTATTCTTGAAAAAAAATGCAAGAAATGTTTCTTTAATATTCTTTTTAAAATTCTGTAGTTAAACCACTGAATTATCTTCAACTAACAATAACATAATGAGAAGCAAAGGATGACATTTAATTTTCACCTTTATGAACTGCAAGTGTGTAACTAGAAGTGAATCCATGAGATTTCCACTGTAGTAAACAATTGTCTTATTATGAACCAGAGCCCACTTTTTGGCTTTATTTCTACTTTTCTTAGGCTTTTATTTTCTACTTTTCTAAAGAATACATGGTGGAGGTGATGAACAGATTTAATGGCTTAGACTCGGTAGACAGAGTACCGGAAGAATTATGGATGGAGATGAGGGACATCATGCAGGAAGCAGCAAAGAAAACCATACCAAAAGAAAAGAAGAGTAAGAAAGCAAAGTGGTTGTCTGATGAGGCTCTTAAAATAGCAGAGGAAAGAAGGAATGCAAAAGTCAAAGGGGAAAGGAAAAACTACAACCATTTGAACACAGAATTTCAAAGAAAAGCAAGGAGAGATAAGGAAAACTACCTAAAAGAACAGTGCAGAGAAATGGAGGAAAACAACAAAAGAGGCAGAACCAGAGATCTTTTCAAAAAAATTGGGGAAATCAAGGGAACATTTAAAGCAAAAATGATCATGATAAGGGACAAAGACGGAAAGGAGCTAGCTGATGCAGAAGAAATTAAGAAAAGATGGAAAGAGTACACAGAGGAACTTTACAAAAAGGACCTCAACACTCCTGATAATCACAATGATGAAGAAATTGAACTTGAGCCAGACATCCTGGAGAGTGAAGTCATAAAGGCCCTAAAGAGCACTGCAAACAACAAAGCTAGTGGAGATGATGGTATCCCAGTTGAATTTTTCAAAGCGCTAAAAGATGATGGCGTCAAATTACTGCATTCAATATGCCAGCAGATTTGGAAAACAAAACAGTGGCCACAGGATTGGAAAAGATCAGTATACGTCCCAATCCCAAAAAAGGGCAATGCCAAAGAATGTTCAAATTATCGAACAATCGCGCTCATCCCACATGCCAGCAAGGTGATGCTCAAGATAATACAGGACAGACTTCAGCAGCATGTGGAGAGAGAATTACCAGAGGTGCAGGCTGGTTTCAGAAGAGGCAGGGGGACTAGAGACCACATTGCCAACATACGCTGGATCATGGAGAAAACAAAGGAATACCAGAAACAAGTTTACTTTTGTTTTATTGACTACACTAAGGCATTTGACTGTGTGGACCACAACAAGATGTGGCAAGTAATTAAAGAGATGGGAATACAAGAGCACCTCATATGCCTCCTGAGAAATCTGTACATGAACCAAGAAGCAACAGTTAGGACAGAACATGGAATAACAGAGTGGTTTGGAATAGGAAAAGGAGTAAGACAAGGCTGCATTTTGTCACCATGCTTATTCAACCTATACACAGAGCACATAATGCGCAGTGCAGGGATGGCGGAATCACAATATGGGATTAAAATCGCTGGGAGAAACATCAATAATCTGAGATATGCAGACGATACCACCCTAATGGCAGAAAGTGAGGAAGACCTAAAGAATCTCTTGATTGGGCTGAAGGAGGAGAGTGCAAAAGCTGGCTTGAGACTCAATATCAAGAAAACCAAGATAATGGCAACAGGCCCCATCAGTTCCTGGAAAATAGACGGGGAAGAAGTAGAAGCAGTGACAGATTTTACTTTCTTAGGATCAAAGATCACTGCAGATGGGGATTGCAGCCATGAAATAAAAAGGCGACTGATTCTTGGGAGACAAGCGATGAGATACCTGGGGAACATAGTGAAAAGCAGAGACATTACATTGCAAACAAAAATTAGAATAGTCAAAGCAATGGTTTTCCCAGTAGTAATGTATGGATGTGAGAGCTGGACAATTAGGAAGGCTGAACGTAGAAGAATAGATGCCTTTGAAATGTGGTGTTGGAGGAGGGTTTTGAGAGTCCCCTGGACAGCGAGGAGAACAAATAGGTCAATCTTAGAAGAAATTAACCCTGACTGCTCATTGGAAGGTCAAATAGTAAAGATGAAGCTAAAATACTTTGGACATCAAATGAGAAGGGAGGATTCACTTGAGAAGGCATTGATGTTGGGAAAGGTGGAGGGCAAAAGAAGAAGGGGA
The DNA here is from genome assembly GCA_035047345.1 of Bradypodion ventrale. Classification (NCBI taxonomy): domain Eukaryota; kingdom Metazoa; phylum Chordata; class Lepidosauria; order Squamata; family Chamaeleonidae; genus Bradypodion; species Bradypodion ventrale. The sequence continues at coordinate 817,678 of JAWDJE010000007.1, forward strand.
AGGCCAAGGATGAGATGGCTAGATGGTATTATAGACACAATGGGCACAGAGCTGGGAGGGCTGAGGGGGATGGTAGAGGACAGAGGCGCCTGGAGGAAAATGGTCCATGGGGTCGCAAAGGGTCGGAGTCGACTGTGCGACTGAACAACAACAACTACATTTCTTCTACAGTAAGATTTTGGATATGTCAGGTTTTGGATACTGAGAAAGAAGAATTAAAGAGCAGGATTCCATCTTGAGATTGATAAACAAAGAGTCAAGGAATACCTTATTACAGTACAGTAACACCCCGACTTACATATGCCTCGAGTTACATAAAATGCGGCTTACATAATGATTTTTGCACTAAAACCATGTCCCGATTTTCATAAATGTACCGCTTTACATAACATAATTGTCTATGGGTTTGCTTCGAGTTATGTAAAAATTCATTTTTCCTATGGAGTTGCTTCGATTTACAGAAATATCATTTTCCTATGGGTTTGCTTTGAGTTAAGTAAAAAAATCATTTTTTTATGGGTTTGCTTTGAGTTAAGTAAAAAACTGATTTATATAAAAGCCTACAGACCAGACTTTTTATGTAAGTAGGGATTTTACTGTACCTTGAATGAGTTCCAATCCCCAGGACCAGATGAACTGTGCCAAGGATATTGAAAAAACTGGCTGAAGAGATCTCATAACCACTGTCTATCATTTCTTGAAATCATGGAGGATGGTGAAGTGCCAGATAACTGGAGGGCAAAAGGGCAAAAAGGAAAAATTGGGCAACTACTGACCAGTCAGCATGACGTCAATCCCAAGGGAAATTTTGGAGCAGATTATAAAGCAGTCACTTCACAAGCAACAAGAAACCAATGAAGTAATAATTAGAAGCCAACATGAGTTTGCTAAAAACAAATCCTGCCAGACTAATCTGATTTCATTTTTGATAGGGTATCTTCCATGGTGGACAGTGGGAATGCTGCTGATGTAATATATCTTAACTTCTGCAAAGGTTTTGACCAAGTGCCCCATGGTATTCTGATTAGCAAGGATAGCACAAATGTCAGGTAGATATACAGATGGTTACAGAATCGTACTCGGATAATTCTTGTTAATGGCTCTTTTTCAAGCTGGGAGGGGGTAACAAGAGGAATACCACAAGACTCAGTCCTGGGCTCTGTCCTCTTCAACATTTCATATATGACTTGGATAAGGGAGTGCAGGGGATACTTATCAAATCTGCAGATGACACAAAACTGGGTGGAATAGCTAATACCTTGGAAAGCAGGAGTAGAATTCAGAAAGATCTTGATAGGCTTGAACACTGGGCTGAAACCAACAGAATGAAATTTAACAGTAATTAGTGCAGAGTTTTACACCCAGGTTGAAAAAAAAACATATGCACTTGAGTTAGTAATAATGCAAGTGAGATCTTGGAATTGTTGTAGATCACAGGCTAAGTATGAGTCAACAGTACAGTGTGGTTGCAACAAAAAAAAAAAAGCCAATGCTGTTTTAGGCTGCATTAACAGATGTATAGTCTCCAAAACCTGTGAGGTACAGTACTAGTCTCCCTTTATTCAGCACTAATTAGACCACATCTAGAGTACTGTGTCCAGTTCTGGGCACTACACTTTCAGAAAGATGCAAATAAATTAGAGCAGGTACAGAGAAGGGCAACAAGAATGATCAGGAGAATAGAAACCAAGCCATATGAGGAAAGACTGAAGGAACTGGCCTTGAGAAAAGGAGACTTAGAGGGAATATGATAGCACTCTTCAAATATCTGAAAGAATAATAAAGAGGAAGGGCAGGATTCTGTTCTCGATCATCCCAGAGTGCAGGACGCATAATACTGGGCTGAAACTACAGGAAGCCAGATACAGTAGAGGCTGAATATCAGGAAAATCTTTTTCATGGTTAGGGCAGTACAACACTAGAACCAACTATCTCAAGATGTGGTGAGCACTCCAATGCTGAAAACATTCAAGAGAGAATTGGACAATCATTTGTCAGTTCTGCTTTGATCTATATTTCTGCATTGAGCAGGGGGTTGGACTTGATGCCCTAAAATTTAGTTATTCTATGATTCTTTCATTAGAATCCCTGCTCTGCCCTGTCTTGTGCAAATTTCTTTATCCCTGTTTAGAATAATGCTACTTTATTATTGAAGTAAGACAAGAGACAAATCTTAAATGTAAAATTCAGTTTAGCTATTATGGTGTTATATTCTAGAAGGCTCTCTGGCAGAAGAAGACTTTGAATTTACATTTATTGCAACTCCTAGTTGTTCTTCTTAGTGCCTCTTTTTGATTCTCAGGCTAGTTATCTACTTATCCTATACTAAATATTCTCTCTCTGTTCCTGCCCCCAACTGGTTTCTCTGTATGAGTATCTGAATTCTAGCAGTACTCATTGATTACTTTAATGCAGAAAGCACTTCATCTGGGGTTAAGTAGCTAATGAAATTATCACTAAGTAGGGATTACTTTAGATAGCTTCATGTTGTCATTATAAATCCTTGTTTACTTTGCTTTCTTATAACCTGGAATGCCTTTTCATTTTCTGGTTTATTATTTGCTTTATTCAGAGGTCACTTGTCTGTCATCACAAGCTCCAGAGCAAACACTAACTATGCAGTAATGAATAGCAGCTCTTTTATTGAGTGTGTAGACACACCTGGTTCAAACATTTAAAACAAATGGGAGTGACTTCCAAATTCTCATCTTCTTTGCTTAGTAGCAGAAATTTGTTCCGACCCTTCTCCATGGGGGTTTTGTGCAAGAACCGCTCAAGGGCACTTACTAAGGGAATGATCATTATTCAGAAGCCAAATACATTGTAATGACATGGCCCCATTTAGTAAGGTTCAAACACTTCAAGTCCAAGACATTTTTCCCTTAGAAGAGACAATGAAGTTACAGAGTACAGGTTTAGTTAAAGCCTGCTGCCTCAGTAATGCTACACCGTCTGTTGCTGGGTCTTCCTCTGCCTGTGTTGAATCCAGCTGGCCTTCCTTTGATTCCTCAAGAGCTGTTCACCAAGTCCAGGTCAGCAGAAGAATGTACTGTTTATATGGTACCAGTCCTCCCCTTCTGTACTTCACTTGTAAATAATGACTTCTGCTACTTTAATCCCTGCTGGCTTTCCAGCTCTGAGAGTCATTTTTACTAACCCTATTGATCCAGTCAATAATTATAGAGAAGGTTAGGAAGAAGAAAGCTGAAAATGTTTTAGGCTTACAAGAGAGCATGAAATAAAAAAAAATGTTTCTTTCAGCTGTTCTCAAAATAAGATGAGAAAATAAATAGTAGGGCTCTTACATGGAGAGGAATGTGACATATATTAGTAGGTAAAAGAGCGAATGCAGAACTGCTGAATACTACTTTGCCTTTCTCTTCTCCAAAAGGAAAACAATGCTCATGCTAGTACAGATGGAAGAAAGAAGGACAGTAGTTAAAGAAATAGGCAAAGATAGGTAAAGAGATGATAGGGGAAAAGCTAGCTGCTTCAAATTAAATCAGGTCTGCAGTGTCAGATGAATTGTACCGAGGAGTATTAGAAGAATTTGCAGGTGTAATCTCAGAGCCTCTATCCAGAATTATTTAGAATTATTGGAGAACAGGTGAGATCAAGGGCACTTACTAAGGGAATGTCCCCATCTTTTAAAAAAAGGAAAAAAGGAAGATGATCTAGGTACCAGTCAGCTTGAAATCAGTCCTAAAAAAGGATTTAGAAAAATTCATTATATGTTGATCTGTGAGCATTTGCAAGACAATGCTCTGATTTCTAAGACATAGCAGGGATGTTTTAAAAGAAAAGTCATTCGAGATTATTCTTATCTTTTTGATAAGAGTCACAAGCATGGTAGATGAGGGAATGCTTTGAATATACACTGGTACCCCATACAACGATTTTAATCCATTCCATGGGGCTCGTTGATGTACGAAACAATTGCTATACAATGCATACATAGTATAGCAATTTCCCCTATGGGATGCATTGTACAATGATTTTTGTCTTTGCTAAGTGGTTTTTCCCATTGAAAAATTGTTGTATGATATTTTCCATAGGGAAAATTGTTATGCAGGATGCCATTTCCCCCCAAAACCTAATTGTTATGTGATTTCGTTGTTATACGGGGCGATTGTTGTATGAGGTTCTGTGGAATTTATGTAGTGTCATGTAGTGTTTGAGTTGATGTGTGTGTCCATTGTTAAACAGTGTCTGATTGGGGTTTTTTCTGTGCAGTGTATCAATACACAGGACTACATTGGTTTAAACCAAGATGGCAATTGTTGTATGAGGTTCTTTCTACTGTAATGTATTTTGACCGAAACAAGGCTTTTGATAAGGTCCCTCATTATAGTCTTGTGGCAAACTTGCAAAATGGAGACAAGATAATGCTAATGTTCCAAACATTTGTTACTGCCTGATGAGCCATACCCAAGGAGTGCTCCCTGATGGTTTCTCATTATCATGGACAGAAGGGACAAGTAGGATTCCACAGGGCTAAATCCTGGGTCCATATTGTTCAATATTACTACAGTACAGTATAAATATGCATAAAGGCATGGATGGGATGATAATGAGAACTGCTGATAATATCAAACTGGGAAGGGTAGTTAATGTTTGAGAAGATAGAATCAGAATGCAAGATTACTTTAAAAAAAAGGATTCAGATTAACAATACTGGTTTGAAATTTTTGAGGTGGTAACCGTGTTAGTTTGTGCAAACATATCAGAGAGTAAACAAAAGAAAAAGACAAAATACATTTTGGCACCTTAAAGACCAACTCTTGTAAGCTTCATGGATCAAGTCCACTTCATCAGACATAATGCTGTCTTGGTATAACTCATGTTGCAATATATGTAACAAACAAACAAAAATATAAAAGAAAAAAAGCATAAGAATATAATTAAACTATGATTTAATAATGTACTACATTCCTCTTTCTTCCATACCTCTTTAGTTATATTTCCAAAATTTTTTAATACATTGTAATACTCTTATAACTATCCTAATATACATATTCAAACTCTATTCTTAAACTCATCAATTTGATACAACTATTAAGTCAAAGTAAAAATACAATAATTAAAATACAATTTTCACATAATACACCCAGTGTTATTTACAACGCCCTGGAGAAAATGGAGTGTCACAGTTGTTTTCTAACCCCAGAAACTCATTTGATCTGGTACTGGTCTAATCCCTTCATCCCTCTTCAATGAGTAATCCACAAATAGTTGCCATATTTTCCAAAATCTGTTTTCTTTAACTATACCCTTTTTCTTATTCATTTCCCATGTTAGCTTATCGTTCAATGCAAGATCCCACATCTCCTTATACCATTCTTCGATTTTCAGTCACTTCATTTTTCCAATTCCTGGCTATACACTGTCTGCCCGTTGTCAACATTATTAACAATAGCTCTTTTTTATCCTTATTTAAATCCATATTTTCCACATCTGTTAACAAAACAGTACTTGGCCCCAATTTAAGTCTCATACCCATAACAGCACAAATCTCTTTCTCAATTTCCCCCCAAAACTCCTTTACCACATTACAACCCCTCCACATGTGTTCATATGTTCCCAGTGTATCCTTACATCTCCAAAACATTTAATCTTTATTTTTATCTATTTGATGTAACCTCACTGGGGTCAAGTACCATTTCCACAACATTTTATAATTATGTTCTTTCACTCTAACAGACATTGTTCTCATGATCCTTTTCTTCCATTTATTTCTCCAAACCTTGTCTACTATCTTTATTTTCAATTCTTGTTCCCAATTTATTTTCAATGCTTCTTGTGGATTACCATCTTTATTTAACATTATATATATTTTACTTACTAAGCCCTTAATACACCTTTCTCCCTTTCTTATCTTTGATATCAATTCTTCAAACTCAGTCATACCTCTTTCCAAACTGACTTCCATCAAATATCTGCTATTCCATTTATTTACCAATGCAATTTGAAGCCAGTTCAACCTCAATTGTGCAAACATATCTGCTTCTCTCTCTCCATCTTTACAAACCCATATCCAGTCTTTCAACAGGAAAACATCATTTCTAAATAAAACTTCTTTCACCCTTTTGTCAATTTGTATTGGAAAATTTTTGATATCCTCTATTTCTATTATAGGAGATTTATCTGGAGCCAATTCCATCTTCAACTTTTTCCATACTCCTAATATTGTCTTCATAATTTTATTTTTTGTAACTATTTCCCCCATATTACTATCTAAAAAGACAATTTTCCCCATTTGATTTAGATACCTCATCTCGATTTCTTCCCATATTGCCTTTTCCCTCGCTAAAATTTTCACAATATTTTTAATTCGAAAAGCTCTATAGTAATTCCTCAAATTTGGCAATCCTCCTTTCTGAGATAAGTACCACAGATTTTTAGAATTCTAGGTTTCCTTCCACCATTACAAAAATTATTTAACAAATTTTGAAATTCCTTAATTTCCTTATCACTTAATTGGATCGGCAGGGCATCCAACAAAAAAATAATTCTCGGTAGCAACATCATTTTACATAATGCAATCCTGCCAAACCAAGACAACTTCAACTTTTGATATTGCTGTATTTTTTCTTTAATTTCCACTTTTTGTTTTCCATAATTTAATTTCTTGAGGTCCTCAAATTTATTTGAAATATTTATTCCCAAATACTTCAAATTATCTTTAACCTGTAATTTAAATTTACCCTTTATTTTCTGCTGTTCCTCCTTATCAATATTACACAATATCATTTCCGACTTATCCCAATTTATTCTCAAGCCTGTCATCTCTTTAAAATCTTTTAACTGCTCTTGTATTCTTTCTAACGCCTTCCTAGGATGCTTCATTGTTATCAAAGTATCATCAGCATACAAACTTATCTTATTTCCTAGTATTCCTTCAATATACTTATCTTTTCTTATAGCCTTTGCCAACAACTCCTTTGCCATAATAAACAAAATTGGTGATAATGGACAACCCTGTCTTGTTCCAGCTTCTAATTTTACTTCTTCTGTAACATCATCATTTACCGTAACAATGGCAGTACCATATTGATATAATTGTTCAATCGTCCTTCTAAATTTGTCTCCAAATCCATAACATTTAATTATCTCGTTAATTGTTGCCCACTGTAATGAGTCAAATGCCTTAAAAATATCTAATGATAATAATCCGATTTTCTCATTATTGTGTCCTACAATATCTATTAAATCTAAATTCTCCTTGTCAAATCCGCCATATGTCTTCCTTTCAAAAAACCGGTTTGATCTTCATTTATATAATTACCCATAAAACTATTCAGTCTGTTTGCCAATATTGCTGTAAAAATCTTAGCATCTTGATTTATCAATGAAATAGGCCTATATGATTCCACTTTTTCTAAATCTTTTCCAGGTTTTGGTAATAAAACAATTATAGTTCTATAACATGAAGTCAGAATTTGCCCTCCTTCCAAAATATAATTATATAGTTTTATCAATTTTGGAACCACAGTGTCTTTAAATCCTAACCTATAAAATCAAGGGTTAACCATTGGAACTTCGTATAGACTCCTTAGCCAGGCCCCACTAACCTGCACTCACCATTCGTGCACATGGCTGAACTGGGTACGCAGGTAAATGCAGGATTGAGAATTGCGCCAGGGGGGCAAGAGCCCCACAAACATGAATAAACTAAATCAACTTCAATACCCAACGTTGTTTGTGCCGCGCCATGCTGCAGCCAATCAGGCTGAGAGGCGCGACCACAAAGAACGCTGAGAAACGTGCCGCGGCCAATCAAAAGCGAGCCACAGAAAAAAAACACAGTACACACACAAACCACAAACCCATTACTACAATCCCTAGAGTCCTGCGTGCCATGACCACGCAGAACACTGAGGAATCCGGTGCCCAAAAAATTAAAAACAAACAAACTCACCACCTCACAGCCACAAACACCAGCCGGCCTTCTTTCCCTCCCCAACAGCGCCTGAAGCTCCCGGTCATCAGTTTCCCATTTAATGTCAGTAGGTGAGGGGGGGGCATCCCCCCTCCGCTGGTTTCCCTGGGGTTGGGAGGTTAGTGGGGACAAAAGGGGTATGTCCCCCAAACCCTTCTGGACCTAGGAGACCAGGGAGAGTGGATCGATTCCACTCCCACCCCTAAGAAAAACTCCATTTTTAAAGAGAAGAAACCAAGCGGTTTCTTCTCTTTAAAAATGGAGTTGCTTTAAGGAGGGGGGGGGGAAATCGATCCACTCTCCCTGGTCTCCTAGGTCCAGAAGGGTTGGGGGGACATACCCCTTTTTCCCCTCAAACCTCCCAACCCCAGGGGAACCAGCGGAGAGGGGGGTCACAACCCCCACCCACTGATATTAAAGGGGAAACCCCAATCTACTTTCATGAATCCACACAATGAAAGCACCATAACACAATACCATCCCCACCACCTAGCCCTCCCTTCCTAACTCCCACTGACCACGCCCCCCTCCCCACCACCTAGCCCACCCTTCCTAACTCCAACCAACCATGTCCCCTCCATTTCCTTCCATTTTTCAATTATTTGCTCTTTACATTTTTGGTCTTTAAAAACTTTAGCATCATATCTTCAATTCCTTCTAATTTTCTTTACTCCCTATAGCCTTAATTCCATCATCACTTTTGCATGATCTGATTCTTTAAAGATTCCCACTTCCACCTCATCTATATTCCTAATCATACTCTCTGCTACAAATATGTAATCTATTCTGGAGTATGTATTATGCACCTGTGAAAAAAATGTATAAACCCTTTCCGACCCTTTAAACTCCCTCCATGTATCTTTCAAGCCTAGAGATTTCATCCATTTATCAAGAATCTGTGTTTTAGATCCTCTTCCACTCCTTGCTATAATTGTACAATCTAAGTTTTACCTTATTAAATTGAAATCTCCAGCTACAATCATTTTCGTTGCTTTTTCTTTCTCCAATATACCATATATTTTGAATAAAAAATCCCCTTGATGATCATTTGGTGCATATATGTTCACTAAAATTATTTCCTCATCATCAATCTTCCCTTTATTATTAAGTATCTACCTTCCGGGTCGGAAACACTATTTATCATCCCAAAACCTAATCTACTCGAGATCAGAACCGCAACCCCTCTTGGTTTTGATGTACCATAGGACTTTTCATAAATTTGCATCCATCCTAAAAAAATCTTATTTGTATCCCCCGATTTTTGATGAGTTTCCTGCAAAAAGACTACATCCGGTTTATCTTTCCTTAGGGCTGATTCTATTCTTCTCCTTTTCACTTGAGATGATTCCTTCTACCACCCATAAACAATAATTATAACAATAAACATTCATACCACCCTCCCCACTTCTTTCTACAAAAAATAGCCCTTGACTATCAAAGAGAGGAGGGGGGAACGTGCAAAATGTGCCTACTATCTAATGCTCCAGCTCCCAATCTTATTTTTGAAAACACACAAACATTTATAAAGATTATTTCTTTCCCCTACATCATCCCATTTTCTTCTCCATTCCCTAAATCCTGATTCACCCTTCATCAACCACCACCAATGCTTTAAAATCCACATCTGTTCCTCCTGTAGTACCCCTCTCTTCAGCATTTCCATAGTCTCTTTTTATTCCCTCCGATTCTATTAAAGCTTTCCTTAATCCAAGCCATTCTTGTGAAGCCGCCTTAACTAGACCAATTAAGCACAAATATTCCAAAACATCCATCCCTGCATCAATTGTATGCATTTTCTTGTCATAAAATAACCTCAATTGTTGTGGGAATCTCCAATTGTATTCTATCCCACGTTCCATCAAAATTTTTGTTGCTGGTTTCATTTTATAATGCCAACCATATTATTCCACTGATATATCATTGTATACCTCCACATCATTCCCATCAATTTTTAAATGCCAGACCCAGCTTGTTTTATAAAAGCCATCACCTTCAATTTATCCCCCCAATTTGCAAACTTAAACAAAACATTTCTTTGAATACTTTTTCCTTTCCTTGCTCCTAATCTATAAACATTTGTGATATCTTCATTCTCAAAATCTTTTCCCATTTTCAAACTGTTTAACCAATTAACTATTCTTTCCTTCAGCTGGTCTGGCGTTTTTCCCATAAGATTACAAATTACTATGTTCTGTTTTCTCATCATCTCTTCCATCATTTCTATCCTTTTCTCCTGCACTTCTACTTTCATTTTAGTATCCTTTTCTTCCTCATGTAACCCTTTCATATCATCCTGCATCAATTTCATATCTTTTTGCATTGACTTAACACTTATATCCATCCTCTGAAAATTAAAATCAACCTTCTTAGAAAAATCAGTGAACATTACAACCAGCTTATCCTGTTTTTCCATAATTTCATCTTTGTCTTTTACCCTTGTTTCCTTAATTTCACGAAACCCTTCACATTTGCCTCCTCCATCCTCTCAGATTTCTTAAACAATTTACCCAACTCAACCATAATTTGTGTTTGGTCCATTGGTGCAGGTTCTGGTGCTGCTGTTGATGGGGGTGCTTCTTCAGTTGCTAATTTGTCCTTTTTCTCATCCTTCTTCACATCCATCCTCTTAGGCTTCACAACCTCTTCATCCCTTCCCTTTCCAAGTTTTTCCATTGTAACTTCAAATAATAATCTCAATGCAGCAACCCCTTTAATTCCTCCAACTCCGTCTTCCTAATCAAAGTCCAGATTCAATTAAATATGGTAAAATTATAAAGTTGTGACATCTATTAATTCTTCAAAATCCAAAACAAAAATTTAGATGATCCTTATTATAATCCAATTGTAATATTGCTTCAAAATATCCTAAACCAATTATAGTCCAATTCTTCTTCTTCTTATTATAATCCAAATATTTTAACTGTAATCCAATAAAGAGAAGAAAAAACCATTCAGGTTCTGTAGTCACTATTAATCCAAAATCATCCGAGTAAAAAGAATGGAGACAGAAGAGAAAAGAAAAAAAATAATCCTTTGTAATTTTTGTATTCCAATCTTAAAAAATATCCAAAAAAGAAAAAAAAAGATTTGCCTCTTTATATATAAAAAGAAATTTAAGAGAGAAGAAGGGGGAAGGAGGGAATCTTCATCATCTGTCTTCTGTATATATCAAGAGAGAGAGGAGGGATCAGAGCAAAAAAAAAACACGTTAAAGAAAGGGAGGAAAAAACCCAATCTCAAAACTTCATCCAATTTATATCAGTCTGTCAGTCCATCTTATTATTAAAAAGGCTCAACTAACTCCGACATGTAACAAAAACAAAAAAAGAAAAAGAAAAAATCTCACTGCAGCCTCCGAGACCAGTCTTCTTTCTTCTTCCTCCTCCTCCCTCCCGAGCTCGCCAATTCCGTCCATCTTAAACTCTCCTCCAATCTTTACTTCTTTCTTTAATTCCTTCTTCCTTCTCCGTCCTTTTCCTCCTCTCTCTCCCGCCTCTCTCTGCACTTCTTCCCAAAATCCACCACCTCCGCAACTACTTCTCCGCCATTGCATCCCCTTCACTCTTTAACTTTCATTTTCTTCTTCCGCCACCATTAACCATCATCCACTCACTCACTCTCACTTTCTTTTGACTTCCTCCCTCCTCTTTCCTCCTCACCGTTTCCTTCACCGGGCACCCCCAATCAGCTCACCAGTCTCGTCCGCCACCAACACAAAGTTCTTGCTTCCACTTAGGCTTTCTCTTTGCCTTTCTCTCCCTTCAGTCTCCTCTCAGAAGTCTCACCTGCCTGCAACCCGCGATCAGCCTGCTCGGCCCCCAGCTTTTGTCACAAGCCTCACCTGCTGCCGCCGCCGCTCCGTGAACTTCGACTCCTGGAGACCAAAGGTAACTTTCCCCAGACACTTAAAATCTTTGCTGCTAGGGTTTTTTCGGTTTTTATAGTAAGAAAATCTCATTTGAAAACACATTGCAGAGCGCACAGTGTTAAAGCAGATGTTAATTATTCACCATCTTGGCCACACCATGTTATATATATTGTATTTGTAGGTATGATGTTTGTATTTTCATTTATAGTTGTTGTTCTTTTTAAGTTGTATTATTGTTAAAAATTTAATTTAAAAATTATAAAAAAATAACTCATGTTGCAAGCTTGGAATGACATGCTATGTCTGTGTCCACATGTTGGCTGGGGTTTATAGAATAGCATTTACACACACATCTTTTAATACATGGGGTGGAATTAAATGATGCTTATCTACTAATACAGTGTCAGGAAAGACAATGCCCTCTTCAGCTTAATGAAAATAACTCCCATCTCCCATGCAGCCTTCAACATCTGCTTTGGGAGGATGAAGGATGCTCTACACAGATTTTTGCAATGGAGCTGTAGATGGGAAGTGAGAAGTCCCATTGTGCAAACTAAGTTCCATTCATATAATGTTGACTTCTGACATTTATCTATCCTACTTAACCAATGATGGCATTTATTTTTTTTACTACCTACTCTGTGGGCATGGTATGGTGGGTGTGGCCAGGGGGAAAGCCTTCTGTTGCACCCAAATTAGGACTTCTTTATTTCAAAACTTGGATGGGCAGGGCCAGCCGGAATTTCTGCTACCAGTTCTGGCGAACTGGGCCAGATCTCACCACTGTACTTAACCCAGTGGCAGCCATCTTGCCTTTTTATAGCAAATATGGCACAAGTGAGAATCAGTTCATGCACAATAAAAGCATCTTCCAAAAGGGACTTGGCTCACAAATCAAATACCTCTAGCAGAGGTTAATTGGACATTGGCTTCTTCTAAGTATACCTAGGTTTGGATGCTTCATAAATCAAGCATTTAATTAGAACTGCAATTAGAAGCTGAATTGCCCTTGCTGCAGCCACATATAGCAAATGTTTTTCCTAAAACATCTATTTGATTAAAACCAGTAAACATTTAACTTGCATTTCTGACATTTCCTTATGTTAGAAAGAGAAAGTAAAGAAGAGGCATGACTGCTATGTAACTGTAATTTCTGCAGTTTATGTGGACAGAATTGAAAGGTAAATAGCAGAGGCAGAAAACTCTTTTCATTGCCAACTGGCTCATGTAAATATAAGGCACAATCAGATGGGCATTTGTCCAGATGTTTGGTACACTGCAAGGGTGGAATAGTTCATTCTTTTTTGGGGGATGGGAGAGATCAGATGACCTGATCGCTAAAGTGAACCCAGAGAGCCCCTACCCAAATCTTTTTTCAGGATCTACTTTTTTGCTATGGGTGTGCTCAAGTTTGGTCCATGCCCAGCACATGCAATCAGTGGGGACAGATTAAATCAAACCTTGCAGCTGTCAAAGGTGCCAAAGCTCCTTTGGCACCCAATTTTTGGTATCATAAAGTAGTTGAATAAGTGAGTCACTTCAGGATATGGGTGAATGGAATATTTCCCTTGATTCTCTGTGGATTTTTTTTATTCTGCTAGACCATCACTAATGTGCTAAATCAGTTAGATAAAAAAAACCACTCTTTTTCTTTTGCCTTACTATGAAGTTGGACAGGAGAGGAGAGAGTGATCAACATTGAAAAAGCAGCTGTGGTTGAGCAACACAATTGTCCACACTGTACCTTGGGTTCAAGGTCAACTTTAAATGTCTTCCTTTTGGTCCCAAAGTCTTTCCCACTTCCTGAATGCTTCTCCATCTCTGTACAATGAAATCTGATAGTCTTTTATTTGTTTGCTCAGAAATCTGATGATAAAAGAAAGCAATGGAAGGGCATGGTTTGCTCTTCGCTGTCTTGTACTTGTTGTTGACATTACCACTGTAGACATTTCCATGTGGCTCAAAGAGTCATTTGAAGACTGATACTGCCTGTGGCGACAGAAGCAGGCTATAAAACATGCCACCCTAATGGTATGCATAGGGCAAACTGTAGGAGTGATGATGGATGAGGAGAAGAATAGTATTCTTCAACTACCACCACCTGACATTATTTGCTCAACTAGAGAGCACAAAGGAATGAATTTCTCCATTGCATCTGTTGGCTGTACACCTACAGACAGCTGTTCAACATGACAGAACAGACCTTCAGATTGCACTGTTTATAAACAGGTTGCTTGAAAGCCAGCTTGCTTTGTCAGAACTTGAAAGGTTTTTGAATTAGTTCATGCTGCTGCTGCTGCTGCTGCTGCTGCTGCTGCTGCTGCTGCTGCTGCTGCTAATAATAATAATAATAATAATAATAATAATAATAATAATAATAATAATAATAATAATAATAATAATAATAATAATAATAATAATAATAATAATAATAATAATTTCAATTCTTGTATATAGATGGGGAAGAAGGAGAAGCAGTGAAAGATTTTACTTTCTTAGGATCAAAGATCACTGCAGATGGGGATTGCAGCCATGAAATAAAAAGGTGACTGATTCTTGGGAGACAGGCTATGAGAAACCTGGGGAACATAGTCAAAAGTAGAGACATCTCACTGCAAACAAAGTTCCTCATAGTAAAAGTAATGGTATTCCCGGTGGTAATGTATGGTTGTGAGAGCTGGACCATTAGAAAGGCTGAGCAAACTAAAATAGATGCCTTTGAGATGTGGTGTTGGGGACGGCCAAAGATGAGATGGCTGGATGGTATTGTAGACACAATGGGCATGGGGCTGTGTGGACTGAGGAGGATGGTGGAGGACAGGGGTGCCTGGAGAGCAATGGTCCATGGGGTCGCAAGGAGTCAGAGCCAACTGTGCGACTGAACAACAACAACATATAGTTGTTGCACAAAGGGCTTTATTGCAATGGTAGTGTTCTGCTCCAGGATGCAAACCAGCTTTTACTCAAATAAAATTTAGAGGTAGCAAAGCTAAAACAAGATGCTTCTTCTTTAGGAGCTGTAGGCCTACAGTGTGTAGACTGAGCCTTTTGGAGCAAGTTACTATACTGGATTAAAGTATTTGTAGAATGATGATGTCATATCCCAAAATGTGGGGGTGACTGGCATCATCAGTAGTCCTATGGCCTCCTTGACCTACCAGACATATGCCAGCTTATGGGTGAAGCTTCAATGTTTTCTTGGCAATGGTCATTTTGGCCCTGTCAGCATTTTTAATTTAATATTTTTAATTTAAATTTCCAATTTGTATAGCCGCCCAACTCAAAATTACTCAGGGCAGCTCACAGCATTAAAAACAATACAACAATACAAAAACCATTAAAACCATACCCATAAAACCCAATTTAAAGTACTACAAAAATTAAAAGACCGAGTATTAAAGAAAGAGCATTAACAAAGGGAGTGATATTGCTGTTATTTTATCAGCCAGTAGGCAGGGGTCACCACCTTACCGCTGCCCCACACCTGCTTCGCCAGCCAGGTTTTTCATTCTTTCCTGAAGGGCAGCAACTCCATCTGGAGTCGGAGTTCAATTGGCAGGAGGTTCCAAAGGGCCGGAGCAGACACAGAGAAGGCCCTCCTTCTGGTGCTAGAGAGGCGAGCCTTTCTAGCACATGGTACAGTAAGAGAGCCTCTCCAGTCCACTCTGGTGGGACATCATCTCTTAAGTATCCTTTAGAAGCATTGCTTCTTCCTTGCCAGAGGTATTCACCTGAAGTCCCAATTTTAGAGATGCTAGACTTTTGCTTTCCTTCTAGGTATCATATGGGTCAAAAACATCATATTATACCATGTTACCATCAGGGGTAACTAATTGTTGTTATGCACTCTTAACTAATTGTTGTTATGCACCCCAAGACTAATTGTTTTTATGCACTCTTAAGTCACCCCCAACTAATGGCAACCCTCCAAAATGAGTCACCTTCAGAATGTCTTCACATCACCAGACTCAATACTGTGGCTTCTTTTATGGAGTCCATTCACCTTTTCTAGAGTCATATTTTCTTATGATGTACCTGAAGCACAATAAGCCCAATTTAGTTAGTTTTGCTTCTGGGAAGGATTTATGCTAGATTTGATCTGGGATCCACTTGTTTGTCTTTCTGGCAGACCATGGTACCTGTTGTAGGAATCCCTGGCTGTCTTCAAAAAGGTGGAAGTGGCTTATGCAGGTGAGGCCATGGAAACATGGCCGAAGTTCAGCCCTATGACTCATCTCCTCTAAAATAGAGGGTCACCTAACTTCCTGTTATTCACCAAGCTTAATCACGAGCACACCTTATGAGTAATATGTAATCCCACATGACTGCTTGCACCAACCAGCACCTTCCCCACCCCATTTCCTGCCTTGTTATTGTGCAGTTAATAAAACAAGCTGGGAGGGCTTTGCTTCAGAGATCTCTCTCCCGCCCCAGGAAAAGTCGACTCTGGGTCTGTCTGTCTGTCTCTGTGTATGCATGACTGTGATTTCTGTGTGTGAATCCATCGGGGAGGCTGGTGTGAAGGCCTCCCCCATTACAACATCCTGGCAGCCCGAATGAGGAACAAAGAAGAACCCTCTCACATGAGTGGACACCTTTCATCCATGGCTTATCCATCTGGAACAGATTGAAAGTGCAGTTAACTCATTCCAGTCTCAGGAACTCCTCAGGTAAGCATCAAGGTTGCAGAAGGCTCAGGGGAAGAGCTTTCTTTCTTTCATTTCCTCTTCATCCTTCATATAAGTGGCTGGCTCCCTTCTATTCTGGAATTCAGGGAAACAGATGCAGGTGTTCATTCACTCTCAGGTGAAAAATTTCACCCTGAGAGCATTGGAATTATTCCATATGCTGACTGGAGAGCCAGAATGGAGTGGGCTTCGCTGCATGTTCCATTATCCCCTCAGATGCATTCCTCTCTTGTCCTGACCTTTCCTCTTCCCTTCCTTCCTGTCATCTGTCCAGGTAAATATAGACCCCCTGATGAGGGAAGAGAGCAACTGTATGAAACAGAGAGAGAGAATTCATGGGCAGACCACGCAGGGGGGAGGGGTGGAGTCTGCGTACAGGAAAAGAATTTGCAGCCGGAGTGCTCACGGGCAAAACAGACAGAAAAAATAGAAGGAAATTTGAGCACAGGGAGTGAGGCAAGGCCCTCGCCCTTTCCTGCCCACAACAGCTCATTAATTCAGAGCACATTCCAAGCTGTGGAAGAGAGGGGATTGGAATTGAGTGAGGCAGAGAACAGAGAGAAGACAGGGGGCGTGGCTTCTGTGCTGGAAAAGCTGCTGCCTTCCGAGGGAAAACAGTGTGTGTTGCTGCTTCAAAGCCTTCTTGAACTCATTTCTCTGCCGGCCTTAGGCCAATCAGTTCAAATTTCTGAGCAGGCAGCAGCAGACTCCATTGAGAATTGCTTTCCAGAGAAGCAGTCTGCATTCAGAGCAATTCCCTTTGTTGGGCCAGTCCGTGATCTCATTTTTTGTTTTGATGGAGGAGGGCGGAGAGAAGGGAAAAACTGTTTTTAGCATGAGGCCAACTTATAGCTTGGACACACTTTGACATTATCATACCAGCCCCACCTGCCCAGGAATTTGGTGCGGGGGCACCTTATGAACTGTACCAATGCCTATGGACATATTGCCATACCAGCCACTGTTGCTTCCAGCAAGACAAGGGTATTGCCATACCCCAGATGTCTTGGTCCTCATCGATACAAGTCCAGATCTACAAGCCCAGTTTCGTCTATTAACTATAGTCTAGTATAATGCATAAGTTTGCCACAACATAATAATTTTGCCAAAGTTATTCCCATGAATTTTGCCAGGTTATACTCATGTTGCTTGCAATTGTTTTTTGCTTACCATTTTTCCTCGAAGACTTACTTTGCACCAAGTGCTATGATATTTGCTTTGTGTATTACTCATATTCATTGTAATCAATTTTTTGCTTTCTGTGTTATTTCATTTGTACACACCATTTTCCCATTGGGAACTTGCCATGCATATGATGCCATTTTCTGTGTATACTACTCATATTCATTTTATTGTGTCAGATATGTTTGCATAATTAATTGTTTTAGCTTTCACAATGGTCATCACCATTAACAGACCTAAGGTGGAATTGTTCTACCTGCATCATGCCATTGGGCTTATATTTAGTTATAATCTGGTTGTCTTTGCTTTTCACCCATGGGAAGGTACATGGAATTACATTCCAGCCAACTGCAATGCTGCCTTGGCAACCAGTCATATGGTCACTGACCCTCACCATGCAACCAACCAAGCCATCCCTAGCTCTTGGCAAAGGGCCACACTCTGGAATGAGACATGCATGCATGATCTTCCTTCTACCAGAGGTGGAGCTCATAGCCACCTGCCTTGTGGACATACATGGGATATTGATTCCCAAACCTTTGCCTGAGTCAAGGTGATACATCATACTCTGCAGTCATAAAGGCCCTCAGTGAAAGTCCAGCAAGCAGCTCCGGACAATGGGGCACCACTGGTTATTTTCTGTTGTTGCATCACCATGATGGTGAAGCAGTCACATATATGTATTGTTCTGATTTGTTTGACTATAGCACAATTGTATTGAATAGATTCATGCTATACACAATATAACTGACTCAAGTTAACCAGATGTCTTTTCCGCTTGAAACCCTTGCTTGATATTGACCTTTCGGGTTGGGTTGGTTCAGACCATATTTCTATATGCAATTGCTTTACTATCCTACATATTTTTGGTCTGCCATGATCAGTGCTTACTTTCCCCCGGTTTCGATTACCCTGGTGTAAGTCCATTTAGCACAAGGTGCTTGCCTACCCCTGTCAGTGCAGGTTCTTTATTTAATAAGGAAAGATGGGATGTAGGAATCCCTGACTGTCTTCAAAAAGGTGGAAGTGGCTTACACAGGTGAGGCCATGGAAACTTGGCCAAAGATCAACCCTATGACTCATCTCCCCTAAAATAGAGGGTCACCTAACTTCCTGTTATTCACCAAGCTTATTCACGAGCACACCTTATGAGTAATATGTAATTCCACATGACTGCTTGCACCAACCAGCACCTTCTCCACCCCATTTCCTGCCTTGTTATTGTGCAGTTAATAAAACAAGCTGGGAGGGCTTTGCTTCAGAGATCTCTCTCCATCCCCAGGAAAAGTTGACTCTGTCTGTGTTTGTCTGTCTGTGTGTATGCATGACTGTGATCTCTGTGTGTGAATCCATCGGGGAGGCTGGTGTGAAGGCCTCCCCCATTACAACAACCTGTAAAACTCTCATCCTCCACCATATTAAAACTAAATCTTCCCCTCTCCCCCCCCCCATGTGTGCTTTCTTCACTGTTCAACTCCAACACTTACACGGCCTTAAAAAGTACCGGTACATAAATATTGGCAGAATATTTATGTAAATGGTAATGGTTTTGTTGTTCAGTTGCACAGCTGGCTCCGACTCATTGTGACCCCATGGACCATTGTTCTCCAGGCA
The DNA here is from genome assembly GCA_035047345.1 of Bradypodion ventrale. Taxonomy (NCBI): domain Eukaryota; kingdom Metazoa; phylum Chordata; class Lepidosauria; order Squamata; family Chamaeleonidae; genus Bradypodion; species Bradypodion ventrale. The sequence continues at coordinate 836,969 of JAWDJE010000007.1, forward strand.
CCCCTGTCCTCCACCATCCTCCTCAGTCCACACAGCCCCGTGTCCATTGTATGTACAATAACATTCAGCCATCTCATCTTCGGCTGTACCCTTCTTCTTTTGCCCTCCACCTTCCCCAGCATCACGGCCTTCTTAAGTTAATCTACTCTTCTCATTTGATGTCCAAAATACTTTAGCTTCATCTTTGTTATTTGTCCTTCCAAGGAGCAGTTGGGGCTAATCTCTTCTAATATTGACCTATTTGTTCTCCTTGGTGTCCAGGGGACTCTCAAAACTCTCCTCCAGCACCACATCTCAAAGGCATCTATTTTTCTTCGCTTAGCCTTTCTAATGGTCCAGCTCTCACAACCATACATTACCACCGGGAATACCATTGCTTTGACTATGCAGACCTTTGTTTGCAGTGAGATGTCTCTACTTTTGACTATGTTCCCCAGGTTTCTCATAGCCTGTCTCCCAAGAATCAGTTGCCTTTTTATTTCATGGCTGCAGTCTCCATCTACAGTGATCTTTGATCCTAAGAAAGTAAACTCTGTAACTGCTTCTACTTCTTCCCTATATATTTTCCAGGGACTGATATGGCCTGTTGCTATTATCTTGGTTTTCTTGATATTGAGTCTCAAGCCAGCTTTTGCACTCTCTTCTTTCAACCTAATCAGGAGCTTCTTTAGGTCTTCCTCACTTTCTGCCATTAGGGTAGTATCATCTGCATATCTCAAATTGTTGATGTTTCTCCCAGCAATTTTGATCCCATATTGTGATTCCTCCATCCCTGCATTGCACATTATGTGTTCTGTGTATAAGTTAAATAAGCAGGGTGGCAAATTGCAGCCTTGTCTTACTCCTTTTCCTATTCCAAACCACTCCATCATTCCATTCTCTGTCCTAACTGTTGCTTCTTGACTCATGTACAGATTTCTCATGAGGCATATAAGGTGTTCTGGTATTCCCATCTCTAATTACTTGCCACATTTTGTTGTGATCCACACAATCAATGAAAGCGCGGTGCCAAAATGGCCACCACGCTCTTTGCAGCCCCCCCCCCCGGACTCAGACATCCGGGTGAATTAGGGGGCATGGCCACCCCTCTATAAAAGGGGTGGCCACGAGGCAGCAGAGCTGCCATTTTAGAAACGCGACGGAGTGGAGAAGTTTTCTCCGTCACATTTTTGGCTTAGATTTTTGCCCTTCGTACCTTCTCTTCGGTACTGCGGTACTCAGGGCTCAGGATCCGATCCCTGGCCAGGGATCCTTCAGTAGGTCTCCGGCAGTCAAGCCATGCTGAGGGAAAGGGCTTTCCCTGCCCTTCATAGGACTTTGATTGCCTCTTTGCAAGAAGCTTTATTTCGTTCAGGACTGCAGTGGCTCAGGCGGCTAAGAGGCTGACTGACAGGCTGAAAGTTGGCGGTTCGATTCCGAGCACTGTAGCACGGGATGCTTCAATGTGGTGGGCTCTGCCCACCCCTTTATTTTGCAGGAGTTTCACCGGGCCAGAGGGCTCAGATGGCAACCCCGCAGGCCCCACGAGCCCAGGCTGTGGGTTCGGGCGTGGGGTGGCACAGGCCTGCCCTGCTGGGATTTAATTTAATTTAAATTAATTTAATTTAATTTAAATTAAACCTGCTTATTGCCACCCCCATATCAATTACCCGGTGGGCCATCCGGCCCATCCGGCCCACCTCGTCATAGTGGGTTAGGTGTTGCGGATGCTCCCTCGCCTCCACTTCGGCAATGTAGGCATCTCTGGTCCACGTGCTGGCCATGGCTACGCAGTGGGCCACCAGCAGGGTTGAGCTGCCGGAGGCCTCAGGCCAGCGTAGGCTGGAACCTCGCAGCTCCCCATCTGGCCTGGGACGCACGGGAACACGGAGCGAGAGGGACATCGTGGACTCCGACGCCCGCCACGGGCCGGAACCCCCAGTGGGGGCGGCTCGTGGGGGTCCATCGAGTGAGTATCCTGGTCAAGTTAGTGCACCTCTGACACTAGCTTGTCACGCTGGTGTGTGTGTGTAGTGGCCATAGTTGCAGCAAGACAATTACACTCTGGTTCTTATTGGGGTTACCGCCCCTATGCCTTTATTTACTTACCCTGGGCCCGCAGGGCCGGTTATGTGTTTATCACTACAATCAGTGCCAATGGTGGTTCTGCTGTTGGCCGCTTGCTCTATGCCCCTGGGTGCCCTCTTGTACTGGGCTTTTAGCTGGGCACTGTGGTATGAGGAATGTATTCACGTTTTCTCCCTCCTGCATTGTGAACACACTGATCAGGGGATCAGGGGTAGGACAACAGGGTCAAGGTGTTGCCCCGTCGCCGCAACCTGCCCCCCCCCATGGGGCCAATTGGTTGCCGGCCTATTCAGCATCCATGGCAGGATGTATGAGGGCCCGTCCTCATTTGGCCGTTCCAATGGTGCAGTGCTGGGACAATGATGGCAGGGCCGTGGTTGTTTTCCCTGGCCCATCATGGTTAGCATACGTCAAGACCTTAGGCTTAGGGTGGCCCCTTCCCCTATGAGGCCAGCGACGACCCCTATTAGCGAGTGGGGTTACTGTATGTGACTCTTACGCGGCAACGCTTATGCTGCATGCGGAGAGTCCATTTTCAGGCAACCACTTGTACCTTGATCTGGAGCTCCCAGATTGAGTTAGCTGCTACTACCTTTCACGGGGTAACATATTTTGCAGGGCACTGGCGCTAGATCATGGGTTGTGCGATTAGGAGCGGGCTTTGGTGAGGCTTAGCCCCTCAGGGGCCGATCAGCCGGGAGAGGCTACTAGCCTGGCGCTGCCATATGTCTGGTCGCCCCCCCCCCCACAGGTGTTTGTGCCAGCCCTGGGTTCGCTTCCCGGCCTGTCGTCTGCCACCGAGCCGGGTCTACCCTGACTGAACTGAAGTTTGTACCCATTCCTCCTGGTTGGGCGCCGCATCAGCTGCGGCTCCGTTTGGGTGCCCAGAGCCCGACATATGTTGCAGGGGCAGGTTTGGATTTGCCCAATTTCCTCTGTCCATTCATCCCTGCACTGAGTGAGTGCCTTGTCTGCCCTCTATTCTCCCTCCTTATTTTACAGACACAGTGTGTTCCCACACGCTGGTGGTAGTGTGGCCGGTGGGACACAACTCTGTGCACTGGGGTGGCGCAGTATGCCGCTTTGTTAGAATGGGGACCCCATCTTGGACGACGCGTAACTGCACGTATGCAGTGGTATGGGTGCATGGCATAGAGGTGGCGAAAACTGTTGACATTCCTGATGTCCATTGGGGGCCGCCACATGTTTTAATGCTGCACTTCGGAGGCGGTGATCTTACCGGATTGCTGGCCCGGACTTAAAGTCTTCCGAGTGCAGGGACCTGGCGTTTCTTTGCCATTTATGGCCGTCTACACGATTGCTATGGTCATATATTGCCGATGCAATATCATGGGTGACACTTTGTCCCAGCGTTTGGACCTTGCCCGACGGTCAGTAAACAGGGCTGCTGCCTGGTTCTTTATCTAGAATGGCCTGGGGACAGCCATTTGTAGTCTAGGGATAGGGTTACATGAATTTGGCCTGTATTCTGGAGATGGGGTTCACCGGTCAACAAGTCGAGGCACCCCTCTTTTGAATGACGTGCGAGAGGGCCAGGTGACAGAATTATCAGTCAGTGTGAGTGGCCCCTGCTGCAAGGTGGCAATGTGCCACGTGGAAGGTGCCTCTACGAGAGCCACATGTGATGCAGGGCCGCATCAACTTCGCCTGCAGACTGGTAATATCAGGAAGTGCTTTCGCCTAGTGCCTGGGTCACGCTAGGGCGGGTCTCATTAAACGAAGCTGCGGGGAACAGCTGATTAGGGGTTTGCGAGCGGACCTGTTGGTTTGGCTCACATTACCGCAGGACTTCCATGCTGTCGCATCGAGAGGTCTGAGCTTCTGGTTAGCCCCAGTTGCAAGTACAGTTGGATGCCTCTGGCTCCCCAGGTGAGGGGATTTATTTAAGGACAGGGGTCTATGGTCATGGGCCCCAGGGATGTCAGGGCATGGATCGTTTACACGATCTTATGTTTCTACCATATCTTCTCCATCCCAGTTACAAGTACGGTCGGATGCCTCCGGCTCCCCAGGTGGGGGGATTTTATTCAGGATGAGGGTCTATGGTCATTGGCCCCAGGGATGTCAGGGCACGGATCGTTTCCGCGATCTTATGTTTCTAACATATCTTCTCAATTCTGGGTACCCTTTATGCTCTGGGGGGCAGGCAGCCTGATTCTGTGCTTCACTTTTGGCGTGGTAATGCTGCGGTGGTGCACATTGTCAATGCCCGAACGTCTAAATCACCTGAGTCATGGCCTCAGCTTGCATAATGTTCTGGGGTTCATGCGCTTTAAGGTGCTTCTTTGGGCTAAACATGTGCCAGTCATTTATAACAATATTGCTTATCCTCTCCCCCGCCTGCAGATCGCCCGGTTCCCGGCTGGGCTCCGGACACTTGTGAGCTGCCCTCTCCACTCCTGGCTGCGGTTTGGTCATTTGGCAAGGAGACGTGAACCGGGCGAATTGCATGTATTGGTAACTCGCACGCGCACTGTGCATCGGCATCCAATCTTTCACTTTAGAGCCTTTTGTTGGTAAAGGCAATTGCCCAAAATCCGGCTGACATTGGTTGACTGGGTTTTGGATTGTATAGTCTGCCCTATGATCTGGGGTTGGCTCCACGCACCATAGCCACTGGGCTTTGAGCATTGATACTCGTGGCCACAGCACGGGGTTGTTTTCTGACTATGCGGGGGTCTTCTGAATAAGCCATGTATTAGGGGGTGGACACGTGTACGTGGCTGCCGCCTTACACAAGTCGCCCTATTCTCACAGATATTCTGACCAACCTTGCATGAGGTTGGCATAGACCATATCGCAGTAGGTAGGAGGAGTCTCTTTTCATGCAGCTACCAATGTAGCCTTTTTTCTGGAGCTCGCCGACTCAGCAAGCTGGTCCCATGGTCAGGAGGGGACGTGTTTTGTAGGGCACTGGAACTCGAAGATGTCTATGTCAAACAAGAGCGGGCTCAGTTGGGGATTCGTCCCTCGAAGGCCGATCAGCATGGAGTGGGTAGTGGTGTATACTGCCATAATGTACATTTGCTGACATCGTTCCGGTTGGTGCCCTACATGCGATTGGCAGTGCCTGCTGCGTGCCCCAGCCTGTTTTTTTTTCTGCCACCAGGATGGGTCTACACTTACCAAATTTAAGTTCCGACGGGTGACTGGTACCGCGCTTCACAGTGTGGGGCCCGTTATGGCACCCATTTAATTAGGATAGGCATCGCATTGACCGCGGCTGCATTTGGGGTACTTGGAGGCGGATATAGGTGGGCGCGTGGGGGTGTGCACGTAATTTTTCTATATGTACGTCCCCTCACTGTATGAGTACCTAGTTATGTCCTTAACCCCTTCTTCTCTTTTACAGATCCTGTGTGTATCTGCACACCGGTGGCAGTGGGGCTGGTGGGCCGCAGCTATGTACACTGGGCAGCAGTATATGCTGCGGTGACAGAGTGTGGACCCCAGCTCGGGCTGCGTGCATCCGCACGTATGCGGTGGTATGTATGCGCGGCATGAACGGGCGGGAACTGTTGCCATTCCTGATGTCCATCAGGGATGCTGGACTGCCTGATGTTCTTCTGCACCTCGGCAGCAATGATCTCACACGGGTCACTGACCTTTACTTAAACTGTCAAGGTGCAGTGACCTGGCGTTTTACATCATTTATGGCTTACACACGGTCGCTATGGTCTAACATCATGCCGAGACACCAATTTAGAGGAGATGTGGATCTCCGCAGTTCGGACCATCCCGGCGGTCAGTGGACAGGGCTGTTGTCTGGCTCCTTGCTGAGAATGGCTTGGGGAATAGCCATTAGATATCTGAGGATAGGCTTACAGAAAATTTGACCTGTAGGCAGGATATGGGGTCCACCTGTCGGCTAGAGGTATGTACCTCTTTTGGATGAGGTGCAAGCAGGCCTGGTGACCGAGCTGACGGTCTTGGGGGGGTGGGGGCGGTGAGTCATCATGGACGCCTCCCCATGTGGTGGGTAGCACTGGTAAGGTAAAGATTTATGACCCATAGGTATCCGGCAGGTTCATAATTGACTGGCCAACACATAGACAGGTACAGGGGAAATAGGTTTAGCCGGTCAAGAGCGAACCAGGCAAGGGGTGATGGCAGGAGCTTTACAGCCTGCATCACCTTGATATTTAACGGATACACATCATAGGGTGGGGTCAGTAGATAGTTTATTGACTCCGGTCAACAATTTGTTTGTGTCAACAAACAAATTGATACAAATAGTTACATGTAGCCAATTGCTATTGGCATTTTGGGAGGAACCTTACCAGTGTTACTGCGGCCTGCTTGCCTTAAAGAATTACAATTGGATGATTACACCAATTGAAAGTTATAATTCGGACTAGGGCATTATTCAATAAAAGTGGCCTGATGCCTTTATCCATATACCGGTGTCTGAGTCTTTCTTTGGGGGTGCGCCTGCAAAGGCCTTGGTGTAGTCAATGAAGCAGAAGTAAACTTGTTTCTGATATTCCTTTGTTTTCTCCATGATCCAACGTATGTTGGCAATGTGGTCTCTGGTCCCTGTGCCTCTTCTGAAGCCAGCCTGCACCTCTGGAAGTTTTCTCTCTACATGCTGCTGCAGTCTATCCTGTATTATCTGGAGCATCAAGATATCAAGATGGTAATGGTAGAAATTCAATAAATGCCATTGACCATGGAAGGAAAGCAGAGGCGAACAGCACACTGAAAAATGGTGTCACAGTTTCCAGATTTGTGGGTTCCTTCTATGCTGCAGCTGTATATGGAGAACTAGTTTGCTTTCACACTTCTCCTTCTGGATTTCAACTAGTAAAATGATCTGCAAGCAATCTTTGGCCAAACAGGAATATTCATTCACTCACTCACATATTGATAATATTTTAAAAATACCTCCATTTGGATATTTCCTAGTATATAAAAAGCATATTTTTAATAATTATTTCAAAGTTTAATGACGAGATGTTGCTGGGTTGCTCTCTGTTTCAGGCTTTCACCTTCCACACACAGGATAGGGTCTGAGTCAAGAAATGAAGAGTAGGGTTAGCATGCATGTTGGCATAACATTTTTGGGAATGACTGAATAGGGCTAAGGTGTTTTTGATCATTTTATGAAGAAATTCGTATGTTGGAGTAGGTTCTTATCATGAATGAAATGAATGAAATTCTTTATTGTCTGCATGGTCAACCCCTCAAAAATCACATAGAATTGTCCATCTTCTGTAATTATGGGCTTATGGTTTAGTATGCTTGAACATGCTCTGTGTATTGAATTCTTCAACAGCAAACTGACATTTTATTATAAAATAACATGGCTAGGGCTCTTACTTTTAAGAACACTACTTTGAACAGACCAGTATTTATTATTCAAAATTGTATTTTCCCCCTTCACTACTAGCATATTTCCATTTTATAGAGGCTTAAATCATTTTGGCTACATTTGTATTCTTTGTTTTTTCAATATACGGGGTAAAAAATTCTGTAGGAATTGCTGGTAGGTACATCTGTATGCTGTATTATTGGGCTGTATTTTAAACACAGAGTGTGCAGCTTGGTGAGGGAAAAATTCCTTCTGCCCATCTTCCTTTCATATGAACTTCTGATCATTCTTTGCTTTCTCTCTTGAGGAACTAGTGTACATGGAAGTGAGCAGTTACTGATGTGAGCTGAATAACAATTTTAAAATTCCCTGATGCTCCAACTTGAGGTCCTACAATGTTTAGTTGGCTCAGTGGTTAAATGCCCCCCCCCCCAACCTAAAAACAGATTTTCTTGAGGAATACTGAAGAGATGCTAAATGATAAAATGTCTTTCCTTCTCACATTTCAGCTTTTCTTAACAAATGCCAAATTTTCTTTAAAATCATTCTTCTTGCAGACTTTCTTTTCTAGTTGTAATGTTTGCACAAAAATGTGGGTGGTTTTAGACTGAGTTGTTCCTTTTTGAGCTTCCTTGGCTTTCATCATCCAGAATCATACTTTAAAAATAGTTTAAAAATAATTAAAGGGCTTCAGTGAGGAGAAAAGAAATCTGTTTCATCTGAGTAAAAGACGTGCCAGAAATGTGTGATTTCTTACATATATCCTATTCAGAGCACAATCCATTCCAAGTTAAGCACTTTGTGGGCTGCAATCTGATACACATCTATTATGAAAGAAGTCTAATAGAACAGAGCAAGCCTTACTACTCAGGAAAGCTCGGAGTTTAAGGTTGCCTGGAGACAGTTGAATGTTTGTTTAATCCTCTTGTTTGAAACAACAGGACATGCAGTAGAATCCTATGCATCTTTGCTGATTTAAAAAAAAATACATTTATTTACTTAATTATTGAGATAATGATAATAATAACACATTTGTGTCAGAAATTATTCTAGGTTGAAAGGATTTTTGCTGGAGAAACTGCTCAGGGGATGTCTGAAATGAAGCTCCTTTCATGTCCCCAAGATCATTTCCCACCGAAGTGGTCCCTATTTATCTACTTGCAACTTCTTGCTTTTGAACTGCTAGGTTGGCAGGAGCTGGAACAGAGACCGTCATGTTGTACCTGGGTCTCAAATGGCCTTCCAGATTACAAGGTGAGCTTCTTAACCACTGAGACACTGCATCTCCTAATTATTGAGGTATCCAACATCCAACGATTCCCCATTTGTTCCAGCTAAAGCTGGAATACTTGAAAAGCAAGCCAATTGTGTTTTGTATAGCTTCTTTCCAGGAAAGTGGTCATTAAGATCCAGAGTTAGCCCAATAAATTTCACTCCATTATCAATAGGTAAGATAATGACCCCCCCCTTCCATGTAGAATAGCAGTTGACTTTGGGTAGTATTGAGACAGCATCTTCTTTTGCACCTGAAGGTATCCTGTATGATGGAACCAACCCCTTGCTGCATTTATGTACTCCCAGATGCTGCCATCTCAGGTAGCTGCCTCACTCTGACTGAGGATAGGGCCTAGACTTGCCAGATCAAGAACTTGTGACATCACTGGATGGGGTTCTTGTGTTGGTACATGAGGCATGCTCCTTCTGAATCATTTATTAAAAAATATGTCTGTATGTATGCATCCATGAGAGCCTTAAAAAGATAACATGGATTTCCCCAAAGTATCTCCTAAAACTCACCAAAGTGTCCTCTATTGGATTCCTTGGGCCAGGTTAAAGAGGAGAGCACATGTCATGATCTGCCTAGCCAGTGGGTGACGTGATATCTAAATGGCTAAAAAAGCATGCAAATTGACTTGATTTCTTCAGTCCATTTGCATGTGTTGAATATCATTGTGGAGATGTCTACCAATGAGCCTCACTGAATAATGACTCCAAGATATCCAAGGTCATCATCATCAGCTGCTACTTGTATCCAAGCATGTATTTTTCCTGGAAGTCATTTTATCAGCTAATGGATGTGGCTCTGGTGACTCCATAAACTAATCCTGGCATGAAACATGTGACCACACACACTACACTGAATATGTATGGTGGAGGGCATAGTTGAGTTTGACAGAACTTAAGTGTTTCCTGCTTAGCCGCTTCATGTCTGCGGCATTCTCCTTTGAAGTGGTTGGTAGCAGCAGAGATGGTTTGGAACCAAAGTGGGTGATCTTTGACTGCAGTCTCCCAAGTTTGTGGGTTACCCACAAACCTGATACCTGATACCTTCATGGTTTGTTAAATCTTTGTTCATGAAGACCCGTTCAAAGACGAATGGGCAGCATCAATTCTCTTCACCACATCCTGTTCAGAGGTGCAGTTTTTAGACAGGATGCTACCGAGGTAAGAAAACTTGTCTACCAGTTCCAGTGTCGAATCTGAGATGGTAATACTGAACTCTGGAAGGGCTGTCCTTGGGGCAGGTTGTGCAACAGAAGCTAAGGTTTTCTGAGCATTTATGGTGAGGCCAAAATGATCACATGCATTCTTGAAACAGTTGACTGACTGTTACAGCTCCTCAGGTATGAGAGCAGGCGATGTAGTATCATTGACATAATGCTTTTCCATTATCCAGCACTGGTTAGTTTTCACCAAATTAGAGTCCTCCATCGAAGCGGTATTTAATCTCTACACCTGTGTTGTTATCAGATATTTCATATTGCATGGCAGCCAAATAAAGGGGAAAAAGGGATGAAGCAAGTACACACCCCTGCTTCAATCTGTGGGTGATTGGGAAGGCATCTGATATGCTCTTCATATGCAGAACCCTCCCAGACATGCCATTGTAACATGCCTGGACCAGATCAACAAAACACTCAGGGCAACCAAAGTGTCTTGGCACAGCCCACATAGCAGGTCTCAGGACAGAATCAAAAGCCTTTTCCAAGTAATAAAATACTTGCATTTTTCCTGAAGTTATCTTGCACAGGAAATCATGTCCGTTGTGCCGTGGGAAATACAAAAACCACATTAATTCTGGGAGGACCCTTTCAGAGATAATTTGTAGGCAACTGAGCAGGATTCTTGTGAAAATCTTTCCAGCGATGGATAACAATGATATGCCACAGTAGTTGCCACAAATACAACAATCACCTTTCTTAAAGATGGTGATAATGGTGGCATTCCTAAGGTCATCAGGCACTTTACCAGTTTCCCAAATCAAGAGAATGTGTGTGAAGAGCCTTGACTTTAGAGGCACCCCTCCCTTCTGGATTAACTCCAGAGGGATGTTATCTGGCCTAGGAGTCTTTCTGGGTTTCAGCTTACTCAGAGCCTCACAGAATTCCAGGTACATCAGTGGAATTGCCATCTGTGGCTGGTGGGGATGCTGTGGCACTGCTTGAAGAAAATCCTCAGCAGCGGTAGAGCTTCGGTTTAAAAGTGTGCAAAAATGTTCTTTCCTAAACATATACAGTGGAACCTCATACAACAATCGCCCCGTATAGCAACGAAATTGCATAACAATTAGGTTTTGGGGAAAATGGCGTCTTGCATAACAATTTTCCCTATGGGAAAAAAATTTTTAATGGGAAAAACCCACTTAACAAAAAAAATATCATTGTACGATGCATCCCATAGGGAAAATCGCTATACGATGCATGTATCGTATAACAATTGTTTCGTACAACAACGAGCCCCATGGAATGAATTAAAATCATTGTATGAGGTACCACTGTATTTTATTTGTGAAGAACATGAAAACACTTTCATGTTGAGCCAGAGAGCCCTGGAGCCAGTTGGACTGGGAATAAGATTGTGTCAACAGTGTGCCAGCAGGCATTATCTGGTTCCTTTCACCTCCTGTCAAAACATAGAATAGGATAGAATAAATCTTTATTGTCATTGTCCCCTTGTGGGAAACAATGAAATTTCTCAGTTGCTATATCAATTTAAATAAGGCACACCCCATAGTTTAGAAAAAACAACAACAGCAAAAACACTAATTAAAACAGTACAATACAGTACAATATAACAATTAAAATAGGATAAGATGAAACATTGCCATCATCCTTGCTTGCTGCCAGGAAAAGTGATCATAGAGGTACTGTGCTTAGTGCTTACAAAGACATGAGTTGTCCCCTTGATATTAACATTAGGACCATTGTGTCAGAGTCCATAGTTTTCAGTAATGCAACACACATTTATGGATTTGGTCTTACATCAGGCTAAATCAGATGCCAATGAGGTGGCTGTAGTCCTGTGTACTGCCAGACCTCTATGCACTGAGACTGCATGAAATTTGACAGGACAATGTGAATTTTATTGGTTTAATTTTATGATTTCTCCAACTGGGGCAATTTTGGTTTAAATTAAAGAAAACCAGTTGATTCGGTTTTATTACTGCTCCACTGAATTAAAAGTGCCCAAAGAGATCAAATACAATGAAAAAGCAATGGAACAATATACTCATTTCTTATCTTGGCAACATTTATTGGAATATGATTAGAAACAGCACCACATTATTTTTCAAATTTGTGGCTGAAAGAGGAGCTGGCAGAAAAATTCTACCAGAAGAATTTATAAAACTTCAGAGCAAAACCCTCCTAAGTGTTAGGATGCCAGTATTTTGTGTGTGTGGGGGGGAGGGGGGAGGAGGAGGAGAGGAGGAAAATGAGGGGATTGCAGTAGTGGGAGGGAAGCTTCCTCAGTATTATAGTTTGCTAACCTTTGACAATAAAGTTGCATGTTGCTCACCAGGATCTGGGTTAATACCTAATAATGCTGCATTTTCTTTTGCTACCATGTCATGTCAAGCATGACAGAAAGAGACTTAGATGCAGAAATACAACTTTTTTGTATTACTGTATTATATAATTATTGATGTTAGGAAAGTGCCCAGTTGGATAAGACCAGATCTAACATCCTGTTTCTATGCAAATTCTAGAACAAATTTCTAAATTTCTAACCACATTCTTAAGAAAACTTAAAAGGGGTGCCATCAGGTGCAGATCACATGAGATTTCATATCTGGTATATTTTATGTTAACCACCTTGGCTTGGATCAATATGTAAGTCAGCTTCAAGCAGGGCTGTAGCCAGGGGTTCTACTCAAGCGTAAAATGGTTCTATGCAAGCGTAAAAGCCTTCTATGCATGCGTAGAGTGCGACTTGTGCAGAAGGGATGCGCAGTATCTCCCCCCCACCCCCCGCTGCCAATTCTGGGGTTTTAAAAATCAGGCAGAAATCCATCCGTAGATAAGACTCAAGGTCTCTAATATAATGATATTATGGTGGTAACACAAAGTCCTTATATTCAGGTGTAAAGATAAACTTAAAGTCCTTTATTTCAGGTAAGTAGATATGAAAATAATTCAAAGTTCTAATCCAAGTAAAGAAAACCGAAGCTATCCGGTGTATAGCTTTTCACTTGCGTTTCCACAGGGTTTTCTATAGAAAAATATACACAAAATCATAATTATTACATGCTCTATAATACACTATTTACATACAATATAATACATATCAGTACAACTGTGAAAAGACCAGAATTCACCCAATTCTTACCTCTATAATAAAGTATTATTCCAGGTAATTTGGTAATATTATTTCAATATATGCTGTGTCTCGACCTCTGGGTTGATTCTTGTGTGCCTATGATGTTGTTTCCAAGTTAAAACCTTACTACATTTATACACTCTATTGCTCCCAGCTGGGTTCTCACTAATATCCTCACTTAAAGGAAACTCATCACTAAGCATTTACAGAAAACAGGTAAGATCTAAATCATGATTCAGACCACCAGGCATAAGGGAATCAAACAGGTGAATGTAATAGGCTTCCCTGCGCTTCAACAGTTTGTTCACGTCAGTTTTTTCATATTTTTTGGGTAGAAATTTTTCCAGAGCTAAGAATTTTAAGTCATCTTCCGAATGATTTTTTTCTACATAGTGAGATAAAAGAGGAGCGGTCATGACTTGGCTGCGAATTCGGGAACGATGTTCCAACACCCGAACTTTCAGTGGCCGACCAGTTAAACCGATATAAATTTTATTGCAGGGGCAAATTATAGCGTAAACTACGTTATCAGAGTTGCAATTAGTACACCCCATCAATTTGTGTTCATAATCTTTACCCGGTATAGCAACAGATTTCACTTCTAGTGCAAACCTACAAGCTGCGCAACCAGCGCAACGGAAATGTCCCCGTATGATCGAGGGTGTGTGTGGAATGATGGAAGCGAGAGTCAGAACTCACAACATGGTTGCCAATAGTTTTAGTTTTCTTAAATCCAAATACAGGAATTCGAGCGTATCCTGGTAAATCCTCCACAACATGCCAATATTTAGTGATTGCCTGTTGAATTTTAATAGCCAAAGGGGAATAATCAAATGAACAGTGTAAGCGAGAAAAGGTGCTCTTTGCCGGCCCAACCCCCCAATAAAGACACAAACACCGTTGCTGGATTTAAAATTTTGGGCCACTTTATTGATTGTGCCTTAATCTTAATTATGACTTTAACTTAAACATAACTTCAACTTTTATAACTCATTAAGGCAAGCAGGCCACAGTAGCACTGGTAAGGACCCACCCTTAATTGCCAATTACTATTGGCTACCTTGTATCCATTTGTATCAATTTGTTTGTCACTATAAACAAATTGTTGACCCAAGTCAGGATGCTACCTGTTGAGTCCAGCATCTGACGTATATCCGGTAAAATATAAAGGTGATGCAGGCTGTCTAGATCATAGCATCACCCTGTTCATGGTTCGCCCTTGACCGGCCAGCCCCAATTACCCTGTACCTTGTCCTTGGGTTGGCCAATCAACTGCGGACCTGCTGGATACCTATGGGTCATCTACTTTACCTTACCAGTGCTACCCGCCACACGGGGAGGCTCCATGATGACTCACCACCACCCCTGACCGTCAACTCGGTCACCAGACCCGCTTGCAAGTCTTCCAAAAAGAGGTCCATATCTCTCACTGAAAGGTGTACCCCATCTCTATGATACAGGCAGTAGTCCTGTAACCCTATCCCCGGATGTAGGACCGATGTCCCTGAACCATGTTCACCAGAGGACTTTTTAGGCACAAAGCCAAGAGGGAATACCTTTAAGTTCAAATATGGGGGGTTATCAAAGGGTCCAGCTACCCTCCCCTCCCTAAGCTCCTTGGTTATCTTCTCTGCAGCTATGCCCTCATTACCCCGGATGGACTGCAAATCTGGAGCATCCTGGGGTGCCCGCACACCCACGAAAGGGATGCGGAATCCAAATGTAAAACCCTCCAACAAATAAACTGTGTCATCCTTCCTCAGATAGATGTGTAACCATCTTTCAAGAACCTTAAGTCGAATTGGGGAGGGGGCCTTTAGGATGTGCAGTTGTATCAGCGGCACCCCTGGCCGACCCTTGCTGTCCACAACCCCTGCAGTGCAACCCTCCAGCCTGTGGGCATGCGGAAGCAGCGTGCGGTCCGGCACAGGAAGGGCACTCGTGTCTAAACTTGCATTGGCGCCGCCTATTACAGACACCGGATGACGAGTAGCTCCAACACAGCAGGCGGGCTGGAACCCCCTGCCCCGCCAGCTGGCGGGGAGACTGTGTTGTGCCAGGCCGCTGCACTGCATGGCCACAGTGGTAACGGTCACCGGGTGCCGGTCATGATGGGGTCATGTAGAGCAACCATAAGAGCTGGCACGGCTCATCCCACCTCATCTCGGGGTGCAGGACAGCTCTCATTCTAAATTCCTCATCATAGGTCAACCATGAGGGGCCGGGGACATCAACGTAAGCCTGGTAAATGGTATCTAAGTACTGTATCATCGGGATCGCCATGTCAGGGCGAGCCCTTAGATACACTGCTGCATAAATGAGATAGGAGCAGGAAAGACGGCAAGGGTGTAACCACAAGGGAGAGAAAGGAGAAACCACCCTAAGAATAAGGAGTCGATGAGATAAAATCAAAAGTGGTTTAATATCTAAAACAGAGCAACCTGGTCGAACTGTAAGGGGAAAGTACGAAAGAACGGGATAAAACTCAAAATATCATGCTGGTCAAGCTAAATGTAGAATAAAGCAATCATAATGACAAAGATGTAAAATCGCAGTCATCTATAAATCAGAGAGTATCCCGAATACATATCAAAGAATCAATATAACATGTAGGACAATTCTCTGGACACAACAACAAAATAGATAAGTCTGTGAATGACACGATATAACACAGAATATAACACAGAATGATGGAAGCGAGAGTCGGAACTCACAACGTGGTTGCCAATAATTTATATCGGTTTATATCGGTATTCACCGTCTGGCCATTTTCTGTAATTCTGGGGTTTTGGCAGCTGCGGTTGGGAAATGGCGCAAATCGGCGCCGAAAATCGGGAAATCCAGGCCAATCCGGGAAGGTTGACAGGTATGCCTTAGCCCACCCCTCTAACCCACCCCGTGGTGCCAATGTTATATATGTGAGTGTGACATTGTTGCCCCACCTGAAATTTTTTTGCCCCTCAAACCCCCCCCCCCCATTCTAGACTCCTGGCCCGGGCTTCAAGCATGTTCAGGGTGAATCTACACTGACTGCCTCAATACAATGTACTGAAATTGGGGGTTTAAAAACACCTATTCAGATGATGTGGAGTTTGAGTTGGTGTGAACATTCATACCTGTCTCCTCCAATCAGCTGAACCCCATCCCTGCCCTGTGGCAGCAGAGAAGGGCTACAGTGATGGGAACCCAAAGCTGGTTGATCTTTGCTATAGTGAATCCTTGTCACTGATCCACACTGACTGATCCAAGGTAATGCTGCAGAATAATTGATTGGTGGCGGGGATCCATGATCAGCTGGAACCCATTTTTGGCACGTCTTTTACTTAGCTGATTGGTGGAACTGGTATCATCTGATCGACTTTCTCCACCGTAGCCTGTCTCAGCTCCTGCCACAAGTTTACCTGGGAAAGCTCAGATAAATGATGGAAGCAGGGCTAAAATGACCCTCAGCTTGCAAGCTTGCTTGGAAGCCAAAATACATTGATTTTGACTGTGTGTTATGTAAACTCTAATCTTTAAATTGTTTGAGAACTGACACAGTTGTGTGTGTGTGCTGTTTTAAATTAATGTAGATGCACTCTCAGTGAAGTCAGGGGCTAATATTTTATTAGGGTTTTGCTGAGCAGAAAATACTGCCAGCAGTTATGCTACTTGCAAAAAAGAGGATGGATTGCTCTTCATCATGGAGATCGCCACATGGGGATCTTGAAACACCACATACCACTCTGCTTTAAAGAAGCTCAAAAGGTAATGGCCAATGGAACAAATTTAGTTGTATCTAAGTTATCCTACAGACTTCATGGGTCTAATTGGAACAGAGGCTGTGGTGGCTTAGTGGTTAAGAAGCTCACCTTGTTAGCTGGAAGGCTGGCAAGTCGGCAATTTGAGACTTGGGTACTGAATGATGGATTGAGTGCCTGTCTCTGTCCCAGCTCTTGGGAACATGAAAGGAGCCTCATTTGGGCATTCCCTGAGTGGAGTTTCTTCTGCAAAAACCCATTCAACCCAGAATAATTTCTGACACAAAATTATTCTTATGGGTCTAATTGGAACATGGCAATTTAATTATTTAATTGGATTAATAGCTGCTTTTTTTCTACCTCTTTCCAGGCTGCTAAATCCAGTTCCAACCCTACATTTTTCCAAAAAACATGGCTGCTATTTTTACATCTACTGAGGTGATTATATTGCTTGCTTACATCTCAAGCCTCTAGAGTTATGTTAAATGAAATTTGAAATTCAGGTTTTGAGCAAAGTGGACCTGTAGATTATAGCCTAAGGGAAATATTGCAGGCAGTTTGGCTTGGGGCACTCTAAGTAAAATTCAGTTGGAATATAAACTTGGTGCCCTCGCAGAAAAATCTTCAGAAAGGCTTGCAAGACAGCAAGAAAAGTAGCCTTGATTGTCAGTAGGAGGAAGAAAAATCCAGCTTGCAGTGGAAGGGTTAATTCAAAATAACAAGGGTGATTTATCTAGCAGCTTTGGCCAGCTGTTCCCAAGGGGCCCAATCCCAAATCTACCTATTTGTCAAGTCGCTGACAATAGCCTATTTCTTTCTTGCTACCATAAGCTTTATTAGAGAAACACTTGACCTACCTGTCATATCAAGTGGTTTTCTTTTTCCAAAACAGAATAATATAGACATTTCCCTGAAGGGAACCCTGATGCAAATACAGAAGGACAGGTTGCCAATTTGTTGAGCATATTAGGGCACAGAAAACTGTCAAGGGAAACAGCAGTAATACAGTGAGTTCTAACAAGCTCATTTTTCCTTTCCTACCCAGCTGCACTTTGGGAGTCTCTTTCTCTAGCTTGTATCACACCATTTATCCATTATAGTTTTATGGATATCTGTCAGATGTAACTGTCTTTTCTTCCCCTCCCTTTTGCTTTTGCAAAGCGGCCCCATGGAAATTTTGTGGCCTCTCTCTCTCTCTCACACACACTCTTTCTCTGTTTTTGCCAATAACACTCACAAATCTTCCAGCTGCAGATAGTTGGGGGCAAAGTTAGAGCAGAGAACTTCAGTCTAATTTTCTTCCATAGTGGGGAGAGTGGGCTCTGATTTACAAGAAGCCTGTGTTTTTCTGATGAGGTGGCTTCAATTCATTTTCTGTTTCACACCTGTCTGCTTGTACATTATCCAAGAATGTGGAGTTCTACCACCAAACAGTTATTGAACAATATATATATATATATTTGACATTATACATATGGCTCTCAACTGCTGTGTTTGAAAGGAGGGAGAAAGGTGAGCCAAAAGTAAGAGAAGGAAAGCCATGTAATTGGAAGATTTAGGCGTGTGTCAGATCGCTGCAATTGTAAATGCACATATTTCTATCCCTCTCCTCTCTGTGTGTATGTATGTGGGCGAGACATGCATGTGTGTTTGCATAGTGAACTTCATAGCCTAATGAATGGATAGTCTACTTTCAGATAGATGGCTTTCTCTGAACAGACTAAGCTGCAGAAAATTCAAAGCCATTAAATGGTTAGAGCTTGCTTGTTTGTAAATCCTATCTTTTAATCTAATTTTCAGCCGTTTTAGACTTAAGATGTTCTGGAAGCATACAGTGTTTAAGAATTGATTGGTTAGTGAACTAGGATTCAAAATTGGCTTGGGGGAAAAACACAAAGACTACAAAGTGCAGTTGCACGGAACAAAGCACAGATTAAGACATTGGCTAGAGCTCATCTGAAATCAATACCTTTATAGCAGGGATTAATTTTGTCTGCTGCATTTGTTTACATATGTGATACACTGTAGTATGTTTGCTGAATGGAAGTGGTTGAGTGAGAAGGAGCAAAAGTCCAGACCACATTATGATAAGGCATTGCTTGCAAATCAGTCAGTACATAAACCAAAGCAGGAGAGGAAGCAACCCTATTTGATCTCTGT
This sequence comes from Bradypodion ventrale, assembly GCA_035047345.1. NCBI lineage: Eukaryota > Metazoa > Chordata > Lepidosauria > Squamata > Chamaeleonidae > Bradypodion > Bradypodion ventrale. The sequence continues at coordinate 855,866 of JAWDJE010000007.1, forward strand.
TTCAACTGGTTTATGTTAGCAATGAAGATGATGATCATAAACTATGAGTCCTGGATCCCCTTTGTCAACTTTGTGGCTTCTTTTTTGTTTTGCTTTTGGGGCTTTCGAATTCCCAGCTGCTGCATATTTTAAACCGAAGTGGGAATTTGTTTCTCCTTTCATTTATTGGTATATAGAGCCAAGTTGCACAAATTGTTATCTACTGACCTGAATTAAGTTCACCAGTCACCGATTGGAGCCTGCTAGGCCATAATGCAACTTTACCACATACATTTAAATACAAACAGTGAACAAGATGGGGGGGGGGAGGGGAGGAGTCTACTCCAGCCTTTTGCTTCCCACCATCCATATTTAAGGGAAGACACAAAGCACAACATGGGGGGGGGGGCATAGCCCTCTCCGGCCATTGCTTCCTGTAGCTGGTATTTCAGGGGTATCTGGGCAAACGATACCATTAGGTAGAATGAGGTAGCCACATTAGGCAGCTAATTTGGGGCCTTTGGGAAGGGCATCAAATTGCTATGTATTTATGGGTGTTGTATTTTGATTGCCAGGAAGTTGGAGAAGTGCTGGTCAGGTTTTCTGCTTAAGATGCCTACGTAATTTGGTGGGTATTCTGTCCCTTATTTAAGAGATGCATGTTCTGACTCTGGGAGCAAAATATCTCAAATGAGCTTGCTCTGACTTGGGATGGAAGGATCATCCCACCCCAGCGTCTTATCATCCGGTTTGAACTGATAGCCGTCACAACATCTTATGGCTGTGAAATTCCATAGCGTTCCACTATGTGAAGTAGTTTGTTTGCCTTGCCTTGAAACGCCTGCTATCCAGCTTCAATGTAAGGTCCTAGTTACTAATCTTGTAGAAAAGGGGACAAAAGCATTTACCTCTCAGTGAAGGACAACAAGGGTATCAAACTCACAGCATTACCTGTCAACATACCACTTTTCCAGGAATCAAAGTAATGAAGAAGATACTTTTGTGATATAACTATGGTTTAAAGTGTTTTTAAAAATATATAATGAATAGTAGTTATTTGCTCCCATAGAATCCTCTTTGAAGTGCAGTTTCTCTCAAGAGATAGATAGATAGATAAATCTTTATTGTCATTGTCCTGCACAGAACAACGAGATTGGGGGAAAAAACACTTATCACCCCAACAAAACCTAAACAAAATACAACTATACAAAATTATCAACATACTCCCTCCCCACATATACACATTTAACCCCTAAAAAGCTCTAAAACTCTAAAAGCTCTAAAACTCTAAAGACTCTAAAAACTATATACAGAAGCTCCCTCATAGACTGCATTGCACTGCATTCAAAGCCAGATAGGTCAGCTTCTTCTTCTTCTGGTGGCATGTCCTGCCCTAGGCACCTAATTGTACTATTTCTAAAAGAAAATGGTAATTACTTTTGCAAAACAACCTGCAAGGTTGAGACTGCCAAAATGAGTAAAGACAGGTTTCATTGTCTATCATAGGGACTGTTTACAGCTGGCCATACTTTCTGACATTGACATTTATTACATATCAGAAAATTACTGAAACTAAAGTTTTGAATAGCTAGGAAATACCTGGAATAAGAACAATGTATCATTTTGAATTGCATTGCAAAAAACAAGGAGTACAGTTCAGTATGTGTTTATCTGAGAATTAACCTCACTAATGAGCCCATCACTCCAAATTTAGCATGCCATAGTCTGCAAGTATTTTGTCCAGGATTGTTCATTTGGCTAATTCTAAATTTTTTTAAAAAAATTCATGGAAGATGCAAACTGGATATAAAACTAGCTGAAACTGCTTTGTGCTTTCATCTCCATTATTCCATTGAAATCCATAATGGATTCTTAAATGCCACCTGCATAAGCACAGCACATAACATGGAATATTCTCTCAGGCCAAAAGATTGTATGTTTTCAGTCCTGTATTTTATCACTCATTGTTTAGTTAAAGGACAGGTGGGACCAAGACTTGTGTTTAATTTCAAGCGTTGCTCGTTCATTGATGCCTGTCTTTCTGTTTTTACTGTTGGATGTTACTGGTGTTACTCTCTGCCAAATCAGAGAGGCAAGACCTTGGAAGCAAAACAGTGCAGAAGGGGGAGGTGAATGTGGGGCAGAAAGGGAAGCATACTAGTAGGCTCTTGTATTCCAGGCTAGGAAGTCTTCAAGTCTTATCACAAATCTTGCTCTGGTCAATTGCTATTTATTTACTGGCTTTCTTGTCAGTTTGGTTTACGGCACTGCAAATTGTGGCTAGAAATTGAAGGGGAGACACAGATATTTGTTCAATTTGGCCCTGGATTACATCACAAATAGCCTTGGAATGATCCCTGCACCCCACTGTGATGGCTCTAAATCCGAGAAACAGTCCTGTGGCTAACTAAAGACTGTTGGCACTGTAAGGGCAATTGTGTTAAGTGGGTCTCATATGGTGTGGATAGTGGGCCGGGTTACCTACGGGACTGCATCACCCCAAGGCATTCTGCCCTTCTGACGAGGGCGGACCAGAGAGGCTCTGTGGTGGTCCCCTTGACAAAAGAGGCACACCTGTCGGGGACCAGGAGAAGAGCCTTCTCTGTGTTTGCCCCAGCCTTATGGAACCTTTTACCCCCAGAATTGCACCTCCAGACGGAGCTGCTCCCCTTTAGAAAGGCACTTAAGACTTGGTTGTGCCAGCAGGTCTGGGACTCAACTTGCAGAACCGCCCAGGCCAGATGGTTAGTGTAACCACCCAAGTTTGCCTTCTCTGTTATGCCTGCCTCCTGTGATATGTCGGTTTTTAAGAAATATGTCTGTTTTTATTGTTTTTTTCTTTCTTAAGGAGTTAGGGAGGGTATAGGAGGATCTTTTAGCTGTTTTTAAGGGTTTTTAAATATTTGTATGTGTTAAGATTGCTCCTCTAGTCATAGGGAGAGTTCTTATTGATTTTGTCCGCTGCTGTAGGTGGCGTTCGCGCCAGAAGGGCAGGATAAAAATATCCTAAAAAAAAGAATTGCTGCTTCTTCAGAGAACTGATGGAGAAAACTGGAACAGAACAACAGTTTCCTAAAACTCCATCCAGCCCTCTAACAGATGGCAATTCTAGATGGGAGCTGTTTGTACAGAGTTAGGTCCACACCATTTGGGATCCACCAAGATAAATGCAATAATATGAGCTCACAAGGCACCTGTTAAATATGGTTTTACAGATTACAAGGACTGCAAAACCAGTGCACAAATATGCGCAGTGGAATAGAGAATAGAGATGCCCAGATCAAACTTTGAACTGCCCAAATGAAGCCACTTTCTTGGCTTTATCATTGGCCATATTGATGTACTACTGTCCTGGTTCTATGAGAATTTAAATCATTATTGCAAATATAATTAACTTTGCAAGGTTTTAAATTTTAATCAGGTAGCAGGCAATAACTGCAATAATACATAGTTCAGTATAGATCCTATACTTCTTCTTGGGTTAGAGGAGGTTTGGGTCTTCTCTGATTTACCCCTTCTCTGTCCCCCTCTTTTTAAAAAACTCTTCTGTGATGGCAGATCACTCTGCTGACACATTTCTGAGAAAAGCCAGCACTAGGTGATTCACGGAGCCTAAAGGTTATTGTAGCAATATGGTTGACTTCTGGCAATTCCCATTTCATTAGAGCTGCTGTATCTTTGACTCTGGGGTGCACTGTTAGTTCATAGGGATTACATTAAATATCGTTATTATATTTTTCTATGAAGATGTGCTCAAAGCAGGTTGACAAATCAAGAACAATGTATATATCAAATTATCACTATAATAGTCAGCCTCCATTTTAAAATATAATGCAGCAATTGAAATTATTTTTTTATTTCAATAATGCTAATATTGTTAAGTCACAAAACATGAAAAGTAGGCTATACCCAGTTTTGTGGGACACATTCTGCAGGCTTTCCTTATGAGGGAAAGAAATGTACAAATTCAGTGCCACATTAAATCTTAAGCAAAATAAATTGTTTATTCAATTTGTAAGTATAGATTGAATCTTAATATGAAATTGAACATTGAATGCTCTAAAATGTACTATTCAAACAACTCAGTATTAATTAATTCACAAAATAATATCTAAGAAAAGTATGATCAAGTGTAATTCAGAGAAAAAGCTGACTAAACAAAAAAACAATGAATATTATACAATCCCTCTGAGATTTGTTCATATAAAAGCAGATATGGAAATATAAAAACAAATCAAAAGAATGAAAGAACTCAACAGAAAGACACTTATGATGAAAATGATTGAATATCAAAGGAAAGTCTCAATTAGGAGAAATATAAAACCCAGAGAACATTAAAATTACCATTTTTCTTTAACATTATTCACAAATTTGGAAACAAAACCTCTTTTCCCACTACTTTAACCCAGTTAATCTCCAAGTAAGATGGTTTTAATAGTGCAGGGAAACATCTAGCTGATGTTGTAGTGTTAAACAGTATATCCCGATAAGTTACTCATTTGGTTTAAATTCAAGCTGCAAACACCCCCACCCCCTTACTAGCTCAGCCTGTTCTCAGTCCTGCTTAGTTTTTAGCAGCTTTCAGTCATTTCCTCTTTTTTCATTCAGCTTGTGAATTTCAAGGTCACACCAAAGTCATACATTGCCGTTTTAGTGATGAAATGCAAGCAGATGTGGCCAGTTTGCATGACATTGTCCACACCCTTCCAGTGGGGTTCTTTTTCTGTGTGTGGTGTATGGCAATCTGAGCAAAGTCCTATCATTGACAAGATCCTGATTTCTCAGATCCTGATTTCAAAGGCTATGCCCAGCAGGCTAATGTTTATCAAAGCACATCTGAATGGGGAAATTGAGTTTTAAATTAAACAACACATTGTTGACGGGCTTAGGCAAACAAACCCCCAAAAACCCACTCTTGATTTTTCAACCATAAGCTGCGTTAAAGGCTGCTTGCCCACGAAATGTAGGTTTGTTTCTCTTTGGAGTAAATGATTTCATCGTCAGTTGATTAGCAGTTTACCTTCTACATTTTTTCAAAATGAGAAACTGTGGACAGCATTTGAAAATGGAAAAGTAAAGTGTGTGATTATAAACAGTTATAATAGCCGCTTCCCTCTTTTAAATAAATTTCCAAATGGTATATCCTAGATATAGCTTATGAAGTTTCTCAGTGATCTACTTTTATATCATTTAAAAGCCTGTGGTGGCTTAGTGGTTAAAGCACTGAGCTGTAGACCGGAAGGTCGGGTTTCAATACCCGAGAGCTGCACTTGGGGGCATGAAAGGAGCCTCGTTCAGGCATCCCCTAAAAATTCTTTCAATCCAGAGTAATCTCTGATATGAAATTATTATTACAGTATATCATTTTTAAAAAGAACTTAAAGAAGAATGGCTTATCTCTTGTGGATTTCAATTGGCATATTCTAAATACGACTGAGTCTGGGAACAAGCTTATATTCAATTCTTTTCCTATGTATCAGAGTTTGACAGTTGACACCTTATTCTCATGCCACATTGACTTGTGAGTCCACTAAACATACACATATACATATTGGCAAAAACTTTGATTTGTAATTTATCTTTGTATAGCTATAGCCATTAGTTCTTCTTTCACAAATGCTAATTATGTTGTGACCCGCCCAGAGAGTGCACTAAGTGCTATGGGGCACTATATAAGTGTAATTGCTATCACTATTGCTACTTGCTGCCATGGTTTAGGATTCCCATTTCAAATCAAAAGGCAGTCAATATTTTTTTTACACAGCTACAATCAATACTGGAATAATTAATATGTAGCGAGGTTTCCTCACCCCCATAGCTATGGATGTGTTCTCACAGACTTGAAATAAATATTTACTCCCCAGATTCTCACAGCAAGAAGTAGGACTAAATATCCCCTCTTTACTATCTATACATTATGGGAAGAGAGAGATGATTTTGTGATCTGTTTTTTAAGTACCTAAAGTTAGTGGTTGAATATGTAACTAATAGACATTTAGACTCAATTGTTTAAATCAAAGTTTTTCATATTCCTATATGCAGTGATGCACTGCAGCAGGTTCTGTCAGGTTCTGCAGAACCGATGGTGGAAATTACCCCAGGCCATGCCCATTTGGTTGGCCACGCCCACCTCCATAGCCCATAATGCAGGATGTTTGGCCATGCCCACAGATTTGGCCACGCCCACAGATTTGGCCAGCCCACAGAGTAGGTAGTAATTTTTTTTGCAGTGCATCAATGCCTATATGGGGTTAAAAGCTAAAGAACACAAAGGAGCACATCCACTGTTCCTAGTTTTTTCTCCCTAGTTTTCTCTCCTCAGACATAGTCACTGTGTATGTGGGGAAATGCTTACAAATTCTATTGCAGAGTTGTAAGCTCTGGAAGGGGAGACTTTAATGTCTTTCACCTGCAAAACTATTAAAATCAGACATCCATCTTCTGTTTTACTTAAATGTTGCACAGCCAAGTTTAAGCAAAGAGTTAGTAGTATAAAAACATCTATCTAGTCTGGCAGTATGGTTCCATGCTGGTTAAACAGATCCTTATGAGAAGCCTAGGAGCAGGGCATGAACACAACACCACCTTCTAGCTTATGTTTGTTAAACATTGGTATTCTGCAGCATATTGCTTTCAGTATTTCCAGACATGTTGATTAGATTTGGGGGTAGCCAATGCATACCTGTCAAGTTCCCCGTATTGGCTAGGATTACCCCGTAATTCCACGCCAATTTTCTCTATTTTCTGCCCGGAGCTGCCGCTACCCCGTAATTTGGCAGCGGGGGAAAAGGAGTTACTGCACATCCCTTCTGAGCAGGTCCTTTCTACACATGCGTAGAACCCTTCTATGCATGCGTAGAAGGCTTCTGTGCAGAAGGGGATGCATAGAAGCCTTTACGCATGCGTAGAAGTGACCTGCGCAGTTCTGTGCAGGTCCATTCTATGCATGCATAAAAGCTTTCTACACATGCATAAAAGTCTTCTACGCATGCATAGAAGTGACCTGCGCAGAACGTTTCTGCACAGGTCGCTTCTACACATGCATAGAAGGCTTTTATGCATGGGTAGAATGGACCTGCGCAGAAACGTTCTGTGCAGGTCCCGTAATCTCTGGAGCTGCGTTTGACAGGTATGAGCCAATGCAGTCTGTTACAACAAAAACACCAATATGAAAAAGGGATAATTTGAAAGAATGCAAGCGCGGCGCCAAAATGGCCGCCGCGCCCTTTGCGGGCCCCCCCCCATAGGACGAAGGCATCCGGGTAGTTAGGGGCGTGGCCAGCTCCCTTATAAAAGGGGTGGCCATGAGGCAGCCGAGCTGCCATTTTCCGAAGCGACGGAGCGGAGAAATTTTTTCCCTCTTGTCTCTGTCGCTCTTACCTTGCCAGGGAAGCCTTTTTGGCGGCGAAGTTTCTCTTTTGGCTTCCCTTAGATTTCCTTGCGATGCCTGCGAAGAAGAGGGCGGCCGCGAGCGCGGCTCGCGCTGTTAGGAGGCGCAATCCGGGTCGGAGGACCGCGGTTGCGCCTCCCCAGCAGCCGCCTTTGCTGGTACCACCGGGACCGGTGGAATGGGGTCTATTCCCCCTTGCCCGGAGGCGGGGGACCCGAGCATGGGTCAAGTGAGGGCTGTGGCCCGCGGCCCGCAAGCGGTGGACGCCGCTCCTGGTGCTTCCCATCCTGTTGGGCCTCCAGCGGCGGGGGCGCAGCTCACCCCGGGGCCTTCTAGCCTTGGGGGGTGGTGTGGCCCCTTGCCCTGGCAGGTACCTACATCGGCCCTACCGGGCCTCGGCGTGGGGCGATGGCCCTATTAGGGTCCCGGGGTACAGGGACCTGTACCTGTGCCTGTAGCAGGAGGGCCGGCCGGCCCTTGGCCCCATGTCAGCGTGGAGGTCTTACTGGCCCGTGTTGCGGCCCTTGAGGCGTCCTTGGCTCGGGCCAGCCATGCTGGGGCCCCCTTTGGGGTTCATTTCGACGCGTCGTCTGCTGGGCAGCGGCAGGCAACGGGACGGGTCGAGCTGCTTGAGGCGTGGCACAACCTCGGCCACTGCCTCGCAGCTCCCCAACCAACAGGCCGGTGTGGGTCAGCCCCCAGTGACGAGCTCTATGGCGGTCGTGAGCTCCAACGCCCCCAGTGGGCCGGAACCCCCGGTGGGGGCGGCCGCGGGGGTGCAGCACGTGAGTATGCGGTCCAAACTAGTGCACCTACACACGTGGCCACGTTTGGGGGGGGGGCTTTCCAATGGCCTTGGCCTTGCGTGGGTGGTGCGGCGGTGCGCCCGATGACGCCCCACCCGGCGATGACAACTACCACCCAGGGCCCCGTGGTGGGGGGTGTTCCCTACCCCGAGGGGAATGTTTTGGGTGGCCGGGTTGGTCCAAGCCCCTATTCCTTACCGCTGAGTGACCACTTGGCACAGGCCAACAGAGAGTAAATTTGGCGGGGGGAGTACGTGAATATCTTCTCACTCCTGAACAGAGGGCCCACCAAGGAGGAGAGGGAGGGGCAGAATGAGAAGGATAGTGGCAGGCACGTCGTCGCAAGCCACCAAGTATGTGGGCCAAATGGTTACCGGCCTGCATCATATGCATGGCGGTGTACCTTAGGGCCCGGCCGGATTTGGCAATTCCGATGGTCCAGTATTTGGACAACGTCTACCGGGCGATGGTTTACTTTCCGGGCCCATCGTGGTTGGCTTGTGACGTGGAATGCCGTAGGCGGATTTCCCCGCACCCCGAGATTAGGGTCCAGCAGGCGGCCCCAGCACAGGTCATCGGCCAGGGGGCGGGGCGGGGGGTTCCAGCCCGCCTGCGGTGCTGGACTTTCTTGTCCAATGGCTCCTGCAATGGGAAGAATGGCAAATACAGACAGGAGTGTCCCACCTGTGTTGGCCCCCATGCGGCCTCTGCCTGTCCCAGGCCTAGAGGGATGCGGGGCAGAGGGTGGGGCAGACAGGGGGCTGGCAAGACTGCCGCAGATGGATCTAGTCCACCGAAGGCCTCCCTCCCCAATTAAGGTGGGCATGTTCGAGCGTTGGCTCACATTGTACCCGAAGGGAGAGGATGCGGGTTATCTCCTTCAGGGTTTTAGGCAGGGGTTCCGGATCCCTTTCATGGGTAACAGGTCCCCTAAGGATGCCCCCGATCTTTTATCCCTTGGGGGGAGGGAGGAGGTGGCTGCTGCCAGCTTTGCCAAGAGGGTCTATGCGGGCAGGGTCGTTGGCCCTGTCCCTGCACCCCCGTCCCGGGGAGCATATTATTTCAATGATGCCATGCCTTTTGGCTATTCCATTGGGGCTCGGTATTCGAGCGTTTCACCACTTTCCTAGAGTGGGCCTTTGTCCGCAGGTCAGGGTCCCGGTCTGTAGCCCATTCCCTGGATGGTTTTTATTCGGGGCTGAACGGGGCTGGGACACGTACACACGTCTCCTCAACACATTTCAGACGCTAATGGAGGAACTTGGTGTCCCTTTAGCGCCCGAAAAGACCGAGGGCCCATCTCCACAGCTAGTATTCCTGGGGTGGAGAGTGACACGGTAGCGCAGGATTCTAGGTCGCAGCGGGATAAGGTGTCAAGGCTAGTGGCCCTTATCTCGTACTTGCTGGCCGAGCGCATGGCATCACTGAGGGAACTTCTGGTGCTACATGGTCACCCCAATTTCGCTGGCAGGGTCGTCGCACCGGGCAGGGCATTTGCTCCGCGCTGGTGCGACGCCAGGGCAGGATTATCCAGGCCCCACCATAGGCTTAGATTTACCCGGGGTATCAGGGCAGACGTGCTTGTCTGGCCATAGATCCAGAGGTAGTTCAACGGGGTGTCATTTTGGGGTCTGATCTCCTGGCTCCCCCTTGCTTTCAGATGCAGCCCGATGCCTCAGGATTCCTGGGTTATGGGATGTACTTCAATTGGAAGTGGGCCTATGGTGGGTGGCCACCATCCTGGGCAGGCAAGGGTCGCCTGCATGGTCTCACGTATCTGGAATGTTTCCCTATCCTGGGTGCTTTGATGCTATGGGGCAAGGAGTGGGCCAACTCGGTTGTGCAATTTTGGCGTGGCAATGCGGCTCTTGCCCGCATCGTCAATGCACAGATTTCCAAATCGCCCGGGGTTATTGACCTAGTGCGCGAGTTTGTGTTATGCAGCCTGTGCCTCAACGTTCTCTTCTGGGCCAGGCATGTCCCAAGGGTTGATAATGATATTGCTGCTGCTTTGTCCCGCCTGCAGATCTCCCGGTTCCGTGCCTCGGCCCCGGATGCGGAGGACTTTCCCTCGCCACTCCCGGACGAGAGATGGAACGTTGGCAAGGAGAAGTGACCCGGGCGATTGGCCTGTCACTAGCGCCATGCATGAGTAAGGCGTATCACCACGCATTTAGTTCCTTCAGAGCATTATGTACCCAATTTGACTGCCAGGAGCCTGGCCGATCCCAGTAGCCCAGGTTCTGCGGTTCATGGTTTACCTGTATGCCCAGGGCCTTGCACCACGCACCATAGCATCTCAGCTGTCAGGGTTGGCTTTTATGGCCAAAGTGGGAGGTCGTGTCGACAGCACCAATGACTTCCGTGTGAGACATGTTTGGGAAGGGTGGGTGTGCGTGCGCGGGCGTTTCCCGGGCGACCGCCACCCGATTTACCCAGGGGTTTTTACCCAATTGGCCCGGGGCTGGCCTGGCCTCTGTTTTGATAGATGAGGCAGCCCATTTCATGCGGCTACTACGGTGGCCTTTTTGGAGGCGCTCCGCATCAGCAAGCTTGAGATGCTGAATAAGGCGGATGCAAGATTTTCCCAGAGTTTTTACCCAATTGGCCCGGGGCTGGCCTGGCCTCAGTTTTGATAAATGAGGCAGCCCACTTCATGCGGCTACAACGGTGGCCTTTTTGGAGCGCTCCGCATCGGCGAGCTTGAGATGCTGAGTAAGGCGGTTGCAAGATTTTCCCAGGGTTTTTACCCAATTGGCCCGGGGCTGGCCTGGCCTCTGTTTTGATAGATGAGGCAGCCCATTTCATGCGGCTACTACGGTGGCCTTTTTGGAGGCGCTCCGCGTCAGCGAGCTTGAGATGCTGAATAAGGCGGATGCAAGATTTTCCCAGGGTTTTTACCCAATTGGCCCGGGGCTGGCCTGGCCTCTGTTTGGATAAATGAGGCAGCCCACTTCATGCGGCTACAACGGTGGCCTTTTTGGAGCGCTCCGCATCAGCGAGCTTGAGATGCTGTATAAGGCGGATGCAAGTCGTAGGGCACTGGAACTCGGAGATGTCTGTGTGGATAATATTGGGCTCAGTTGGGGATACGCTCCTCTAAAACGAATCAGCACGGCGTAGGCAGTGGAATAGACTGCTACGATGTTCCTCGACAGACATCCGTCCGGTTGGTGCCCTACAGGATTTCCGTGCACTGTGGCACGCACCATGGCACGTTTTTTTGCTGTCACCGAGGTGGGTCTTCTATTCCTAAATCCCAATTTGGAGGGTGGTGGGAAGGCACTAGACAGTGTTGGCCTCTCAGGGGCTCGTTGCGGCGCCCGTCCGCTCTGCATAGGGGCGGCTTCTGCTGCAGTTGTTTTTCGGGTACTACAGGGCTGAAATACGCCGCATGGGAGGGTCGGGATCACAATGTTTTCAGTTTTGTCTTCGCCCTCCTGAACTGTGAGTACCAGTTTTAGTCACTGCACTGTTTCTCCCCCCCCTTCCCTTTTTTACTTGACAGACCCTGGGTGTCGTTTTACACCGGTGACAGTATGCCTGGTGGGCCGTAGCCAGGTGCACGGGGCAGCGCGTTACGCTGCATGGGGCAGCGCGTTACGCTGCGGCGACAGAGTGGGTACCCGACTGGGACAGGGTGCATCCGCACGTCGGACACGATACCGCGGTACGCTTACAGGGGGGCGTTCGGCCTCGGGGCTCTTGACTGGGCCGACGCTCCGTGAACGGGGCTATTGCCCGGTTCCCTTGACAAGGGCGGGGGATGCGTCATTAGCCTCCCCGCCATCAGTCTGCAAATTTTCGAGCTTTACTCAGGGGATGGGGCCCATCTGTCGCAGGGAGGTATGGACCTCTGGATTACTGGACTGGCGAGCAGGCCTGTCGACCGAGCTGACTGTCTTGGGGGGGGCGGTGAGCCTTTGCAAGCCTCCCCGTGTGGCGGGTATCACTGGTAAGGTAAACATTATGACCCACAGGTATCCGGCAGGTTCGCAATTGACTGGACAACAATAGACAGGCATAAGTTGGTTAAACGTTGTCCGGTCAACGACGAACTAGGCGACGGGGTGATGGCGATAGCTAGCCAGCATGCATCACCCCGTGATTCCACGGATACGCGTCAGAGGGTGGGGTCATTAGTTAGATATGGACTACGGTCAACAATTTGTTTGTTGTAAACAAACAAATTGATACAAATCGATACATTGTAACCAATTGCCGTTGGCAATTTTGGGGTGGTACCTTACCAGTGTTACTTCGGCCTGCTTGCCTTAAGAATTATGATTGGTCGTTTTACCAATAGAAATTTATAATTCGGACTAGGGCATGAATCAATAAATGTGGCCCGATGCTGTTATCCACTTTTACCGGTGTCTGAGTCCTTTATTGGGGGGTGCGCCTGCAATGCAAGCGCGGCGCCAAAATGGCCGCCGCGCCCTTTGCGGGCCCCCCCCATAGGACGAAGGCATCCGGGTAGTTAGGGGCGTGGCCAGCTCCCTTATAAAAGGGGTGGCCATGAGGCAGCCGAGCTGCCATTTTCCGAAGCGACGGAGCGGAGAAATTTTTTCCCCTCCACCCCCTCCCTAGTTAACAGTGTGATATTTTGGTCGCTTCGGGGCCGGGTGGGAATTTTTGGCTGGGACCCACAATTGGCTCTCGGGTCCTGGTTTTTTCGCCCATCCCACACTGTTGCTATGGTTTGATATAGGGGTTTCTGTGATGCTGTTGACTTGGTCACATGGGCGGGTATCACTGGTAAGGTAAACATTATGACCCACAGGTATCCGGCAGGTTCGCAATTGACTGGACAACAATAGACAGGCATAAGTTGGTTAAACGTTGTCCGGTCAACGACGAACTAGGCGACGGGGTGATGGCGATAGCTAGCCAGCATGCATCACCCCGTGATTCCACGGATACGCATCAGAGGGTGGGGTCATTAGTTAGATATGGACTACGGTCAACAATTTGTTTGTTGTAAACAAACAAATTGATACAAATTGATACATTGTAACCAATTGCCGTTGGCAATTTTGGGGTGGTACCTTACCAGTGTTACTTCGGCCTGCTTGCCTTAAGAATTATGATTGGTCGTTTTACCAATAGAAATTTATAATTCGGACTAGGGCATGAATCAATAAATGTGGCCCGATGCTGTTATCCACTTTTACCGGTGTCTGAGTCCTTTATTGGGGGGTGCGCCTGCAAAACAGATTTTGGAATATTTGGAAACCTTTTGTGGATCACTCCCTTATGGGGGATGAAAGAAATAGACCTGCACCTGATCAAAGTGGATTTTGGAATTAATAATACTGAGACACTCTGAGCTCTCCAGGTGATTTATTATTTACATTTATATTATTGTATTCCTACCCATAATGGTACTATTTGACTTATTGGAAAATGAGATTTAGAGAGGGTAGTTAAGGTTAGAGAATAAATTTTAAGTAACAAGTCAAGAGTTTTTATTTACAATGATGGTTTTTAGGAACTCGGTAGGTGTATACATCTTTTTTCTTTTAGTTGTTTTTTCTTCTTCTTTTTTTACTGTGCATTTCAATAATAAATTTTTTCTTTTTCTTAAGTATTATGTTGTATACTTTTGTATTGTATTTTGTATTTTATATGTATAAAATTTCATAAAAATAAAAAAATACACCAATACGTAGTACTCCATAAAGACTACGAAGACTTATCTGGCATAGGCTTTCATGAATCTCAGCCCACTCCTTCAGACGCAACTCTCCCACAACTATGGAGAAGTGGGCCACAGTCTACAAAAAACATCTGCCAAATGAGACTCTTTGGTCTTTAAAGTGCCATTTGGATGTATTTCATCACAACCAGTAGCTCTTGATAGCCTTCTGCTGCTGGTCTCACATCTAATTTCATCTGATTTCAGCCAGTGGACCAGTAGATTTCCTACATATTTGCCCTGGGCTTTGCCCTGTTAGTCTTTTCTACAACATGTGCTGTTTAGTTTTCTTTGCCTCTTCTATTAAGAAGTGATATGCTTACTATATATTGTTACTGCATCTAAGTAGCCTATGATACAAATAAGGTAATTGTTTCTCTTTTAATGAGAATAGACTTCCTTTCCTTGAGTAAGAAAATTGCTTCAAGGTTTCTCTCATCCCTCTTGAGATTAAACCACTACAGAAAATTTATGTTACTTTGCAGGCGCACCCCCCAAAGAAAGACTCAGACACCGGTATTGGATTAAAGGCATCGGGCCACTTTTATTGGATAATGCCCTAGTCCAAATTATCACTTTCAATTGGTGTATCATCCAATTGTAATTCATTAAGGCAAGCAGGCCGCAGTAACACTGGTAAGGTTCCACACTAAATGCCAATGGAAATTGGCTACATGTATCAATTTGTATCAATTTGTTTGTTTACACAAACAAATTATTGACCGGAGTCAATATACTATCTACTGACCCCACCCTATGACGTGTATCCATTCAAATATCAAGGTGATGCAGGCTGTGATGCTCCTGACATCACCCCTTTCATGGTTCGCCCTTGACCGGCCAATCCTGTTTCCCCTGTACCTATCTACGTGTTGGCCAGTCAATTGCGAACCTGCCGGATACCTATGGGTCATAAATCTTTACCTTACCCAGTGCTACCCGCCAAAAGTGACCAAAGTCAACTTACCCCTTATCTCAAACACTAGCGACAGTGTGGGATGGGCGAAAAAGCCAAGAACCAAAGGGCCAATGTAGGTTCAAGCCAAAAATTCCCACCCGGCCCCAAAGCGACCAGAAAATCACACTGTCCACTAGGGAGGGGGTGGAGGGAAAAACTTCTCCACTCCGTCGCTTTCAAAATGGCAGCGCAGCTGCCTCGTGGCCACCCCTTTTAAAGAGGGTGGCCACGCCTCCTAACTCACCTGGATGTCTGAGTCCAGGTGGGGTGGGGGGCCACAAAGAGCGCGGCGGCCATTTTGGCGCCACGCTTTCATTGCAGGTGCACCCCCCAAAGAAAGACTCAGACACCGGTATTGGATTAAAGGCATCGGGCCACTTTTATTGAATAATGCCCTAGTCCGAATTATCACTTTCAATTGGTGTATCATCCAATTGTAATTCATTAAGGCAAGCAGGCCGCAGTAACACTGGTAAGGTTCCATCCAAAATGCCAATGGAAATTGGTACATGTATCTATTTGTATCAATTTGTTTGTTGACACAAACAAATTGTTGACCAGAGTCAATATACTATCTACTGACCCCACCCTATGACGTGTATCCGTTCAATATCAAGGTGATGCAGGCTGTGAAGCTCCTGACATCACCCCTTGCATGGTTCGCCCTTGACCGGCCAATGCTATTTCCCCTGTACCTATCTACGTGTTGGCCAGTCAATTGCTAACCTGCCGGATACCTATGTGTCATAAATCTTTACCTTACCAGTGCTACCCACCACACGGGGAGGCGTCCGTGATGACTCACCCCCCCCCAGACTGTCAGCTCGGTCACCAGGCCTGCTTGCACATCCTCAAGAAAGAGGTTCATACCTCTGGCCGACAGGTGGACCCCATCTCCTGCATATAGATCAAAATCCTGCAAGCCTATCCTAGGATGTCGAATGGCTGTGCCAAAGCCATTATCCACAAGGAACCGGGCAACAGCCCTGTTCACTGACCGTCGAGCGTGGTCCAAACCACGGAGGTCAATGCCTCCCCTGTAACACTGTCTCGGCACGATGTCAGACCATAGCAGCCGCATGTACGGCCATAAGTGATGTAAAAAGGCCAGGTCACTGCACACCGACAATCTTAAGGAAAGGCCAGTGATCTGTGCGAGATCATTGCCACTGAGGTGCAGAATCAGGACATCAGGCGGTCCAGCATCCCTGATGGACATCAGGAATGGCAACAGTTCCCGCCATCTCATGCCGCACATACCATACCATCGCATACGTGCGGCTGCACATAGCCCGAGATGGGGTCCCCACTCTGTCGCCGCAGCATACTGCGCTGCCCAGTGCACAAAACTGTGGCCCACCAGCCATACTGCCACCAGTGTGCGTGGACACACAGGGTCTGTAAAAGAAGGAAAAGGAATTAAGGACATAACTGGCACTCATGCAGTGAGGGGGCGTACATATAAAGAAAAATGCGCGGACCCCCACCTGCCCATGCGACGTATATCAGCCTCAGAGTACCCAAACGCAGCTGCAGTTGAAGCGGCGCTTATCCTGAATGAATGGGTGCCGTATCGAGCCCCTGGGAGGCCAACACTGTGAAGTGCCATACCGGTCACCTTCCAAAACTGGAATTTGGTAAGGGGAGACCCATCCTGGTGGCAGAAAACTGGCCAGGGTGCGTGCCACGCACTGCCAAAAACGCATGTAGGGCACCAACCGGACAGATGTCAGCAATTGTACACCGTAGCAGTCTGACACCACTGCCTACTCCGTGCTGATTGGCCTTTGAGGAGCGAATCCTCAACTGTGCCCACTCCTGGTTGATAAAGACATCGTCGAGTTCCAGTGCCCTACGAGACATGGCCCCTTTTGACAATGGGACCAGCTCACTGATACGGAGCGCTCCAAAGAAACCTACGGTTGTAGCTGCATGAAAGAGAGCCTCCTCATACCTATCATAACACAAGCAATGCCAACCTCGTGCAAGGTGGGTCAGAACTTCTGGTGAAACGGGGTGACGTGTGTCTGGGCGGCGGCCACATTCACGTGTCCACTGTTCTAATACGTGGCGTATGCGGAAGTCATTCACGCAGTCAGTGAAGCCCCGTGCCTTGGCCATAAACGCCAATGCTGAAAGCCTAGTGGCGATGGTGCGAGGGGCTAACCCTAGATCGTGAAGGTAAACTATAAACTGTAAAATCTGGTCGACCGGTATCGGCCACACTTCGGGCAACTGCCTTTGCCCACAAAAGTTCCTAAACTGTAGGAGTGCATGTAGATACGCCTTACACGTGCGAGGTGCCAAAGACATGCCGATTGCCTGGTTCACCTCTCCTCGCCAAATGTCCAGATCTTGGCCGGGAGTGCAGAGGGAAGTTCCTCTGCATCTGGAGCCAAGGCACAGAACCGGGGGATCTGCAGGCGGGATAAAGCGTCAGCAATATCATTATCAATGCCTGGCACATGTCTGGCCCTGAAAAGCACATTAAGGCGCAAGGACCTCAAGACAAATTGGCGAACTAAGGCCATAACTCTGGGGGATTTGGATGTCTGGGCGTTGACAATGTGCACCACTGCAGCATTGTCACACCAAAAGTGAACTACTGAATTAGCCCACCTATCCCCCCAGAGCATTAGGGCCCCCAAGATGGGAAAAAAACTCCAGGAAAGTAAGATGGCGTAAATGATCCGTGCCTTGCCATATCTGAGGCCATTGACCATAGGACCACCTTCCTTCAAAGTAGATCCCATAACCCAGGGAGCCGGAGGCATCCAACCGCACTTGGAAATGCGGGCTGAGCATAAGCTCCGATCTCCAGAAGGAGATGCCATTAAAGTCCTGTAGGAATGTGAGCCAAACCGTAAGGTCTGCCCGTAAACCTCTGGTCAGCCGTACCCTGTGGTGACGTTTTAAAAGGCCCGCAATGGCGTCACACAGATGCCTGGCAAAGGCTCTGCCCGGTGTTACTACCCTACATGTGAAGTTGAGGTGGCTGTGAAGCACCTGCAACTCTCAGAGAGACACCTTACACCTGGCAAGCATTGCCAGAATTGCATCAGAGATCCAAGTCACCTTTTCCATGGGCAACCTGGATGTCTGGGCAACGGTGTCAGTATCAATACCTAAAAAGGTGAGAGTGGTGGCTGGTCCCTCAGAATTTTCAGGTGCTAGGGGAACACCCAGTTCCCGCATAAACACCTGAAAAGTGGCGAGGAGACGAGCACACGTGTCCGTGCCGTGTTCCCCTCCGAACAAAAAATCGTCGAGGTAGTGGGCTACAGACCGGGACTCTGATCTACAAACAAAAGCCCAGTGAAGGAAGGTGCTAAATCGTTTGAAAGCCGAACATGAGATAGAACAGCCAAAAGGCATGGCCTTATCTACATAAAAATTGCCCCGAAAATGAAAACCTAACAGCTCAAAGTTGTCCGGGTGCACTGGCAACAATCGGAATGCCAATTTGATATCACACTTTGCCAGTAGCACCCCTGGGCCACACGAGCTTACCATCTGTAAGGCCTGATCAATGGACGTATACCTGACCGAGCAAAGGTCATCAGGTATCGCATCATTGACCGAAGAGCCCGCAGGGTAAGAAAGGTGGTGAATTAGTCGAAATTCACCCGGGGACTTCTTAGGGACTAAATCCAAAGGTGACACTTTCAAGTTCGGGAATGGTGGGTCAGCAAATGGCCCAGCCACCCTCAGTGCGGTGACCTCCTTGGCTATATATTGAGCAGCAATATCCTCATTACCCCTGAGAGAAAGGAAGTTCGGGGCGTCCTGAGGCCCGCGTACACCCTGAAATGGTATGCGGAAGCCAAACTGAAAACCCTCAAGTAGGTACCTCGCATCATCCCATCTAGGATAAGTGGCCAGCCAACGTTCCAGCACCTGGACATTAATTGGGGAGGGGGCCTTTTTGATGGGTAGCACTGTCAGAGGGAGCTCTGACCACCCCCTGCCCACCCCTTCCTCTGCCTCATGACCCACCAGCCCGTGGGCACGCGGAGGCGGCGTGAGGGCCAGAACAAGAGGGGCACTCGTGCCGGAACTGACACTGACATTTGTTGCACACTCCGCTGGCGGAGAAGCTCCAACACAGCAGGTGGGCTGGAACCCCCTGCCCCGCTGGCTGGCGGGGAGTCTGTGTAGTAGCAGCCTGCTGAACGGCATGGCCACAGTGGTACCGGTCACCCGGTGCTGGCCGCGTGGGGGTCATGTACAGCAGCCACAACTGCTGGCAGGGTTCATCCCACCTCATCTCAGGATGGAGGGCCACTCTCATCCTAAACTCTTCATCATAAGCCAACCATGACAGGCCAGGGAAATCCACTACAGCCCTATAAATATTATCCAGATATTGGACCATCGGGATGGCCAAATCAGGACGTGCCCTCAGGTATACCGCCATATAAATCAGATAGGCCGGTAACCAATTGGCCCATGTGCGAGGTGGCTTACGACGACGGGACAACTCCTTGTCCCTATCGTTCTGCCCCTCCCTCTCCTCCTTGGTGGGTTCACGGTTCAGGAGGGAGAAAATGTCCACATATTCCCCCCGCCAAATCTTCTCCCTCGTGGCCTGGGAGAGATGATCACCCAGTGGCAAGGAATAACCGGCCGTCGGCAGGGCCGCCGTCGGCACGGATTGAATTGGGGGTGCGTGCAGTGGGCCCTGAATAACCCCTGACACATTGGGCATGCCCACAGGGGCAGTCACCCCTGTCATAACCGGGGGGTATTTGGACAACCAAGAATTCACGGGACAGTGTGGATACAACTGCCCTCCTACAGCAACCTGTCGTGGCCATGGCCACTGAACACCCCCCCCCCCAGTAGTGCTAGGTAGTGTCACTGGTGTACTTCATTGACCAGGATACTCACTCGGTGCACCCCCATGGGCCGCCCCCACTGGGGGTTCCGGCCCACGGTGGGCGTCGGAGCTCGCGATGGATATCGAGCTCTGCGTGCCGCTGCACCCCTGCCACACAGGACTGGTCCCCGGCGGAAAGCCCCAAAGTGATGTTCTGGCGGGGAGCTGCGAGGCACCAGCTTGGGCTGGCCTGATGGCCTCAAGCAGCTGAACCCTGCTAGCGGCCCGTTGGACAGTCGTGGCCAATGTGTGGGCCGGAAGTGGAGGGTTTGCAAGCCCACCATCCGGAGGTGGTGGGGTAATGCCCATTGATGCCTCCAGCACAGCAATGCGTGCAAGGAGGGCATCAACGGTCTCGGACCCCCCTTGATAAGGTGGGCCAGATGGGCCGGATGGCCCACTGGGCAATTGTTGTGGGATAAACCCAGCTGGGGATCCCTGGCCCGAATAGGGCCATGCCCAGTAGTCCGGCCCATGAGGGGTCAGAAGAATGGTGGGGCGGAGACCCGCACCAGGCCCAAGTGGGCCACCCTGCATAGCAGGGGTTGTAACCCCAGAGGGGCCGGCGGATGCCTGACCCGCATTGGTGGCAGTGGGAACGCTAACCCCACCACTGCTTGAGGGGGTGCTGCCCAAGCCCTCTAGCCCGGAGGCGGCCCCCGAGATGTTGGGGGTGTGTGTGGGCAGAGCTCTCCCCCTTGGCCGTGGCTTCTGAGCTGGTGCCTTACGCTTGGGAGAAATCACTGAAACCATTTGTCAGGTACAGATTTAATACTGCAGTCTTCTCAAAATATAAACACAAAAGATCCGAAATCCTTTCGATATAGGATTTTTCAGTAATTTCCTCAGGGATCTAAACAACAATTTAAACATAATTACTAATCAATTATATACAATATATACATATATACATGATCTTGGAATAAGGAATTATACATTACCTATGATGTTAAAGTCCAATTTATAATATTATGTATCAATTTTGTCGCGTCCTAGACCTCACTTGTTTATTCTTTTAGTGTCGACGGACGTTAACAACAGTTACTCAAAGAACATTTTTAAAGCTATCCTTTTACACAGCTGATTAATTACAGGAAACAAGTATAATCAATTTCTTGATTAAGCCCAAATGGGTGCAACGTGTTGAACCGGTGAATGAAGAAACTCTCCCTCTGTCTTAAAGCAATATCCACATTAATATGGTGATATGGTTGCTGTTTGATACATTCAAGCACTACAAATTTAAAGTCCTGGTCATTATGATTTACTTCCATAAAATGGCTGACTAACGGTGCGGACAGGTTCTTGTTATGAATTTTAGACCTATGTTCCCCCACCCTAGTTTTTATTTTGCAGGAAGTCACCCCCCACATAACCTAATCCACAGGAACAGATCAATAGGTAAATGCAACTCGAGCTGTTACAATTCGAAAATTGTCTTAAATATAAAACGTAATTGCTGCTGTGGATCGAGACCATTTTGGTCTGCCAGGCTAAAGCACAATGTATACATTGTCCACATCTAAAATGACCCACTATCGATGGTTGCTTGGGTAAGAGACGGGACTCGTGGTCTGTTCTACTCACTATTTGTTGAATTGATCTAGATTTCCTCAATCCTATCCTAGGTGGAGAGGAGCAACCCGGTATATGATTAACGATGTGCCAATGTCTATTAATGATATTCTGTATTTGACCCGACAATGGTGAAAATACAAATGAACAGTGTAATCTATTCTCCGATGTCCTAACAGTGTGTTGAAGCAATCTGTCCCTAGGTACTGCCCTAGCTCTCGCTAGGTTATCCTTAATGATCTTATCCGAATAGCCTTTATGATGTAAATACGAGGAGATAGTACTGCTAGCCCTTTCAAAGTCATTCTCAATGGAAGAGTTCCTTTTAGCTCTTAAGAACAATCCATAAGGCAAATTGTATTTTAAATGATATGGGTGAAATGATTTAAAGTCCAAGTAAGCATTTCTATCCGTAGTTTTTCTATATGGTCTGACCATCACTCTCCGCTCCATAGAAACATAAGTGCTTACATCTAAAAACGGAATTGATTCTGCCCCAAAATTATGAGTAAATTTAAGGTTGTTATTCAAACTGTTTACCCAAGACACAAACTGAGGCGCTATACCCAAATCATCAACAATAAAATAAAGATCATCCAAAAAACGTTTGTAAGTGATAATATGATGAAAAAAAGGGTTATTCTCCTCCTTTAAAATAAATTCCCCTTCAAACCAAATCATGTACAGGTTGGCCAGGGAGGGCGCTACTGAGCTCCCCATGGCCACTCCTTTTACTTGCAGATAAATTATTTTACCATACCTAAAAAAATTGTAATCCAAAACTAAATCAAGAAGTTCCAATAAAAAATGTGTGGGGGGGTGCAGCTCATTACGAGTTTCCAAATGTTGGTATACTATTTCTTTAATGTCGTCCAAGGGCACATTGGTATAAAGCGCCTGGACGTCCATGGTGATAAAGCCCCCACCCCTGGGCACGTGCAAACCTTCTACTTGTGTAATGAAATCTGTCGTGTTTTTAATATATGAGGCAGTATTCAATGTAAATGGACTAAGATGGTAATTCAAAAAACGCGGTGTGGATTCAAGAGCGGATCCAATTGAGGAGACAATAGGTCTTCCTGGCGTGATGCCATCATCAGAACGATCCTTATGAATTTTTGGGAGCAAGTGAAATACAGGCATTTTAGGATTATCATTGTATAAAAAATCCTGGGTAGATTCTGAAATATAACCCATGGCCACCCCTTCAAACAAAATATCTCTAAGGAGATTTAAAATCCTATTAGTGGGATCTTGATCTAATTCCTTGTAGAACTCCTTATTTAATAATTGTTTTTGGGCTCCACTTTCATATTCCGTAATGTCCATAATCACAATGCCCCCTCCCTTATCTGCTTTCTTAACAATGATATCAGGATCCATAGCTAACTCCTCTAGCAACTTCATATCGTTAAGGGAAAGATTGTAACCCCATTTTTCTTAAGTTTTTCACTGTTCTCCAAATCCCGCAGCACAAGCCGGTAGAATACTTCTATTGATGGGTCATTAGAGGGAGGGGAAAAATTAGATTTAGGTCTGAACCTATCTGAATGGTCCGATTCCTTACCCTGAAAAAAACTTTTTAGTCGGAGCAACCGTATTAATTTAAATACATCTAGTAGTAAAAGGGTTATACTTTGGTGTAGGAATGAACCCAAACCCCAAAGAGAGTAGTTCAATAGTCCTTGCTGGAAACAACTTACTAGAAAGATTAAAGACTAGGTCTTCCTCTTGCGTGAGGCTTTTTTTGGAAAAAAAGAAGCAGTACGTGGTTGTTGTCCAGTGGTGGCCAATGAAGTTGCTAATCATGTGAGTGGTGCTCTGCGAGCAGGCGTCGAAGTATCCTCATCATTAGATGTCGATGGGAAATCTGTGTCGGAAGACTCCCCATCCGTAGAAACTAGGGGGTCCTGCCAGGAAACCCTTCGCCCTTTGTTGATAAATTTCCTCCCTTGAAAATGCCATCTATAGACACGTGCTGTAGTGTAATCTCTTATATCTCTCTCAAATTTCTTATTTTTAAACTCAATGAGAGATTCTTGAAAAGCATCCAATTTAGACTTCAATGCATCAAAGTCCGGTGGTGAGCTGGTGGAGTTAGAAGCTACAGCAGATTTAAGGGTGTCTATTTCTTCTGTTAAAGATTCAACTTGTTTATTAGAATAATCTATAATTAATAGAATCAAATCAAAGGACCACTTGTCCATAATGGCCGCCCACTTGTCACAGAAGCTTTTGTCATCATTGAATAATGTCGGTCCCTTCTGGATGCGCAACCATTTTATGGTAGTCAGCCAAAAAGGCAGAGTGGAGTATGAATCTCAATTTCTTTTATTCTAGCACCTCAATGGTGGCTAAATCATCATTTTGAACCAGAAGTTTGTCTATAAGAAGTAATATTCTGTGGAATCCTGTCCCTGTCTGCTGAGGAAAAAGTAAAACCAAGATCGGAAGCCATATCCCAAACGCTGAAGCAAACAAATGTGGGGGACAAACGTAGTACTAGAGAAATCACTGGAACCGTTTGTCAGGTACAGATTTAATACTGCAGTCTTCTCAAAATATAAACACAAAAGATCCGAAATCCTTTCGATATAGGATTTTTCAGTAATTTCCTCAGGGATCTAAACAACAATTTAAATATAATTACTAATCAATTATATACGAAATATACATATATACATGATCTTGGAATAAGGAATTATACATTACCTATGATTATGAGTAAATTTAAGGTTGTTATTCAAACTGTTTACCCAAGACACAAACTGAGGCGCTATACCCAAATCATCAACAATAAAATAAAGATCATCCAAAAAACGTTTGTAAGTGATAATATGATGAAAAAAGGGTTATTCTCCTCCTTTAAAATAAATTCCCCTTCAAACCAAATCATGTACAGGTTGGCCAGGGAGGGCGCTACTGAGCTCCCCATGGCCACTCCTTTTACTTGCAGATAAATAATTTTACCATACCTAAAAATAAATAATTCGAAGCCGGGGAGAAAGCGGCGGAGCGAACTTCTCTGCTCCGTCGCTTCCAAAATGGCAGTGCAGCTGCCTCATGGCCACCCCTTTTAAAGAGGGTGGCCACGCCCCCTAACTCACCCAGATGTCTGAGTCCGGGTGGGGATGGGGGCCGCAAAGAGCGGGGCGGCCATTTTTGGCGCCACGCTTTCATTCTCTTATTATTCTTGGTTAGGGTACCCTATGATGCTTTAGATTAGTATGATATAAGAGATATGACAGAATAATGTGCATGTGTATCAAATTTTACTTCAATCTCCAGATGGTTTTCTAGCACTCTAATTTAATTTAATTTAATTTAATAGTCATATTTATATATGCCGCCCACTCAGGCAGAACCCGACTCAGGGGGGCATTACAACAAGTTCTAAAAACACATAAAAACACTTTAAAAGACCCACATCCCACCCACTTTAAAAGACCCATATCCCACCCACCCATCCCACCCACTATAAAAAGAAGAAGAAGAGAGAGTTCTTAATTGTTTACATAAGCCAGCAGGTGAGGACCGTGTTCCCATTCGGGCCCCACACCTGCCCTGCCAGCCAGGTCTTCAATCCTTTCCTGAAGGGCAGCAATTCTCTTTGAAGTCTTAGATCTGTTGGCAGGAGGTTCCAGAGAGTTGGTGCGGACACGGAGAAGGCCCTCCTTCGGGTGCTGGATAGATGTGCACCCCTAACTGATGGCACTATTAGAGAGCCCCTCCGGTCCGCTCTGGTTGGACGGGCAGACACTCTTGGGACGATGCGGTCTCTAAGGTATCCTGGCCCACTGCCATATAGGGCTTTAAAGGTCAAAACCAGCACCTTGAATTGCACCCGGAGACAAACTGGTAACCAGTGCAGCTCCCGAAGTAGCGGTGAGGCATGGGCATATGGCCCACATCCCATCACCACCTGGGCTGCCGCATTCTGGACCAGCTGCAGCCTCCGAATGGTCGTCAAGGGCAGCCCCATCTAGATCAGGAGTTCCCAACCTGCAGCCCATGGGCCAGCTCCGGCCCCCAACACCATCCCATCCAGCCCATCACTGTCTCTGCCGCACCCGGAAGTGGAAGCAGGCACATTTACACCAGATGTAAAACATGCCCGCACATGCACAAACATGCCTGTGGCTGTTGTAAACACAGAAGTGGGCACCCGTTTCTGCTTCCAGGGGGCATGGTCCAGCCTGCTCAGCTGTCCAGGGGTGTGGTGAGGCCCACCACATAAAAAGGTTGCCCACCCCTGCTCTAGAGGGTACTAAAACAATGACTGAAGACCTAGTATTACAATTGCTATGGGAGAAATTTCTCATTTTCATAGATGGTGAGGTGTCACTGACATCAATGGGCTTTGTTTAAGGATGAAGCTAAACGTATGCACATGTATGATCAGCTCCTAGAAGCATAACACTAGGGCCTGCACTTGAAGAATAATTCTAAGACTCTGCCATCTATGGAGGAAAACCCATTAGTCTATTTCTCTGGTTGGCTATATTTTCTTGGTATTATTTATTAGATGCCTTTAAAACTGAGCAAAGTAGGACTTTATAAACAGTAGCTGATTGAACATAATATATTATTGGTGAATTTGACTTTTTAAAAAGCCCAACAGGGGCTGATTTAATACACCCTCTCCCCAATGGAATACGACAGAAGTGTCAAGATGCAAGCCATTGCTACAAAATTTAATTTGAGAAGCTCTTTAAAAAAAAAAGAAACATCTATTCTGTCATATTATTCATTTGGTGTATGATGGGTTGGTCTGTACTTACATAGCTAATGTACCTTCTTGACTCATAAAGCTTTTAATGCATTTTAAATGCTCAAGACTTTCAGTGTGAGAAGAAAACACAAAGTCTCACAATCTGTTACAAAATCAGGATGGGAAGAAAATGTAGCAGTGGTGGTGGAGAGATTTAGAGAAATGTAATGAAATTGGAACAGAGAGATTTGCACTACCTACATGTACAAGGACAAGATTTCTCTATAACAGAGACAGAAAGAGAAACCTGAAACCTTCCAATTGTTTTGATGGACCAGCTTTCATCTGCCCTAGCTAGTGTCATTATCAATCAAGGATGATGAGAGCTGGAATTCTAGACCTCCAACATCTGGACAGCCACATCTCATAACTGTCAAGTATCCTGGATTGGCCTGGATTTCCCGTATTTCTGCGCCGCTTCCTCCCTTTTCCCGCCGCCATCCCATCATTTGACCGGCAGAGAGTGTAGTCACTGCGCATGCGCATATGCACAGAACCCTTCTGCATATGCACAGAACCCTTTTGTGCATGCACAGAAAAGTTTTGCGCATGCACAGAAGGGTTCTGTGCAGGTCCCGTATTTTCCGGAGCCGTGCTTGACGGGTATGCCACATCTGTATAATAGAATAGGCCCATATTTTCATGATATGGCTGCTATTGAAAACTGAATACTTAATCTTGGAACAATTTAGCAGGAGAATCCACAAAGTTCTCAATATTAGTCTCATGAAGAGGTCATAATATTTCCCACCAAAGGAGAAATTTATAACTTTCAGATATAACTTTCAGGCATGGTTGAAAGAGAGCTCCAAAATGAAAGAAGAGAAGAAAAGAGGTGTGGCTTTAAAAGTGTTCATTACCCAAATTTCAAAGGAGTACTGCCAGCCAGTGAGCTCGAACTCTGAAATCGGACCTTTTGTTAATGGTAGAAGCTGATGACTTTGGTAAGGACTGCTGATTTTGGAGTGGGTTGCAATAGCCAGCGGGGAGGGTGACGTGTTGTGGAAAGGTGAAGATGCTAGGAGACGCGGAGACGCGGAGGGTCATCATCAGCCGAGAGGGGTGTCCGGAAAAGTGTACGAGCCACAGAGATACAAAGTTACAGATTTATAGAGTCACAGTCAAGTGAAACAGTGTTTGAATGATTTGTAGCGGTAAAAGAAAAGGTGGAAGAAGAGGCGAAGAAGGGGTGCCGTAGATGATTAAATGTTTAAACAATCAAGGAGTATAAAGAGATTTGATTTGAACAATTGAAATTTTGGAACTGGTGGAGTTTGTTACTGTTTGAACTATGAAAAAATCTGCGGTCGGACTGAGAAGAGCATGAAGAGTATGAAGATAGATTAAAGACATTGTAAGGAGTGGTTGGGAAAAGGGGAAGAGGCAATACTACAAATTGGTTTTGGGTTTGAAAATTCTTGAATTTCGGTTTAATTTGTGGTGGTGAATTTGCAATAGGAAATCTCTCAAATGTGTTAAGGTCTAGTGGTTATATAGGGAATTACAAAGCAATTGATATTATTATATATCTTGCCTTGAGAAGGAATTGCTGGTCCTTATTAAGATTATTAAGATTGTAGTAAGAGACACTTCAATAATATTTAGGGTAACCATAAATATCTGTTTCTCAGATTACGAATAGGATAACAGAAGGGTATTGATTTAGTGGGGTATAAGTTAAATTAGTAAATTTCCAAAGAAATGTGGTAATTAAGTTTTCTAATCTGGATGTGAAGCTAAGAATTATGAAGTACATAAGATTGCATGGTAAAGAGGCACTGAAACTTGAATCAGGAAATGTGGAGGTATACCAGGACATTCCTAAAGAAGAAAGGCAATGGAGAGCTAAAGTAAAACCGATTACCAGCTTTTTGTCTGCAAAAGGGCTGAAATATAATTGGCAACCACCCCAGAAGCTAAGATTTTTTTTTATGCAGAGAAAACCTCAGTTGTAAATAAACAAATGGATAGCTTGGACATTGCAGGCGCACCCCCCAATAAAGGACTCAGACACAAATGAAAGTGGATAACGGCATTGGGCCACATTTATTGATTCATGCCCTAGTCCGAATTATAAATTTCTATTGGTAATTGACCAATCATAATTCTTAAGGCAAGCAGGCCGAAGTAACACTGGTAAGGTACCACCCAAAATTGCCAACGGCAATTGTTACAATGTATCTATTTGTATCAATTTGTTTGTTGACAACAAACAAATTGTTGACCGTAGTCAATATCTAACTAATGACCCCACCCTCTGACGTGTATCCGTAAAATCAGGGGGTGATGCATGCTGTCTAGCTGTAGCCATCACCCCATCGCCTGGTTCGTCGTTGACCGGACAACGTTTAAACAACTTATGCCTATCTAGTGTTGTCCAGTCAATTGCGAACCTGCCGGATACCTGTGGGTCATAAATGTTTACCTTACCAGTGCTACCCACCCATGTGACCAAAGTCAACAGCAGCACAGAACAAAAACCCCTATATCAAACCATAGCAACAGTGTGGGATGGGCAAAAAAGCCAGGACTCAAGGGCCAATTGCGAGTCCCAGCCAAAAATTCCCACCCGGCCCTGAAGCGACCAAGAAATCACACTGTTAACCAGGGAGGGGGTGGAGGGGAAAAACTTCTCCGCTCCGTCGCTTCGCAAAATGGCAGCTGGGCTGCCTCATGGCCAGCCCTTTTATTAGGGTGCTGGCCACGCCCCCTAACTACCCGGATGCCTTCGCCCGGTGGGGGGGGGGGCGCAAAGAGCGCGGCGGCCATTTTGGCGCCACGCTTGCATTGCAGGCGCACCCCCCAATAAAGGACTCAGACACAAATGAAAGTGGATAACGGCATTGGGCCACATTTATTGATTCATGCCCTAGTCCGAATTATAAATTTCTATTGGTAATTGACCAATCATAATTCTTAAGGCAAGCAGGCCGAAGTAACACTGGTAAGGTACCACCCAAAATTGCCAACGGCAATTGTTACAATGTATCTATTTGTATCAATTTGTTTGTTGACAACAAACAAATTGTTGACCGTAGTCAATATCTAACTAATGACCCCACCCTCTGACGTGTATCCGTAAAATCAGGGGGTGATGCATGCTGTCTAGCTGTAGCCATCACCCCATCGCCTGGTTTGTCGTTGACCGGACAACGTTTAAACAATTTATGCCTATCTAGTGTTGTCCAGTCAATTGCGAACCTGCCGGATACCTGTGGGTCATAAATGTTTACCTTACCAGTGCTACCCACCACATGGGGAGGCTTCCCAAAAGGCTCACCGCCCCCCCCCCCCAGACCGTCAGCTCGGTCAACAGGCCTGCTCGCCAGTCTACTAACAAGAGGTCCATACCTCCCTGCGACAGATGGGCCCCATCCCCTGAATAAAGCTCATAATTTTGCAGACTGATGGTGGGGAGGCGAATGACGCATCCCCAACCCTTGTCAAAAAGGAACCGGGCAATAGCCCTGGAGCGACGAGCCCGGTCAAGCGCCTGGAGGCCAAACGCTCCCCTGTAAGCGTACTGCGGTATCATGTCCGACCAAATGAGGGGTGTGGCAGGCCACACATAATGTGCGTAGGCCAGGTGACTGCAAATCGCAAGCTTCCGCGATAGGCCAGTGACCTGTCTGAAACCATTGCCCCCAAGGTGAATAACCAGGACATCAGGCGAGTCAGCATCCCTGATGTAGAAAAGGAATGGCAACAGTTCCCGCCATAACATGCCGCGCTTACCACACCACCTGAGACGTGCGGGTGCACCCAGTCCCAGTCGGGGTCCCACTCTGTCGCCGCAGCGTAACGCGCTGCCCTGTGCAGCGTAACGCGCTGCCCTGTGCAGCGTAACGCGCTGCCCTGTGCACGTGGCAACGGCCCACCAGCCATACTGTCACCGGCGTAAAACGACACCCAGGGTCTGTCAAGGAAAAAAGGGGGGGGTGAGAAACATTGCAGTGACTAAACTGGTACTCACGGTTGAAGAGGGTGAACACAAAAACTGAAAACAATGTGATCCCCACCTTCCCATGCGGCGTATTTCAGCCCCAGAGTACCCAAAAGCAGCTGCAGTAGAAACCGCCCCCATCCTGCAGGAAGGGACACCGAAACAAGCCCCCGGGAGGCCCCCACTGGCTAGGGCTTTCCCATTCACCTTCCAAACTGAAATTTAGTGAGGGGAGACCCACCCTGGTGACAGAAAAACGGGCCATGGTGCGTGCCACACAGTGCAAGAAACTCCTGTAGGGCACCAACCGGACAGATGTCTTCCAAGGAACATCGTAGCAGTATTACTCAACTGCCTACGCCGTGCTGATCTGTTTTAGAGGAGCGTATCCTCAACTGAGCCCAATCATTGCAAACATAGACATCTTCGAGTTCCAGTGCCCTACGACTTGCATCCGCCTTAGACAGCATCACAAGCTCGCTGATGCGGAGCGCTCCAAAAAAGGCCACCCATGTAGCCACATGAAACAGGGCTGCCTCATACCTATCGAAACATAGGTCATGCCAGCCCCGTGCCAGTTGGGTAAGAACCCCAGGGGAAATTGGGTGGCGGTCGTCCAGGCTACGCCCACGTTCCCGCACCCACCCCTCCAAAACGTGTCTCACACGGAAGTCAGTGGTACTATCCGCATGACCTCCCACCTTGGCCATAAAAGCCAGCGCTGACAGCCTGGATGCTATGGTGCGGGGTGCAAGGCCCTGGGCATTCAGGTAAACCATGAAACGGAGGATGTGGGCCACCGGGTTCGGCCAGGTATCTGGCAGCTGAAATTGTGTACAAAATGTCTGACAAGAAACTAATGCATGGTGATACGCCTTACGCGTGCGTGGCGCCAGCGACATGCCGATCGCCCGGTTCACCTCTCCTTGCTAAAGGTCCATATCTCTTCCGGGAGTGGCGAGGGAAATTCCTCCGCATCCGGGGCCAAGGCGCGGAACCGGGAGATCTGCAGGCGGGACAAAGCGTCAGCAATATCGTTATTGACCCCCGGGACATGCCTGGCCCTGAACAGTACATTGAGGCGCAGGCTGCGCAATATAAACTGGCGCACCAGGTCCATGACCCTGGGAGATTTAGAAGTCTGTGAGTTGACAATGTGGACAACGGTCGCATTGCCACACCAGAAATGCACCACCGAGTTGGCCCACTCCTCACCCCATAGCATCAAAGCCCCCATTATGGGAAAATTTTCCAAATATGTGAGATCTCTCAGGCGACCCGTGCCTGACCAGGCTGGTGGCCACCCACCATAGGCCCACTTCCCATTGAAGTACATCCCATAACCCAGGGATCCAGAGGCATCAGACTGTATCTGAAAGCGAGGCGAAGCCAGGAGGTCAGACCTCCAAAATGAGACCCCATTGAACTCCCTCAAGAACTGGAGCCATATGTGCATATCTGCCCCGATGCCCCGTGTCAGTCTCACCCTGTGATGGGGCCTGGATAAGCCTGTCATGGCGTCGCACAAGCGCCGAGCAAATGCCCTGCCAGGTGCGACCGCCCTGCAAGCGAAGTTAAGGTGGCCATGTAGCACCTGCAATTCCCGAAGGGATGCCTTGCGCTTAGCCAGCAATCCCGAAATGAGGGCCACTATCCTGGACACCCTTTCCCCTGGCAACCTAGACGTCTGCGCTACTGTGTCAATCTCCACCCCCAGGAACACTAGCTTAGTAGATGGGCCTTCGGTCTTTTCGGGCGCCAAAGGGACACCAAGTTCCTCCATTAGCGTCTGAAATGTGTTGAGGAGACGTGTGCATGTGTCCCAGCCCCGTTCACCCCCGGACAAAAAGTCATCCAGGTAATGGGCTACAGACCGAGACCCTGACCTGCGTACAAATGCCCACTGTAGGAATGTACTGAAACGCTCGAAGGCCGAGCAGGATATGGAACAGCCGAAAGGCATGGCTTTGTCAAAATAATATTCCCCCGGAATTTGAAACCCAGCAACTCAAAGTCACCCGGGTGCACCGGCAGGAGACGGAAAGCCGACTTGATGTCGCATTTAGCTGACAGTGCACCCGGGCCACATGAGCGCACCATGCGCAATGCCTGATCAAAGGATGCATACCCGACAGAGCAAAGGTTATCAGGAATAGCATCACTGACCGACCGGCCGGCTGGGTAGGACAAGTGACGAATCAGGCGGAAATCGCCCGGGGACTTCTTGGGCACTAGTCCCAGTGGGGATACTTTAAGGTTGGGAAACGGGGGTGCAGGAAAAGGGCCAGCGACCCTGCCCGCATCAACCTCCTTATTAATGCTGGCGGCAGCCACCTCCTCCCTTCCCCTGAGTGACAAAAGGTTGGGTGCGTCTTGAGGGGACCTATCCCCCGTGAAAGGAATACGAAACCTCAGTTGAAAACCATGAAGCAGGTAATCTGGGTCTGCCCTCTTCGGGTACAATGCGAGCCAACGCTCCAGCATGTCCACATTAATTGGGGAGGGGGCCTTGCGGTGGACCTGCTCCCTCAGCGGCGGTCCTACCTGCCCCCTGCCCACCCCTATCCCCGCCCCGAAGTCCTCCCGGCCTGGGACAGGCGGAGGCAGCATGGGGGCCAGAACAAGAGGGACACTCATGCCTGTACTTGCAATTTTTCCTGTTGCAGGAACCATTGGACGAGAAGGTCCAGCACAGCAGGTGGGCTGGAACCCCCTGCCCCACCACCTGGTGGGGTACCTGTACTGGGGCCGCTCGTTGGACCGCATGTCCACAATGGTATCTCTCCCCAGGCGCCGGGCGCGTGGGGGTCATATACAGAAGCCACAGCTTCTGGCAGGGCTCGTCCCACCTCATCTCTGGGTGCAGTGGAAACTTCATACGGAATTCCTCGTCGTAAGCCAGCCACGACGGACCCGGGAAGTCGACCATTGCCCGGTAAATGTTGTCCAAATACTGTACCATCGGGATGGCCAGATCCGGCCTGGCCCTGAGGTAAACAGCCATGTAAATTAGGTATGCTGGCAACCAATTTGCCCACGTACGTGGCGGCTTACGACGACGTGCCTGCTCCTTATCCTTCTCGTCCTGCCCTTCCCTCTCCTCCTTGGTAGGCTCCCTGTTAAGAAGGGAGAAGATGTCCACATACTCACCCCTCCAAATCTTTCCCTTAGTGGACTGGGCCAGATGGTCCCCTAGGGGCAAGGAATACCCTGCTGTCGGCAATGCCGACACCGGCACAGAGGGAACTGCGGGCAAAGCAAAGGGGGCCTGAACCAACCCGGACACCCCCAACACATTCCCTACCGCATAGGGGGCGCCACCCCAACCCGGGCCCCGGGTCAGGGATGAAGTCGCCGGGTGGGCCGGAGGCGGCTGCACCGCTGCACCACCCATGCGAGGCCATGGCCACTGAAATGCCCCCCCCCCAGGGAAGTCAGTTGTGTGGGTGCACTAGCTTGAACTGCATACTCACCCGATGCACCCCCACGGGCCGCCCCCACCGGGGGTTCCGGCCCGCTGGGGGCGTCGGAGCTCACGACCGAAGCTGAGCTCGTCGACGGGGCCAGATCAGCACAAGTCTGCTGCACCTGCTGAGTGGGGAGCTGCGAGGCAGTGGCCGCCACCAGCCCGCGCGCCTCAAGCAGCTCGACCCGACCCGCCGCCTGCCGCTGCCCGGCAGCCAAAGGATCAACCTGGAAACCGAAAGGCGCCCCCGCTTGGTTGGCCCCTGCCAGGGATGCATCGAGGGCCGCTACGCGGGCCAGAAGGGCCTCCACGTTAAGATAGCCCCCAGCCCCGACAGGGGGCAAAGGGCCAGGCGGCCCACAAGTAACGGGCACCTGTCCAGGTCCCTGGGCCCCAGGGGCCAGATACGGCCAAGAGCCCCTGCTCGGCCCTTGAGGGGCCGTGGGCATGCCCTGCCACGGCAGGGAACCCAACCACCCCCCCATGGCTCGCTCCCCCCGTGGGGAACTGTGCACCCGGGAAAGAAGGCCCAGCCGCCCGGGGCAGTGGTCATCGTTTGCGGGCCAAGGGCCGAGGCCCCAGCCGGGTCAACCTGCGCGCGCCGCGCATTGGGCCAAGGGGCCACCGATCCCATCCCACCGGTCCCGGTGGGCTCCGCCAAAGGTGGCTGCTGCGCGAGCGCAGCCGCGGTCCTCTGACCCGGCTGATGCCTCCGCGCAGATCGAGCCACGTTCGCAGCTGCCTTCTTCTTAGAGGGCATAGCTGGCCTAGCTGGAAGCTAAAGGAAGGAAAAGCTGCACCGAAAAGGCTTCCCCTGAAGAACACGAGCGACGGAGGTAAGAGGGAAAAACTTCTCCGCTCCGTCGCTTCGCAAAATGGCAGCTCGGCTGCCTCATGGCCAGCCCTTTTATTAGGGTGCTGGCCACGCCCCTAACTACCCGGATGCCTTCGTCCGGTGGGGGGTGCCCGCAAAGAGCGCGGCGGCCATTTTGGCACCACGCTTGCATTCTAGAATCATGCGGTTTAATAAAAGAGGGAATGGTTGAATGGGATAAATTAAAGGAAGAATTAACAAGATCAGGGGGACGTTGTCCAAAGTAGCTCATATTATCAGTCACAAACTGCTCCTAAACTCTCAAGTTCGAAGACTAACTCAATATCAATGGGTTTTATTCATTTCTTTTCGCTCTCTCTTTTCCTTTTAACCTAATAATGAATTCAGCCCAGTAACTAAAAAGTTTTAGTTTAAAATTAGGTATTTTGAAGGACAAAGGGTTGAAATGGCACGAAACTCCTAGTAAACAAGTAGTGTAGTTGGAACAGGTTCTGTTCATCTAATTCTCACTCAAGGGGGTGAGAAAGTTTCAGCAAGGAAGCTCGAACCCTCTCAAACTTCTACATTTGAAGGCGGTTGCTCATGGGGCAACTGAGAGGCAGGTTCTTTGTTTATTTGTTAGTTGTTTGTTGTTGTCTTTTGTTGTCAAAATAGGTGGGTGGAGGGAAGGTAAGGGTGTCAATCCACAGTTAATGTATAGTGATATTGTTGTCCGACCGTCAGTTGTAAAGTTAAGTTTATAATTCTATATTACTTATTCACACAAAAATTACTCATGTCAAGTACAATAAAGATAATATCATGGAATGTGAAAGGTTTGGGAACGGTGATAAAGAGAAAGAGAATTGAGAATGCATTAAAAAAGGAGATGCCCGATATTCTATTCTTACAGGAAACACATCAAAAAATGGATAAAGTGAATAATCTTTACTTGGGGTGGATGGAAGTATATGAAAAATCATTTGGATCGTCGAAAGCAAGGGGTGTAGCTATCCTCATCTCCAAAAAAATTAAATTTTTCAATAACAAAAGTAGTAAAGGACGAAGAGGGGAGATTTTTGTTACTAAAGGGAAAGATTGGGGAAGAGGAAATAGTATTGGTTAATATTTATGTTCCAAACCAAAAACAAGAGGAATATTTAGAAAAAATAAGGATAATTTTGCAAAATGAGGATATACAGAACTTGATAATAGGAGGAGACTTTAATTTGACTGCATCAGCATTAGATACGTCTATAAAAATTAATGCAGGAAAGAAAGTTAAAAAATCAGGATTAGAAAATTGGATAGAGAGTTTAGGGATTAATGATACATGGAGGATCTTAAGAGGAACTGAACAAGCTTACACTTTTTTTCTCAAATGCACAAAACATACTTGAGAATCAATTACCTGATGGTTTCAAGCAATTTGGCAGGACGGCTGTAGGATACAGAAATTGGAATAATCAGGGAATCAGATCATGGAATACTCAAGTTGGAATTGTTGTTTAATAGGGATAATAATAAACAAAGGAAATGGAGGTTTGATACATATTTAATCAAGAATAAGAAGATATTAAACAAGTTAAAATCAAAATGGCAAGAAGACTGGATGTTAAATGACACAGGAGAGGTAGAGATGCACACACTTTGGGATGCTATGAAAGCAGTGTTTCGTGGGGATTGCATTAAAGAAATAATAATGTTGAATAAGCAAAAGAAGTTAAAAATGCAAAATATAGAAAAAGAGATAAAATGTTTAGAAAAAGAACTTGCTAAGGGTCAGAAGGAAGAAGTATATCAGAGACTAGTGAAGTTGAGAAGTGAGCTTTTAGGACAGGATATGGAGAAAGTTAAAAGGGAACTGATTTATTTGAATAGAGATAATTTCGAATTTAGTAATAAAAGTCTTAAAAGACTTTCAAAAGCAGTCAGAGACAAGAAAGTGAGGAGGGAAATAAAGGTATTAGTAGATGACAAGGGTAATCATATGGTAAAAACGGAGGAGAAATTTAGAATAGTAGAACAATTCTTTAGTGAGTTATACACAGGAAAACCTATAGACATGGAGGAATTGAAAAGGCAATTAGAAATAGAGACTATGTTAAAAATACAGGATGATCATAAACAAATAATGGAGGAAAGAAGTTACTGAGAAAGAAATAAAGGAGGCTAT
Organism: Bradypodion ventrale; assembly: GCA_035047345.1. NCBI lineage: Eukaryota > Metazoa > Chordata > Lepidosauria > Squamata > Chamaeleonidae > Bradypodion > Bradypodion ventrale. The sequence goes on from JAWDJE010000007.1 coordinate 892,321, forward strand.
AATGAAGCTTAAACTAGGGAAATCTCCGGGTGAAGACGGGTATACGACTGACTTTTATAAGGCCTTTCAAGAAATTATTACTCCAAAGTTATGCATTTTATATAATTCAAAATTAGATGGAGGAAAGGTCCCAGATTCCTGGAATAAATCAATAATTGTATTAATCCCAAAGCCAAACAAGGATCCAGAAATAATTGATCATTATAGGCCGATCTCACTCCTAAATCAGGACGCCAAATTATTTACAGCCGTGATGGCTAATATACTGAGTACGTTTTTAGGAAAATATATTCAGAGAGATCAGGTAGGATTTCTCAAAGGACGTCAGCTAGGAGAACACATAGTAAGAATAATTAACATACTTGAAATAGTGAAAAGGAAAAGAACAAAACTATGTATTCTCTCACTTGATCTATTCAAGGCATTTGACTCAATACAGTGGCAAACATTACAAACTATAGTACAGAGAATGGGTTTTGGAGATAAATTTTTACATGTATTCAATCAATTATACAGCAAATCGCAAACAGTTATAAAAGTAAATGATGGATTCACTAAAAAGATTGAGATTACGGCAGGAACAAGACAAGGGTGTCCACTCTCCCCGTTATTATTTGTCTTATCTATGGAATTATTAGCTAATGTTATCAGAAGGGATAAGGACATTCAGGGTTTAAATGGTCAAAAAATTAGTATGTATGCCGATGACACGTTACTTGTATTAAAAAATGCTAAAAACACAATTGGTAAAGTTCAAGAACATCTATACAGGTTTGAAAAAAAATAACTGGCCTAAGAATTAATTGGAAAAAGACTGAAGCGATAGCTTGTAATTATAATGAAAAGGACAAGGAAGAGATTTAAAAAGTTATAAAATAGACATAAAGAAAAGTTTGAAGTATTTGGGCATATATATAACAGGGAATATTAAGGAGCTCCATAAGTTAAACATAGACAAACTAAGGCAAGATTTAAAATCAAACATAGCTAAACTTAATAAATTAAAAGTGTCCTGGTTTGCTAGAGTGAGTCTGGGGCGAATGAAAATTTTATCAAAATTAAATTTTGTTATAGGTAACCTTCCTCTTAAGATAAATAATAAACAATTAAAGGAATGGCAAAAAATGTTAAACAAGTTTTGTGTCGGAGGAAGGAAACCAAGGATAATGAAATCGTTATGGTACCAAAGTCAGGAGGACGGTGGGCTGGGTATCCCCAACATAACAAATTATTACAAAGCATTTAAATTAAATAGAATTGTAAATTTGTTAGTACAGAATAAGGATGAATTAGAAGATATAAATCAGATTGAATATAAAAATATATAATGGCAGTTTATTCTTAGAAATGCAAGTTAAGAAAATACAATTAAAAACTAAGACACTAAGAGAATTATATCAATTTTGGAAGGGAATAAAAGAAGAACTAGTTAGAGGAGATTCTCCAATATTAGAAGTGACAGATTTTGCAGATTGTCCATTAAATGAGATGAAGGATATGAAAAAGAAATTAAGGTTGAACAACTTAATACAAATTAATGAGTGGATTTGAAAGGGGTCTACATCCTAAATGAGGGAAGAAATTTATCAAAAGTTAGAGTTAAATTGGTTTAAAAAAAATTCGGCTTGAAAAATGGGATAGCAAAATAAGAAAGAAGGGACAGAAAATTAGAGAGGTATCAAAGTTTGAAGAATTGATATACAGTATAAGAAAGGGGATTGTAGTTAAGAGTGGGTTGGTAAGTAAATTATATAAAATAATAAACAAAAAGGAAGATCCACAAAGATTAATAAAGAACGGATGGGAAGAAGAATTAAATATAAAGATAAGTGAACAGGCATGGAAAGGAGGATGGAACCAAAGAATAATGAATCAGTTATCAATAAGGGAAAGGGAACACAACTTTAAATTAATTTGGAAGTGGTATTTGACCCCGGTTATTTTACAACATATGGATAAAGCAAGATCAAATAAGTGCTGGAGATGCAATAGAGATTTAGGTACCTATGTTCACATGTGGTGGGACTGTGAATATACACAGACCTATTGGAAGATGGTAGAACAGGAAATAAATAACATCTTTAATAAAAACATAGTATTGAACCCTAAAATTGCTCTGCTGGGACAGTTAGAAGATATAAATATTGATAATAATGAAAAGGAGTTGCTATCCATTCTGCTCATCGCAACAAGGCAGATAATTGCTTTAGAATGGAAGAATAAAATAAATAAATGCAGAGAAAGATGGTTTAAACAAATATGGTGGTTGGCGTTAAATGACAAACTAACATCAGAAATGAAAGTAGAAAGAGGAGAGGTTAAGAGTAACCTTTTCTGGAAAATTTGGAGACCATGGGTAGTGTATGGTATGTCAAGTAAAGATGGAATAAAACCTGTACAAGAAGAATATGAATTTTGGGCGGATTTATAAATTTATAAATAATAATTGAGTGACAAGGGTAGTTATTTTTTTATTTTGTATAGGGTTGGGCGTGGGATGTTGGGTGGTGGGGGTGTTATGTTGTATGTATTGTATGTAATGTTATTTTGTTGGATGTATGTATTGTAAAGTAATTAATAAAATTTATTAAAAAAAGATATTTAATTATTAATTGACAGGCCTAAGGTATGATCTGGAGGAATGATCTGCAACAGGCTTCCATCCTTATACTCACATAGAACTCAGTGGAACTTTTTTCAAATACAGAATACATATCTGAGATTGTTCTGGGGAATCTTACTGAAATTTAACAGGTTTGGTTATGGTTAGTGGCTAGTTTAGACACAAGCTGGATGGAAAGCTGGTTATCTAAAGGGTCTGAGTGGACCAGAGGTAGCTTTAAGGCAAGATCTACTTAAAATGTATCTATATCTTTATAGTACCAGCTCCTGCCAACCTAGTAGTTTGAAAGCAAGAAATTGCAAGTAGATAAATAGGGACCACTTTGGTGGGAAGGTAAACAGTGTTCCGTGCACTCTGGTGTGCCACATGACCATGGAAATGTCTGCAGAAGCAGACAGCACTGGCTCTTCGGCTTTGAAACAGAGATGAGCACTGAACCCTAAAGTCAGATATGACTGGTTTTTGAGCAAGGGAAACCTTTACCTTTACCTATATAGTAATAAAGAAAAAGTGAACTAATATACTATAACTGTGTAAAATGAATGAAAGTGAATTTTAGGGAGAGGAAAACAGAAAGAACAATGGCTACAGGTACAAGTAAAATATATGTAAACGTCATATATGAATTAATATACAAGATAAGGTCATTATATGCACATATTATTAATCGGTGAACATGCTGCCTTTTAATATATATTAAATCATCCTAGGGATAACATTAAACTGTAGTAAAGCATTAGATAATATGCAGAAACTGTAATAGAAACACACATACACACACACACACACAGAGCAAATAAAGGTGGTAAAAAAATCCTAACCACAGGTAAAAAACTGCTGGGAATGCCATGTACATCACTTTGTAGTCCATAGGAAAAAAAATGTGGACCAGAATCCTGTTGATGACTTATATATGCATAATTTAATTACATAACTCACTGTGCATATTTCCACTTATTGAGAAGGCATTATTAGTCATGTGCATCTTGTGCAATTGGGCAGGCATCTCATAACATGGCCACAGACTTGCATGTTCAGATGCCTGCTTGGAGTTTGGCCAGGTGTGAATACACAGCCCAATCTCCCCCTTACACCTTGGTTGAAATTAAAATTGCTCTTTGTTCACAACTGGTCTGCTGTGAAATTTCAGCAGAGGCTGGTGAAAAAAAGGTGGTGGTGGTCATGGTGATGGTTGCAGGGTGGATTGGTATATGCAGTTCTCCCTGTGTTGTTGTTCTTTGCTGTGCGGGAAACATGCTATGTGGGCCAGTTGTAGAATCAATGGTTTGCATGCCCTAGGAAAATGTTTTTTTTTAAGGAATGGGGAAAATTGTTTCCTGCATTTTCTGTTTCAGATGTGGAGACAAAGCTGTGAGGTATTGCCATTTGCCTGTACCTGAAGGCATGATTTGTCATCCATTTGCTTTGCCCCATTGCTGTTCCCTTGAGTCACAATCTGCTGATTCTTGTGGAAGTCAATGGGGCTTGTGGAAGCAGATGTCTGGAGGCAAGGTTTTCTTTTAGCTTCTGAAAGCCTGTGTTGTTTCCTTGTGCCTTGTTGTCTAATTTAAGACATGCTGAGCTGCGCAAGGATGGTGTTTTGCCTTTTAGTAAGATAATTAATTCTGGGTTATACTTTATCACAGAATTCCATTGCAATGGGGCAGGAATCCAGACATATGTTTGCAATTGCCTACATGTTTGGTCTGCCTCAGTTCAGAGCAATTGTGCCTTTTTGATATGCCTCCCCAAAGGATTTTGCACTTCTCAAAGACCCGCCTTTGAGTTGTTTTGATGATAACCACAGTAGTCAAACTCTGCTTTCCAGCTTCCCTTCAAACAACCACCCATCTTGAAATATGAGGAAATGCACACAGGCATTTTATTCTCCATTTCTTCCTTTATATGGGCATGAAGAGAGAAAAAAATGCAAAATATTTTCCACTGAGAAAAATCACATTTCCCTTCCTTGTAGCATTCTGGAGCAAGTTCCCCCCACTTTTCTTTTGAATGAGCTCTGTCAAGAACTGTATAGCATAAAATTATTTGTTTATCATAACTGTTCTCTGATTACCTGCCTCAATAGTTTTTGTAAACTCTATGCAGGGTTTGGCTGCATGCATATTATATACAGTAAAAGGAATACTCTTCTTCAGTGACAAAAAAGTGTGGTGTTTTGTTTCAGAGAAGCTAGATGCATGTATTATAGCATGTTTCCACCAATTTCTCCTCCACATCTATTAATACTTTTTAATTTCTATTCTTTTTCTGTATGTGCTTATCTGGTAGTAAGTTGGTTGAGCTGAATGCAATCTATTTCTGAGTAGATAAGATCACACTGTTAATTGATTAACTTTGAATGATTCACCACTATTGCATTGTTTCCCAGCTCCTAGGGACATGAAAGAAGCCTCATTTGGGCGTTCCCTGAGCAGAGTTTCTTCCGCAAAAAACCTTTCAACCCAGAATAATTTCTGACATGAAATTATTATTATTATGAATAAGCCACTCTTCAAAGACTTCACTCTGTTATCTGTGTCTGCATCATTATATTTGTGTCTGTATCATTGCAGAACTGCTCCGAATCACATTCAAATGTTCCAATAAATAAATAAATATGCCAGTTCACTTTATTTGAATCTAAACAGCAAGGATCTAGGATATGTTTGGATGCAGTTTTAAGGCTCTTACAGAGTTGATTCGGGATTTAAATTATAACTGGAGCATGTTTATTTTTATTGAAATAATAGCCAAACCAAAATATGTCCTGAACCTCACATGTCTATGAGAAATATGTCCAGACGTAGGCTGCAGCTACATTGATAAAAAAATTCAAGATTTGCTCTGCAGTTTAGCAGAGTTGAATTTGAAGGATTTTTCAGTGGTCACATGGCACAAATTTGCCTGGCCCATTTGCACTCAATACAGTTTCTTCCCTGTTGGAGCCAGAAAGATTCAAATGGTGTTTTTCCTGTGTGTTGTTCCATTCTACTCAAGGAGAAGGAACATGACTCTAGGTGGTGTTAAGGTGACCTATCAAGCTGGAGAATGATGTTTTGGAAATGTGCAAACACCTGCCTCCATGATCTTTCTCTCTGGTTGTCCCAAAGTATTTTTAAAAACAAAGTATTAAGTTTAGTGCTAGATTATTTATTTTCAGTTCAGTGCTATACTACCTCTACAAGGAAAAAAAGATAATAAAACAAAGCAGGGGATCTCCGAGTGGGCAGTATGAAAAGAAGGGGTTGGGATGCTCTATGGATGTGTGTCAAATCATACCAGATTGAGGGCCAGTGCAAACACCAGGACCAAAACAATCCAGGGTCTTCATGTGATCACGTAAACTAAATATTCTTCGTTCATGTCCCGATCAAACCCTGGACTGCCAAAATGAAGCCACTTTATTCGCTTTGTCATTGCCCAAACCCAAGTCCTCATCAGTGCATGTCTCTGGCAGCAATCAGCAGACCATCTGGATTCTGTGTCTCTCCACAGTCACACCATGTGCTGTTGTCCACCAGCAGCCCCCACTTGAGCATGTTGGTCTTGCATTTAGGGACTCCAACCCTCAGCCTATTCAGGGTTTTCCAAGAGACATAGAAGAGATTGAATTCTTCAGCTATATTCCCCTTTAATGTTGTTCCTTGCTCTGTGGGCTCCTTCTTCCATCTTCTAATTTGGTTTTGCTCTCGCGTACCCTCAAGAATGTTTGTTCTTTCCATAAAGCTCTTCCTGGATTTGAGCCGGCAGACTTATGGCTCATATCCATTCAGAGGATGCTGAGAGTAATACTCTTGCTTAGTTCTCTCAGCATCCACTGCTACTTCTCTCCTGAATTTAGGTGGAGTGATACCAACAAGAGGATATATTTTCTCAACTGGTGTAAGACCAAAGGAACTAAATATAAAAGAGACTATGAATCAAACCAGTGTAGCAAATGTAGATACACCCATATTCCACCTGACATTCCCTCTTCCCAATGGATATGCACCAACAATATGCAACTCTTAGATAGTTGGCCTTGGTTTAAGACAGAGATGGGCAGTCTTGGCCCTCCAGCTGTTCTTGGACTTCAGTTCCCAGAAGTCCAAGTCAACACACCAGCTGGTCAGGGTTTCTGGGAATTGACGTTCGAGAACAGCTGGAGGGCCAAGCCTGCCCATTACTGGTTTAAGATGAAGTGCTAATCTGTGTAGAATCAACTCATGGAATCAGGGGAAAACTACACTGGCCATTTTACTCTGCAATTGATGTTGGACCAGGTACAGTTGGATTCAAATTAAAACCCTTTGACTACATGACATAAAGTTCAATGAGGGGAAGCCCCTGGTGGAATAGTCTTTTTTTTTAAAGAAGGGAATGTTGTTGTCTATTTATTTATTTTTTGTTCAGTCAGCATGGGTGATTATAAGGTTACTGGTTTAACATCACTTTTGTCTGCTTTCCACCCAGGGTGATCTCCTGACTCAATGCAAAGGGGCACTGTTGAGTCCGAGAATTAACCAGCAACATGACAGCAGTTCGGGGGTTAACCAACAAGTCATTTATTACAGCTCAGTTCGGACTGGGGAAACAGGGGTGAGGTAGCAACTTATATACAGACAGAATGGCAGTTACAGTGATACATTTGCCAGGACTTAACGCGGGAAACCTGTGCTAAACCAATCAGATTACATTGACAACACATTAAATTGGTGCCTTATAGGAAGGGCGCGCTTTTTGCAGCAAGACTTAATAACTATTGCAACTTTAAAGCAATATAATGCTTGAACACAACAGGCACTCATTGGGGTGTTAGTTTCCTCAACTGGTGCCCCTAGACCATACCTGTCAACCTTCCCGGATTGCCTGGGATTTCCCAATTTTCGGCACCGATTTGCGCCATTTCCCGTCCGCAGCTGCCAAAACCCTGGAATTGGCAGCAGGGGGAAAGAGGTACTGCACATCCCTTCTGCGCAAGTCGCATTCCACGCATGCGTAGAAGGCTACGCAAGCGTATTGCAGGCGCACCTCCCAATAAAGGACTCAGACACTGGTAAAAGTGGATAACGGCATTGGGCCACATTTATTGATTCATGCCCTAGTCCGAATTATAAATTTCTATTGGTAATTGACCAATCATAATTCTTAAGGCAAGCAGGCCGAAGTAACACTGGTAAGGTACCACCCAAAATTGCCAACGGCAATTGTTACAATGTATCTATTTGTATCAATTTGTTTGTTGACAACAAACAAATTGTTGACCGTAGTCAATATCTAACTAATGACCCCACCCTCTGACGCGTATCCGTGAAATCACGGGGTGATGCATGCTGTCTAGCTGTAGCCATCACCCCGTCGCCTGGTTCGTCGTTGACCGGACAACGTTTAACCAACTTATGCCTGTCTAGTGTTGTCCAGTCAATTGCGAACCTGCCGGATACCTGTGGGTCATAAATGTTTACCTTACCAGTGATACCCGCCACACGGGGAGGCTTCCCAAAAGGCTCACCGCCCCCCCCCCAAGACCGTCAGCTCGGTCGACAGGCCTGCTCGCCAGTCCACTAACCAGAGGTCCATACCTCCCTGTGACAGATGGGCCCCATCCCCTGAGTAAAGCTAGTAATTTTGCAGACTGATGGCGGGGAGGCTAATGATGCCTCCCCCGCCCTTGTTGAAAAGGAACCGGGCAACAGCCCCATTCACGGAGCGTCGGCTCAGTCAAGAGCCTCGAGGCCGAACTGTAAGCGTACCGCGGTATCGTGTCCGACCAATTGAGGGATGTGGGAGGCCACACATAATGTGAGTAGGGCAGGTCACTGCAAACCGCAAGTTTCTGCGATAGGCCAGTGACCTGTCCCAAGCCATCGCCCCCAAGGTACATAACCAGGACATCGGGCGAGTCAGCATCCCTGATGTAGAAAAGGAATGGCAACAGTTCCCGCCATAACATGCCGCGCTTACCATACCACCTGAGACATGCGGATGCACCCAGTCCCAGTCGGGGTCCCCATTCTGTTGCCGCAGCGTAACGCGCTGCCCTGTGCAGCGTAACACGCTGCCCCATGCAGCGTAACACGCTGCCCTGTGCACGTGGCTACGGCCCACCAGCCATACTGTCACTGGTGTAAAATGACACCCAGGGTCTGTGAAGGAAAAAAGGGGGGGAGAAACAGTGCAGTGACTAAACTGGTACTCACGGTTGAGGAGGGCGAACACAAAACTGAAAACATTGTGATCCCCACCCTCCCATGCGGCATATTTCAGCCCCGGAGTACCCAAAAACAGCTGCAGTAGAAGCCGCCCCTATCCTGAACGAATGGGTGCCGCAACAAGCCCCAGAGAGGCCAACACTGTCTAGTGCTTTCCCGGCACCCTCCAAAATTGAAATTTAGTAAGGGAAGACCCACCTTGGTGACAGAAAACGGGCCATGGTGCGTGCCACCCAGTGCAAGGAAATCCTGTAGGGCACCAACCGGACAGATGTCTGCCAAAGAACATCGTAGCAGTCTACTCCACTGCCTACGCCGTGCTGATTCGTTTTAGAGGAGCGTATCCCCAACTGAGCCCAATATTGTTCACACAGACATCTTCGAGTTCCAGTGCCCTACGACTTGCATCCGCCTTAGACAGCATCTCAAGCTAGCTGATGCGGAGCGCTCCAAAAAAGGCCACCGTTGTAGCCGCATGAAATGGGCTGCCTCATATCTATCAAAACAGAGGCCAGGCCAGCCCCGGGCCAATTGGGTAAAAACCCCTGGGGAAATCGGGTGGCGGTCGTCCAGGCAACGCCCACGCTCCCGCACCCACCCCTCCAAAACATGTCTCACACGGAAGTCAGCGGTACTGTCCACATGACCTCCCACCTTGGCCATAAAAGCCAACGCCGACAGCCTAGATGCTATGGTGCGAGGTGCAAAGGCCCTGGGCATGTAGGTAAACCATGAACCGCAGTACATGGATCACTGGGATCGGCCAGGTTCCTGGCAGCCGGAATTGGGGACAGAATGCTCTGAAGAAATGAATGCGTGGTGATACGCCTTACGCGTGCGTGGCGCTAGTGACAAGCCAATCGCCCGGTTCACCTCTCCTTGCCAATGGTCCATATCTCGTCTGAGAGTAGCGAGGGAAATTCCTCCGCATCCGGAGCCAAGGCACGGAACCGGGAGATCTGCAGGCGGGATAAAGCATTAGCAATATCATTATTGACCCCCGGGACATGCCTGGCCCAGAAGAGGATGTTGAGGCGCAGGCTGCGCAACAGAAACTGGCGCACTAGGTCCATCACCCTGGGCGATGTGGAAGTCTGTGAGTTGACAATGTGGACAACGGCCGCATTGTCACACCAGAAATGGACGAGCAAGTTGGCCCACTCCTTGCCCCCATAGCATCAAAGCACCCAGGATAGGGAAAAATTCCAGATACGTGAGACCACGCAGGCGACCCGTGCCTGCCCAGGCTGGTGGCCACCCACCATAGGCCCACTTCAATTGAAGTACATCCCATAACCCAGGGATCCCGAGGCATCGGACTGTATCTGAAAGCGAGGGGAAGCCAGGAGCTCAGACCTCCAAAATGACACCCCACTGAAATCCCTCAGGAACTGGAGCCAGACAAGCACGTCTGCCCTGATACCCCGGGTAAGTCTAATCCTATGGTGGGGCCTGGATAATCCTGCCATGGCGTCGCACAAGCGCCGAGCAAATGCCCTGCCCGGTGCGACGACCCTGCAAGCGAAATTGAGGTGACCATGTAGCACCTGCAGTTCCCTCAGTGATGCCATGCGCTTGGCCAGCAAGTCCGAGATAAGGGCCACTAGCCTTGACACCTTATCCCGCTGCAACCTAGAAGCCTGCGCTACCGTATCAATCTCCACCCCCAGGAATACTAGCTGTGTAAAGGGGCCCTCGGTCTTTTCGGGCGCTAAAGGGACACCAAGTTCCTCCATTAGCGTCTGAAATGTGTTGAGGAGACGTGTGCATGTGTCCCAGCCCCGTTCAGCCCCGAATAAAATCATCCAGGGAATGGGCTACAGACCGGGACCCTGACCTGCGGACAAAAGCCCACTCTAGGAAGTTGGTGAAATGCTCGAATGCCGAGCCCGAAATGGAACAGCCAAAAGGCATGGCATCATCGAAATAATATGCTCCCCGGAATGGGAGTGCAGGGACAGGGCCAACGACCCTGCCCGCATTAACCTCCTCAGCAATGCTGACAGCAGCCACCTCCTCCCTTCCCCTGAGGCACAAAAGGTTGGGGGCGTCTTGGGGGAACCTACCACCCATGAAAGGAACACAGAACCCCAGTCGAAAACCCCGAAGCAGGTAAACTGCATCTGCCCCCCTCGGGTACAATGCGAGGCAACGCTCCAACATGTCCACATTAATCGGGGAAGGAGCCTTTCGGTGAACCAGCTCGATCTGAGGCAGTCTTGCCAGCTCCCTGTCCGCCCCTCCCTCTGCCCCGCATCCCTCCAGGCCTGGCACAGGCAGGACACTCATGTCTGTATTTGCAATTCTTCCTATTGCAGGAACCATTGTATGAGAAAGTCAGTACAGCAGGCGGGCCGGAACCCCCTGCCCCGCCACCTGGCGGGGGACCTGTGCTGGGGCCGCACGCTGGACCGCATGTCCACAATGGTATCTCTCCCTGGGCGCGGGGCACGTGGGAGTCATGTACAGAAGCCAAAGCCTCTGGCAGGGCTCACCCCACCCCATCTCGGGGTGCAGGGGAATCCGCATACGGAATTCCTCGTCACAAGCCAACCACGACGGGCCCGGGAAGTCAACCATTGCCCTATAGATGTTGTCCAAATACTGGACCATCGGAATCGCCAAATCCGGCCGGGCCCTAAGGTATACCGCCATATATATGCGGTAGGCCGGCAACCAGTTGGCCCACGTACATGGTGGCTTGTGACAACGTGCCTGCTCCTTATCCTTCTTATCCTGCCCCCCTCTCTTCCTTGGTGGGCTCTCTGTTGAGGAGGGAAAAGATATCCACATACTCCCCCCGCCAAATCTTCTCTTTGGTGGTCTGGGCCAAATGGTCTCCCAGTGGTAAGGAATACCCCGCTGTCAGCGAGGCCGACACAGGTACAGCAGAAACTGGGGGCATCTGGAAAGGGGCCTGGACTAACTCGGCCACCCCCAAAACATTCCCCACAGGGTAGGAAACACCCCTCACCACGGGGCCCTGGGTGGTAGTTGACGCCGCCGGGTGGGGCGTCAGTGGCTGGACCGCCGCACCACCCGCGCGAGGCCAAGGCCATTGAAAAGCCCCCCCCCAACGTGGCCTCGCGTGTAGGTGCACTAGTTTGAACCGCATACTCACATGCTGCACCCCCATAGGCCGCCCCCACCGGGGGTTCCGGCCCACTGGGGGCGTCGGAGCTCACGACTGCCGTGGAGCTCGTTGATGGGGCCTGACCCGCACCGGTCTGTTGGTTGGGGAGCTGCGAGGCAGTGGCCGAGGTCGTGCCACGCGCCTCAAGCAGCTCGACCCGTCCCGTCGTCTGCCGCTGCCCAGCAGACGATGCGTCGAAATGAACCCCAAAGGGAGCCCCAGCGTGGCTAGCCCGGGCCAGGGATGCCTCGAGGGCCGCAACGCGGGCCAGTAAGGCTTCCACGCTGACATGGGGCAAAGGGCCAGCCGGCCCGCCTACTACAGGCATGGGTACAGGTCCCTGTACCCCGGGGCCCAAATAGGGCCACGACCCCACACCCGGGCCCGGTAGGGCCGATGTAGCAACCTGCCAGGGAAGGGGACCAAACCACCCCCCAAGGCTGGAAGGCCCCGGAGCGAGCTGCGCCCCTATGGAGGAAGGCCCAGCGGGATGGGCAACACCAGGAGCGGTGTCCACCGCTTGCGGGCCGAGGGCCGCAGCCCCTACTGGACCCATGCGTGGGCCACCATTCTCCGGCCAAGGGGGAATAGACCCCATTCCACCGGTCCCGGTGGGTGCAGGCACCCGGTGGGTGCAGGGGGGGGCGCAGCCGCGGTCCTCCGACCCGGATTGTGCCTCTGAACCGCACGAGCCGCGCTCGCGGCCACCTTCTTCTTCGAGGGCATCTCAGCCAATCGATGGGAAGCCGAAAACGAGAGAATTCAGCAGCCAAAAGGCTTCCCGGTAAAGGTAAAAGCGACGGAGGTAAGAGGGAAAAACTTCTCCGCTCCGTCGCTTCGCAAAATGGCAGCTCGGCTGCCTCATGGCCACCCCTTTTATAAGGGAGCTGGCCATGCCCCCTAACTACCCGGATGCCTTCATCCGATGGGGGCCCCCCGCAAAGAGCGCGGCGGCCATTTTGGCGCCGCGCTTGCAAAAGGGTTATACGCAAGCGTAAAAGCCTTCTATGCATGCGTAGAACGCGACTTGCGCAGAACCTTTGTGCACAGGTCCCAGATTGTCCGGAGCCACGGTTGACAGGAATGCCCTAGACTCCACACTGTTTCTTTACAAAACAAAATCAACCCAGTACTGGAAAAACTGGGCAAGAGCCAGTTGCATAACTATGCAGATGCAACTTGACGTTGAACCCACAGCAGTAAGCACAACATCAAGGTGAAAGTGCTATCCATGAAGTACTTCCACCATCACATTGCACAATTTGTCACACTGGGAAAGCATTGCCAATTGTGCAAATGAATTGTACAACTAATTGTTGCCAGACACATTTACACAGGTGTACATTTTCATTATGTTTGCATAAGCAGGATTTTGCCCACTATTGATAGTTAACTTAAGAACAAAATCCTTAAGCAAAGAAAGAAGTGGAAATTACCAGTTAGCACTTTGTTGGCACTTTACAGCAGCTACTGCTATTGAGCTCCTCTTTGCTTCTGCTCCATTGACTCTACAGTGATTCATCTGGGGCCGGGCCAGATATAATCTGATAAACTGCAAAGGATAAATGGATCAAACTGTTTTTCCTGCTGTGCAGTCACACTCTCAATGAGCGTGGCAGACATGCAGACTTACCACCCAGCAATAGAGACAATCAATTTACTCTGGTTGTGACTAGCACATGGATTCAGCCCCTTAGCAGTGAATTCTATGAACTGGAGGACTGAAAAGTACAACATCCCAGTAATAAAGTAAATAATTAAATAAATAGAAACAAGAAATCATGAAGGAACTGGAGAGAGAAATGGGAAGTGGAGAGGTAGAAACAAGAGGATGATCTGCAGCTCTTAGCAAACATCCCACCAAGTTTTTCTCATTTGCAGCCAACCATGTCAAATTCCCAAACTTCATGTGATCTTCTGAAAATACATACAAGCAACAATTAACCTACTAGGTAGGATGACAAGACATTGAAATGCATTAAAGGAAATGTTGCCACAATGGGTTTTCCTTGGACTGAAAAGTAAAGTACTGGAAAAATTAAGAGAGTCAGATCCTTTGGTTTGTAATATCCTGAAATATTTTCATATACTCAGAGACAATATTTGTATAGAAAGCAATGGCATTGGTTAAGAATGATACTTTCTAGTCAGCTCTTATTCCTTGAGTGAAAGATTGCATTTCTGGCCCATCTTTATGTAAACTAAACTGAAAAAGTAGTTAAAATCCTGTAAGTTCTATAAATTTATTGTCATAATTAATTGGGTTGGGGGAGAATTAGTCTTAATATCACTACATTTATTTATATTACTGGAAAACTAACATTTCATAGAATAGACTGGTATTTCAAAGACTGATACAAAACAGATTGCACAACTGATGTGTAAGTGTATACACAAAAAATTGCTTATATTTAATAAAGGGGAAAAAGATGTAAACATGCTTAAATACAACTCCAGAAATAGTTCAGTAACACTTGGATTTCTCCTTGATATTTTATAATTGTACACTGAATGCTGACATTTCCCAACACTGAAAACATGTCAAGAAAGTTCACTTTCATTTCAAGCCACCAAAGTAGCTCACAAGGACTGACACTGAAGGAGGCAGAGGTGATCTCATCGAGATCCATTGACAGTAGCAATTTCTGTAACAGGAGATCTGTAGAGCATTAGTGTGACCTGAATTTCCCACTACCTGCTCCGTGTCACGGACCTGAGATGGAAAACCCATGAGCCAGAACCCAAGTGGTAGAGAGGATATGCAGATTGCTGGAAGTTGGAGAAAAAGACTTCTAAAACTACAGAGGAGGTCTCTGGTGGCAGAGACGCACAGGGACCAAGACTACAAAATTGAGGGTTAAGAAAATAAGACTTTACTTAAGTTTCAACTGACAGTGGCCATTTATCAATTCGAAAGAAAATAACGTCCCCTTCCTATAAAAATGTGAGTCTCCTGACTAGTTTGTTCAAGAAGAGCTTGTCAACTGGAAATGCAAGGTGTTTTTATAAGATTGTTACAGACAGTTGGTAAATTCTTCTATCTAGGGTATTTTAACAATGGACCCTGTATAAGTCGAGTCACCTTTTTGGACCTCATTTTGGGGGCTAATAATCTTAATTTATACTCTAGTATATGCAGTAAGTTTCATTTGTGATGGAGCTGTAGCTTATGAAAAAATTCATGCCACAGCAAATTTCTCAGAATTCATAACTAAGATATGCTAAATTGGTTTTGAACTGGGTACCATCTGATGTGGCTTTCAAGCACAGATGACTTTAAAAGTACACCTTATATTGTAAAATGTTACTGGTGAATCCATTTATTTGCACAACCTTCCACCATGCATTGTCAAATTTCCTGTGACAGTTTTCCTGCATGGAATGCTGGTTTTATTTTTTAAAGGTTTCTCATATATCATCCCATTTCCAAAACATGTTCAATGCAAGAGCGTGGCCACCACGCTCTTTGCGGGCCCTCCTATCCAGACGCAGACATCCGGGCTAGTTAGGGGGGCGTGGCCACCCCTCCATAAAAGGGGTGGCCACGAGGCAACCTGGCTGCCATTTTGCGAAGCGACGGAGCGGAGAGGTTCGCTCCAACGCTTCCTTCCTTGCTCGCCTCTTTTAAAGAGGCTCTCTCTGCTTCTCGATCTTCGATCGGAGGTTTTCCCTTCCTCCGAACAGCACCTGACTGCAGTGGCTCAAGTGGCTAAGACGCTGACTGGGAGGTAGAAGGTCAGCAGTTCAATTCCTGAGTACTGCAGGACGGAATACTCTTTACCCGAGTGCAAGGCTCAGGCGGCCCCTTGGTCGCACCCCCTCTACTTTTTCAGGGGTGCCACCGGGCCGGAGGGCTCGGACGGCACCCCTGCAGGGGGTGGGGGTGGGGTTATCATACCCACTGCCACCAATGAGCCCAGTCTGAGGACTCAGGCGGGGGTGGCACAGGCCTGCTCCCCTGGGGTTCTTACCCCCGCTGCTTCTTTGCCCGGCTCAGGGCATAGCGGCCCACTCGGGCACGGTGCGGGTTTCTGCCCCACTGTCCTTCCGGCCCCTCATGGGCCGGATTACTGGGCATGGCCCTATTCTGGCCAGGGATTACCACATGGGTTTATCCCTCATCAATTACCCCGTGGGCCATCCGGGCCATCCGACCCACCTTATCCTGGTGGGTCAGATGCTGTGGATGCTCTCCTGCCCGCATTTTGGCACTGGAGGCATCAATGGACATTGCTCCACCACCTTTGGATGGTGGGCTTGCCAACTCTGCAGTTCCGGCCCACATGCCGGCCACGGCTGCTCAGCGGGCCGCCAACAGGGTTGAGCTGCTGGAGGCCATCAGGCCAGCGCAGGCTGCCGCCTCGCAGCTCCCCATCCGGCCTGGACGCATGGAAACACAGAGCTCGATGGCCATCGCGAGCTCCGATGCCCTCCACGGGCCGGAACCCCCAGTGAGGGCGGCTCGTGGGGGTGCACCGAGTGAGTATCCTGGTCTAATCAGCACATCTGTGACACTAGCTCATAACTCTGGGGGGGGGGTACAGTGGCCATGGCCGCAACAGGCCAATTACACCCTGGTTCTTACAGGGGTGACCTCCCCTATGCTTTTCCATAACTTCTCGGGGGTCCGATAGTGCCTGTTATGTGTTTCCCCACTCCAATCCGTGCCAACGGTGGCTCTGCCAATGGCCGGTTACTCCATACCCCTGGGTGACCATTTGTCCTGGGCTATTAGCAAGACGATGTGGCGTGGGGAATATATGCACATTTTCCCCCTCCTGCAACGTGAACCCACTGAGGAGGAGATGGAGGGGCAGGACGACAGGGACAAGGAGTTGCCCCATCGCCGTAAGCTGCCTCGCAATGGGGCCAATTGGTTACCGGCCTATTTGGTAACCATGGCAGGATATATAAGGGCCCGTCCTGATTTGGCCATCCCAATGGTCCAGTACTTGGACAATATTTACCAGGCCGTGGTTGATTTCCCTGGCCCGTTATGGTTAGCCTATGGCCAAGACCTTAGGATGAGGGCGGCCCTTCACCCTGAGATGCGAGCGACGAGCCCTGCTAGCACCTGTGGCTAATATATATGACTCCTACGTGGCCAGCGCCTATGCTCCGTACGGAGAGTCTACTTTTGGGCAACTACCTCTGTGGCTTTCTTTGGGGCTCTCAGATTAAGTGAGCTGCTACCACTTGTAACAGGGGACATGTTCTACAGGGCACTGGAACTAGAAGATGTGTTGCTCGATCAGGAGTGGGCTCTGGGGAGGTTTCACTCCTCAAGGGCCGGTCAGCCGGAAAAGGGTAGTAGCCTGGTGCTGCCATATGTCCGGTTGCTCCCCCACATGTTTTTGTGGCAGCGCGTGGTTCACGCCCTGGCCTGTTGTTTGCTACCAAGCCAGGTCTACCCTTACTGAACTAGAACTGGTACCCATTCCTTCCAGTTAGGCGCCGCATCAACTGCGGCTGCATTTGGGTACCCGGAGCCTGACATACGCTGCATGGGCAGGTGGGGATTTGCGCATTTTTCTCTGTCTGTTCATCCCCTCACTGCATGAGTGCCTTGTTCTGCCCTCTATTCTCCCTCCTTATCTTACAGACCCTGTGTGTTTCCGCACACTGGTAGCAGTGTGGTTTGTGGGCCACAATTTATGTGCACTGGGCGGCACAGTATGCTGCTTCGTCAGAATGGGGATACCATCTCGGGCTACGCGTAACCGCGCGTATGCAGTGGTATGGTGTGCACGGCATATAGGTGGCGGGAACTGTTGCCATTCCTGATGTCCATTGGGGATGCTGGACCACCAGATGTTTTAATTCTGCACCTCGGAGGCGGTGATCTTGCACAGATCGCTAGCCTGGACTTAAAGACTTCCGAGTGCAGTGACCTGGCGTTTCTTTACCTTTTATGGCCGTATACACGGTTGCTATGGTCATATATCGTGCTGAGGCACTATTATAGGGGAGGCATTGACCCCCGCAGTTGGACCATGCCCGGCGGTCAGTGAACAGGGTTGTTGCCTGGTTCCTTATCCAGAATGGCTTGGGGACAGCCATTTGTCATCCGGGGATAGGGTTACAGGAATTTGGCCTGTATTCTGGAGATGGGATTCACCTGTCAGCAAGAGGATGCACCTCTCTTTTGAATAACGTGCAAGAGGGCCAGGTGACCGAATTGTCAGTCAAGGGGGGCGGACCCCTGCTGCGATTTTGGCAATGTTGCCAAGTGTAAGGTGCCTCTCCAAGAGTTGCAGGTGATGCATGACCACATCAACTTCGCCTGCAGAGTGGTAACACCAGGCAGTGCCTTCGCCAGGCGTCTGGGTCAAGCTATGGCGGGTCTTTATAAACGACACCGCAGGGTACGGCTGACTAGGGGTTTACGAGCAGACCTGTTGGTTTGGCTCACATCCCCGCAGGACTTTCATGCTGTCTCCTTTTGGAGGTCTGAGCTTATGGTCAGCCCCAGTTCCAAGTACGGTCGGATGCCTCCGGCTCCCTGGGGTGTGGGATTTATTTTAAGGATAGTGTGCCTATGGTAATTGGCCCCAGGGATGGCAGGGCACGGATCGCTTACGTGATCTTACGTTTCTGGAGTTTTTCAATTCTGGGTCCCCTTTATGCTCTGGGGGGACAGGTGGGCTAATTCTGTGCTTCACTTTTGGTGTGACAATGTCTGAGCATTGACAATGTGCACCACTGCCGCATTGTCACACCAAAAATGGACCACTGAGTTGGCCCACTCCTCGCCCCATAGCATCAAAGCTCCCAGGATGGGAAGGAACTCAAGGAAGGTAAGATCGCGGAGGCGATCCATGCCAAGCCATGCGGGAAGCCATCGGCTGTAAGCCCACCTCCCCTCAAAATAAATCCCATATCCCAGGGAGCCGGAGGCATCCGACTGTACTTGGAACCTAGGGCAGACCATAAGGTCTGATCTCCAGAAAGAGACCCCGTTAAAATTCCGTAGAAATGTGAGCCAAACCGAAAGGTCAGCCCGCATGCCCCTGGTCAGTCGGACCCTATGGTGGCGCTTTAACAGGCCAGTCATGGCGTCACATAGGCGCCGGGCAAATGCTCTGCCGGGTGTCACCACCCTGCAGGCAAAGTTAAGATGACCATGAAGTACCTGCAGCTCACGAAGGGACACTTTATGTTTGGCCATCAATGCCAAAATCATCGCGGAGATCCGGGTGACATTATCCATGGGTAACCGGGATGCCTGTGCGACCGTGTCAATTTCAATACCTAGAAATGTGAGCGTAGTAGATGGGCCCTCGGTCTTTTCGGGCGCTAAGGGGACACCCAGTTCCCACATTAGCATCTGAAATGTAGTGAGGAGACGCGTGCACGTGTCCGAGCCCCGTTCACCCCCGAACAAAAAGTCATCAAGGTAATGGGCTACAGACCGAGACCCGGACCTGCAAACAAAGGCCCACTGAAGAAAACTGCTAAAACGTTCGAATGCCGAACATGAAATAGAGCAGCCAAAAGGCCTTATCCACATAGAACTTCCCTTGGAATCTAAAACACAATAGCTCAAAGTCCACTGGGTGCACTGGCAGCAATCAGAATGCCGATTTAATGTCACATTTTGCCAGGAGGGCACCGGGACCACATGAGCGCACCATCCGTAGGGCCTGGTCAAACGACGTATACCTGACTGAACAAAGGTCATCAGGAATAGCATCATTGACAGAAGAACCCGCCGGGTACGATAGATGGTGGATTAAACGAAATTCACCCGGGGTCTTTTTAGGTACTAACTCCAGAGGGGAGACATTCAGGTTAGGGAAAGGCGGTTCGGAAAAGGGGCCCGCTACCCTCCTGGTCTCCACTTCTTTAGCAATACTCAGGGCAGCTACCTCCTCCTTACCCTTCAGGGAAATTAAATTGGGGGCATCTTGGGGTCCCCAAACCCCCTCGAACAGAATACGAATGCCCCACTGGAAACCCTCCAGAAGGTACCTCGCGTCCTCCCTTCTTGGATAAGTTGAGAGCCATCGCTCCAGCATATACACATTAACCGGGGAGGGGGCCTTTTGAATGGCTAGCTCTGTCAGAGGAAGCCCTGACCGCCCCCTGTCCACCTCTACCGATGCCCCGTGACCCACCAGCCCACGGGCATGCGGAGGCGGCGTGGGGGCCAGTGCAAGAGGGACACTCATGTTTGTACCGACACTGTCGCTTATTGCACACGTCATTAGCTGAGAAGCTCCAACACAGCAAGCGGGCTGGAACCCCCTGCCCCGCCGGCTGGCGGGGAGCCTGTGTTGGAGCAGCTCGCTGCACAGCATGGCCACAATGGTACCTATCCCCAGGCTCTGGACGCGTGGGGGTCATGTACAAGAGCCACAATTTCTGGCAGGGCTCATCCCACCTCATCTCTGGGTGTAGGGCCACCCTCATTCTAAATTCCTCATCGTAAGCCAACCACGACGGGCCAGTAAAATCAACCATCACCCTGTAAATATTGTCCAAGTATTGGACCATAGGAATGGCCAGATCAGGCCGGGCCCTCAGGTATACCGCCATATAAATAAGATATGCCGGCAACCAGTTGGCCCAAGTGCGCAGTGGATTACGACAACGGGACAGCTCTTTGTCTCTGTCGTCCTGTCCCTCTCTCTCTTCCTTAGTGGGCTCACGGTTCAATAGGGAGAATATATCCACGTACTCCCCTCACCAAATCTTATCCGTCGTGACCTGTGACAAATGATCACCCAGGGGCAAGGAATAACCAGCCGTCGGCAAAGCCATCGTCGGCACATTCTGTATAGAGGGCATACGCAGCGGGACCTGGACAGCCCCTGTGATGCTCGGCACTGCCCCAGGGGCGGACACTCCCGCCCTTAACGAGGGACCATTTTGAAACCATGGGATACTGGGATAGGATGGTAACTGCTGCCCACTCGCATCAACTTGACGAGGCCAGGGCCACTGAACCCCACCAATGTAAGTGGGCTGTGATGTTGGTGCACTAAATTGAACCTGATACTCACTAGTTGCACCCCCGTGAGCCGCCCCCACCGGGGGTTCCGGCCCACGGTGGGCGTCGGAGCTCGTGACCGGAATCAAGCTCTGGGACCACCCCTGACTGCTCCCAGCCTGGACATCAGGTCGAACGGGGAGCTGCAAGACACCAGTTGGGGCTGGCCGGACCGTCTCAAGCAGCTCGACCCGGTTGGCCGCCCGCTGAAGCGTTGCGGCCGGCAAGGTAGCCGGGGCCGATGAAGGGGCCCCTGTTGAAGAAAGAGTAGCGCCCCTCTCCGAAGGAGGCTGTGCAATGCCCAAGGATGCTTCCAGCACTGCTATCCGTGCTAACAGAGCATCCACTGCCCCAGAGCCCCCAGTATAAAGCAGGCCGGGTGGGCCGGACAGCTCACTCGGCAGTTGAGGAAAAGGCAACCCAAAAGGAGAGCCAGGGCCAGAATAGGGCCATGCCCAAAACTCTGGCCCATGGGGGGCCAGAGGAGCAGTGGGGCGGACACCCGCACCAGCCCCCCCGGGCCGCCCTGTCCCTTGCCCAGCAAAGGCGGGCCGAGGGCTGAAGCCCCAGAGGGGCCGGCCTGTAGCTGACCAGCTACCAAGCTGGAACCCGGCTGCCAAGTGGTAGCCTGACCAGCCCCACTGGTACCAGTGGGCAAGGCTGGCACATCGCCCTGCCGTGGGGGTGCAGCCCTGGTCCTCCGACCCAAAGGCTGGCCCCCATCCGGTGCAGGGCCGGTAAAAGTTCTTCCCCTCGGCCGTGGCTTTAGCGCCAGGACCTTCCGCTTGGGAGCCATGTCTCCCTAGGAGAAGAAAGTCGCTGCAGGATCCCTATCCAGGGATCAAACTCCTAGCGTGTAAGTACCGCGGTAGCCAAGCAATCTGAAAAGGCTCCGGGTACTGTAATCCTCCTTTCCCAGCCGGGAAACGAACGGCAAGGCTCTATAGCCGAAGACTAAAGAGAAAAAGCGACGGAGAAAACTTCTCCTCTCCGTCGCTATTCTAAAATGGCAGCTCGGCTGCCTCGTGGCCACCCCTTTTATAGAGGGGTGGCCACGCCCCCTAACTCACCCGGATGTCTGAGTCCGGGTGGGGGGGGGCGCAAAGAGCGCGGCGGCCATTTTGGCGCTGCGCTTTCATTTTAGAAATACTCTGAAAATCTATAAACTGGGTGTCTGATTGATGGTTGTTATTGGTTTTTGTTGCCAGTATTACTAGAAAAGCTGTGCAGATTTGTCCAGCTACTTCATGTGGCATTTCACTTGGCTTTGATGCCCAGTGAATTTTGAGAGATGTAATCCAAAGACAAAATCTGCACCACTGTAATTATTTGTGTTTGTGTCACATTTTTAAAAAGCTTCTATTAGTAAATTACATAGTGATTTTTCATGAAGACTCATTTTGTTGCTTTTCAGTTGCACAGTCAAATTTGACCCTTTGTGACCCCATGGATCACTGCACGCCAGGCTCCTCAGTCCTCTGCCATCCTCCGCAGTCTGGACAGATCTATGCCCATCACATCAATGATTCTATCCATTCATCTCATCCTCTGCCACCTCCTTCTCCTTTTGCCTTCAGTCTTTCCCAGCATCAGGGCCTTCTCCAGTGAGTCCTCTCTTCTCTTTTGGTGTCCAAAGTACTTGACCTTCATCTTCAATATTTGTCCCTACAATGAACAGTCAGGGTTGATTTCCTTCAGGACTGACTGGTTTGATGTCCTTGCGATTCAGGGGACTCTCAGAAGCCTTTTCCAACACCACAGTTCAAAGGTGTCTAGTCTTCTGCGCTCAGCCTTCCTTATGGTCCAGCCCTCACAGCCATACATTACTACTGGTAATACCATTGCTTTGACTATGCGGACTTTTGTTGGCAGAGTGATGTCTCTACTTTTTATTATGTTGCCTAGGTTTCTCATAGCTTAAATCCCAAGAAGTAAGCAACTTTTTATTTCATGGTTGCAGTCAGTATCTGCAGTGATCTTAGATTCCAAGAAAGTAAAGTATGTCACTGCTTCCATTTCCCCCCTTTTATATATACATTTAATAATAAATACATAAGTAAATAATAATGTAGATGCTCTGCATTAAAACAGATGACTCATGAAGTAAGCTGTCCAGACTTAATAATTGCAGTTCAAAGCATTCATCATGCAGAAGTTAGTCCTGGAGTCTGATGGCACAAGGTACATGGCCTTATCTCAATAAATTTATTTTATTGACTGCTGTTACTGGCATTGAAATAATCATATTGCAAATAACTTTGTGAATATTTAATGAAAGGCTTGCCATTTCACTTGTCATTCTGAAACTTGGATAAATTTGTGAGGATTTGGGAACTTGATTTTGAATATATGTGCAGGACATATTGGATGTCTTTGGACCCAGGTGTTTAACCTATTAAAATCACAGAGCTCTTTAAAAGATAAACAACTTGATCACCCCCACCACCCCTGGTGAACAGTGCAGCTCTAGACACCCAGAATCGTCCTGGCCTCTGAGAAGAGAATGATGGCTTTGTTTGTTCTAGCTGGCTTCCACTCGTCAAAATTTAGAGTATTCCCTTCTGTTCCTTTCACCTCCTGGGGACACTTACCCCAGACAGAAATGTAGAGGAGTGAGAACACTTCCACCATCTTATTTCTTTTCTTCTCCCCCTCTAGTCAAAAGCTAAGGCTTGATGTTCTTCTTACCAGGATGTCATTTTGTTGCTGTTACGTAATCCCATTCAAAAGGAGCAAACATGACTTGTGGCCACATATGTAAAACAAATAAGCTTTCCTTAAATGTCAAGGACACTGATTATATGAGGCACTGAGTTTGATGTCTCTCAGATGAAAACCCTGGGTGAAAGTCTCAAAGAATGATTTTAAAGCAATTCAGATTTCTCAACAATGTGAAGCATGCAGTGAACCTACTGGAAGGTCTGGTTTCTGTTAAATGGCTTTTTGCTTTCCATTATCTGTATTATATCTTATAAATTAGGATGATTTGCAACAGAGGGGCTTCTTTGTTGTTACTGCCATTTTTCAGTGGCAACGTTTATGAACTTCTTGTCAGCAAATATTCTCCTGGTATAAAGCATCCCAATTGATTTGCCATTAGAGGCAAATGGTGAAATAACTGACTGCTTAATCTTACACCAAAGGTAGATATGGAACTTGAATTCGTGTAACTTAAAATAATACTAAAATTAATCTGTTAGTCTTAAAGTTGTCATAAGACTTTATTGTTGTTGTTATACTACTATGAATCTTGAAATAGTCAAACACAGGGGTAGCCAACCTTTTTGCACCCCGAAGCTGCTGAGTGGGCCGGACCATGCCCTCCAAAAGCGGAAGTGGGAGCATTTATGGCTGATGTAAATACGCCCACTTCCACATTTACGTCAGCCGCAGGTGCATTTGTGCATGCATGGGCATATTTTATAGCTGATGTAAATGCACCCACTTCTATTTCCGGGTGCGGGGGAGATGGCAACAGGCCGGTTGGAATGACATTGCAGGCCAGGTCCGGCCCATAGGTTATAGCTTAGGAATCCCTGGGCTAACATGAATCTAAGCACGACATTTTGCTGTAGGAAGGTTATTCCAAATGCAGTGAGTTGGACCTAGAGTAGGGTTGCCATAATTCCCTCTCACAAAAATGGGACAGAAGTAAAGGTTGCCCTTGCTCAAAAGCCAGTCGTATCTGACTCTAGGGTTCAGTGCTCATCTCTGTTTCAAAGCTGAAGAGCCAGTGCTGTCTGCTTCTGCAAACGTTTCCATGGTTGTGTCAGGCATGACACCGGAGTGCATGGAACACAGTTTACCCTCCCACTGAAATGACTCCTATTTATCTACTTGCAATTTCTTGCTTTCAAACTGCTAGGTTTGCAGGAGCTGGGACAGAGATGGGAGAAGACATTTCTGTGGTCATGTGGCAGGCATGACTAGACACCGGAGCACAGGGAACACTGTCCCCCCCCAGTGGTCCCTATTTATCTACTTGCCATTTCTTGCTTTCAAACTGTTAGGTTTGCAGGAGCTGGGACAAAGACGGGAGCTCATTCTGCCCTGCAGTATTCGGGTATCGAACTGCTGCTACAGAGTCAGACGCGCTACAAGAAAAAAAGCACATTTCCCCCCTCCTTGTTTTCCAAGCTGCTGCTGCGGCCACCTACTGGTTGTTCCAATAGAAGTGCATAGAAGTGTTTTTTCTTCCAAATTAAGTGGTTTGAAAACCGTGAATTTTCAATGTTTTTTATGGAACCGTGCGGGACAGTTACAAAACATGAAATTCACGGTTCTCCGTTACATATGGCAACTCTAACCTAGAATCAACCTTCCAAGATTGGAAGGACTTGTGCTGTTGGGTGATACCACCTTTTCGGTTTTGTGGCTCTCTCCTCCTGTGCATCATAATTCAGCAGGATTCTCAGATCGCCCTGTGTAGTATTTTCAGCACTGTGGAAGACCACTGTATTTCCTCTGCCCAACTGCACATGGCTATATATTTGGATCCAATCGACTTTAATGATAATAATCTCATTCTTTCTATGTGTGTGCAACTGCACACATGTACATTTCACCCCCTTCCTAACACATGGGCTAGAAAATGAAGTTGACTGATAGGGGTTTGTCCTGATCTACACTCACATAATATGCATAAATAATATCCATAGTAACTTTCTCTGACAGAGGTTCTGAATTAGGAACAACCCCAGAAGGACATGATGGACCGTGGTCTCATAATATCAGTTTCACACCTTGAAGCAGAAAGAAGCATTGTAACAGCTATTAGAATGATGTTTGAAAACATGCTTAACAATACCTTTCCTTTCTCAGTGCTATTTCACTGCACACATTCTTTCAGTTTATATATGCCTAATCTGTAGTGGTTTCCCTAATGCTTGTTTACCTAGCAGAAATTGTAAAACATCTAAATTCCATGAAAACCTTGAAAACCAGCAACTACCAGAAAATAGCCGCATTTTCTTTGAATCTGCCATTTTCCGATTTGCAGATTTGTCTTTCCTTGTTTAGGAAGGAAAGACAAGATCCATTTTATGGAAGGGGGAATGACTCAACTATGTATATGCAGTGGTACCTCATACAATGATTTTAATCCATTCCACGGGGCTTGTTGTTGTACGAAACAATTGCTATACGATACATGCATCGTATAGCAATTTTCCCTATGGGATGCATCGTATAATGATTTTTTTTGCTAAGTGGTTTTTCCCATTGAAAAATTGTTGTATAATTTTTTCCATAGGGAAAATTGTTATGCGGGACGCCATCACGCCCCCTCCAAAAAACAACAACAACAACAAAAAAACCCCACCCCTAATTGTTATGCAATTTCATTGCTATATGGGGCAATTGTAGTATGAGGTTCCACTGTATTTTGAAAGAAATTCCTAAATTGGAGAAAAACAAAACTAATAGTTCCCAACAGATTAACACACTGAATAGTAAACAAACAAACAAACTCCATATGCTACATTAAGCCAATATCTTGATTTCAACCTTTTCTTTGTCGCAGAATGGATCACATGCTGAAATCTGCTAAAGATTTAGACAGAGGTCTACATTTAATAGGGACTGTGGTGGCTTAGTGGTGAAGACGCTGAACATGATGACTGGAAGGTCAGCAGGTTGAGGCCTGAGTGCTGCATGATGGAGTGAGCTTCTGTCTCTGTCCCAGTTCCTGCCAACCTAGCAGTTTGAAAGCAATAAATTGCAAGTAGATGTACCACTTTGATGGGAAGGTAAAGAGCATTCTATGCACTTCGGTATCTAGTCATGCCTGCCACATGTCCATGGAAACATCTGCAGATGCAGACAGCACTGGCTCTTTGGCTATAAACATAGATGAGCACTAAACCCTACCATCGGATACAACTGGCTTTCGAGCAAGGGTGACCTTTACCCACATTTAGTGTTGTACAGCTAGTTATCTGGTAGAACAATGGGAGTTCCTTCCCTTCCCTTTCGCAGTTGTATATGTGTTCTTGAAAACCTGCTTTCTGGAGTGGGTTGATAAGATGCAGAGGGAGCTCCAAGGTAAAGGAGGAATTGCCTTATCTCAGTTTTGCTGATGGAAGCAGCTGTCAGAGGACTAACCCTGTTGAATTCTGCCCAGTAAAATTTGCCTCAATGGAGCTGGTTACTTTTCTGCATACACCCACATCTGGTTACAATTTTTCATGGAGCAACATTATACTTGTTGGAAAATAATAGTTTTCACACTTTAGTTTAGCTTCGCAGCATATGTTAAACAAGAAAGCAAATCTGATTGCTGCTTTGTAGGTGTCAGAAAGGTGCTCAGGAGTTACAGGAACCTGTTAAAGAGTATTCAGAAAACCACCCGTAAGATTTTAAAGTCAATTGTAGGAATATATATCAGCAAAACTCCAAAACCCAATGTATTTTGATGGTTATTGTCCTTATATTTATACTTGTCTTAGATGATAGAAATGTCATAATATCTTTATGAGTCATTTTGCCTCTTTATAAATCTATGGTGAGGCCCCATCTGGAATACTGTGTACAGTTCTGGTCGCCATACCTCCAGAAGGATATTATGGAGCTGGAAAAAGTGCAGAGGAGGGCAATCAGAATGATTAGGGGACTGGAACACCTTCCTTACCATCTGAGGCTGCAACGGTTGGGCCTCTTCACTCTTGAACGACGACGTCTAAGAGGTGACCTGATTGAAGTTTATAAAATCATGCACGGTGTGGACAAAGTAGATATGGAAAAACTGTTTTCCCTATCGCATAACACTAGAACTAGGGGACACTCCATGAAACTTTTGGGTACTAGTTCTCAAACAAATAAGAGAAAGTACTTTTTCACCCAGAGGATTACTGGTCTATGGAACTCCCTGCCAGAAGAAGTGGTGACAGCTGTCAGTCTTGACAGCTTTAAGAAAGGATTAGACAAGTTCATGGAGGACAAGGGTATCAATGGCTATAATTATGGATACTTAAGGACAACATCCGGGTTGGAGAGATAGGCAGGATATCTCTCAATATCATTTCCAGGGAATCCTAAGCAGGTGAAGGCATCTCCTTGGGAATACCATGAAGGAAATGGTGAGCCACTGTGTGAGACAGAATGCTGGACTGGATGGGCTGTGGCCTGTTCCAGCAAGGCTGTTCTTATGTTCTTTGGTATAATCTCTTGACTAGACAAGCTGATTTTGCTTGCAGTGAAAATATTAATGAACTTCTCAAGTTAACATTTGATACATATTTGACTTTTACACCTACAAAGTGGGGCTGCCAGCTAACAGTACAGGAGGATTCACTTAAAATAGACAAAAGAGCAAAATATCAGTTAAATGCTTATTTATCACCAACTCTGCTTTTTAGACTTGGAGTACTCATTTGAGTCCAGTGGAGACATAACTTTTTCTTTTTGGAAGCTTAATGTCAAGTCCATTTTTGGACAGATGTAGCTTTCAAATATCTTGCATGTGACTCAGAGGCATATTGGCAGCTAGTATATGTTTATTATTTGTGTTTATACACATAATTTTTCAGCCACATTGAATGCGGTGCCCAATTTGTATCACACCAGATCACTACTGTATCTGAGTCTGTTCTTTTCAGAAGTCAAAACTAATCCTGTATTTGGAGGGCTAGGAGAATTCCACTTGCCTCTGGTGGGAGATGCTGAGGAACACATAGCAGTGGCAACACATTGGAGAGATTTCACCTAGTCTGCTTTTGTCAGATGCCTTGAAGGATGTTTTTATGTTGTCCTTGTGGAAGATTCAAGTCATTCTCCTGTTGGATCTAGGAAGGGGTGGTGGAAGATAAGGTTGTTTGGTTGATTGATTGGTTTTTTATTCCCCCCCCCTCCCCCTTTTAGTGCAAATGCACTGCTCTGGGTGGTTCACAACATTACATAAACCAACAATAGTGTACAAAACCACAATAATAATTAATTCTTACAAATAAAGAAATAACTAGTACAACAATACAACAAATAAAAATAAGTAAGTAAACAGACTCACCCAGATGGCAACTGTAAATTCAAATGACCCCAATAACTTAAAAGCATATAAAACGTCTATCAAATGGGCCTAGTAGCTCAAGTCAAAACTGGTATGCTAGTTATTTATAAATGAGAGGATTCAGATGAAAGCACTTGATGAAAATACAGTTTTAGTTGTTTCTGAAATGCAATTAAAGACAGAGCTGATCAAATTTCATATGGTAAACTATTCCATAATGTGGGGGTTGGGGTACATAGAAAGAGCCTCCTTATAAATTGTGAACCACAATCAGGAGTACCCTGGCAACGGCAATCTTGGTCAGGCAACTAGGTCACTGATGAATGAAATTATCAAAATGTGCTTTCATTTTGGCAGTTTCACATTTGGCCTCAAAGAAGAAGGAAAAGAAAAAGATAAAGGAGAAGGAGGAGGAGGAGGAGCAGCAGCAGCAGCAGCATGCCAACAGCAGCTGAAAATGCTCTTCCTTTAGTTACAGCTTTCTTTACTTCTTTAGCCATGACTATTCGTAACTTAAGCTGTTTGGTGCTCTGGATAGCATTTCTTACGGAGAGGTGCTCCTGCAGATAGCATGGTCCTAAATCACTTAGGACCTTTTTAGGTCATAACCAACACCTTGAATCTGGCACAGTGGACAATGGGTAACCAATGCAGACTAGCCAAGACTGGGGAAGTATGGTCATAATTATGTTTACTTGTGATCATCTTGGCATCTGCCTTCTGTACCTGCTGAAGTCTCTGTACCAGCCCTCAAGGGCAGCCCTACATAGACAGCATTGCAGTAGTAGTGATAAGAGTTTCATGTGCCTGCATAGTTGGTCCATCAACTTTTCACCTAGTTTGCTTTTGTCAGATGCCTTGAAGGATGTTTTTATGTTGTCCTTGTGGAAGATTCAAGTCCTTCTCCTGTTGAATCTAGAAAGGGGTGGGGGGTGGGGGGAAGAGAGTGTGTCATCTTGGTCCTTTTGTTTTTTACAGTGTCATGTGCACCTGGGCCAGGGCGTGGCAAACTATGAAGTATTAAGCAATCTGGTTTTTAATATTGCCTTTGCCTTGTTCCAGTCAGATATGAGCTGCTCTGAACTGTTGCCAGAATCTCACATCTATATTGAAATTTTTCTAAAAGCTGTAGTTCCTAGGCCATTTGGCCATTTAATTGAACGTGAAGCATAAAAGGGCTAGTCAATATGAGTTTTTTGGGGGCATAGAATGTTTAGGCTCTGGTTAGCAGAGAAGCTAAGAGGTAATTGACTGAATCTGGTTTAGTTATGCTGAAAACTAAGTAACGGCCAAGTTGCTCTGACTGAAATGCAACAATATGCTTTATCTTCCATGTCTAGGCCAGATGTGACACTTCGAAAAGAAGCCACTTTTTGGTGAATTCATTCCACCATTCCCTTCACCTGACCTAGTGTGAGAAAGGTAAGCTAGCAACCCAAGGTTGCGGTTGCCAGGGATATGCTTGATAGTGGTTAAAAATACCATAATCTTTGAGGAGGCTCTTTCTGTATACCACAACAATATGCTGAGGCACACACAGACATATGGGGTAAAGGCAGATGCAATTGGCTGTATGCTATGAATCTTGTAGCACCAGATTAATGCATGTAGTTGTGTTCAAAAGGTAAGCACTTGGTGGATTGGACAGCCAGCTGTCAAAACCTAAGTTGTGAGGTTGCAGTTACCAATGCAAATTGAATTTAGCAAGACATATCCAAGTGAGTCACTAAATATCAAAAGGTACTAGTGTGCTAATTCAAATTGGAGAGTTTCTGCAAGGGTACAGATGCCCTGGTTTTGATGTTCTAAATAGGACAAGACATTACTATTTGATGTATTAATTGGAGAGGTTAAAAAGGCAAGAGTAAGAATCTTCTCCCCACTAACTTTCAGCAACATAGTCTTTCAGTCTTAGAGCAAAGCAATCAGTCATCATCCACTCGCAAGATCCTGTGGCATTTCCACATGTTCCAGTCACGCTTGTAGAAAAAGCCAAAGAAGAAGAAGAAGCCATTTAAGAATAAGTCAGGAAACTAAATAGCTGTAGTTCAAAAATCCATTCCAGATTATGGGGTTTAGACAAGAAGCAGCTGCCAAGCAGGCTGCCTGTGTGGCAAAGGGGTGTTGTCTTTGGGACTGAACCAAAGTCAGAAGAACATGTAGCTTTCGACAGACAACCCAGGGATGGGAGAACAGCACATGGCAGGCTCTTTGAGCTATTCCACAGCCATTTGGAAACTGACTGTAAAAAAAGATGGGCTTCCTGATCACATTTTGAAAAGGCAAAGGGACAGATACAGTGGCCCAGGATCTACAGGAACACTGGATCTAGTAGTCTCCTTATATTTAACAGTAAATATGGATGGGAGAATCCCAGGTTCAAAGTCTTCTTCATCTACAGAACATTCTGGGAGCTGAGAGTACCTCACAGGGCTACTGGAAATCTATGTATGATAACAATTAGCAAAGTGCAGTTTCTACCTATGGCAAACTGCAAACAAAATTATATGATAAATTAAAAGGAAGAGTAACTTGGAACTGGTCTGTTTTGGTGTGTCAAACTTAGGTCCAAGAATCACTCATTGTTGAAGAACAGTTGAAAATTGGTGGTATAGGCCTGGTTTTGTGTGGCTAACAGACTGGGGAGAGCATGATTAACTGTTTTTCCCAAAGCTTTTTTCAGTTGTCACCCTTTCTCCCAATCTGTGGCAAACTATGTCTTACAACAATAATTTTGTGTCAGAAATTATTCTGGGTTGAAATTTTTTTTGCTGGAGAAACTCCACTCAAGTGATGCCCAAATGAGGCTCCTTTCATGTCCCCAAGACCTGGGACAGAGAAGGGCACTCAATCTATTGCAGTACCCAGGTATCGAACTGCCAACTTACTGGCCTTCCAGCTAACAAGGCATGCTTTTTAACCACTGAGCCACAGCAGCCCCAACAGTGTCTTGGACAATAGATTAAGAAGAAACGCTCCTGGTGGCAAATGATGGAGAGAAGAAGAAAAAGCTGAGGGGAGGGACTAGCACCCATATTGGGGTACACAGAAAGAGCCTTCTTGAAGATTGTGGTATTTTTGAATGATATCATGTTTAAAATATTTTAAAATATGGCACTCATTTTAAAGCTGTATTCAAAATTAACAGAACAGTCAAGTGATAATGCCACCATAATCTCCAATGTTTCAAGACTGCCTTACTTACTTTGACATTTACACAGCTTTGTAAATTGCTTGGTTGCTATTTTTTAAAAACTTGAGTTTGTACTTTGTTGCGGTTCACATATTCTCTGTCCTGCTACTGGATGCACTCCTGAAAGATTTAACAATAGAGGAACTCATAAGCTGAACAAATAAATAAATGTGGAGCAACAGTAGCCTTAACTGCTTCTCTGAACTTATTTCTTTTGTGTATTTTGGCATAGCTTCTTCCCTTAAAGAGGCAGGCACAGAGCCCCACGCAACAACTTTCATGTCTCTTCTTCAAATTTCCACTCCAGTTTCTCCTTAGGGAGCATTTTGCTGACAGACATGTCTTATTAAAACAAATGTACCTTGAGTTACGGACACCTAATTATTTGCCCATGAATATCCCAAAGTGCAGAATCCTTTCCTACACTACAATTTAGAGGAAATGAGATAACTTCTGTGGTCACTTGTTTTTGTTTTTCTATTTCGGATGATCCTTGAGTGGAAAAAAAGAAATCCTGGTATAGATGGAAAGATTTGGGTGTCCAAAATAATCAGATGTCAAGCACTTTGTGATGTTGAGAGACCAGCTTCTGCACATCAACACTCTCTCCATAATTTCAAAGAGGACTATTAAAGGTGCCTTCACTTCCTACTGGTAGTTTGTTCACTACAGTGATGGTGCCACTGCTTTCACTGTATGTGCGAGTCATATTTGGTTTCCCTGACCAAGGTTATCTAAATATGTGAAAGAAAGTCAGAACTGTAAGAGATGTTGAACAGAGAGGAAAATCAGGTTCTTCCTGTGCCATTCTGTGGATCTCTGTTTTGGAGGCTGAGATCCCAGACAGAGCGCTGATTAAATCCAACTGGGCTTTTGCTTACATGGGGTGGTACTGGCATATCAGAAAACAAAACAAAAACAAACAAACAAAAAAATACACTGCAGCACTTTAAAGACTAATTGTTATGTTTTAACTGTGAGCTTTCGTGGATCAAGTCCACTTTTTCAGACAAAGGAGTGAAAATTTCAGGTATGGTTTATATACAGAGGTAAAGAGGTTACAAGTTAAAGAGTAATCAAGCAGAATGACAGGTAAGCGTGCATATCAATACAGCTTCCTACAGCTAGCAGTAATAAACGATCCATGGTTTGTTATTCAGATTAATTTTAAATGTCCCCCTTTCAACCTTAAAAGTGTGAAGTTGCCAAGCAGAGCATATGCTAATGAGTTTATGCTCTTCATATAGTCCTTCTTCCCCACTACTCACACAGTGGGAAATCTTATCTCGCAATCCTTTTCATGTTGTCTTTAATGGAGCAATCTCAACGGGGGCGTGTCAGGATGGAGAGCTGAGAGGAGTGAACTTTCTTCCGCTCAGAAAGGAGGGAAACGAAAGTGACTGTTAAAAGTGAAAATAGTTCCTGAAATTTGTAAAAAAATGGATTAGAACATCTATAAGAAAAAATAGTTGCGGAAATTATCTTGGTTGGTCCAAAGTTGCGCCGAGAAAGGGAGAAAACTGTGAGTTTCGATCTTGGAGAGAGCGGGGGCTGGGCATCCCATAATGGCGACGACTCATCAAAGCTCTTAGCTGAAGAACGGATGGTTTAGAAAACGGTGTGGAGATCGGCTTGCTGGCAAAGTTCGATAAAATGCAGGCAAACAGATAAGTGGACGATCGGATCGAAAAGGGTAAGCCCGCTGGGGATCCGAAAGGGGGAAGCTGAAGCGAGCCTCACTCGGCCTCGCCGGTCCTTTCGACCGAAGCCGCGCGGAGCCTAGCGGTGCCGGAAAATTGTTAAGCGGAGAAGCGGAGAAGCCCTGACGGTGAGCAAATTTGTAAAATTAGACGGGGAAGGAGAAAAGGAGAAGAAAAGTGAAGTAATTAGGATCGGACTTTCCGTTGTTTTTTTCACGTCAGTGGAGCGCTGATAAGCCAGGGGCCAAGTAACAGTAATAATACTGGGACTTTTTGTTTTCTTCTTTTCCCTTTCCCCTCTTCGTTGCTGTTTGAGTTTTGGACTTTGAATTTTGGGTATTAAGAAAAAGAGAGGAAGAAGAAGAAGTCGGACTTTTGGAGAATTGGACTTGGTTTTGTCTTGCATATTTTTTCCGAGGCATAAAGAGGAATAAGATGGCGCTGGGGTCCTGAAATGTGCTGTGAGAGATAAAGTGTTGTTTCCTTTGAATTTTGGTGAACAGATGTCTGACCTTGTTTTTGCTTTTTGTTTTTGTTTCTTCTCAGCCTGGAACAATATAAGGGTTATTTTTCCATTTTCGTTTTTTAAGTTGGACAGTGTTTGTAAGCTGCAACAGTAACATAAATTCAGTTGCCGGAAGAGAAATAAAATATTAGCTCTCTTTTTCCTTTTTTTGTGGGACAAATATTGAGGATTTTCTTTTTTTTAGGATTCCCTTCTCTTCTTTTACTTTTTTTTCTTGTCTCCCTTCCCATTGGAAGATAAAGATCGAGGACTAAATAGGGAATAAAGTGGAAGAACAGCGATTAGTTTTTTTATTTTTCTTTTTTTATTTTTTCCTTTCCCCTTTTTCTCTTCTTCCTTTCCTTTCATTTTTTTTTCTTCATCCGGTGGTAAAATATTAAAATATTTAAAATATTAAAATTTAAGAGGGAAATTAATTTGGTTTGAATTGGGATTATCGTCTTTTTTCCCCATTCCTATATTGATTTGAACTTTGGTGGATATATATTCATATATGTGTGTGTATATGCGTATGTAGGTATACATACATATATTTGATAGAGGGGGAGGGGGGAGGGGAGGATAAAGGTCTAATATTGTATCTGGAAATAAGTATATTAAAATTGGCTGGAGTCAATTTACAAGGTGGACTTAATCAGTAAATTGTTCATGTAAATTGTTAAAGTCACGTAATTGGAAAAATACTTGGATGAAACGGCAGGGGAGAGGGAGAGAGAAGGAAAAGAAATTGGCCTGGACAAGAGTGGAAAGACCAACCTCCTCGGACAGGAGTTTTAGAAGGCTTACAAGGTTGGAGGAGGAGGAGGACGAGATGAAGAAAACAACGCAACAAGAGATGAAAGATTTGGAGGAGCAAGAGACAGTGAAGAAGATAGCACAACAACTACAACAGCAACAGCAGCAGAAAACAATAACATCCCCAATTATGATAGCACCAACTGCGGTAAAAACAATTGTTATAACAACAGCAAAGGTAACAACAGCAACAACCGCTACAACAACTGTAACAACTACAGCGGCGACAGCAGGGACAACACCGACAACGATTGTAACCACAGCTACAGTAACAACACCAACAACATTGGCAATGAAGGGGGGGCAAGGTCCTAAATCTGAATTTGAAAGATTTAATGAGAAAGTGGATAATCTGGAATACAAAATTGGGAATATGTTGGCTCAAGATAAACAAGAACGAAAACAGGATATGCAAGATATGCTGGCAGACATTTTGAAGGGAATTGACGGTTTAAAAAAAGGACAAGACAACCTTAAAAAAGAACAAGAAGTTATTAAAAAAGAACAGGCAGCGATTAAGGAGGAGGTTATGGAATTGAGAAAGAGAGAGAAAGAAAGAGAAAATAAGGTTGGAGATCATGAAAAGAGATTGGAAACCGTAGAAGAATATTTAAGACGAGCAAATGTCATAATTCGAAAATTGCCAGAGAACTCCCCAGATAAATTAAAAGAAAGAATAGTGAAATGGCTTGATGAAATTATGGAAGATGGCTTTACACCGCAGGATGTTGTAAATGTATTTAGGTTGGGTTCAAGAAGGGGTAAAACTGGGTCAAGGAATGTCTTGTTAAAATTTGCTAATGTGGCAGACAAACTGCGTTTAATGGCTCTCATATGGGAAAAAGGTGCAGATGTGTTAAAAGTGGAAGGCTTTGACATCGAAGTATACAATGACATTCCAATGGAGGACCGCTACTGGAGACAATCGATGAAACCAATCACAAAGCGACTCCAGGATAAAGGAATAAGGTACAATTGGAAATTCCCGTGACAATTAAGCTTTTTCTACCTGGGAAGACGTTATTTGATAAGTGAAGGTCCTAATGTTTTGGATGTAATGGTAGATGCAAAGTTACTGGAAGCAGGAACCAAAGAGTGGTTTGATCTGAAGGAAGAATTGATTATATCTGGTGGATATAAAAGGCGGGAAAACAATGGAAATGAGAACATGCCTAAAGGTGCGGAAGGAGGAATTGCTCTGGGTGGAGATTAGGTTCAGACCTCCTCGGGGCTCCCACAGTTTGTCACGCCTCCCCCCTCCCCCCTTTGTATTTCAGAGGCTATTTGTAAAAAAATGGGGAGGGTTAGTAGTAGAATGTTTAGTGTGTATTTTTTAGTTGTTCTTTTTTCTTTTTTTTACTTTTTTAAGGTGAAGGAAGTGTTATATGTTAATCACATGCCCGTAGGAGGAAGTGGGAAATGTAAAAAATTATGGGAGGAAAATAATAGATGAGGAATATAAAAGTAATAACATGGAATGTGAAAGGTACTGGTTGTCAAGTGAAGAGGAGGAGGCTGGAAGCGGCAATTAGAAAAGATAGACCGGATATAATCTTTCTGCAAGAAACCCACCAGAAATCGGAAGAAACCAACAAGCTATTTTTAGGATGGACTCAGTTTTATGAAAAAGCATATGGTACTTCAAAGGCTAGAGGGGTTGCAACTTTGATATCAAATAGGTTGGGATTTGAGATGGTAAAAAGCATTTCAGACCCAGAAGGTAGATATCTGATAGTAAAGGGGGAAATAGATGAGGAGGAAATAACGTTGGTGAATTTGTACGTGCCAAATGAACACCAAAATAGTTTTTTAGATAAGGTGTACCGAATATTGGAGAAAGAAAAAACAACAAAAATGATTGTAGCGGGAGATTTTAATTTAATAAAATCAAATATAGATAGTACAAACATAACAAGATGTGTGGGAGGAAATAAAATGTATGTGTTAAATAATTGGTTGAAATCTCTAGGGTTGAAAGATACATGGAGGGAACTTAAAGGATTGGAAAGGGCTTATACATTTTTCTCACAAGTCTATAACACGTATTCCAGAATAGATTATATATTTGTTACTGATAATTTGACAAGAAACTTAGAAGACATAGAAATAGGAATTTTCAAAGAGTCTGATCATGCAAAAGTATTGTTGGAAATAAAAATAGATGCTACAAAGATTAGGAAAAATTGGAGATATAATGTTAGACTGTTCAGAGATAAAAAGTGTAAAGAGCAAATGGTAGAAAATGGGAAGAAAATTGGAAGTGGAATGATACAGGGGATGTTAAATTTGGTACTGTATGGGATACAATGAAAGCAATATTTAGAGGCGAAAGTATTAGGCTGGCAAACATTAAAAATAAACAGTTAAAAAGTAAGCAAGAAGAAATTGAAAAAGAGATTAAATGGTTGCAGGAGAAACATGCAATAACCAAGGATAGAAAAGTTTATGAAAGAATGCAGGGCTTAAAGAAGGAATTAATAGGAAAAGATATTGAAAAGGTGAAAAGAGATTTGGTATATTTAAAAAGGGAATACTTCGAATATAGTAATAAAAATTCAAAACTTTTAGCAAGAGCGGCTAAGGAAAAAAGAAGTGGAAGAGAAATAGGGACTTTAGTAGATAAGGAGGGTATAAGACATAACAAGATTAAAGATAAATGTAAGGTGGTTAGAGAATTTTACCAAGAGTTATATTCTAAAAAGAAGGTAAATATAGAGAAACTAAAAGATAAATTGGGAATGCAAGTTAAAAATAAAATAAGTCAGGAACATAAACAAAAAATGGAAGAACTAATAACTGAAAAAGAGATAAAAGAAGTAATAACTAAATTGAAAGCAGATAAATCACCGGGAGAAGATGGATTACCTGCAGAATTTTACAAAGAGTTTAAGGATATAGTAACTCCAAAATTGTTAAAACTGTATAATGGTATACTTAATGGGGAACAGATACCACCATCATGGTATAGAACAATGATTGTTTTATTACCAAAACCAGGAAAAGATCCAGAAAAGGTAGAGTCATATAGGCCTATTTCCCTGATAAATCAAGATGCCAAGATTTTTACGGCGATACTGGCAAATAGATTAAACAGTTTTATGGATAAATATATAAATAAAGATCAGGCCGGATTCGTGAAAGGTAGGCACATGGCAGATTTAGTAAGGAGAGTTGTAGACTTGATTGATGTTGCAGGACAAAATAAGGAGAAGGTTGGGTTACTATCACTAGATATCTTTAAGGCATTCGACTCCTTGCAATGGATAACAATCAACGAGATAATTAGAAGCTATGGATTTGGTGATAGGTTTATAAAAACAATAGAACAATTATATCAACAAGGATATGCCAATATTAGGGTTAATGATGGTCTCACAGAGGAAGTGAGATTAGAGGCTGGGACAAGACAAGGATGTCCTTTATCACCAATATTATTTATTATGGCGATGGAAATATTAGCAAATACAATAAGGGAAGACAAAAGCATAGAAGGAATAATGGAAAATAAAATCAGCTTATATGCGGACGATACTCTGATAATTATGAAACACCCTAGAAGAACCTTGGAAAGCATCCAAAAACATTTAAAGGAATTTGAACAAATAACAGGCCTGAAGGTAAATTGGGATAAATCTGAAATGATCTTAAGTAATATTGAAAAGGAGGAACGAGGGAAAATAAGGGACGAATTTAAACTGCAGATTAAAGAGAGTTTGAAATATCTAGGGATAAATATCTCTAATAAGTTGGATGATTTGAAAAGATTAAACTATGATAAACAAAAGAAAGAAATTAAAGATAAAATTTTGCAATATCAAAAATTAAGGTTGTCCTGGTTCGGCAGAGTAGCGTTGGCTAAAATGATGTTATTACCAAAATTAAATTTTCTGTTTGATGCCTTACCAATTCAACTGACAGATAAAGAAATCAAGGAATTTCAAAAATTGATAAATAATTATTGTAATGGGGGACGTAGACCCAGAATTTCAAAGAGAATGTGGTATTTATCTCAAAAAGAAGGGGGTCTAGGAATTCCTAATTTAAAGAATTATTATAAAGCATTTCATATAAAGAATGTAGTTAAGATCTTAATGAAGGAGCCGGTTATTTGGGAGGAAATTGAAATGAAGGAACTAAAGGAAGTGGGTAAGAGCTTTTTCATAGACAAGGAAACATGGAAAACACAAGTTAAAAATAGAATGCTGAGGTCAATGTTGGGAGTATGGAAGAAAGTCAAAATGAAATTAGCCCCAAATATTTCACCGATAATTGAAATAGAAGATTTGAAAAAGTTTCCAATAAGAATGGGCAATGAGATGAGAGAAATCTTGTTGATGAATGGGGTTTTCCTGCTGAAGGATTGGATACGAGTCTGTAAAGATAAAGGGATGAAACGAGAGCTATACACTCAGATGAAGTTGAATTGGTTTCAGATAGCGATGGTGAACAAGTGGAATAATAAATATTTGAGGGAACAGAGTCTGGAAAGACACAGGACAGAATTTGAGGAATTAGTGTGGAAGATAAGGAAGAAGGAAATTGGAATTAAAGGAATGGTTAGTAAAATTTATAAAATAAATACAGAAGCTAATTCACAAGAAGTATTAAGAAATATATGGGAACAAGATTTGAATATGAAGATAACAGAAAAGGAATGGCAAAATAAATGGAGAAAAAGAATCATGAGATCTTTGTCGGTCAGGGTAAAGGAACATAATTTTAAAATGTTATGGAAGTGGTATTTGACCCCTATGAGATTATATCAGATGGATAAAAAGAACAATAAAATGTGTTGGAGATGCAAAAATACATTGGGCACATATGTCCATATGTGGTATGAATGCAAGGTGGTAGAAAATTTTTGGGCAAAAATTGAGAATGAGATCGATAAAATTATGGGATTGCGTCTCAAATTGGGGCCAAATAACATTTTACTGACGGACGTAGACAATATGAATTTAGATAATGATAAGAAAGAATTGTTGTCCATGATGCTAGTAATAGCTAGAATGTGTATCGCAAAAAATTGGAAAAATGATTTAACGTTAAAGGTGGAGGAGTGGTATAAGCAGATGTGGGATCTCGCATTGAATGAAAAACTAACATGGGAGTTAAATTTTAAAAAAGGTATAATAAAAGAAAATAGATTTTGGAATATATGGCGAAAATTTGTTGATTATTCATTGACGAGAGACGGAACAAATAAATTGACACCAGACCAAATGAAATTTTGGGTACAATAGAAATTAATGGGAAATCCCACATCCTCCAGGCCAATGTACATAGCACAGGGTGATGATGTATGTAATGTGATGAGTTTGATATTGTTTTTGGAAAATACTTTGTAAATTTTAAAATGGGAATACAATAGACCTTGGCAAGGTTGAAGAGTTTAATAAAAGTAAAGCATGGATATAAAAGTAGAGTTCAAAAATGTGGACTAGACATGGAAGATAATGTTTAATAATAAGATAAAAGTATAGTGTGTAAGTAAGAATATTTTATACTGAAATAGAAATCAAGGCTATGACAGATTTTTTGTTCTTTTCCTATTTTTGATGTATATGTATATTGTGTTAGACTATTTGTTTTTTTATTATGTTTTGAATGTTGTCATTATGTTTTGAATGTTGTCATATATTTTGAAAAATCAATAAAAATTTAAATAAAAAAAATGGAGCAATCTCTGCCTTGCACAACTGCCAAGCTGGAGATCGCCAAGCCAAATGTGGAGCATTCTACCTGCACAGCCTTAACATTCCTTACATTATTTCCAACAGGATTCTAGCCATGGAAACTGGGGGTTGTACAGTATATACATTTAATGTAAACCAGAGGTCTTGGATGAACTTTAAAATTGTAGGAATCAATTAGACTTGATAAAGATACATATGTAAAAAGTCTTCAGTTTCCATAAGCAGAAATGTATTTGTGGAAGGAAATAAGGCAGGGAAATGTCATACTGGAATATTAGCAGCAGAATGGGGGAAACCGGGAGGATACTTCAGGGAACTTAAAGATCTAGTTACTTTTAGCAAAGAACTCATAGCAGAGTTTGTATCATTTTGAAGCAAGCTGCATGTTGTTGTTGTTCAGTCGCACAGTCAATTCCAACCCTATGGACCATTGCTCTACAGGCGCCTCTGTCCTCCACCATCCCCCTCAGCACTCCCAGTTCTGTGCCCATTGTGTCTACAATACCATCTAGCCATCTCATCTTTGGCCTCCCCCTTCTTCTTTTGCCCTCCACCTTTCCCAACATCAAGGCCTTCTCAAGTGAATCCTCCCTTCTCATTTAATGTCCAAAGTACTTTAGCTTTGTCTTTACTATTAGACCTTCCAATGAGCAGTCAGGGTTGATTTCTTCTAAGATTGACCTATTTGTTCTCCTCGCTGTCCAGGGTACTCTCAAAACTCTCCTCCAACACCACATTTCAAAGGCATCTATTCTTCTGCATACAGCTTTCCTAATTGTCCAGCTCTCATATCCGTACATTACCACTGGGAATACCATTGCTTTGACTATTCTAATTTTTGTTTCCAATGTGATGTCTCTACTTTTAACTATGTTCCCCAGGTTTCTCATGGCTTGTCTCCCAAGAATCAGTCGCCTTTTTATTTCATGGCTGCAATCTCCATTTGCAGTGATCTTTGATCCTAAGAATGTAAAATCTGTCACTGCTTCTACTTCTTCCCCATCTATTTTCCAGGAACTGATTGGACCTGTTGCCATTATCTTGGTTTTCTTGATATTGAGTCTCAAGCC
The DNA here is from genome assembly GCA_035047345.1 of Bradypodion ventrale. Classification (NCBI taxonomy): domain Eukaryota; kingdom Metazoa; phylum Chordata; class Lepidosauria; order Squamata; family Chamaeleonidae; genus Bradypodion; species Bradypodion ventrale. Next base: position 934,242 of record JAWDJE010000007.1, read on the forward strand.
AGCTTTTGCACTCGCCTCCTTCAGCCCAATCAAGAGATTCTTTAGGTCTTCCTCACTTTCTGCCATTAGGGTGGTGTTGTCTGCATATCTCAGATTGTTGATGTTTCTCCCAGCAATTTTAATCCCACATTGTGATTCCTCCATCCCTGCATTGCGCATTATGTGCTCTGTGTATAAGTTGAATAAGCAGGGTGACAAAATGCAGCCTTGTCTTACTCCTTTTCCTATTCCAAACCACTCTGTCATTCCGTGTTTTGTCCTAACTGTTGCTTCTTGGTTCATTTACAGATTTCTCAGGAGGCATATGAGGTGTTCTGGTATTCCCATTTCTTTAATTACTTGCCACATCTTGTTGTGGTCCACACAGTCAAATGCCTTGGTGTAGTCTATAAAACAAAAGTAAACTTGTTTCTGGTATTCCTTTGTTTTCTCCATGATCCAACGTATGTTGGCAATGTGGTCTCTAGTCCCCCTGCCTCTTCTGAAACCACCCTGCACCTCTGGTAATTCTCTCTCCACATGCTGCTGAAGTCTATCCTGTATTATCTTGAGTATCACCTTGCTGGCGTGTGGGATGAGTGTGATTGTTCGGTAGTTTGAACATTCATTGGCATTGCCCTTTTTTGGGATTGGGACGTATACTGATCTTTTCCAATCCTGTGGCCACTGTTTTGTTTTCCAAATTTGCTGGCATATTGAATGCAGTAATTTGACGCCATCATCTTTTAGAGCTTTGAAAAATTCCACTGGGATACCATCATCTCCACTAGCTTTGTTGTTTGCAGTGCTCTTTAGGGCCTTTATAACTTCGCTCTCCAGGACGTCTGGCTTAAGTTCAATTTTTTCATCATTGTGATTATCAGGAGTGTTGAGGTCCTTTTTGTAGAGTTCCTCTGTGTACTCTTTCCATCTTTTCTTAATCTCTTCTGCATCAGCTAGCTCTTTTCCGTCTTTGTCCCTTATCATGGTCATTTTTGCTTTAAAAGTTCCTTTTATTTCCCCGATTTTTCTGAAGAGATCTCTTGTCCTGCCTCTTTTGTTGTTTTCCTCCATTTCTTTGCACTGTTCTTTTAGGTAGTTTTCCTTATCTTTCCTTGCTTTTCTTTGAAATTCTGTGTTCAAATGATTGTATTTTTTCCTTTCTCTTTTGACTTTTGCATTCCTTATTTTCTCTGCTATTTTAAGAGCCTCATCAGACAACCACTTTGCTTTCTTACGCTTCTTTTCTTTTGGTATGATTTTCTTTGCTGCTTCCTGCATGATGTCCCTCATCTCTGTCCATAATTCTTCTGGCACTCTGTCTATTGAGGCCATTATATCTGTTCATCACCTCCACCGTGTATTCTTTAGGGATGTTGTCTAGGTGATATCTGTCTGATCTCCTTGTTTTCCCTATTTTCTTTAGTCTTAACCTGAATTTTGCGATCAGTAGGTTGTGATCTGAGCCACAGTCTGCTCTAGGTCTTGTTTTTTCTGACTGTATGGAGGTTCTCCATCTTTGGCTGCAGAGTATGTAGTCAATTTGGTTTCGGTGTTGGCCATCTGGTGATGTCCATGTGTAAAGTCGCCTCTTGTGTTGCTGGAAGAGAGTGTTTGTTATGACCAGTGCGTTCTCTTGGCAGAACTCTATCAATCTATGTAAGTAAGAATTAAGGAGCATAATTATAAAATGCGGTGGCAATGCAAGCACAGTGCCAAAATGGCCGCCATGCTCTTTGCGGGGGCCCCACCCACCCGGACTCAGACATCCGGGTTAGTTAGGGGGCATGGCCACCCCTCCATAAAAGGGGTGGCCACGAGGCAGCCTGGCTGCCATTTTGCGAAGTGATGGAGCGGAGAGGTTTGCTCCGTCGCTTCCTCCCCTGTTCGCCTCTTTTGGAGGCTCTCTTTGGCTAGCAATTTCCAGGAGGGAGACATTTACGTGTCTCTCTCTTTTAACGTCCCTTGATCGAAGGTTTCCTTCCTCCGAACAGCGCCAGATTGCAGTGGCTCAGGTGGCTAAGATGCTGACTGGGAGGCAGAAGGTCAGCGGTTTGATTCCTGAGTACTGCAGGACGGGATACCCTTTACTCGGGCGGCCCCCTTGGTCGTGCCTGGGGGGGAGGCTCAGCGCACCCCTCTACTTTTTGGGGGTGCCACCAGGCCGGGGGGCTCGGTTGGCTCCCCCGCAGGTGGGTGGTGGGGTCATTGAACACACTGCCGCCAATGAGGCCAGGCTGAGGGCTCGGGAGGTGGGCGGCACAGGCCTGCGCCACTGGGGTTCTTACCCCCGCTGCTTCTTCCCCCCTTGGGGCATAGCGGCCCACTTGGGCACGGTGGGGTTTCCACCCTGCCGTCATTCCTGCACTCCATGGGCCGGATCACTGGGCATGCCCCTGTTCTGGCCAGGGATTACCACATGGGTTTATCCCGCATCAATTACCTGGTCGGCCCATCCGGCCCATCCGGCCCACCTTGTCCTGATGGGTTAGATGCTGTGGATCCTCCCTTGCCTGCAATTCAGCATGGGAGGCATCAATGGACATTGCTCCACCACCTTCGATGGTGGGCGTGCAAACTCGGCGGTTCCAGCCCACATGCTGGCCACAGTTGTGCGGCAGGCTGCCAACAGGGTTAAGCTGCTGGAGGCCATCAGGCCAGCACAGTCTGGCGCCTCACGGCTCCCCATCCGGTCTGGATGCACGGGAACACAGAGATCGAGGGCCATCGCGAGCTCCGATGCCCACCACGGGCCGGAACCCCCAGTGGGGGCGGCTTGTGGGGGTGCACCGAGTGAGTATCTTGGTCAAATCAGCACACCCGTGACACTAGCTCATCACGCTGGGGGGGTATAGTGGCCATGGTCGCAACAGGCCAATTACACCCTGGTTCTTACCGGGGTGACCGCCCCTATGCTTTTACTTAATTTCTCTGGGGCCCGAAGGGCCGATTATGTGTTTCCTCACTCCACTCCATGCCAACGGTGGTTCTGCCAATGGCCGGTTACTCTATACCCCTGGGTGACCATTTGTCCTGGGCTATTAGCTAGATTATGTAGCTTGGTGAATATATTCACATTTTCCCCCTCTTGCAACGTGAACACACTGATGAGGGCATTGAGGGGCAAGATGACATGGACAAGGAGTTGCCCTGTCACCGCAAGCTGCCTCACTATGGGGTCAATTGGTTACCGGCCTATTGGGCATCCATAAAGGAGGAAAATACACCCAAAGCAAAAGTCAATGACGGTGTGTAAGAGTTTTAATGCAGTTGTATTGTATTCTACGTGTAGTAGGTCACTATGCTGCATACAAAAGCAGTGCAATCACTCGGTTCCAGTAGCACTTATTCAATGCATAAGTAGATAGAAAACTAGAAAGGCTGTATAAAAAGTCTCATCTTAAACTGTGTAGCCCGGTGAGAGTGACTGCGGCGCTTAAATGAGAATGTAGACTTCTGGGCGATGTCCTTCCGGTATTCGGACATTTCGAAGACTTTCTCAAGCGTCTACAATATAAAATACAATGCAAAATATAGCTCTTGGTCTCTGTACATGTACATGTTCATTACATAAGAATAATAATAATGCAATGCAGTTCGCAACATAGAACTGAAATGTAATATGGTATACAGTATCTAACATAGATTATAAGCAAATCATGAGTAAATCAAGACTGGATCGAGCATTTTGTGCCTGAAAGGGCAAATATATGTTCAACATGAATCTAAGGCAATAAGTCATAAAGTGCTCATATCGATCCATAATTACATATAGGTCCGTGACAGAGCGAGGTGAACATATAGATAAATAGTGAAAGAGATACATACCTAAATGTATATGTGTATATATTTCGCGCGTTTCGCACCTCTTAAAGTCTTATGTCGTGTGCTCGCGTTATGTGTGTAAGAAATTCTTTTCTTTATATAATTTAATTTCCACTCACTCATGTGTGGTGAATTAATGCTGTAGTCAGGCAAATCTCTATAGGCCTGTGTGGAAAATTGCTATACAAGGTGGTAAGTAGCTGTTCTGCAAGGAGAACCACTGCCCTTAAGGGGGCCTGTGACTGGAACATGGTGGCAATAGTATATACAACCAGATAGAATTTATAGAAAAGATGAAAGTTCCCAATCTGTATTTAAACCATGTGGTGTTAAGGTATTAAACCGGTGAATATAGAAGGCTTCTCTTTGTAGCAGGACCTTTTCAATATTCTTGATGTGATATTTGTTTGGAACGATAGTTTCCAGCACGATGATTTTGAGGTCCCCTAGTTTATGCTGTTTGTTCAAAAAATGTTGACAAGAGGTGCTGTGATATTCCGGTTCCTAATCCGCGAAAGATGTTCGCCCAAGCGTATTTTAAGAGGGCGACTCGATTGTCCCACATAGCCCAGTTGACATGGACAGATTATCATATATACAGTGTCTTTCGAATTGCAATTGGAGAAGGAGGATAGTTCTAAGGTATAATCACTTGATGGTATTTTAATTGTTTTAGCACATATCATGTGAGCGCAGTATTTACAATGTCCGCAGCGATGGTGTCCTGTGAAGGGAGTGGATCGTCTGTTGGGCGGGGAAGAGATGTCTGCTCGAGAAAGGAGGTTGGAAAGTGACTGAGTTTTCCTGAATCCTATCAGTGGTTTTTGCTGGCACCCCGGTATCGTGTCCAATATATGCCAGTGCTTGTTAATGATACGTTTAATTTGGTTAGCCAATGGGGTGTAGTCTAAAGACCAAAACAATCTTTGGTATGGTTTCGTTTGATCCGTGTGTCTTTTAAACAGGGAATTCCTAGTGCGTGAGTCAGCTTTAGTCCGTGCATTTGCAATTATTTGTTCTGGATATCCTCTCCTGGCAAGAGTGGTCGAAATATCTTTAGCTGCAACTCTATAATCAAAATCCTTCGAGGAGTTCCTTTTGGCTCTGAGGAGTAGACTATACGGTATATTGGTTTTTAAATGATGTGGATGGTATGATCTGTATTGTAAGTAGGCGAAACAGTCTGTTGACTTATGATACAATTTGGTCTGTATCCGATTGTTTTCAATATACACTGTGAGGTCCAAGAAGGCTAAAGATGTGCGGTCCATCGTGTATGTGAATTTAAGTTGGTTGTGAAGACTATTCATCCAAGTACAAAAGTTGTCTATGAGGGTGTAGTCTTTAAAAATGAAAAATAGATCATCAATGTATCTTTTATAGCAAATAATGTTGGTGAAAAAAGGATTAGTCCGTGGGTCTAAGATAAAGGTATTGTCAAAGCTACACATAAAAATGTTGGCTACTGATGGTGCAAAATTTGAGCCCATGGAGACTCCTTGTGTTTGAAGAAAAAAAGAGTTATCAAACCTGAAAAAATTGTGCTCAAAGCATGTGTCTATGAGATCCAATAAAAAATGTGCAGGTGGCTGATTGATGGAGCGAGTTTCTAATGCATGGGCAATAAGAGTGCGAGCTTCTCCTAACGGGATATTGGTATACAGAGAGGTGATATCCATGGTAAGGAGTACTGCCTCAGACGGCACCTGGACGTTTTCCAACATTTGAATAAAGTGAGTAGAGTCTTTTACATAAGATGCAGAATTGGTAGCAAACTTCTGTATATGATAGTCGATGTAAGTTGCTACTGGCTCTAATAGGGATTTGTTCGCTGAAATAATTGGTCTGCATGGAATTACACTGTCAGTGGTCCAGATTTTATGGACTTTTGGCAATAAATAGAACATGGGCACTCTTGGAAATTTGTTAAGTAAAAAACGAAATGTACTGTCAGAAATATAATCTTTTGCCAAACCTTCCTGCAAAATGGTCGTGAGAATGTTCGTAATATGAGCGGTGGGGTTCTGGTCTAACTTACGATAACATTCTGTATTTGAAAGTTGAGACCATGCTGCCTTAAGGTAATCTTCTTTATCCAGGAGCACAATGCCACCTCCTTTATCTGCAGCTTTTATGACGATGTTTGGATCACTACCTAAGTTTTTGAGTAATAGCATGTCATCTTTAGATACATTAAAGTCCTTTTTAGAGTGTGCTTCAGCAATGGCAATATCCCGGGTAACTATTCTATTGAAAACTTCAATGGCCGGGTGTTCTATATTGGGAGTGAATGTCGAGCGTGGAGCAAATGGTCTGGGTGTGGCCAGTGAATCCGAGGATTCCTTGAAAAAAGCTTTGAGTTTTAATAATCTAATAAATTTGAAAATGTCAATTTTGGTTTTAAACGGCGAGTACCGTGGTGTAGGTACAAAACCCAGATCTAAATTTAGTAGCTGTATTTCCCTTGTAGATAAATTTCTACTGGACAAGTTGAAAACTAGGGAGGGGATTATTTTTTCCTGTTGCGTCGTCGAGGTCTCTGTTCTAAAAAATCCCTCCTGCTGTCGGTCTGCGGTGCGCCTGCCATGGCTGTTTTAGATCTAAAGCGATTAGTGCGAAAGTTATAAGGGTCCCTTGTTCTCTCATCTGTGGACGACTCTGCTACGTCTGAGTCTGTGGTCTCATAATCTGTAGACTCGATTGGCTGTTTCCAGGAGACTTGTTTTTGCACTCCTCTTCTGGTAAATTGCCAGCGGTAGACACGTTCCATCTGATAATCATTCCTATCTCTGTTCAACTTCTTATTTTTAAACGCAAGTATCTCGTCTTTGAATAATTTGAGCTTATTTTCCATGTCAGTGATGTCATCGTGGGAACCTCCAGCTGCAGGAGCAGCCAAGCGTTTTTTTAAATCGGAGATGTCTTTGTCAATTATTTCTGTTTCTTGGTTGCATTGATCTATTATTAACAGTATCAAGTCAAAAGAGCACCTGTCCAGAATTGAGGTCCATTTCTCTAGGAATTCCTTCTTATTAGCAAATAGTGTTGGGCCTTTTAACATGTGCAACCCTCTGGGTATGATGGAAGCTTTATAGTATTCTAGGAGAAATGAGGAGTGTAAGTCCAGACGAATTCTTTTTTTCTCTAAATATTCTAGTTTATTGATGTCCTCATTGTTAATGTCTGTGCTAAGATGTAGGGGAGTGGCTCGATTGAGAATTCTGTCTCTGTCAGCGTCCGTGAAAGTAAATCCTTTGTCCGTCATGCCGTTGCGATAAATAGTAAAGTGAAGCGGCTGGGGTGTTGCAGTAGCGATAAAGGAGGAAAACACACCCAAAGCAAAAGTCAATGACGGCGTGTAAGAGTTTTAATGAAGTTGTATTGTATTCTACATGTAGTAGGTCACTATGCTGCATACAAAAGCAGTGCAATCACTCGGTTCCAGTAGCACTTATTCAATGCATAAGTAGATAGAAAACTAGAAAGGCTGTATAAAAAGTCTCATCTTAAACTGTGTAGCCCGGTGAGAGTGACTGCGCTTAAATGAGAATGTAGACCTCTAGGTGATGTCCTTCCGGTATTTGGACATTTCGAAGACTTTCTCAAGCGTCTACAATATAAAATACAATGCAAAATATAGCTCTTGGTCTCTGTACATGTACATGTTCATTACATAAGAATAATGTAATATTCTTATGTAATGAACATGTACATGTACAGAGACCAAGAGCTATATTTTGCATTGTATTTTATATTGTAGACGCTTGAGAAAGTCTTCGAAATGTCCGAATACCGGAAGGACATCGCCTAGAAGTCTACATTCTCATTTAAGCGCAGTCACTCTCACCGGGCTACACAGTTTAAGATGAGACTTTTTATACAGCCTTTCTAGTTTTCTATCTACTTATGCATTGAATAAGTGCTACTGGAACCAAGTGATTGCACTGCTTTTGTATGCAGCATAGTGACCTACTACACGTAGAATACAATACAACTGCATTAAAACTCTTACACGCCGTCATTGACTTTTGCTTTGGGAGTGTTTTCCTCCTTTATCGCTACTGCAACACCCCAGCCGCTTCACTTTACTATTGGGCATCCATGGCAGGATATATAGGGCCCATTCTGATTTGGCCATCCCAATGGTCCAGTGCTTGGACAATGATTACCGGGCTGTGGTGGTTTTCCCTGGCCCGTCATGGTTAGCCTAGGTATAGACCTTAGGATTAGGGCGGCCCTTCACCCTGAGATGCCAGTGATGAGCCCTGCTAGCACTTTTAGTTAATATATATGACTCCTATGTGGCAGCGCTTATGCTCCGTGTGGAGGGCCTACTTTCAGGCGACCACATTTGTCCCTTGATCTGGACCTCTCAGATTAAGTTAGCTGCTGCCATCTTCAACAGGGGACATGTTTTGCAGGGCACTCGAAATAGATTATGTGCGGCTCGATTAGGAGTGAGCTCTGTGGAGGCTTCGCTCCTCAAGGGCCAATCAGCCGGACGAGGGTACTAGCCTGGCGCTGTCATATGTCTGGTTGCTTCCCCACAGGTGTTTGTGGCAGCACGTGGTTCATGCCCTGCCCTGTCGTTTGCTACCAAGCCAGGTCTACCCTTACTGAACTAGAACTGGTACCCATTCCTTCCAGTTAGGCGCCGCATCAACTGCGGCTGCGTTTGGGTGCCTGGAGCCTGACTATGTTACATGGGCAGGTGGGGATTTGCCCAATTTTTTCTGTCTGTCTGTCCCTTCACTGAAGGAGTGCCTCGTTCTGCCCTCTATTCCCCCTCCTGATTTTACAGACCCTGTGTGTTTCCGCACACTGGTAGTACTGTGGCTTGTGGGCCACAATTCTGTGCACTGGGGCGGCACAGTATGCTGCTTTGTCAAATGGGGACCCATCTCGGGCTACGCGTACCCATGCGTATGCAGTGGTTTGGTGTGCACAGCATTTAGGTGGTGGGAACTATTGACATTCCTGATGTCCATTGGGGATGCTGGGCCGCCACATGTTTTACTTCTGCACCTCAGAGGCGGTGATCTTGCACGGATTGCTGGCCCGGACTTATAGACTTCCTAGTGCAGTGACCTGGCGTTTCTTGGCCATTTATGGCCATCTACACGATTGCTATGGTCATACATCATGCCAAGGCAATATCATAGGTGAGACTTTGACCCAGCAGTCGGACCGCGCCCGACTGTCAGGGGACAGGGCTGTTGCCTGGTTCCTTGTTGTTATGTATGCATGTATATGTTGCTTTAAGAAATGTATGAATGTAACCGGACCACAATTACAATGTAGCCCAGCTGTTAAGGAACGCGAGCAAGCTGCCCATAGAGGGCAGCTGGGAGCGTTCAACTCACATGGTTCTCATTCCTCAAATCACCGGCAGCCGCGGGAACTCTCCCGCACTATCAACAACTACAGAAGAGGGGCGTGACTTGGAATGACGTCACGCCGGTAGCAGCTAATAGGCTACCGTGCAACCAGATTCAAATGTATTGTGCTACTGTATATAATGGGATGTACCTCCGCCATTACCACATGTTCTTCTTGATCATCAACCAATAAACCTGTGTTAGTCCTTACTGCGACTCCTTCTTTGTCTTCCGCAAGACACTAAATTGGCGACGAAGGTGGGATCGATGGCGAATCCCAAGGTCAAGTCATACCAGTTCGATGTCAGCGAGCCCGAACAGTGGGAACTGTACGAGTGCCAGTTTCGGCACGCGATGGAAGCTGCGGGCGTCGACGACAATGTGAAGATGCGCTCCCACTTCTTGGCCCAGGTGGGGCCGGCCACGCTGCGTATCCTGATGAACCTGGTGTCCCCCCGGAAGGTGGACGTGGTGCCCATAGACCGCATTCTGGAGTTGTTGGGCGAACACTTCCAGCCGCCCGTTTCGATCTTCCCAGCCTGGGTCACGTTCCACAGGCGAGACCAGCGACCAGGCGAGTCCGTGTCCGCCTACGCGGCGGCCCTCAGGCTTGCAGCGGTGCACTGCCAGTGGGATGACCTGGACCAAGCCCTCCGAGACCGCATGTTGTGTGGTCTGAGGGACGAGGAGCTCCAGAGGAAGCTGATGACCCGAGACCACCGCCTCACATTCAATGAGGTACTGCGGGAGGCCCAAGCGGCCGAGGCGGCCAGGAGCGGGGTCAAAGTGTTCAAGTCCCGAGGGGCCATGTCCGAAAGGGCCAAATCACCAGTACAGGCGGCCCGGTGGACCTCAGCGAAGACGGCCTGGCGGGCCCCCAAGCCACCCGCCGGCACATCAGCGACGTCCGAGGAGTCATCCACGACGGCGGACTCCTGCTCCAGCGAGGATGACGACGTCCAGAGGATCAGGAAACGAGGAGAGAAGCGGCAGACCCGCAAACGGCAAGACCGCCGCTGCGACGGTTGTGGGGCGGCCCACGACCGCACGAGGTGTCCGTTCCGAAAGGCCGAGTGCCACAACTGCGGCCGAAAGGGACACATCGCCAGAGTATGCAGGCGCGGGCGAGCCGAGGACAAGGGCGCATTGAGCCACCTCCAAACACACCAACGGAAAGCGGCCGGCACCAGGAAGGTCTCAACCAACCATGACGAGGAATTCGTGAACCGCGTGGGCCTGGAGCACCGGCGTTTTTTTGTAGAGGTACTGTTACAGGGGCTCCTGGTGAGGATGGAGATAGACTCGGGGTCATCTTATTCCATCCTGTCCCAAAAAGAGTTTATGCGCATTCCCCCAGATAAGCAGCCCAAACTGCGGGCCATGAAGTCACACTTACGGGACGTGCAGGGAAATGGGATCCCAGTGTTGGGGGTGGGGAAGTTCAAGGTAAAATTCAAGAACTACTCCGAGAAACTGCCCCTAGTAGTTCTCAAGGGGGGGAGGTGCTGCCTTTTGGGAACGCAGTGGTTTGCTCCCCTGGGAATCGAACTGTCCGGCATTAACGCCATCGAGACTGACCCAATGCGGGATGTGTGCAATGCACACCCGGACGTTTTCAAGAAGGGGCTCAGGACGTACAAGGGCCCCCCAGTTTCCTTTGAGCTGGACCCAGAAATCCGGCCCATCCGTCTCAAGCCAAGGAGAGTGCCCTTCGCCCTCAAAGACAAGATCGAGGCGGAACTGGACAAATTGGTGGGGCAAGGGATTTTGGTTCCAGTTGATTCGGCGGAGTGGGAAACGCCGATTGTTACAGCCCTTAAGTCCAACGGTGAGGTCAGGATTTGTGCGGACTATAAATGTACGATCAATAAGGCCATTCGGCCAAATGCATATCCGGTGCCCGTGGTCAGCCACTTACTGGCCACGTTACATGGGGGGAGGTGCTTTGCCAAGCTAGATCTGGCGCAGGCATATCAGCAGCTCTCAGTAACCCCGGCTGCTGCCGCTGCGCAAACGATTGTGACACACAAGGGGGCATTTAAGGTAACGCGCCTTCAGTTTGGCGTGAATTCGGCCCCCGGAATCTTCCAGTCCCTCGTGGAACGCCTTTTAAAGGGGCTTCCAGGTGTTCTCCCATACTTCGACGATGTGTTGATAACAGCGGGGAGCGAATTAGAATTAGCAGAGGTTAGATGGGGTCCTCTCAGTGTTCGAGAGAGCGGGGCTGTGACTGAGACGGGACAAATGCGTATTCTTTGCGAGGGAGGTCGAGTTTCTCGGCTTTAAGGTAACCCCGGAGGGAATCAAACCCTCTGAGTCCAAGGTGGCGGCCGTGAAAGATGCCCCTCGTCCCACCGCGAAACCGGAGCTGCAGTCATTTCTAGGGCTCCTAAACTTCTATCACTCCTTCCTGCCTAGGAAGGCATCGGTCGCAGAGCCACTGCACGCACTACTAAAAAAGGACGCGGTTTGGCGGTGGGGGGACAGGCAGGAGAAAGCATTCAAGGAGCTTAAGACACTCCTATCCTCGGATGCCGTCCTGACCCACTTTGATCCGAAAAAACCAGTGGTCTTAGTCTGCGATGCGTCCCCAGTGGGGGTGGGGGCGGTCCTGTGCCACGTGTTGGAGAGCGGGCGGGAAGCCCCGGTGGCATACTACTCAAGGTCCCTCTCGAAGGCCGAGCACAATTACGCGCAAACAGATAGGGAGGCCCTGGCCATAATCGCGGGAACGAAGAAGTTCCACGATTTTTTACACGGCCACGAGTTTACGGTAGTGACGGATCACAAACCAGTTCTCGGGATCTTCACTACCGGCAAACCCACCCCGCAAATTCTATCCCCCAGAATGCTGCGTTGGGCCATATTCCTCAACGCCTACCAGTACGAGCTGGTCTATCGCCCAGGGAAGGAGATCTCCCATGCGGACGCACTCTCCCGGTCTCCCCTCCCTAGCCTAGGGGATCCCGCATGCGAGGTAGAGCAAGAACACCAAGTCCTGCTGATTGAGTCCCTCGACTCACCCCCCATCGTCCCGGCCGACCTCACCAAGGCCACGGCTGCCGACAAGACACTGGCCCAAGTTAGTTCCTGGGTTAGGAAAGGGTGGCCCATGTCTACCCCCGAAGAGCATTTCAAGCCGTTCGTCAGGTGCAGAGTAGAGCGTTCCCTGGAAAGGGGCTGCCTACTCTGGGGCCAGCGGGTAGTTATCCCAGAGAAGTTAAGGGCTAAGGTGCTGAAGCTACTGCATACCAGTCACCCGGGAATAGTGCGCTCCAAGGCACTGGCCAGGAGTTTCTTTTGGTGGCCCAAGATAGACGCGGATATAGAACGCCTAGTGGGCACGTGTGAGAGCTGCCAGAGCTCTCGACCCGAGGAGTCCAGGCTACCCCATAGGGAATGGGACACGGCCCGCGGGCCATGGTCCCGGATACACGTCAACTTCGCTGGCCCCTTCCGCGGGTCCATGTTTCTGCTGGTAGTCGACTCCTATTCCAAGTGGTTGGAAGTAATCCCCATGAACAGCACCTCCTCCGCGGCAACCATTAAACAGTTGCACAAGCTTTTTGCCTGCTTCGGCCTGCCAGACGTCCTTGTTAGCGACAACGCTAGTACTTTCACGTCTGCGGAGTTCAAGACGTTTATTGAGAGAAACGCCATCAGGCACATTACCGCTGCCCCGTTTCACCCCGCCACAAACGGTCAGGTAGAGCGCCAAGTGCACACTACGAAAGACGCACTGCGGCGCATGGGTCCCGGTGAGTTGAACCTTCACCTGTGTCAGTTCCTCATCTGCTACAGGACAACCCCCTAGCTTCAGGATTCTCCCCAGCCGAGCTCCTCATGAGGAGGCGTCCGGTAACACTTTTTGACCGGATGGATCCGTCCAGGGTGGAGGATGAAGGGAGAAATATAAATGTAGGGGTAGAAAGCTCCAAAAGTTTTGCGGTAGGGGACCCAGTTCACTGCAGGAACTACGCGGCCTCGGGGCCAGCATGGGTTCCAGGAACGATCATTGAACAGACGGGGCCAGTATCCTATAGAGTCGAGACCAACTCGGGTCTACTCTGGAGAAGGCACGCCGACCAACTCAGAAGGCGAGTCACCAGCGAGGGGGAATCAGCGTTAGGGTCCTCCCCCACCCGTGTTACCCAAGGGGGAGACACGGCGGCATCCGCCGATACAAATGCATACCCTCGATTTTCAGCAACAGAGGAGGGTGATTTGGAAGAGAGGGATGAGTTCGATTATGATTTGCAGTACCAGGGGGGTGTCGCGGAGTGGTCCCCCACCCGTCCTAGCGAGAAGAGGGGTGTCAGTTCAGCCCCTGGTACCTCCAGTCCCCCCAGTCCTTTTGTTTTAGAGTACACCATAGCTCCAGCCCCCCGGAGACAGACACCCCCGAGACAGGCAACCGGGGGAAGTTCGCCCACCTCAGCACACAGAACCCCCGAACAGGCAGCAGGGGGTAGCGAGACCACGAGGGCGTCCTCGTCGGTCCCAAGATTCGTACTGGGGGGGACCCCAGGCTCCTCAAGCAGTAGGCAAGGATTCACCTCCCAACTGTTCATTCCATTCCTGTCCCCCAATGCAAGGTTGCCGCTGAGTCCCCACCGAGCCACTAATGAGTCCCCCCTTTCCGTTGCAGGATGAGACTCCGCAGAAGCAGGAGCCACCGGCTCCCCTGTGTTAAGTCAAGCAGCCGCACGCCCCAGGCGCACATGCGGCAAGCCACAATGGTTGAGGGACTTCGTCCCATCCTGGGGGGAGGAATGTTATGTATGCATGTATATGTTGCTTTAAGAAATGTATGAATGTAACCGGACCACAATTACAATGTAGCCCAGCTGTTAAGGAACGCGAGCAAGCTGCCCATAGAGGGCAGCTGCGAGCGTTCAACTCACATGGTTCTCATTCCTCAAATCACCGGCAGCCGCGGGAACTCTCCCGCACTATCAACAACTACAGAAGAGGGGCGTGACTTGGAATGACATCACGCCGGTAGCAGCCAATAGGCTACCATGCAACCAGATTCAAATGTATTGTGCTACTGTATATAATGGGATGTACCTCCGCCATTACCACATGTTCTTCTTGATCATCAACCAATAAACCTGTGTTAGTCCTTACTGCGACTCCTTCTTTGTCTTCCGCAAGACACTAAACTTGTCTAGAATGCAAGCGCGGCGCCAAAATGGCCACCGCGCTCTTTGCGGGGCCCCCCCACAGGACAGAGAATCCGGGTAGTTAGGGGCATGGCCAGCTCCCTTATAAAAGGGATGGCCACGAGGCAGCCGAGCTGCCATTTTACCTCAGCGACGGAGCGGAGAAGTCTTTTCCCCTGTGTCTCCGTCGCTCTTTAGCTTACCGGGAAGCCTTTGGTAGCGATTCTTCCTTTTGGGCTTCCCTTTGCTTCGGTGGAGATGCCTCCGAAGAAGAAGGCAGCTTCGAGTGCGGCTCACGCTGTTAGGAGGTGCAACCCAGGTCGGAGGACCGCGGTGCCGCCTCTTCAGCAGCCGCCTTTGCAGGCCCCGGCCGGGGCCGGCGGAATGGGGTCTATTGCCCCTTGGCCCGACCAGAGTGCGGGCGCGGAAGGGGTTCCAGCCCGCGGCCCGCGAGCGGTGGACACCGCTCCTGCACCTGCCCACCCTGTTGGGCCTGCTGTTCTTGGGTCGCAGCCTCCCCCTGGGCCCTCTAGCCTTGGGGGGTGGTGCGGCCCCCTGCCTTGGCAGGTTTCTCCACCGACCCTGCCGGGCTTCGGTGCTGGACAATGGCCATATTCGGGTCCTGGGGTACAGGGACCTGTACCCACGCCTGGACCGGGCGGGCCGGCCGGCCCTTCGCCCCAGGTCAACGTGGAGGCCTTACTGGCCCGTATTGCGGCCCTGGAAGCATCGTTGGCGCGGGCCAGTCAGGCGGGGGCCCCCTTTGGGGTCCCTTTTGAGGCGCTGTCGGCAGGAGGACAACAGCCGACAGGGAGGGTTGAGCTGCTGCAGGCGCGTGGCGCGGTTTCGGCCACTGCCTCGCAGCTCCCCAGTCAGCAGCCAGGTGCGGGTCAGGCCCCGGTGATGAGCTCTACGTCGGTCGTGAGCTCCGACGCCCCCAGTGGGCCGGAACCCCCGGTGGGGGCGGCCCGCGGGGGTGCAGCATGTGAGTATACGGTGCAAGCGAGTACATCCACACACATTCCCAATATGGGGGGGGCTTTTCAATGGCCTTGGCCTCGCGCGGGTGGTGCGGGGGCCACGCTGTCGGCACCCCACCCGGCGACGACGACTGCCACCCTGGGCACTGGGGTGGGTACTTGTTCTTACACTGCGGGGAATGTTCTGGGGGTGGCTGGGCTAGCTCAGGCCCCTTTTCCTATGGCTGCGGTGCCTTTTTCGGCTTTGCCGACGGCGGGGTATTCCTTGCCACTGGGTGATCACTTGGCACAGACTACCAGAGAAAAGATATGGCGGGGGGAGTATGTAGATATCTTCTCACTCCTGAACAGAGAGCCCACCAAGGAGGAAAGGGAGGGACAGGATGAGAAGGACAAGGAGCAGGCACGTCGCCGTAAGCCGCCACGTACCTGGGCCAACTGGCTCCCTGCTTATTTAATATACATGGCGGTGTACTTGAGGGCGCGGCCGGATTTGGCTATTCCCATGGTCCAATATTTGGACAACATATATAGGGCGATGGTTGATTTCCCGGGCCCCTCGTGGTTAGCATATGACGAGGAATTCCGTATGAGGATTCCCCTTCACCCCGAGATGAGATGGGATGAGCCGTGCCAGAGGCTTTGGCTTTTGTACATGACGCCCACACGCCCCGCCCCGGGAGACAGATACCATTGTGGACATGCGGTCCAGCGAGCGGCTCCAGCGCAGGTTACCCGCCAGGCGGCGGGGCAGGGGGTTCCAGCCCGCCTGCTGTGCTGGACTTTCTCGTCCAATGGTTCCTGCAATAGAAAGAATTGCAAGTATAGGCACGAGTGTCCCACATGTTCGGGCCCCCACGCAGCCTCCGCCTGTCCCAGGCCTGGAGGGACACGGGGCAGAGGGAGGGGCGGACAGTGGGCTGGCAAGACTGCCACGGATGGAGCTGGTTCTCCAAAAGGCCCCCTCCCCAATTAATGTGGACATGCTGGAGCGTTGGCTCGCATCGTACCCGAAGGGGGAGGATGGGGAGTATCTCCTTCAGGGTTTTCAGCAGGGATTCCGTATCCCTTTCATGGGTGACAGGTCCCCTCAGGATGCCCCCAACCTTTTATCCCTCAGAGGGAGGGAGGACGTGGCTGCGGCCAGCATTAAAAAGGAGTTAGATGCAGGCAGGGTCGCCGGACCTTTCCCTGCACCCCCGTTTCCCAATCTTAAGGTGTCGCCTCTGGGTTTGGTCCCCAAAAAGTCCCTAGGCGAGTTTCGACTTATTCATCATTTGTCCTACCCAGCCGGCCGATCGGTCAATGATGCTATCCCTGATGACCTTTGTTCAGTCAGGTATACATCGTTTGACCATGCGCTGCGCATGGTGCGCTCGTGTGGCCCGGGTGCCCTGCTGGCCAAGTGCGACATTAAGTCGGCTTTCCGCCTCTTGCCAGTCCATCCGGGCGACTTTGAGTTGCTGGGTTTCAAATTTAAGGGTGAATATTATTTTGATAAGGCCATGCCTTTTGGCTGCTCCATATCATGTTCGGCCTTCGAGCGTTTTAGTACCTTCCTAGAGTGGGCTTTCGTCCGCAGGTCAGGGTCCCGGTCTGTAGCCCATTACCTGGATGACTTTTTATTCGGGGGTGAACGGGGCTGGGACACGTGCACACGTCTCCTCAACACATTTCAGACGCTAATGGAGGAACTCGGTGTCCCTTTAGCGCCCGAAAAGACCGAGGGCCCATCTACCAAGCTAGTATTCCTGGGGGTGGAGATTGACACAGTAGTGCAGGCTTCTAGGTTGCCGGGCGATAAGGTGTCCAGGATAGTGGCCCTTATCTCGGAGTTGATGGCCAAGCGCAAGGCATCACTGAGGGAACTGCAGGTGCTACATGGTCACCTCAATTTCGCTTGCAGGGTGGTCGCACCGGGCAGGGCTTTTGCCCGGCGCTTATGCGACGCCATGGCAGGGTTATCCAGGCCCCACCATAGAGTTAGGCTTACCCGGGGTATCAGGGCAGACATGTTTGTCTGGTTGCAATTCCTGAGGGAGTTCAATGGGGTCTCATTTTGGAGGTCTGACCTCCTGGCATCCCCCAATTTTCAGATCCAGTCTGATGCCTCAGGATCCCTGGGTTATGGGATGTACTTCAATGGGAAGTGGGCCTATGGTGGGTGGCCACCGGCCTGGGCAGGCACAGGTCGCCTGCGGGATCTCACATACCTGGAATTTTTCCCTATTCTGGGGGCTTTGATGCTATGGGGCGAGCAGTGGGCTAACTCGGTTGTGCATTTCTGGTGTGACAATGCTGCTGTTGTCCACATTGTCAATGCACAGACTTCCAAATCACCCAGGGTTATGGAACTAGTGCGCCATTTTGTGCTGCGCTGCCTGCGCCTCAACGTCTTGTTCAGGGCCAGGCATGTCCCAGGGATTAATAATGATATTGCTGACGCTTTGTCCCGCCTGCAGATCTCCCGGTTCCGCGCCTTGGCCCCGGATGCGGAGGAATTTCCCTCGCCACTCCCGGACGAGATGTGGACTATTGGCAAGGAGAGGTGAACCGGGCGATTGGCCTGTCACTAGCGCCACGCACGCGTAAGGCGTATCAACAAGCATTCAATTCTTACAGGGCATTTTCTGCTCAATTTCACCTGCCAGAGACCTGGCCTATCCCGGTGGACCATGTTCTGCGGTTCATGGTTCACCTGCATACACAGGGCCTCGCACCTCGCACCATAGCATCCAAGCTCTCGGCGTTGGCTTTTATGGCCAAAGTGGGGGGTCATGTGGATAGCACCTCTGACTTCCGTGTGAGACATGTTTTGGAGGGGTGGGTGCGCGAGCGCGGGCGTTGCCCGTACGACCGGCACCCTATTTCCCCAGGGGTTCTTACCCAGTTGGCCAGGGGCTGGCCAGGCCTCTGTTTTGATCATTATGAGGCAGCCCTTTTCCATGCAGCCACAACGGTGGCATTTTTTGGAGCGCTCCGCATCAGCGAACTTGTGATGCTGTCTAAGGCGGATGCAAGTTGTAGGGCACTGGAACTCGAAGATGTCTATGTCGCCAAAGACTGGGCCCAGTTGAGGATACGCTCCTCTAAAACAGATCAGCATGGCGTAGGCAGTGGTGTAAGACTGCTACGGTGTTCTTTGGCAGACATCTGTCCGGTTGGTGCCCTACAGGAGTACCTGGCACTGCGTGTCATGCACCACGGCCCGTTTTTCTGTCACCAAGATGGGTCTCCCCTTACTAAATTTCAGTTTTGGAAGGTGACAGGCAGAGCCCTCACCAGGGTGGGCCTACCAGGTGCCCGTTATGGCACACATTCATTCCGTATTGGCGCAGCCTCTACAGCAGCTGCTTTTGGGTACTCTGGGGCTGACATACGTAGCATGGGGAGGTGGGGCTCGCAATGTTTTCAGTTTTATGTGCGCCCACTCCCGCCATGAGTACCAATCCAGTCACCTTACCGCCTTTTTTCTCAATTTTCTTACAGACCCTGGGTGTCGTATTACACCGGTGACAGTATGGCTGGTGGGCCACAGCTATGTGCACAGGGCAGCGCGTTACGCTGCGGCGACAGAGTGGGGACCCCGACTGGGACTGGGTGAACACGCCAGTCTCACATGGCATGGTAAGCCTGGGATGTTATGGCAGGAGCTGCGGCCTTTCCTTTTTTCTGGCCTGGGTGCTGACCCGCCTGACATTCTCATCATCCACCTGGGGGGCAATGATTTGGGCCAGGTCACCGGCTTATCGCTCAAGCATGCGATTTGCGAGGACCTCGCCTACTTGCACTATGTCTGGCCTGCCACAACCCTGGTTTGGTCGGACATTGTCCCGCGCCATTCGTATAGAGGGGCGTTAACCTCCTGGCCCTTGACCGCGCTAGGCGCACGGTCAATAGGGCGGTGGCGCGGTTTCTTGCCGACAGGGCTTGGGGACGGGTCAGTCATCACCCCACTATTAGCCTACAAAATTATGACTTGTACGCAGGGGATGGGGTCCATCTGTCGCGAGGAGGTATGGACCTCCTGTTGGGTGATTGGCGAGCAGGCCTGTTGACCGAGCTGACGGTCTGGGGGGGGCG
The DNA here is from genome assembly GCA_035047345.1 of Bradypodion ventrale. Taxonomy (NCBI): domain Eukaryota; kingdom Metazoa; phylum Chordata; class Lepidosauria; order Squamata; family Chamaeleonidae; genus Bradypodion; species Bradypodion ventrale. The sequence continues at coordinate 953,652 of JAWDJE010000007.1, forward strand.
TCAGGCCTTCTTTGAAGCCCCTCCGTGTGGCGGGTAGCACTGGTAAGGTAAACAGTATGACCCACAGGTATCCGGCAGGTTCGCAATTGACTGGACAACACTAGACAGGAATAAATTAGTTAAACGTTGTCCGGTCAACGACGAACCAGGCGACAGGGTGATGACGATAGCTAACCAGCATGCATCACCCCGTGATTTCACGGATACGCGTCAGAGGGTGGGGTCATGAGTTAGATATTGACTACGGTCAACAATTTGTTTGTTGTCAACAAACAAATTGATACAAATTGATACATTGTAACCAATTGCCATTGGCAATTTTGGGGTGGTACCTTACCAGTGTTACTTCGGCCTGCTTGCCTTAAGAATTATGATTGGTCGTTTTACCAATACAAATTTATAATTCGGACTAGGGCATTGAATCAATAAATGTGGCCCGATGCTGTTATCCACTTTCAATGTTGTCTGTGTCCGTTATTGGGGGGTGCGCCTGCAATGCAAGCGCGGCGCCAAAATGGCCGCCGCGCTCTTTGCGGGCCCCCCCACAGGACAGAGAATCCGGGTAGTTAGGGGCGTGGCCAGCTCCCTTATAAAAGGGATGGCCACGAGGCAGCCGAGCTGCCATTTTACCTCAGCGACGGAGCGGAGAAGTCTTTTCCCCTCCACCCCCTCCCTAGTTAACAGTGTGATATTTTGGTCGCTTCGGGGCCGGGTGGGAATTTTTGGCTGGGACCCATATTGGCTTCCGGGTCCTGGCTTTTTTGCCCATCCCACACTGTTGCTATGGTTTGATATAGGGGTCTTCTTATGTTCCTAATGTTGACTTTGGTCACATTGGCGGGTAGCACTGGTAAGGTAAACAGTATGACCCACAGGTATCCGGCAGGTTCGCAATTGACTGGACAACACTAGACAGGAATAAATTAGTTAAACGTTGTCCGGTCAACGACGAACCAGGCGACGGGGTGATGACGATAGCTAACCAGCATGCATCACCCCGTGATTTCACGGATACGCGTCAGAGGGTGGGGTCATGAGTTAGATATTGACTACGGTCAACAATTTGTTTGTTGTCAACAAACAAATTGATACAAATTGATACATTGTAACCAATTGCCATTGGCAATTTTGGGGTGGTACCTTACCAGTGTTACTTCGGCCTGCTTGCCTTAAGAATTATGATTGGTCGTTTTACCAATACAAATTTATAATTCGGACTAGGGCATTGAATCAATAAATGTGGCCCGATGCTGTTATCCACTTTAAATGTTGTCTGTGTCCGTTATTGGGGGGTGCGCCTGCAATGGCTTGGGGACAGCCATTTGTCATCTGGGGATAGGGTTACAGGTCTTTGGCCTGTATTCTGGAGATGGGGTTCACCGGTCAACAAGTGGATGCACCTCTCTTTTTAATAACGTGCAAGAGGGCCAGGTGACCGAATTGTCGGTCAAGGGGAGTGGCCCCTGGTGCAATGTGGCACTGTTGCCAAGTGGAAGGTGCCTCTCCGAGAGTGGCAGGTGATGCATGGCCGCATCAACTTCGTCTGCAGAGTGGTAACACCAGGCAGTGCTTTTACCTAGTGTCTTGGACACACTATGGCGGGTCCGATAAATGACACCGCAGGGTATGGCTGATTAGGGGTTTACGAGCAGACCTGTTGGTTTGGCTCACATTCCGCAAGACTTTCATGCTGTCTCCTTTTGGAGGTCTGAGCTTCTGGTCAGCCCCAGTCCCGACTACAGTCAGATGCCTCCAGCTCACTGGGGTGGGGGGATTTATTTAAGGACAGTGTGCCTATGGTCATTGGCCCCAGGGATGGGAGGGCACGGATCGCTTACGCGATCTTACGTTTCTGAAATTTTTTCTCGACTCTGGGTACCCTTAAGGCTCTGGGGGGACAGATGGCTTAATTCTGTGCCTCGCTGTTGGTGTGGCAATGCTGCGGTATGCACATTGTCAGTGCCCAAACGTCTTAATCCACCGGAGTCATGGCCTTAGCTCGCCTATTGTTCTTGCTCCTTAGGCCCAAACATGTGCCAGGCATTAATAGCAATATTGCTGATGCTTTATCCCGCCTGCAGATCTCCCGGTTCTGTGACTGTGCTCCAGATGCTTGGGAACTACCCTCTCTACTCCTGGCTGAGATGTGGTCATTTGGCAAGGAGACGTGAACCGGATGAGTGGCATGCCTTGGCAACTCGCATGCGCACGGCGCATCGGCATCCACTCCTTCACTTTAGAGTCTTTTGTGGACAACGGCAAATGCCAAAAAAATGTGGCCGCCATTGATCACCTGGGTTTTATAATGTATCGTCCGCCCTTGTGATCTGGGGTTGGCTTTACGCGCCATAGCCACCAGGCTTTACGCCTTGATATTGATGGGCAGGGCACGGGGTTTTCCTGACTATGCGAGGGTCTTCTGCATACGCCATGTATTCGACGGGTGGACACGTGTACATGGCCGCCGCCCGGACACACATCACCCTATTCTCACAGATATTATGACCCACCTTGCATGAGGTTGGCATAGATGAGGTTGCAGTAGGTAGGAGGAGTCTCTTTTCATGCAGCTACCGCTGTAGCTTTTTTCTGGAGCTCGACGACTCAGCGAGCTGGTCCCATGGTTGAAGGGGCACGTGTTTTGTAGGGCACTGGAACTCGAAGATGTTCCTATCAACCAGGTGTGGGCTCAGTGGAGGATTTGTTCCTCAAAGGCCGATCAGCATGGAGTAGGCAGTGGTGTAGACTGCTATGATGTATATTTGCTGACATCTGTCCGGTTGGTGCCCTACATACAGTTTTGACAGTGCCTGCTGCGCACCCTGCCCTGTTTTTTCTGCCACCATGATGGGTCTCCCCTTACCAAATTTAAGTTCTGTAGGGTGACCGGTACCGCGCTTCACAGTGTGGGGCCCGTTATGGCACCCATTCATTTAGGATAGGCGTCGCATTGACCATGGCTGCGTTTGGGTACTCGGAGGCGGATATGGTGGGCACGTGGGGGTTTGCGCGTATTTTCCTTATATGTACGTCCCCTCGCTGTATGAGTACCTAGTTATGTCCTTACTTCCTTTTCCTCTTTTACAGACCCTGTGTGTATCCGCACACCGGTGGCAGAGGGGCTGGTGGGCCGCAGCTATGTACACTGGGCAGCAGAATATGCTGCGGTGACAGAGTGTGGACCCCAGCTCGGGCTACGTGTATCCGCACGTATGCGGTGGTATGCCTGGATCCTTGCTGAGAATGGCTTGGGACAGCCAGTAGACATCCGGGGATAGGCTTGCAAAAAATTTGACCTATCGGCAGGAAATGGGGTCCACCTGTTGGCCAGAGGTATGAACCTCTTTCTGGAAGATGTACAAGCAGGCCTGGTGACCGAGCTGACGGTCTGGGGGTGGCGGTGAGTCATCATGGACGCCTCCCCGTGTGGCGGGTAGCACTGGGTAAAGTAAAGGTTTATGACACATAGGTATCCGGCAGGTTCGCATTGACTGGCCAACACGTAGATAGGTACAGGGGAAACAGGTTTGGCCGGTCAAGGGCGAACTATGAAAGGTGTGATGTCAGGAGCTTCACAGTCTGCATCACCTTGATATTTAAACGGATACACGTCATAGGGTGGGGTCAGTAGATAGTATATTGACTCCGGTCAACAATTTGTTTGTGTCAACAAACAAATTGATACAAATTGATACATGTAGCCAATTGCCATTGGCATTTTGGGAGGAACCTTACCAGTGCTACTGCGGCCTGCTTGCCTTAAAGAATTACAATTGGATTATACACCAATTGAAAGTAATAATTTGGACTAGGGCATTGTTCAATAAAAGTGGCCCGATGCCTTTAATCCAATACCGGTGTCTGAGTCTTTCTTTGGGTGGGTGCGCCTGCAATGGTACCTGACACCACTGAGGTTACATCAGATTGACAATAAAAAGGATAATTTATGTTGGAGATGTAAAGACACTATTGGAACTTATGAACATATGTGGTGGAGTTGCAAAATGATAAATGATTTTTGGAGAAGAATAGAAAAAGAGGCTGGGGAAATAATGGGTAAGAAAATTAACCTGGAGTCAGGTACCATTATGTTAACAGATGTGGCTGGTATGAGTTTAAACAAGGAGGAAAAAGAATTACTAGAAATAATGTTAACAACGGGTAGACATTGCAGGCGCACCCCCCCAATGATGGACTCAGACACAAATGAAAGTGGATAACAGCATTGGGCCACATTTATTGATTCAAGCCCTAGTCCGAATTATAAATTTCTATTGGTAAAACGACCAATCATAATTCTTAAGGCAAGCAGGCCGAAGTAACACTGGTAAGGTACCACCCAAAATTGCCAACGGCAATTGTTACAATGTATCTATTTGTATCAATTTGTTTGTTGACAACAAACAAATTGTTGACCGTAGTCAATATCTAACTAATGACCCCACCCTCTGACGTGTATCCGTAAAATCAGGGGGTGATTCCAGCTGTCTAGTGGTAACCATCACCCCCTCGCCTGGTTCGTCGTTGACCGGACAACGTTTAAACAACTTATGCCTATCTAGTGTTGTCCAGTCAATTGCGAACCTGCCGGATACCTGTGGGTCATAAATGTTTACCTTACCAGTGCTACCCGCCACCCGGAGAGGCTTCAATAAAGGCTCGACACCCCCCCCCCCCAAGACCGTCAGCTCGGTCGACAGGCCTGCTCGCCAATCACTCAGCAGGAGGTCCATACCTCCTCGTGACAGATGGACCCCATCCCCTGAATAAAGCCCGTAATTTTGCAAACTGATGGCGGGATGATGACTGACTCGCCCCCAGCCCTTGGTCGAAAGGAATCGGGCCACAGCCCTGTTCACCATGCGCCGAGCGCGGTCCAGGGCCTGGAGGTCAAAGCCTCCCCGATAAGCGTGCCGTGGGACCATATCTGACCAAACAAGGGTTGTGGCGGGCCATACGTAATGTAAGTAGGCGAGGTCCCCGCAAATCGCATGCTTCAGCGATAAGCCAGTGACCTGACCCAAGTCATTACCCCCAAGGTGTATGATCAGAATGTCGGGCGGGTCGGCATTCCTCGACGAAAAGAGGAATGGCAAAAGCTCCCACCACAACATACCGGGCTTACCGTACCATGTGAGATGTGCATATGCACCCAGTCCCAGTCGGGGTCCCCAATCTGTCGCCGCAGCGTAACGCGCTGCCCTGTGCACGTAGCTATGGCCCACCAGCCATACTGCCACCGGTGTGATACGACACCCAGGGTCTGTCAAGGGAAAAAACAGGGAAGGAAGAGATACATGGTGACTCAAAAGGTACTCACGGTGGGAGTGGGCGAACATAAAACTGGAAACACTGTGAGCCCCACCTCCCCATGCTGCGTATGTCAGCCCCAGAGTACCCATAAGCAGCCGCAGTAGAGGCCGCCCCAATTCTAAATGAATGGGTGCCGTAACGGGCCCCAGGGAGGCCGACGCAAGCCAGTGCCTTCCCAGTCACCTTCCAAAACTGAAATTTAGTGAGGGGAGACCCATCTTGGTGACAGAAAAACGGGCCATGGTGCGTGCCACGCAGTGCAAGGAACTCCTGTAGGGCACCAACCGGACAGATGTCTGCCAAGGAACATCATAGCAGTCTTACTCCACTGCCTACGCCGTGCTGATCTGTTTTAGAGGAGCGTATCCTCAATTGAGCCCAATCATTGCAAACATAGACATCTTCGAGTTCCAGTGCCCTACGACTTGCATCCGCCTTAGACAGCATCACAAGCTCGCTGATGCGGAGTGCTCCAAAAAAGGCCACCGTTGTAGCCGCACGAAACAGGGCTGCCTCATACCTATCTAAACATAGGTCATGCCAGCCTCGTGCCAGTTGGGTAAGTACCCCAGGGGAAATTGGGTGACGGTCGTCCAGCAACGCCCACGTTCCCGCACCCACCCCTCCAAAACATGTCTCACACGGAAATCAGTGGTACTGTCCGCGTGACCCCCCACTTTGGCCATAAAAGCCAGCGCTGATAGCCTGGTTGCTATGGTGCGGGGTGCCAGGCCCTGAGCGTGCAGGTAAACCATGAAACGGAGGATGTGGGCCACTGGGATCGGCCAGGTATCTGGCAGGTGAGATTGGGTACAGAAGGTCCGAAAGGAAACCAACGCGTGATGATACGCCTTACGCGTGCGTGGCGCCAGTGACATGCCGATCGCCCGGTTCACCTCTCCTTCCCAAAGGTCCATATCTCCTGCGGTAGTGGCGAGGGAAATTCCTCCGCATCCGGGGCCAAGGCACGGAACCGGGAGATCTGCAGGCGGGACAAAGCGTCAGCAATATCATTATTCACCCCTGGGACATGCCTGGCTCTGAACAGTACATTGAGGCGCAGGCTGCGCAATACAAACTGGCGCACAAGGTCCATGACCCTGGGAGATTTAGAGGTCTGTGAGTTGACAATGTGGACAACGGCCGCATTGTCACACCAGAAATGCACCACAGAGTTGGCCCACTCCTCACCATAGCATCAAGGCCCCCAGTATGGGAAAAAATTCCAAATATGTGAGATCCCTCAGGCGACCCGTGCCTGACCAGGCTGGTGGACATCCACCATAAGCCCACTTCCCATTGAAGTACATCCCATAACCAAGGGATCCCGAGGCATCAGACTGAATTTGAAATTGGGGCGAAGCCAGGAGGTCTGAACTCCAAAATGAGACCCCATTGAACTCCCTCAGGAACTGGAGCCATACGTGCAGATCTGCCCTGATGCCCCGTGTCAATCTCGCCCTATGATGGGGCCTGGATAAGCCTGCCATGGCGTCGCACAAGCGCCGAGCAAATGCCCTGCCAGGTGCGACCACCCTGCAAGCGAAATTGAGGTGTCCATGTAGCACCTGCAGTTCCCAAAGGGATGCCTTGCGCTTAGCCAGCAAGTCCGATATAAGGGCCACTATCCTGGACACCTTGTCTTCAGACAATCTAGACGCCTGCGCCACCGTGTCAATTTCCACCCCCAGGAACACTAATTTATTAGACGGGCCTTCGGTCTTTTCGGGCGCTAAAGGGACACCAAGTTCCTCCATTAGCGTCTGAAATGTGTTGAGGAGACGTGTGCACGTGTCCCAGCCCCGTTCACCCCCGAATAAAAAGTCATCCAGGTAATGGGCTACAGACCGAGACCCTGACCTACGGACAAATGCCCACTGCAGGAAGGTACTGAAACGCTCGAAAGCCGAGCAGGAAATGGAACAGCCGAATGGCATGGCTTTGTCAAAATAATATTCACCCCGGAATTTGAAACCCAGCAACTCAAAGTTACCCGGGTGCACGGGCAAGAGGCGAAAAGCCGACTTAATGTCACACTTAGCCAACAGTGCACCCGGGCCACATGAGCGCACCATGCGCAATGCCTGGTCAAAGGATGTATACCTGACAGAACAAAGGTCATCAGGGATAGCATCATTGACCGAGTGGCCGGCTGGGTAGGACAAATGATGAATCAGACGGAACTCGCCCGGGGATTTTTTGGGCACTAGTCCTAGAGGGGACACTTTAAGGTTGGGGAACGGGGGCGTGGGAAAGGGGCCAGCGACCCTGCCTGCAGCAACCTCCTTATTAATGCTGGCAGCAGCCACCTCCTCCCTTCCCCTAAGTGACAACAGGTTGGGTGCATCCTGCGGTGACCTATCCCCCGTGAAAGGAATACGAAAACCCAACTGAAAACCCTGAAGGAGGTACACAGCGTCTGCTCTCTTCGGGTACAATGCGAGCCAACGCTCCAGCATGTCAACATTAATTGGGGAGGGGGCCTTTCTGTGAACCCGCTCCCTCCGTGGCAGTCCTACCTGCCCCTTGTCCGCCCCTACCCCTGCCCCTGTATCCTCCCGGCCTGGGACAGGCGGAGGCAGCATGGGGGCCACCACAAGAGGGGCACTCGTGCTTGTACTTGCAATTTTTCTTGTTGCAAGAACCATTGGACGAGAAGGTCCAGCACAGCAGGCGGGCTGGAACCCCCTGCCCCGCCACTTGGCGGGGTACCTGTACCGGGGCCGCTCGTTGGACCGCATGTCCACAATGGTATCTCTCCCCAGGCGCCGGGCGCGTGGGGGTCATATACAGAAGCCACAGCTTCTGGCAGGGCTCGTCCCACCTCATCTCTGGGTGCAGTGGAATCCTCATGCGAAATTCTTCGTCGTAAGCCAGCCACGCCGGACCCGGGAAGTCAACCATAGCCCGGTAAATGTTGTCCAGATACTGGACCATAGGGATGGCCAAATCCGGCCTAGCCCTGAGGTAAACGGCCATGTAAATCAAGTACGCTGGCAACCAATTTGCCCACGTGCGTGGCGGCTTACGACGACGTGCCTGCTCCTTATCCTTCTCGTCCAGCCCTTCCCTCTCTTCCTTGGTCGGTTCCCTATTTAGAAGGGAGAAGATATCTACATACTCGCCCCTCCAAATCTTTTCCTTGGTGGACTGGGCCAGATGGTCCCCCAGGGGCAAGGAATACCCTGCTGTTGGCAAGCCGACACCGGCACAGAGGGAACTGCGGGCAAAGCAAAGGAGGCCTGAGCCAGCCCGGGGATCCCCAACACATTTCCCAGCACATTGGGGGCGCCACCCCGACCCAGGCCCTGTGACAAAGGTAAAGTCGCTTGGTGGGCCGGGGGCCATTGGACCGCCGGACCACACAAGCGAGGCCACGGCCATTGGACAGCCCCCCCCAAGGAAGTCAGTTGTGTGGGTGCACTAGCTTGAACTGCATACTCACCCGATGCACCCCCACGGGCCGCCCCCACTGGGGGTTCCGGCCCGCTGGGGGCGTCGGAGCTCACGACCGAAGCTGAGCTCGTCGACGGGGCCAGACCAGCACCAGACTGCTGCACCTGTGGAGTGGGGAGCTGCGAGGCAGTGGCCGCCACCGGCCCGCGCGCCTCAGGCGGCTCAACCCGACCCATCGCCGGCCGCTGTTCGGCGGCCAAAGGGGGCACCTGAAATCCCAGAGACACCCCTGTTTGGTTGGCCCTCGCCAAGGACGCTTCAAGGGCCGCTACCCGGGCCAGGAGGGCCTCCACGTCGACATAGGCCCCGGCCGCAACAGGGGGCAAATGGGCAGCCGGCCCATAAGTCACGGGTACCTGTCCAGGTCCCTGAGCCCCCGAGGCCAGATAAGGCCAAGCGCCCATGCTCGGCCCTTGGGGAGCCGTGGGCACGCCCTGCAATGGCAGGGAACCCAACCACCCTCCATGACTCGCACCCCCCATGGGGAACTGCGGGCCCGGGCAAGAGGGCCCAGCCGCACGGACCATGGCAGGGGCCGAGGTCGTCGTGTGCGGACCAAGGGCCGAGGCCCCGTCCGGGGCAGCCGGTATACACCGCGCATCAGGCCAAGGAGCTACCGATCCCATCCCACCGTTCCCGGTGGGCTCCGCTAAAGGTGGCTGCGGAACGGGCGCAGTCGCGGTCCTCCGACCCGGCTGACGCCTCCGCGCCGATCGAGCCACGTTCGCGGCTGCCTTCTTCTTCGAGGGCATGGCTAAGGTAGCTAGGAAGCCTAAAACAAGAGAAAGCTGCCCGAAAAGGCTTCCCCCAAAAAGACACAAGCGACGGAGGTCAGGAGGAAAAACTTCTCCGCTCCGTCGGTTCGCCAAAATGGCAGCACGGCTGCCTCGTGGCCAGCCCCTTTTATTAGGGTGCTGGCCACGCCCTTAACTACCCGGATGGTTTCGTCCGGTGGGGGGGGCCCCCGCAAAGAGCGCGGCGGCCATTTTGGCGCCACGCTTCCAATGTATTGCTAGACATTGGAAAAATGATGTAATTATACAAACGAGAGAATGGTATAAAGAAATGTGGAATTTAGCATTGAACAATAAACTGACATGGGAGATAAAAGTAAAAAGGGATAAATTGAAAGAAAATGGATTTTGGAGTATTTGGAAGCCTTTTGTAGATTACTGCCTCACGGGTGATGAAAGTAGTAAACCTGTACCAATTCAAAGTAGTTTCTGGAGGTAAATATTGGGACCGAGCTTTCCAGGGCATTGTAAATAAACACTGGGTGGAATTCAAGGGAAAATTCGATTTGATAGTTGTATTTAAAGTACAGTATTACTGAAATGTTTCACAGGTTAGTTGTTTTTCTAGGGGATGTTTAACATTATAGACAGTTATAAAAGGTAATAGTTCAATTATCATGTATGAGATTATTTTTTATGAAATATGTTTTTTTTCTTTTTTATGATGTATTGTTTTGTGTATGTCTGTATATTTTTGAAAAAGTTAATTAAAATTTATATATATAAAAAGAACTCTATCAATCTTTGCCCTGCATAAATCAGAGAAATTCCCACAATACTACCATCAGAAGGCTGAATGAAAAACATAAACAATGCCTAAAAATCAATATAACCAACAAATAACAAGAAGAAGAAAATGTGAGAGTAAATAAATCTCTCGGAGGTCATGACAACTTTACATCAGAGTTCTGTAAGGTCAGCTTCCTCTCTGTACCATTTGCTAATCTCTTTAATGAATGCCCATTTCAGAATAAAATTCCTACCACATGAATTTAAGCTTTGATATAATTAATTTTTAAATAAAAGATGCTCTATTACTTACAAGTTCATATGGACCAATTTTATTGTTGAAGCAAAACTAAAAAGTTTACTGTTCTTGCCAATGCAGTTGGTGAGTGATTGGTAATTACTGTACCTCAGGCTGGCTTCATTATAGATAGGCTTCTCTCTGATCCCCTTGAAAGGGATTGGATATCCTCACAAAATGTACCCGCAGTGTCATGCACTGTGAACAACAGTAGGTTTGCTGTAATGGATGTGGACAGATTCCAGAAGAAATGTTTCTGAAACAAGTAAAAATTGTATCCAGCAGTTGTTGGCCAACTTTGTAAGAAAACCACGTACAGTAAACTCAGGTTTTCCTTGTAAATGGATAAAAAATACAAATGTTATGCTATAAAAAATATTCTATTGACTATAAAACTGTAACAAAAAATAGTACTTATGGAATACAATGTTAAAATGTATACATTACTGTACTATACTTTCCTGTTCTAAATGAAGGAACATTCCATACCAGGAACATTCTGTAACAACAAATTACAATGAGATGGGTCATATTAATAAGAGACAGCTGACATCAATGTGACATAAGAGGCTAATGTAAGAAGCTTTGCCTCCAAAAGGCCTTAATCAGGGGTGCCCATACTACAACCTGGGGGCCGGATGCAGTTCCTGACACCAATTCATCCAGCCCACAAAGCCCTCGTTGCTCCCAGAAGTGGAAGTCAAACACGCCCGTATGAGCGTGTTTTACTTCCGCTTCCAAGAGCGATGGGGCCTTCACAGGCCAGATGAATTGGTGTCAGGGGTCACATCCGTCCCTGGGCCAAAGTGACCACCTCCCTGAACCACGTGACTGGCCCACGGCCCAAAAAGTTTGGGCACCTCTGGTCTACATTAATGGATACCAACAATGATGAGAAACATCCCTTAGGCATTGAAGCATTTCTTTAGCCTAGCAAATCATGGAACATTGATTAATAGCTATCAAGAACAACGCAAGCAGAAACTCAAAAAAAGATACAGCACAGTAACACTGTGGATAACAGGTCAAGATGACATTACTTATGGATTCATCTTCAAGAGATATGTCAAATAAAAATCTACTTGTAAAAGAGAATAAAAAAGTTTCTTGAAACTTCTTCCATAAACACCTCAGATAAATAAAAACATGTGTACAAATAGGTATCCAGTCATTCTGCTCTCTAAAACACTGAGAGATTAAAAACAAACCAGTTGTGGCTATCTTGATAAAGCGCAGCAAATTCAGGCAGCCTCCAAAATCAGTGTTTCATCTTTTTAGCAACTGCATGTATCTACAATGCATAGCTATAGTAATCTGCTAATTCTTTGACTTTCATAGTTTCCTCCTATGTTAATGTTATCAGATTTTTTGTTTAGTAATTCATAGAGGAAACAACACAAAACAGCAAAAAACAGCAAAAAAGGACAAAAAAATGTTGTAGCACCTTAAAGACTAACTCCTGTATTTAAGCGTGAGCTTTTGTGGGCCAAGTCCACTTCATCAAACATAAGTGACTTTTGTTTCATAAATGACTTAAATCTCATTTGTTTAGTAAATGACTTAAATCTCATTCAGGGGAGTACAGCACAGTTCTCTAAAGAGAACTACTAAAGTAGAGAAGTGTCAATATTTATAACCTTGCCTGAAACTGTGAATAGCTAAACGGGAGTCCCGACATCAGACAGTATAGTATGTATTAAGCATAAAAGTGCTTTTGGCTTTATGCATTGGGAGCCCTGCCTCATCACAGTTCTCAGTCAAGGGAGCTCTATAAGTTTATTCAGCTGGACACATTTATAGTCTCTTCTACAGACCTATGTGCTCAATACATGAAGGTCTAAGTGAGTTTCAGGTGCGTGGTAACACAGGATGGTGAGTGTGTGTGTTGGCTTTCTTATATGCCCCATTTAGCACTTCATGAATTCAGGCAAATGCCAGAGTAAGGTCCACATCTATATACATGTAGATCTTTCTACAGTATATTTAAAATATGTACATTTAGCACAGTCTAAAATCTATTTCCATGGTTCCTCTGGCTGGCTTCCCGCACAGCTTAAGACAGTGTCCCAGAATATTTCACCGCATCTATTCATGTCTGTGAACAAATAGGTGAGAATTTAATGTGTAGGTGTGTTATCTGGAGATGTCAAGAATCCATGTCTTCTTCTCTTTGTTTGTCTGCTTCTGAGAGAGAAAGAGAGAGCATGTACTGTACATCTAGGGAACAGTGCTACACCAAACAGCTTTGACTCTGCCTACATTTTGCAGGTGCCCCCTTCAGTTCCAGCCTGCAGCTTCTGGAATAATTTCCCAGGAGTGTGGTTCTCAGGCTACAAAAGCTACCCCACCCCTTGACCTCAAGTCCTACTTAAACAAAACCTCCCTGCTTAATTTCATTTTGGCAGAGGGAAGGGATTGCACCAGAACAGGGCTCTCTGTTAAAGTTGTATGTAGAAATATGGCACCTCAGCTTCTGACTTCTTCTCAAGGAAGTTATTATTTCCAGTCACTAATAATAAACAGCTCTGCTGGAAAAAGATTATAAAACCAGATCAATTGCAAAGGAAATGGTTGTTTCAGGAATTGTAGAAAACCTTAAAGGTTCAGGTCCAGCAGAGACCAATGCAAAACCAGCCTCTACATCTTCAACTGGTGCACAGACTTCCATTTCAACGCAGTGCTTTTCAACAACTTTTTTTAAAAAAATGTACATTCCATTACTATTATTCTCTCAGCAGATAAATGACATGCAACCATGAGCTGGTATGTTATTGTAGGGCAGAGCTAATAAAACATGTGGCTCATTCTCAGGAAACCTTTAGATTTCAAAATAGTCTCCTAATCTTCAAGGTTACCCTCTTGTGCCTTTTCACCTTTGGACTATATGGTTTTGTTTTAAAGCCTTTCATCTTAAGAATCTTTTCCGTTTTAAACCCTTTGCAAACTTAAATAAGAGCGAAATAGTCCAGGTTACAATAACTGGTTAATGCTTATAATCGGCGTGGCCTAATATGTATTCAATTTAGAGGTACTAAGAGAGTTATTAAGCATTAAACCCCAATTGATTTTAAAAACAGTAGAACACAAGCTACACATCTTCAAAGAGTTTAAAGCTAACACATTCTTCATATGGTGATAAAAAGTGCATATGCAAATAAAGGTCCTTTCTGCTTGGTTAATTGTAGCGGAACATGTATATCATCTCCATTGACAAATAATGTTTACATTTCTATGCTGCTATTGGTCACAGGTTTTAAATATAGGAACCATTACTGTTAGCTGATATCTTCCACTGAGAATGACTTATTAAAAGCTCCTGGAACTCAGAGCAACATCTGACTTTAAAGAAGTGTAAGAGCCTAAAGGAATGAGGTTTTTTTTGTTTTGCTTGTTAATACAGCCATGTGGATTCAGGGTTATTGTCACCTATAGAGCCAACCCTCAAACACAAAGCATTCCCTTCAAACCTGAAAGCAAGTACTGTATAGTAAAACACTGACTTACAAATGCCCCGAGTTACATAAAATTCAACTTATAAAATGATTTTGTGCTAAAACAATGTCCCGATTTACACATTTTCCTATGGGTTTGCTTCGAGTTACATAAAGATTATTTTTCCTATGGGTTTTACTATGCTTCGATTTACATAAAAATTTCATTTTTCATATGGGTTTGCTTCGAGTTACATAAAAATTTTTTTCCTATGGGTTTGCTTTGAGTTACATTAAAATTCGACTTAAGAAAAAGCCTATGGAACAGACTTTTTTTCGTAAGTGGGGTTTTTACTGTACAGTGGAACCTCTGTTAAAAAACAGCTCGGTTAACATAAAACTCGCATAACAAAAGGAAATCCATAGAAAATACTGGCTGGGTTTACAGAATTTTTCTTGGAATGGATTAATTGGTTTTCAATGCATTCCTATGGGAAACCGCATTTTGGTTAATGTATTTTGGTTTTCAATGCATTCCTATGGGAAATTCGGTTAAAGTAATTTTCGCTGTAAGAAACATCCCAGTGACTGCATTAATTATGTTAACCAAGGTTCCACTGTATGGCTTGCTAGCATTGAGGCATTCTGCTGTTGCCTCTTTCTTGAAAAGGCAATCCATAATAATATGGATGTTAAATAAAAAGGGATCAATTATCCAACCATCAGGCTGAATGATCCTAAAAGCTTGTGTTGGCTATATATGCATGAAGCTGTCTTGAGAATGGTTTAGCTTGTGTGAAATCTCTGATTTCAGGAAAAAAAGATGCTTATGTTTCTCTAGGAATGCTTTTTTTGGGGAACAAATTTTTAAAATAATGAAACCTGTACATCTTCAGAAATACAGTATATCTGTTAACACCTCTTAGAAAAACTCCCTCGCAGTTCTGTGAAAACAGAGGCAGGACTGATATTATTCCAGGAACTATCATGTAGGTTAATATCTGGAGCCTGAAATGCACAACTCTTTCCTTAGGAAGGAAAAATATACAGTATATGAATGGGCAGGAAAGTGCATGAGTCAAACAAGATATGTATGTTCTGATTTTTAAGCTGTATAAACTGCCCAAAGGGGGAATGTTTTTCAGGAGTGGTATAGGTAAAGGTAAAGGTTGCCCTTGCTCGAAAGCCAGTCGTATCCAGCTTTAGGGTTCAGTGCTCATCTCCATTTATAGCCAAGAGTCAGTGCTGTGTGTGTGTGCAGACTTTTCCATGGACATGTGGCAGATATGACTAGACATTGGAGTGCATGGAACTCTGTTTACCTTCCCACCAAAGTGGTACCTATTTATCTACTTTAGGAGATCTCAACCTTTTAAAGCTGTGGGCCGGGTCATGTTCCCTCATACAGCTTCGGGGGCCGGATGGCCATTTTGCCCTTCCTCCACCACATGACACTTCCTAGTGTGGTGGAGGCAGTAGGGGGACACATGAAATGGTGTTGCGGGCCACATCTGGCCCATGGACCACAGGTTGAGAATCCCTGATCTAATTGTAATTTCTTGCTTTCTAACTGCTAGGTTGGCAGGAGCCGGGACAGAGACAAGAGCTCACTCCGTCATGCAGCACTCAGGTCTCGAGTGGTATAGAAGCATATTAAATAAATGAATAAACATTTGTTATTATGTGTTGTCAAACTGCTCTCAACCTACAGTAACCTTATGAAAGAGTGATTCCAAAATGTCCTGCTTTAACAGCCCTGTTCAGCTCTTGCAAACAGAAGCCTGTGATTTGGACGTTATGCCCATGCCTCACCACTGCTTCGGGAGTTGCACTGGTTACCAGTTTGCCTCCGGGTGCAATTCAAGGTGCTGGTTTTGACCTTTAAAGCCCTATATGGTAGTGGGCCAGGTTACCTAAGAGACTGCATCGCCCTAAGGACGTCTGTCCGTCCAACCAGAGTGGACTGGAGGGGCTCTCTAATTGTGCCATCAGCCAGGGGGGCTCGCCTCTCTGGCACAAGGAGGAGGGCCTTCTCCGTGTCCGCACCGGCCCTTTGGAACCTCCTGCCAGTAGAACTGTGCCTCCAGACGGAGTTGCTGCCCTTTAGAAAAGAACTAAAAACCTGGCTGGTGGCCCAAGCTTGGGGTGCGGGTGGAGGGGTGGCTTCCGTTGGGTGGTTGGTATAGAGGATTATGCCTTTCCCCACGGTTCCTTTGGTACCTGCACCCCTTTTTAGGGGGTGGGTTTTTAATTCTGGTTTATTTATGATTGTGAACCGCCCTGAGTCGGCCTTGGTCAAGTGGGTATAGAAATTCAACAATTAAATTAAAAATTAAAATTAAATTCTTTAGAGCACAAATCCGTCTCACATTTGGTCTTTTTTTTTTTTTCTTGCTGCCTTCAACCTTTCTCAGCACCGTTGGATTTTTCAGAGAATCTGTCTTTCTCCTGATGTACCCAAATTATGACAAGCTCAATTTCATCATTTTTGCCTCCAGAAATAGCTCAGAAGTGATTTGTTCTAAAACCCACTTGTTTGTTTTTCTGGCAGTCCAGGGTATCTGCAAAGCTCTCCTCCAGCACCATATTTCAAATGAGTTGATTCCCCCCCCCTTGTGAACTTTCTTTACGGTCCAGCTTTCACACCTGTGTGAGTAGTGATTGGGAATACAAGAGTGTGGGTGATACTGGTTTTGTCTCCAGTAGAACATCCTTACACTTGATGAACTTTTCTTATTCCCTCATTACTGCCCTTCCAAGTCTCAGTCTTCAGATTTCTTGGTTGCAGTCTGAATTTATGACTCAAGGTATACAAAATCTTTCACTATTTTTATTTCTTCACAGTCAACATTAAGATTGTGTAGTTCTTCTGAAGTCATGATTTTGATTTTCCTAATGGTTAAAAGCAGCCCACTTTCTTTCAGTTTGACTAAAAGTCACTTCAGGTCATTTATATACCTTTTGCCAGTAAGATGGTGCCATAGCTATATCTTAATTTATTGATGTTTCTTCCACCAGTTTTCATTATTCCTTCATCTGAATCTAGTCTGGCTTTTTGCATGAGAAGTTCTGTGTATATATTGAATGTATAAGAGGATAAAATGTACTCTTGTCTGACAGTTTTGCCAACATGAAACCATTCTCTCTCTCCAGAACAATAGTTTTTAGTCTACAATGCAGGTTATGCATCAGGACAATCAAATGCTAAGACATACCCATTTCTTTTAGAACAACCCATATCTTCTCATGATTTGCAACAGGGGTTCTAAATCTTTTCAAGCTGAGTGCAGGGTCCTGCTACCTCAGACATCTTTGGGTGCCAGACTGCCATTTTGTCCTGCCTGCCACACATCACACTTCAGGGTGTGGTAGAGGGGAGGGGCACATGAAATGGTGTCATGGGCCGCATAGGTTGAGAACCCCTGCATTAGACAGTTCCAATCTTGTAGCATTTCCTCCATTAAATGTCTCATTGTTGCAGCCTTGGTTGGAACACAAGCAGGAAGATGCTGTTGCATAACCTGCTCCAGAATCAGTCTAAGGTCTTTGTCCATTAAGGAATATGGGTTAAATCTGTGGGCTGGATTTTGCATATCCAGACAATCTATCAAAGTGAGAAAGCACTCAGGGGAATGTTTAACTCAATGGGTTCATTCACCAAAGAGATATGAAGAAGGAAGGGAAATTTCAGTCTGTGAAGTGCATATTTCCTGATGTTATATGTGCTCTTTAAATGTGGTAGGGAAGATCCACTCCAAGAGAATGAAAATGAAAGTTAATTGTGTTTCAACTCATATAACTAGTTAAGAGGAAGAGCAACAAGTCTGAGCTATGCTTCAATTGTGCCCAGAAGCCATGGAGCTGAGCTGTATCATGACTGTCTGCTGTTGGCAACAACAACAACAACAACAACAACAACAACATTTTAAACATTTTAACATTTGAAAAATTATCTAGAAGTGAGAAATGCCTCCAGGGTATTAACATCTTGAGAATAATTTCTTACCACACTCCTAAAGACTTGAAATATTGGGGGCTGAGTAAGTATAAGAAAACCCTTCTCCGCCCCCCCCCCCACCCAGAGGTAAACAAAAGGAGGCCTGCCTGAGCTTGAAATTGGTTTTCAGTGCATTCCTATGGGAAATCACACTTTGTGTCCCTAGTGGCCATCTCTGGTAATGATGGGCAACCTTTTCCCCCCACCTGAAAATAGGCAGCAAATCACATGGAGGGCTGGATAGATTGGTGTTGGAGGCCAGATTTGGCCCATGGGCCGTAGGTTGCGAATGCCTGATCTACAAAGTCAAAGGCTCTGCTCAGGGCCATAGCAGGATTCTAGATTTGGAGGGGGGATTTTTCAGGAGGGGCAACAATGTCTCACACACACACGTATAACATTGGTATCCTGGGTTGGAGGGGGGCAGGCTGTTAGCTCAGAAGGGTTTTCATCCACCTCCACCCCCACCCCCAGCCCCCCTCTGGCTACGGCCCTGGCTCTGCTACAACCTAGAAGGCATAAACTGAACGTCTTCTGAATCAGGAGCACCCAGCAGCCAGTTTATGTTGATAGTTATGTTGATAGTTTCCCATAGTCTGACTGATGTTATTTGGTCAGACGTTGCATTAAACTCCCTAACTGCCTGTGCTACTTCTTGCCTCTAGTTCTTTTGAGTTGGTCACTTCCAGAGTAGAAAACTTGTAGTCGTCTGTCTAAAAATATCCCATTCCAGTCCACTTTAGTTCACTGACAGCAAACAGTGTACTATTCATATATTCAATTTCTTGTTTCACAGTTTTTAGTCTGCTTTGATTCACATTTCTTATGGAATATATTCCAGTTGTACGTCTTGTTTAGCATCGGACTTTCTTTTCATTTCTGTGCATGTCAGCCACTAGATGTCAATAATGACAGTGCTATTCATACTTGGTTCTTTACTCTTCCCCAGTAGCTGATTGAGTGCCTTCTGACCTGGGAGTCTCATCTCCCAGCACTATCTCTTCTTCCATTGTCATGTGCATAATGCTAATTTAGTATCTTGTGCATAATGCTAATTTAGAACCAGCCCTTGTCCTACACCTCAGACAGCATGGTTTTGGTGTCCTGAAGGGGCAGAAAATCATTAGGTATTTAATTCAGTTCTATTGCATTTTTTATTGTTAGGGTGGGGGAGAGGTGTTTTGTGAGACTGTCTGCCACCTGTGCCAAATTCCAAAGTAGCCACATTAGTCTGTCTCAGCATGTTGGTAAAAATAAAGAAAGAGAGAGAGAAAGGAAAGCAAAATATTGCAGCACTCTGAAGATTAACAGATTCATTTCAGGTGAGCTTTTGATCTATGAAACTTCACACTGAAATAAATTTGTTAGTCTTCAAAGTGCCACAATATTTTGCCTCCCCCCCCCATCCCTTTTTTCTCCCCTTTTATTTTCCCCAACATCCAGTGCCAATATATGTGGGAATGCATCTGGATTCTGTCAGGCTGTCTCTGACACATTTTGTAAACAAAAGCCCCTTTGCTTGCTAGTCTCCTTATCTCTCTTTCTTTGGGTTCTGACACTTCTGATTGGTTGTTTGGCCTTAGGTTTTGTCTCTGTTAGGTTTCGTTTATGGTATTCTCTGTCAGCCTGAGTTTCGTTTTCTGATATATACTCTGCCTGAATAAAGAAGTTAGTAGCTTTTGACCAGCCAAAGAGAGCAGTCATGTCTGCTTTTGTCTGTCTCTGTTTCTCCCTACAAAAAGCCTAATGAAGCAGGACTTCATGGGACTGATTGCTATCTTAAAGATCTGAGGATATAAACTGCTGCTAATGAGGCTGGCTGAATAAAGAAGATATCTTTACATGAAGCAGAATTACAACAAGTGGCGCTCCGTGTGACGCTTTGAACTACAATGAGAGAGCCTGCTGTGAAAGCTGCTTCAGCAATTAACACCTCATAATCGACCGGGGAAGGTCTCACTCACCTACGACCAGGCAAAAGGTCAGACCGGAGGAAAGGTCATAAATCGAGCTCGAAAATTCATCCAAAGTCAACTTTGGGTCCCACATTACGTGAGTGATTAATTTTAATTATGGGATGTTTGCTTTCTTCAGAAATGCAGGAACTTTGTAAAGATATCTCAGATCTTTTGCATGAGAATGGGCGAAAGGTAGATGAGAAGAAGATACAGCAGCTGGTTAAAGTTATAGCAAAATTCTGTCCTTGGTTTAAATATGAAGGTCTGGACTTAAAACAGTGGAAACAGATTGGGAGAGAAATGCAGAAGCATAATGGAATTTCTGTGTCAATATTATTTACATGGGAGGCAGTTAGGGACTGCCTTCAGAGACTTACTCCAAAAAATATTTTATTGTCTCAAAGACTTGATGGCCATCCCCTCCCACAGCTTTTGCCTTCAGAGAAAGGGGGGGCCATGGCAACCATGGCAACCATGGCAGCCATGGCAACTGCTCCTCCATCATATGAGAAACAACAGACTCCTGATGGGGGTGGAGGTGAAAATGGAGATGGGACATTATGTCCTGACTTGCAAAAATCAAGTGCTTTTAGCCCTACAAAAGACCTGTTCTCTGCTGCAATATTGCCAGCCGAGCATAAAAAACAGCTAGTGCCGGCCGATGGGGAACAAATGGCGGGGAACTCATCACAGATTGAAGTTGTTGATGCATGCAGAGTGGCAGAAAGCAAGGACTGTGTTTTAAAGAGCAGCATAGGGGATCTCAGCCCCCCCGTGAAGCAACCCTCATCACAAAAGCAGGAGAAGCTGAGTAGTAAATTTGATACCTCACGTTTGGGCAGGAAGATCCTGCAAAAATGGAAGGATGGCCCAAAGGAGGAACGCACAAAACTCAAGACAAAAAAGGGGTGCAAGTACAAACTAACAGATGCAGGTTGTCATAAGGTTGAGAATCATATGCTGGAGATGAAAGAAATACAGAGAAAGAGGGGGGTGAATATTTCCTGTATGGATAGCAGGCTGTGGCAAAAATACAAGGAGGAAGAAGACATACAGTTTTTTGCTGATTTTGAACTGCCCAACCCACAAACAAAGAGATCAGAGTGGGCTGTCTCAAGTTTCCAGCATCAGGATGGCAGGGAAAGCAACGGGAAATTCCCTGTACTAGTCTTCTGTGTGGAAGCTGCTTGCAAATTCTGGAGAAGTTCTTTGTGCCTTCATACCTCCTCGGCCTGCCTTACTGCAGATGGGTGTGGCTGGAGCATGAAGGAATGTGTGTCTGCCTGAAAAGCTGAAAAGGGGGGTTGTGGGGGATTGTCTTGTGAAGTCAGTGAGACTTAATTTATGGCTTAATTTCAACTTGCCATGCCAAGGACTGTGCTGGAGAGGAGAGGAGCAGTTCACTCTTGTACAATTGCAACAATTGCTAGGGAACATAAATTGGGCTCGTCCTTTCTTGGCCCTGAGCACGGAGGAACTATCACCACTCTTTGCTGCTCTTTCTGGACACACTTCTCCAGCGGACGTCATTCCCTGCACAACGGAGATGCGTACAGCTCTTCAACGCCTCAACGAAAAGCTGCATACCATCGCTGTGGATCGGGTGCCCTCAGGCACCATTGCGCTGGCATGCGCTCTTCTTCCTACACCAAGGCTGCCCACTGCGGTTTTGTTCGCGCCTGTCAACGCTCAGAAGGTGGCCATCGTGGAATGGCTGCACTTGGCGCACACTCCCTCGAAAAACTGTTATCGCCTGCCTGATGCGATTGCTGATCTTTTCCTCAAATGCCGTACTAGGGCAAAGCATTTGACTGGCTATGACGTTGACTTTGTTTGTTTTCCTTTTTCACAGGATCAGCTAACCGCCTTGCTACAGCATTCTGAGGCATTTCAGGTGGCCATGGCGGACTTTGTGGGACAAGTTAAATTTAACCCCCCCAAGGATAAGCGGTTTACCTTGCTGAATCTCACTTCTTACTCCCTGTCATCCCCGCTTTGCATGCAACCTATCTTGCATGCCATTACTCTTTTCTCAGATGGCTCCCCCTCCCGTGGAGTCCTTACATGGCAGGGTCCTACTGGGGAATGGGAGGTTGTTTTTACAGGACCTCAAGCATCGGCCCAGCGGTCGGAACTGGCAGCGGTCATACTTGCTTTCTCTACGTTTTCTGATGTGCCTTTTAACCTGATTGTGGATACTCAATATGTTTACCGCCTTGTCTTTACTTTAGCTCAAGCTTATTTGTCTCCATCGATGGATAGGGATCTTTTTGCTTTATTCCAACAGCTTCAAGGTTTTCTTACTAACCGTACGGTCCCATTCTTTATTGCCCACATACGCTCTCACACAAAGATTCCAGGTTATTTGACGGAGGGCAATGCACGAGCAGATTCTGCTCTCCGAGACTCTGCTGAGGTTTTTTCTCTCTTTGACAACCCCATTGACAGTCATGCAATGTTTCATCAATCTGCTAAGGTTTTGCATAAACGGTTTTCAATTCCTATGTCACAGGCTAGAGACATTGTGTCGTCCTGTGCTTCCTGTACGAAGTCTCCTATATTCCTGCCATTTGATGCTGTTAATCCTCGAGGAACAGAAGCCAATCAGCTATGGCAGATGGATGTCACGCAAGTACCTGCTTTGGCTCCGCTTTCTAAGTTACATGTGACTGTTGATACCTTCTCTGGATTCATATGGGCTACACCCTTACGGGGTGAAACATCCAGACATGTTATACAACATTGCATTCGTTCGTTTGCGGCAATGGGTAAACCTAAAAGCCTTAAGACAGACAATGGGTCATCATATGTTTCTTCTGCCTTTCAGGACTTTTGCCGTCAGTGGGACATTAAGCTAACCCATGGAATACCCTATAACTCGACTGGACAGGCGATTGTTGAAAGAGCCCACCTGACATTCAAAAATTTGTTACACAAGCAAGTGGGAGATAGAGGGGTTCCTGTGGCTGAAATACCTACAGCTGTTGCTAAAGTACTGTATACTCTTAATTTTCTTCTTGCTCCCCATAACAGGTCACACTCTCCAGTCGAATTGCATTTCAGGACTGAGGAGTGTCTTCCTAAGCCATTGGTTGTTTATCGGCAGCAACCCGATCCTGAGTGGAAGGGTCCTGTACCTCTAATCACCTGGGGACGAGGATACGCAGCGGTTTCTACAACCTCAGGACCTGTGTGGATTCCTGCCCGAGCGATCCGCCCATGGAGAGAGAAGAAGGTTATTCAGCTCCAGGATGGTGGTTCACCAGTAAACTAAATGTGCTGACATTTGTTCTTTTCTTTCTTACTGTGCTTCCAGCTGTAAGAACAATGCCTCATGGGGGCAACCCCAACTTTTGGATTCGTCATGCTAACTATATGTTTGAAGTTCATGGTAAGAATGCAACGTTATACTATGAGCATCCACTGGCAGTGTCTCAAATGGCTTTTCTTCCGGCATTGTTCAACACACCTGAGCTGGTTATTGGACATTTGCAACATCTTGATAGGTCTACACTCTTCTCTAATCCTCCAGAACAATTTAACAACACCCGCTGGCGAAGCATGACATTCAAGAAATACACTAAAGGACTTTGTTTCTGCTGTCATAGTTCTGGAGTCTGGAATAGTAAATGGAAATACTGGACTCAAGCAAAAAGGGTTTTGCGGAATGTAGGCAATTATACGGGTTGTGATGATTATTTTTGGCTATGGGGTAGTTATAACAGTTCTTATAAGCTTAATTATACCTTGTTTAACACTACTATTGAAGATATATATGATGTTTTTCCTATGTTTACTCCTGATTATTCTGCTATAGATAGTGGTTCAATTTGCAATGGATGGCAAATCAAGGATCCCAACATGTGGTTCTTTTTTAATGGAGTTGCCACGAATTTCCATCCAGGTCAATATCAATGTGCCGCATTGGGTTATTTCACCTTACCCGTACAAGTGCAAATGCCGCCTCAGGCACATGCACGGCGCCGGAGAGCTGCTGCCGGCCCGATGGGTTCTGGTTGCAATGATGAAGTGATAATCGATGTTCAGCTGTCTGATGGTAGCTCCTGGGGGAGAGCTATAGGGAGTGCTATCACTGGAGCACTCACCTTGGGATCATACCCAGGTGTCATTTCCCAGGAGAATAGAAGGTCCATTTTGGGACTCACCTGTAGGCTGGAGAAATCAATCAATGCCACAGGGAGGGTCATACGGGATCTTCAAATGGAAATCACTGAACTTCATCAAGACCAAATGCAGGACAGACTGGCCATAGATTACCTGTTAGCAAAATCCAGAGGATTTTGTAAACTGGTCGGGAACCAGGGATGTCGGGTAAAATTCCAGGATATAACTTTACAGGATTTGGGTGAGGCAGGTTGCAAAATTATAAGCAGAGGAAGAAAACCAAAATACTTTCAAAGCCAACTATATAGGTAGGAATGCTCAAAGCCACAGAAGCAAAGCACAAGTTTTTCACTACACATTTAACACACTTTGGCTGAAATTCTCTTGCTTAGCATAGTAAGTCACAGCTAAAGTGGTCTTACTGAATTTGTTAAACCAATCTCTCCATACATTCCATTGATTCAATGGAGCTATTTTAGTTCTAACTTACTATGCTAAGCAACACATCTGGGCAAAATGTGCCTTGTCTCATAAATTCAAAGCCATGCTATGTAATTTGTCACATAAAGTTATTACATCTCAGTAAACCCATATTTTAAATCATTAGTCAATAAAAAACATATAATACTAGCCACACTGGAAATAATATCACAGTTTGGTGGTATCTGGGTTAAAACCAGAATGCTAAAGAAATGCTCTGTGGTTTTTAAATAGGTGCTACTGCAATATAAATGGTTACCTATTAAATTATTTACTGACATACCACTTGTGGTAAGTAATCCAAGGAATTGCACAGTCCTTGCTCTAAAAGCTGGTTTAGGTGGTAATCCTATACCAGTTGACCTAAGAGTAAATCCTGTTGAACTCAGTGGAATTTATTGAGAAGTAGATATGTAGAAGACTGTGTAGCAAAATTGCTTTCCAAAGCACACTTTCTGGAAAACAAGTCCTGGAAAGTACAAGTGGAACTTACCCTGGGCACATTTTCATAGGGTTTTACTGTTCAGGTAATGGTAACCTTGTGTTGCCGGCTAATCTTTCTTACACTAGGTCTGGTGAAAGGAACTAGAGAATGAAATCACCAAAAGGTGACTTCATTTTGGCAGTTTCACCACTGGCCTAGGCACAGAAAAAACCCTGTTCAGATATGAGTATATCCAAACATAATAGATACATTCAATGCTTGTCATAATCTGAAAACATAATTAAAACTCAAGAAATACAGTTGTGTAGATGCCCTGATGATATCTGTTCAGAGTGTAATAATCATCTTCCAGATTATGTCTTGTAGGAAGTGGCTTCATAAGAAACTTTTGCAGTGAATGGAGAGAATGAAGCTATTCTAGAGAGTGGAGTGATGTGGCAATCTAAATGATATTGTCATTTTTGAACACAGATTTAATATTTTCAAAAAGAAAACTATTTATTACACTTATATATATATTTTAAAAAATAAACTTGTAGACAAATGTTTGTATGCTAGTATACTGATCTCATCCTGGGAGGCTGGCATGTTCTTGACTATCCAAACATTCAGGATGATTGCTCAAGCCACTAAGTAGGGCAACCTGTGATTCACAGTAACATACCATGCACAAACACATTCCAATTGCATTCCTTATATTCCCTAATCATTATATTCCCTAATCTTCTTGTCTTTCCCCCCAGTAGACGTATCCAACATAATGTATGAGGCAGAAAAAGTTAACAGCTAGTTCCTGTGTCTTTTGGTGGACCAATTAAAAAAAGAACTATAATAATAATAATAATAATAATAATTTCATGTCAGAAATTATTCTGGGTTGAAAGAATTTTTGCTGGAGAAAGTTCACTCAGGGGACGCCTGAATGAGTCTCCTTTCATGTCCCCAAGATCTTTCCCCACCAAAGTGGTCCCTATTTATCTACTTGCAATTTCTTGCTTTCGAACTGCGAGGTTTGCAAGAGCTAAGACAGAGATGGGTGCTCATACCATCATGCAGTACCTGGGTCTTGAACTGCCGACTTGCTGGCCTTCCAATTAACGAGGTGAGCTTATTAACCACTGAGCCACTGCAGCCTGAGGAGAAACAATGGAAGCGCGGCGCCAAAATGGCCGCCGCGCTCTTTGCGCCCCCCCCCCCACCGGACGAAACCATCCAGGTAGTTAGGGGCGTGGCCAGCACCCTAATAAAAGGGCTGGCCACGAGGCAGCCGTGCTGCCATTTTGGCGAACCGACGGAGCGGAGAAGTTTTTCCTCCTTACCTCCGTCGCTCGTGTCTTCTTGAGGGAAGCCTTTTTCGGGCAGCTTTCTCTTTTGTTTTAGGCTTCCTAGCTACTTTTAGCCATGCCCTCGAAGAAGAAGGCAGCCACGAACGTGGCTCGATCGGCGCGGAGGCGTCAGCCGGGTCGGAGGACCGCGACTGCGCCCGTTCCGCAGCCACCTCTAGCGGACTCCACCGGGAACGGTGGGATGGGATCGGTAGCTCCTTGGCCTGATGCGCGGAGCATACCCGCAGCCCCGGACGGGGCCTCGGCCCTTGGCCCGCAAACGACGACCACGGCTCCTGCCATGGTTCGTGCGGTGGGGCCGTCTTGCCCGGGTGCGCAGTTCCCTATGGGGGGTGCGAGCCACGGAGGGTGGTTGGGTTCCCTGCCCTTACAGGGCGTTCCTATGGCTTCCCAGGGGCTGAGCATGGGCTCTTGGCCTTATTTGGCCCCTGGGGCTCAGGGACCTGGACAGGTGCCTGTGAATTATGGGCCGGTTGCCCAATTGCTCCCTGTCGGGGCCAGTCCCTATGTCGACGTGGAGGCCCTCCTTGCCCATGTAGCGGCCCTTGAAGCGTCCTTGGCGAGGGCCAACCAAACGGGGGTATCCCTAGGTTTTCAGGTACCCCCTTTGACCGCCGAACAACGGCCGGCGACAGGTCGGGTTGAGCCGCCCAAGGCGTGTGGGCCGGTCGTGGCCACTGCCTCGCGGCTCCCCACCCCACAGGTGCAGCAGTCTGGTGCTGGTTTGGCTCCGTTGACGAGCTCAGCTTCGGTCGTGAGCTCCGACGCCCCCAGCGGGCCGGAACCCCCGGTGGGGGCGGCCCGCGGGGGTGCAGTGGGTGAGTATGCAGTCCAAGTTAATGCACCCACACAACTGACTTCATTGGGGGGGGGCTGTTCAATGGCCTTGGCCTCACTCGGGTGGCACGACGGCCCAATGGCCCCCGGCCCACCCAGCGACTTTGCCCATAACACAGGGCTTGGGGCGGGGTGGTGCCCCCAATGTGCTGGGAAATGTGTTGGGGATCCCCGGGCTGGCTCAGGCTCATTTTACTCTACCCGTAGTTCCCTCGGTGCCGGTGTCGGCTTTGCCAGCGGCAGGGTATTCCTTGCCCTTGGGGGACCATTTGGCCCAGTCTACCAAGGAAAAGATTTGGAGGGGCGAGTACGTAGATATCTTCTCACTTCTAAATAGGGAGCCGACCAAGGAAGAGAGGGAAGGGCTGGACGAGAAGGATAAGGAGCAGGCACGTCGTCGTAAGCCGCCATGCACGTGGGCAAATTGGCTGCCAGCGTACCTGATTTACATGGCCGTTTACCTCAGGGCTAGGCCGGATTTGGCTATTCCCATGGTCCAATATCTGGACAACATTTACCGGGCTATGGTTGACTTCCCGGGTCCGTCATGGCTGGCTTACGACGAAGAGTTCCGCATGAGAATTCCGTTGCACCCGGAGATGAGGTGGGATGAGCCCTGCCAGAAGCTGTGGCTTCTGTATATGACCCCCACACGCCCGGCGCCTGGGGAGAGATACCATTGTGGACATGCGGTCCAACGAGCGGCCCCAGTACAGGTACCCCGCCAAGCGGCGGGGCAGGGGGTTCCAGCCCGCCTGCTGTGCTGGACCTTCTCGTCCAATGGTTCTTGCAACAGGAAAAATTGCAAGTACAAGCATGAGTGCCCCTCTTGTTCTGGCCCCCATGCTGCCTCCGCCTGTCCCAGGCCGGGAGGATACAGGGGCAGGGGTAGGGGCGGACAAGGGTCAGGCAAGACTGCCATGGAAGGAGCGGGTTCACCAAAAGGCCCCCTCCCCAATTAATGTCGACATGCTGGAGCGTTGGCTCGCATCGTACTCGAGGAGAGTAGACGCTGTGTACCTCCTTCAGGGTTTCCAACTTGTTTTCGTATTCCTTTCACGGGGGATAGGTCACCGCAGGATGCACCTAACCTTTTGTCGCTTAGGGGAAGGGAGGAGGTGGCTGCCGCCAGCATTAATAAGGAGATTGCTGCGGGCAGGGTCGCCGGCCCTTTCCCCGCACCCCCATTCCCCAACCTTAAAGTGTCTCCCCTAGGACAAGTGCCCAAGAAGTCCCCGGGCGAGTTCCGCCTGATTCACCATTTGTCTTACCCAGCCGGCCACTCGGTCAATGATGCTATCTCTGATGACCTTTGTTCTGTCAGGTATACATCCTTTGACCAGGCATTGCGCATGGTGCGCTCATGTGGCCCGGGTGCACTGTTGGCTAAGTGTGACATTAAGTCGGCGTTTCGCCTCTTACCCGTGCACCCGGGTGACTTCGAGTTGCTGGGTTTCAAATTCCGGGGTGAATATTATTTTGACAAAGCCATGCCATTCGGCTGTTCCATATCCTGCTCAGCTTTCGAGCGTTTCAGTACCTTCCTGCAGTGGGCATTTGTCCGTAGGTCAGGGTCTCGGTCTGTAGCCCATTACCTGGATGACTTTTTATTCGGGGGTGAACGGGGCTGGGACACGTGTACACGTCTCCTCAACACATTTCAGACGCTAATGGAGGAACTCGGTGTCCCTTTAGCGCCCGAAAAGACCGAAGGCCCGTCTGATAAGTTAATATTCCTGGGGGTGGAAATTGACACGGTAGCGCAGGCTTCTAGGTTGCCCGCAGACAAGGTGGCAAGGATAGTTGCCCTTATATCGGACTTACTGACTAAGCGCAAGGCATCCCTTCGGGAATTGCAGGTGCTACATGGCCACCTCAATTTCGCTTGCAGGGTGGTCGCACCTGGCAGGGCCTTTGCTCGGCGCTTGTGCGACGCCATGGCAGGTTTATCCAGGCCCCATCATAGGGTGAGACTGACACGGGGCATCAGGGCAGATCTGCACGTATGGCTCCAGTTCTTGAGGGAGTTCAATGGGGTCTCATTTTGGAGGTCTGACCTCCTGGCTTCGCCCCACTTTCAAATTCAGTCTGATGCCTCGGGATCCCTGGGTTATGGGATGTACTTCAATGGGAAGTGGACATATGGTGGTTGGCCACCAGCCTGGTCAGGCACGGGTCGCCTGAGGGATCTCACATATTTGGAATTTTTCCCATACTGGGGGCCTTGATGCTATGGGGTGAGGAGTGGGCCAACTCTGTGGTGCATTTCTGGTGTGACAATGCGGCTGTTGTCCACATTGTCAACTCACAGACCTCTAAATCTCCCAGGGTCATGGATCTTGTGCGCCAGTTTGTAATGCGCAGCCTGCGCCTCAATGTACTGTTCAGAGCCAGGCATGTCCTGGGGGTGAATAATGATATTGCTGACGCTTTGTCCCGCCTCCAGATCTCCCGGTTCCGTGCCTTGGCTCCGGATGCGGAGGAATTTCCCTCGCCACTACCGCAGGAGATATGGACCATTGGCAAGGAGAGGTGAACCGGGCGATAGGCATGTCACTGGCGCCACGCACGCGTAAGGCGTATCACCACGCGTTGGTTTCATTTCGGACCTTTTGTTCCCAATATTGTTTGCCAGATACCTGGCCGATCCCAGTGGCCCACATCCTCCGTTTTATGGTTTACCTGCATGCCCAGGGCCTGGCACCACGCACCATAGCATCTAGGCTATCAGCGCTGGCTTTTATGGCCAAGGTGGGAGGTCATGCGGACAGTACCGCTGATTTCCGTGTGAGACATGTTTTGGAGGGGTGGGTGCGGGAACGTGGGCGTTGCCTGGACGACTGTCACCCAATTTCCCCTGGGGTACTTACCCAACTGGCACGAGGCTGGCATGACCTATGTTTCGATAGGTATGAAGCAGCCCTGTTTCGTGCGGCTACAACAGTGGCCTTTTTTGGAGCGCTCCGCATCAGCGAGCTTGTGATGCTGTCTAAGGCGGATGCAAGTCGTAGGGCACTGGAACTCGAAGATGTCTATGTTTGCAATGATTGGGCTCAGTTGAGGATACGCTCCTCTAAAACAGATCAGCATGGCGTAGGCAGTGGAGTAAGACTGCTACGATGTTCATTGGCAGACATCTGTCCGGTTGGTGCCCTACAGGAGTTCCTTGCACTGCGTGGCACGCACCATGGCCCGTTTTTCTGTCACCAAGATGGGTCTCCCCTCACTAAATTTCAGTTTTGGAAGGTGACAGGGAAGGCACTGGCCAGAGTCGGCCTCCCTGGGGCCCGTTACGGCACCCATTCATTTAGAATTGGGGCGGCCTCTACTGCGGCTGCTTATGGGTACTCCGGGGCTGACATACGCAGCATGGGGAGGTGGGACTCACACTGTTTCCAGTTTTATGTTCGCCCACTCCCACCGTGAGTACCTTCTGAGTCACCATGTATCTCTCCTTCCCTGTTTTTTTCCCTTGACAGACCCTGGGTGTCGTATCACACCGGTGACAGTATGGCTGGTGGGCCATAGCTACGTGCACAGGGCAGCGCGTTACGCTGCGGCGACAGATTGGGGACCCCGACTGGGACTGGGTGCATACGCACATTTCACATGGCACGGTAAGCCCGGTATGTTGTGGCGGGAGCTTTTGCCATTCCTCTTTTCGTCGAGGAGTGCCGACCCGCCCGACATTCTGATCATACACCTTGGGGGTAATGACTTGGGTCAGGTCACTGGCTTATCGCTGAAGCATGCGATTTGCGCGGACCTCGCCTACTTACATTACGTATGGCCCGCCACAACCCTTGTTTGGTCAGATATGGTCCCACGGCACGCTTATCGGGGAGGCTTCGACCTCCAGGCCCTGGACCGCGCTCGGCGCATGGTAAACAGGGCGGTGGCCCGATTCCTTTCGACCAAGGGCTGGGGGCAGGTCAGTCATCATCCCGCCATTAGTTTGCAAAATTTTGGGCTTTATTCAGGGGATGGGGTCCATCTGTCGCGAGGAGGTATGGACCTCCTGCTGGGTGATTGGTGAGCAGGCCTGTCGACTGAGCTGACAGTCTTGGGGGGGGCGTCGAGCCTTTATTGAAGCCTCTCCGGGTGGCGGGTAGCACTGGTAAGGTAAACATTTATGACCCACAGGTATCCGGCAGGTTCGCAATTGACTGGACAACACTAGATAGGCATAAGTTGTTTAAACGTTGTCCGGTCAACGACGAACCAGGCAAGGGGGTGATGGTTACCACTAGACAGCTGGAATCACCCCCTGATTTTACGGATACACGTCAGAGGGTGGGGTCATTAGTTAGATATTGACTACGGTCAACAATTTGTTTGTTGTCAACAAACAAATTGATACAAATAGATACATTGTAACAATTGCCGTTGGCAATTTTGGGTGGTACCTTACCAGTGTTACTTCGGCCTGCTTGCCTTAAGAATTATGATTGGTCGTTTTACCAATAGAAATTTATAATTCGGACTAGGGCTTGAATCAATAAATGTGGCCCATGCCGTTATCCACTTTCATTTGTGTCTGAGTCCATCATTGGGGGGGTGCGCCTGCAATGGAAGCGCGGCGCCAAAATGGCCGCCGCGCTCTTTGCGGGCCCCCCCACCGGACGAAACCATCCGGGTAGTTAGGGGCGTGGCCAGCACCCTAATAAAAGGGCTGGCCACGAGGCAGCCGTGCTGCCATTTTGGCGAACCGACGGAGCGGAGAAGTTTTTCCCCTCCACCCCCTCCCTAGTTAACAGTGTGATTTCTTGGTCGCTTCGGGGCCGGGTGGGAATTTTTGGCTGGGACTCGCTATTGGCCCTTGAGTCCTGGTTTTTTCGCCCATCCCACACTCTTGCTACGGTTTGATATAGGGGTTGTTCTGTGCTGCTGTTGACTTTGGTCACATTGGCGGGTAGCACTGGTAAGGTAAACATTTATGACCCACAGGTATCCGGCAGGTTCGCAATTGACTGGACAACACTAGATAGGCATAAGTTGTTTAAACGTTGTCCGGTCAACGACAAACCAGGCAAGGGGGTGATGGTTACCACTAGACAGCTGGAATCACCCCCTGATTTTACGGATACACGTCAGAGGGTGGGGTCATTAGTTAGATATTGACTACGGTCAACAATTTGTTTGTTGTCAACAAACAAATTGATACAAATAGATACATTGTAACAATTGCCGTTGGCAATTTTGGGTGGTACCTTACCAGTGTTACTTCGGCCTGCTTGCCTTAAGAATTATGATTGGTCGTTTTACCAATAGAAATTTATAATTCGGACTAGGGCTTGAATCAATAAATGTGGCCCATGCCGTTATCCACTTTCATTTGTGTTTGAGTCCATCATTGGGGGGGGGGGGGGGGGGGGTTGCGCCTGCAATTCATTGTGTTTTCGCTTTGATGAATATGAAAAAAATGTTTTACATTTTTCAGGAGTTGACACTTATTGAAAACCCGATTTACAGTGTTCCACTTCAATTCTTCTTGCCACCATTACTCTTCAGTTGGACACAGTTGCCAAATTGCTAATTAAATTATGTTTGATGATCCACTTTATATTGTTTATGATGTCATTATACTATTGTTATGTGATGATGTTATAAATGGTTATATCAGTGGTCTCTACACTGGCTGAAAGTTTGTTGGTGTAAATTCCACAGATTGAAAATGATAATGTAATCAACAAGGGCAATTTCTTGGCAATTAAACATTTCCTATTCTTCTCCCACTGCCCCCTTGGATTTCCAATGATGAAAGGGGTTACTCAAATCATGTGGAGACCTAGAGATCGGAGGAAAAGTTTAATTTCCAAAATATGTCTCCAGCTGATGACACAATCAGATTTATGCCACAGAATTTACATGAACAGGATTTCAGCCAATGAATCAGATCAGATTAGTAATGTGGGCAAATGAAGTCTAAGGTACAGAGAGCAAAAGAAGGAAAATGTCACCAGACACTATCCAAGCAAAGCAAAGTTTCACTGAGTTGACATACAGTACTGTGCTAAAGTCTTAGGCCAACAACAGATGGTTTGGGGAACATTCCATGAGTGATTTATTTATTTATTTATTTATTTAGGGGGGCACAACTCAGACACCCAAACCTGAAGAGAGTTGAGAGGAGAATATCTCCAATAATGGTGTGTTGAGGTGGCTCAGGGGTTGAGTTATGACCCATCAAATCACTCATTGAATTTTCCCTAAACCAGTTGGTAATGGCCTAAGACTTTTGGACAGTACTGTATATGCTTTGATTTTGTTAATGGGCCTACTTATGGGTACTGATTCTTCTAATGTCCTCCCCCTCCCCCCAAACAGTGACATCAGGTGTGAAAGATCTCCTTTTCAAGACTGGGAAATAATGAAATATAGTAACTATTACTATTATTACAACTACAACTCCTACAATTCTAGTGGCAGGAACAATTAACATAATTCTGGCTAATGCCATTAAAACACTTTAAATTACTGTAATGGAACTTTCCCTCATTAAAACACCATTGTTTTAAAAGCGTTTTAGTGATATTGTTAAACATTCCACTGTAACTCCATCAAGGTACATTTCAGTGGCAAATTGCCACAAGTTGAGAAACAGCATAGACCAGTGATGGCGAACCTTGGCACTCCAGATGTTCTTGAACTTCAATTACCAGAAGCCCAAGTCAACACTCCTGCTGATCAGGACATTTATTTTCATACATCAATTTGATGTGTGATAGCAAATGCCCATTCTCACTTCTTAACTCCCAGCAGTTCACTGCTGAAATGTACCATAACAGTTATGCTACTGTAAATATGTAATACGATTCCAACCTATTTTTTCAATATTAGAATTTTTGCATAAGTGAGTAACAGAAATGTTACTTGGAAGATGGGTCCATTATTTACCACTTTTAGTTTTTTATTTTGTAAAAAAAAGAATTGTGTTATTCACAAGTAGAAAATAACAAGCAAGATATTACTTGTTACCTTTGGAAAAGAATAGCTGATGTGTCACTTCTTTGATTAAAATATCCAAGTGTTGGTCCTCTGGAATTAATTTATGTTGAAGGAAGTAGTTCTAAATCTTTCTATAAGTTAATATTGTATAAAGAATTGCTACCCATTATCCAAAGTTCCCTGCTTTTGTATTTCTCTTTATAAACATGAACAGCTTGCTCCATGATGTGCTTTTGAGGAACAGCCAAGAAGCAGCTAATACATTATTTACTGACAAGTATTTATTATTACTTCAGAAGTAATAATCTTGTGTTTTGGTAATATTTGGGAAAGAGATAAATGCAAAACAGACTTGAAATTGGAATAAGTGTTTGAAATCTACTGAATGCAAACATTTTTTTCCATATAAACCTTGTGAATCACATTGGTAGATAAACCCTCCTAACAGCCCCCACAATAAATCAGCAAAATTATGTAAGTTTAATATATTAAAGAAAGAAAGGAAAAGAATAAAAAGGAATAAAAGAGAAATGGGGTTGTATCTGAGTAAACAAAATGTTACACATGTGAAGTCACTATTTTGTGATAATGACAATATATGTTATCTATATCTATAAAACAGAGGTGTGGGTTTGTATGTGCTCGAAAGGCTCCCACAACCCTGGACTGATCTTGCTGAAACTTGCCACATACCTACTTTGACCTTGCGAGATCAGCAATGTGGGGGTCCAAATTGGGCCGCAAAGAGAACACTCCCACCAATGGGAGAAAACGCCAGGAAAAGTGGTAGTGCGCATGCATGGTAGTCTGCATGCGCACTACAGCCTAACTGGTGTTCAAGGCAGCACCACAGCCAAACCACTGTTCAAGGCAGTGGTGGTGGTGGCAGGTGAGGTGGCGGCAGGTGAGGCAGCGAGGTGGCAGCAGAGAAGGCAGGCAAGGCAGCAGTGCCGGGTGAGAAGGCAACAGACGAGGGGGCGGCAGCAGGCAAGGCGGTGGTGGCCGAGGTGCACGAGGTGGCGGCAGCAGTGGCAGCAGGCGACCCCTCAGTGGGGCCAGGTTGAGGCAAGGCCAGGCCTTTCTTTCTTCCCTTCCTTTTCTCCCTGAGACAGCAGCCACGGCCCTCAAGCAGCCGCCTCAACAGCCCAGCAAAAACAACGCCTTAGCTGCCACAATGGGTGGCGGGCAGCGGAGGATGTGGCAAACCCCTGGCTGGTGGGAGCAGTGGACAAGGCCCCTGCCTGGGCCTGGGAGGTCTCAGCGGGAGCATGGGTGGCGGAGGTGGTTGAGGAGGCAAACTCTCCCTGGGCAGGTAAGGTGGGTGAGGGCCAGGGACTGAGGTGGGGGAACTGTGCATGGGTTTCTCCTCAGGCTGGGTTGGGTGGATGCGGCTTGGGGACTTAGCCCTCCTTCTTCCTCTGGATCTGGGCAGTTGTTGTGGGGATGTTTTTTTTTGGGGGGGGGGGGAGGAGGAAAGGCGCCGATAAATGAGACTGTTGTGTTTGGAGGGAAAAAGAAACGTCCCTGGTTTTCCCAGCTAGACAGCCAAAAAAAAAACCCACCGCCCGGGAAGGCTGGGTAATCATCTAGTACATTAATATAACAAACATTTTCTGGTCTTGGAAGAAGTTGTAGTGTTTTTAGGAGAGGCTTAAGACGTTTCTTTTTCTCGTGTCATCACTGTAAAATCACTCTCCCTTAAACTGTTGTTGGTTTTAAAAGATAATAGTAGTTTTAGGAAACTCTGCATTCAGAAATGGAATTGGAGGGAGCAGTTGAGATCAACCTCCTTCTCTGAGCTGTATTTGTAAGAGTTGTAGTATGAGGGAGCATGATCCGGCCCCCAGCTTTAAAAGGTTGAGAACTCCTGGGCTAAACTAAGGCTTTCCCTCTGACATCCTGTTCTCCAGGCATAGGGAGTTTGGTGGTTGGGGTTTTCTTTTGAAATGCTGAAGGTCATTCATCCAGTCATGTGATTTCCCCATCTCCAATCTGGTGTAGTTCAGTCCAGGAAGTGTTTTATCACCTCATCTGTTGTTTGAGCTGGTCAGGCCATGAACAGGGCTGATTAACTGTTAGGGGATCAGCAACTGCGCACTGACTGAAAACCAGGTGCTCCATCACCTACCCAACCCTGCTTCTCTAAGGTGGGTGGGAAGGCAGGGTCCAACTTCCATCAAACATAATTTGCTTTTGCATCCATGATGTTAAAGCAGGAAGTGGGCTTGCCCTTACCATGGCAATGCTGCAGATGATTCAGGTCCACTGCATTGCACCTGAGAAAATTCCATAAGGCTCTGAGCTGGCTTGTATGCAGAAACCAGATGGGAATGCATGCTCTTAACGTTGGATGTCTGCCTCTTAAATTGCTCTACTTAATTCATAATGAATATTGCAGATCTAAATTGGCTAATTGCAGATCTAATATATGGAATGGGTGTGCTCCCCCAGGCATGCATTAATTGTGGCTATACAAGTTCTTAACTCCTTTTAATTTTGGCAGCCAGGTAGGGAAGGGGGATGGGGGTGGAGGAGGACTCTCATCATGCATCTGATGACTTGCTGTTGTGAGCCAGGTGGGTCCCCTGGCATGCAGACCTGCTGTAAATATTATGAAGCCCAAGCCAAGAAGTAGTCTCTACTTTGTAAGGAAGAATGGTGCCACAGCCTGAGGGCTTCTGCCCTGTCTAGAGAGGGCAATAATTTCTCAGATGCCATGGCTCTGAAGTACCAAGACCTTTTCTTTCAATAAGCCTGGTGCATGGCATAGTTTGCCTTCCAGCTTTAACTGTCAGCTTTTGAAGTTGTTCATTTTTTGGTAACAATCGACTCTAAAGCTCTTGTTTACCCTTGCTGTTGACTCATCTTAGGTGGAATTATGTACAGAAATAAGTCAATAGTTCTCCATTCATTGCAATCCATATACAGCTCAGGTTGATGATATAATGCAAAGCTCCTGTATAGACAAGATTCTTGTTTACTGTGTACTTTTCCAGGTCGCTTAGCATGTTGCTTCATAAACGTGCTTTTAGGAGTGTACAGCTTGGTGTGAATGGACTTGGAATTTATGCAGAGCAATTCACCCTTAAAAACTAGCAGAACTAATTTTTCAAAAATTTGCACTGCAAACAAATTAAGGATGAGCTAAGCTATTCCCAGCAAGCTTCAGGATCCTCCCAAATATTAGGCTATTAGATGCTGTGTTTGTTTTTAAGGCTGTACCATTATTCCTCATCTTTGAAGGAGGTATCATCCAGGGACTGTCATTCCTGGAGGAGAATTCTTGGGGGGAAACTATTGTCACTGGAAGTTTCTTGTGGACAATTCCCCCCCCCCCCCCCAATATTTCCTAAGAATGCTCCAAATTACAGTCACAATCATAGACAAACCTTTGTTTGGAGAACATGACACCATGACACACTTGCTGCCTTTCAAAAACATTTTTTGAAGTCTAGAGGAAATTTAATGTCAAGCCTGCACATTTGCTGAAGGAAAGAAAGGATCTCATTTCCATTCTTATTGCTAAGGTATTTTGTAGTCAGTTGAAGAAGGGAAGCGTAGGACTGTTAGTTTGCTATGGAACCTATTAAGTACTCAGTCTAAGGCAGAAATAACCAACAAAATACTGTATTTTCTGGCGTATAAGACTACTTTTTAACCCCGAAAAATCTGTGCCAAAGTCGGGGGTCGTCTTATAGGACAGGTACTTAACTGCAGCTTGTTTCCCCTTGCTTCATATGTCCGGCGCATATGATGGGGGGTGCCGCGGCTGAGTCCCTGCTCTGTGCTGGGAGTATGAAGCAAGGGGAAGCAAGCT
This sequence comes from Bradypodion ventrale, assembly GCA_035047345.1. Classification (NCBI taxonomy): domain Eukaryota; kingdom Metazoa; phylum Chordata; class Lepidosauria; order Squamata; family Chamaeleonidae; genus Bradypodion; species Bradypodion ventrale. The sequence goes on from JAWDJE010000007.1 coordinate 991,626, forward strand.
GCACACATCTTCCTGTACCTTGAGGAGGAGAACGTGAGCGTGGATTGGCTCTCCACCAGAACCTGCCCATTCGACTCGGAGGGCTGCGCGTCTTTGGGTTGAGTGTGGGTTAATTTTTATTTGGTGTGCATTGGAAGAGAGGTAGTCTTATACGGTAAGTATATTCCAAACTCTATATTTTAACTGGAAAAGTTGGGGGTCGTCTTATACGCCCAGTCGTCTTATACGCCGAAAAATACGGTAGCCTGCAAAGATCTTCAGATAGCAGTACCTGCAAGTGTGGTATCATACGTTGGCACCTTCATTACCACAGACAGAACTGGTGCTGATTATCTGTAAAAGATGAATGTCTGGAATGAGTTCCCTACTCTCCTGCATGTTTCATTTCATTTCAAGTTTAATTTCTATACTGCTTTACTCGACCCAGCGGGTGACTCAAAGCAGTGTACACAGTAACAATAAGATAGTACAATAACACAAGTAAATATAACACAATAAATCAATAATACAATAATAAAGCAATAATGTCATCAAGTTACAAAATTAAAAGTCAGAAAAAATACAATATTAAATAAGAAATACAAAATCAAGCCCCAGAAAGAAACCCTTCAAGAGGTTCCACCCAAGTACTCCCACTTCCCCGTGGCCAATGCCGGGCCAGGGAAGGAGCTCGGGTGATAACCGCTTTCTTCCCCGTGCCGGTGGCGAGGGTGATGGGGAACGAGTTAACAGCAATGGCATCTTTAAGTCCAAGGGGGAGGGTGGGGCCCAGCAGGCCAGTGGTGGAGTGGCTGGAGGGCCTCTTCACCCCACTGGGGCCAGAACGCGTGGCGGCGGTGGCAGTAGTTGGGCTCTAGAATAGCTCCAAGCACTATCCACCTATTTGAAGGCACATGTGCAGTACAAAGGTGCCAAACACACATCGTGACAAAATTGGACACATGGTAGTCTCATCTACCGCTACACTGCTGCATGAGTGGCTAGAAGAGTTCTGCTCAGTCTAGCCAGAAGCCAATCTGAGACAGCATCCTGTTCCCACTGTGGCCAAGCAGATGCTTATGGAAAGGCCACAGCCAACAGACACTGGTGGAGTTCAGGCCTGAAGATGAAATCCAGGATCTTGCAACCTGCAGGGGGAGGACCATGAGAGGCCTCCCCCCACTATGAAGGGAAAAGCACCAACTAGGACCTGGGAGGGGGGCAGCACGCCAGGCTCTCTTGACACAAGTATGATCAACATAGCATCTAACCATGCCTGTTTTATCTCCTTGGCGAAGGGGGGGGAGGAGGAGGAGCTAACATAATTTATAAATGTAAAAGAATAATTCTAATAGTTTTATGATGCTCTTTTAATTAAAAGTCAGCTTTTCTGAATCAAAGATAATGCAGCATGGATAATTTCCAGACAGTGGCTATGGAAACCTCCCCCCCACACACACATGCCACCCTGTTTGTTGAACTTGCTACTTCTTAGGCCTGTTAGTGTTAATTTAATGGTATTCGAGGAAGGCCAGGCTCTGCAGGGTTATCTTTATTAACATCAGAGGCTGGAGCGGCTGAGTTTTTGTCAAGAGGAATTGTGGCATTGGCTGTTGCTGCTGCCTGGAAGAGCTTGGCTCTGGTTTCAGCTTAGAAGAGAGCAAGCTAATTAGCAATATGTTTTGTTTTGTTAAGATTTTTATCTGACACCAGGCAGCCTCAGCAAAACACTTTAACTGCACCAGGCCTCATCTCCACGGTAGAGGAGGGGTGGTGGCAATCTGGGCAGCGGAGGAGGGGAAGCCGACCAAAAACCTCTTCACTATAAAAGGGTGGCTTTGACATGGAAGCACAACTGAGAACATTCCTTGCTACTGTAATGCAATTTGTATGGATCAGAAAGGGAAATGAAATTAGAAGCAATACAGTTCATTCTAAGCCATGAAGGTTGAGGTTAGCTTTTAAAGTTAGAAATCGCCTTTGCATTTTAATTGTGATGTTTAAAACATATTCCTTGCTGATCTCAGCACATTAATTTACAAGGCAAGAAATAGTTATACAGTACTCATGGAGCAAAAGGTGTCTTGGTACAAGCAGAATCCTATGCCAAATCCCAAATTATTCCAGAGGGTCTCCCAATCCTTGGGAGTACCTTTGCTCAGGATATGTGGTGGGGATCTAATTATTTATTTTATTTATTTGCTGTCTTTCTCCCTCTAGTGGCACAATGATTTTTAAAAATATTTATATATATATTTTAATATATATATTTTAAAATATTTTAAAATATTTTTAAAATCATATATATATAGCATTTTATATATATATATATAGCATATATATAGCATTTTAATAGCAGTTTTAACATTGTTACATCTTTAATTATTTTAGTGTTTTGTCTTGGCATAAAGATATTAACATCCATAATTTAAAAACCCTTTCTAAACATATTTTAAACATTTTTAAAATATCTAAATATAACAGATGCCACACTGCAAGTTATTCTAAGGATCAAAACAAATACCTGTAAGACAAAGTAGAAAGTATTCTAGGGGCTTTAAAAAAGGCTTAACAGCTGCTGTTAAGCATACAACATGAGCAGTTCATCATATGATGAAGGGGATGTGGATAGGCTTACGAAAGCCGTGGGTGTGTTTTACGGCAGCATTTACGGCCGGGGGGAGGGGGGAACCACCATTCTGGCCTGCTAAAATGTCTGAGGGAGTGTGACCCGGCCCCCGACTTAAAAAGTTTAGCAATCCCTGAGCTAGAAGAAAGGTATGAGCAGAGAGTTTTAGCTTTGAATAATGAATATTCTTTCACAAAGTACTGCCTTTATTGTACAGCTAAAGTTTCTTCCAATTTATGATGATCCTTTGAATGAGTGGCCTCCCAAAGTTCTCACTGTTAATAGCCCTGTTCTGATTCTGCAAACTAAAGGCAATAACTTCCTTAATTGAATCAATATGTCTTGTATTTGGTATTCCTCTTTTCTTAATGCCTTCAAACTTTCCCTGCATTAATGTCTTGAGCGGTCTAACTAGGCAGTGTTGCCCATCTCTGTCAACGATGTCAGACTAGGACTAAAACTCACCGAAGTGTCCTCCATCAGATCCCTTCAGCCAGGTGAAAGCAGAGGGCACACAAATGGCTAAAAATCACATGGAGTTGATTCTCAGGCCCATTTGCATGTGTGGAATGTTATCACGGAGATGTCGACCAATGTGCAGATTCCTTGCAGAATAACGACTCCAATGTATCTAAAGTAATGTCTTTTCCAGTAAGTATTATCTTGTCATGGCATGTCCAAAGTATGATAATTCATTAGCCACTTCTGTTTTTGGAAATAGTTCAGGCAACTCACTTACTTTGCTTTCTATAATGTCCCTAAACATCAGAGTTCTTCTCCAACACCACATTTTGAATGAACTGATTTTCCCCGCCGCCAACTTTCTTATCCAAAGGTACATAATCAGAAATAACAAAATATGGAAAATCCCAGCCTTAGCCTCCAGGTGGCACATCTTTAATTTTAAGGATCTTTTCTAAATTGATCTAAGGATCAAAGCAAATAAGACAAAGTAGAAAATGTTATAGAGGTTTTAAACAAAGTTTAATGGCTTCTGTCAAGCATACAACATGAGCAGTTCATTACATGATGAAATATTTAGCGTCTAAGACTTCTAATATTTGTTTTGATAATTTGAATCAAATACGGTGTAAAAATATTTTAAATTTCAATTTTTTATTGTGGACATTACTGCTGTGTCACTCTTATGTGGCCTTCTTAAAGCAGATCTGGAATCCTGCTTTTGCATTGCTGTTATTCCTGTTTCCCCTACAATTTCCCAGTCTTTGTTCATCTGAATCATATCTAGTTGTTTGTACAATGTTCCTCATATAGATTGAATAGATAGGGAGATAAAACATACCCATGTCTAAGAACTCGGAGATGCTAGTGCACGGGTTCTCAACCTTTTAAAGCCATGGCCTGGGTCATGCTCCCTCAAACAGTTGAGCAGGCCCAACCTGTGGTTTCCCCTGCTGTAAATGCTGCTGTAAAATACGCCCGCAGCTGTCGTAAACATGTTTATGACAGCCACAGAGATGTTTATGGCTGTTTCTGCTGCTTGCACTGGTGGTGGTGGCAGGAGCGAGGGCAGCAGGCAACATGAAATGGTGCTGCAGGCCAGATCCGGCCCACAGGCCATTGGTTGAGAACCCCTGTTCTAGTGTCATATAGTGGATAGACTGATGGAAGTCTATATTCAAATCACCACTTAGGGGTTATCAATAGTAAACTAGTTCTTAAACACATTTCACATATCTTGAAAACCCTATTAGAGTCATCATAAGTTGAATGCAACTTGATAGCATATAACAAGCAACAAACTAACAATTTCAACAACGGAAAGTCCTTCTGTTTCTTAATAATCTGTCTTAACAAAAACTTCTTGTCCAAAGTATAGGTTGCATTTTAGGGCAATCCAAAAAGGCAAGGAATATGAATCTGAGAGAATTGCCAGAATTTAAACCAGGGATTCTCAACCTTTGGCCCGTGGGCCGGATGCTGCCCACAACATCATTTCATGTGGTGCAGGAAGGGCAAAATGGCTGCCCAGCCCCTGAAGATGTCTGAGGGAGCGTGACCTGGCCCCTGGCTTTACAAGGTTGAGAACTCCTGATTTAAACCTTTTTTTTACATAGTCTACATAATTGATTTTATGATGCATTTAATATATGCAAATCAATAAGACTGGAACAAGTTTGATAGCTATTTGGTAGATTCCTATTTGAAATGGTATTGTATGTATGCAATTGCACCATTTTTTCCAGCTTCTTGCACAGCCGCCGCCACTCCCCATGGTGGTAGGAGACTTTTCAGAGCTTTTTTGCTCTGTTTTGGGAATTTTTCGCCATGTACTCACTGCACTTTGGCAGCTAGAACATGACATTTGGCCACTTCCAGTGCCAGATGGAGCTTCCAGCAGTGCCTGAGTGTTCATTCCCTGAACACAAAACTGAGTTATCAGTGTGGAACCAGGAAGTGCCCAAACATCTCGTTCTAGTTGCTGAAATGCAGTGGCTATGCGGCGAAAAATTCCCAAAATGGAGTGAAAATGCTCTGAAAAGCCTCCTGCCACCATGAGGAGTTGTGGAGGCTGTGCGAGAATCTGGAAAAGTGGTGCAATTGCTGTTGCCGCTGCTGCTGCCACAATTGAAAGCACTGGGAGCAACCATGCCTCCAGCCCTCACAGCTGAGTGTCAGGGGCAGGAACGGCCCCTGGTGGGAAAACGTTGGGAACCCCTGCTTTAAGGGCTGACTATACTGAGATAATGCAATTTTGCATGCACTAACACTGGGTATAGTGGGAGGGGGCTTATACAGTCTAATATGACTATTCCTTGCCACTAACTTTGCTGGCAGAGTTCTTCCAGTGCTTCTGGCATTTGAGGCAATGCCCCCTCTTGCTGTTGGCTTGCTTCCATTGTTTAGTTGATAGTCCCTCACCCTCCTGCTTTTCTGACCAAGCAATAAGCATGGAGGCCTCTCCACATGCTGGAGACTCCATTTCCCCCCTTTAAAATCTTTTTGATTGTGAGTACAAATAGTAACTGTAAATAAAGGTATCATTTACTGCTTTAAATGCTTCTAGAGTACTTTTATCAAGCAAAGTGCTACCAAAGGGTCTGTGACTCAGCCAATTTCTCCATGTTTTCTCTGTGTTGTTGTTCTTCTTTTTCTACCTCATACTCTCCTAACTTAATCCCTGATACAATATATGTCTCATTTTTACAAACCAGACATGTTGTCAGGAATCTGGGAGGCCAAAAATATATATAGCTTTTGGGGTGACCAAATTTGACATGGGCCTGCTTGGGCCTGATTTGTTTGCCACAAGGCTTCCTGAAAACACTGTTATAAGCAACATAAAACAAACGTTAAAAGGTATTATGTGCTGTCAAGTTGCTTCTGTGTTCTGGCAGTCCTCATAGGATTTTCAAGGTATGTGAGGTTTAATGGGTGGTTTACACTTGCTACCACACCCCCATGAATTTCCATAGCTGAACAGAGATTTCAACCCAAGTTGTCTAAGTCCTAGTCTGACACTCTCTACTACACTGGCTCTGAAAATCCATATACAGTATTAGAAGTTAAAAGATGGAACACAGTTCTACCGGATGTGTCTGAGAAGTCTGCATGTGGGACTTAAACTTCCCACTATTGCACTTCCACAACTGATATTCAGCACCATTTTGTCTATGAGCATGACTGTGGGCAACTGCTGTCAATAGACTAAGTAGTCATTAGTTGGATAATTTGAAAACATCACTTCTTCAGAGTATAACTCATATACAGGTATCTCCCAGTTAGTATGACTTGTATCTGTGCCAGATGGAGATTTCTGATTGTTGTACAGTAAAACCCCTACTTACGCAAAAAGTCTGTTCTGTAGGCTTTTGCTTAAATCGGTTTTTTATGTAACTCGAAGCAAACCCATAGGAAAAATTATTTTTTACATAACTTGAAGCAAACCCATAGGAAAAATGAAATTTTTATGTAAATCGAAGCAAACCCATAGGAAAAATGATTTTTATGTAACTTGAAGCAAACCCATAGGAAATCATGTTACATAAATTTATGTAAATTGGGACATTTGTGTAAATCGGGACATGTTTTTAGCACAAAATCATTATGTAAGTCGAATTTTATGTAACTCGTAGCATTTGTAAGTTGGCGTTTTACTGTAGTTCTAACTTTACCAAGTTCTCAAATGATACTATTCCCACCTTGCCACAATTTAGATTAGTGACAAGTATCATTTTGTATGGTGGTGAGTTCTATAAATCAAGCTGTTTTGTGAAAAAAATACATCTTATCGCAGTTAATCTAAAGCAGTCCTGTTTCCTGCCATTTCCAACAACATTAGGAAGCTTTTAGGTGAAGTGGCCCACATAAATAACTTATATTTAGAAGACAAACATTACTAGGGAAATGATAGGTTAAACAGGAGGTATAAGTGGTTCAATACAAGTAGGAAAGAGCAAAGCACAAACCACAAGTATTTATTGCATTGTGGCTATACTCAGAATATTGTGTTAATGTGCTAATCAAATCAATTCACCATTTTGCAACAGACGAGTCAAACGTTCAAGCAAGAATCCTGTTAGTTGACTTGAGACTTGCAGTTAATTATTTTCTGAGACCAAATATCAGAAGGAAATTGTGCCTCTTTAATGTAGAGGGGTTTCCTGCAGTTTACATACAAATTTTTGCAGGTGTAATTTAGAATGTCTGACCTCATAAAACATAAAACAATGTAAATGCATAATGCTACTATCCTCTCAAAAGGAATCAGACAACCAACAATGTAACCATACCAGCTATGGAAGCAAAAAAGAAAGAAAAGAGTAGAATCCAGGTGTTGTGGAACTGTGAATTTTCTGTTTAATTAGTGTTAAAATGTTCAGTTTGATGAATTGCATGTGCTTATGCAGGCTGCCTGGGTTTGGAAGGAAGATGTCCTCAGAGTCCAGTGAGAAATCACAACCTGTTGTGACGTCACCATGTTCCTGATAGTCGTTGTAGTTTTTGATCTGCTTTTCTGCCATCTGAGCCGGACCAGTGAAAATTGAGGCAGCGTCCTTTTTCTCAATATATAAATCCAGATGCATCCTGAACAAACTCCAAGCGAAAGCAAATTTGCCAGAACGTCAGTTCTAGTGCACAGTTCCAGCTCCCTTTAGCATACACACATAGGACGGATTTGGGATCAGCATAAACTTCACAAATCCCCTATGAAAAGGTAATGGGAACCAGGCACATTTTAACACATGGTGCATAAATATGCTGAGTTATGTAAGAATTACGTCAGAGAGTCATAGTCTTTAGAGAGGAAAACACCTATTAGCTGATATTCAAGTTAAGCCCATGTGGGCCACCACAAAGTTATTTCTTATATTACTGTAGGTTTTGTAGGTCAGTACTTAATCCAGTTTACTGCCCAATGTCTAGTTAAGAGGTTCCAAGTAATGGGAATTCTACCACATAATGTACTGCATTATTCCCTTGTGGTAGCTTTTAGCTTCTTTAGGCCTATGTGGTTGAGTAAGGTTTTGCCTTTTCCTGAGCCCTGACTGTAGAAATCTGGCAGCTTCTCATGCAATAGAGTTTTACACTTTATTGCATGATTGGTAACCTTCTTATACTATAGTAGAGGAAAATTTGCATTAAACTGGAATCAAACCATGCGAGACAATAGATTCAACCTAAAGTAGGCAATTTAGAAATGCACAGGGAAACGGCAGGCCAACTTGCCCTGATTTCATACTTAAGTTCCTATCCTCTTGGGACAATTGTTTCCAGGTGTCCACTCTGATAATGTCGGCCTCAACTAGTTTCTGGGTTTACTGGGAGCCTACAAGCTATAAAATAGGCAAAATGATGGGTAGATTTGATGCAATCAGTTGGTGAATATGATCAAGCTGTAGAGCAGGGGTTCTCAAACTACAACCCCTGGGCAGACCCAGCCTGTGGCACCATTTCATATGGGCCGTGTCGCTTGCCACCACCGCCACCAGAAGTGGACGCATTTTATCGAAGCGTTTACAGTGGGGGGAACCACCAGTCTCGCCCGCTAAGCTGTCTGAGGGGGAATGGCCTGGCCCTCATCTCGAAAAAGTTGAGAACTCCTGCTTTAGAGTGAGCATGTTATTGTGCTTTCTCTGTGTTTATATGCACAACACAGCAGTTTAATACTACACTCTGACAGAGACAATTATTATGGATTCCAAGAATCCTTGAGTTTGTATTTTGGTGAAACACTTAGAATGTTATGCTATAGCCATGGCAAAGTGGTATCAGATTACTGTAAGAGGGGAGCATAGTTCAAGGTATCCAATCAAAGCATTTGTTTTCCGTGTTGTGCTGTAATGATACTGATATTTTCCCTGCTCTACAGATGGTGCAAGGTTTAAATTGGTGCCAACTGTGACAAAGTATGATTCCAAAATCCTGTTTTCCCCATGATTTAAAAAATAATATCTTATAAGTACCTTTGTTTGTTCACTTTATATCAGTGGCAGAGTTCACATGCGCGCGTGCGCGCTCACACACACACACACACACACACACACACACACACTTTTATTTTTTTATTTATCTTTATAGCCAAGCTGTTCTTGATGGTATCGGTCAATTTGATTCTTCCCCTTTGGATAGCCAGTTGTCATACTGCCATACCCATCATAGCAATCTGCCACTGTGTGGTTTCCCACATTCCTATGACTCATATCTAGTTCCTATTGGAAAAGGCTGGGAGCAGCCCACTCCATGCTTTTTTAATTGGCACAAGTGGCAGATTATATCAGGACTATTGTTATATGGTAGCTAGGTGTGTAATATTATTAATTTATTTGTTCAAATTTAATTTTAACTTCTGCTTCCCTGCTAAGCAAGCATTAAAAATGGCCCAGAACAAACAAATGCAGCAGCAGCATGATGTTATGAAGTTCTTATGACACTAAGAGAACGCATGGAAAATGAAACTGGAGGCTAGGAACAGAGGTCCTCTGTTTCTAGTCTGTTGAAGCTTTGGCCCAAATGTGTCAGGCTCTCAGGTGGGTCAGCAACTACTAGTCTGAAATTAGTATGCATAACATTATGCAGGGACACATTAGAATCATTTTACTCCTAGGCTACAAAACAAAAGGTTTAAGCAGAAGTGGGAGCATATGGTTCTCCAGATACCCTCCATCTGTGTCTAAAGGGAACTAAAATCCAAGAATTCTGGCTTCACCAATCAGCAAAAGTTTCTGATGGAATGAACTAAATGTGTTCCACTTGGAAGTGCTAAGTATAGGTGTCCTTATTGAAACAAAAGGGCTGTTCCTAGTCAAGAGGGTAGCCTCACAATGGATAGGAACAGCTTCTGGTGAAATCATTTTCCAGAGCAGACTGGAAATGGAGCTGGGCTGGACAGGAGCTATGAGAGAAGATATGGAGAGAGAAAATGGTCTTAAGTATTCCAAGACCATTGAGAATTAGATGTTTTGAGCTGACACCTTGAATTGGATTGAGAAACTATTAGCATCATTGTGGTCATATTTATTGTTCTTTTGTCAATCTTATTTATATCCAAGTGTCTGTTTTTATTGCTATACAAACAGAAACTACGGACTGCATGTGTGGGAAACTTTTTCGTTGTTGAAATGTTTGAAATGGTAGCCATGTTAGTCTGTGTAAGCACAACAGTCCATGGTCCACGAAAATTCACATTTAAATACAGGAGTTAGTCTTTAAAGTGCCAAACATTTTTGTCCTTTTTTTCTGTTTTGTTTTGTTTACTCTCTGTTTTTTTTGTTGGTTACATTGAGTTTGAGGTATGGAATAAATTGTATTTGCTTGCTTGCACAATATGCATCTAGAGCTTTTGCTATGTTCTCTTCTATTGACATGTGAAGCTGGGTAAAAAAAAACCTGTATCAGAGACTGTTTCATATCATATTAGGATATATTTGTTTTTGGTCAGTGTCATGAAAATTATGAGAGTTGTAATATTAAAACAACAAGGACAACAGCTTTCCCCAAGCTCTGATGGATGCACATATTGAAATGCCAGTCTCACTGAATGTTACCGGCTGGCCTTCAGCATTGTTATGAGAAGAGATATGGCACATTTTAAGATGGAAGAAACATATTTGTGATGTTTTCCACGCTATTTCGGCAGGGTTGCTTCTGTCACCCTCTATAGTTCCGGCTTTGATTAAAGGCACCTGTCAAACTAAAGACAGAAAGTGAGTTCCTGGGTTCCTATTGTTGTTGTTCAGTCACATAGTCGTGTCCGACCCTTTGCAACCCCATGGACCACCAGGCACCCTTATCCTCCACCATCCTCCTCAACCTGCCCAGCTTTGTGCCCATTGTGTCAACAATGCCATCTAGCCATCTCATTCTCTGCTGCCAACTTCTTCTTTTGCCCTTGACCTTTCCCAGCATCAAGGCTTTCTCAAGTGAATCCTCTCTTCTCATTTGATGTCCAAAATACTTTAGCTTCATCTTCAATATTTGACCTTCCAAGGAGCAACTGGGGTTGATTTATTTTAAGATTGACCTATTTGTTCTCTTTGCTGTCCAGGGTACTCTCAAAATTCTCCTCCAGCACCACATCTCAAAGGCGTCTAGTTTTCTGCACTCAGCTTTCCTTATGGTCCAACTCTCACAACCATACATTACTACTGGAAATACCATTACTTTGACTATGCAGGCTTTTGTTTGCAATGTGATGTCTCTACTTTTCACTATGATCCTCAGGTTTTTCATAGCTTGTCTCCCAAGAATTAGTCGCCTTTTTATTTCATGGCTGCAGTCTCCATCTGCAGTGATCTTGGATCCTAAGAATGTAAAGTCTGTCACTGCTTCTACTTCTTCCCCATCTATTTTCAAGTTAGTGATAGGGCCTGTTGATAGGTTCCTATAGTGAAGGAGTTCTCAACCTTTCTAAGCCGGGGGCCGGTTCACACTCCCTCAGACAGCTTTGGGGGCCAGACGGCCAGTTTGCCCTTCCTGTACCACATGGCATTTCCTGGTGTGGTGGAGGCGATGGGAGCCACATGAAATGGTGCCTTGGGCCACAGGTTGAGAATCCCTGCTATAGAGTTAGACCACAAAAAGGGACCAAAGAGACTTGTTTGGGTTCTTTTAGAGTGCAAAGCAACCTTAAGCCTTCCTCTGTGGGAAGCATGGAGTTATGTAGCTCATTAAACCTTAATAAAGCAAAGAGAGAAGCTGCTTCCAATTATCAGGATGAAAATTAATGACATTAAAAAAATACAGATGGGCTGCAGAATTATGCAGTAAAAGGGGCTTTGCTAGCATTAACAAGGCAGCAAGTAATATTTGTTTGGTTCTATCTCAGGTTTGGTTTGAACCACACAGTGATTTGGCACATAAAATGTATCAAAACTGATGGATGAAAAATCCTTGATAATCCTACATAATTTTGCAGTCATTGATTTACAGCTATAAAATTTGGAAAAATGAGGAACTCTGAAAAGGACATGAGAAAATGTGAGTCTGGTAACTTCAGCAATTGGGTTAACATTTTGTAATTGCATAGTTCTTATTATTCCTGATATATTTGAAAGGTTAGTCAAAACCAAACATTATAGAAGTATTAGCTGCCTTGGCTGGGAATTAGAATGTAGCAAATGTTTTATATTTGTAGGCTGAGATACACTAATGTCAAATTCCATATTAAAATTATTATCATATTTGTTTGCATCAAAAACTTCTTTTAAGGAACAGTATACAGCTTTCACCCACAAATTAATCTAGCTTGATGTTGATGATCCTTAATGGGGATGAGAAATATCTGGCCCTTTAGAAATGGCTAGACTGCAGTTTCCATCCTGTTAGGATGGAAGGACTTCCATGTGATAGGCCACATTTCTGTTTTACACCTGGCTTGATGCTTAATGGACATGTAATATTGTCCCATTGAGTTCAGTGCTAGAGTTGAATATGTGCTTGGACAATGGGACAAAAAAAGCACAATATTGGCTAGATTGTGCGTTCCCCAGCCTGCCTGGGCACTAGGGGATTCAAGGTGAGGGTGGGGTGGGGGGTTGGTCCAGGAAGTAACTTTCCAAAGCTCTACTACTCTTTCTATGACAAATTGTCTGGGAAGTACATCTATATGACTGTGACTGTGTGGTTTGTGATTGTAGTTGTTTCTCCCACGCCTCACCACTGCCGCGGCAGATACACTGGCTGCCTATATGTCTCTGGGTGCAATTCAAGGTGCTGGTTGCCACCTTTAAAGCCCTTCATGGTAGCGGACCAGGATACCTTAGGGACCGCATTATCCCTAGGACATCAACCCGTCCCACGAGAGCAAACCAAGAGGGCACCCTTCAGGTACCATCTGTTGTGGAGGCTTGCCTCCCCAGCACAAGGAAAAGGGCCTTCTCAGTCATAGCCCCCACACTATGGAACCTCCTCCCGGTAGAGCTATGCTTCCAGGCCCAGTTGCTACCATTTAGGAAAGAATTGAAGACATGGTTGGCAAAAAGGGTCTGGGGGCCAGGATTGTCAACAAGCTCCCCTTTCTGGCTCGTCAGAGGCTCCCCCCTCCTGTAATTAATTTTTTTATGTTAAGGTCTTGTAGATTGTATATTTGTTTTTAGATGGGATGTGCGGCGAAGCAAGATGGCCGCCGCATGCTTTGCTGTCCCCATCCCCTAGAGCCGGTCATCTTGGCCGCATGAGGGGGTGGAGCGGAGCTCCCCTTTAAAAGGGGAGTCTCCACATGCCCTCGCCGGCTTTAAATTCTATCGGCTGGGCTAAGGGCACGTTTACTCCCTTCCCCAGCCAATTTAGAACAGTGAGGCACGGCATCGAAGCCTAGGGCCACCGGAGAGTCTCCATTGTGGCATTTTGCCGCGATTCTTTTGGGCCTCACTCTAGTGAGCCCGGAATTAATGTGGCATTACTGCCTCTCCTTTAGGGCTTGGGAGTAGGACCTTGTGCAGGTCACTCCCTGGATCAATTGGCTACCTGCCAATTAATACAGGCGCCATGGCACTGAAGAAGAAGGCCTGTTTGGACAGGCCCTCCAGCCCACGTCATGCTAGGCCTTCCAGGCCGGTGCCGACCCCAGCGGTGCCTCCATCAGGGGCAGGGCCCAGGGAAGGCCCAGGCTGCCGACAGAGGATGCCGATTCTCCCCCGAGTCAGAGGGCTTGGGCGAGATCGGGACCACAAGCCCACAATCAGGCTACTAGGCCAAGCCGGGCCCACGCAAAGCCTGGCCAGGCAGCAGTGCCATCTGGCGCTCATGGTGGCAGGGACCTGGCTGGGAATGCCCCACCAGGGATCATCCCGGGACCTGCAAGAGGGAGTGGGCAGCAGGCCTCACATGAGGCCTTGCCTGCTGAGGCCCTTATGGCCCGTATTGCGGCCTTAGAGCGGGCTGCAGGCCTGGAGCTGGTGAACACCACACGCTGGCCGGCGAGAAGGGCGGCACATCTGGAGCATGATACAAGCTGGCCTCAGTTGTCTGCACTTCTTAATAGGAGAGTGGAACAGCTTGAGACCGCATGGCCTCCGATGGCGTCCCAACCGGATGGAGCCGCTTCTACCAGCCTGCCTACTTCACGACCGGTCAGTGCTGACCTTGAGGGCTTGTCTATGTCTGATCCAGTGGGCTCTAATTCGGCCATGAGCTCCAATGCTCCACACCAGCCAGAACCCCCGGTGGGGGCCGCTGGAGGGAGTGAACCTGGTGAGTATGCGGGTCAAGTAAGAGCACCGGTCATGGGTCCCTGGCCTCCAACCTCAGCTTTTCAATGGCCCTGGCCACAGCAGACAGCCCCAGTGCCTACAGGGCAGGAGCTTGTACCCACAGCACTGCAGGTGAACATTTGGAGGGCGCCTTATTCACCTGTACCGCCTGGGGTTCCACCAGCAGGTCCCAACGTGCCATACCCAATTTGGCCTTATGGTCCTCCTGTTAACACAGCCTACCATACAGTCCCTAGCTCAGCAATCCCGACTGTGGGTATATCATTGCCACGAGGGTATCACCTCTTACCGGCAACCAGAGACAAGATCTGGCACAGGGAATATGTGGACTTATTCAGTCCAGTCTACTCAATAGGGAAACAACCAGGGAAGAGAAGATGGAGGACGACAGGGTCAAGGAGTTGGTCCGTCATCGCAAACCTCCACGGACTTGGGCAAACTGGTTACCGGCTTATTTAATTTATGCCGCTGTGTCCATTAGGGCCCGCCCGGATCCGGCAATTCCATTAATCCAGTATCTGGACATTATATATAGGGTGTACGTTGATTTCCCAGGCCAATCATGGCTCGCGTACGATGAGGAATTTCGTATGCGGGCCACCCTCCACCCAGAGATGCATTGGGATGATCCTAACCAGTTGCTCTGGCTACTCTATATGACACCGTCCCACCCTGCCTCTGGTGATCGTTATCATTGTGGCCATGTCGTACAACGACCCGGCCCTGTACAGTCTCCCAGCCAGTTGGCGGGGCAGGTGGTTCCAGCTCACCTGCTATGCTGGAATTTCTCGTTTCTCGTCCCCAGGGGACTGTACATGGAAGCAGTGCAAATTCAAGCACGAGTGTACCATCTGCGCTGGACCTCATTCAGCCACCACTTGCTTCAGAGCAGGCGGGTCACGAGGTAGGGGCCGTGGACAACAGGGTTCAGGCTGTGCCCTCCCAGATACAGCATCAACTGTGAAAGGGCCCCTCCCCAATTCAACTTGAGGTACTTCAGCGTTAGCTTCGTGTGTACCCCAAACGGGCTGACGCGGCTTATTTGTTAGCAGGTTTTTCTTTTGGCTTTCACATTCCTTTTACAGGTGTGCACGCACCGCAGGATCCACCTAATTTACAATCCTTGAAGGGCAAGGAGGAGATGGCAAGGGAGAAAATTTTCAAGGAAGTACGGGAGGGGCGGGTCGCTGGTCCTTTCAGCGAGCCCCCGTACCAGAATCTGAAGGTGTCCTCACTTGGCCTGGTGCCCAAAAAGTCCTCAGGTGAATTTCGCCTGATACATCACCTGTCTTACCCGGCTGGCTCATCTGTCAATGATGCTATACCGGATGAACTGTGTTCTGTCCGCTATACTTCCTTTGACCAGGCATTACAGATGCTCTGGTCCTGTGGTCAAGGTGCACTGATGGCCAAGTGTGACATCAAATCAGGGGATTTCGAACTGTTAGCGCCTGAAAAGACTGAGGGCTCGGCCACTACATTAACATTTTTGGGCATTGAAATTGACACCATAGCACAGACGTCTAGGCTCCCTGAGGACAAGGTGGTTCGCATCACAGATGCGATCTTAGCCATGTTGCCCAGGCGCAAGGTGTCCCTCCATGACCTGCAGGTGCTTCATGGATATCTCAACTTTGCATGCAGGGTTATTACACTGGGCCGTGCTTTTGCTAGATGCCTGTGTGATGCCATGGTTGGCTTATCTTGGAAGCACCATAGGGTTCGTCTCACGAGGGGTATGCGGGCTGATCTTTGGGTATGGCTGGAATTTCTAGCCAATTTTAATGGGGTCTCCTTTTGGCGCAATGATCTTTTCCTTATGCCTAAATTTTAAGTGCAGTCCGATACTTCGGGTTCATTAGGATATGGCATTTACTTTGAGGGCCGATGGTGCTGTGGACAGTGGCCTGAGGCATGGAACGGTGGTACTGAATTGCTTAGGGACTTAACCATTTTGGGATTCTTTCCCATCCTGGGCGCACTGATGTTATGGGGCCACATCTGGGAAAATTCCGTGGTACATTTCTGGTGTGACAGTGCTGCTGTGGTGCACATTGTCAACGCGCAGACATCTTGTTCACCCAGAGTCATGTCCCTGGTGCGTCAGTTTGTGTTGCGCTCCTTGTGCCATAATGTTCTCTTCAAAGCCAAGCATGTACCAGGCATCGGTAACGAAATTGCTGATGCTTTATCCCACCTGCAGATTGCCCGATTTCGGGCACTAGCGCCAGAGGCCAAGGAGCTTCCCTCTCCACTCCCAAACGAGATGTGGATGCTTGGCGAGGAGAAGTGAACAGGGCCTTGGCCTTTCCATTGCCAGCCGCACTCGTAAGGCATACCACCAGACTTACCATGCCTTCCTTACATTTTGCCAGATGGTTCCCCTACCCAACTTGTGGCCACTGCCTGTGGACCATGTACTTCAATACATGGTACACTTGCACAGTAGGGGATTGGCGGCGTGTACCATTCACGGACACCTTTTTGCTTTGGCCTTCACTGCCAAAGCCCGAAGTTTTCAGGACACCACGGGTGATTTTCGGATCCGCAGTGTCTTGGATGGTTGGGCTTGGGAACGCGGCCCTCGCCCTGACCTGCGGCAACCGGTATCACCTTCACTTCTTTTGAGCCTGGTGGAGGCATGGCCAGACCTTTGCTTTGACCATTATGAAGCAACCCTTTTTCATTCGGCCTCCACGGTGGCCTTTTTTGGGGCTTTCGGGGTTTGCGAACTGGTATCCCTTTCTCGGAATGACCGGTCGCACAGGGCCTTGGAGTGGGCTGATGTCTCACTCGCTAACGAGTCAGTCCACTTGACTATCCGTTAATCTAAGGTAGACCAGCTAGGCAGGGGCAGTGTGGTCACTCTACTTACTTGCAGCACACGGGCTATTTGCCCAGTTCTTATGCTGACATCCTTTTTGGCAATTCGGGGTACAGCTCAGGGTCCCCTCTTTTGCCACCAGGATGGGTCTGCATTGACTAAGTTCCAGTTTTGGAGGGTCACGGGGGCTGCGCTCACCAATTTGGGCCTTCCAGGGGTTAGGTATGGTACCCATTCATTCTGCATAGGCGCGGCATCCATGGCTGCGGCTTTTGGGTACTTGGATGATGACATCCATAGGATGGGCTGGTGGGGATCTGCTCGCTTTCGTTCTTATGTTCGCCCCATGTTGCATTGAGCACCTTGCTGGCACTTGTTCTTTTTCTTCTTTTCCAGCTCCGGAGCACCTGGACGCACCAGTACGGGTGGGGCTTGTCAGCCACAGTTACATATTTTGGGCACCCGTCATGCTGCTTTGTCCACGTGGGGCGTGCACCTGGGGCTCCGTGCAGTGGCACGCCTGGTTTGGCATGGATTCCGTGGAATGAGGTGATGCTATGCTCAAGACAGCCTGCAAAACCTTGAGAGTTCACCGGATGCTTGTCAGAAGTTGGAGTCAACAAGTGGCATTCTGACTGGGGTCAACAATTTGTTTAATTAAGTAAACAAATTGATACAATGTTGCTAATTAAGAGCTGTAGTAGCAGCTAGTCCTTACCAGTGCTATTTCGGCCCGTTTGCCTTAACAAAGTTAAGAAAAGTTACAATTTAATAAAGTGGCCCAATTTTAAATCCATCACAAGTGTCCGTCTCGTTGTTGGGGAGTAGGTCCGGCAAAGTAAATGGCACATCGGGGGGTAATATTGCTACTGTATGTTTTTAAGGGTTTTTAAATTGTTTTATATTGGTTATAACTTGTGTACACCGCCCAGAATCCATTGGATGGGGAGGTATATAAATCTATTAAATTAAAATAAAATAAATATTTACTCTTCTGTGTGCTACAGAGCTCCTTAAAATCTCTGTTGAATGCACAAATGTGTGACTTTCTTTGGCTAAGACAAAGAGTAGAAAAATCATTCAATCTCTCTCTCTCTCTTTTTCTTTTTTGTTTCAATGCAGAGGCTGCCCTGGACACACGAGTTTCAGTTTGGACAAAGATGTTCTACTGCAGTAAAGCAAATGGATAAGACCACTTAGTCTTTGCCAGGAAGAGCATGATGTACAGGGAGACCACACACAGAGTTTTGACTGCCGATTTAGTGTGATCTGTGTGTTTCTTGAGAGCAAGTTTGTATGCTTGTGTGTCTGCAGGACAATTCATATGATCAGATTCATGAAATGGGTGTATCATTCTTCTAACAAACAGATTGCATGAATAACTTGCTATAATGTGGCATCATGTCAGTTCCTTACTTTGTCAAGTTTGTCACCCCTGCTAATAATAATGATTTCATTTCAGAGATTTCTCTGGGTTGAAAGGATTTTTGCTGGAGAAACTCTGCTCAGGGAGATGCCCGAATGAGGCTCCTTTCATGTCTCCAAGTGCAGCCCTCAGGTATTGAAAGCTAAAAATATTTGATAAAGTATTCATAGACATAGTGGTTATACAAATTCATCATCTTTGCCATTGGTTGGCAGAATTCACCCTGTCTATCAGTAGCCAAACTGGTTGGGGGATTCTAGCAACTAGAATCCAAAAAATAACATTTCTAACCTTTGCCATGTGAAACTTCTGGAGGAAACTTGCCACACCTTTCAACTCCAGAGAGGGTATACCAGTGTGCAGTAGTTTTTCTTAACTGATGTAACTTTTTTTGTTCTTGAATGAATGTCAAAAAATAGTGTAAGTGCATATTGATATAGGCATGGTCTGGAAAGTGTTTGCTGATGAATGATCAAGGCCCAGTAAACACAATATATGAACAAAAATATTTCAGTGAGATTTCTGCTCCCATGTTTGGAGAAACAAAATCCCAGGAGGTATGGGATGTCACAATCTAAACATTTATATACTATACAAATGGGAAATAATTTGCTTAGACATACATTAGACCCAGCAAGACAGCTTTATTACTGTGTGGAATGTTGTAATGAGAAGGGAGACATTCATAACTGCAGGGTACATATAGTTTGTCTGAAAATATGTACACTGTAAATATGGATGACCGCTTTTACTCCAAAACAATTAACACTTATCTAGGAGATTCAAGAGGAATTTTAGGACCAGGGATGTGTAAATTGCTCTTTAACTGTGTTGTGGCTTGACGTCAGTCTTACGCAGGGAAGATATCATATGATCTATTCAAAAGGAAAAAAAAGGTGGGAAGGTGTGACTTTCTAAATTCAAATAGCTGGCATATTTTTACTCCCCATCATTTGTTGTTCTTAACAAAAAAATTATTCTGCTTTTTTCACTGTGAGAACGCTGCTATGGCTATTTAAGCATACATGTGCTTTGTTTTCATTATAAATGCTACAATATTTTTCAAGATAAAGCAGGTAGATGAGCCACCTAGCAATCATCGATTCAGCTACAACCTGTTTGCCTTTGTCCAAACCATTATTGCAGCCAGCCAGTGCTCAAGGTGGTTAGAAAGCATCCACTGCAGAGGAGTTAAGGAGAGATAGAGCTACATGTCATCAGTATATTGTTAATATGCTGCCTCATGTCTTTGAATGAACGTTCCTAGTTATATAGATTCTGAATTGGGGAGATATTTGATCCCTGCCAAATCCCACAACTTAGGATATATGGGAAAGAGACAGCCTCCACAAGTCGAACTCTCTGGAGATGACTGCTGTGGAAGGACTGGAGCAAGTGCAAAGCTCAGCAGGCCACCAGGAGGATACCGTGGTTGATAGTATCAAAGGCTGCTGATAGAACAAGAAGTACCAAAAGGGTCTTATGACAACAGTTGGCCTACCTTAACAAGTCATCTTGCAACAAATACTTGAACAGCAAGTATATTTAAAATGAACCAGACTCCAACATCTAACAATAACCTTTATTTTGTTCAGATGACCCAAATACTATATAGAGACTTGGATTGCATAAAGTGATCAAGATGATCATTAGAATTTTTTTACCTGTAGCCCTGTCTGCCATTTGCTTCTCTTGCCGCTCTAAGTGTGTTTTCTTAAACAGTCTTCTATCTAGTTGACGGATGCTGTTCACTACCTTTAAAAAGGTATTTTAAAGCCATTAAAACTTTGGGTGGCACATTCTTGGTGCATGATGTCTGTGGTGCGAGTCAAATCAGCAGCTATCTATTAGCCTTTTCGCAACCTGCCCTTGCAATTTTATACTCTTGGTCTCTCCAGGTGGCCTGAGCATGTTTGGAAACAAAATTTTACTTTGACAGGGACAATGGAGGGGGGAGAGAGGGAGGGAGGGAGGGAGAGAGAAGAAGCAAGCACATGGGAGTAAAATCAACCCTACAGTACCAAAAGCTGTGCAAGATCTGTGAAATAATTAAATCACAGTATTACAGCAGATGGAGGCAGTTGAAAAAGTATCATATTGCTTATACAATGACGACTCTTAGGTAGGGTTACCTGAACTTTCTTTAAATAAATACAGACAACTGTGCTATTGCTTTATGGCCCCGAGTTGCACAGTTTTCACACCTACCAGAAGTTTACGAGGCAAATGAGTAGAGCTAAACTGTTGGCATCTGAAGACATATTCACAACATTTGGCAAGGACTAGAAGTGAGTTTTGTTTATGGCCCTGAATGCAATATCTGAAGGGCTTTATTTTATTTCAAACTTAATAAAGGTGTGTGTATATACCATGTAAACTTGCTCAACTTGGCTAGTGGCCTTATATCCGAGAAATTGTGTGCTGATATACTTTAATACCTGATCCACTTAGACCAGGGGTGCCCAAACTACGGCCCATGGGCCATATCCAGCCCCTGACACAAATTCATCTGGCCCACGCTGCCCTTGCCATTCCTGGAAGCGGAAGTAAAATGCGCATGTACAGGCACATTTTATTTCTGATTCCAGGAGCAGCAAGGGCAGCATGGGCCAGATGAATTGGTGTCAGGGCCGGATACAGCCCACGGGCCATAGTTTTGGCATCCCTGGTTTAAGCAGAGAAAATGGCAGCCTAAAAATCTGTCTCATCCTTTTGCAAAACAGATTGCAAGGCACATTTTTTTCCCATTTCTGGTGGGAGAAACCACGTGACTGGCCCGCTGAATCATGTGATGGGCCTGTGGCCCGAAAAGTTTGGGCACCCTTGACTTAGACTGTCTGCTTGCTAATTTAATAATTTAGCCTATATTGCAAATATTTTCTGCAGAGCATTTGTCAAGATATGAAATGAGTGGGTTAAGTACAACAGTTTCTTCATTGTTGGTTTTTGGGCTAGATTACTGCTCATGGCACCTATAAAGGTTTACTAGGCACTAGAAAAGGATAGTGATGAAGCATTGGGTCCCCTCCTTGCTTTACTATAGATATCTTTACTCTTGCACATCATGAGAACTAGACCATGCACATTGATTTCATCTTGTTGAATTAGGGACATATCTGCCTATTGATTGCTTTGGGGATTTTGTAAACTAGCCAGTCTCTCCATTTCAAACGCCCAGCCATTCCTCCTTTCCTGGTATTTTGTTCGTCTATCCAGTTGATGACATGCTTAGTTCCCATCCTGCCTTTAGTTGTGGATTATTTAGTCCTTACAGAATATTCATTTTGGGCTACATTTTCAACAGTCTTTCAGCCAACTTCGTCCCATGGGAGATTCTAGGAACTGTGCTCCAAAATGTAATTGTCCAAGCTCTAAACCTCACAGGTGGATAATACTTTTATTAGGATCACCTGGAAATGCCCCAAATATGCACACATTGGACTTCTCTGTTCACTAGATCAGGTGTTTATAGCCTTTTCTTGGGATGGGGCAGGGTGAAGGAAGTCAAAACATCTGGCAAGCTGCTTTAGGTCATTGTAACCTGAAATGACCACGATGGAAGTGAGGCTTGATGAGTTAAGAGTTGTGCAGGTATCGCATGAGCTATAGCAAAACCCATGAGGAAGAAGACAACAAGGAGAGCCCCCTCACCCAAAAACACTAAGACATCAGGAAATGTCTCTCAAAATGTACAGACACAAAAGACAACAGCAACTCAAGCATAACATGTGTTCTTTTGAAGAGTATTGCCAAAATGAAATGTGAGCAATTGCACTCTGTGGAAGTTCATCAAAGAAATCTTTGGCCAGTACTGACAGGAAAGTCTTCAGCTTGTTCATCAATTATGGACTTATTTGTTTATTGCCTTTTTATGCCACCTTTCTCCCAGTGAAGGGACCCAATTATGCAGTGTCTGAAATTACTAAGGGAAGGATTAGGAGCAGGCAGTTGGCTAAATGTGAACCCAAATGGAAGGGTTAACAATGTTCACATCTACTTCAATACTATTTCTTCTTTTAATTTCTGTCAGAAATCCTGTATTTTTGGAATTGTGAGGTATGCAGATATTCAGTAAGTGGAAGCACTCCCAGTAGTATCTACCTAGTGACACTGTTCTTAATTTTATGTCTCTTATATCATTGTTGAATGCAACTCTGGCAAGTAAATGTGGTGCCCCTATTTCCTTTTGTTACAGAGCTTGGTGTGAGAAACAGAACAGCTGGATTTTTAAGAATTCAGTTCAAATAGGCATACGTTTGCAACAGTTAGAAACACCCTCTCTCCATCTCTGAGATAAATACTACAACCAACATACTTCTGTACAGGCTACAATCCAGGCTATGTTAAAGAATATGAATCTTTATTATGTGAGTTAAATAGTCCCAGTTGGGCACACAACATTTACCTTATGTTCTAGAAGAGGTAGAAGAAAAAGTACATGGAAATGTAAGTTTTCACAAATGAATTGCAGGCGCACCCACCCAAAAAGGACTCGGACACCGGTATTGGATTAAAGGCATCTGGTCACTTTTATTGAATAATGCCCTAGTCCGAATTATCACTTTCAATTGGTGTATCATCCAATTGTAATTCTTTAAGGCAAGCAGGCCGCAGTGGCACTGGTAAGGTTCCACCCTAAATGCCAATGGAAATTGGCTACATGTATCAATTTGTATCAATTTGTTTGTTGACACAAACAAATTGTTGACCAGAGTCAATATACTATCTACTGACCCCACCCTATGACGTGTATCCGTTCAAATATCAAGGTGATGCAGGCTATGAAGCTCCTGACATCACCCTTTTCATAGTTCGCCCTTGACCGGCCAAACCTGTTTCCCCTGTACCTATCTACATGTTGGCCAGTCAATTGCGAACCTGACGGATACCTATGTGTCATAAATCTTTACCTTACCCAGTGCTACCCGCCACATGGGGAGGCGTCCATGATGACTCACCGCACCCCCCAGACCATCAGCTCGGTCGCCAGGCCTGCTTGCACCTCATCCAGAAAGAGGTACATACCTCTAGCCGACAGGTGGACCCCATATCCTGCCTACAGGTCAAAATTTCTGTAAGTCTATCCACAGATATCTACTGGCTGTGCCCAAGCCGTTCTCAGCAAGGAACCGGGCAAAAGCCCTGCCCACTGACCGCCGAGATGGTACAAACCACGGAGATCCATGTCTCCTCTAAATTGGTGTCTCGGCATGATGTTAGACCATAGCGACCATGGGTACGGCCATAAATGATGTAAAACGCCAGGTCACTGCACCTCAACATCTTAAGGAAAGGTCAGTGATCCGTGTGAGATCATTGCCGCCGAGGTGCAGAATAAGAACATCAGGCAGTCCAGCATCCCTGATGGACATCAGGAATGGAAACATTTCCCGCCCTCTTGTGCCGCGCATACCATACCATCACATACGTGCGAATGCACGCATCCCGAGCTGGGGTCCACACTCTGTTGCCGCAGCACATACTGCCACCCAGTGTCCATAGCTGCGGCCCACCAGCCCCACTGCCACCGGTGTGTGGAGACACACAGGATCTGTAAAAGAGGATAAGGGGTTAAGGACATAACTAGGTACTCTTACAGTGAAGGGATGTACATATAAGGAAAATACGCGCACACCCCCACGTGCCCACAGATATCCGCCTCTGAGTACCCAAATGCAGCCGCAGTTAATGTGATGCCTATCCTAAATGAATGGGTGCCATAACGGGCTCCACACTGTGAAGCGCGGTACCGGTCACCCTCCAGAACTTAAATTTGTTAAGAGGAGACCCATCCTGGTGGCAGAAAAACAGGCCAGGGCGTGCAGCAGGCACTGCCAATTGCATGTAGGGCACCAACTGGAACGATGTCAGCAAATGTACGTCATAGCAGTATACACCACTGCCCACTCCATGCTGATCGGCCTTCAAGGGACGACTCCCCAACTGAGCCCCACTCTTGGTTGATATAGACATCTTCGAGTTCCAGTGCCCTACAAAACATGTCCCCCCCATTGACCATGGGACCAGCTCGCTGAGTCGTCGAGCTCCAGAAAAAAGGTAAAGCAGTAGCTGCATGGAAAGAGACTCTTCCTGCCTACTGCAACATCATCTATGCCAACCTCGTGCAAGGTGGGTCAGAATATCTGTGAGAATAGGGCGACGTGTGTTGGGCGGCGGCCACGTACACGTGTCCACCCCCCTAATACATGACGTATTCAGAAGACCCTCGCATAGTCAGGAAAGCCCCGTGCCTTGGCCATGAATACCAAGGCATGGAGCCAACCCCAGATCATAAGGGCAGACTATACATTATAAAACCTAGTCGACCAATGTCGGCCCCATTTTGGGCAATTGCCTTTTCCCACAAAAGGCTCTAAAGTGAAGGATTGGATGCTGATGCACAGTGCGCGTGCGAGTTGCCAAGACATGCCATTCGCCACGTCTCCTTGCCAAATGACCATATCACAGCCAGGAGTGGAGAGGGTAGCTCACAAGCGTCTGGAGCCCAGCCGCGGAACCGGGCGATCTGCAGGCAGGGGAAAGCATAAGCAATATCGTTATAAATGACTGGCACATGTTCAGCCCAAAGAAGCACCTTAAATCGCACGGACCCAAGAACAATATGCGAGCTGAGGCCATGACTCTGGGGGATTTAGACGTTTGGGCATTGACAATGTGCACCACCGCAGCATTTCCACACCAAAAGCGGAGCACAGAATCAGGCCACCTGTCCCCCAGAGCATAAAGGATACCCAGAATTGAGAAAAATTTTTAGAAACATAAGATCGCGTAAGCGATCCGTGCCCTGCCATCCCTGGGGCCAATGACCATAGGCACCTGTCCTTAAATAAATCCCCCCACCCAGGGAGCCGGAGGCATCCGACTGTACTTGTAACTGGGGCTGACCAGAAGCTCAGACCTCCTGAGGCGACAGCATGGAAGTCCTGCGGGAATGTGAGCCAAACCAACAGGTCCACTCGTAAACCCCTAATAAGCTGTGCCCTGCGGCGGCATTTAGCGAGACCCGCCATAGCATGACCCAGACACTAGGCGAAAGCACTGCCTGGTATTACCACTCCCAATAGTGTGTGAAAGAAAATCAGGAATGTGTCTTTAATAGGAGAAATTATTCACACACTCGTCCTATGATGAGGTATCTAAGGCAAAGGTTAAGGGGTGTAAACTCAACACAATGATAACAGGTGTATCTCATATGACGCGATTCATTACATCACACCTATAAACCCAAAATCTAATACTTTACAATGAACCTCAATCATACAAAACGCTGCTGAGAACCCGCAATATAATACATTATACACATGGTAGCGGGCAACCAATCATCCCATGCTACGTCCAGAAATTGGTGTAAATTGGTGTAACAAACGAGGTCTCTATATCATGTAATCTATATCATAGTCCGTGGTCAAGTTGCTATGTACATAGAATCACTGGCTGGACTTCTTGAACTGGCACGGGGGGCCGGGTTGCACTATTCCATTAATGGGTTCCCAGGCAACGAGCATCATCAGGCAAAAGTAGACAAAAATCCGATGCCCTTCCGGTAGCGGGACATTTCGAATATCTTTCTCAAGCGTCTACAATAATATAAATATAAATGGTATACAATACACAAACCTGTGACTCATATAATATTCCAAATATGCATATAAAGTCTGGCAATCTTACAAATGCATCTATATCAACATCTAACTCTGATGCGAAAAAGGTACGTACCTAAAAAAGAGTAACCCGCGCGTATCGCACCTCTGATGGCATGTCTCTCCGTGTGTGCACGCGTTAATAGCTCACTGGGAAAAGCTCTTCATATACGCAGACGGAAAATGAGGGACATGTGTGATTAATTAATCGGAGAACCTGGAAACCTTCTACTAAGGAGCTATCCATTATTCTTAAAGTGATATCTGCTCTGCTAGGTGACATAGGTATGCGTCCATCTTTATAAAAATGCCGAAAGGTCCCATTCTGTATTAAGCCCGTGCGGGGCCAAGGTATTAAAACGATGGATATAGTACGCCTCTCTTTGTAGGAGAAAGCGGTCTACATCGGTGATCTGATATTTGCTGGGTAGAAATGTTTCCAATATAACCACCTTAATGTCTTTAATTGTGTGTTTCTCTTCGAGAAAGTGGTTTACGAGAGGGGCAGTGGCGACCCTATTCCTTATGCGGGAAAGGTGCTCGCCCAGGCGTACCTTAAGAGGTCGCCTGGACTGTCCCACATAAGCCAATTGACATTTACAGATTAGCATATAGATGGACTCTTTTGAGTTGCAATTCGTAAATCCTGTTAGGTCGAGGGTGAAGTTGCTGCTGGGCACATTAACTCTTTTGGTGGTCCACATGTGGGCACAATATTTACAATGGCCACAGGGGTAATGTCCGGAAACAATGGAGTCGAGTGTCCTATTGGGGGTGACGATATCTGTTCGTGAGAGGAGGTTACCAATAGTCTGTGTTCTCCTGAAGCCTATGGTGGGTCTATGATGGCACCCCGGTATAGAATTCAGTATGTGCCAATGTTTTAGTATGATCTGTTTAATCCGTTGGGCCATGGGGGTATAATCTAGCGACCAGAATAACCGGGCTAGGAGCGCACTGCTGAACTATAACACCAATGTACAACAGGCACAACCGAGGTTATTCTGGTCGCTAGATTATACCCCCATGGCCCAACGGATTAAACAGATCATACTAAAACATTGGCACATACTGAATTCTATACCGGGGTGCCATCATAGACCCACCATAGGCTTCAGGAGAACACAGACTATTGGTAACCTCCTCTCACGAACAGATATCGTCACCCCCAATAGGACACTCGACTCCATTGTTTCCGGACATTACCCCTGTGGCCATTGTAAATATTGTGCCCACATGTGGACCACCAAAAGAGTTAATGTGCCCAGCAGCAACTTCACCCTCGACCTAACAGGATTTACGAATTGCAACTCAAAAGAGTCCATCTATATGCTAATCTGTAAATGTCAATTGGCTTATGTGGGACAGTCCAGGCGACCTCTTAAGGTACGCCTGGGCGAGCACCTTTCCCGCATAAGGAATAGGGTCGCCACTGCCCCTCTCGTAAACCACTTTCTCGAAGAGAAACACACAATTAAAGACATTAAGGTGGTTATATTGGAAACATTTCTACCCAGCAAATATCAGATCACCGATGTAGACCGCTTTCTCCTACAAAGAGAGGCGTACTATATCCATCGTTTTAATACCTTGGCCCCGCACGGGCTTAATACAGAATGGGACCTTTCGGCATTTTTATAAAGATGGACGCATACCTATGTCACCTAGCAGAGCAGATATCACTTTAAGAATAATGGATAGCTCCTTAGTAGAAGGTTTCCAGGTTCTCCGATTAATTAATCACACATGTCCCTCATTTTCCGTCTGCGTATATGAAGAGCTTTTCCCAGTGAGCTATTAACGCGTGCACACACGGAGAGACATGCCATCAGAGGTGCGATACGCGCGGGTTACTCTTTTTTAGGTACGTACCTTTTTCGCATCAGAGTTAGATGTTGATATAGATGCATTTGTAAGATTGCCAGACTTTATATGCATATTTGGAATATTATATGAGTCACAGGTTTGTGTATTGTATACCATTTATATTTATATTATTGTAGACGCTTGAGAAAGATATTCGAAATGTCCCGCTACCGGAAGGGCATCGGATTTTCGTCTACTTTTGCCTGATGATGCTCGTTGCCTGGGAACCCATTAATGGAATAGTGCAACCCGGCCCCCCGTGCCAGTTCAAGAAGTCCAGCCAGTGATTCTATGTACATAGCAACTTGACCACGGACTATGATATAGGTTACATGATATAGAGACCTCGTTTGTTACACCAATTTACACCAATTTCTGGACGTAGCATGGGATGATTGGTTGCCCGCTACCACGTGTATAATGTATTATATTGCGGGTTCTCAGCAGCGTTTTGTATGATTGAGGTTCATTGTAAAGTATTAGATTCTGGGTTTATAGGTGTGATGTAATGAATCGCGTCATATGAGATACACCTGTTATCATTGTGTTGAGTTTACACACCTTAACCTTTGCCTTAGATACCTCATCATAGGACGAGTGTGTGAATAATTTCTCCTATTAAAGACACATTCCTGATTTTCTTTCACACACTATTGGGAGTGTTAGATTTCTTGTGCTTGTTGATACACCCCAGCCGTCCCACTTCATTGTTGGTATTACCACTCTGCAGGCGAAGTTGATGCGGCCATGCATCACCTGTGACTCTCGGAGAGGCACCTTCCACTTGGCAACATTGCCACATTGCAGCAGGGGCCGCTCCCCTTGACCGACAATTCGGTCACCTGGCCCTCTTGCACGTTATTCAAAAGAGAGGTGCCTCCACTTGTTGACAGGTGAACCCCATCTCCAGAATACAGGCCAAATTCCTGTAACCCTATCCCCAGACTACAAATGGCTGTCCGCGAGCCATTCTAGACAAGGAACCAGGCAACAGCCCTGTTCACTGACCGTCGGGCACGGTCCGATTGCTGGGACAAAGTGTCGCCCATGATATTGCATCGGCATGATGTATGACCATAGCAATTGCGTAGACGGCCATAAATGGCAAAGAAACGCCAGGTCACTGCACTCGGAAGTCTTTAAGTCCGGGCCAGCAATCCGTGCAAGATCACCGCCTCCGAGGTGCAGCATTAAAACATGTGGCGGCCCCGCATCCCCAATGGACATCAGGAATGTCAACAGTTTCCGCCACCTCTATGCCGTGCACACCAATCTCCCAAGATAATGTGGACATCATTTCTTGGTGGCTGTTCTATGAGGTCTTGTAGGTCCTCATAGAACTGGTCCACTGTGGCTTCATCTGCGCCCGTGGTTGGTGCATATATTTGGATTACAGTGATATTAAAAGGTTTGCCTTGTATTCTGACTGACATCATTCTATCATTTTTGAGATTGTATCCCATTACTGCTTTTCTCACGTTTTTGTTGACAATTATGGCTACTCCATTTTTTCTGAAGTTTTCTTGACCACAGTAGTAGATGTGATGGTTTCCCGAGTTGAATTCACCCATCCCTGTCCATTTTAGCTCGCTGATTCCCAAGATGTCAATGTTTATTCTTTTCATCTCATTTTTTACCACTTCCAGTTTTCCTTGGTTCATCGACCTCACATTCCATGTTCCTATGCAGTATTGTTCTTTGCAACATTGTATTTCCCCTCCCCCTCTCCCGTCCCTCCCCTTCTTTTGATCTGTGTTAAGCATCCTGTTTCATCTAACTTGCCTCTTTTGTTTTGCCTTTTGTTCTAGTCCATAGGGTTCTCTTGGCAAAATTTCTGGCATGGTTTGCCAGTTTCTGCACCAGTATCCTCATATCATACATGTTATTACAGTTCAAAACAAAGTATTATCATGCATATTATTATGCAAAGTATTATCATGCATGTTCATCGCCCGCACCGCAGCAACAGACCCACCATTGCCCGCAACCACCTCTGCTCGCATGCTGGGCAGCGGAGGTGAGGGAGGCGGAAGAGGGGGGACCTGGCAGGCTGTCCATCACCCGTGCCACAGCAACAGACACACCATTGCCTGCCGCCACTTCCGCTCACACGCTGGGCAGCAGAGGTGAAGGAGACAGAAGAGGTGGGACCTGGCAGGCCGACCACCGCCAGCCACAATCAAAGAAGCATGCAAGTAACTTAACTAAAACAATGTAGTCTGCAACTATAGCAATGCAGAGACTTGATATAGTGGACTTTTCTTTCATACTAAGATTTTACTTTTACTTTCATAACAAATGAAGTAGAATTAATATAGCAGACATTGCAAGTACAGAAACTGACTTCTTTACAGTAGAGACTTCTGACAATGTGTTTCCAAACTGTGACAATCTGAACTAATATAGTAAGTCATATAGCAACTGATGTAGACAGTGAACCTACAAGTAGAGACTTGATATATTGAATCTTTAGACGTAGCTCCAGGTAAAGTGCATTACAGTAATTGAGCCTGAAGATTACCAATGCATGAACCACAGCCAAGAGGGAGTTCCTGTCCAGTAATGGGGAATGCTGGTTAGTATGCCTGCAAAGGGAAAAGGCTGATCTGGCTGCATCAGATATATGCTTCTCCATGGAGTGAGCTGGGTCCAGTATTACATCCAGATCCGGAAAACTGGTCCTTCAGCTGTAGAACATGAACAAATATCCAGATTTCCCTGTTCCTTTACCATCTGGTCTCCTGAATGATTTTGTAGGCTCTCAAAGCATCCATATTTTTGTGGAATTTCAGATAATCCTGATGAAGCTATTAAGTGCCAGGGGATTTGGATTTGCTTTCTTCTCATGCAAACAGTGTAGGTGCAATAAAATGTGATGTGTGTGAAATACTGGGTGAAAGAATGTAGGACATTACCAGACTATTTTATAATAGATGAAAATCCTAACGTTATTTTATGCACCAAACATCCCTTGTTATTCCACTAGAGTTTACAGTGTTGAAATTTTCATGTCTGTGCCCTAATAATATTGGCTAATAGTTAACCTACACCATGTGGCTGGCAGGAAAGGGAAAGAGAAAGGGAAAACTACAGAACGCCCCCCCTTCTCTCTCTCTCCTTCCACAAGCAAAAAGCCTGCCACACAGCAACCTCTGGTGGCCGAAAAAAATACTGCAGCTTTGCCGGGGAGGGCTCCGGTCAGGATATTTTTTTAAAAAATAAGGGAAAATACGAGGAAATTAATAAAATGGGAGGGGGCAGGAAGAGGGGTAAAAATAAGGGGTTTCCCCTGGAAAAATGGGGTATTTGACAGGTATGACCTACATTATTTTGTGTGTGATCTTTATAGAACCCAAGTCAACCTTGATTAAGTTGTTGTTATTTCTACCAGGATGCTTCTCTCTTTTGGCTTTAGTGTTTTAATTTCTTTTTTTAAAATAAATTTTTTATTTATTTTCAAAAGAAAAAACAAACATACAAAAAACAATACATCAAATATCATAACAATAATACATAAATCTCATGAAAAATAACCACATACATGATAGTTGAACTAGTTATTTGTCATAGTACACACACAATTGAATATCCACATTATAGTTTAGTACTATAACCATAACCTTCATAAAAGCTTTCAATATTACAATTGTTTGTTAGCAACCATCAAGCTCCTACTTTTCAAATTACAAATCACCCAGTGTATATTTACATTGCCCCGGAGAGTTTAATCTCTGTATCATCTCCAAAATCTACTTTGAGATGGTACAGGTCTAAAACTATCCCAACCCATAAGGGAGTGATTGACAAAAGTCTTCTAAATACTCCAAAATCTATTTTCCTTCAATTTATCCCTTTTTACTTTTATCTCCCATGTCAATTTGTCATTCAATGCTAGGTTCTACATTTCCTTGTACCATTCTCCCGTCTGTATAATTGCATCATTTTTTCCAATTTCTAGCGATACATTGTCTACCCGTAGTTAACATTATTTCTAATAACTCTTTTTCTGCCTTATTCAAACACATACCTTCCACATCTGTTAGCAAAATGGTACCTGACGCCAGCTTAATTTTCTTGCCCATTATTTCCCCTATCTCTCCTTCTATTCTTCTCCAAAATTCATTTATCATTTTACAGCTCCACCACATATGCTCATAGGTTCCAACAGTATCTTTACATCTCCAACATAAATTATCCCTTTTATTATCAATCTGCTGCAACCTCAGTGGTGTCAAGTACCATTGCCATAACATTTTATAATTATGTTCCTTAATTCTTACTGACATTGTTCTCATTATCCTCTTTTTCCACTTATTTCTCCATTCATCATTTCCTAGCTTTATATTCAAGTCCTGTTCCCACTTCAATTTCAAATCTTCCTGTGGATCACTACCCTTGTTTATTAAAATATAAAGTTTACTTACTAGACCCTTGATGCTTTTCTCACCTTTTCTAATCTTTAAAACCAATTCCTCAAATTCAGTCTTTTCTCTATCTATACCTAATTCTCTTCTATATTTTTTATTCCAATTATCAACCTTCATTATCTGAAACCAATCCAATTTTAACTGTTCAAACAATTTTTTCTGCTTAATTTCATCTTCGCAAACCCTTAGCCATTCTTTCACCAAGGAAACTTCATTTTTATCCAATATTTCCTTTTTTTAAATCTATTTTTATCGGAAAACACGCCATATCAGCCAATTCCAAAATTGGAGAGAGATCTGGGATGAAATCTTTCTTTAATCTTTTCCACTCCCTCATGAGTCCCCTCATCATAGTGTTACTTGTACCTATCATTTTAACCTTAGTTCTCAAAAAAATCATTTTACCAATATTCTTATAATCTTTCATTTCCATTTCCTCCCAAATTACTTTTCTTCTTGCCAAGATCTTCACAACATTCTTAATTTGAAATGCTCGATAATACGCTAACATGGGGAAAGCCCCGGGAGATGACGGATTATCGACAGAGTTTTATAAGAAATTTAAAGATGTTGTGGTTCCAAAGTTAGTGAAGCTATATAATTATATTCTAGATGGTGGACAAATTCCAACTTCATGGTATAGGACCATAATTGTTCTGCTGCCAAAATTGGGAAAGAATTTGGAAAAAGTGGAATCATATAGACCAATTTCTCTTATAAATCAGGATGCCAAGATCTTCACAGCAATACTGGCTAATCAGTTAAATAGATTTATGGGGGAATATATAAATGTCAATCAAGTTGGTTTTTTAAAAGGAAGGCATATGGCGTATTTGACTAGGAGGGTGTTAGACTTAATTGATAATGTTAATCAGACGAAGGAAAAGGTGGGTTTATTATCTTTGGATATTTTTAAGGCATTTGATTCGTTACAATGGTCTTTGATCAAGGAAATAGTTAAAAACTATGGATTTGGGGATAGATTTAGAAGGGAAATTGATCTATTATATCAAAAAGGGAGTGCTAGGATTAGAGTAAATGAAGAGATTACAGATGAGGTAAAGCTTGAGGCAGGCACTAGGCAGGGCTGTTCACTATCTCCTATCTTGTTTATTATGGCAATGGAAATTTTAGCTAAAAATATAAGGGAGGACTCAAGTATAGAAGGGATATTGGGTAATAAAGTGAGTATGTATGCAGATGATACGTTGCTAATGGTGAAACACCCAGAGGCGGTAATGGATAGGATTAAAGAACAAATAGAGGACTTTGAGGCTATAACTGGATTGATGATAAATTGGGATAAATCGGAAATGATGTTGTGCAATATGGGGGAAGAGGAGAGGGAAAAGATGGCGGGGTTATCTAATATACAAATTAAAGAAAAGTTGAAATATTTGGGGATAACTATTTCAAACAGATTGGAAGAACTTAAAAGATTGAACTATGACAGCTTGAAAGCAGAATTTAAGAATAAAATACAAAGTTTTCAGAAGTTGAAGTTGTCATGGTTTGGGAGGATTGCAATTTGCAAAATGATGTTGTTGCCGAGGATTAACTTCCTATTTGATGCACTTGCAATCCAATTGAAGGAAAAGGAGATTAATGAGTTCCAAAAGATGTTCAATAATTTTTGCAACGGAGGTAAAAAATCTAGACTTTCAAAGAAACTCTGGTATCTGCCTCAGAAAGAAGGGGGTTTGGGAGTGTTTTAATTTCTATGGGACAATTTCAACTCAATTGGGCGCACCCTCATAATGGCAACATAGTGTGTGTTGCTGGCTAATCTTTCTCACACTGGGTCAGACAAAAGGAACTGCAGAATGAACTCATCAAAAGGTGGCTTAATTTTGGCAGTTTCACCTCTGGCCTAGGCATGGAAGAAGAAGAAGAACTCAGCTGCTAAGGAGGAGATAAACCATAATGCTTATCCTTAACCTAAAATAACAAATTAATCAGCTCTTGATTTCTGACTTTCAGAGTTGCCTCAAGGTAAAAGAAAATCTGAATACTGAGGCTCATATTGCAGCTAATTTTAACCTGCATGAATCACCATCAAAATACATGAGTGAAGTAAGCATCCAATAATTATGTTGGCTTAGCAGGGGCACTGGAGTGTGTGTGTGAACTCAATTGTACTGTGCTTGCCTTATTAGGCTTACTTTAAAAACCATGCAACAAACAATAGCTTATTAGTGGATTAGCAGTAATTACCAGCAGCAATAATTTCCCCAGAGGTTTAATGGGCCAATTTGCTGCTGTAATTGGACCTCACCATTGTGTCTCTTTAGCCTCAAAACTATGGATTTAGAAATCCATATCCTGAGCCATAACCATTCAGTGAGACACCAGCTACATGTGATTAACTATTTGGCTAGAACAAACAGTAACTTTGTGCAGTACTTTGCAACCATGAGTAAGGTCACAAACTATCATACCTTCCTTCTTAAAGCTACTGTGTATGTAAGCTTAATAGTTTCAGAGGGCTACATGTTAGAATACAGAATTTAAGAATGTAGAAGAACAACAACAACAAGTACAACAACAAGAACAACAAGAACAGTTCAAGCCCTAACCAAGGACCTAAAAACTGTTAAAGTAACATATCTAAGTATATATGCATTTCCTAGTACAGATTATTTTTGAAGAGTTAGCACGTTCAAGTCCAATAGATTCAACGTTTACAAATATCTAGGGAGACTCTTAGGTATTGCTCCAAGGGCTCCAATCACTATGCGTACAGCAATAGATTTCTTCCTCCATAGATGCTCAACTTCAATTTGCAACTCACAACATTTTGTGATTTTCCCCAGTTGTTTGTCTTCAATTCATTTCATGCATCTCCTGGTATAGCAATGTCAATAAACCAGACCTCCTTCTTTTCCACAACAGTTATGTCAGGCGTGTTGTGAGTCAGATGTCTATCTGTTTGAATTTTAAAGTCACATAGGATCTTGATTCTCTCATTTTCTAAAACTCTCTCTACCTGATGTTTCCAACGATTTTTACCAGTCCTTGACATTTCTATACCAGGAGATGCATGAATTGAAGACAAACAACTGGAGAAAAATCACAAAATATTGTGGTTTGCAAATTGAAGTTGAGCATCTATGGAGGAAGAAATCTATTGTTGCAACCATAGTGATTGGAACCCTTGGAGCAATACCTAAAGGTCTCCCAAGATATTTCAAAATTTTGAATCTATTGGACTTGAACATCCTAACTTTTGAAAAAACAACTCTACTAGGAACTGCATATATACTTAGACATTACCTTAACAGTTCTTAGGTCCTTGGTTAGGGCTTGAACTGTTAATTTTATACCAGTCCTTGACTATGAATTAAATGGCAGATTTGTATCCAATAATAGTGTACTGTCAAGTAAATGTTAACTTATGGTGACCCTTTCCAAGGTATTCTAAGTAGGAAGTACTCAGGAGTGGTTTATCATTCCCTCCTTCTGAGGGCACCCTGGGACTGTGCAGCTTGTCCAAATCTCATAGGCTGGCTCTTCTCCCAAGAGGCACAGTGGGGAATTGAACTCCTAACTTCTGACTCTGCAACCAGATGCCTAAGCCACTAAACTATCCAGATAGTTATTATATAGTACTTGAGCAAGCATTTATGTGTTTTCATGTGAGGCCATCTTAAGCAAGGATAGGCAAATCCAGCATTCTCCTGGATGTTACAGATGACAGGCTCCATAAACCTGAAATCAATGCCAATAGTCAAACATTATGGGAATTCAGTCTGGAACATCTGGATGCTACCAACAGTGTCTTAAATTTTATCCCATCAGTCATATATTCATTCATTTGAAGAAAAAGGATAGCTGAATGCTACCAGGTATAGGAAATGAATGGTTTGGATTTGTTGGCAGTATTTCAGGCTTTATGGATATGCTTGGGTGGATGAAAATTTAAGGATACACTTTAGGTGAAGTGAGTTAGGAAAGCACCTTCAGTGAAAAACATCTACTGTACTTTCTGTTACTTGTTGATGCTGAGGTTGGATGGGTAGATAGGAATGCCAGAATAGACAAAGCAAAGCAAAGCAAAGCATGGAAGTGTTAATATTAGGGCGAATGCATTAATATTAAATGTATTAAGAAAATAATTTGGCAACTTTAGGACAAGAAGGAAACTTTATAAAAAATTATTGGTTAAAATCTTATCTGTTACACCTACTGGCATAGCACAGTTAGTGTAAGTTCCATTAGTGAATTAGAGCAAATTACGAAGTTAGCGCATAAGCATTTAATGTTGTTTTCTGAGTCATGTAACAAATAAATATACAAATTTTTCAACTTGCAATTTACTAACAAGATTTGTGCCAGTTTTGTTTATATTGGTGTATAAAACTCTGTACGATTTTGTTTACTCATTCATTGATCCTATCATTAAATTATTATTTAAAATGTCAGCAATTATATAAAGTAAGAAGAAAAGGTGAGTGGTACTGGAAAGTAATGCCTCTGCTGTCTATTTGTTTCAATTGTTGATTTTTAAATTATTGAACATTATTTGTGAAGTAGAGATATCAATTTTTGAACAAACTATTTTCAAGCTCTGGAATGATCTTGATTACTACTTGGCTATAAGACCTGATGATGTGTTTTGTCATTTAAAAGCAATGGGGCCTAGAGCAGTGATGGTGAACTTTTTAGAGACTGAATGCCTAAACTGCAACCCAAAAAACATTTATTTATCACAAAGTGCCAACACAGCGACAGGGGAGGAAGTAAACGCTCCCATTGGGCTGCTGGGCATTGGGGTGGGGAAAAACTCTGTGTTGGGGGAGGAAGGAAGCGCTCCCATTGGGTTGCTGGGCAGAGGGGCAGGGTGAACTCTGTGCTGGGGGAGGGAAGAAGTGCTCCCATTGGGCTGCTGGGCAAAGGGGCAGGGCGAACTCTGTGCTTGGGGGACTGCATGTGTGCCCACAGAGAGGGCTCAGAGTGCCACCTCTGGCATGCATGCCATAGGTTTGCTACCACTGGCCTGGAGTGACTGTTTTATGGTTTGCACAAGTTATTATTATTATTATTATTATTTATTCAATTTATATCCCGCCCACTCAACACAAGGCCGACTCTGGGCGGCTAACAACATAAGAAGTAACCCCAGGGCAACCCAAGGAGTTTACAGACAATTCACAAATACAATAATAATCCTAAAAACAGTTAAAACAGTAAAAAAAAGTTAAGACTACCCACCCCCTAAAAAGCAAGGGCTGCAGGATCGAAAAGGCACCATGGGGAAGAGTTCCTCTACACCAACCACCCCATGGTGGTTACCCTTCCACCCGCACCCCACACTTGACCTGCCAGCCAGGTTTTAAGATCCCTTCTGAAAGGCAGCAGCTCCGTCCGAAGACGTAATTCTGTTGGCAGGAGGTTCCAGAGGGCCGGTGCAGACACGGAGAAGGCTCTCCTCCTTGTGCCAGAGAGGCGAGCCCCTCTGGCTGATGGAACAATTAGAGAGCCCCTCCGGTCCGCTCTGGTTTGACGGACAGACGTCCTCAGGGCGATGCGGTCTCTTAGGTAACCTGGCCCACTACCATATAGGGCTTTAAAGGTCAAAACCAGCACCTTGAATTGCACCCGGAGACATACTGGCAACCAGTGCAGCTCCCGGAGCAGTGGCGAAGCATGAGCATAACGGCCACACCCCATCACCACCCGGGCAGCCGCATTTTGGACCAGCTGTAGCCTCCGAATGGTCGTCAAGGGCAGCCCCATGTAGAGCGCATTGCAATAGTCTAGTCTGGAGGTAACCAGAGCATGGGTGAGACGCTCTTGGCGTCTCTTTGCCCGTTTGAGCTCCCGCAGTTCATCTGTGAACCATGGAGATGACCTAGCTCGATGAGCTCTGAGAGGCCGTAGTGGTGCGATTTCATCCAAGGCCGCTGTTGTCATCCTGTTCCACAGGTCGACCAGTGCCTCGGGCGAATCGTGTTGCCGATCCAGAGGAAAATCCCCCAGTTCCCTCTGGAATCCATCAGGATCCATCAGTTGCCTGGGGCGGGCCATTCTAATAGGCCCTGCCTCCCTACGGTGAAGCGACGTACCCAGGAAGTCTAGAGCCACCAAATAGTGATCTGACCATGGCACAGGTGTTATGTTTGTTGTTAAGTTGTTCCTTCTCCAAGCTTCTTCCAGCCAGTAGGACTACAGTGTAGTTTGTACCTTCTGTTTTTGCTCCTTCACATCTCCTTTGGGGCAGGATTTGGTAAGTGGAAATGGAATCTTCAAAATGGTTAGAAGTTTACATTGCCTCTCTGACCCTGATGTCACATCTCTGACCTCAAAACTTCCCCGGCCCTACTTTAAGTGTCTGTTTGTAAAACACAGTATGTGTAACAGGTGCAGAACCTGATTGTGAGCTGGTTCCAATATCCACAGTCCAATGGACCTCTATAAGTAAAGAGCATTTTGACAGTCACCTAGATGACTGTGGGTGAGTGTAATGTTTACTTAGCATCTTTCAAAAAAATGTCCAAGAAAGCTATGGTTTACCATCATATACAAAGGCAATTACAACTATTGGTTCCTTAGTTGTAGATACTCTAGATATAATTGAAGAGGATGAGATCTGACATGCATACACAAATATTTTAAAGGGGGCTTTTGAAGATTGTGTATATGCATAATTTTAACCCTTTTAGCAGGCCAAGTGAAATGACACTGGCAGCTGTATATTCCTTTCCTAGAATTAGGTTTTCAGACCTCCACTTTATTCTAGAGTATCCTCTCATTTTACTTCTTTAAAGACAGAATTTTTTTTTAAAAAAAAACTTGCATAATGCTGTAGGTGAGTTAAGTGCTGTTCCTTCAGACTTCTGTCAAATCTGGTAATCTGGAGTAATTATCTTTGTCAGGTTTGTGAAAAAGGCTTGATGTTAAATCACCCAAGACCTGTACATGTGTCTTCTCTGACAGCTATCATTTTTTTTAAAAAAAGCTTAGAATATAGTTTGAGAATGAATGAGCAAGGATAGTTTAAAAAACCTACATTCTGATATTTTTATATTTAGAATTAAGTTATTGTTTTGTTCTGTTGATGCAACTTTATGCTGAAGTAAAAAAATGCTGGCTCAAATTGTAGAGAAGACAGCAAACAGGACATACTAACCTCACATAAATTTCAACCTCCCAGTTGTTATAACAAATGTAGTAGAAATTATGCTGTGTGCTAAAGAGACAATAAGAAAATGATGAGAAGCAGTGAATTTTTTTAAAAAAGGAAGATGAAATGAGAAAACCAAATTTCAGAATATTATTGAAATTTGAGGAAAACAAATGTTTTGTCCTAATTTATTACATTTCTGTTCAATGCTTGCTTTCCCACCTGCAATACATTTTAAAAAAATATTGTGATACTTGCAAGCAGACATTTTTGCAGTTGTTTTTAACCTAATGGGAGCAATTTTAATGTGCTCTTTGTTCACAACGATAAAAAGTGCTTCCAGCAGTTCTTAGGAAAGCATTCTTCCATTTGCATACCTATATTATTCCATAGGTTAGATCAGGGGTTCTTAACTTTTTTAAGCTGCAGGCTGGACCATGCCCCTCAGACAGCTGAACTGGTGGTTCCCCCTGCCGTAAATGCTGCCGTAAAATGCATCCACGGCTGTCATGAACACATAAACATGTAAACACATAAGCACGTTTATGACAGCCACAGGCGCATTTATGGCTGTTGTAAATGCATCTGCTTCCATTTCCGATGATAGTGGCAGTGACAAAGGCCACATGAAATGATGCTGTGGTCCGGGGCCAGCCCACGGGCCATAGGTTGAGAACCCCTGGGTTAGATGAATTAATACCACAGAAGCTTCTAGCTTGCTTTACTTTGGTGTTTTTCTTTTGGCAAGTATTCAAACATCTATTTATGTTGGGCCAAACATATGTTCCCGCAACCCCAAGATACCCTGTTAGGAACGATTATCCTAATACAGATTCCCATATCTTAAAATGGCATTGGCACTAATGAATGGGATATAGGAGTTACCTGAGTTGTATGTTTGACAGTTGTGGTCTGTTTCCACTAAACAGAGTGACTCAGTAGAGTTGCATTGTAAAAGATGCTGTTCTCTGGCAAAGAAACAATAGACTGATTATTGCCATGTTAGCTTCCCTTCCTATTTTCACAGGTGGGTGGATTTCTTAAAAATTGCATCAAGATAGGAGAGTACAATGTATTTGTTTGGACAGGTAGGTAAACCAGCTAAAGGGGAATGGATTGGGCAAAGGATTACTGGGTGTTTTCCATCGCTGTGTATTTGTCTTCTGTGAGCCAATATTTGCAAAAACATACTATGGAATAACAAACTTTAAAGGGGGAATTTTGGCCAGCGTGCTCATGAATGTTGTTAATATCTTTGTTGTTTTTTGCCATTTTATGCTGGGTGGGGGGAGGGCGAGGGTGTTTTTTAGTCATAATCTGATTAGTTTTATGTGTTTTAATGTTGTTTTTAGTGGGTTGGGTCTGGTATTTTTTTAGCGGTTGTTGTTTTATCTGTTGTCATATTGTATTTTATATATGTTGTTAGCCACCCTGAGTGATGTTTTTCATCAGGAGGGCGGGAAATAAATAAATAAATAAATGGTAAGTCTAGCACAGGCATGGAATAAGGTTTTGCTCCTCTCCACCCTACGGATTTATGAACAGGAACTACAATATGGGCACAGAGCTCCCTCTTTTGGAATGACTTTATTAGAAAACAATACAAACAAAACAATCTGTCCCATATTCATTGAAGGGGAGAGAATCAATCCAGGTGGCCCATCCTTAGCTTTGGCTCTTTCTAGAAACCACAATTTTAATAGGTTTTCTTTAGTAAATGATTGTAAGAGTTATACATTGTCACTAGATTTCAATGGGCAAAAATCTGGTATTGCTTTGGTTGGCTCACAGACTAACCTTAGAAATGTGAATTATATACAAGAAAATGAAATTTACCCTCAGATAATTATTAAAAAATCAGAACCACTGTTCTCAGTTTTTGAATGGAAGGCTAATTACAGATAGCGCACCCATCTTTTTAAAAAGAAAATAATTTTCAGTTTAGATGGATTATGTAGAATCTATCTTAACTAGTCTTTTTCTTCTTTGCTTCCTCTTTTACCCCATTGGGTGTCGAGGGAATCTTGACAAGTAGAGTAATTATTAAAACATGTATTAATGTTAAATTATTTGAGATGTTAATCACATGTCATACTGTGTTGATTTTTTTCAAAATAGGAAAATGAAACATTTAAATTGCATTATTATCATTGTGATATGAACTGGTATGTTAATATGGTTGAAGGGTGTGGGGGAGGTGCTTATGCTAAACCATCATATTATCAGCAGTACCTGTTGGACACCAGTCTATGGAGAGAAGGAGATGGGAGAGAAAGAAGACATCCACTGATGTCATCTCCTTGACCATCCAATTTTGTGACAAGGAAGGCTCAGCAAGATGAACTTTCATATATTTATTGCAGTATGAAGTCAATGTAGATAAAATAACAGCTTGCTGGGCTGAAGAACAGTTTACAGGGGAATTTGTACCATTCCTAAGGTCTGATGTACACTCAAACTAGGTGTGGGACTTGCAGCATTGGTAGCCGTGGGAGTGTGTGATACAGAACACAAGGTGTTAAGTTTGCATTGCTAATCCTTTCTTTGGAATGAAATTTCACTTGAAACCAAGACATGTCTCCAAATAAATGTGGTTTAAATGTTGAATCTTATTCAGAAATGAGAGACTGAATTCACTGCATCACCAAAAATAAAAATAAATAAATAAATACAAATTGTCTGCTACTTGGTCTAATCCATGTGTCCTATACTAAACCAAGTGTGCTGAATCCAAATCTGAAGTCTGATTCTGCCTAGGATGTCAGGATCTTAAGTTAGCAAATTTCACACTCTTGGTTAGGTTCTTGCATTGGTCACACAGGGTAAATTTGGCACAAATGTAGCAAAAATTGTCCAGTTTATTAACAAAGCTGCGCCTACTCATCTTTAGCTTAAAACAGACTCACTATGGAAGGGGAGCAAAAACGTTTCAGGCCACGGGCCAGTCACGTGTTTCAGGTCCAGATCCAGCCCCTGATGCCAATTCATCTGGCCCATAAACCCCTCATTGCTCCCAGAAGTGGAAGTAAAATGCACCCACTTCTGGAAGCAACAAGGCTGGATGAATTGGCGTTTGGGGACAGATCTGGCCCCAGGCTGTAGTTTGGGCACCCCTGCACTATGGCCTAGCTGTACTATCCAATAAGATGGTTTCACATTAGAGACATGCCCTTGATCCATCTCACCTTATTTAGTGTCTTGCACAGAAGACAATGAAGGAGCCGCAGTGAG
This sequence comes from Bradypodion ventrale, assembly GCA_035047345.1. Classification (NCBI taxonomy): domain Eukaryota; kingdom Metazoa; phylum Chordata; class Lepidosauria; order Squamata; family Chamaeleonidae; genus Bradypodion; species Bradypodion ventrale. Next base: position 1,034,467 of record JAWDJE010000007.1, read on the forward strand.
GGCTAAAACACAGGTTTATTTCATGATGGTCAGGATGAACAAGTGGTAATGGCGGAGGTACAGCTCATTTTATACTGCAGTAATACATTTGAAAAGGGTTGCACGGTAGCTCATTGGCTGCTACCTGCGTGACGTCATTCTGAGTCACACCCATCTTCTTCCAGGTGATCCTTGTGCGGGAAGGTTCCCGCGGCTGCCAGTGATTGGGGGAATTTGAATCATGTGAGCTGAACGCTCGCAGCTGCCCTCTATGGGTAGCTAGCTCGCGTTCCTTAAACAGCTGGGTTACATTGTAATCATTGTCAGGTTACATTCATACATTCTTAAGTTAATACTGTTACATACACAACACCTTATATACCTATTTCTGACGTTAGCTCACTGACTTACCCAAACATGTCCAACTGCTGCTGGAACATGCATGCCACCAGGGGATGTGATCTAGCTGAGGTGGCAGCAGGCGTAGTGGTAGCTGCAATTGTTATAATGTTCCCAAGTAAAAATACATTACCCAATTACTGACCATTTGAACAGCTATAGCACACCTTAAAATCTGTATGTGATAGGCAAATTCTGAATTCAGATTTGGAATCAGCACACTTGATATCATGTAAATCACATGTGTTATTCCTAGTAGCAAAAGCGTTGTTGTGCAGTGATTTCATTGCAATGTAAATGTTCACCGATTTACTACCATGTCCATGGATACAAAGGGCAAAAAAAGAGTTTGTTGGAAATCAGGTTTTGTATTCTTTTTACTGATAATAATTTGTTGCCACAGCATGAAAGCTACACTGAAAAATGTAAGTTAACATGTAGTTACTTACAAAGAAGAACCAGAAGTAATCTCTGTTAAAAAATCCTTTATGAATAACTACAGTAAAATATCTTCATGGTTAACAAAGCCCATAAATATAGGTCATATGTGGTTTTCTACATGTACCCTGTTGATTGAAACAATTCCTTTAAGTGCTTCAACAGTCTTAAAAGTCAGTCAGAACAAAACAGAAGGTCAGATCTGCCACTAATGGTCATAAAAAGATCATTTCATCAGCCAAATGTGCAGAAGAACTCTGTGAATGCCCAGACTTTGACTAGCCAGTGTAACTGCATTTCTTTGTACATACATGCACATTTATAGAAGGAGTGGGATATTGAACAGACAGTTGTGCAGCTGATTTTTTTGTATTACTAGCAAAGGTTGCTTGGCGTTGCCGGGCTGTTTTAAATTGTATTGGAAGGTTAAATTGTGTTAATGCTTGTTAAAAATTGCTTACTTTGTAATTTTTAAAATGTTAATTTATACAATTTTTTTGGCTTGGCTGGCTGTTTTATGTAACTGAATAATGTTTTAGTTTTTTTTTAAAATAGTTGTACCATAGGCAATAATTTTAATAATGTGAAAGTAAAGGTTTTTTTACATTCAATGTTTTTAAAATGTGTTTAGTTGTTTTGGGTTTTTATTTGAGTTAGAACTCAGCACAGGATTTTAATAAATTTTTATTTTATTTTATTGACATATGTTTGTGATTTGTGTTAAATTGTGTTTTTGTGTAATTTTTTTGACTTGTTATTATTGTGACCTTTTGTGTAAAATTGTGATTTTGTGTTATTGTTTTGATTTGTTTTTACTGTTGTGGCCTTTTGTTTGGGGCTGCTGTATGTTTTTGAATTGTTTTTACTATTGTGGCCAGCAGGTGGCCTCTGGGTGGAGCTTTCCTGGCCTCTGGGTGGAGCTTCTTCCAGTAAGTAGTCTCTTTCTTTATTCATTTTGTTTCCGGTTGTCGTGCAGGTAGGACATGTGTTGGTGAGTTGGCTTGTTTTCTGTATTGGGGGTGGGGTGGGGGTTGGGTTTTGTATTTTTTTGACTGTATGTTTTGTTTTTGATTGTGTTTTGTTTACTTTGTATTTTTTTTGGTGTTGTTTTTGTGTATTTTTGGATGTTTTTGATTGTGTTTTAAGGTATTTTTGGTAAATTATTTATTTATTTAATTATTTGTGGCTTGGGGGGTTGGTTTATTTCCGTGGGCTGTCCTGGCTGTCTGGACCGCGGACAGTTGGGGGGGATGCGGCGTTGGGGGGGATGTTATTTCCACGGGCTGGCTTCGCAGGCCAGACTGCAGGGGTTGGGGAGGGGGGCTTTATTGTCTTATGGTGCTTTGATTGTGTGGAGTCGTGAAAGTAGATCGGGGTTTCCCCTTTAATATCAGTGGGTGGGGGTTGCGATCCCCCTCTCCGCTAGTTCTCTGGGGGTTGGGAGGTTTGTGGGGACAAAAGGGGTATGTCCCCCCAACCCTTCTGGACCCAGACCAGGGAGAGTGGATTGATTCCCCCCTCCTAAAAAACCCCTCTGTTTTTAAAGAGAAGAAACCACTTGGTTTCTTCTCTTTAGAGACAGAGGTTTTTTGGGGGGATGGGGGGTAGATTCGATCCCCTCTCCCTGTTCTACTGGGTCCAGAAGGGTTGGGGGGACAGATCCCTTTTGTCCCCACAAACCTCCCAACCCCAGGTGAGCCAGCGGAGAGGGAGATCACCACCCCCCACTTACTGATATTAAAGTGGAAACTCCGATCGGATTTTCCCTTTTAATATCAGGGGGTTGGGTTGGAATCGATCTCCTCTCTCGGGTCCCATGGGTCCTTGAGGGTTGGGGGGGACAAAATGGGTATGTCCCCCAAACCCTTCTGGACCCAGGAGACTTGGTTTCTTCTCTTTAAAGATGGAGGGTTTTTTAGGAGGGGGGGGAGAATCGAACCACTCTCCCTGGTCTCCTGGGTCCAGAAGGGTTGGGGGGACAGATCCCTTTTGTCCCCACAAACCTCCCAAACCCAGGTGAGCCAGCGGAGATGAGGATCTTCCCCCCCACACACTTACTGATATTAAAGGGGAAACTCCAGTCGGGACCTTCAGGCGACGTTGGTGAGGGAAAGAAGGGCGGTTGGTGTTTGCGTGGCTGTGAGGCAGTGAGTTATTTTTAATTTTTCAGACACCGGCTTCCTCAGTGTTCTGCACACTCATGTCGCGCAGGACTCTGGGGCTTGTAGTTATGGGTTTGTGATTTGTGGTTGTGGTGTGTTTTTTTTTCTGTGGCTTGATTTTGATTGGCCGTGGCGTGTTTCTCAATGTTCTTTGTGGTCGCACCTCTCAGCCTGATTGGCTGTGGCATGGCGCGGCGCAAAGAACGTTGGGAAATGAAGTTGTTTCCCTTTTTCGCGTTTGTGGGGCTGTTGCCCCACTGCCAGTTTTCTCAATCCTTTGTTGAACTGCAGACCCAGTTCAGCCGTGTGCACGAATGGTGGGTGCGGGTCATTAGGGCGAGGCTTAGGAACCTATAGCAAGTTCCAACGGTTAACCCTTGGTTTTATAGGTTAAGATGTGCTTACATTGCTTTAATATTTTTTTTTTTGCACTGGAAGAGCATACTTTTAAATAATTATCCTTCTCTATGTTTGAATTTCAAATGTCTTGTTCTATAAACCTTCACTTTGCTTCTGTTTGTCAGAATGTGGGGTTCTTGCCTCCCTCTCCTAGAAGCCTTAAAGCTGAAAAGACAGGACCGGAAGGATAGGATTTTCCCTCCTTTTAACATTGTTACACAGAGTCAGTTCCTTGATTTGCTAAGTGGGTGGGGTGAAGCTCTTTGCTCCTAAACCCGATGGTCATTCCATGATAAGTGATAATGCTAATAATCCCCAGGTCTTTTTTTTTGCCTTTGAAGTGAATGGTTTGTCTGTCTCGACCACAGTTGCCTTTTTGAACTGTCAATTTTAGAGGATTAGATACATGTTTAGGCTGGGTGAACTCATGAATGAAAATATTTTGCTTGGCAGTTTCAAAAATGTGGTTTAGATGGACCCCCCCACCTGTCCCCTGCCCTCCCCCACTCCCCACGGCTGAATGCTATACCCTTTGGCAACAACCTGCTTTTTACTTAGATTACCACTGTCATTTGGGGAGGTCTTTTACCATAGAATAAACAATCACAATCTAATAATGCTATAAAAGGGACTTAGGCTTCTTTATTTATATTTGCTTTGTTGTCATATATTTATGATTGAATCTCAGTGCACCGCTGTAGCCCAGCTTCTTAGATCTGAAATAATGTATGAGCCTTTCAGACATTTATGTACAGACAAAAGGCAATTAGAGTTCTTCTGCAGAGCACGGCTGTATAAAAATAATAAGTAAAGAGGGCATTGATAATGTAATCCAGGTTCTCTATAAAAAGATGACAATTATACTGCATCTTTTGCTTATACAACACATTGGAGGTTTGGTGGAGCAGCTGGGAGAATTATTTTCATCCCTCCAATTTATCAAGACTAGAGTAAGTTGTCTGCACTGAACTATATCAGCTCTTCTTATCAATGGCAAACAGACATTGCTAATATCAAAAAAGTAAGCATGGAAAATGCTCACTCATCCACTACAGGGTGACGTAAGAAAACTGTAGAGTTTTTAATGCTGATACATAAAAACAGAATTTCAAATGAAGTCTAAAAATCTTTTTGTGCTGTTTATAAATTCTAGTAATACTCCCCGCCCATTTATTTTCTCTTTGAATACCATGGATATAATTTGTACCACATGTAAAACAATATTCTGAGTAAAACTAAATTCCACATACAAATTACATGGGCAGGACATTTTCACACAGGTTGCATTGCCTGTCAATAATGAATTGACTAGAGTATGAATTTTTAATTCCAAAGTTTTTGCTGGTAAGCTTTCTAATTATATATTCATTCAAATACACTATAGAACAAGAGAATATAGAACAAGAGAAGCTTAGAGGCATTTTAATTTTATGCCTGAAATTACTCTTAGGTATAAGACTGAGAATGCCTTAAAGAATTAACATTTTGTCATTACTTGAGTCTAATGAAACAGAATATTCCCCACAAACACAATACTACAATAAAACAATTGAGTCTCTTGCTCTCTCACACACTCATCTCTCATATAGCTTAGATGCATGAACTATGATATGGATTTTATGTATAATCATTATATGTTGCCATGTGCCATGAATATGGTAGGCATTACTTTCAAGAGAATATAGCTGCCCTGAAATAGCCAGGTTTGTCCACGATATCATTGTACAGTACACCCTCACATAATGATGTTGTTTGGTTCCCCAAGTAGCATTGCTATAGGGAAAATGTCATTGTGCAGTTTTCGATGGCAGCTGCACCATCTAGAGGCAAAAAACTGTCATTATCCGCACAATGACATTAAAAAAACGTTGTTAATCCGCACAACGATGGTTTTTCGTCATTGTCAGGATAGTCACGTGGCGAGTGACAAGGCGTCGGTAAGCGGAAATGATGCTATTCAAACGCGTCGTTAATCGAGGGTCCACTGTACATGCCAAATTAACACACTATTTTCAAGACCATTTTTTCCACATAATCTTGAACACAGGTTTTTAATTCTACTCAACAAGTTGGATTTTTATTTACTGTCAGTTTAATTCAAGTATGAAGCCCTTTTTGAGTAAATCAGTTCAAGTTATTCAAAACTTCTGTAGGCAACCGTTTCTATTTAGTCACTTTGAGAACATACATAAACTCCAGAACGCTTCGAATAGCTGGTCCGCAATACAAAGTATACCTAAGTAATGAATCCAAAAATGCATTATGATTAGAAAACTAATTTTTTACAGTTTGACTGCAGAAGAGGTAATGTTATCCTCTTTGTGGTAACTTTGTAATGTAACCTAGCTCTGTGGGATTTGGCAGTGAGGATCATTTACCGTATCTCTTTTTTGATGCCATGGTGCCAATGCAAATTGGGTTGTCCTGTTTTTATATTCAGGAGGTTTAAAATATGTCAGAATTTTCTACATAATATAAAATCTGGCCCTTGGATTGGTAAAATGAATCTTGGTTAAAGTTTTCATTTTATACTCTCATTACTGGAATTCCCTAGAAGGAAACATGTGTTCTTCCTTGGAAGTTTCTTGAAGGCAACTTTTCTCTCTTAGTTAATATTTTGCCTGTGTCATTGCCAGTTTATTGTATGCTGAATTAGTTTCTATTTTCTATAATCTTAGGCAGATTTTCCTGTTCAAAGCTGGTAACCACAAACAAAATTAACAATGTCTCAAAAGATAATAGTACAATTGCTTCAGGGCTGCAGCATACCCTTATGGGCTTTTTGAAGGCCAATGTCAAATTTTGATTCAGAGACTTGAATACTGAAGCCAATTTCTGGTATGAAATGGCAATCACAATATTTGAAAATATCCTCAACTCCATAGTTTTGTCTCAGTTCTGCTTTAGAGCTGGGAACAAATCCAGTCACATGTTTGAATTCCATTCTAAACAGATGGGTTAAAATGGACTTTGATTGGGTTAAAATTCTTTTGTTGTTTAATCCCTACTTCCATTTGAATCTTTTTTTTTTAAATTATTGAATTTTTTAAGACATACAGAAAAAAGAAAAAAGGACAATGACTAACAATACAATACACAAACAAATCCATAGTATCATCTTAACAAACATTACTAAATGTTAGCACATAACAATATCTAAACTCATTAATTACTATATGACCACCAAATATTAAAAACCATTATTTCCAGATCCAAAATAATAAGGACTTTCTGTGCTACTACTAATCTTTGGATAAATAATAATCACCCTGTGAATATATACATTGCCCGGAGAGTTTACTTTCTGCTCATCTCCAGAAACTTCTTTGAGATGGTACTGGTCCTGAACTATCATTTGCCATACAAGAATGGTCCACAAATGGTTTCCATATATTCCAAAATCTATCCTCTTTTAAGTTATCTCTTTTCACTTTAATCTCCCATGTCAATTTATCATTCAGTGCTAAACTCCACATTTCTTTATACCACTCTCCAATCTGTATATCAATATCATTTTTCCAATTTCTAGCTATACATTGTCTACCCGTTGTCAATACAATTTCCAATAATTCTTTTTCCTCCTTGTTTAAACCCAAACCTTCCACATTCGTTAAAAGAATAGTACTTGACACCAGCTTAACACTTTTACCCAGTATTTCACCAAGCTCACCTTCTATTCTTCCCCAAAAATCCCTTATTTTTTTACAGCTCCACCACATATGTTCATATGTTCCGTCGGATTCTCTACATCTCCAGCATAACTTATCTCTTTTATTATCCATCTGGTAAAGTCTTAATGGCGTCAAGTACCATTGCCACAACATTTTGAAATTATGTTCTTTAATTCTTACGGACATTGTTCTCATAATCCTCTTTTTCCATTTGTTTTTCCACTCAATCTCCCCAATTGTTATATTCAAATTTTGTTCGCACTTCCGTTTCAAATCCTCCTGTGGATCTGCACCTCTATTCAGTATGTTATAAAGCTTACTTACTAGACCTTTAATACTACTTTCCCCTTTTCTAATCTTCCTTACCAACTCCTCAAATTCTGTGTGTATTCTATCTAACCCTACTTCTTTTTTATATTTTTTATTCCAATTGTCCACCTTCAACTTCTGAAACCAATTCAAATTTAATATCTCAAATATTTTTTTCCACTCCACATCAGAATCACAAGATTTTAACCAATCCTTCAATAAAAGTATCCCATTTTTATCCAATATTTCCATTTTTTCCTTATCTAACTTTATTGGGAAACACATCATGTCAGTCAATTCCACAATTGGAGAGAGATTTGGGACCATGTCCTTTTTTACCTTCTTCCATACCTCCATGAGACCTCTCATCATAGTATTATTTGACCTTTTCACCCTATCCTTTATTCCCAAAAAAATCATATTTCCAATATTTCTATATTCCTTCATCTCCAATTGCTCCTAGATTGTCTTTTCTCTTGCCAAAATTTTCACAACATTCTTAACTTGAAAAGCTCGATAATATGCTAGCAAATTTGGCATACCCAAACCCCCTTTCTTTTGAGACAGGTACCATAGCTTCTTTGGGAGCCTAGATTTTTTGCCTCCATTACAAAAGCCATTGAACATCTTTTGAAACTCATTAATTTCTTTCTCTTTCAGATGGATCGCTATTGTATCAAATAAAAAGTTAATCTTTGGTAACAATATCATTTTAGATATAGCAATCCTTCCGAACCATGACAGCTTTAACTTCTGAAGTTCTTGTATTTTGTTCTTAAATTCCATTTTCAAGCTGTCATAGTTCAATCGTTTAAGTTCTTCTAATTTGTTTGAAATAATTATCCCCAAATATTTCAGTTTATCTTTAATTTGTATATTAAGTGTCGACACTATCTTACCCATCTCACTTGGTTTCAAATTACATAACATCAGTTCTGATTTATCCCAATTTATCTTTAATCCAGTTATAGCTTGAAATACCTGTAAATGATCTTTAATCCTGTCCATTACCAGCTCCGGGCGCTTCACCATAAGCAGTGTGTCATCTGCATACATACTCACTTTATTACCCATAATCCCTTCTATGTTTAGATCTTCCCTTATGCTTTTAGCTAAAATCTCCATTGCCATAATAAACAGGATAGGGGATAATGGACAGCCCTGCCTAGTACCAGCCTCTAGCTTTACCACATCCGTAAACTCCTCATTTACTCTAACCCTAGCATTTCCTTTTTGATATAGTAAATCTATAACCCTATTGAATTTATCCCCAAATCCATATTTCTTAACTATTTCCTTAATTGAAGACCACTGCAATGAATCAAAAGCCTTAAAAATATCCAATGATAATAATCCCACCTTTTCCTTTGTTTGATTAACGCTGTCTATTAAATCTAATACCCTTCTAGTCAGATACGCCATTTGTTGTCCTTTTAAAAACCCAACTTGATCAACATTTATATATTCCCCCATGAAACTATTTAAACGGTTAGCCAATATTGCTGTGAAGATCTTCGCATCTTGATTTATAAGTGAAATTGGTCTGTATGAATCCACTCTTTCCAAATTCTTACCAGGCTTTGGCAAAAGAACGATTGTAGTGTTATACCATGAAGTCGGAATTGATCCTCCATCTAGTATGTAATTATATAACTTCACCAATTTCGGGGCCACCACCTCTTTAAATTCTTTATAAAACTCTGTCGATAATCCATCATCCCCCGGGGCTTTCCCTATCTTCAGTCCACTTATTACCTCCTTAACCTCTTTATCAGTTATCCTTTCCTCCATTTTCTCCCTATGCTCTTGTTTTATTCCATTCCCTAACTGTCTCTCCAGTATCTTTTTAAGCTTCTCCAAATCTACTTCCTTTTTTGCATATAATACTTGGTAAAATTCCCTAACAATTTTACATTTGTCCTTATTCTTGTTACACCGTGAACCTTGCCTGTCAACCAATACCCCAATTTCTCTTTTTTCCCTTTTAACCTTGGCTGCTCTTGCTAATAATTTTGAATTCTTATTACTAAATTCAAAATATTCTCTATTTAGGTAAATCAAGTCTCTTTTAACTTTATCAATATCCTTACCCATTACTTCTGCCTTAAGTCCTTGTAATTTCGTAAAAAAAATTTTATCTTTGTTTTTTGCATGCTCCTCCTGTAATTGTTTTATTTCTCTTTCTTTTTCTGCCTGTTCTGCTTTATATTTTTTATATTTAAAGCTTGCCAATTTTATACTTTCCCCCCTAAAAACTGACTTCATGGTATCCCATACAACATTAAAATTAACCTCATTATTATCGTTCCACTGCCAACTTTCTTTCCAACTTTCCATAATTGCCTCTTTACTTTTCTGATCTTTAAACAAATTAGGATCGTACCTCCAATTTCTTACTCTTCGAATATTTTTTTGTGCTTTCAGTTCCAAATATACTTTAGCATGGTCCGATTCCTTAATAATCCCAATTTCCGTACCTTCTATATCCCCAATTAAATTTTCCGAAAGTAAAACATAATCTATTCTTGAGTAGGTCCCATGGACATGTGAAAAAAAGGAATATGCTCTTTCTGAGCCCTTAAACTCTCTCCACGAATCCTTCAAGCCCATAACATCCATCCAATTATCCAACACCTTCCCTTTCAAACCAATTCCACTTCTAGCTATGTTTGTGCAATCTAATCCTGACCTTATCAAATTAAAATCACCAGCCACAATAGTTTTTGCAACATTTTCCAACTCCACTATTTTCCGAATTTTTTCAAGAAACTCTGCTTGATGGTCGTTCGGGGCATAAATATTTACTAACATAATTTCCTCATCCTCTAATTTTCCTCTTAGCAACAGATATCTACCCTCTTGATCAACAATCTTTTTTGTAATTTCAAATCCCAACTTCCTAGAAATCATAATTGCCACCCCTCTTGCTTTTCCATTTGAATCTTAGATTTCCCCTTCTTACTACAAACTTAAGCAACTTCTAATGTGAATAATTTTTTTATGATACTTTGGCTCTAATTTATTTTGGTAACTAAAGTCAACTCAGGTGTAGCTACATTTTATAAATTGTTTCCAATGCCATCACATAAGTATTTATTTATGTATTTATATTATATTTATTTCATTTCTATACTGTGCATTTGGATGGTATCCCACTCTGTGTAGTGTACAAGCAAATATCAAATAACATGACAGAACACACAACAAATCAAAACAGGCAACCGACAAACATGTCTCAAAATGAAATAATATAAAATAAAATAAAATAACTGTTGTCTGAGGGCATAGGGGATCAACCTGACTGATTAATTTATAGCTAAAGGGATAACACTCTGAAAGGCTCCCTTGTACAAGAGAGTTTTCAATTGCTTTTTAAAGATAGCCAGTGATGGAGCCTGGTGCAGCTCCACTGGTAGAGTGCTCCACAGCATTGGTGCCACCACCAAGAAGGCTCTATTTCTAGTTATAGACTTTTGAGCCATCCTAAGGGTCAGCACTTGAAGCCGCACATTGTGATGAACAGGTGACGTGGGGAGTTGTTCTCAGGGAGAGACGCTTCAACAGATAACAAGGTCCTAAAGCATATAGGGCCTTATATGAGAACACTAACATATTGTATCTGACATGGTAAGGCAACAGGTAACCAATGTAGACCTGCCAAGGCTGGGGAAATATGATCAAATTTCTTTATGCCTGTCACCAGCCTGGCTGCTGCATTCTGAACCTGCTGTAATCTCTGTATCAGACATAAGGGCAGCCCCATGTAGAGAGCATTACAGTAATAAATCAACAAAATTACCAATGAGTGGATCAGGGTTATGAGAGACCATCTGTCCAAGTAGGAGCATAGCTGCATGATCTGCCGGAGCTGGAAAAAAGCAACCTTGGACAAGGCCAATTTGTGGACCTGGTCCCTAGGGGTAAGAGTAGTTCCACCCAGGATAGGGACCAGGCCTCCAAGTCAGGCAGAGGGCCTCTCAAACACCAAAACCTCCATCTTGTCAGGGTTCAGTTTCAGCCTGTTAGCTTTAGTCCATACCATTATCGAGTCCAGATACTCATCAAGACGTCAGACATCATCAATTGCAGACAATGAAAATGAGAGATAGAGTTGGGTGTCATCCACATATTGGAGACACCGAACCCCGAATCTCTTAATAACCTCTTCCAGCGGCTTCATGTAGATATTAAACAACAACAGGGAGATGATTGACTCCTGTGGAACACCCCATTGGAGGGTCCATGGGGCTGAAACAAACTCCCTGAGTTGAACTCTCTGGGTCCACTCACCAAGGAAGGAGTGGAAACACTGCAGTACAGTGTCCCGGATTCCCAGCCCTGATAAGTGTCCCAGGAGGATACCGTGGTCAATGGTATCAAAAGCCACTGAGAGGTCCAGGAGCACCAAGAGAGATGAAGTTCCCCTGTATGCTTCCCAGAAAAGGTAATCTTGCAGTGCGACCAATGTGGTCTCAGTGTCATGGCAAGGCCTAAAACCTGACTGGAATTGGATCCAAGCAGTTGGTTTCATCTAAGAATGCCTGCAGCTGATCCGCCACTATCCTCTCGATATCCTTGCCCAGAAAGGAGATATTTGCTACAGGTCTAAAGTCCTCTAAAATCTCTGTAGCTAGATTTGGCTTCTTGAGAAGTGAGCGAAGAATAGTATTCTTCAAACAAGAGGCCAGCTTGCTCTTCCACAGTAAAGAATTAATTATGTTCTGCACCCACTCCCCAGAACATTTTCTTTTATTTTGGATTCAGAATAAATACTGAAATTCTTGAAGTAATTGTAAAACATCAATAAAGAAAAGGTAGAGGTAGCAGAGGCAACAGAAGCCTTACATTTGTTTCTATATTCTTGTATTTTTTATTTAATAAAAATTCATTATATATTCACCAGTGTCAAGAGTTTATTTGTGTCTGGATGAAATACATTCATCCACACCTTATTCCATCTGTTGTGCATTTTGAATGTTAACATAGGTCTTTGTCATTACTAATTTAACAAATATAAATTTGGTAGTGTTCATTGTAGATACATACCAAATATGTTTACACAGTCATATTTCATGGACTTTTAAACATGTATTTTTTAAACAAGTAAAATTGTACATTAGATACATTTGATTTAGTGATTGATGGGTTTTCATTAAACCCTTCAGTATTTTGTCTGAGTCCATTTCTTTATTCAGAACAAATACTTATTATGTCTTTGTTTATGGGAACTTTGTGCAACAGTTTGAAACCAGGCATGAATCAACTATACAGTAATTAGCTAGTTCTTCACATAGCTCGCAGGGGACAAAAGAGGATGGTTGGTAGCCAAGTGTAAACTAAAATTATATCATGAATTCTTGATGGATTTAGATTTTAATGAAAAACATAAATACAAAAATCAGGGTGCAAAGCAACACCCCCACATTGTTGCCATCATCACACATGGTGCACCTCCATACCGTTGGCACACATGAAAACACAGTCAGAGAACTGCTGTTTTCTTCTGCACACTTGTTTCACAGAGGGAAGCACCCAGACTTTCCATTTTAAGTGCATCTATAGTCTTTTCTGCATGTCACTGAAGAATGAGGAAGTGGGCATTGTAAAATAATCTCATTTCCAATTATTTTGTGAATGCTTGGCTCTAAGCATTTCAAGAGTCATGGTGTTGTGGAGAGGTGACTTAGGGAATTGCTGCAACATATGATAAAGATATTCACAGGTATAAGCAGCACATACCCGTCAAGCGCAGCTCCGGAAAATACAGGAACTGCTCCGGCCTGGGCGCGCATGCGCAGCAACAACTCCTCTGCGCATGCGCAGAACACCTCTGCGCATGCACAAAACCCCTTTGCGCATGAACAGAACTGCCTCTGATCAGCACGCATGCACAGTAACCCATTTCCCTGCTATTCAAAATACAGGATGGCAGCGGGAAAAGGGAGGAACGAGCGCTGAAACACAGGAAATCCCGGCCAATACAGGATACTTGACAGGTATGAAGCAGCAGTCTGCTGGCAATTTTCCAGGTCCTAACTCCATAGTGTCTTTGGAGCTGGGTATCCACAAAATACCTGGTACCTCACTTTATGAATTTAATGCGTTCCACATAATGTTTCGTATTACGAAAAATTTGTAAAGCAAAACGCGGTTTCACGTAGGAGTGCATTGAAAAAAGTCATAAGTGAAAATTACGTTAACCGAAGCATTAGTAAAGTGAGGTACCACTGTAGATAATTCTAAGAGGAGTTAGTTACTGCTTCTTTCTTTTGTGACAGTGTATAGGTTAAGGCTGTGGAATGTACTCATGAACTTAGACACTGGGTATACTTCTCTGTGTGACAGGGATTATTGCTGGAATAAGAGGATGTACAGTGGAACCCCGAATAATGATAAGACTTGGTTCCCCAAGTCACGTCGTTATTCGGTTTTTTTTGTTGTTCGGGCAGAATTTTTTGTAGCCCATTTTGGGGTCTCTGCCACCCCTGCCACCTCCAGGAGGCTCGGGGTAGCCGATGGGGCTTTTTCCGAATCCCCTCCCCCACCGCCTGGATGCTGCTGCAAGCCCAAAACTGCAGCCAACAAAGGAGTTTTCCCTACTGTTTTGGCTTCCAGCAGTCCGGGCAGGTGTGTGTGTGTGGGGGGGGGGGGTGGTTTGGAAAAAGCCCCAATTGGCTCCCCCTAGGGAGCTTTTAACAGGAGCTTTGGCTTTCTGAGAATTGAAGTCAAAAAAGCAAAATGGCCACCACAACGCTGATCAGCTGTTTGTCGGGGCAGGCTTGTGTTGTTGTTGTTCAGTCGCATAGTCGATTCCGACCCTTTGCGACCCTATGGACCATCGTTCTCCAGGCGCCTCTGTCCTCTACCATCCCCCTCAGTCCTCCCAGTTCTGTGCCCATTGTGTCTACAATACCATCTATCCATCTCATCCTTGGCCTCCCCCTTCTTCTTTTGCCCTCCACCTTTCCCAACATCATGGCCTTCTCAAGTGAATCCTCCCTTCTCATTTGATGCCCAAAGTACTTTAGCCTCATCTTTACTATTTGACCTTCCAATGAGCAGTCAGTGTTGATTTCTTCTAAGATTGACCTATTTGTTCTCCTCGCTGTCCAGGGTACCCTCAAAACTTTCCTCCAACACCACATTTCAAAGGCATCTATTCTTCTGCGTTCAGCTTTCCTAATTGTCCGGCTCTCACATCCATACATTACCACTGGGAATACCATTGCTTTGACTATTCTAATTTTTGTTTTCAAGGTGATGTCTCTGCTTTTCACTATGTTCCCCAGGTTTCTCATGGCTTGTCTCCCAAGAATCAGTCGCCTTTTTATTTCATGGCTGCAATCCCCATCTGCAGTGATCTTAGATCCTAAGAATGTAAAATCTGTCACTGCTTCTACTTCTTCCCCATCTATTTTCCAGGAACTGATCGGACCTGTTGCCATTATCTTGGTTTTCTTGATATTGAGTCTCAAGCCAGCTTTTGCACTCTCTTCCTTCAAACCGATCAAGAGATTCTTTAGGTCTTCCTCACTTTCTGCCATTAGGGTGGTGTCGTCTGCATATCTCAGATTGTTGATGTTTCTCCCAGCAATTTTGATCCCATATTGTGATTCCTCCATCCATGCATTGCACATTATGTGCTCTGTGTATAGGTTGAATAAACAGGGTGATAAAATACAGCCTTGTCTTACTCCTTTTCCTATTCCAAACCACTCTGTCATTCCGTGTTCTGTCCTAACTGTTGCTTCTTGGTTCATGTACAGATTTCTCAGGAGGCATATGAGGTGCTCTGGTATTCCCATCTCTTTAATCACTTGCCACATCTTGTTGTGATCCACACAATCAAATGCCTTAGTGTAGTCAATAAAGCAAAAGTACACTTGTTTCTGGTATTCCTTTGTTTTCTCCATGATCCATGTTGGCAATGTGGTCTCTAGTCCCCCTGCCTCTTCTGAAACCAGCCTGCACCTCTGGTAATTCTCTTTCCACATGCTGCTGAAGTCTATCCTATATTATCTTGAGCATCACCTTGCTGGCGTGTGGGATGAGCGCAATTGTTTGATAATTTGAGCATTCTTTGGCATTGCCCTTTTTTGGGATTGGAACATATACTGATCTTTTCCAGTCCTTTGGCCACTGTTTTGTTTTCCAAATCTGCTGGCATATTGAATGCAGTAATTTGATGCCATCATCTTTTAGAGCTTTGAAAAATTCAACTGGGAAAAATTCAACGGGGCAGGCTAGGGAGAGATTTTCCCTCCACAACCAGCACTGGTAGGAGACCAGTCGTCCTTTTGGGGAGGTGGGTGGGTAGAGGCACCCCGGGTGCCTCTTTGATCCTAGGGGGAGCAGATTGGGCCTTTTTCCAAACCCCCCCCCCCCACCTGCCTGGACTGCTGGAAGGCAAAACAGTGGGGAAAACTCTTTTGTAGGCTGCAGTTTTGGGCTTGCAGTAGCGTCCAGGCAAGGCGGGGGGGGGAGGGCAGGAAAAAGCCCTGATTGACTCCCCTGAGCCTCAGAGAGGCACCTGCACTGGCTAAGAACCCAAATACGATCCATTTGAATAACGATGTCATGTCGTTATTCGGGGCATGACATTTCAAAAAATAATGCGTTGTTATTCAGATTCGACGTTTTTCGGATGCATTGTTATTCGGGGTTCCACTATACTTCTTAACAGATTTTCGCATTGATTGCCTTCTTGACCACCAGTTTGTCACTTGTCTTAGCTGTTTGATCCACTTTTCTCCCACGAACATGCAGGTGGTAGAGGCGAATATGCCTGCAAGGGAGTGTTTCTGTTTTGCTCTGTGGGTCAGCTTACTGGTATGTTACTACTGAAGATTTGGGTTTGAAAGTCCAAAAGAATCAAGTGATTAAGAAAGGAAAACCAAAATGGAAAATTTGCTTGGAGTTGAAAATCAAAAACATTCAAACAGATTTGAGTAATCTGAAGAATTTGAGACAAGGAAATCTAAAAGATAGGAAGATCAAAAACAGCCTGATAACAAGGTATGACTTGAGCAACAAGGAAATTTCAGTTATAATTGAAGAGTTGAAACAAAGAGTTGTAGCCATTGCAGAAAAGATCAAGTGATATGTTAATGGAATAATGCAGTTAACTAACATTGTTTTTATAAGAACCTTGAAAACGGGCATGGAACCACCACAAATGAAATGCCTATCAGAAAAAACACTCTGAAGTTTGGGGAAAAACTTGTGGAAAAACACAAATGCAAAATGGATCAAGCAGGTTGAAAATCTAGTAAAAGCACCTAAAGCAGAAAATTTTCAGATAAGAAAAGATATGGTACAAAAACAGGCAAAGATCAAGAACTGGAGTGCTCCTGGTTTAGATGAACTCCATGGATTCTGGATAAAATCACTAACAAACCTACATGCAAGGTTGGTAAACCAGATGAATCAGTTTTGGAAACACCAGAAGGTGAATAATGGTTTACAACTGGAAGGACAATTCTAATTCTGAAGGATAAGGGAAAGGTGTCAAACTAATAACTTGTCTGCCAACGACATACACATTATTCACAGGCATAATTGCAAGGTAGATATATGGACATTTGAAAAACAAGGATTTGTTGCTGTAGAGCTGAAAGGATACTGCAAATACTCAAGAGGAAAAAATGATCAACTATTAATTAACAAATTGCTTTTGAAGAATTCAAAGAAAGGGAGAACAAATTTGTTTATGGCTTAGATCAACCATAAGAGGCTATTTGATTCTGTTCCACATAGGTGGATTGAAAAATGTCTACCATTCTCTTCTTCTGAGGAATTCCTGGGCCTATGCAGCCTGCCCAAGATGACATAGGCTGGCTCTTCTATCAAGAAGCACAGTTGAGAATCAAACTCTCAACCTCTGCAGCCAAATACTTAAACAATTGAGCTATCCAATCAGCACTTCTTTGAGTAAATGCATATAAACCACATGTTTGTACTGTGATGATTTTCACTGTTTCAACAGACAATTTTTGCACTGTGTTCTTTTTTTATTTCTGAGTAAAAAGCACAGACTGGGATGAGAGCAGGTCTAGGTCTCTTGTTATGCAATTATCTTATTCATCTTTTGGATTAAAAAACCCCCTTCTGTACTATTTGTTTACATTTTATTTTTAATGTTAGGTTAGGTGTGTTTTGCACCAGAGGCCACTGGCTTATAGCATTTAGATTCCTATAGCTGCAATATGAAGATATGGGAAAAAGGTATGCTTTTGGGCAGCAAATCCCACACTGTGATAGCAAAAATGGATGGAATGGCAATGAAGTGTCCTGGCTGACTTTCTCTATCAAACTCCATTTGATAGAATGAAAGCGCGGTGCCAAAATGGCCGCCGCACTCTTTGCAGCCCCCACCCCCACCCGGACTCAGACATCCGGGTGAGTTAGGGGGCGTGGCCACCCCTCTATAAAAGGGGTGGCCACGAGGCAGCCGAGCTGCCATTTTAGAAATAGCGACGGAGAGGAGAAGTTTTCTCCGCCGCTGTTTGTTCGAGTCTTCTGCTGTTTAGCCCTTGGTCCTTCCCGGCTGGGAAGGAAGGATTCGCACAGAGCCTTTGGCTTGCTGGCTGCTCTGTGCTTTTTGCGCTAGGTTTTCGATCCCTGGAAAGGGATCCTGCTCTTTCTTCAAGATATGCCTCCCAAACGGAAGGCCCCGGCGATGAAACCGCGGCCAAAAGGGAGGACTTTTTCGGGCCCTGCGCAGGATGGGGGGCAGCCTTCAGGTCGGAGGACCAGGGCTGCGCCCCTGCGGCAGGGCACCACCCCAGCTCTACCCACCGATACCGGTGGGGTGATGCAGGCTGGTGCTTGGGCATGGCCCTATTCTGGCCCAGGCTCTCACTTTGGTGTTCCTTGTCAAATGCCTAGTCGGCCTTCCGGCCCACCCGGCCCGCCTTATGCTGGGGGATCTGTGGCAGTGGATGCGCTACTAACACGTTTAGCTGTGCTAGAGGCATCCTTGGGGATTGCACACAACCCTATGGGAGGGGGCCCTTCTTCTGCTGGGGGCCCTTCGTGTCCACCGGCTACCTCGACGGCTGCCACACTGCAACAGGCGGCCAGCCGGGTTGAGCTGCTTGAGACGCTCCGGCCTGCGCCTGCCGGTGTCTCGCAGCTCCCTGTTCATCCAGAGCTGCAGCCGGGGAGCAGTCAGGTGTGGCCCCAGAGCTCGATTCCGGTCGCGAGCTCCGACGCTCGCCGTGGGCCGGAACCCCCAGTGGGGGCGGCTCACGGGGGTGCACCTAGTGAGTATCAGGTTCAAATTAATGCACCCACATCACAGCCCACTTCCAGTGGTGGGGTTCAGTGGCCCTGGCCTCGTCAAGTCGAGGCGAGTGGGCATCAGTTGCCAGCCTATCCCAGTGCCCTTTGGTTTCATGATGGCACCTCGTTGAGGGTGGGGGTTTCCGCCCCCGGAGCAGTGCCGGGCATCGCAGGGGCTGTCCAGGTCCCGCTGCATATACCCTGTGTACCTAATGTGCCGGTGACGGCTTTGCTGACGGCTGGTTATTCCTTACCCCTTGGTGATCATTTGTCCCAGGTCACGAGGGAAAAGATTTGGCGGGGGGAGTACGTGGATATATTCTCCCTATTGAACCATGAGCCACTAAGGAGGAGAGAGAGGGACAGGACGATAGAGACAAAGAGCTGTCACGCCGTCGTAAGCCACCGCGCACCTGGGCCAACTGGTTGCCGGCATATCTTATTTATATGGCGGTGTACCTTAGGGCCCGGCCGGATCTGGCCATTCCTATGGTCCAATATTTGGACAATATTTACAGGGCGATGGTGGATTTCCCTGGCCCATCGTGGTTGGCTTACGATGAGGAATTTAGAATGAGGGTGCCCTTGCACCCGGAGATGAGATGGGATGAGCCCTGTCAGAAATTGTGGCTCTTGTACATGACCCCCACGCGTCCGGCGCCTGGGGATAGGTACCATTGTGGCCATGCCGTGCAGCGAGCTGCTCCAACACAGGCTCCCCGCCAGCCGGCGGGGCAGGGGGTTCCAGCCCGCTTGCTGTGTTGGAGCTTCTCAGCTAATGGCGTGTGCAATAAGCGGCAGTGCCGATATAAACACGAGTGTCCCTCTTGCGCTGGCCCCCACGCTGCCGCCGCGTGCCCGCGGGCCGGAGGGTCACGGGGCAGAGGTAGAGATGGACAGGGAGCGGGCAGAGCTTCTGCTGATGGAGCTAGCCAGTCAAAAGGCCCCCTCCCCAGTTAATGTGTATATGTTGGAGCGATGGCTCTCAACTTATCCAAGGAGGGAGGACACGAGGTACCTCCTGGAGGGTTTCCAGTGGGGCTTCCGTATCCCATTCAAAGGAGTGCGGGGACCCCAAGATGCCCCCAATTTACTTTCTCTGAAGGGTAGGGAGGAGGTGGCCGCCCTGAGTATTGCCAAAGAGGTAGAGGCCAAGAGGGTAGTGGGCCCCTTTTCTGTACCACCCTTTCCCAACCTGAAGGTCTCCCTTCTGGGGTTGGTACCCAAAAAGGCCCCGGGGGAATTTCGTTTAATCCACCATCTATCGTACCCGGCGGGCTACTCTGTCAACGATGTTATTCCTGATGACCTTTGTTCGGTCAGGTATACGTCTTTTGACCAAGCCCTACAGATGGTACGCTCTTGTGGTCCTGGTGCCCTCCTGGCAAAATGTGACATTAAATCGGCATTCCGATTGTTGCCAGTGCACCTGGGGGACTTTGAGCTATTGGGTTTTAGATTCCAAGGGAAGTTTTATGTAGATAAGGCCAAGCCTTTTGGCTGCTCTGTTTCATGTTCAGCATTCAAAAGTTTTAGCACTTTCCTTCAGTGGGCCTTTGTTTGCAGGTCCGGGTCTCGGTCTGTAGCCCATTACCTCGATGACTTTTTGTTCGGGGGTGAACGGGGCTCGGACACGTGCACGCTTCTCCTCACTACATTTCAGACGCTAATGCGGGAACTGGGTGTCCCTTTAGCGCACGAAAAGACCGAGGGCCCATCCACTACGCTCACATTTCTGGGTATTGAAATTGACACGGTCGCACAGGCATCCCGGTTACCCATTGACAAGGTCACCGGGATCGCGGCGATGATTTTGGCCTTGCTGGCCAAACATAAAGTGTCACTTCGTGAGCTTCAGGTACTACATGGCCATCTTAACTTTGCCTGCAGGGTGGTCACGCCTGGCAGAGCATTTGCGCGGCGCCTATGTGACGCCATGTCTGGCTTGTCAAGGCGCCATCATAGGGTCCGACTGACCAGGGGCATGAGGGCTGACCTTTTGGTTTGGCTCAAATTCCTGCGGGAATTCAATGGGGTCTCCTTTTGGAGATCCGACCTTTTAGTTTACCCTAGGTTCCAAGTACAGTCGGATGCCTCCGGCTCCCTGGGATATGGGATTTACTTTGAGGGGAGGTGGGCTTATGGCCAATGGCCTCCAGCATGGCGGGGCACGGATCGCCTCCGCGATCTTACATTCCTTGAGTTCTTTCCAATCCTGGGAGCTTTGATGCTATGGTGCAAGGAGTGGGCCGACTCAGTGGTCCATTTTTGGTGCGACAATGCTGCGGTAGTGCACATTGTTAACGCTCAGGCGTCTAAATCGCCCAGGGTGATGGCGTTGGTCCGCCAGTTTGTGTTACGTAGCCTACGCCTTAATGTGCTTTTTAAGGCCAGACATGTACCAGGTATTAATAATGATATTGCTGATGCTTTATCCCGCCTGCAGATCCCCCGGTTCCGCGCCTTGGCTCCGGACGCAGAGGAATTCCCCTCGCCACTCCCAGCCGAGATTTGGACATTTGGCAAGGAGAGGTGAACCGGGCGATCGGCATGTCTTTGGCGCCCCGTACGCGTAAGGCATATCACCATGCTTTCGTTCAATTTAGAACTCTTTGCGTGCAACTTCAGTTGCCCAAAGTGTGGCCCATTCCAGTGGAACAAGTTTTACAATTTATGGTTCATTTACACAGTCAGGGCCTAGCTCCCCGCACTATAGCATCCAGGCTGTCAGCACTGGCATTTATGGCCAAGGTGAGAGGTTTTGCTGACTGCGTGAATGATTTCCGCATACGACATGTTTTGGAGGGGTGGACACGGGAACGTGGCCGCCGCCCGGACACTCGCCACCCAATTTCTCCAGGGGTGCTTACCCACCTTGCACGAGGCTGGCATAACCTGTGTTTTGATAAGTATGAGGCGGCTCTTTTTCATGCGGCTACCACGGTGGCCTTCTTTGGAGCGCTCCGCATCAGTGAGTTGGTACTACTGTCTAAGGCGGATGCGACTCGTAGGGCACTGGAACTCGACGATGTCTCTGTTTCTAATGAGTGGGCTCAGTTGAGGATACGGTCCTCAAAAGTTGATCAGCACGGCGTAGGCAGTGGAGTTAGATTGCTACGATGTTCCATTGCAGACATCTGTCCGGTTGGTGCCCTACAGGAGTTCTTGGCCGTGCGTGGCATGCACCCTGGCCCGTTTTTCTGCCACCAGGATGGGTCTCCCCTTACTAAATTTCAATTTTGGAAGGTGACCGGTATGGCACTATCCAGTGTTGGCCTCCCCGGGGCTCGTTACGGCACCCATTCGTTTAGGATAGGTGCTGCATCAACTGCGGCTGCATTTGGGTACTCTGAGGCTGATATACGCCGTATGGGAAGATGGGGATCTATGCGTTTTGCATTATATGTTTGCCCTCTTCAGGTATGAGTACCAGTTAAGTCACTGTTCTCTCTTTTTTCTTTTACAGACCCTGTGTGTCCCCGCACACCGGTGGCAGTATGGCTGGTGGGCCACAGTTACGTGCACTGGGCAGCGCAGTATGCTGCGGCGACAGAGTGGGGACCCCAGCTTGGACTGCGTGCATCCGCACGCATACGTTGGTATGGTAAGCACGGAATGAGATGGCGGGAACTGTTGCCATTCCTGTTTTCCATCAGGGATGCTGAACCGCCTGATGTCCTTGTACTGCACCTCGGGGGCAATGACCTCGCCCAGGTCACTGGCCTTTCTTTAAAATTCACGATTTGCAGTGACCTAGCTTATTTGCATTATGTGTGGCCGTCCACAAGGCTGCTATGGTCGGACATCATACCGCGTCATTCTTACAGGGGAGGTATTGATCTCCGTGCCCTTGACCACGCTCGCCACTCGGTGAACAGGGCGGTTGCCCGGTTCTTGGCAGACAAGGGTTTGGGGATGGTCATCCGACACCCCACCATTAGTTTACAAAATTATGATCTTTATGCAGGGGATGGGGTCCACCTGTCGGCTAGAGGTATGAACCTCTTCTTGGAAGATTTGCAAGCAGGCCTGTTGACCGAGCTGACGGTCTGGGGGGGGCCTCCCCGTGTGGCGGGTAGCACTGGTAAGGTAAAGATTTATGACCCATAGGTATCCGGCAGGTTCGCAATTGACTGGCCAACACTTAGACAGGTACAGGTGTAATAACGTTGACCGGTCAACGACGAACCAGGCAAGGGGTGATGGCAGGAGCTTTTCCGCATGCATCACCCCGTGATTTGATGGATACACGTCAGAGGATGGGGTCAGTAGATAGTTTATTGACTCCGGTCAACAATTTGTTTGTGTCAACAAACAAATTGATACAAATGGATACATTGTAGCCAATTGCCATTGGCAATTTTGGGAGGAACCTTACCAGTGTTACTGAGGCCTGCTTGCCTTAAGAATTATAATTGGATGAATACCAATTGAAAGTTATAATTCGGACTAGGGCATTATTCAATAAAAGTGGCCCAATGCCTTTATCCATATACCAGTGTCTGAGTCTTTCTCTGGGGGGTGCGCCTGCAATGAAAGCGCGGTGCCAAAATGGCCGCCGCGCTCTTTGCAGGGCCCCCCCCACCCGGACTCAGACATCCGGGTGAGTTAGGGGGCATGGCCACCCCTCTATAAAAGGGGTGGCCACGAGGCAGCCGAGCTGCCATTTTAGAAATAGCGACGGAGAGGAGAAGTTTTTCCCTCCACCCCCTCCCTAGTGAACAGTGTGATATTTTGGTTGCTTCGGGGCCAGGTGGGAATTTTTGGCCTGAACCTACAATTGGCCCTTGGGTTCTGGCTTTTTTGCCCATCCCACACTGTTGCTAGTGTTTGACATAGGGGTTTTGTTCTTGACTTTGGTCACTTAGGCGGGTAGCACTGGTAAGGTAAAGATTTATGACCCATAGGTATCCGGCAGGTTCGCAATTGACTGGCCAACACTTAGGCAGGTACAGGTGTAATAACGTTGACCGGTCAACGACGAACCAGGCAAGGGGTGATGGCAGGAGCTTTTCAGCATGCATCACCCCGTGATTTGACGGATACACATCAGAGGGTGGGGTCAGTAGATAGTTTATTGACTCCGGTCAACAATTTGTTTGTGTCAACAAACAAATTGATACAAATGGATACATTGTAGCCAATTGCCATTGGCAATTTTGGGAGGAACCTTACCAGTGTTACTGCGGCCTGCTTGCCTTAAGAATTATAATTGGATGAATACCAATTGAAAGTTATAATTCGGACTAGGGCATTATTCAATAAAAGTGGCCCAATGCCTTTATCCATATACCGGTGTCTGAGTCTTTCTTTGGGGGGTGCGCCTGCAAAGAGATTTTTTCCCTCTTAGCTGATGCTAAAACCCTCAATGCAATTTAGAGAACTTCTGCATTCTCTAAACATCTGTTCCATCCTATCATTTTGATGCAATGTTATGAGCAGGACCAAAAAGAGATGAGATCACATGATATGAGTAAAGTTACAAGAATGAATATAGCTATATTAAAGGATGGTCATATTCTCCTACAGGCATGAAACATCAGACTTTGTAGGATATGGTGACACAGGTGGCATGGAAAACTTACACACAACTGGACAGACTGATTACATGTAAAACTCGTTTTGAGCACTCTGTTGAAATCATGGATGTTAGGAGGCTGGAGGGCAGCCCCACTTTCTCTTTTGCATGTTAAATTTATTCATTGTGGTGGGAAGGGATCCTATTGTCATCTATAAATATGTGATCCTAAAAGCCAACTGCTACATGTTCTATTGGTCTTTTGTTTCTTTAATTTCCTCCTCCCTTCCTGAGTTATACAATACATCTTATTGTCAACATATTAAAATAATTCCATTAAACAAATGTTCCCCTTACCATTCGCATGTGTTTTTTATAGCAAGAAAGAAATTGGACAAAGAAGCACGCAGAGATCAGACCACGGGCACCAACTGCTACAATAAATAGGCTAAGTCCCTAGTTTTCTATTGGACACACCTGAAATCATTAAGCATTTGTTAATAGTAGCATGGTGTGTGTGTGTGTGTGTCTGTGTGTGTCTGTGTGTGTGTGTGTGTGTGTGTGTGTGTGTGTGTTCTGTAGGCAAGTATAGGCTAACCACCAAGGGTTGTTGAGAGTGAAGAATTTTTGTCATTGATGGATTGAAGATCCTTTATGATGCATGTTAGTGGTCTCAGTTGTGGGCTGAAGGTAACAACTAGTTGTGTTTGGTCATTTGCTCTTCTGGGTCTGTTTTGTAGTAGATTGCTTCTGGCTATTAATTTGTTCCTTAACCATATTGGATGGACATTGTAGTTTGAGAAATGCATTCTATAGATCCTTGAATTTGGAGTCTCTATTTTGTGAGTCTGACCAAAGGCAATTGCACCTGAGAACTTGAGTCTAAGCAATAGATTTTGTATTGTGTTTAGGATGGAAGCTGGAAGCATATCAAGCATGCTGCTAAGATGCCCACATTGAGACTGTATGGTATATTGTGTCCCATGCTGATGATTCCAGCCTGGCTGCAGTGGTGAAGGCACGCAATGTAGAAGCCCAATTCTTTGTTCCAACCTTCTGAAGGAGTCCACATAGAATTATTTTCTCTGTGGTGCTATGGAAGACAGGTGGCTATGGGTCAGTATGTAGTTTCTTCTCATGTTATTGAGATACTTCTTCCTCATGTGGAGAGTAAGGCACAGCTCGTGTTTTGTCATCCTGATTGTTGTCAAAATTGAAGAAATATTCTTCGAGTCATAGTTTAGAGGAAAAGGCTTCCAGGTCACCACAGAGCTGTATTATCTATGTGGGTTTGGTGGGACAAAAGGATAGGTTCTATAAGATGACTGACTCTTCTGCTTAGCTCAGTATGTGTCAGGATAGATTTCTGCCATTTTTGTATACACCATGGTGTTCTTGTTGTGGGACAAGTGGCTCTGCAGTTGATTAAATAGCTTTCTTTCTTTCTTTCATGTCCCTCAATATAATAAGTTGTTTGTCAGGATGGAGAATATTTCTGCAGTATGTGGTCCAGGGGGCTAGTTCCATATGTGTGGTTCAATATCTGTAATAATGCTTTGGATTTTCTTTTGCTTGCTGTTTAGGATGCTGATTAGTTGGTTCCATAATTTGTTGGAGAGAAGGTTGCATAATCAACACCATAAGCAATGATACCTGTTTGTGCAAATCTCTTCTTGTGATTGATAGTTCTCCACTTTATTTGGCTGAATTCAGTGCATTTCCTAATTGTTGTTTCTGAAGTGGTCCTCATATTACTTTGCAAGTGTATTAGACAAGAGACAAAACAAGACAAAAACAAAAAAGACAAAAAATACAAAAAATACCTCAAAGAATAACTGCTATATTTTATGACACAGTAGCTGTGTTAGTCTGTGGTTCAGGCATATCAGAAAATGAAACACAACAACAACAGCAGCAGCAGCAGCAGCAACAGCAACAACACTTGAGCACTTTAAAGACTAACTGCTATATTTTTACTGTGAGCTTTTATGGATCAAGTCCACCTCTTCAGACAAGGAGTAAAATTTCAGGCATGGTTTATATACATCAGATGCAGAAGTCAAGAAGTTACAAGGGAAGTGGGTTACCAAGCAACAAAGCGAAGAGCAATCAAGGAGAATGACAAGAAAAGTACACATATCAATACAGCCTCCCACAGCTGGCAGCAACAAATATTCCATGAAAGCTCACAGTAAAAATATAGCAGTTAGTCTATAAAGTGCTGCAGTGTTTTTATTTTTATTTGTTTTTGTTTTCTGATATGCTATATTTTAGTTTGAGCTTTCATGGATCAAATCTGCCTCCTTATACATAAGAGTGAGACTAAACCAGACAAGAGTTGGACATCAGGGTTAAAAGTACATAGAAACCTGATTCAGATCATTTCAGTCTACCCAGACACTCTTAATGGGATTTGAAAATTGTTATCCTGGAAAAGAAACATTACAGAACAAGGATCCAGAGATAGACAACTGAATTAAATATATACATATAGTTGATATTCATCTCAATGGATAACATATTAGTCAAGGGTTCTTAAGATTACATATTAGTCAAGGGTTCTTAAGATATTACCAAAGGCAAAATTCTGCAGTAATTATATTGCTATATCTTGTTATTTTCCATAACCCAAGTTCCTTCTCAACTAACTATTGCCATTTTTACAGAACAAGTTTCAAAGACAAAGTCTAGAATTCTCAACTCATCATGGAATGTATATTACCACAACAATTATGTTGTTTCTCTTGCTGTTATCTTTAGCCTGGGGATCTTTTACCTACAAACCATTGTTGCTTTTTACAGAACAAATCTTCAAAGGAAAATATTTGAACATCAATCAGGGGTCTTAAGTCATTAACAGGTGTGAAATGCCACACTGACTCACATAATTTGTAAGTTGTGTCTACTAACCCATCATTGTCTCTTTACCATGGGGAAGTGTATGAATAACTGCTATGAACTCTCATTCTTAGGTCTGAGGAAATAGACTTGGTCCACAAAAGCACATTTTAAAATATGGTAGTTGTTCTTTAAGGTGCCACAACATCTCTCTCTCTCTCTCTCTCTCTCTCTGTCTTGATTGTCTGATTTTCTTGAACAGACTAACACAGCTAACATTTTGAAAAGTACTACTTTCTGTATTTGAAATAATGTGTTATATGATGTTAAATCCTATTTTTATGACATTTCTACAAGATGAGACTGATCCAGTAGCTGCTGGCTTCAGTGTACACATTGTGCAGCATACATAATTTGGGTGTTTCTTTCAATGAAGAGAGCAGGTTTTTACATCTATACCTATAAATTCAAGGGTTAACCGTTGGAACTTGCTATACATTTCAGCACCCATCCATCCTATCCCATACCGAGCCTCTTGCACTCACCTGAACCCGGTCCAGAGGTTAACATAGTGTTGAGAAACGAACCAGTGGGGCAAGAGCCCAATGAACGCGAACAAAGGGAAATAACTTCAATTCCCAATGTTCTTTGCGTCGTGCCGCAACACAGCCAATCAGGCTGAGAGGCGCGAGCAAAAAGAACATTGGGAAATGCGGTGTGGCCAATTAAAATTGAGCCGCAGAAAAAAACCCGCTGCACGAATGCAAACCACCAACGCAAAACTACAAGTCCCAGCATCCTGCCCGCCATGAGCATGCAGAATGCTGAGAAAGCCAGCGCGTGAAAAATAAAATTACAAAACGCAATGGGAGGACAAGTCTGCAGCAGGTGGACGCAGTGCCTCACAAAACAAAAATCCACAAAAATCCACCGCGAGACACCCGCTGGCCTTCTTTCCCAGAGCAACGGGGAGAAGAGGGACCCCCTCTCCTCCACGCTACCCCACCAAAGACATGGTGAGACCACTGCCGGCCTCAATAAAAGTTGAGCCGGGGTGGAAACCCCCCCCCCCAAAAAAAAAAACACAACTGGCAGCAGTTTATCAGGGGAAGCACCATCCCTGGCAGATGACTGGCTGATGCCTTTGTACTTCCGAATACAAAAGCAGCAGCCAGCAATCCGCAAGGAAGAGCACCACCCCTTACAGATTGCTTCCTGCCTATCTCCCGTTAGGTAAGCCAGGAGAAAAAGGAGACACAGAGGAGAGAACCATCGTTAGGCAGATATAGCTCTTCTCTGCCTCCTCCTTCTCCCCCGACCTACCTAACGAACCTTCCTGGGAAAAGAATGGGCTGACTGCCTCCTCCTCCTTTTCCCCATTGCTGCATCAAAACCAAAATTCGAAGCAGCAATGGGGAAAAGAGAAACAGACAGGCAGCCTGTTCTTCATGCTAAAGTAAACACCAAAATCAAACACCAAAATTAATAAAAAATAATAAAACAAAAATAAATCAATAATTAAAAAACCAATTAATAAACAAAAAAGTAAACCACAAAATACACAAACCAAAACATCCACAATACCACAAAAGCACAAACAAAACACCTAACTACAACACGAATACCCCCACAAATTACACAAACAAACAACAATGAATTACACAAATAAACAACAATGAAATAAGAAAAATTAAACAAAACCAGAAATAACCAAACCAATTAAACAAACCTAAAACTCAACCAAAACAAAAAAGAACAAACAGAAACACCTCCCAGCCCATCACCACAAAAACAAAACAAAGAAAAACCCCAGAAGAAAGAAAACCAGAGAACTCACCAGCACGTCCTCCCTCCACAACGACCGGAATAGAAATCAAGAAACAAAAACTACTTACCGGAAGAAGCCCCACCTAGAGGCCAGGAGAGAAAAAACACTTGAAATGAAACCAAAACCACTAACAGCCCCACCTGCAGGGCAGAATAGTAAAACCACTCAAAAACACAACAGCCCCACCTAGAGGCCACAAGAGTAAAAACAAGTCAAAAACATAACAATAAATCAAAAGTTGACACAAATTACAAACATATGTTAAATAAATAAAATAAAAAGATTTATAACATCCTGTGTTGAGTTTTAACTCAAATAAAAACCCAAAACATCTAAACACAGTTTAAAAACATTGAATGTAAAAAACATATACTTTCACATTTTAAAAAATATTACCTACGGTACAACTATTAACAAAAACAAAAACAAAAACACAAACTAAACAATTATATCATCCTTTGTTCTTTTTTTAATTCACAAAAAAAAAACCCAAAACTGATCACAGTTTATAACAGCCCGGCAATGCCGGGCAAACTATGCTAGTTACATATATGAAGAGTTGCTCCTCTCATTTTCTTCAAGCTGCTCCTTTGTACTGGAGCTTAATCATCAGGTATCCCACTGTTTTCAAATTTGGAGAGTTTGACTGGGGTTCTAGACTTTTCTCACCCACCCCCAGCAAAAAGGTATTAAATCTGTTTGTCAGCCCTACCTAAAATTGATCCATTGTCTGATTTAAAGCTATATGGTATCCCAATTGATTCAATGGCTGAAATCCTCTTTGCTACAAAACTCATGATGTCATCACCCAAGGAATTTTTTTTGAAAATTAAACATTTTCCCCTCCCGTGCCCAGGCACCTATGGACTTTTACTAATTCCATTCATTGCTGGGAATCCCTACAAGGCAACAGACAGGAGGAGGAAGACGTTACTTATCAAAAACCTGTTAGTGACAAAGTAATCTCAGTAGTAATTAAATTTCCAATAATTAAAGACTTCTCCCTCCCGTCCCTCTGTCCCCAGAGGTTCCCAACAATAAGAGCAATCACTCAGTGCTCACAGGGGCTTTGTGACAGGAGGGAGAAAATTTTTACTTTCTAAAAATTGATCCTGGCTGATGATGTCATCAGCCATACACTGTGGAACTTTCATCAACAGGATTTCAGCCAAGTGGGAGTGTTCTACCTGAAATTAACAATTGGATTTCCCTAGAACACCTTCTGAAGTATTTTATTTATAATTTGATAGCAACATGTCTTAGCTAAATACTTGTTTCTGTATAGAACCACTTGACTCATACTTAAAACATACTCATACTTAAGCCTCCCGGAGTCACCTTGGTGAGGGGGCAGCAGTAGAAATGTGATCAATCAATCAATCAATCAATCAATCAATCAATAAATAAATAAATAAATAAATAAATAAATAAATAAATAAATAAATAAATATGAATGTATAGCCTGTTTTTTTTAAAAAAAAATACAGTGGAACCCTGGACAATGACATTACGTTGGTATCCGGGGCATTGTGTTTGGTCTCCTACCTGTTCATACTGGTTGGAGACGAAAAAACCGCCATCTTCGGGTCCCTATGTCTGGGTCTCCGCCTACCCAGGAGTGTCTGGGAGGCTGGGAGGACCTAGTCTGTGCTGTTCTGCTTTCCTAGCACCTCCCTGGCCTGCCCAACAGCTGAGAAAAGTTGCAGCCGCTATCTTGTTTTTGAAAAATAAAAAAATAAGATGGCAGCCACAACTTTTCTCAGCTGTTGGGCAGAGGGGACGGAGGCTGCAGAGAAGCCAAAATGGGTGGAAAAAATACAGTCACCACAGAATTTTTTCCACCCATTTCGGCTTCTCTGCCTCCTCTGCTCCCTTTGGGAGTCTTAAGGGACCCTACCCACCCTGTTTCCGACACCCCAGGACCCCCCCCCCCCAGCAATGCTGCAAGCCAAAATGCCGGGGAAAAATCTTTTATCAGCTTGAGGTTTTTCCTTGCAGCATCGCCGGGGGGGGGGGGGTCATGGGGGTCATGGGGTGTCAGAAACAGGGCGGATCACCTCCCTGGACTGCCTCCTGCCGTGGTGACGGAATTTTTTTCACCCATTTCGGCTTCTCCGCCACTGCGGGTGCCTCTGTTAGGCTCTGGGGAGGTGATCCGGGCTGGTTCTGACCTCCCCCAATCTCCCCCTGCACTGTTCCAAGCCACAAACTGCAGCCGACAATGGAGTTTCCCCTGGTGTTTTGGTTTGGAGCAGCATTTCAATGGAAACGGCATTATCCGGGTAGTCTCCATGGGAAGCCATTTTTTTGGTCGTTACCCAGGGGCTGCCTGGACAACGACAAAATCCAGTTAACGATGTGACTTGGGGAACAAAGTTTTGTCGTTATCTGGGGTATCACTGTAAAGTGATATGCAAGCAGATCGTACCATATATGTAGATAATATTCTGAAAACTTGGTGCCACTTGCAGCTTCACTCTGCAGGGGAGAAGCAATTGGGAGGGGGGAGAGGAGATTTTCACCTGAACTATGACAAATGGAAATATAGACACATGTACATACCCTGCACATGTACGGAAGCAGTGCGTGGCACTTGCTGTTGCTGAAAACCTCCAGGTTTTTGTTTTGTTTTAATGTACAAAGACAAATGTGCTATGTTGCAGTGGTGTGTGTATATTATGGTAACACACTACTATGTAGCTTGCTCTCCTCTTGAGAAACTCACCTGGACATCCTGCCTCTCATGATCTGATCCCTGATCTGTATATATATATGCACATACCTACACACCTATCTATATTGCTGGTCTTTTAAAAGATGCACGATTGTATTTATTTATTTACTTATTTATTTCCTACCCACTGGTAAGTACTACTCCTGGCAGCCTACAAGCATTAAAAACATGAGACCATAATGGACAACAAAACAATAAAACAACAAACAAATCAAGACACATGGAAGACATATATGTATTTATCTGCTTAGCTTGGTAAAAGCTGTATGGTAAAACCAGCCATCTCTCTCCCCTAGTCATTCCAGCAACTATCAAGAGCAAACAAAGGCAGCCATGCAATAAATTAACTTTAATCGCAATAAACATACAAATCCTCCAGTTACTTATGTACACAATAGGCTTTTGCTCTTTGAAGTGATGTGTAAGTTTTTTAATTTAGAAGAATTGGATTTGAAAGACATATCACAAGTAGGATTTTTCAGTCATAAACAGTGATCACCAACAACAGCAATGCTTTCAAACTGCTGCTTTTTGTGACCTTGTGTAGGTCACGAGGATTAGGGATGATCATCCTAAATTTGCATTTTCAGATGCAGCAAATCTGGTTTGTATAGAGCTTGTAATGTTTCAAGGAATCAGAAATATTTCTTAGGAAAGAAGAAAATATGTTTGTGGATTGAATCCCTAACGTACAAAGAAATGTCCCTCTCTTATTTTTCTAACACTTATTTGAACTGGATGTCAGAAAAATAGGGGAGAAAGGGTGGGGTGTTGAAGCACTGTGGGTTGCCCGTGGGAATAATTGGCCATTAAACATTTCCCCAGGGGTTCGCTCAGCTTTCGATAGATCCAGGGACCAGCCAGGCCTGGCAGGAAAGGAAATTAGGGAGCGGGTTAGTTAGCTAGTTAGGGGTGAATCACAAGGCCTCGGCTGATGGCTACAGTAGAGCAGCGCAAAACAAGGAAGATGGGTACAGTAGAGCAACACGATCCTCAGCTGCTGGCTGAAGCAGAGTTAGGTAAACAAACCAAGCCAGACAGAGAACAAAGATAGATGCGTAGAGTCAATACACATAGACCCCAAGATTAGGGCAAGAACAATGGGTTTTGCCAGCCCGACTTTTAATTAACTGCAAGCTGTCCATTAACCACAGGGCAAGGTCCAAGAGCAGGCATTGTCACTGACCACTGGAAAATGCCACTTATGCAAGCCTTCTGTATCGGGGGGACATGCGCGTCATAGGCACGTGTCACCCCAAGGCAGGGTAATAAATACGTTCCCCCGACTCTGGTTGGGGCTGGACTTCAACGCATAATTGTCTCCGCGTGTCTTCCTTGCGGCCAGCCATTCCTACATCTGGTGACCCCGACGTGATTCTGATCGGAACCCGGTGTGATTCTGATCGGAAGAAGCTGATGTGACCCCAAGGCTAGAACAAAGTGATTCCTAGCGGAAGCTGCAACACAACCCTGAAGCAAGGAAGCCAACGTGATCGTAAGCCCGGCAGACCCCACGTATCGGAATGGACACGTTCCAAAGCCAGGGGAAAGCCGCGATCCTGAACAGCAGAGGCTGAACAGCAGAAGCCCACGGCAGAGAGCCATAGCCGCGATCCTGATCCACTGACCAGACCCGAGGGAATTCTCCTGTGCATCACCCGCCCTGACGTACTACCCTAAAGGCGCGCTGACTCATCCCGTGGAAGCGAATCCGGGGACCCCCGATCAGGTAGTATGGGGGCTTGTGTGGGGGTGGGGGCAAAACTCATCCGTCAGGCAGTGAGCTCAGGTGGAGGAGCTCAAAGGCCTGGCCAGGCAGTTTCAGATAAGGGTGAGGAGGAAGACCCTGACAGAATTAGTGATGCATTTGGGAGAACACTGTCTGTTCTACCCAGAAGCAAGCACAATGGATCTGAAGGTTTGGGATAGAGTAGGGAAATGCCTCAAAGAAGAACCCCGAGCACCCACCAAAATCTTAGGGACTTGGAGCAAGTGTAGGCAGATAATTGCAGCCGTCAGTCCAGCCCAGATAGAGACCGAGAAACCCCCAGCGTATATAGAATCATCAGCCCCAGCACATCTCTACCCGACCATCCAGTTCAGACATGGGGGCTTGGGGGCTCCCCTTCCATGGCAGCTTTAATTAACTGCAAGCTGTCCATTAACCACAGGGCAAGGTCCAAGAGCAGGCATTGTCACTGACCACCGGAAAATGCCCCATGTATGCAAGCCTTCTGTATCGGGGGGTCACATGCATCATAGGCACGTGTCACCCCAAGGCAGGGTAATAAATACATACCCCTCACTCTGGTCGGGGCTGGACTTCACCGCATGATTGTCTCCACGTGTCTTCCTTGCGGCCAGCCATTCCTACAAGCACAAAGTTGTAAGATCACAAAGAATGGCTAAAATTCTTTTGCACCATTACTGCAGTGGGAGGGAAGTGGTGTAACTCACTGAGACAAACTGCTGTTCATTCCTGAATGTCAAGTTAGATTACTCATTTGGGTGTCAGCTGAGTAGCTTGGTGCATGACCAGGAATTCAAGCAGGGACTCATTCATAGGCAACAATTTCCTCCTGCAAGTTATCCAATTTACCTTCTGGGCCAATATATTTTTTTTTTTATAAAACTGCACAAACTCACCCAAAGGCCACCAGTCCTTCACAGTGGATAGGTTGAGTTCAGTGGCAGAACTTGAAATATGTAGGGTCTTGATATTTAGCCTCATATTTAAAGGCCTGTGAGACACATTAATACTCATTAATTTAGTTAAATGTGGGAATATGCTGTGGGCAAAAGAAGACCTTCATGCTCATAGTCAATGTTGGAAGAACTGAATGCGTGTTCTTCTTTGCATGTTTTAGTAATTGCATGGAACCATCAAATAGCTGATCAGAACAATAAGCAATGTCACGGGATGATTGGTTAGTTTATTTTTTTTTTTTTTTAAAAAGAAACACAATATAGAGATTCTGTTTTTTGGCATGCATGACCATAGGTCAAATGAATGACTTTTGCAGTTTACTTTTGCAATGTCTTTTGAACTGTGTTGCTGCCCAACTTAGACTCTCGAATAAATTCTTTATCCGATGATGCACTATGAGGCCATGGAGACTTAGTGGTTAAGATGCTGAGCTTGATGACTGGCAAATAGTAGTAGTCACTGCTGTAGTTCAGTGATTACTCTTGCTTGACTCTATGTTTGAATTCTGGCCTTTATGAATATGTCACACTTTCTCCAATGAGTAGGATCCAAATGGCTTTGACTGAGCCTGATCACGGAATACATTTGTAGCTTGATTTCATCAATGAACTTGGAGAGCTTCCCCCATATGCTGGGTACTCATGTTGACTTTAAATAGATCACTCCAAGATGTCTGCCTTGAGGTCAGCGATCACACCATCATGGTTGTCAGGGATATTCTCACACGCACGCACGGACACACGGACACGCAAGGACATGGACCCATGGACCCTATATAACTACATATCTTGCTAATAATAGCCTTCTGTACATTGGGTGCCAGAAGAAAAGAACTGAATTTTAAAAAGAGGTGGGCAATTTAAACAATCAAATAAAATGTTAGCAAGAAATGCCAAATTCAGGTGAGTCTTCCCTGACATGTCTTCCAAAAAATTAGTAGTCTGCTCTGCCACCAGTTGGCAGATTTAAGTTCATGAAACATGAAACTAGTAGTATATTGTTCATTATACAGATAAATGTTTTTGACCAGGAGAAAGCACCTATCCATTATAAGCTCTAGATTAGACAGTCCACCATTCAGTAATGGTGAATGGATATTGGACTGGGCTAGTAAAAATGCAATGGTAACAGTTTTTTTAAAAAATAATTAATAAATTTTTAAAAAAGCTTTTTCTTTGCATGTACCCGAACAAGGAAAAAAATCTCATATACCTGCCTATTATTGTTTAATAACGCATATCTCTGACCCACACAATACGTTTTTACAGTTGTTTTTTTGTTAAATTAACTCTGCTCGTATTTATCCTCTTAAGTGCTAAAGTAGTATGAAGCTGCTGGAAAGCCCTGCAAGCTCAACATTTCCACTGAATCATTTCTAAACATTTGCTACAAATATGGCCCTGAAAATTGTCTGCAAAAGTGAATCAAGTATTTCATGGACCATGGAGACAAATAAAATTCGCCTACTAGACAGTCCAAACCATCTGTGTTTTTAAAATTATCCCAGCCAAGTTTCCAGGCTTTGTAGACTTAAGTTCACCAGGTGCAAACGATGAAAAGATTCATATGTCCTAAATGTGTGTGTGTGTGTGTGAGTGTGAGTGTGAGTGTGTGTGTGTGTGTTCTCAGGTGAGGAACAATAGAAACATACTGATCACTAGTGTACTCTTTAATGTACTGTAATTGCCTTTTACAGTGCATGTATCTGCACTTCATTCTGGTGTACTATCTATACAAATGTAAGGTTGAGATATGTAAACAATCAGGGACAGCCTAACTAAAATATTATTAAATTAATTGATGGTTCCTGCCCTTTCATGACACCTGAGGTGACAGTTAGCTTGATATTGGTAGCTATTATTAAATAATAACATGTAAATAACACATTTATAAATAAATAAATAAATAGTACTACATTTAGTAGTACTAGATTACAAAGTGGTAATGTACACTACATATGTTGGTATTGTAAATAATAAATATTAGCGGTAGTGACAGCATAGTGAATATTTCTTGAATACAGTAAAGAAAGAGTCAGGAGGTAAATTGAGTTTCTATTTGTCTATAATTGACAGCTATATTGACAAATACTTTGGGAATTACTCCACAATTAGTATGGATGAATTTGAAATATTTTTTTTCAATGACCATATGATGCAAAGATCAATGCAAAACAGCCCAGATCTTTTTTTGATTCTGATTCAGCGTCTTCTTCTCTTGGCACTGTGTGTGTGTCCCCCCCCACACACACACACACTTTTTAAATGGCAGAACAATATGAACGGTGTTTCCTTGT
The DNA here is from genome assembly GCA_035047345.1 of Bradypodion ventrale. Classification (NCBI taxonomy): domain Eukaryota; kingdom Metazoa; phylum Chordata; class Lepidosauria; order Squamata; family Chamaeleonidae; genus Bradypodion; species Bradypodion ventrale. The sequence goes on from JAWDJE010000007.1 coordinate 1,071,028, forward strand.
GTTAACTTTGGTATCACTCTACAGAAAATGGGGCTGCAGTGGCTCAAATGGTTAAGATGCTGAACTTGAAGACTGTAAGGTCAGAGCTTGATACCTGAATACTGCATGACAGAGTGCGCTCCTGTCTCTGTCCCAGCTCTTGCCAACCTAGCAGTTTGAAAGCAAGAAATTGCAAGTAGATAAATAGGGACCACTTTGGTAGGAAGGTAACAGCATTCCGTGCACTCCAATATTTAGTCATGCCTGCTACATGTCCAAGGAAATGTCTGAGATGCAGACAGCACTAGCTCTTTGGCTATAACAGATATGAGCACTGAACCCTAGAGTTGGATACAACTGACTTTCGAGCAAGGGTGACCTTTACCTTTACAGAAAAGACAGGAGGCATAACTGCATTTATATTGACATATTAAGCTGTGGCATAATGTTTTGGGATATTAATTGTTCCAAAGTTTTTTTAAAAAAAAACTATTGAGTTGAATATTAGACCACCTTATCATTGAATTGATATATCTATTTATATATCAATACAATACAGAGACTTCTTGTGATCACTGAAACTGAATACAACCATAAAAGAGAGCTGCAGCAAAGCCAAATTTTTCCAGCTCAGCTGTCCAATTTAGTCACACCCTTGGAGAAAGCATCATTCTTGGCCATTAACAAATAAGCCCTTAGAGCAGCAAACTGAGAAAACCAGGTCTGCTTCTAAAATAAAAGGGACCAGCTTTAAACATTCATTACACAAACAAAGTGCTGTAGAATTGACAGCTGGGTAATCAGATACAAATCAATAATAGCACATTTCATGGAATTTGGTGCCTTATTATTTTTTTTATTGTTCTCTGTGACTGAAATCAAGACTTGCTTGGATAAGACTTTCTCCAAAGGTATAGTGGGTTAGAATCCTTGTGAACTTCAAACACACCTGAGGGAGGTGGCTGTTGCTACCTTCAACATTCACTGGCCATTGGTTGCTTATCCACAAAGACACAAAGAGAGCCCATTCTTGTGAGTGGTGCTCTGTTTAAATTGGGCGGCACACTGTTTACCCACCAAACCTGCCCAGGTGAAGAATCTCATGAAGCTTGTGCTACTGTACTGTATCTTTTTGAAAGGTACTTTGAAATAAAGTTCTGCTGCTGGAAAGAAGACAACAATCAAAACCCGAGTAGGAGCGACACTGATTTTATTGGTGCTTGTGCTTCCTGCCAGGTTGAATGGCTTGTTTCTTCAGTCACTGTATATTTTATACATCCTGTATAGCTGTAGTGCTCAGACTCTGCTCTGGGTAATTAACTGGCATATCCTTGGAAGTATATCATGGGTTCACTAACAGCAGCCAAAACATCCCTTAAAGACAGCTTTACCATCCTAACTGAATAGGGGCTGTTTTGGTGAGCTGTATAGCTGCATGCTTGGAACAAGCAAAGTGTGATGCTAAGCATCTCATTTGAGAGCCAGTATAGGAACAAGAAGAGCTATGTTGGATGAGACCAAGGGCCTGACTAATAAAGCATTCTGGCTCACATGGCAGTCAAACAGATGTATAGTAAGGGAGTCCTACCACCAGTGGAAGACAATTCCTCCCACTGTTACCCAGCAACTACGACTGAGAGGCATTCTACCTCTCATAACAGAGGCAATATAAAGTCAGTGATGTAGTAGAATCAGGGCTTACAGAGCTACATTTTCTGAGTAACAAGGACTATGACATTGCCTGCCAATCCCTCATGTATCCCTGTTACCTTTAAACTTAACCACAGCCTTTATAGTAGCTGACATAGAAGTGGTTTTTCCAGGAACAATATACAGTATTCCTGAAAGCTGGTACATCCATAGTAGGAGAAGACCTCCAGAACACCAGGACCCTTTTGCCACTCTAGAGCACTGGTACACATAACTTCCCTTCTCTTCTGTTTGCTCTCCTCCTCCCCAGCAGCTGCTTCTTCCCCTATTATATTGTGCTTTCCTTACCTTCCAAATGTTGTCCCACTTTCCTACATCCCAGGACTCTGGGTTCTGCATAGCTGCTGAAGAAGTCTCCAGGTGAAGGATGTAATAAATAACCCTTTTGCAGGCTGGTGCTCAAAGAGGCTATGGAGAGTGTCAAAGTCAACTCTTGTGACAGGCCAATAGCTCCCCTTTCACACTTAGTGACTAAACCAGGCATTTATTATGCTCAGTGTCCATCCTTGCTTTTTTCTATTGTTAGAAAGATAAATGCAATAAATAAAAATTATTCTGCTTTGCTGAAGTAAAATCTCCAGTGAGCCCATAACCCTGATTCTGGATCTTTTTAAGTTTATGTGGAGCAGTTGGTTGGGTTACAGCAGCTTCTTCCTCTTCGGATGGTTGTGATTCCATGACAACAAAGGAGAAGCTACTGCGCATACCTCAACATTTGTGGTCTTCACATACATCCTTACCTATTCCGCGAATAGGTTCCTTGTGATGAAACCAAAGGTTTATTGAGTTGCTATTCTCTACCTACATGCAGATAAAAGGGAGGGCATGGTTTATGCCTGGCTGGAAAAATGCAGAATTGGATCAAAAAGAGGAACTAGTATGGTGTTGCATGGGTGTGTTACTATGTTTATGGTCACCGAACAAGCTGGCATGAAGTTACAAGGTTTGTGTGCCACATTTTGCATTCCCCCAGCGCCTTTGCTTTTACTTGATCTTGTTTCTCAGTTAATTGTAAGCTGATGAAACAACCTTTACAGTACTAAACTACTGAATTAAATGAAAAGTATGCAAATTAATGATTATGGCCATGCCACTCCTTTAGTCTTGTCCCATGATGGTGAACCTTGGCACTCCAGATGTTCTTGGACTTCAATTCCCAGAAGCCCAAGGCCCCGTGAATCCACAAGAATGGGTTTGCTACGATTCATCCGGCCTGCGCCACCCTCATCGCTCCCGGAAGCAGAAGTAAAACGTGCCCGTACAGAGGAAGGGTTAACCTGGAAGAGTCTTAACTGTACGGGCACGTTTTACTTCCACTTCCGGGAACGACGAGGGCGGTGTGGGCTGGATGAATCGCAGCAAACCCATTTGTGTGGATTCACGGGGGCTTGGGCTTCTGGGAATTAAAGTCCAAGAACATATGGAGTGCCAAGGTTCGCCATCACAGGTCTAGTCAATTGAGAATGCAGTTCTTGGGCTGCTAGTAAATCTGAAACCTGACCTCCGACTCCTTTAAGATTGCCTATCCCTTCTATTAGACCCACTATTTTGGCAACATTTTGCAAAAAGGACTTTACCTAAAAACAGTAGCAGAACTGCATACTAAATATCGTAGTAGTCACTTTGACACAAGACCTTTTGTGTATCATTGTATTCATATCTTATAGATGCAGCATCAAGTGTACATATGAAATAGAAACTTGACAGTGGTACATCTTACTTTGGCCATGTAAATTATGACTTTTTATTAGTGCATGCCAAAAAAAAAGGTCACCACAATTTATGTTAAAAACATCTGTCTAGGAATGATAAGGAATAACCAAATTAGAAAGATCCAGAGAATAACATGTCTTCTTTTATTCCCTTTCTAGTCATAACCAGTGTTGACTGTGTTTTTTCAATTCATCACATACTTTCTGGCCTTTTGATATCATTCTGTTGTACTTTGTCAAGTGTAATTTATATTGTTGCATTTAAGACATTTGTTTGGCAACTTATAGCCAAGTTGTCATTCTTGAATCTGAGGTTGTTCAATGCTGCTTGATTTTCCATTCTTTTCTCATTCTCTCCTTTGGTAACCAAGGGATTCATTTTCTTTTCAACTATGTTTGGGAAAGGATGCTGAGCATCAGCCCATTGAAATGAGTCATCCTGCTCATGCAGCTTTGCAAATGCGGGGCTTGTCCGGAGAGACATTACCCATTGCAGAATCTCCATCTTGCTCCTTCTGATCGGTCTTCTCTGCATTCGCTGATGAATCTTGGTTTCCTTGTAGCCACTTGTAGCTTAGTCAACACTGTGTTTAAAGCTTTGAGGATTTTCCTGCAGCGATCTATAAATCCCTTTCTTGATCAGTATGCTGCCTTGCCATTCAGTACAATATCCCCCTGTTTTGGTTTGCTAGCCCCAGACTTATTATTTCATGCTTCTCTATATTAATGTTAATTTTCCATTCACCAGCTCAGGTATCCAAAAGGCTCAAATCCCTTGTTTCTTGTTATTTGCCCCTTGACCAATTTAATACCATCTTCACATTTTGATATGATTCTCCTTCAGTTCTATGTATAAATGTATTTACCCCATCAGAATTCTTATCTGACAACTCTCTAAAGGAACATTTCTGAGAAGGTGCACATGGTTTTATCTGGATTCCTGGATGTTGTATGACAAACTCTTCTCAGCAGATGAACAGAGAATTGATGTTTTATTTATTCCTGCAGAACAAGTTATCAAAGTCAAGGGGAAGAGCTGTAAACTTTATTGAATCATGGAGTTGGAGGGGGAGGAAAAGAGACCCCGCGCTGCCGCCGCCAGCCTTGAATGGAACACCTGCATTGGCGGCAGGCATAAAGGGGCCGGCGTGCTCTGCCCACCAGCCTCAGCATTCTCCTCCATGGAGTTGGAGGGGGAGGGGGAGGAGAAGAGACCCCGCGCTGCCGCCACCAGCCCCGAATGGAACACCTGCGCTGGCGGCAGGCATAAAGGGGCCGGCGTGCTCTGCCCGTCAGCCTCAGCGTCCTCCTCCATGGAGTTGGAGGAGGAGGAGAAGAGACCCTGTGCTGCCGCCACCAGCCCTGAACAGAACACCTGCACTGGCGGCAGGCATAAAGGGGATGGCATGCTCTTCCCACCAGCCTCAGCGTCCTCCTCCATGGAGTAGGAGGGGGAGGAGAAGAGACCCCGCGCTGCTGCCGCCAGCCCTGAATGGAACACCTACACTGGCGGCAGGCATAAAGGGACCGGCGTGCATTGCCCACCACCCTCAGCGTCCTCCTCCATGGAGTTGGAGGGGGAGGATAAGAGACCCTGCGCTGCCACCACCAGCCCTGAACAGAACACCTGCACAGGCGGCAGGCATAAAGGGGCCGGCCTGCTCTGCCCACCAGCCTCGGTGTCCTCCTTTGTGGATTTAGACTGGCGGGGGTTGGGGGTTGGGGGAGATGCCTGGCCGCCTAAGGCATTTACCATCAACTGGGTGGCCAGATGTGCCTTCAATGGCCCCGTTGCCTTTGCCGCCAGACCTGGCCTTGTCCTCCCACATGGGGGCGAGAGAAGGAGGCTTACCATTTTTGCTGCCGGAACCAAGGGGGAATTGTGGGTGGGGTAGGAAGAGAGGGAGCTGGTCCTGCCAGCCAGGAAGGAGGGGCAGCATTCCATCTAGGGGGGTTCCAGGGACCCATATAGGTGTTGTGACGGGCATGGGGCGGTATGGCGGGTACCGAGGGGCGGGCCGCACTTGGGGAACACAGGTCCGATGTTTAAGTGCGGTCCCTCATTCCAGCCCCACAGGTACATCTCTGGGCCCTGAGCAGCAGATCCAGAGTGACCCCGCCCTTAGGCTGCTGCTGGTGAATGCCAGATCGGTCTGTAATAAGGCCCCCCTGATTCAAGATTCTATCCAGGAGGGGCGGGCCAACCTGGCATGCATCACCGAAACCTGGCTGACACCTGAGGATGGAGTACCTCTTTCAGACATGTGTCCAGCCGGGTTTGGTATTTGGCACCAGACTAGAGGTGAGGGGAGGGGCGGTGGTGTCGCCATTGTTGCCAGGGAGTCATTGGGAGTTGCTAGGGTCACTGCTCCACAAGTGTCTGGTTGTGAGGCCCTGCTTCTACAGTTGGGCCCTAAGGGTCAGTTGGGGATCTTACTCCTGTACCTGCCCCCTTGCAGGGTAAGGGATGCCCTGCCTGAGCTCCTTGAGGCCACCTCAATGTTGGCGTTGGAGTTCCCGAGGTTTATGGTTCTGGGGGACTTCAATTTGCCATCATTGGGGATGGCTTCTGAGGTGGCAAGGGAGTTCATGGCTTCCATGGCAGCCATGGGCCTGACTCAGGTAGTTTGGGGTCTGACCAGGGGCAGTGGTCACATGCCAGACTTAGTTTTCTTGTCGGAGCAGTGGCAGAGTGATCTGAGATTACAGGATTTAGTCATCTCACCTGTGCCATGGTCAGATCACTATCTGGTGACTCTTGACTTTCTGGGGGCGACGCTTCATCGTAGGGAGGCAGGGCCTATTAAAATGGTCCGCCCTCAGCGACTAATGGATCCAGATGGATTCCAGAGGGAACTGGGGGATGTTCCTCTGGATCGGCTACACGATTCACCCGAGGCACTTGTCGACCTGTGGAACAGGACAGCAACAGCAGCCTTGGATGAAATCGCGCCATTGTGGCCTCTCCGTGCCCTTGGGGTTAGGTCATCCCCGTGGTTCACGGATGAACTGCGGGAACTCAAATGGGCAAAGAGACGCCTAGAGTGCCGCTGGGTGAAGACTCAGATTGACTCCGATTGGAAACTAGCTAGAGCTGCTATCAGGGCCTACCTAGTGGCGATGGGGGTGGTGAGGCAGCAATATTTCACCACCCTTATTGCCTCCGCTGATAATCGCCCAGTCGCCCTGTTCCGGGTAACCAGGTCCCTCCTTGGTAGGGGGAGATCGGTGCCCGGTTGGCAGGGTTCGGCTGAGGACTTTGCTGACCATCTGGTGGAGAAAATCGATCGGATTCATTCAGGGCTGAATCCCGGCGTGGATGGGGAGGGTTGGGGGGGGCACCGGAGCACAGTCTTGCTGTACGATCCTGGATCGGTTTGATTCTGTTGTTCCTGATGAAGTGGACAGGCTCCTTGCAGCTGTGCATGCCACTACATGTCATTTGGACCCCTGTTGTGTTTGGAATATTGTGCCTTTAAGTAATGTAACACTCGAATGAGTGGATATAAAAATCACCAGCTGTAACACTGTAACCTTCTGTATTAGGACGTGAGCTAGTGACCACTAGGGGCAATAGCGAGCGCCTAGCTCACATGGTTCCAATTCCCCAAATACCTACAGCGCGGGAAGATTCCCGCCACTACCTCACCTGGACAAGAAGGGCGTGACGGGGAGTGACATCACACAGACAGTAGCCAATGGGCTATCGAGGAGCCACATTCAAATGTATAGCCACAGTATATATTGAGTTGTTCATCCGCCATTACCACATGTTCCCCCTGACCATCATGCAATAAAGATGTGTTAAGCCAAGCTTTCGGCTGTTTCTATTGTCTTGGTTCTCAAACACTAAATTGGCGACAAAGGTGGGATTAATGGATCCCCACGGAATCAAGACAACTCAGGCCGGTTTCAACATCAACAAACCGGAAGAATGGGAACTGTTCGAGATGGACTTCCAAAGCGCACTGATGGTGTCCGACATCTCAGACGAGGGGAAGAAGAGGGCCATCCTCATCAGGATGCTCGGGTTCCCTGCCATGAAGGTATTGGTGGACCTGGTATCTCCGAAGAAGGTGAACGAAGTGCCGGTCAAGCAGCTCCTGAAAGCAATGCGGGACCATTTCCAGCCCTCGGTCTCAATGTTTTCGGCTCGGGATGCATTCTGGAAGAGAGTCCAGGCACCGGGTGAGTCCGTGGCTGCCTTTGCAGTGGCCCTCCGTTTGGCCGCCGGCCCATGCAAGTGGGAGAACCTGGAAATCGCCCTCAGGGACCGCATGTTGTGCGGCCTGTGGGACGAGGAGGTCCAGCGAAAGCTGATGAACAAGGAGCCACCCCCAACGTTGCAAGAGGTCGTGAAGGAGGTGCAGGCGGCGGAAGCCACGAGGGCCGGGGTTAAGGGGTTCAGATCAAGGCCCCCACAACCCGACAAGGCAGCGGGCTCAGTGCAAGCGGCCAGGCGGGCACCACACTCCTCCACTGAGAGCAGCGAGGACGAGGACATCCGGAAGATGCGGAAGGATGGCCAGCGTTGCGATGGCTGCGGGGCGTCCCATGACCGCAGCAAGTGCCCGTTCAGGAAGGCCGAGTGCCACAACTGTGGGTGCCGAGGCCACATAGCCAAGGTTTGCAGACGGCGGTGCAGAGACCGGAAAGGCTCAACAGACCACTCACCAAAGAACCAGGAAGGCGTCCGGCCCTCGAGGAAGCAGGACGGCGTGGGCCGCATCTCCGATGACAGCAACGACGACACGGCGGTCCACAGTGTGTCCTTAGGACACCCACATTATTTTGTAGAGGTACTGGTGCAAGGGGTCCCCGTTAAGATGGAGATAGACTCGGGTTCCTCATATTCCATCATTTCCCAGAGGGAGTTTTTGGGAATTTCCCCCAACGTGCGGCCCAAGCTCAAAGCACTGAGGTCTACGCTGCGGGACGTGCAGGGAAATAGCATTCCGGTGTTGGGGGTTGGAAAATTCAAGGTCCAATACAAGCAACACGCCGCGGAACTTCCCCTGGTTGTTCTCAAAGGGGGGAGCTGTTGCCTCCTCGGGACACAATGGTTTAAGCCCCTGGGTTTGTTCATTGGGGGGGTGCATGCCGTTGGGACTGATCCAATACAGGAGGTGTGTAACGCGCATCCCGAAGTGTTCAAGAAGGGACTCGGAAAATTCAAGGGGCCCCCAGTTGCGTTTGACCTGGACCCGGAGGTCCGCCCAATAATACTCAAACCGCGAAGGGTGCCTTTTGCACTTAAGGACAAAATAGAGGCGGAACTGGACAAATTGGTGGGCCAGGGGATCCTTGTTCCTGTTGATTCTGCGGAGTGGGAAACTCCGATTGTAACAGCGCTTAAGGCCAACGGGGAGGTTCGAATATGCACTGATTACAAATGTACCATTAATAAGGCGATACGCCCAAATGTGTATCCGGTGCCGGTAGTCAGCCACCTGTTGGCCAGGTTACATGGGGGAAAGTGTTTTGCAAAGCTTGACCTGGCGCAGGCTTATCAGCAGCTCTCGGTAACCCCAGCTGCAGCTGCTGCGCAGACGATAGTCACTCATAAGGGGGCGTTTCAGGTGACGCGCCTACAGTTTGGCGTGAACTCGGCGCCAGGCATCTTCCAATCACTAGTGGAACGTCTCTTGAAGGGTCTGGAGGGGGTCTTGCCATATTTTGATGACATATTGATAACAGGGGGGAGTGAGTCAGAATTGGCTGAGAGGCTAGACAAAGTACTGACGGTATTTGAAAAGGCGGGGTTGAGGTTGCGGAAAGACAAATGCGTCTTCTTCGCAAAAGAGGTTGAGTTCCTGGGTTTCCGGGTAACCCCTGTAGGCATTAAACCCTCCGAATCAAAGGTGGCCGCCGTTCAAAATGCTCCTCGCCCCACCTCCAAGCCCGAATTGCAGTCGTTCCTGGGGCTCTTAAACTTCTACCATTCCTTCCTGCCTAGGAAGGCGTCGGTAGCGGAGCCGCTTCATAAGTTGCTAAAAAAGGACGAGGCGTGGCGATGGGGCGAGAGTCAGGAGAGGGCATTCAATGAGCTGAAACAACTCTTATCCTCAGACGCCATATTAACCCATTTTGACCCCAAGAAACCAGTGGTTCTGGTATGTGATGCATCTCCAGTGGGGGTGGGGGCGGTCCTGTGCCACGTGTTGGAAAGCGGGCGGGAAGCCCCGGTGGCATTCTACTCCAGGTCCCTGTCTAAGGCGGAGCGTAACTACGCACAGACAGACAGGGAGGCATTAGCGATAATTGCTGGGACGAAGAAGTTTCATGACTTCCTCGATGGCTGCCCCTTTACCATCGTAACTGACCACAAGCCCCTGCTAGGCATTTTCACCGCAGACAAGCCCACTCCTCAGATTCTGTCCCCTAGGATGCTCAGGTGGGCCATTTTTTTAAACGCGTACCAGAACACGCTGGTGTATCGCCCTGGAAAGGACATAAGCCACGTGGACGCCCTGTCGAGGTCACCCCTCCCCCACATGGGCAGCCACGTGTGCGAGGTGGAACAAGACAACCAAGTGCTCATGATAGAGGTCCTGGATTCATCCCCCATAGTGCCCGCAGAGATCGCCAAGGCGACGGGCAGGGACAAGACGTTGGCCCTGGTTAGTTCATGGGTGCAGAAAGGGTGGCCAACGTCCTCCCCGGCGGCGGAATTTGCTCCATTTTTTAGGGAAAAGTTAGAACTGTCCATGGAGAGGGGTTGCCTCCTGTGGGGCCAGCGGTTAGTCATCCCTGAGTCCCTGAGAGCAAGTGTGCTCAAGCTGCTGCACGTCAGCCACCCAGGGATTGTCCGCTCCAAGGCACTGGCCAGGAGCTACTTCTGGTGGCCCCAGTTGGACGCTGATATCGAGCACATGGTGGGCACTTGCGAGAGTTGCCAAAGCTCCCGGCCCGAAGAGGCCCGACTTCCGCACAGGGAATGGGATGCGGCAAAGGGGCCGTGGTCCCGTGTGCACATTGATTTCGCGGGCCCTTTCAGAGGATCGCTTTTTCTCCTTATAGTGGATGCTTATTCCAAGTGGTTAGAGGTTATCCCAGTTGCGAACACCTCCTCAGCCGCAACCATTAAACAATTGCGCAAGGTGTTCAGTTCGTTCGGTATACCCGATACTCTTGTTAGCGATAGTGCTAGTTGCTTCACGTCCGCCGAATTCAGGGCGTTCATTGACATCAACGTCACCCGGCACATCACCTCCGCGCCTTTCCACCCGGCGACGAATGGCCAGGTAGAACGCCTCGTGCGTACCACCAAAGACACGCTGAGGCGCATGAGCCCCGGGGACTTGAACCTGCAGTTGTGCCAGTTTTTGCTGGGGTATAGGGTAACCCCCCTAGCTTCAGGATACTCGCCCGCAGAGCTCCTAATGCGCAGAAAACTGACTACGGTACTGACCAGGCTAGACCCTACGAGGGTGGAAGACACTGGGAGGAACATCGGGTTAGCGGGCACGAAGAGTTTCAAAATAGGCGCCCCGGTCCATTGCAGAAACTACGCTAGTGCAGGGCCAGCCTGGGTTCCGGGAGTAGTCATTGGGCAAACGGGTCCCGTGTCGTACTGTGTAGAGACCAGCACAGATCTACTTTGGAGGCGGCATGCGGACCAACTCCGACGCCAGGTCTCCGGCAACCAGAGCGCGGACAGCGCAGAACAGGATTCAGCGTTAGGGTTCTCCTCCACCCGTTCAGCCCAAGGGGGAGGAGAGGGGGGCCAGTGGTCCCCACCAAGGGGGGAAGGGAATAAGTTTGTCCCCATAGATACCCTGCAGGATACCCCCACAGATACCCCAGAAGATGATTTTCAGTTTGAGTTACAAAACCGGGGGGGGGGGGGTTCGGAATGGTCCCCCACCCATCCAGGTGAGAAGTGTTTTTTTTTCCTTAGCCCCCAATGCCCCCGGTTTTCCCACAATGGAGTTTACCCCTACCCCGAAAACCGCGGAACCTCGGCGAGTCACTAACGAGTCTCCCTCTCCCATTGCAGGACAAGAGACCAGGGAACACAGAAGTGATAGCGCCCCCGGGACAAGCCAGCCAGCCTTGTGCCCAAACCGCGCTTGCAATAAACCATATTGGATGAGAGACTTCGTCTTATCCTAGGGGGGAGAGATGTTGTGTTTGGAATATTGTGCCTTTAAGTAATGTAACACTCGAATGAGTGGATATAACATAATAACATAAGAACAGCCTTGCTGGAACAGGCCACAGCCCATCCAGTCCAGCATTCTGTCTCACACAGTGGCTCACCATTTCCTTCAGGGTATTCCCAAGGAGATGCCTTCACCTGCTTAGGATTCCCTGGAAATGGCATTGGGAGATATCCTGCCTATCTCTCCAACCCAGAGGTTGCCCTTAAGTATCCATAATTATAGCCATTGATACCCTTGTCCTCCATGAACTTGTCTAATCCTTTCTTAAAGCTGTCAAGACTGACAGCTGTCACCACTTCTTCTGGCAGGGAGTTCCATAGACCAGTAATCCTCTGGGTGAAAAAGTACTTTCTCTTATTTGTTTGAGAACTAGTACCCAAAATTTTCATCGAGTGTCCCCTAGTTCTAGTGTTGCACGATAGGGAAAACAGTTTTTCCTTATCTACTTTGTCCACACCGTGCATGATTTTATAAACTTCAATCAGGTCACCTCTTAGACGCCGTCGTTCAAGAGTGAAAAGGCCCAACCGTTGCAGCCTCAGATGGTAAGGATGGTGTTCCAGTTCCCTAATCATTCTGGTTGCCCTCCTCTGCACTTTCTTCAACTCCATAATATCCTTCTGGAGGTATGGCGACCAGAACTGTACACAGTATTCCAGATGGGGCCTCACCATAGATTTATAAAGAGGCAAACAATCACCAGCTGTAACACTGTAACCTTCTGTATTAGGACGCGAGCTAGTGACCACTAGGGGCAATAGCGAGCGCCTAGCTCACATGGTTCCAATTCCCCAAATACCTACAGCGCGGGAAGATTCCCACCACTACCTCACCTGGACAAGAAGGGTGTGACGGGGAGTGATGTCATGCAGACAGTAGCCAATGGGCTATCGAGGAGCCACATTCAAATGTATAGCCACAGTATATATTGAGCTGTTCATCCGCCATTACCACATGTTCCCCCTGACCATCATGCAATAAAGATGTGTTAAGCCAAGCTTTCGGCTGTTTCTATTGTCTTGGTTCTCAAACACTAAAACCCCTGTCCCACCTGGTTGGTGAAAGCCTCCAAGGTAGTGACAGGTGGCTGGGTCGGGGCGATAATAAATGCATCATTACGGGAGGGGGTATTTCCTGCACCACTAAAACATGCTTTGGTGCGCCCCCTCCTGAAGAAAATATCCCTTGACCCAGCTGTCCTTAACAACTACAGGCCGGTTTCCAACCTGCCCTTTCTGGGTAAGGTTTTTGAGAAGGCGATGGCACGCCAGCTGCAGAATGTCCTGGAGGAAGCGGATTATCTAGACCCCTTTCAATCAGGATTCAGGCCGGGTATGGTACGGAGATGGCATTGGTTGCACTGATGGATGATCTCTGGCGGGAGCGGGATGGGGGTTATCCACCCGTCCTTGCTCTTCTTGACCTGGTCGCCATACCTCCAGAAGGATATTATGGAGCTGGAAAAAGTGCAGAGGAGGGCAACCAGAATGATTAGGGGACTTGAACACCTTCCTTACCATCTGAGGCTGCAACGGTTGGGCCTCTTCACTCTTGAACGACGACGTCTAAGAGGTGACCTGATTGAAGTTTATAAAATCATGCACGGTGTGGACAAAGTAGATAAGGAAAAACTGTTTTCCCTATCGCATAACACTAGAACTAGGGGACACTCCATGAAACTTTTGGGTACTAGTTCTCAAACAAATAAGAGAAAGTACTTTTTCACCCAGAGGATTACTGGTCTATGGAACTCCCTGCCAGAAGAAGTGGTGACAGCTGTCAGTCTTGACAGCTTTAAGAAAGGATTAGACAAGTTCATGGAGGACAAGAGTATCAATGGCTATAATTATGGATACTTAAGGACAACCTGCGAGTTGGAGAGATAGGCAGGATATCTCTCAATATCATTTCCACGGAATCCTAAGCAGGTGAAGGCATCTGCTTGGGAATACCCTGAAGGAAATGGTGAGCCACTGTGTGAGACAGAATGCTGGACTGGATGGGCTGTGGCCTGTTCCAGCAAGGCTGTTCTTATGTTCTTATGTTCTTATGACCTCTCAGCGGCCTTCGATACCATCGACCATGGTATCCTTCTGGAACGGCTCAAAGGACTGGGGATCCAGGGCACCGTGTTGTCCTGGTTTTCCTCTTTTCTGGAGGGCCGAACCCAGTCGGTGTGGTTAGAGAGTGAGAGGTCCAGCCCTAGGCTCCTCAAGTATGGGGTGCCTCAGGGCTCGGTGCTCTCTCCTCTCCTATTTAACATCTACATGAAGCCACTGGGTAAGATCATTCGTTCCCACGGGGTGCGGTACCATCAGTATGCGGATGACACCCAGTTGTACATCTCGTCCCGTGGGGACCCCAGTGATGCTGTTGAAATCCTATCCGGATGCCTGGAGGCCATTGGGGTCTGGATGGGGGCCAATGGGCTTCGGCTGAATCCCAGCAAGACAGAGTGGCTGTGGATAAGGGGCCCCGTGTTATCCAGGGAGCTACCATCTTTGGTACTGGATGGGGCTTTTTTGCCCCAGACAGACCCAGTGCGCAACTTGGGGGTCCTTCTGGACTCGTGGCTGCTGCTAGAAGAACAGGTAGTGGCTGTGGCCAGGAGGGCTTTTGCCCAACTTCGGGTGATTCACCAGTTGCGCACGCTCCTGGACCGGGGCTCCTTGCTTATGGTCACCAATGCTCTGGTCACTTCCCGACTAGATTATTGTAATGCGCTCTACATGGGGCTGCCCTTGATGACCATTTGGAGGCTGCAGCTGGTCCAGAATGCCCGGGTGGTGATGGGATGCGGACGATATGCCCACGCCTTTAAAACCCTATATGGCAGTGGGCCAGGATACCTTAGAAACCGCATCGTCCCAAGAGTGTCTGCCCGTCCAACCAGAGCGGACCAGAGAGGCTCTCTAATAGTGCCATCAGCTAGGGTTGCACATCTATCCAGCACCCGAAGGAGGGCCTTCTCCGTGTCTGCACCAACCCTCTGGAACCTCCTGCCAACAGATCTAAGACTTCAAAGAGAATTGCTGCCCTTCAGGAAAGGTTTGAAGACCTGGCTGGCAGGGCAGGTGTGGGGCCCTAATGGGAACACAGTCCCCGCCTGCTGTCATATGTAAACAATTAAGAACTCTCTTTTCTTCTTTTTATAGTGGGATGGGTGGGTAGGATATGGGTCTTTTAAAGTGGGTGGGATATGGGTCTTTTAAAGTGTTTTTATGTGTTTTTAGAACTTGTTGTAATGCCGCCCTGAGTCGGGTTCTGCCTGAGTGGGCGGCATATATAAATATGACTATTAAATTAAATTAAATTAAATTTAATTTAATTAAATTAAATTAAATACTGGTATATTTGTGGCACATATTGATGAACAAGACATTGATATGGTGAAATCCACATGGGATGATTTTCATTACCACTTGTAGCCATTTTTACAATAGATAGTGCTACCCAGTGTGATGTAGTGGAAAGAGTGAAAAACTAGGATTCAAATTCTCACTCAGCCATGAAAACTCACTGGGGGCAACCACTCCTTAAATATCTCACTTACACTGAAAGCCCTATTAGGGTCACTATATTATTATTGTGTCCAAAGAAGGTATAATTCCAATTCTATATGCACACCCCATACATACAGTACTTTGCAAAAGTTTTAGGCCACCACCAGCTGGTTTGGGGAAAATTCAATGAGTGATTTGGAGAACCATAACTCAGACACCCTAACTCATTGTTTTCCATCCTTTGGCCTTTGGACTTCAATTCCCGGAAGCCTAAGTCAATTCCTGTTGAGTCCGAGTATTAATTGCAATGCGACAACAGTTCAGGGGTTAACCAACAAGTCATTTATTATAGCTCAGTTTGGACTGGGGAAACAGGGGCGAGGTAGCAACTTATATATAGACAGAATGGCAGTTACAGCCCGGGCTTTTTCTAATCCGGGAAACCTATGTTAAACCAATCAGATTACATTGAATACATATGAACGTGGCACCTTACAGAAAGGGTACACTTTTACAGCAAAGACTTAATGGCGATTGCAAAGCAATAAACGTTTGTGCACAACATTCCTCCCCCCTAGTGGGGAACCCACTCTCCACACCTTTGAGGTGTACCACAGGTTCATCTAGGGCGCCCAACATTAGGACTTAGGACAAGGGGTACGGGAGAACCAGGGTCTAAGGAAGTGCCGGTGGACTGGTTGACCTCGGCAAGCTAGGAGTTTTGGAAAAAATCTAACAATAAATAAATAAATATGCAGGTGGGGGGTGGCTTCTGTTGGGTGGTTGGTATAGAGGAGTATGCCTTCCCCCATGGTTCCTCAGTACCTGCACCCCTATTTAGGGGTGGGTTCTTAACTCTGTTTTTATCTGTTTTATCCATGTTGTGAACCGCCCTGAGTCGGCCGTGGTCAAGTGGGCGGTATAGAAATCTAACAATCAATCAATCAATCAATCAATCAATCAATCAATCAATCAATAAAAGGCTTACACAAAGCAGGGATTGTGTGGGATTCAATAGTAGCAGGAAATTGGGACAATAGCTGAGGTGTAGACCTAGGACTCTGACCTGCCAGCGATTCTGCCAACTCCAAAGGAGCTCTTGGCAAGAGGGGCAGCCTGGCATTCAACAAGAAATCAGTTGAGGGTTGCACTATGGTGTTACCCCATAACTGTGCCAAAACTGTACCCATAAAGTGAGGGACATTCTCTACCACAGACTCGGCGGTGTTTGATTCCAGAGGGCTACTGGGGGAGTGCTGAGTGCTAGTGAGTGGCTCAGAGGTATGAAGAACATGAGACCGGGGCTGGCTGAATAGATCCGGATCTGGATCGCAATCGGGGAGGTCTGACTCCCCCAGGGAAAAATCACCTTGAGGCGACTCAATTTCAGCTGAGTCTGAAGGGATGTTTTGCCCCTCCATGCAGGGACGCATCTGATCCGCATGTCTCCTCCAAATTAACCTATTGTCCATGAGTACTTTATACGATACTGGTTCTGTCTGCTCAAGGACCTCTCCCCCCAACCATAGGGGCCCTGGTGCATAGTTTCGGCAGTAAACGGCTTGTCCCATCTGGAAACTCTTGGTGGTGCAAATATCTATGTTTAGACTCCTATCCTCCCTGCGATGAGGATCCAAATGGTCTAAGGCCATGGACAGCCGCCTCTTCATTAAGAGGTTGGGAAAACCCCGAGGCCAAAGGCGTAACCCTGTGAGCCAGCAAATATTGGCATAATTGCAATTCAAGGTCACCTGAACCCATACGTCGTAGGTCTTCCATGACAGATCTGATCTGCCTCTCTACTTGCCCATTTGTGGCAGGATGAAATGGGACACCGGTAATGTGCCAAACCCCATTTCATTTGAGAAAACCTTGAAATTGAAAGTCGAGGCATTGTCAGACACCACTACGTCTGGCAACACAAAAGTACAAAAGACCCTCCTAAGCTTACAGATAGTGGTGGTAGAAGATGTGCTTGGAACAGGTAGAACCTCCAACCACTTAGTGTACGTGTCCACAATGAGCAGAAATGTAGCCCCCCGGAAAGGGCAAGTGAAATCGATATGGACTCATGACCAGGGACCATGTGCAGTGTCCCATTCCCTGGTGGGCTGATGGTGCTCCTCCAGCCGGGAGGATTGGTACTCTCAACAGCATCCTACCCAAGCCTTGATATCAAGGTTGAGCCTTGGCCACCAAAAATAACTCCTGGCAGCGCCTCAGAGCGGACAATGCCAAGGTGACTCACATGAAGCATGCACAAAACTTTGTTCCGCAACACCATCTGGACCACCACCTGGTCCTCCCACACCAAGCATCCCCTCTCAACTGACATTTCGTTCCATTTTGAGTAATAAACCTGGAATTCCTCAGAGTCTGGCGGTGCTGGCCACCCTTTCTGAACATACGACATAACCTTAATAAGCGGGGGGGCGTGGCTAAGATGCTGGGCGAGTTGCACAGACTTTTGATCGGCTCGCGCCAGTAATGTGAATTAAAGTGGTTATTTACAAAGTGGCAAGGTAAAATTATCAGAAAAATGAAGTGCATGAGGCTCCGAAATTGAAGATTATTTTCTGGCACCTTCAGGAGACCGGAGGTCGGAGTCCAAGGATCAGGTGGGGGGAGAGGTGCGGCGTAAGCTGTACCACTTGATCTGCATTGTGGTTCGGACGGGATTGATGCTGTGGAAGATATGATGAGAAAGCAGAATATTGTGATCCGTCAGGTGATTGAAAGGACGCCAGACCAGCTAAGAGAAAGAGTGGTTCAGTGGCTAAATAATTTGAGTATGGGAAAGGAATTTGTACAGGAGGACATTGTAAGTTCATATAGGGTGGGTCCAAGAAGAGGGAAGGCGTCTCAAAGAAATGTTCTGGTAAAATTTGCAAATTGGGGAGATAAACTTAGAGTAATGGCTTTTTTGAAACAAGCAGGTTCTGGCGCCCTAAAAATCGATGGTTCCGATGTGGAAGTATATAATGATATTTCAATGAAGGAAAGAATTTGGAGATATAAGATGAGACCGGTAACTAAAATGTTGATGAGTAAAGGTGTAAGGTACAATTGGAGATTCCCACAGCAATTGCGTTTCTTCTATGAGAAAAGAATGCAGGTTATTGATGAGGGGATTGACCCATTGGAATATCTGAGTCTGCTGGAGCTTATTAAAGCGGGTTCGGAAGAGTGGTTAACTCTCAGGAAAGATTTGTTGGAATCGGGGGCTATAAGAAGGGAGTATGAGGGGGCGGATGCTGGTGGTGCTACAGATGGAACCCCGCAGGGAAGAGAAGAAGAGGAGTTGTCATTGATTATGGTGGAGGAGGAGGCAAGTAAGGAGCATTGAGCAATGGATTAGGATTTTTTAAAAAAATAATATCACTGGAGGGGCGTGGCTAAGATGGCCGACGAGTAACATCTTGATCTGGGCGCTCGCGCTTACCAAAGTGGTAATTAATGTGAACGAGTAAAGTGGGGAAATTTTAAAGTGGAATTTTTTGTCGATAAGACTCCTGCCTGCCTTTTTGGAAAGTTTTGAAGTCGGGCGGTCGAAGTTTGGGAGGTTTTCTCGGTAGGTGAGGCTTGCGACGGAAGCCGCAACTTTCCCTGCCGAGGAGCAGAGAACGGGACCAGCGAGACGGTGGAGATTCGAGGCAGCAGTAAAATCGGCAAGAAAACAATTTTACGTAAGTTCATGAAAGTCTACTTGGAAAAGTTAAAGCTAACTGGGGATTTTGCTTAGAAGAGCTTGGACTTGGAAGTGGGAGTGGAAATGGATAAAATCGGGCTGTTGACCCGTTAATGGCGGCGGCCCTGGAAATCGAAAGTGACTGTGTTTTGGTTTATGGTCTCCCTGCGTTCCAGGAGAACCGCGGCGTGTTTTGGCGACAGTAAAGCGGTTAAAGAAGTTTTTGTCTGGGCTCTAGTTTTTGAGGGTTTCAGTGCGTTTCGAGCCTGAGAAGTGAGGGGAAAGTCTGCCGACACACAGAGAAAGAAGGGGGGTTTCCTCCTGAAGTTAACGTACCCGCTGGGAAAAGGGCGCTTTGATTCGTTCGCCTTAAGAGAAGGATTAACTTGCTTTTTATTCCCTCACCGTGTGGATTATAAATAACATTTTTTTTCCTTTGGATATATTGCTCCTCCTGTTTTTTTTCACTTTGCTTGGATTTTGGGCTTTTTTTCTTCTCACCCCCCTCCCTTGTGGCTTTGACTCAAATGAAAAAATCTGGGTGAATGTTTCCTTGGAGCTTTTACTTTTGTGGTTTGGAGGGTGAATATTTGGACTGCCTGCTTTGGGGAAATGGGTTGGATGTGGATTATTCTTTTTTTCTTTTTGTTTGGAGTACACTCCGGTTCCTGTTTTTTCTGTGGATTACAGTAATTAATTTTTCGCTGGATTTCGCTGGATTTCTTCCTCCCTAAAAGCTTCGTCTGACTTGCCTGGATAGGTGGCACTAGTGGTTGCAGTGATACAAGCTTGTTTGGATTGACTACGATTTTGCAACGTTCTGCAACGCTGGACTCTTTGATTGGGTGTCATCATGGATAAAGGTACAAGAGGGAAAGCAAAAGAGGAAGAACCAGTTGTGAAGTCTAAGAGGAAAGAAAAAGCACCAATGGAAGAGGTCCCTCAGTCTTCATCACCGCCACCTGAGCCTTATGATCAAACCCAAATTATGGTGGAAATTGGAAAATTG
Organism: Bradypodion ventrale; assembly: GCA_035047345.1. NCBI lineage: Eukaryota > Metazoa > Chordata > Lepidosauria > Squamata > Chamaeleonidae > Bradypodion > Bradypodion ventrale. The sequence goes on from JAWDJE010000007.1 coordinate 1,090,794, forward strand.
TTCCAGAAATTGGAGAAGAATGAGGAATCAAGGGTGAAAGACAGAAATGAAATGATGAAAAAACAAGATAAGGTGGTATCATCTGTTGCAGATTTCTCAAAAAAAGTGGACTTAAGTTTGCAAAAAATAGAAGGAAATGTGAAATTGGTTCAAAGTGAGGTAAATGTTATAAAAAAGGAAATAAAAGGGACTCAGGAGACGGTGCGGGAGAATAAGCTGAAATTGGAAGAACATGAGAAAAGGATTGATGCTCTGGAAGATATCATGAGAAAGCAGAACATTGTGATCCGTCAGGTGGTTGAACGGACACCGGACCAGCTAAGAGAAAGAGTGGTTCAGTGGTTAAATGGTTTGAATATGGGAAAGGAATTTGTACAGGAAGATATTGTAAGTGCATTCAGGGTGGGCCCAAGAAGAGGGAAAGTGGTTCAAAGAAATGTTTTGGTAAAATTTGCAAACTGGGGTGATAAGCTTAGAGTAATGGCTTTTTTGAAACAAGCTGGGCCTGATGCCCTGAAATTTGATGGTTCTGATGTAGAAGTATATAATGATATCTCATTGAAAGAAAGAACGTGGAGATATAAGATGAGACCTGTAACCAAATTGTTGATGAGTAAAAATATAAGGTATAACTGGAGATTTCCACAGCAATTGCGCTTTTTTTATGAGAAAAGAATGCAAGTAATTGATGAAGGGACTGATCCATTGGAGTATTTGAGTTTGTTGGAGTTGGTAAAAACAGATTCAGAAGAGTGGATAAATTTTAAGAAAGAACTGTTGGAATCGGGTGCTCTAGGGAGGGAGTATGAGAGGGCAGAGGCTGGTGGTGCCACAGGTGGAACACCGCAGGGAAAGGAAGAGGAGGAGCTGTCGTTGATCATGGTGGAGGAGGAGGCAAGTAAGGAGTAATGAGAAATATAGCAATAAAAATATATTATTTAAGCAATATAGAAGGGTGAGTAGTGTGTAGCACTGGTTGGTAGGCACATCTTGCATGTCCCCCTTCTCCCCTCTTTGGTTGTCGAAGGCGTCCTTTTTGTTGAAGAAAGTGGGGAGAGCGATAGTGTGTGTTTTATGTAGATCTGTGTGTTTTTGGGGGAAGGGGTTGGTGATGGCATGCCCAATGGAGAGTTTAGATGTTAGAAAGGAAATAGATTATGGGAAATATTAAAATATTAACCTGGAATGTGAAAGGTACAGGCTCTGTTCTTAAGAGGCGGAGGTTGGAATTGGCATTGAAGAAAGATAGACCCGATATAGTGTTCTTACAGGAAATGCACCAGAAGTCAAAAGACACGAACAAACTCTTTTTGGGATGGATTCAACACTATGAGATGGCGTTTGGTACTTCAAAAGCGAGAGGAGTGGCAATTATGATTTCTAAAAAATTAGGATTTGAAATTACAAAAAGTGTTGCTGATCAAGAGGGTAGATATTTGATTGTAAGAGGAAAAATAGAAGATGAGGAAATTATGTTGGTAAATATATATGTTCCAAACGATCATCAAGCGAATTTCTTAGAAAAGGTTCGTAAAGTAGTGGAGCTAGAAAATGTCACAAAAACTATTGCGGCTGGAGATTTTAATTTGATAAGGTCAGATTTAGACTGTACGAATGTGGAATTGGCTTGAAAGGGAAGGTTTTAGATAAATGGATGGTTGCGTTGGGTTTGAAGGACTCTTGGAGAGATATCAAGGGCTCGGAAAGGGCATATTCTTTTTTTTCACACGTCCATGGGACCTACTCGAGAATAGATTACATTTTTCTTACAGAAAATTTGATTAAAAATATTGAGGGAATGGAAATTGGGATCTTTAAGGAATCAGACCATGCCAAAGTACTTTTGGAACTGAAACTACAAAAAGATATTAGAAGAGGAAGAAGTTGGAGGTATGATCCTAACCTATTTAAAGACCAAAAATTTAAAGAGCAAATCATGGAAAGGTGGAAAGAAAGTTGGCAGTGGAACGACAATAATGACGTTAATTTTAACGTTGTTTGGGATACCATGAAGTCGGTTTTCAGAGGGGAAAGTATAAAGTTGGCGAGTATTAAATAGAAAAGATATAAGGTAGATCAGATAGAAAAAGAAAAAGAAATAAAGCAGTTACAGGATGACCATTCAAAAAGTAAAGATAAAAAAACTTTTGCTAAATTGCAAAGACTTAAGGCAGAGTTAATGGGTAAGGATATTGACAAAGTTAAAAGAGATTTGATTTATTTAAATAGAGAATATTTTGAATTTAGTAATAAAAATTCAAGATTACTAGCAAGAGCAGCTAAGGCTAAAAGGGGAAAAGAGAAATCGGGGTGTTGGTTAATAAACAAGGGTTAAGGTGTAATAAGAATAAGGATAAATGTAAAATTGTGAAGGAATTTTATCAAGCATTATATGCAAAAAAGGAGGCTTAAAGGGATCTTGGAAAGACAGTTAGGGAATGGAATAAAACAGGAACATCGAGAAAAATGGAGGAAAGGGTTACTGATAAAGAGGTAAAGGAGGTAATTAGTGGGTTGAAGATGGGGAAAGCCCCGGGTGACGATGGATTATCGACAGAATTTTATAAAGAATTTAAAGATGTTGTGGTCCCAAAGTTAGTGAAGCTATACAATTATATTTTAGATGGAGGACAAATCCCGACTTCATGGTATAGTACCATAACCGTTCTGCTGCCAAAACCGGGAAAGAATATGGAAAAGGTGGAATCATACAGACCAATTTCTCTTATAAATCAGGATGCCAAGATCTTCACAGCAATATTGGCTAACCGTTTAAACAGTTTTATGGGGGAATATATAAATGTTGATCAAGTTGGTTTTTTAAAAGGTAGGCACATGGCTGACTTGACTAGAAGAGTATTAGATTTAATTGACAATGTTAATCAAACGAAGGAAAAGGTGGGTTTTTTATCATTAGACATTTTTAAGGCATTTGATTCACTACAATGGTCTTCAATTAAGGAAATAGTTAGAAATTATGGATTTGGGGATAGATTTAGAAGGGTAATTTATCTATTATACCAAAAAGGGAGTGCTAGGATCAGAGTAAACGAGGAGGTTACAGATGAGGTAAAGCTTGAGGCAGGTACCAGGCAGGGCTGTCCACTATCTCCTATCCTGTTTATTATGGCAATGGAAATATTAGCTAAAAGTATAAGGGATGATCCAAACATAGAAGGGATATTGGGTAATAAAGTGAGTATGTATGCAGACGATACGTTGTTAATGGTGAAACATCCAGAGGTGGTAATGGATAGGATTAAAGACCAACTACAGGAATTTGAGGCTATAACTGGATTGACGATAAATTGGGATAAATCAGAATTGATGCTGTGTAATATGGGGGTAAAGGAGATGGGAAAGATAGTGGGGACATTTAATATACAAATTAAAGAAAAGTTGAAATATTTGGGGATAATTATTTCAAACAAATTGGAAGAACTTAAAAGATTGAATTATGACAGTTTGAAAGTAGAATTTAAGAACAAATTACAAGAGTTTCAAAAGTTGAAATTGTCATGGTTTGGGAGGATTGCAATTTGCAAAAATGATATTGCTGCCAAAGATTATTTTTTTATTCGACGCGCTTGCGATCCATTTGAAGGAGAAGGAAATCAATGAGTTTCAAAAGATGCTCAATAATTTTTGTAATGGAGGCAAAAAATCTAGACTTCCAAAGAAGCTCTGGTACTTATCTCAGAAAGAAGGGGGTTTGGGTATGTCAAATTTGTTAGCATACTATCGAGCATTCCAAATTAAGAATGTTGTGAAGATCTTGGCAAGAGAAAAGGTAATTTGGGAACGAATTGGAGATGAAAGAATACAGGAATATTGGCAAAATGATATTTTTGGGAATGAAGGATAAATTGATAAAGACAAGTAATACTATGATGAGAGGGCTCATGGAGGTGTGGAAAAGAGTAAAGAAGGATATGGTCCCAAATCTCTCTCCAATTTTGGAATTGACTGATATGGTGTGTTTTCCGATAAAAATTGATAAGGAAAAAAGGAAATATTGGATAAAAATGAAATGTCTCTATTGAAGGATTGGTTAAAAGTCTGTGATGATGAAACCAAGAGGAAAAAAATATTTGAAAAGTTAAAATTGGACTGGTTTCAGAAATTGAAGGTTGAGAATTGGAATAAAAAATATAGAAAAGAAGTAGGGATGGATAGAACAAAGACTGAATTTGAAGAATTGGTATTAAAGATCAGAAAAGGGGAAAAGAACATTAAGGGTCTAGTAAGCAAACTTTATATTATACTGAATAAGGGTAAAGATCCACAGGAAGATTTGAAACGGAAGTGGGAACAAAATTTGAATATAAAAATAGGAGATGTTGAATGGAGAAATAAATGGAAAAAGAGGATAATGAGAACAATGTCAGTAAGAATTAAGGAACATAATTTTAAAATGCTGTGGCAATGGTACTTGACACCACTGAGGCTTCACCAGATGGATAATAAAAGGGATAATTTATGTTGGAGATGCAAAGAAACAGTTAGATCTTATGAACATATGTGGTGGAGTTGCAAAAAAAATGAATTTTGGAGAAGAATAGAAGGAGAGATTGGGGAAATAATGGGTAAAAGAATTAAGTTGGTGTCAGGTACCATTCTATTAACAAATGTGGAAGGTATGGGTTTAAATAAGGAGGAAAAAGAATTATTGGAAATTATGTTAACTACAGGTAGACAATGTATTGCCAGAAATTGGAAAAATGATGTATTTATACAGACTGGAGAGTGGTATAAGGAAATGTGGAGTTTAGCATTGAATGACAAACTGACATGGGAGATAAAAGTAAAAAGGGATAAATTAAAAGAAAATAGGTTTTGGAGTATTTGGAAGCCGTTTGTGGATCATTCTCTTATGGCAAGGGACAGTTTTGGACCTGTACCATCTCAAAGTGATTTTTGGAGATGATATAGATACTAAACTCTCCGGGCATTGTAAATATTCACTGGGTGTTGTGTAATTTGTAAAGAAATAAAAAACAGTTGTAGCACTGAAAACTTTTATGATTGTTATGGTTATAGTAATAACCTATAATGTGGGTACTTGATATTGTGGTTTTTATCGTAAATAACTAGTTTAATTACTATCAAGTGCTATTTTCTATGAGTTTGATGTAATATTGTATTGTATTATAATTTTTTTTTCTTTCTGTATGTTTGTTAGTTGTATTTTTTTTGCTTTTTTGAAATAAATAAAAATATTATAAAAAATAATAATATCACTTAAGTACTATATAAAGGTGGGTGGCGTGAAGCATTAATCTGCATGTACATCTTCCATGTCCCCCCCTCTCCCCTCTTTGGTCATCGAAGGCGTCTTTTTTTCCGGAGAAGGTGGGGAGAGAGATATTGTGTGTTTTGTGTATAATTTTGTGTTTTAGTGGTAAGGGGTTGGTGGTGGCACACCCAATGGAGAGTTTAGAAGTTAGAAGGGAAGAAATTGTAATAGACTATGGGAAATATTAAAGTATTAACCTGGAATGTAAAGGGTACAGGTTCTGTTCTTAAGAGGAGGAGGCTGGAATTGGCTTTGAAGAAGGATAGACCTGATATAGTGTTTTTACAGGAAACGCACCAAAAGTCAAAGGATACAAACAAAATTTTCTTGGGATGGATACAACATTATGAGATGGTATTTGGTACCTCAAAAGCAAGAGGAGTGTCAATTATGATTTCTAAAAGATTAGGATTTGAGACAATAAAAAGTGTTGCTGACCAGGAAGGTAGATACTTGCTCGTAAGAGGAAAAATAAATGATGAGGAGATAATGTTGGTGAACATTTATGCTCCAAATGAAAACCAAGCTGAATTTTTAGAAAAAGTCCAAAAAGTTGTGGAGCTAGAAAAAGTGGCAAAAATGATTGTGGCCGGAGACTTTAATTTGATAAGGTCAAATTTAGACTGTACGAATTTAGCAAGGTGTGGAACCGGATTGAAAGGGAAGGTTTTAGATAAATGGATGGGTGCAATGGGACTGAAAGATTCTTGGAGAGAGATCAAGGGTTCGGAAAGGGCATACTCTTATTTTTCACACATTCATGGGTCCTATTCTAGAATAGACTATGTTTTGTTAACGGAAAATATGATTAAAAATATTGAGGGAATGGAAATAGGGATTTTCAAGGAATCAGACCATGCTAAAGTACTTTTGGAGCTGAGATTACAAAAGGATAATCAGAGAGGAAGAAGTTGGAGGTATGATCCCAATTTATTCAAAGACCAAAAATGTAAAGAACAAATCATGGAAAGTTGGATGGAAAGCTGGCAGTGGAACGATAACGAAGAGGTAAGTTTTAATGTGGTTTGAGATGCCATGAAGTCGGTTTTTAGAGGGTAAAGTATAAAGTTGGTGAGTATAAAGTATAGAAGATATAAGGCAGATCAGGTGGAAAAAGAAAAAGAAATAAAGCAATTACAGCAATATCACTCCAAAAACAAGGATAAAAAAATCTTCGCTAAACTATAAAGACTTAAGGCAGAATTAATGGGCAAGGATATAGATAAAGTTAAAAGAGATTTGATATATCTAAATAGAGAGTATTTTGAATTTAGCAATAAAAATTCAAGATTATTAGCAAGAGCGGCCAAAGCTAAAAAGGAAAAAAGGGAAATTGGGGTGTTGGTTGATAAACAAGGGATAAGGTGTAATAAGATTAGCGACAAATGTAAAATTGTGAGTGAATTTTATCAAGCATTCTATGCAAAAAAAGAGATAGACATTGGTAAGCTTAAAGGGATATTGGAGAGGCAGTTAGGGAATGGAATAAAACAGGAACACCGGGAAAAAATGGAGGAACGGGTTACTGATAAAGAGGTAAAAGATGTAATTAGTGGTTTGAAGTTGGGGAAAGCCCCGGGAGATGATGGATTATCGACAGAGTTTTATAAGGAATTTAAAGACGTTGTGGTTCCAAAGTTAGTGAAGCTATATAACTATATTTTAGACGGTGGACAAATTCCAACTTCATGGTATAGGACTATAATCGTTCTGCTGCCAAAATTGGGAAAGAATTTGGAAAAGGTGGAATCATACAGACCAATTTCTCTTATAAATCAGGATGCCAAGATTTTCACAGCAATACTGGCTAATCGGTTAAATAGATTTATGGGGGAATATATAAATGTCGATCAAGTTGGTTTTTTAAAAGGAAGGCATATGGCTGATTTGACTAGGAGGGTGTTAGACTTAATTGACAATGTTAATCAGACGAAGGAAAAGGTGGGTTTATTATCTTTGGATATTTTTAAGGCATTTGATTCGTTACAATGGTCTTCGATCAAGGAAATAGTTAAAAACTATGGATTTGGGGATAGATTTAGAAGGGTAATTGATCTATTATATCAAAAAGGGAGTGCTAGGATTAGAGTAAATGAAGAGGTTACAGATGAGGTAAAGCTTGAGGCAGGCACTAGGCAGGGTTGTCCACTATCCCCTATTTTGTTTATTTTGGCAATGGAATTTTAGCTAAAAATATAAAGGAAGACTCAACTATAGAAGGGATATTGGGCAATAAAGTGAGCATGTATGCAGATGATACGTTGTTAATGGTGAAACATCCAGAGGTGGTAATGGATAGGATTAAAGAGCAAATAGAGGAATTTGAGGTTATAACTGAATTGAGGATAAGTTGGAATAAATCAGAATTGATGCTGTGTAATATGGGGGATGAGGAGAGGGAAAAGATGGTGGGGTTATCTAATATACAAATTAAAGAAAAGTTGAAATATTTGGGGATAACTATTTCAAATAGATTTGAAGAACTTAAAAGACTGAACTATGACAACTTGAAAGCAGAATTCAAGAACAAAATACAAAGTTTTCAGAAGTTGAAGTTGTCATGGTTTGGGAGGACTGCAATTTGCAAAATGATGTTGTTGCCAAGGATTAATTTTCTATTTGATGCACTTGCAATCCAATTGAAGGAAAAGGAGATTAATGAGTTCCAAAAGATGTTTAATAATTTTTGTAATGGTGGCAAAAAACCAAGACTTTCAAAGAAACTCTGGAATCTGCCTCAGAAAGAAGGAGGTTTGGGAATGCCAAATTTGTTAGCGTACTATCGAGCATTTCAAATTAAGAACGTTGTGAAGATCTTGGCAAGAGAAAAAGTAATTTGGGAGGAAATGGAGATGAAAGATTATAAGAATATTGGTAAAATGATTTTTTTGGGAACTAAGGTTAAAATGATAAATACAAGCAATACTATGATGAGGGGACTCATGAGGGTGTGGAAAAGATTAAAGAAAGACTTGATCCCAGATCCCTCTCCAATTTTGGAATTTGCTGATATGGTGTGTTTTCCAATAAAAATAGACAAAACAAAAAAGGAAATATTGGATAAAAACGAAGTTTTCCTGGTGAAGGAATGGTTAAGGGCTTGCAAAGATGAAACTAAGAAGAAAAACTATTTGAACAGTTAAAATTGGTCTGGTTTCAGAAATTGAAGGTTGATAATTGGAATAAAAAATATAGAAGAGAATTAGCTATAGACAGAGAAAAGACCGAATTTGAAGAATTGGTTTTAAAGATTAGAAAAGGTGAGAAAAGTATCAAGGGTCTAGTAAGTAAACTTTATATTTTAACAAATAAGGGTAGTGATCCACAGGAAGATTTGAAATTGAAGTGGGAACAGGATTTGAATATAAAATTAGGAAATGATGAATGGAGAAATAAGTGGGAAAAGAGGATAATGAGAACAATGTCAGTAAGAATTAAGGAACATAACTATAAAATGTTGTGGCAATGGTACTTGACACCATTGAGGTTGCATCAGATTGATAATAAAAGGGATAATTTATGTTGGAGATGTAAAGAAACTGTTGGAACCTATGAACATATGTGGTGGAGTTGTAAAAACATAAATGAATTCTGGAGAAGAATAGAAGGAGAGATAGGGGAAATAATGGGTAAGAAAATTAAGTTGGTGTCAGGTACCATTTTGCTAACAGACGTGGAAGGCATGTGTTTGAATAAGGTGGAAAAAGAGCTACTGGAAATAATGTTAACTACTGGCAGACAATGTATCGCTAGAAATTGGAAAAATGATGTAACAATACAGACAGGAGAATGGTACAAGGAAATGTGGAATCTAGCATTGAATGACAAATTGACATGGGAGATAAAAGTAAAAAGGGATAAATTGAAGGAAAATAGATTTTGGAATATTTGGAAGCCGTTTGTAGATCACTCCCTTATGGGCAGAGATAGTTTTAGACCTGTACCATCTCAAGGTGGGTTTTGGAGATGATACAGACACTAAACTCTCCGGGGCAATGTAAATATTCACTGGGTGATTTGTAATTTGAAAAGAAGGAATTTGATGGTTGTTAACAAATAACTGTAATACTGAAAGCTTTTATGAAGGTTATGGTTATAGTACTAACCTACAATGTGGATATCTAATTGTGTGTGTACCATGACAAATAATCAGTTTAACTACCATGTATGTGTTATTTTTCATGAGTTTTATGTAATATTGTTATGATGTATTGTTCTTTTTTTGTATGTTTGTTTGTTTTTCTTTTGAAAATAATATATATATATATATTATTTATATATATATAACCTTCATAAGCAGGGGATCCTTTTTGGCGGCAAATCCAAAACTTCTAACATTAGGACCTGGCTGTCCATACTAATCTTCCCCACCGTCTCCGCAGGGGATCTAGACAGGGCATCCACATGTGTGATACCGGCACCCGAGTGATGCTGTAAATCATACTGATATGCTTGCAAGAATATTGCCCAACGAAGCATTCTTGGGGACAAAATATGGGGGGTCGATTTGTTGGGCACGAAGATCCCCATGAGTGGCTTGTGATCGGTAGCGATCATGAAAGGCTGTCTGTAAATGAAGTCATGAAACTTCTTGGTGCCTGCAATAATTGCTAGGGCTTCTCTGTCAATCTGCGTGTACCTTTTTTCTGTGTCCGTTAGGGACCTAGAGTACAACGCGATTGGTGCCTCTATTCCACCCCCACATAATGACATAACACTGCCCCCACCCTCACAGGGGAGGCATCACAGACCAGAATGACCAGCTTGCCAGGGTCGAAATGCGTAAGGATGGCATCAGAAGTGAGGAGCCTCTTCACCTCATGGAAGGCCTTGTCCTGCGGGGACTCCCAACACCAAATGACATCCTTTTTCAACAAGTGGTTGAAAAGATGGTGTGGGGCGGCTATGGTAGCCTTTTGAGGGAGGAAAGAATGGTAAAAATTTAAGAGCCCAAGGAACGCTTGCAACTCACTCTTAGAGTTGGGATGGGGCGCGTCCCACACTGCTTTCACTTTACCTTCAGGGGTGACCTTAAACCCCAAGAAATCTACCTCTGTAGAGAACAAGCAGTATTTCTCCTTCTTAACTCTGAGCCCCGCATTATGAAAATGTTCGAGCACCTTACCCAACTTAGCAGCAAGATCCCCCCGATCCTTCCCAGATATCAACACATCATCAAAGTATAGCAGGATGCCAGGCAGCCCTTTCAGCAGCTTTTCCACTAACCTTTGGAAAATACCAGGTGCCGCATTGACACCGAACTGTAGAAGATTCACCCGAAACGCACCCTTGTGTGTGATGATAGTTTGGCACAGCACAGAGTCCAGGGGTCACAGGCAATTGCTGGTACGCCTGGGCCAAGTCCAATTTGGCAAAACAATTCCCCCTGTGAAGAGCAGCCAGCAAGTTGCTCACAACTGGGTCAGGATAGGAATTAGGGTAGATTATTGTTAATTGTACACTCATAGTCCGCACAAATACGGATGCCACGATTCACCTTGAGTCCACCCATTCCAAGATGCCCTGTGCAACCAGTTGTCAAGTTCTGCTTCGATTTTGTCCTTAAGCGCAAAGGGCACCCATCGAGGCTTAAGTCTAATGGGTTTGACCAAAGGGTCTAAGTTAAAATTAACAGGGGCCCCCTTAAAAGTTCCCAACCCCGGGTGGAAGACATCTGGATACTTATCACACACAGCCTGAATGGGGTCAGCCTGAACCAAATTGATGCCTGAGAAAGCAATACCTAGGGGCCCAAACCTCTGAGTACCCAGAAGTTTGTTCTTACCCGCCTTGACCACAACAAGTGGGAGTTTAGCTGTGATGCTTTTGAACTTCACATCAAACATGCCCATGCTGAGCACAGGGATGTGGCAACCTTGCACATCTCTCAACTGGACCTGCAGAGCCCGCAACTTGGGCCGGTCTGCTAGCGGAATCTGGAAAAACCCATGCTGGGCAAGGATCAAATACAACGATCCCGAGTCGATTTCCATGCAGCAATGGCGACCCTGCAGACAGACGTCCACGATGAACTGTTCTGTGACTGCACGAACACTGGAACAGAACCTGGAGTCTTGACTGGCATAGATTTTGGAGATCTAGAGCTCCCTGGACCGGCGAACCTTGTCTCTGGAAGACCCTCTGGAACGCTGGTGGCACACTCTCACAATGTGCCCCTTCCGACCACACTTGAGGCACTCTGCCTCTCTGAATGGACATTTTTCATGAAGATGCTTGCCCCCGCAACCCTTGCACGGGGCCTTGGCCTTGTCTGCAGGTTTGGAGGACTTGCGGTGAACTTTCCGCATGTCATCTCCCGACTCTCTGTCATCTGAGGATGATGAGGAGGGCGAATCTGAAGAGGGCAAGCCAACGCGCTCTGGCCTCTGGTCAGCTGCAGTTAATTTGACTGAGGAGCTTTTCTCCCAGAACACCTTTACACCTGCGCTGGTGACTCCAGATGCCAAAGCCTCCTCAAAGACCTTGCTAAAAGTCAGCGTGTTCTTTTTCATCAGCCTCATCTGCACTGACTCATCTAAGATGTCCATCAGCAGCCTGTCTTTGAGGGCATCGTCCAAATTCGGCCACTCACATGTTCCAGCCATCTGTTGAAGGGTGGCAACATAGTCGGTGATGGACTCCCCGGGCTTCTGGTTCCTACGGTAGAAGTTTACCCGGGCCATGAAGATAGAGACCCTGGGCTTGAAGTGGTCTCTTAACACCAAGAGAATGTCTCTAAGAGAAGTGTCCTTTACTTCTCGTGGCCGAAGCAAGTTCACAATGAGATTAATTGTGGAGATGCCACAGTTTGCAAGGAACGTCGCCTTCCATTCCTCCGGCTTGACCTTGTTGGCTATTACCCAATTTTCAAATTGGATTTCATAGCTTGGCCAGGTGTCTGCCTTAGACGCACTGAACTCTCCGAGCAGTGTTGCTGCGGCAGGAGATCCCATCCTAGTCGCCAATGTTGAGTCCAATTATTAATTGCAATGCGACAGCAGTTTGGGGGTTAACGAACAAGTCATTTATTATAACTCAGTTCGGACTGGGGAAACAGGGGCGAGATAGCAACTTATATACAGACAGAATGGCAGTTACAGTGATACATTTGCCCGGGCTTTTTCTAACGCAGGAAACCTGTGTTAAACCAATCAGATTACATTGAATACATATGAACGTGGTGCCTTACAGAAAGGGCACGCTTTTACAGCAAAGACTTAATGGCGATTACAAAGCAATCAACATTTGGACACAACAATTCCCCAAAGCACTGATCAGCCAATGTACTGACTTAGGCTTCTGGGAATTGAAGTCCCCCTGTGGGACATAGGTCCCACATTGGGAAACACTGCCCTAACTCCAAACTTCATCAAACTAGCAGCAAACATGTCCCATTTATGCTGTGCCTACATTGCTCATGGGCTGAATTTTGTTGCCCCAGATCAGTCACTGAATTTTCCCCAAACCAGATGGTGTTGGCCTAACACTTTTGCACAGTACTGGACGTACATGTAACTAATGAATAATAAACTATGGTAATGGCTGGGACAAGATGTGCAGCAAAATGTGATATTTTTCTACTGAGAATGTACTCTTGATTTTTTCAAATCCTATACTGATTAGTTAATTCAGAATGAGCAGGAATGTGTCTGTACTGAATCACTGTACAATGGATGAAATCTGAACCTCCTAAAACATCATTGTTGATTCAGATTGAGAGGATACAAGGACTTAGACAAACTATTTGCAAAAACAGATACAATTCTGTTATATGGGTATTTTGCAAGATTTCCAAAATACTGGACAGGATGCTCCTGAAAGGCTTCTAGGGGTTTACAGGTCGCATGTAGCCCACACTTGATGTAAAGCATAAATAAAGCCATGTAGCAGCTCAATATATCATACATTGGACTTCATGCAGGATTTCTTTGCTATAAATGGATGGGCACCATCCATAGATTCTCACATGCCTCCATCCAGTTTTAGGATCTCCTTTATCACATCACTCACATAATTCCTCAGGTCCTCTGCATTTCTGCATAGCACATTCTGGGGATTGGTTGGACTACTGTATGAACAGGGAAGCTTCTTTCCACCAGCACAGTTGCACACACCTACATCTGGATGCAATACACAGTGCTTGTGAGAATAAGATGGAATGTCAAAAATAGGAGATGAAGGAAAGAAATGCAACAATTAGTCTGAAGCTGTTTCTCTTACTCTTATAACTACTCACTTCCACCTCGGCAAGGACTTCCCTTAATGAATTGCACAGGTAGAAAAAGGTGTTTGATTCCAAGCCAACTATGTTTGATTGCTACATTGGTGTTTGCCTCTATCTTTCATAATTTTTACCAGTCATTTCAATCAGACCAGTTAGAGCTGCTAAGGAAGGAATCACACAAAACATTCTTTTATCTTCCACAAGATGGACAATCTGCATCCAATGTGCAGATGCTCAGCTCTGATAAACAACTCACTCCTATTTAGAGTCAAAGACTAAATAGGGGAATTTTGCAGAAGAATTTCAATAATTATTCTTCTCCCAATGTCCCCCAGATGTTGTTCTGGATGATATATATGTAACTGAGGAAATCATTCATAGACTTCAAGTCTCTTTAATGTAAGATTTTAGGATGAGTGAACTTTAACTTTTAAATGTACCTATGAAAAACAGATTTATGAGAAGTCTAATGCTATTCTCCCTCAAAATGATCTCAGCTCTTAAAATATGATGGTTTTAGTTGGATTAAGGACCTATATTACTGCTTGTGAGAAAGAAAGGTGCCTTTTCAAATTGTTGCTCAAATCTACCTAACAACTGCCACATGTTGAACAAGATTCAGGGTTGTTAAATATGGATTCCATGATTTTAGTCTCTGCTTGAAAGGCCTTTGTTTTGATTCTGGAAAGCAGGAAATATAAAATGATGGAAGTGTCACTGTGAGAAACCAAATTCCAGTGGATTCATTTTACTTCTCATACAAGGAAAATACTCTCCTGACTGATCTCTTCCCAGCACGGATACATCTTGGGACCACAGGAAGCAGCTTCCTATATTTAAATACAGCTTCCTATATTTAACTTGAATGATTTACTAAAATCAATAAGCAGGTAAACTTTAGAAAAGGTGGTGTAGGACACATGTCAAGGTAAATTTACTATATCTTCCTTTTCTGAAATTACCATGGTCCAAGTGGTTTCACAACACTAATGTGGCAGTAGCTGTTTCCTGGGTTGTCCATTGTGCACCCTGTCATTATTGGGTTGTACAGCTGATCATGTCAGAGTCAGCCTGGGAAATAGAAAAAATCACTTCAATTCCTTTTGTGTGCATGGTATACATCAGCTGGGTCCTGGCCATGCATATAGCAACATTGGAGACCAAGTACATTTAAAAATGTAAGAAAAATGGAATAATTAATTTTAGCGATCAGTACAATATTCATGTCCTTACATTTATTCCATGGAAGCAACTAACAACGCTGTATTAACAATATTAAACTAACTCATAATCATTACAACAGAAGAAAAATAATTTGTCCTGAATTGATGTATATCTCATTTATCATACATTTTACAACAATTGAAAGGGGAAAAAATATCAGGATGGATACTTTTGCCTCTAGTACTAGGTTTCCCTTGCTCGAAAGCCAGTCGTATCCGACTCTAGGGTGCAGTGCTCATCTCTGTTTCTAAGCCGAAGAGCCAGCGCTGTCTGCTTCTGCAGATGTTTCCGTGGTCATGTGGCAGGCATGACTAGACACCGGAGCACACGGAACGCTGTTACCTTCCCACCGAAGTGGTCCCTATTTATCTACTTGCAATTTCTTGCTTTCGAACTGCTAGGTTGGCAGAAGCTGGGATGAAGACGGGAGCTCATTTCCGTCCTGCAGTACTCGGGAATCGAACTGCTGACCTTCCGCTTCCCAGTCAGCATCTTAGCGACTAGTACAAAGGTGACAAAACTTTGAGCTCAAATTTTTTTGGACCAAAACTCTCTGAAGCCTTCACCATTGACTGTGTTGGCCAAGACTTCTGGAAGCTGCAATCTAAGAACATCTGGAGATCTAAGGTAGATAATGACTATTCCACTATATCAACAGCACTACTGGTTCCTATTGTGATACTAATCTTACTGCATTTGATGAAAAAGGATGTACTTACAAAGGTTCATGCCAAACGAAAACTCTTTAGTGATTAACAAATCTTGCCACTGCTTTCTAATTTGTGCTCTGAGAAAATCTTCCCTCCTTGCTGGTCCAAGGGAAGGAATCAATGACACTGCAGAAGATTTATTTTATATTAAGTCTAATATGGAGATGATATAATACTACTTGATGATAATTAGTGTAGTCCACAAAGGTTATACAAATGATTGAGTAATGATTATTAAGAAATCAAGTAAAAACGAAGGAGACTAAGAAATGCAGTTAACAATATAAAATTGTTGTCAAATAAGGGTATCTTGGAGTTTGGTTAAATGAACACTGGAAATTATGACTTCTCACTTATTAGTATTTTTGTTGTTGTTCAGTCTCACAGTTGAGTCTGACCCTTTGTGGCCCCATGGACCACTGCACGCCATGCACCCCTATCCTGTTGTGGATACTATCCTCTGCAGCTGTGCTGACCTACCCCAGTGAGCAGGGTCGGCGCATAGCGGAGCTACACGGAGAATCCTGGCAGCAGTCTATTCAAAGATAATCCAAACAGCAAAGTCTAAAGAGCAAGCCAAGGTCTGGTTACCAGTAGTCCAAATGAGGGTCTAGTCCAAAGGATGTCTGGGGGCGTCATCAGGGTTGGCAGAGAAGTCAGGGTCACAGGAGGCAATCACAAGAGTTATCCAAAATCAAGCAGGGTGTCAGTCTTTGGACAGAGAAAAATTGTACCAATGTTTGTCTGGTGAGACAAGCTTGCTTAAGAAATCTTCCAGCTAATTGGTATTGGCTGGGAGTCTCTTCTGATAATGAGCTCTGGCTTTTTTATGTCTCAGCTGCAGATCTTTTTGGCACCATTCCTTGGCTGAGGGCTAATTGCTGTCAGAGTCAGATCTCTGATCTGACAGATGATTTGCCTGAGGAGTCAGAGTTGGGCCAGAAGCTGGCTGAGGTTCCTGATTCAAGACATCCTCAGGGTAAGCTGCAGGCTGGGGTTCAGGTTCAGATGCAGGCTAGGGAGGCAGAACTGGGCTGGGCATAAGAAGTGCCTCCTGATCCAGGTCGTCTTCAGAGTCAGACGAGGGCTTGATCACAACAGCAACCCGCTTAGCTCTACGCCCATTGCGTCAACAATTCCAAATAAAATTAGCATTTTATTATTTATTTATTTATTTAATGTATTTTTATGGCATCCATCTAGGAGGAAATCCTTACTCTGAACAGTTTACAATATAAACATTGCATATTGGTTACAACATAGTAATTACTGATTAGTTACCTTATTGACAGAAGAAATTCTTGGCACCTTGTGATAAATCCATATTCCAAATGTCTCTTTTATAGAAGCCTGTTTTTTAAATTCTATTATCACATGCCATACAGTAGAACTGAGAATATGTAGCACTGTAAAATGTCATTCTCAAAACCAATTTTAATTTTTGTTGTTGCATATTACCTCCTTTGTCTTCAAGAAGATGCATGGACATCTCTATGTCAATGTTTATTGCATGACTATAATGCAAAATGCTAGAAAATACAGATTATGCAATGAATGATATAGTATAGTATAGATTGTTATAGCTGATAATTCAAGGTAAAATAAATGCAAAAACAAAACCAACAACACAAAGGAAGGAAGGAGAAGAATTTGACAGATAATCCTGGGGATTGGTTTCGATACAATACAACATATGCGACATCCTACATTAGGATATCCATGATATTCTTTCCTGTTTTTGGTTTTAAAGCAGGTGGAGGGAGGACGAGGTTAATTTTTGGGATAAAGTCAGTTTTATATGTTTTTAATCTTGCCTTTTAATTGGAGGTTGTGTCGGTGTTTTAATTGTAAATTTTTAGGTTGTTTTTATATTGTATTTTTACCTGTTGTTTGCCACCCTGGGTGGTGTTCTCACCAGGAGGGCGGGGTACAAATTTTTAAAGTAATCTATACCTATAAAATGGTGCGTTAACCATTGGAATGTGACAAAGGATGTTGCACCAGGCCCCACTAGCCCGTAATGCGCCTCCGTTCACTCGCCCGAACCCGGTTCGCAGGTAACTGTCGGGTTGAAATTTTCGACCCGGGGGCAGGAGCCCCCCAGTCGCAAACAAAAAAAAGGAACTTCAATTCCCAATGTTCCTGGCGCTGCGCTGCACCAGAGCCAATCAGGCTGAGCGGTGCGGCAAAAGGAATGTTCGGAAACGCACCGCGGCCAATCAAAAAAAAGCCGCAGGGAAAAAATCCGCCGAGCAAACCAAAAACAGAAACGACAAACTACAATCCCCAGCGTCCTGCACGCCATGACTGTGCAGAATGCTGAAGAAGCCGGTGCGCGAAAAATAAAAACAAACCCACACCGTGAGCGCAAGTCCGCCGCAGGCGGACGCAGCGCCCAGAAAACACGCAAACCCCCAAAAGCACTATACCATGCAAACCCGCCAGCCATCTTGCACGGAGCAACGGGGAAGAGAGGGACACCCTCTCCCCCACGCTGCCCCACAGAAGACATGGCGAGCCCAGCGAGACAAACTCGCTGGAAAAAAATATCCAAAAAACCCACCCAACCCAGCAAGCAAACCCCCACCCCCCAAAAACACAAACCCCAAAACAGCCAGGGCCCCGGCAATACCCTCCCGCAAAAGCCGCAGGAAGCGGCGAACCAAACACCCACCCAACAAACACACACACCACAACCCAGCCCGGACAATGGTAAACCCCCCCCCAAACGCCGCATGAAGCGGCAATGGTATTTCCGCGGGCCAGCCATCAAGACTGGCCCCCGAAAATACCCAAAACACAAATCAAAAACATTCAAAAAAATCCAAAATTATTTAAAAACACACACACACACAGAAACCCCCACCTCAAACCCTAAAAAACAAAAACATTCAAAAAGACACACACAGAAACCCCCACCCAAAACCAAAAACATTCAAAAAGGCACACACATAAACCCCCACCCAAAACCATAAACAGACACAGAACGCCCCCCAACCCAAAACAACCCTCCTAAAAAAAAAACAACAGACAGAGCTTACCATTAGACCTCTTGCCTCATTGAAAACCGGAACTGAAATGAGGAGAAGAAGAGACTCACCGGAAGAAGCAATACAAAAAAAATTGCTCAACACCACCACCCAGTGGCCAAAGGAGAAAAAACATCCAAAATATTACCAAAAATTCAATAAATCCCAAAAATTCAATAAATCCCAAAAATTAGGGTAATCAATTCCAAAAACATTCAAAAATATCCAAAAAAATAAAAAATAATTCACAGATAAATAAATAAATTTTCAATAAAAATAAAAAAACACTGTAAAATACCTTCAATTTAATAAAACATATTTACACAAATATAATCCAAAGTTCATTTCCATAAAAATAAAACAAAAACCATCAAAAACCACTTTAAACAGCCCGGCACTGAGGAAGCCGGCACGCAAAAAAACCAAAAACAAAAAAAACACCACTGAGAGCGCAAGTCCGCCACAGGCGGACGCAGCGCCTCGAAGCCAAAAAAACACAAAACCTTACAACACAATTTAAAACAGCCCAGCACCGTTGGTGCAAGGAAAAAAAATGAAACCCTTTACTATCCAACACAATTTTAAAAAGCCCGGCACCGCCGGGCAAAATATGCTAGTAATAAATAATAATAAAATCTCCAATTTGTAAAAAAGATGACAAAAATGTTTTAAAGGTGCCACAAGACTCCTTGTTGTTTGATTTTTGCTGCGTGGCTATTCCCTCTGAATTGTTGGTCCCATTGTGAATCTGTGCAGAAGAATTGAGGCATTGAGGCATAGAACCTAAATTGGAGATAAAAATATCATGAAGAAATGTGCATAAGAAGCCCCAGACCAACTAGAAATGATGAGTGTTTCTTTGTGATCCTGAACCTGCCTTGTATAGTTAATGGACAATAGACACACAGTTAGGATCTCCATTTTTTTCTGAAAGTTTTGATCCGGAAACCTTAGACTTGAATGATCCTATGTTGTGGTAAACCTTCACTGATGTCTATTGCCAGATAATAAAGGTGGTGGTACCTTTACCTAGTAGTAAAGATGATCAGGATTAGCAATATTGATTATGATCATAATGACCAAATTAAAATGCAAATTTATTTTTTTGTCTTTTCCAGATGTATTTTTAGATTGAACATTTGGATGGGGAAAAAACAGTGTGAGTTTATTGGACTAAACTCTGGGAAATAATGTAGATATAGCATATGCATGGCTTTTCAAGCATCCTCTGTTCACTCTTTTCCTAGCCTTGACCTTTGTAGCATTAGCTTAAGAATTTTCTTTGTAGAAGTCTCAAGATTAAATAAGATTACTTACAAACTAGCTTCCACCATCGACTATGTTTTACCTAACTAAAGATTATTGTTAGAGGAAGAAATGAAACCTTAACAGCATGGCAGAACTAACATTTTGACTCTGTGTAGAACATTCTCTACTCTTCCATGGGAAACATGTTTCTTGGCTACAGTTCCCAAAATATCGCAGCAACCATTGCCTGTGGCCATGTTGTTTGAAAGATTTGGAATGAATAGAACAAAAACTGTCCTCTTTTTCACAAATTATGCTTAAATCTCAATGTTGCTTGTACTTGTTGACACAGTTCCAAGAATAAAATTAGTTTGAACTGGGAGCACCACTTATGCCAAAGATCGGCAACCTACAGCCTGCAGGCTGGATCTGGCCGGTGGGCCAAATCATCTGGCTACCCACATCCTTGCTCCTGCCGCCACTGCAAGTGGCATAAATAGCTGTAAACAGCCATAAAACTCATCCGCAACTGTCGTAAACATGTTTATGACAGTCGGTGGACGCATTTACGGCTGTCAAGGACATGTTTTGCAGCACCAGTCCAGTCCCCCTTCAACTGTCTGAGGGAGTGTGACCCGGCCCCCAACTTAAAAAGGTTGATTCTTTGAACGATGGTGGGAAACTTTGGCAATTCTGATGGCCTGCAAGGCTGTGGAATGCCAAAAATGAAACCAGGCATGGCTGTCACATTTTTATTTGTGACAATTTTATATTTTGAGGATGTTCAGTTGTATAGTGAACTGAACATCCTCAAAATATAAAATTTTCACAACTGAAAATGTAACAGCCATGCCTGGTTTCATTTTGGCATTCCACAGCCTTGCAGGGCACTGGGCAATTTAAAAGGCGAATCACTAATTTCAGTTGCTCATGGGAGCTGCGTTGCATCTTTTGTTTTGTGGAAAAAGAAGGAATCAAAACAGGAGCTGGGGTAGAAAACAGCCTTGAAAAGCATAGCTTGCCCATTGTTGTTTTCAGAACAACATTTCCAATACACTCTTGTTCACAACTGAAGCATTCATTGTGCTTTTGTGTTGACCTCTGAAGAGCATGGGAAGTCAAGGTTCTGTCCTCCAGTTATAAAACAGGTAATGCTGGTGAACAATAAAGGGGGAAAAAACAAAAGTGTCAATCACATCATTTTGGATATGGTGAATGAAAATCAGCCATGCTATATAGCCGAGGGCTAGGTGCAAAAGTGCTTGGATCCTACATCTTTATTCTGGTGGTTTCTCTCTCAAGGATATTTTACATATTTGAACATGGTGTTTCAAGGCTTCCTTTGTACAGAATGTAAACCTTTGCCTCTGTGATTGTACCACTGGGCTGGAATAAGTTCCTTATCTAATCCTAGCTGGAAAGGAAACAATCAAAGCATTCAGGGGACATCCTTCAGTAACAAAGCAGGGTGGGTTGTGGGTTGGTTTTTTTGCCATCCTCCCCAGAACAATTCTTATCCTATAATAATTTACAGAAATCTCTAAACACGAAGTTAAAAGTTGTTTGCAAGAGGAAATTCTAGTTTCATCTGCTGTTTTTTAAAAGTTATTTCAGCTTTACTGAGAATTCAGGCTCCTCCATTTAAAGTTAAATAGTGGTCCTTATAATGATCAGCTGGAGACAATTCAGTGAATGGAGGAACAGAATAGAACTAGTCTTTCAATAGGGCTGAAGCTCAGCTCATCTAATCAATCAGATTCATGAGGATGCATTCCTTCCCCACCCCTAGAAATGAAGAGGCAGCGCACACACATTTTGGTTTGTGAGGAACACATGCTGTGTCTCTAGGCAGAAGACCACTCATGTAAGGCTATCACAACTTTGCAGAGAAACAGGCTGCATGATGGAAGATATCATTTTTCTTACAAAGTCTGGCCAATAACTCAACGCTGTTCATCAGGTGGTGGTTAACTAAGCTGTCAACCCTGAGGACCAACAGCCTTGGGTGGTAAAGTCCACAGGGAAGGGTGATGGTCCCCAAGAGGATTAAATCACACCTGAATCCATCTTGATGGAGGGTAGCAGGTTCATCAATACTAGCCTGGGGCCGATGAGCACTTTGTGAGCCAAAAGAGCTGCTGCTGCTGCTTCCATGTCTAGGCTAGATGTGAACCTGCCAAAATGAAGATATCTTTTGGTGAATTCATTCTGCAGTTCCTTTCACTCAATCTAGTGAGAAAGATTGGCTGGCAACATAAGGTGGCTGCTACCAGGGTATGCCTGATTGCGGTTCAAATATAGCACAATCTTTGAGAAGGCTCTTTCTGTGTACCCCAGCCAAAAGAACTCAGGACCAGAAAGTGACTCATGAAACTGGGTAAATGGTACAGGTGCCACACTGCAATGCAGAAGGCAAATGGAAGGGCACTACATTATATTGACCCCAAGACAATCTTCATGGCTGATCGTCATGAGGATAGTCAATATTTGGAATCAGATACGGCACTTACAGTAGAAGAAGAATCCTTTTTCTTTGCAAAACAAGTGATTCTACTAGGAAACATAGCATTCCTAGACCACACATCCCTGTTTCCCAGATGACTGGCAATTTGGCAGTAGATGGCAACTAAAGTGACACAAGAGACTGCCTCCTTCATTCACTCTGTGCACACATCTATGAAAGGCCATAGGATAGCCCATTCCTGAATTGAGCAATAATATTTTCTTGCTCTAAATCAGGAGTTCTCAACCTTTTTAAGCCGGGGGCAGGTCACGCTCCCTCAAACAGCTTCTGGGGCTGGGCAGGTCATTTTGCCCTTCCTGGTGTGATAGAGGCAGTGGGGGCGGCACATTAAATGGTGCTGTGGGCTGCATCTGTCCCACGGACCGCAGGTTGAAATCCCTGCTCTAAACTGACAAGTGTGGAAGCAACATAGCTGAAAAAGCTTCTCAAAATTGTCAGGCACTTGTCATATGGCCTCACCAGCTGCATCATGAACCACGGAAAAAAATTGCTTACTGTGTAGCCTGCTGGCTCCTTGAGATTGTGCAAACTTTCATGAGCAGTACGTCAAGTTAGATGCAATGAGTTCATGAAAACTAAATGAAATCATAGCCTACAACAACAGCATTCTTGCATCCTATTACATCAGTTTCAGTTTCATTTGCAGGCAATAGAGCAATAAAATGTAATCAAGCTTTATCGAGCACTTTCTGTAGTTTAGGTGCAGAACTTGAGATGAGGATGGTCTCTCTTAAGCTTATCATTTGGTCATTTTATGCTCAGTTGACAGAAGGATCATGGGTGTAGTTGTAGTTGAAGTTTACAGTGTTTGTAAGTATTAGGTGACTTGTAGCAGAATACCATAAATACAGGGAAAATAAATTACCAGGTCATTAAATGGTTTTAGCTATTCATACAGCATTAAAGAATAATAAAGTGTACAGTAATATCGAGATCTGATGCATGCAGAGATCTTATCAGCCTGAGGCAGAGCAGTTTATAGTCACAGATAAACAAAGGAAGAATTAGGAATTCTAACGAAGGCCAGCTCCATTAGGCAGAATAGGGAAGAAACAGAGATAGAATGAAATACATACACGACTGCAGTCTTATAGCTCAACAAAGGAATCATGGCGCCTCTTTATTAAACAGAGTATAAGATACAAGAGTCATACACACATCAGCCTATCAGAATCTCAGACCCATATATGGAGGGTGAATCAGCATTTTTCACACTGTCTGCGCATGTACCAAGGCACGCATCTCTCACGTCACCCAGTCCATAGACTCAGAAACACACAGAAAGGCAATATAGGCAAGTTAAGGCAGCTTTCAAGATCAGATGAATTCCCACACAGTAACATTTCTCAAACAACACATAAAATCCACTTTTCAATTAAGAGCATAATAGGTGGCATTATGTTACAGTCTCTCCTGAGATTCATTGCTAAGAAATTATTAGTGCTACAATCATGCTTTCAAAGACATGCATAAAGAGAGACTCATGGAATAAGGAGAGGGGGAAATCATAAATTCTCAAAAGAAGGTTTAGACAGGAGTCCTGTAACCTCATGAAGAAACTCTGTATTTCTATGAAAGCTGACTATACCTTTGGAGAAATTGTTATGCACACATTTAATACTTGGGGTTTGGTAGAGTCATAGCCCAGTCTGCAATTAATCAGAAGCAACTGAGAAAATATATTGACAATAGAAATTAGTATCAGAAGCACATAAACGATTCCAGCACATTGGGAGAAATGAACCCCATTCCTTTGGCTATGGGTTGGTTAGCCACACTCACCTTTATCCAGTTTGTGCACCCTGCCATTGTTGTTGTTGCATTGAAGGAAAACACAACACAATCTATGAAGCAATGGGAAAGCGACAAAATGGAAGAGTGGTATTCTGGCATGGGAGGGGGAAAATACTATGTAGCACAACTTCTCCAATCCTAGCCTCAGATTCTTTTTTAGAAGCCATCATTAGGAGACAGGTAAAATAATTCAGTATTGTTACCCCAAAGAACTAATCTCAAAACACCAGCTGAGAAATCTTAGACTTAGAGAAAGCTGAACACCAAGGGTTCAGAACATGTACTCTCTCTTCTTTTGGATTTCAAATTAACTATACACAAAAAAGCTTGTATGTCCACAAATAATATGATGCTTATGGTGGCTTTGTGATTTTTGGCACTACCTAGGAGCCATTTCTGGTATCAGAAACATACTCCACAGCAGGAGTTCTCAACCTTTTAAAGCCAGGGGCCGGGTCATGTTCCCTCAGACAGCTTCGGAGGCCAGGTGGCCATTTTGCCCTTCCTTCACCATATGGCACTTCCAGGTGTGATGGAGATGGGGGGACATGAAATGGTGCCACAGGTTGAGAATCCCTGATCTACAGTTAGGAAAGCTAATGACTACAAATAGGGCAGGGATCTCCACCCATTTTTTGGAGGGCTCCTCTTACACAGTCCTCCAGAGAAAGCACTGTAGTGAGAAGAAAAGAATATACACTCTCAAGATTTGATGGGCTTTTGAGTGAACAGTGGTTCAGCAGGAGATGCAGTTCACCACATTTGGCAAAAAAATCCTCCCAATGTATAGGATGTCAGAGTAAAAAATTTTTTTTTAAATAGTATATCCTGTGAGAGGTATTGGCTTAAGTGAGGAGATATTCCAGAGAATAGAAGCCTATAAGTAACATGTTCCGCAAAGGAATAAATCATAAAATCATAGAATAATTGAGTTGGAAGAGGCCTACGAGATCATCAAGTCCAAGTGCTTGCTTAACACAAGGATACAAATCAAAACAGATCTGACAGGTTGTTGTCTGACTTTCTCTTGAATGCCTCTAGCACTGGAGTGCTCACCATGTCCTGAGGCAATTGGTTTAATTGGCATACTGCTCTAACAGTTAAAAAGTTTCTCCTGATATTCAGCTTAGATCTGGTTTCCTGTAGTGTGAGTCCATGTCCTGTAATTTGGGATGATAGAGAACAAATCCTGCCCCTCCTCTTTATGACTTTCATATATTTAAGAAGTGCTGCCATTTCCCCATCAGTCTCCTTTTTTCAAGGCTAAACATGCCCAGTTCCTCCAGACTTACTGCTCTCCTCTGAACTACTGTCAAATATTAAATACCATCACAAAACAGCTATTGACAATAGAACTTTTTGGAGGTCATTAATTCATACAGTCACTGTAAATCAGAAGTGACTAAATGACACATTACAATCATATAAAACATCAATTGGCAAATATTAAATGCCCCCCCAGCCTGGGGCAAACAGGGGGCTTTGGCTGTAAATGTTTGCACCCAGGCAGATCTCAGTAGGCCGGTCCTCGTCCTGGGGGGTGGGGGTGGGCATCATCATTTTGGTGGTAGCTAAGTTCTGCTGGGGACCAAGCATGGGCGGTGTAACCCTAACAGCTGCAAAGATCAGGCAGCAGTGCCTGCACGAAGGCACTAAGAAGGCAGACCCTTCACCGTGCTAGGGTGCTAAGGGCCAATCACCAGCACACCTGAATTTAACTGCTTAAAAGAAATACACAAAGAAGAATCGGACAGATTTCACTGTTGATGCCCAAGTGAGCAACAAGGATCATAACTTATGGAACATGGAATGTAAGATGGTAGCAGGCAAGGAGGTGTAGCTGGTCACAACATCAAGGAGGCCCTCAATGTTTGTGGTAGTGACCTAAGACGAGCCATGGAACTGTCTAAGGAGAGATCCCAACGGAGATCCTTTGTGGAATCCTCTACACTGTAAGGCAGAAGAGGCGATAAAGGTAAACTAAGCTAAATATTAATTGAGAGAACTCAATTATCAGAAATTTTAAGAGGAAATGTGTCTGTATGTAGAAAGAGAGAGAAAGAAAGACGGTATCCAAATATTCTGAAATATGTGTTATATATATATTTCATCAACATTTGCTGTGGGAATTCTTGGGCAAGTCTTTGCTAGCAAATTAATTCTTCTGTTCAGTTTTAGAATAAAAAACTTTATATGAATGTTTAATTCCAAAATATGCAATAAACCTTAGTCCAAAATATGGATTATTTTATGCTTCACACCTAAGGAGGTAGACATAATGTTGTGAATCCGGTCCCCGGCCCAGCTCTGGCCAACCTTGGGTATGAGGACTCTGAGGATGAGGGGGAGGAGCTGGCAGGAACTGGCAGGAGTGGCCCCTTCAACATTGCCTCAGCCTCCGTTGGAACTCCAGCAGCAGTCTGACGGTGAGAATGCTCCTCGACAGCAGCCGCAGCTCACAGACAGCTCTGGTGACGAGGCTTGACGCCAGATATCAGAGCAAGGCAAAGCGTCTCCAGCAGAGGCAGAGAGAGAGGAGAGCAAGGAGGTAATTAGGAAGCATCGGGCCACACCCCATGGGGGGATATAAGGAGCCAGAACGCCGGGTGTGGCTCCGTGATGGACAAAGTTTGAGCTTCCCTGTCCCTGCTCCTGTTTGCTTGTCTCCTCGCCTTATTGAAACTCTGGACTGGATTTTTGGATGGAACTTGGACTTCTCTTGGATATACCATGCTGTGAGTGTTTCCCCAGCGGGGAAAGTAAGAGGTAGGGGGAGACAGAACACATAATATGGATAATTACTGTCTTCAGAAATCATGGGTGGGGAATTGGGATTACCAAACCCAAGTTTCCCTATACAGTACATTTTTCATGTTCTTACAACATTATAAAACATCAATTATTAGTACTGACTAACAAATGTTTTAAAAGTTTCCAAGAGTGTTCCATTATGAAAGATTGAAGATTATTTTGTAAATTGTAAGAGAAAAGGTTTTTTTATCCTTTTCTTTCAATTTCAGAAGGTACAGATGAGGACTTTGATGCCAAGAGTCAAGGAGAAAGTTAATAATTGTTATTCAACACTTGGATGCACTCTTTTGCATATTTTCTCAGAAGTTTGTCTGAGATTTATTCCCTTGGCACAATATTCACAATTGCATATGAGAGAGTAAACAAACAAATCAACAACAAAAACACTAAAAACATTGTGGCACCTTAAAGATTAACTCGTATTTTTTGTTTTGTTTTTTGTTTACTCTCTGATATGCTTGCACAGACTAACATGGCTACCACTTCAAAAATTTCACGATTGCAGTTTTAGTAATTGTATGTCTTTTTGTGTTAATGCATCTAGTGAGCAAAATAAAATGGAAGAAAAGTGGACACTCTTTGGATATTCTTTTTTAAAAATTGCTTTACATATGTGTTTTTAATTTTTCATTTTATTATTATGTTTTATTATCCCAATTTTATATTTTAATAGCCTTTAGACTCTGAATGCAATGATTTACTTTAAGAACATAAGAACAGCCTTGCTGGAACAGGCCACAGCCCATCCAGTCCAGCATTCTGTCTCACACAATGGCTCACCATTTGCTTCAGGGTATTATTCCCAAACAGATGCCTTCACCTGTTTAGGATTCCCTAGAAATGGCATTGAGAGATATCCTGTCTATCTCTCCGACCCGGAGGTTGTTCTTAGGTATCCATAATTATAGCCATTGATACCCTTGTCCTCCATGAACTAGTCTAATCCTTTCTTGAAGCTGTCAAGACTGACAGCTGTCAATAGTTCTTCTGGCAGGGAGTTCCATAGACCAGTGATCCTCTGGGTGAAAAAGTACTTTCTCTTATTTGTTTGAGAACTAGCACCCAAAAGTTTCATGGAGTGCCCCCTAGTTCTAGTGTTATGCCATAGGAAAAACAGTTTTTCCTTATCTACTTTGTCCACATCGTGCATGATTTTATAAACTTCAATCAGGTCACCTCTTAGACACCGTCATTCAAGAGTGAAGTGGCCCAACCGTTGCAGCCTCAGAAGGTAAGGAAGGTATTCCAGTCCCCTAATCATTCTGGTTGCCCTCCTCTGCACTTTTTCCAACTCCATAATATCCTTCTGGAGGTATGGCGACCAGAACTGTACACAGTATTCAAGATGGGGCCTCACCATAGATTTATAAAGAGGCCAAATGACACTTGCTGACTTATTTTCTACACCCTTCCTAATGATCCCTAGCATTGAGTTTGCTTTTTTTCACTGCTGAGGCACACTGGGTTGACACCTTCATTGAGTTGTCCACCAGGACACCAAGGTCCCTTTCCTGGTTTGTCGCAGAGAGTTCAGACCCCATCAGTTTATAAATGTAATTGGTTTTTTTGCCCCAACATGCATCACTCTGCACTTACTAATGTTGAAGCTCATTTGCCACTGTTTTGCCCACTCCCCCAGTGTCAAGAGATCCCTCTGGAGCTCCTCACAATCTCTCAGTTTTCACTACCCTGTATAATTTAGTGTTGTCAGCAAATTTGGCTACCTTGCTATTTACTCCTACTTCTAGATCATTTATGAAGAGGTTGAAAAGCTGTGGTCCCAGTACTGAACTTTGGGGTACCCCACTCTTTACTTCCCTCCTCTTGGAGAAGTGTCCATTTAGTGCTGCCCTCTGTTTCCTGTCCCTTAGCCAGTTGCTGATCCAGGACAAGACCTGTCCCTTTATTCCATGACTGGTAAGTTTATTCAAGTGCCTTTGGTGCGGGACCTTGTCAAAATCCTTCTGAAAGTCCAGATAAACAATGTCAACTGGATCCCCCTTATCCACATGCTTGTTGACACTCTCAAAAAATTCCAACAGATTGGTGAGGCATGATTTGCCCTTGCAAAAGCGACGTTGGCTCTCCTTTAGCAGGGCCTTCTCTTCTATGTGCCTATTAATTCTATCTTTTAGGATGGTTTCCATCACTTTACCTGGGACACATGTCAAACTGACAGGTCGGTAATTTCCTGGATCACCCCTGGATCCTTTTTTGAAAATTGGTGTTACATTCACTACCTTCCAGTCATCAGGCACAAAGCCTGATTTGATGGAAAGATTATATATTTTGGCTAGGAGATCAGCAATTTCATCTTTAAGTCCCCTGAGAACTCATGGATGGATGCCATCTGGTCCTGGTGATTTGTTAGCATTTAGTTTAACAAGACATGCAAGGACCTCCTCCCTGGTTATTTCTATCTGGCTTAATTCTTCGGTTTCCCTCCCTTCCAAGATAGGCTCTGTTTTGGGCATGTGGTCTCTGTCTTCTTCAGTGAATACTGAAGCAAAGAATTCATTGAGTCTCTCTGCAATCTCTGTTTCCTCTTTAATAACCCCTTGCCTTCCATTGTCATCTAATGGTCCAATGGCCTTCCTAGTTGGGTTCTTACTTCTAATGTACTTAAAGAAGTCTTTGTTATTTCTCTGAGTATTTTTAGCTATACTCCTCAAAGTCTTGCTTTGCTTTCCTGATTGTTGCCTTGCATTTGTTCTGCCAGAATTTATGTTTCTGCCTGCTGTCCTCATTCGGACAAGCCTTCCATCTTCTAAATGAGCTTTTCTTGCTTTTGATCACTTCCCGAACAGCTCCTGTAAGCCACATCAGAGTCCTCTTGGACCTGGCAGTGCCCTTTTTCCTTTTGGGTATGCATTCCAATCGGGCCTCTGTTATTGTTTTTGTAAACAGCCTCCATGCATCTTGGAGTGTTTGGACTCTCAATTTTCCCTTTCAGCTTCTTTTTTACTAGTTTCCTCATTTTTGGGAAATTTCCTTTTTGAAAATTTAAGGTCTCTCTGTTAGATTTTATCAGTGACTTGCGGTCTATGATCAAGTTAAACATAATTGAGTTGTGGTCACTGTTCCCTATTGGATCAGTCACATTAACATCTTGCACCAGTTCCTGAGTATTACTCAGGATCAAGTCAAGGATTCTTGTACCTCTTGTTGGGTCTTCAACCATCTGTCCCAGGGAACAACCATTTAGCATATCTAGGAACTTTATCTCTTTATCATGTTCTGAACAACAGTTCACCCAGTCTATGTGGGGGTAATTGAAGTCCCCCATTATAACCAGGCTTCCCTTCTTGGATGCCTCCTTTACAACATTCTCCAACTGCCAGTCTCCCTCAGGAGTTTGGGTCGGAGGCCGATAGTATATGCCTACTGTTAGACCATCCTTGTGGCCTGGTACTCTTACCCACAGAGTTTCTAATGGTGACTCCAAATCACCTAGATATTCCAATTCGTATGATTTTATCACTTCTTTGACATACAAGGCTACACCACCTCCCGTTTGTCCCTTCCTATCCTTCCTGTACAGTTTGTAGCCTGGGATAACTGTATCCCATTGGTTATCATCCATCCACCAGGTTTCAGTGATGCCAATAATATCAATATTCTTATCTATTGCTAAGTATTCCAGCTCCCCTATTTTATTCCGGAGGCTTCTGGCATTTGCATACAAGCATTTATATATACTTTTCTGATACAGTCTTTTGAGTCCAGTTGCATTGTTAGGCTGCCTCTTGCATCCTTCTGCTAGAGTGCTGGTGACTAGCTCCTTGCTCTGCTCAGTAATTTTTGCATCCTCCTCACTACTCAAGTACACACTTTCCCGAACTGGATGCTGCCCAGCTCCTGTCGGCTTTCCCCCAGTTATCAGTTACTTTACTGACCAATATGTTATCCTTTCATTCAATGTTTACTCACTGATTTATTTAAACAGTACAAATCCTTCTCTAAGCCATCTCTAAAGAGCAAACAAAACATTAAAATAAAACCAAACATGAAAACCCACAAAAATGAAAACCAAAATTTATCCCGCAGTAAGTAACAAAATACAGTACTAAAGTGCATCCCATACTTTCACAGTGACAATGGGTGCAGTCCATTCTTTACCCTTCCGTTCACTTCAGTAAGACACCCTGCTGCCTGTTTTCTTTCCAGTCCTGGGGGAATTCAATCCCTTTCATTAAAAAAAATTGAATTAGGTTGCCACTCTCCATTAACAAATGTTCAGCTTAAATCAAATATGCCACTTCCAATCACTGCGGCCCATGCAACAGGTTGAGTAGGGTTCCAAATGCACTTACCACATTATGAGGTAAGATGTCTTACCTTCTAAGGATGCTTCTCTAGTGAAACCATTAATGTCAGTGTCTAAAATTATCAGACTTCTTCATGATCTCAGAGGAGGCATTGCCAGAAGAACAACTAGCACAGAAACATAAGGGATGGAGGGTGTTATCTGAAGATGAATAGATCTTACTTTTACATCATCTACACAAGGGGTTGCAGTGGCTCAGTGGTTAAGAAGCTCACCTTGTTAGCTGGAAAACCAGCAAATCGCCAGTTCGAGAACTGGGTACTGAATGATGGATTGCGCACCCCCTCTCTGTCCCAGCTCCTGCCAACCTGGAAGTTCAAAAGCAAGAAATTGCAAGTAGATAAATAGGGACCACTTCAGTGGGAAAAGATTTTGGGGACATGAAAGTAGCCTCATTCGGGCATCCCGAGCGGAGTTCCTCTGGCAAAAAATCTTTCAACCCAGAATAATTTCTGACACAAAATTATATTATCATCTCCATAACAAATTTACAGTTTGCCTAATCTTCTTAATTCAGAAGAAAAAAGTTATGGTTCAGCTATCAGAAGTATGGGAAATACTGGTGCTCTGAGAGTTCTTCTTCCAGGCATTCTACTGACTTGTTTCTCAGATAAAACAGCATGCTTGAAGTTAGTTAATTGCTGCATATGGGTCATAGCATTAGCTGGACCTAACAGAATTGTGCTGAAGTTGAAATGTCAAGGATTTTTAGGTTTCTTTGGCCTCTCAGAAGTATTTTGCATTGTTCTCTATGACTATGATACTAATGCAAGGTATGTCCCTCCCAGGGAGATGTGTGACAATCTTTCTCTTCTGGGAAAGAGAACCATTTTTTCTAAAGGATTAGGTTTTTAATCCCATTATCAGCCAAGACTGTGGAATAAACTCAGAACTGACTCCTATTTTGCAACATCTTATTGCTCTCACACACAGATAGCGGTAACATTAAAGGGGTGTGCTTGTTAAGTCTGGGTTTCCGTATCACACCCGCTGAGTTCATGATAGGGAAATGATGGGAGTATGCAGAACATGTGAAAAAATCCATCTGATGATTCAAGAGGATGGGATTTCCCTGACTGTGAATGACTGCATGCAGAAGTAAGGCTTCTACTGGGATGCTAGGATATATTTTAGCTTCCATCATTATCTTCCCTTCTTGACAACATCTCTTTCTCTCCACAGCTTTATATGTATAACCATATTTAAATCCCCCTGTTACTGGGAGACAGTGTGAACTAGATATTGTAGCCTGCATAGTCACATTTGGGAGATAGCGGTTGCAAAACAGGGTCTATTTGCATCCTGGCCAAGCAATGCACTCTGACTGAAATAATCATGTGTAGATTTAGAACCAAACTATTCGTTATATATAACCTGTCAATAGCAGAAGGAATTCCCTAGCTATTGAATGCTTCTGTTAGACTTAGTAGGAGCTTTCGCTTCATTTGTGAGTTTGCAAATTACCTTTCTTTGTTTTGTGACTGGTCTCCCAGAGCTAAACATGGGCACCTTTTTTGGAAATGGTTTTTCAGTCTGCCTAAGTCATATTATGGCTCAAGTGGTTAAAATGCTGACTGGAAGGTGGCAGGTCAGCAGTTTGATACCCAAATATTGCAGGACGGAGTGAGCTCCCATCTTTATCCTAGCTCCTGCCAACCTAGTAGTTGGAAAGCAAGAAATTGCAAGTAGATAAATAGGGACCCCTTTGGTGGGAAGGTAAACAGTGTTCCGTGCACTCTGGTATCTAGTCATGCCTGTCACATGTCCACGGAAACATCTGTAAACACAGACAGTTCTGGCTTTTCAGCTATAAACAGAGATGAGCACTGAACCCTAGAGTCAGATACGACTGGCTTTTGAGCAAGGGTGACCTTTACCTTTAAGTCATTTTTCTAGAACAGGTAACATGCTTTCAACATTAATCAAATATGTTTTGTCCTCACTTCTAATTCCTCCATGTCATCAACTAACTTCTAGCCTAAATGTGTACAAACTAAAACGCCCTTGGAGTCCCTGCCTTATTCAGACCTACATGGGCTTACATGGTACATACCTGTACATATGCTGTCTGAAAGTTCTACTGGACACACTGAGTCATGTGGTGAGATTAAAAAGCATGATCACACTCATCCTCTACATGCCTGTATTATGTAATCAATGTATTTTTATAGGATTCTTACAGTACATTTGTTCTGTTCTCCTTTGATGGGCTCAAAGTACTCAACATCTAAGAACCTAAGAAACGATATGCTAGATATACAGTAAGCAAGGCCATGGGTTTTCTACATGTGTTGGCCTACTGTGGCAACAGCACAATGTAAAGTAGTAAAAAGGTTTTTTTCTTTAGCACCCCCTCTGAAAGGCATATTGGAAACCAGACTAGTTTGTAACATCTAAAATATGGTAATATCTAAGAAGAGTGTTGTCCATCACTCTTTAAAAAAAATTTTAAATGACTTTTACAACTCATAATCTGTTTTCTGAAAGCTATTTGAAGTCCTTACATTTGGCCCTTGGGCATCTTTCAGATGTCTTTCTAAGCTCCTAATAACCTAAAATTAAACCTTTCTGTAGCTGAAATTGTTGAGAAACAACTTTTGGGAGATGATAACTTTTAGTCAGGATTTTAGGCACATCAAATAGATTGTATATAATTGTGATGCAGATCTATAATCCCCCCAAAACATATCCATGGCAGATTTTAACAACCTAGGCTTAGGCAAGCCATTCTTTGTGGACCAATCCCATTCTAATGGTGACCCTATAAATTCACCAGGAAGATACTTTTATATGTATTTACAATCCCAACATAGAAGAACAATGTGTCCCATACAGAACATCAGAGCAAACTTGAAGTTAATGGTAATAATAACCATGTGCTCCCAAATTAGTTCTAACTTATAGTAATCTTTGTCAGAGTTTTCTAATACATAGAGTACTCAAACATGGTTTACCATCTCCTTCTTCTTTCCTTATTCTCCCAGGAGACACAGTAGGAAATCAAATTAATTGGCTCTGCAGCCAAGTACCTAACACATTGGTATATCCAGGTGAATCTAAAATCTTTTTACTGTGCAGTTATGAGCCCATGCCTGTAATAATATTCCAATCCACCTTAGAAATGTTCAGATGAATGTGCTTTCATGCTGCAGCTTGTTTGGTCTACATTCTAGTGTGAATTAATGGCTAACTTTGGAATGGGGGGCAGCGCAGGAGAGTAGATAGTTGCACTTAGGATTCAACATTCATTTATTTGTTTGGGTAAATGAACAGGTTTTTTTTTACATAAAGTTAGACAATATACTTTCAACATCTATAAAAGCAGCCTTTGTAATAAGGGTGAATCTCTCACACTCCACATGCTTCAGATACACCTACCTAAATTCTGTAACATTGATCATGTTCAATTGATGGGAGTTGTAAGAGAAATTATCTAGATGTCCACATGTTTCTTGAATAACTGCATGTAGGAAAACTGTTCCCCAAGAGCCTGAGATGTTTGGTCCCTGTGTTTGAGAAATAACACATTGTCCTCAAATTCAATCCCTCTTGGCTTATTCTTTAGAGATGGTGATTTTGAGAAACAGGTATTTTCTCTGTCTGGAAGGTAGCAAAGACACCAGGCTTTTCTCTCTGAAATTTTCACCACAGCCCTCTCTTGTCTTCTGAAAAACTACTCTCCATTCCTTCTCAGTCCACCTTAATTGGACAGCACCCATTGCTCTTTGGCTTCAGGGACATGTGAGAGATGTTTCTAGCTCAAGATGAATGGAGTAGGCCAGGTTAAAGAAGGCTTGTACAGAAAGTTGATGTTTTGGATAGATAGTTATTAAGCAGTTCTTATCAAGCATATTTTGACCAAGGAAAAGGAATTATGTCCCTCCGCACCCAAGCCAGTAAATTCTACATTCAAAACTGAACATCCTGGCATTGCAGGCGCACCCCCCAATAAAGGACTCAGACACTGGTAAAAGTAGATAACGGCATTGGGCCACATTTATTGATTCATGCCCTAGTCCGAATTATAAATTTCTATTGGTATTCAACCAATTATAATTCTTAAGGCAAGCAGGCCGAAGTAACACTGGTAAGGTTCCACCCAAAATTGCCAACGGCAATTGGTTACTATGTATCCATTTGTATCGATTTGTTTGTTGACAACAAACAAATTGTTGACCGTAGTCAATAATCTAACTACTGACCCCATCCTCTGACGCGTATCCGTAAAATAACGGGGTGATGCATGCTGCCTAGCTTGTGCCATCACCCCATTGCCTGGTTCATCGTTGACCGGACAACGTTAACCAACTTGTGCCTGTCTAGTGTTGTCCAGTCAATTGCGAACCTGCCGGATACCTGTGGGTCATAAATGTTTACCTTACCAGTGCTACCCGCCCATGTGACCAAAGTCAACAGCAGAGCAAGAAACCCCTATGTCAAACCATAGCAACAGTGTGGGATGGGCAAAAAAGCCAGGACCCGAAGCCAATTGTAGGTCCCAGCCAAAAATTCCCACCCGGCCCCGAAGAGACCAAAATATCACACTGTTAACTAGGGAGGGGGTGGAGGGGAAAAACTTCTCCTCTCTGTCGCTTCGCAAAATGGCAGCGCGGCTGCCTCGTGGCCACCCCTTTTAAAGGGTGCTGGCCACGCCCCCTAACTACCCGGATGTCCAAGTCCGGTGGGGGGGGCCCGCAAAGAGCGCGGCGGCCATTTTGGCGCCGCGCTTGCCTTGCAGGCGCACCCCCCAATAAAGGACTCAGACACTGGTAAAAGTGGATAACGGCATTGGGCCACATTTATTGATTCATGCCCTAGTCCGAATTATAAATTTCTATTGGTATTCAACCAATTATAATTCTTAAGGCAAGCAGGCCGAAGTAACACTGGTAAGGTTCCACCCAAAATTGCCAACGGCAATTGGTTACAATGTATCCATTTGTATCAATTTGTTTGTTGACAACAAACAAATTGTTGACCGTAGTCAATAATCTAACTACTGACCCCACCCTCTGACGCGTATCCGTAAAATAACGGGGTGATGCATGCTGCCTAGCTTGTGCCATCACCCCATTGCCTGGTTCATCGTTGACCGGACAACGTTAACCAACTTGTGCCTGTCTAGTGTTGTCCAGTCAATTGCGAACCTGCCGGATACCTGTGGGTCATAAATGTTTACCTTACCAGTGCTACCTGCCACACAGGGAGGCTTCAATAAAGGCTCACCGCCCCCCCCCCGACCGTCAGCTCGGTCAACAGGCCTGCTCGCCAATCTCCCAACAAGAGGTCCATACCTCCCGGCGACAGATGGACCCCATCCCCTGTGTAAAGCTCATAATTTTGGAGACTGATGGTGGGGTGTCGTATGACGCGCCCCCAACCCTTGTCCAGAAAGAACCGGGCAATAGCCCTGTTCACCGAGTGCCGAGCCCGATCAAGGGCCTGGAGGTTAAACCCTCCCCTGTAAGCGTGCCACGGTATCATGTCCGACCAAAGTAGGGTTGCGGCAGGCCTCACATAATGCAAGTAGGCCAGGTCACCGCAAATCGCATGCTTCAGCGATAGGCCCGTGACCTGTCCCAAATCATTACCCCCAAGGTGTATAATCAGGACATCAGGCGGGTCAGCATCCCTGATGGAGAAAAGGAATGGTAACAGTTCCCGCCATAACATTCCGCGCTTACCGTACCACCTGAGACTTGCGGATGCACCCAGTCCCAGTCGGGGTCCCCACTCTGTCGCCGCAGCAAACTGCGCTGCCCTGTGCACATAGCTGTGGCCCACCAGCCATACTGTCACCGGTGTAAGACGACACCCAGGGTCTGTCGAGGAAAAAAGGAAACAGGGCAGTGACTTAACTGGTACTCACTGTTGAAGAGGGCGAACATACAACTGAAAACATCGTGATCCCCACCTTCCCATGTTACGTATTTCAGCCCCAGAGTACCCAAACGTCGCTGCGGTGGAAGCCGCCCCTATCCCGAATGAATGGGTGCCGTAACGAGCCCCAGGGAGGCCAACACTGGCTAGTGCCTTACCGGTCACCTTCCAAAATTGAAATTTAGTAAGGGGAGACCCATCTTGGTGACAGAAAAATGGGCCAGGGTGCGTACCACGTAGTGCAAGGAACTCCTGTAGGGCACCAACCGGACAGATGTCTGCCATGGAACATCGTAGCAGTCTTACACCACTGCCTACACCGTGCTGATCAACCTTGGAGGAGCGTATCCTCAGCTGAGCCCAATCATTGGAAACAGAGACATCTTCGAGTTCCAGTGCCCTACGACTCGCATCCGCCTTAGACAGTAGCAGCAGCTCACTGATGCGGAGCGCTCCAAAAAAGGCCACTGTAGTAGCCGCGTAAAACAGGGTTGCCTCATACCTGTCGAAACACAGGTCATGCCAACCCCGTGCAAGGTGGGTAAGTACCCCTGGAGAAATAGGGTGGCGGTCGTCCGGGCTGCGCCCACATTCCCGCACCCACCCTTCCAAAACATGTCGTATGCGAAAATCATTTGTGCTGTCAGCAAAACCACCCACCTTGGCTATGAATGCCAGCGCTGACAGCCTGGATGCTATGGTGCAGGGGGCTAAGCCCTGGGCATGTAAGTAAACCATAAATTGGAGGACGTGAGCCACTGGGATGGGCCAACTTTCAGGCAGCCGTGATCGGGCACAAAAGGCCCTGAATGAACTGAATGCATGGTTATACGCCTTACGCGTGCGGGGGGCGAGCGACATGCCGATCGACCGATTCACCTCTCCTTGCGAAGCGTCCATATCTCGTCCGGGAGCGGCGAGGGAAATTCCTCTGCGTCCGGGGCCAAGGCACGGAACCGGGGGATCTGCAGGCGGGACAAAGCGTCAGCAATATCATTATTAATACCTGGAATATGTCTGGCCCTAAAAAGCACATTTAGGCGTAGGCTGCGCAACACAAACTGGCGAACCAGTTCCATAACCCTGGGAGATTTTGACGTCTGTGAGTTGACAATGTGTACAACTGCCGCATTGTCACACCAGAAATGGACGACCGAATTGGCCCACTTCTTGCCCCATAGCATCAAAGCTCCCAGAATGGGGAAAAATTCCAGGTACGTGAGATCGCGCAAACGACCCGTGCCCCACCAGGCTGGCGGCCATCTGCCGTAGGCCCACTTCCCCTCAAAGTAAATCCCATAACCCAGGGACCCCGATGCATCCGACTGAACCTGAAAACAAGGGGAAACCAAAAGGTCGGACCTCCAAAAGGACACCCCGTTGAATTCCCTCAGGAACTGAAGCCAGATGAGCATATCAGCCCTCATGCCCTTGTTCAGTCGGACCCTGTGGTGGGGCCTGGCCAAGCCAGTCATGGTGTCACACAAGCATCGAGCAAATGCTCTGCCAGGTGCAACGACCCTGCAAGCGAAATTGAGGTGACCATGTAACACCTGGAGCTCCCGAAGGGACACCTTGCGTTTTGCCAGCAAGTCCAAAATGAGTGCAACGATCCGGGAAACCTTCTCAACAGGTAACCTGGATGCCTGCACAACCGTGTCAATCTCAACCCCCAGGAATGTGAGCTTGGTTGAAGGGCCCTTGGTCTTTTCGGGCGCTAAAGGGACACCGAGTTCCTTCATTAGCGTCTGAAATGTATTTAGGAGACGCGTGCACGTGTCCCAGCCCCGTTCACCCCCGAATAAGAAATCGTCGAGGTAGTGGGCTACAGACCGGGACCCTGACCTGCGAACAAAGGCCCATTGCAGGAAGGTGCTGAAGCGCTCAAATGCTGAGCATGAAATGGAGCAGCCAAAAGGCATGGCTTTGTCGAAATAAAATCCACCCCGGAACTTGAAACCCAGCAGCTCAAAGTCGCCCGGGTGCACTGGCAGAAGACGGAACGCTGACTTAATGTCGCACTTAGCCAGTAGTGCACCCGGGCCACATGAGCGCACCATGCGCAGGGCCTGGTCAAAAGATGTATACCTGACCGAACAAAGGTCGTCAGGGATAGCATCATTGACCGAACGGCCAGGCGGGTAAGACAAGAGGTGTATCAAACGGAATTCCCCCGGTGACTTCTTGGGCACTAACCCCAACGGGGAAACCTTGAGATTGGGAAATGGTGGGACAGGGAAAGGGCCAGCGACCCTGCCAGCAGCAACCTCCTTAGCAATGCTCATGGCAGCCACCTCCTCCCTTCCCCTGAGTGATAACAGGTTGGGTGCATCTTGAGGGGACCTGACCCCCGTGAAAGGAATGTGAAACCCCTGCTGGAAACCCTCAAGCAGGTAAGCTGCGACTGCCCTCCTCGGGTACATCGTGAGCCAACGCTACAACATGTCCACATTAATTGGGGAGGGGGCCTTTTGCTTGACCAGCTCCCTCCGTGGCAGTTCTGCTCGCTCCCTGTCCACCTCTCCCTCTGCCCCGCAGTCCGCCTGCCCTAGGACACGCGGAGGCGGCATGGGGGCCAGCACAAGAGGGACACTCGTGCCTGTATCGGCACTGCTTCCTGTTGCACGCACCATTGGCCGAGAAGCTCCAACACAGCAGGCGGGCTGTAACCCCCTGCCCCACCACCTGGCGGTGTGCCTGGGCTGGAGCAGCTTGCTGGACCGTGTGTCCACAATGGTACCTCTCCCCTGGCGCTGGGCGCGTGGGGGTCATGTACAGAAGCCACAGCTTCTGGCAGGGCTCATCCCACCTCATCTCTGGGTGTAGGGGCACTCTCATATGGAATTCCTCGTTGTAAGCCAACCACGACGGGCCAGGAAAATCAACCATCGCCCGGTATATGTTGTCCAAATACTGGACCATCGGAATTGCCAGGTCAGGCCGGGCCCTGAGGTACACCGCCATGTATATGAGGTACGCGGGTAACCAGTTGGCCCACGTGCGTGGCGGCTTACGTCGACGAGACTGCTCCTTGTCCTTCTCGTCCTGCCCCTCCCTCTCCTCTTTGGTGGGCTCTCTATTCAAGAGGGAGAAAATGTCCACATACTCCCCCCGCCATATCTTTTCCTTGGTGGCCAAGGCCAGGTGATCCCCGAGGGGCAATGAATAACCTGCTGTCGGCAAGGCCGACACCGGAACATTGACAGTGCTGGGCACCATGAAAGGAGCCTGGACCAGCCCCACCACCCCCAGTAAGTTCCCTGGAGGACAGGGTACCCCGCCCCAAGAAGGGCCTTGGAGTATTGGAGCCGTTCCCTGATGGGCCGGCGGCGGCTGACCCGCCGTCCCAACCAGGCGAGGCCATGGCCACTGTAAACCTCCCCCCGTTGTGGGTTGTGGTGTGGGTGCACTAGCTTGGACCGTATACTCACAAGTTGCACCCCCATGGGCCGCCCCCACCGGGGGTTCCGGCCCACTGCGGGCGTCGGAGCTCGCGACCGCAACCGAGCTCGGAGATGGGGCCTGACCACTACCTGCTGGCGGCATCTGCTGCGTGGGGAGCTGCGAGGCCGCGGCTGGCGCCGACCTACTTGCCCCAGGCAGCTCAACCCTTTCGGCCGCCTGCCGAGGACCGGCAGGCGCTGAGTTGACCTGTAAACCAAAAGGTGCCCCAGGAGGATTAACTACCCCTAAAGATGCCTCCAGGGCCGCTACGCGGGCCAGTAGGGCATCAACGTTTACATAGCCCCCAACGCTGATGGGGGGCAAAGGGCCGGCCGGCCCACCAGTCACTGGCGCCGGGCTAGGTCTCTGGACCCCGGGGCCCGCATATGGCCATGCCCCAACCACCGGCCCCGGAGGGGCCGGGGGCATGCCCTGCCAGGGAAGGGAACCCAGCCAACCCCCTTGGTTAAAGCCCACCGCTGGAAGCTGGATGCCAAGGCCCGAAGGCCCAGCCTGGCTCTGCGCCAGGCCCAGGCCGGTGGCCGCTAATTGCGGGCCGGGGGCCGCATCCCCTGCAGGGCCGGTCTGAGGCTGCCCAGCCTCGGGCCAGGGAGCAATCGACCCCATCCCACCGGTCCCGGTGGGCACCCCCAGAAAGGGGGCCTGCTGAGGGGGCGCAGTCGCGGTCCTCCGACCCGGCTGGAGCCTCCGTGAAACGCGAACCGCGTTCGCCATCGCCTTCTTTTTGGAAGGCATTGCTGGAGATCGTAGGGAAGCCGAAGAAAAGAAGCGAAGAAGAAACCGCTGCCTAAAGGTGGCTTCCCAGCTAAAGGAAGAGCAACGGAGCGATTGGGGAAAAACTTCTCCTCTCCGTCGCTTCGCAAAATGGCAGTGCGGCTGCCTCGTGGCCACCCCTTTTAAAGGGTGCTGGCCACGCCCCCTAACTACCCGGATGTCCAAGTCCGGTGGGGGCCCCCGCAAAGAGCGTGGCGGCCATTTTGGCGCCGTGCTTGCAGTTGACTCCTATTCTATCTTTGGCCATGGAATAAGTTGTTCCAGCATACAGTATATGAGGGTAGCACCCTGACATAAGAGGTGGAGAGAATATGTATCCCTTATGGCTGGGGACTACCATGTTTATCTGCAGCAACTAACACCTGAGTTGGTTACCTTATGATACCTAATGTCAGTGCTGGTCCTGTTGCCAAATGGTGACAATTAATGGAAGATACCCAAAAGTCTGGGTTACAAAGCAACACAACACTGTGTGTTGTACATCATTTCCTACGTACAACCTTCCTGCTAGAGATACACACCACAACTTCCTGTTCCAAAGAATTTGACAGATTTGTGTCCAGTTGTACCACAGTAAAGTCTTTAAGGAGCTTACCGTTCTAAATACCATCATTAAAAGATCAGTTAACAACTCCCACAGAAAAATCAATCTAAAATACTTT
Organism: Bradypodion ventrale; assembly: GCA_035047345.1. Classification (NCBI taxonomy): domain Eukaryota; kingdom Metazoa; phylum Chordata; class Lepidosauria; order Squamata; family Chamaeleonidae; genus Bradypodion; species Bradypodion ventrale. The sequence continues at coordinate 1,132,762 of JAWDJE010000007.1, forward strand.
AAACAAAGGGAAGGAACATGGTGTCCCAAAAATAACATGCTGTCCTGCCTGGGGGAGGAACTTGCTGCCCTCCAGTGGTTGAGGTGCTGCTGCTCTAATCATTGCTTGCAGTCGGTCAGGTTTATCTGGGGCTGAGGGCAGTTCTAGGATCCCACAACATCTGGAAGGACACACATTCCTCAGCATTAGAGGAAAAGCTCCTGGTCTGTAGTTGGAAGAGGCGTTTCCAATCTGCCCTGAAAGCAGGAGAAAACTGCCTGAGCTCTGAAGAAAGGCACCTAGATGTTTATGCATAATGTTAAAGGTTATAGGCCAGTGATGGGCAGTCTTGGCCCTCCAGCTGTTCTTGAACTTCAATTCCCAGAAGCCCAAGTCAACACACCAGCTGGTCAGGGATGTCTGGGAATTGAAGTTCAAGAACAGCTGGAGGGCCAAGACTGCCCATCACTGTTATAGGCTCATTACAGGAGTGTGTTTTTAAGTGTGTGGCTTCCCTGTTCCAGCATATATTTAACACATCTACTGAGACTAGGTTTGAACTGGCTGATTGCCTCTTCAATATCTGTTGCCCTTGTTGTTGTTGTTGCTACTACTGCTGTGGTCTGAACAAAAGAGCTCTTGGAAGAGACCAAGTAAACTGATACCAGAACATACATTCCATATTGAAAAAACAACCCTGGGTTTCCCTTTGTTAGCTCTTCTTTGGATTGTCACTTAACAATTTTTATTGACGCAGAGCTCAGCTTACTTAACCTAAAGCTTTGTATTTACATTCAGCCAAGGTAAGTTATGAGTCACAAGTAAATCCTTTTGATCCTCGGTTGCCATGGGTCACTAGAGAAATGAGTTTGAGGTATAATATTCTGGTAAGTTAGCTGTGTACAAAAGAATGCATTAAATAAACTTCTTTCTGAAAGTCTCTGCTAGGACCAATTCAGTTTCTGTTTGACCAGAAAACATTGGGACAGCATTTTCAACTTTTTGGTTATTGATACTCAGTCTTTAAAGTTTATCTAATGGAGAAACCTGGACCTTGGTCCTCTTAGTTTTCCCCTGTGGCAATGTAAAAAATTTACTTCATGCAGATGGGTAAAGAGGTAGCAGAAGTTTTGTGACAGCAGGAGAAGGATACTTGGTATGGATCACTAAAAAGACTGAGCTCAACAGATGGTGATTCAGAAATCTAAAACTATGATATAGCCTATGCCCTGGTTCTGAGTTCCAGCCACTGACAAGACTAGCTGTGCCAGGAAAACTAGGAAGTGAATTCTAACCTTCTTCTTCCTGTAGACTGGCCTGCATGTAATGTGCCTCCTCAAAATGGTGGCCATAGGGCAAGGGGCTGAAATAGGGTTAGCTCATTGCTTTGGTAGTGCAGAAAGGAAATCAGTAAGGTGAGTTTGAAGGGACATTGGGAACTCATAATTAAATATTGTCCATTGGCACCTTAAATGAAGAACCTGATGGATTCACTGAACTTCGTTAACATCCTTCAATGTTTGAGATTCACTGTGGCTATCAGAAATATATGACGAGTCCCAGATGTTCCATTCTAGGGGATTACAAAAGAAAGCAAATACAGAGAGAATTCTTTCAGAGGAGATTTAAGAGGTCTGGACTGGCTTAGGTTGTTAACTTGCTCAGAGATGAGTGAGGGCCTTCATTCATGGTGGTACATAGGCAGAGGCCCTGAGGCTATCAGGTTATGAATGTTTTAAAAGACAACCTCTTGGGGGGGGGGGTGTTACGGGTTTCCATATCACATTAACGATGCTGCCTTGACAGGCTAAGCAATCCTCATTTGAGCTAATGGGATGATCACACTGATTCTGTAATGAAGATAACTTTTCATCAATTTCAGCAGCATCAAGATTTTATCTCTGCTCTTCATTTGCAAACATGTTTCATCCCATAACAAGAAAAATATAGCATGGAAAACTAATTCAATTACAGACAAGAATTCTGCATCTATGATATCCAATGGAACATCTTATAAGCCTTGGGAGTTTTATACATGAGAGTGCAGTAGAGTTATTTGTTTGGCAGAGCAAAACAACCTTTTACGAGACAATTCTTAATTCTGCAATATTTTTTCAGTCATTAGATTAAAGACCTAGCTTTTTAAAAATCAAAATTTAAATACTTTTAAAGAAATAAAAATGTTTTATTATACAGAACCACTCATTTTTATAAGCCCTCAATAGTATTTCTGCTCTTAAAATGCCAGGCATTATTTAATGCCTGCTCTCTTTCCACTTTAAACAGGCAGAAATTCAACAAGTGCAGTTTTTGCTTTATCCAACGGGAAAGCTGATTATTCCTTATATCCCCTCTCAGAAGCTTGTCATTTAAAAATTCCTTCACTTCTTTTGAAAATTTCCCTTTTCTTCTCAACCTTCTACCAACTAATATACTACTGAGTACAGTATGATATGATACAACATGATACTGTATAATATGATACAATGAATCTTAAATTATGAATTAATCATAAGAATGAGCACTCTTTTCAGCAGAGGTCTATGCCAACAATTCACTTACATTTCATTAATTCTTCCATCCATTCATCAATTGAACTTCTATAGTACCTATCCAGCACCAAGGCTACTCTGAGCAGCGAACATGGTTAAAACATGAAATATCATGAAACACAAATATAACAATAAACAGAGTAGACAAGACTTGTAGGCTTGGGCATAGCATTTGTATCTGGATCTGGTTCCTATGGAAGATTTGGTATGCATTTAAAGACAAAGAAGAAAGGATTAGATGTAATATGAAATGCATGATTATATTGAATATTTTTATTTTTATTTTGTGGCAAGAGAATGCTGTGCAAGATCAGGGTCTCAATTTAAAAATGGAGTTTAAGCCCATATGAATTCAGCATTCTTAATGATGAATACAGAGGCACAATATCCCATGTAAATAAGCTGATGGTTTCTTAAAGATTTAAATTATAATTTAGCTGTATAAGAGTGCAGCTATTCTATTGTGCAGCACAGTAAAACAATGTTCTACAAGGCAAGTCTAAAAATGAGAGCATCCTAAATGAAAAATTCTAAGTTTGAGACTGGGCTTTGGATCAGAACAATTTGGTACAAATATAGCAGACTGTCTGCTCTTGCTTTGGGCAAAATTCAGGGAAGTTTGGGCAAAGAGTTTTTTTAGTTATGAATTTCTCAAAGTACTGTAAAACTATTTTACCTCTAGGCTGAAAGAAGTAACTTTTTATGTCCTCAGATTCAAAGAAAATCTAATAAGCTGAAAAGACCAACCTCTGTAGCAAGGACTCCTTCTAAATAATAATAAAAAAGCAGATGGGACCAAATTTCTTCTTCAAGATAATTAAGATTGGTCTTTTCACCTTGACCCTTCTGTTTTTTTAAACACCATGAAACTCTGACCATAGTTTAATACAGCTCTCCCCCTGGATCTGTGGGGAGACCTTTTGCAGATACAGTACCTAAAACCATGGATAACAACAAGTCGTATATTTAACTCATATACCTGAGTTATAGAAGTAGGGAAGGGCTTTTAAATGCTTCTGTTCGAAATGAAAACTATATAAATGTCTGTTTCTCATGGACTTCTTTTCAACACTCCTCCACAGATGCCAATGTTACTGTTCCTTGTAAACATTACCTTGCAATCAGTGTCCTCTAGAGGCCAGTTCTGATAGTACATCATATAAATACATAGACATTATATAATATATTTCAGGGATTTAAATTGAATATTTTTTAGGCCTGTGGATGTCTGAAACCATGGATATTGACATTGTGTGTGTGTGTGAGTGTGTGTGTGTGTGTGAGAGAGAGAGAGAGACTTGTACCTTGATGCTTAGGGAAATGAATCACCTTGATGCAACTACGGCTTAAGTCTTCAATGTAGCCTGTTAGTATGTGGGTGTAATGCCTTGCTTGTCTGCTATGAAAATTTATTAAAACAAATTTAAAAGAATATGATGAGCAAAACAACAAGGATTTATTTATTTTAGAACAAGAAGTTGATAGGGAGGAGGATACAGAACAGAACCTAAAATAAACTTTAGATACAGAACATAAGCAAAAATAAATGCCAGTTCTATACTTTATGAAACATATACACACACCATACTACACAGAAACCTCAACTGATAAAACCGTTATTTCTCACATACTCTATCCCCCATTCATTCTCATCAACCAATCAGCATTGAGAATCAATGTGCTTTCTCTGCTCAGGCAGGTCTAATTTGGATGCAAAGACCTCTTGGACAGAAAATGCCAATTCCCCTTATTTTTAACTTGGGGAGAACTTGCTGGCTTTGGGAGTATAGTGTGCTTGTGGGGGTTGCCCATTACCTTCTTCTTCAAAGAAGTTTCGTCGTTTCTTGGCTGGGAAAGGTGAGACGGGTAGGTCCTCCTCCGGACAACTGGAAAAATCCCCCCACAAACTCCACAGAAGAAAGTGATATATTTCCTGTAATAACGGCCCTTTGTATTTTAAAAGTCTCCCCTCTCTATCTCGCTCTGGTTTGGCTTAAGGAGCAAGAAGAACAGAGATTGACTCGTGTTGTGTATGGATTGTAATGTGCCTTTAAGTAAATGCAACCACACGAATGAGTGAATGTAACAATCTCTAAAGTAACATTGTAACCTTCTGTATTAGAATGTGAGCTAGTGACCACTGGGGGCAGTAGCGAGCATCCAGCTCACATGGTACAAATTCTCCAAATGCCTACAGCCGTGGGAAGATTCCTGCCACTGCCTCACCTGGACAAGAAGGGCGTGACTAAGGGTGATGTCACGCGGACAGTAGCCAATGAGCTACCGAGGAGCCACATTCAAATCTATAGCCACTGTATATAATGAGCTGTTCGTCTGCCATTACCACATGTTCCCACTGACCATCATGAAATAAAGATGAGTTAATCCAGACTTCGGCTTTTTCTATTGTCTTGGTTCTTCAACACTAAATTGGCGACGAGGATGGGATAATGGCTTCCCACGGAATCAAGACGACACAGACCGGTTTCGACATCAACAAACCGGAGGAATGGGAACTGTTCGAGATGGATTTCAAAAGCACACTGATGGTGTCCGACATCTCAGACAAGGGGAAGAAAAGAGCCACCCTCATCAGGATGCTCGGTTTCCCAGCAATGAAGATTTTGGTGGACCTGGTGTCTCCAAGAAAAGTAGATGAGGTCCCGGTTAAACAGCTCCTGAAAGCTCTGCGGGACCATTTCCAGCCCACGGTCTCGATGTTCTCGGCCCGGGACGCTTTCTGGAAGAGGGTGCAGTCCCTGGTGAGTCTGTGGCTGCCTTTGCAGCAGCCCTCCGTTTGGCTGCAGGCCCATGCAAGTGGAAGAACCTAGAAATCGCCCTCAGGGACCGCATGCTGTGGGACGAGGAGACCCAACGGAAGCTGATGAACAAAGAGCTGCCCCCAATGTTACAAGAGGTCCTGAAGGAAGCACAGGCGGCAGAAGCCATGAGAACCGGGGTTAAGGGGTTCAGAACAAGGCCCCCACAACCCGACTGGGCAGCAGCTCTGGTGCAAGCGGCCAGGCGGGCACCACACTCCTCCACGGAGAGCAGCGAGGATGAGGACATCCGGACGGTGTGGAAGGACGGCCGACGTTGTGACGGCTGTGGGGCGTCCCACGACCGTAGCAAGTGCCCGTTCCGGAAGGCCGAGTGCCACAACTGCGGATGGCGGGGCCACATTGCCAAGGTTTGCAGGTGACGGCACGGAGAGCACAAGGGCTCAGCAGACTGTACCCCAAGGAAGGATGGTGGCCGGCCCTTGAGGAAACAGGACAGCGTGGGCTGAGTCTCCGATGACAGCGACGTCGAGGTGCATGGAGTGTACGACGACAACGTAGCGACGACAACGCGGCGGTCCAAAGCGTGTCCTTGGGACACCCACGTTACTTTGTTGAGGTACTGTTGCAAGGGGTCCCCATTAAGATGGAGATAGACTCGGGTTCCTCTTGTTCCATTATTTCCCAGAGGGAGTTTTTGCGAATTTCCCCCAAGCTCAAAGCACTGAAGTCTACTTTGCAAGACGTGCAGGGAAAGAGCATTCCGGTGTTGGGGGTGGGAAAATTCAAGGTGCAATACAAGCAACATGCCCCGGAGCTCCCTCTGGTCGTTCTCAAGGAGGGGGCCTGTTGCCTCCTGGGGACACAATGGTTTAAGCCCCTGGGTTTGTTCATAGGGGGTGTGCATACTGTCGGGACTGATCCAATACAGGAAGTATGTAACGCGCATCCCGAGGTATTCAAGAAGGGACTCGGAAAATTCAAGGGGCCCCCAGTTGCGTTCGACCTGGACCCGGAGATCCGTTCAATAAGGCTCAAACTGCGAAGGGTGCCTTTTGCACTAAAGGACAAAATAGAGACGGAACTGGACAAGTTGGTGGGCCAGGGAATTCTAGTCCCAGTCGATTCTGCAGAGTGGGAAACTCCTATTGTAACAGCGCTAAAGGCTAACGGGGAGGATCGAATTTGCGCTGATTACAAGTGCACCATCAACAAGGCAATACACCCAAATGCGTATCCAGTGCTGGTAGTCAGCCACTTATTGGCCAGGTTACATGGGGGAAAGTGTTTTGCGAAGTTAGACCTGGCGCAGGCTTACCAGTAACTTACGGTAACCCCAGCTGCAGCTGCTGCGCAGACGATAGTCACCCACAAAGGGGCTTTTAAGGTGATGCGCCTACAGTTTGGCATAAATTCAGCTCCAGGCATCTTCCAATCATTAGTGGAGTGACTTTTGAAGGGTTTGGAGGGGGTCTTGCCATATTTTGATGACGTTTTGATAACGGGGGGGGGGGGAGCGAGTCAGAACTGGCCGAAAGGCTAGACAGGGTACTGACCGTATTCGAGAAAGCGGGTTTGAGGCTGCGTAAAGACAAATGTGTATTCTTCGCAAAAGAGGTAGAGTTCCTAGGTTTCCGGGTAACCCCAGTTGGTATAAAACCCTCTGAGTCAAAGGTGGCCGCTGTTCAAAATGCATCGGTGGCGAAGCCACTTCATCGATTATTAAAGAAGGACGAGAGTTGGCGATGGGGCGAGAGTCAAGAGAGAGCATTCAATGAGCTGAAACAACTTTTATCCTCAGAGGCCATCCTGACCCATTTCGATCCCAAGAAGCCAGTGGTTCTGGTATGCGATGCCTCACCAGTGGGGGTGGGGGCGGTCCTGTGCCACGTGTTGGAAAGCGGGCGGGAAGCCCCAGTGGCATTCTACTCCAAATCCCTGTCAAAGGCAGAGCGTAACTATGCACAGACAGACAGGGAGGCACTTGCAGTAATCGCTGGTACAGAGAAGTTTCATGACTTTCTATACGGTCACCCTTTCACCATCGTGACTGACCACAAGCCCCTGCTATGCATTTTCACCGCAGACAAGCCCACACCGCAGATTCTGTCCCCCAGAATGCTGAGATGGGCCATTTTTCTAAACGCGTACCAGAGCACGCTGGTTTATCGCCCCGTAAAGGACATAAGCCATGTGGATTCACTCTCGAGGTCGCCTCTGCCTCATGTGGGCAACCCCGCGTGTGAAGTGGAACAAGATCACCAAGTGCTCCTGATAGAGGTTCTGGATTCACCCCCAATAGTACCCGCAGAAATCGCCAAAGCGACAGGGAGGGATAAGACGTTGGCCCTAGTGAGTTCATGGGTGCAAAAAGGGTGGCCAATGTCTTCCCCAGCGGCAGAATTTGACCCATTTTTAGGAAAAGGATAGAACTGTCCACAGAGAGGGGTTGCCTCCTTTGGGGCCAGTGGGTGGTCGTCCCTGAACCTTTGAGAGCAAGGGTGCTCAAGCTACTGCACGTCAGCCATCCGGAGATTGTCCGCTCCAAGGCTTTGGCCAGGAGCTATTTCTGGTGGCCCCAGTTAGATGCTGACATAGAGCACATGGTGAGCACTTGCAAGAGTTGCCAAAGCTCTCGGCCCGAAGAGTCCCGACTTCCGCACAGAGAATGGGACGCAGCCAAAGGGCCGTGGTCTTGCCTGCACATAGATTTCGCAGGTCCCTTCAGAGGTTCATTTTTCCTCCTCATAGTGGATGCTTATTCCAAGTGGTTAAAAGTTATCCCAGTGTCAAACACCTCATCAGCCACAACCATAAAGCAATTGTGCAAGGTGTTCAGTTCATTCGGTATACCCGATGTGCTTGTGAGTGATAATGCAAGTAGTTTCACGTCTGCTGAGTTCCGGCCATTCATTGACATAAATGCCATCCGGCACATCACCTCTGCACCTTTTCACCCAGTGACAAACGGACAGGTAGAACGCCTCGTACGTACAACAAAGGAAGCACTGAGGTGCATGGGCCCAGGGGAACTGAATATACAGTTATGCCAATTCCTGCTGGGTTATAGGGTGACACCGCTGGCATCAGGTTACTCGCCCGCAGAACTCCTCATGCGCAGGAAGCTGACCACAATACTGACTAGGCTAGACCCCCACAAGGGTGGAGGATACTGGGAGGAACATAGGGATAGTGGGCACCAAGAGTTTTGAAATAGGCACCCCAGTCTATTGCAGAAATTACGCAACCGCAGGACCAGCCTGGGTCCCGGGGGTAGTCATTGGCCAAACTGGACCTGTATCGTACTGCATTGAGACCAGCACGGGTCAACTCTGGAGGTGACATGCAGACCAACTCCGGCGGCGGGTTCCCGGTAGTCAGGGCGCGGAAACCGTGCATCATAACTCAGCATTAGGGTTCTCCCCCACCCATTTAGCCCAAGGGGGAGAAGAGGGGGACCGGTGGTCCACACCAAGGGGGGAAGGGAATACATTTGTCCCTGCAGATATCCTGGAGGATGCCCCCATAGATATCCCAGAACAGGAGTTTGACTTTGAGTTACAAAACCGGGGGAGTTTTTTGGAATGGTCCCCCATCCATCCAAGTGAGGAGCGGGGTTTTTCATTAGTCCCCAATGCCCCCGGTTTTCCCACAATGGAGTTTACCCCTACCCCAAAAGCTGCAGAACTGCAGCAAGTCGCTAACGAGTCTCCCTCTCCTGTTGCAGGACAAGAGCCCAGGGAACACAGAAGCGATAGCTCCCCCGGGACAAGCCAGTCAGCCTTATGCCCAAAACGCTCATGCAACAAACCACATTGGATGAGAGACTTCATCTCATCCTAGGGGGGAGGGGTGTTGTGTATGGATTGTAATGTGCCTTTAAGTAAATGCAACCACACGAATGAGTGAATGTAACAATCTCTAAAGTAACATTGTAACCTTCTGTATTAGGATGCGAGCTAGTGACCACTGGGGGCAGTAGCGAGCATCCAGCTCACATGGTACAAATTCTCCAAATGCCTACAGCCACGGGAAGATTCCCGCCACTGCCTCACCTGGACAAGAAGGGCGTGACTAAGGGTGACGTCATGCGGACAGTAGCCAATGAGCTACCGAGGAGCCACATTCTAATGTATAGCCACTGTATATAATGAGCTGTTCACCCACCATTACCACATGTTCCCCCTGACCATCATGAAATAAAGATGAGTTAAGCCAGACTTGGACTGTTTCTATTGTCTTGGTTCTTGAACACTAAAACTCAAAAGCCAATTTAACGAGTTTATTAAACTAACAGAAATGATAGAATAAAGTTCCAATAAATGCACATAATACAGAAATCAAAGAAATCAAAGAAAGTAATTAGCATAGCATAGCAGTACCTTATCCTAGGCTACCCTAATCTGTGGCGCTTCTACGCGCCCCATGAAAGATGGGTTTGATAGCTTCCTCAATGGTAGGAAAGTCTATCGAAAGCATGGAAGTGTGCTTATCTCTCTAGGGAGAGAGATCACTCTTTAATTGAATTAAGCTTCTGTTCATATTCCTTATCAGTGTTCTTCATCTAAGTCCATGAGAGAGAACATGTTCAAGGTTCTTTCCCCAGGGATAGCCTTGAAAACTGGCCACAAGGCAGTTCTCCATCACCTTCTAGAAAATGGTGGTGAGATGCTCACAAAATGGGTGCACCTAGGCTAAGTGTACATAATCAGAATTAAATGAAATTAACTACATAGCATCTCTACATAATAGCATACATGAAACAATGATTAATAACATAAAATAATGTCATCTTGTCATTGAATCATGATACCAGCATCAATCCTTTCCATATATATAGCAACATACTAATACTGCAAACCACATATATACACATACTGGAATCACTGTAGAAACAAACTAACATATACCTGTGCTATACCCTATCAAGTCAGAACAGACTTATAGCAACTCTCATATGGCTTTCAAGGTAAGTGTGTTACTGAAGGAATATTTTACCAACATTATTTGAGACACAATTCTCAATCTAGCCAGTCATTAGTATCATTATGAATTGTTTCTTCGAACTTTTTTGAGGAGCAGGTATTATAGGAAACAAATTTCAAAAAGCAAATATATACAGTCTTTCAGATTGGGTTTAGTTTGCTGAACTACTAAACATATTTGATCAGAGGTCCCACTGTTTCTTGTTCAGCTTAATATTTAGTTCTTTGTCAAAGTCTAACCAAGCAATAGTAAATGTATGACCTTCTACAAGTTACTGAAGTTCCCATAAGCACTAGTTGTTACAGCAGGTGGTAGTAGAGAATGGGAGTTTGTTTTTCATTTGTAGACTGTTCTTCTGTTGGAAGACAACCAGAATTGGACACATCACAATTCAAGCAACCACTACTTATGGATCAAACATAACAATTAAATAATAAAATACTGTAATGCACACATACCTGTCAACCTTCCTGGATTGGCCAGGATTTCATGGTTTTTGGCGCCAATTTGCGCCATTTCCCGCCCCGCGCTGCCGAAACCCCGGAATTTGGCAGCGGGGGAAAGGAGGTACTGCGCAGCCCTTCTGCACAGGTTTCCTTCTACGCATGCGTAGAAGGGTTTTACGCTTGCGTAGAACCCTTCTATGCATGCGTAGAAGGCTACGCCGCTTGCGTAGAAGACTACGCATGCGTAGAAGGGGGCTACACAAGCATAAAACCCTTCTATGCATGCGTAGAAGGCGATCTGCACAGAACCATTCTGCGCAGGTCCCGGATTGGCTGGAGCCGCGGTTGACAGGTATGAATGCACATAAATGATAAAAATGCAAATAAACATGAGCAGCAATTTAAAGCCTGCCAGACAATTCTGTTTTATCTACATCACCAAACAACAAATACTTGCTACATAAGTGGGGGAATAGTAAATTCCTAACATCCAAAGGCCTGCTGCAAACTTGTTTCCACCTTACATTCACTCCTGAATGCCAGCAAGGATGTTGTACTTCACAGGGACTCAGGAAGAGACTGTGCGTATATATTTATAGCACCTCTGTAAAATTGGCTTCTGTGGAGGTGGTTTGAAAATAAGTCAATATCATGTTAAGTAAGATCCAGAAAGTCACATACTGCTTAGCCTTATTCCTGTTATGACTATATTAATGAAAGTTGGTTCTAAAGCTAAAATTGCTAAGTATAAAATTTTTCTGAAGATAAATCAACATTGTAGCTTGGGTCTTACCACTCTTTTACAGTCATTTGGAAATGTCAGCAAGTATGTGAATGCAATGATCCCACAGAGGTAAACAAACTGGTGGTCTTGCAGATTGTCTTAGCATTCCTGACTATTGGCCTTGCTGATCTATGTGATTTGTAGTCTGAAACATCTGGAAGGAAGGCACTAGGTTAACTTTTCTTATAGTAGGCATTATTGTTTATTTGGATTTCTAAAAGGCTTTAGACCAGAAGTGGCAAAACTATGGCCCACGGGCTGGCCCTGGCTGGCCCTTGCTGCTACTGAAAGCAGAAGTGGGGACATTTGCAACAGCTGTAAAATGCACCCATGCATGTGTAAACGCACCCGCGCCTGATATAAACGCTGCCGTAAATTCACCCATGGCTGTCGTAAATGCATTTTATGTCAGCATTTATAGTGGAAAGAACCACATGACCAGCCTGCTCAACCACATGACCGGCCTGTGGTGCAAAAAGTTTGGGAATCCCTGTTTTAGACAAAGTCCTTCATAGCAGACACCTATGAAAATAACAGGAATGGTTCAAGAGAGCCTCAACACCCAAAGGGGTAAAAGAGAAAGCAAAGAATTTGCTTTTTGTATCAAAGAAGAACATACAAGAAGAACATACAAGATTGGAAACTGGTTTAAGAATAGCAGAGTAGAGCATAGACATAAATGGTCAACAATTGCAGCAACGGGATGTGATACGTAGGATCTCCCAAATCTATCTTTTCAAACCGGTGTTATTTAACTGATCTGGAGATAGAGGTGAGCTGTTTGTTGAGGAGAGTGAGAGTTTAGGTGTTTAAACAAACAAGTAAATAACAGACAGGGGGACAAAACCAAAGGAACTTTCCAAATTGTTAAAATGGCAAGTGGCCAATATATTTTAATGTTAGTAAAATTAAAGTCATGTAAACTGTGGACAGATTGCTTGTGACTGGGATCGGTTCCTAGAAATTTTTGGGAAAGGCATATCTCCACCCAGTCCAGTTGCCCCTGACAGAAGGACAAAAATTGCTAAAGTCATGGGATCTGAGCTGGAATTACCTGACCAGGAAAGACTTTGCTGCCTCTCCCCAGAGACCACGCCACCGGCCGGGGATTCGAGGTAGCTGCTGCAGATGCCGTCTTTCTCCCTCCCAGCCTCGCCTGCAGAAGGGTTCAAAAGGAGCCCACAACCATGGGCCAAAGGACTTCGTTGCCTCTCCCCGGAGCCCACACCACCACCCAGGGATTCAAGGTGGCTGCTGCGGAAGCCATCTTTCCCCCTTCCAGCCTCACCTGCGGGAGGGTTCAAAAAGACGCCCGCAGCTATGGGCCGAAAGACTGTATGTTCTATGGACTTAGTGGGTGGGTTAAGGTTGAGATGCTTTATAATGATGTGATTTTGCAATTGTTTGGGGTTTTTTTGGAATATTTTGAAATGTTTTTTCTGCAGTATGATGTTCTGTGATTGTGACTGCAACATATTGTAAGCCACCCAGAGTCACTTCTAGCGAGTGGGGCGGCATATAAGTCGAACAATAAATAAATAAATAAATAAATAAATAAAATGAGCTTTTTAGGCTGTGAAAACAGTGAAAACATTAACTCTGCCAGTGGTTGCAATACTGAACAGTTTGTTCCAAATTCCCTGTAAAAGATCATTAGGAACAGGATAGAATATAAAACTGAAGGTATTGTAGTGGCTTAAAAGAAATCTGTGGTGCAACCATAAATGGGAATACTGTGTACCAAGGATAGATTGCAGTGACTTAAAAGAAATCTTTGGAGCAACCATAAATGGGAATACAGTACTGTGTACCAAGGGTAGATACCCACTGAGGAAAGGTTAAAATGTTTTAGCTTTTCCTTTCTTTTAAGTGGGTAAATGGAAAGAACCATATGGATTTGTGTGTGTGGAAGAGGTAGATAAGGCTGAATTGTTCTCTTTCTTTCATAGTACCTGAATCCAAGGTCTGACTGAAACATAACCATGGAAAATGTAAGATAAATAAAAGAACCCACTTCCCACAGTGTATAAACTATGGAATTTATTACCATGGAACGTAGCAGTAGCTACTAATGTGAGTGGTTTTTAAGGCGGATTAGAAAAATTGATGTGACTCATGACTACCGGTCACGATGACTGTGTATGACCTCCAGAGCCAGAAGCAGAATGCCTATCAATGCTAGTTATCTGAGTCAGATGCTGTGGCATTCATGCCTTGCATGTAGCCTTCCCATAGGCATCTAGTTGGCCACTGTGGGAACTGAATACTGAAAGCTTGGAGAAAAGACTATTTCTGAGAGCTGATGAATGGTGAAGTAGATTGTCTTTCGGACTGATCAGCTCCTTAACAAAACCATGTAATCTTCAGAAGAATTTTGTACCAACTGTGCTTGGGAGTTGTGGCAGAGTTTTCTCTTTATTGAAAGAGGTACAAAGTGCATCTACTCTAGTCAGTAGGTTTCCCCCAAGGACAACATATGATTAACATTTGCTTTGCCATACCAGCCATTGATGCTGTAAAGCTCCAGTTAATTCCCATCTTCCTTTGCTGCTTCCACACAAAGTGGAGCAACTGGCAGCACCTGGACAGTGTTGACGGGGGCATCATGTGAAAAGTGAAATCCTGGAAACCACATTTCCATCTAGGCTTTGATTTTGAGTCACAGAGAGAATTTAGCTGCCCCATTCCTAACTATCTCACAAATCATTTCAAGGTAAAATTTGGAAAAACTGAAGTAGGCACCCTATCCTCTGCTTTGATTCATTGTTTTACAGATCCCGCTTCAGCCCTGTCAGCTGCTTGCTGAATCAGATGTAACAGAATTTCTATAGTTTTACGTGACCACAAATTAATTATTATCATGAGCTCATTTGAGCTTTACAGCTATTTGAGAAAAGGAGGGAAATGTTAAGGAACAGCTAACACTATCAGGATGAAAAGGGCCTGACTTGATCTTTAGCAGCTGATGAAATAATCAAATGTATTTTCAAAATAAATCTTGGCTTTTGAAGCAGCTGAGGAAAATTGATTTCTCACGGCTCCTAGGAACTTGCAATAAGAATCCACAGGATAAAAACTGGAAAAAATATAATCTAGTTTATTTTATTTCATTTTAGTTTGTGCTGTATTTGTCGGTGGTAAGTTTTGATTTGTTGTGGTTATTGTTGTTATTGGTTTTCTGTTTGTTCACCGCGTAGAGTGGGTAACACCTAGATGGGCGGTATAGAAATTCAATAAATAAATAAATAGTTGTGTTATTCAGCAATCATTTTGCTCTAAAAGGTATTTTTAAGGGAGGCATGTGGTTGCTCGACAAGTGCCTTTACTTAGAGGGATTTATAGAAAGTGGTCAAGAAAAACTGAGAATAAGGCTGATTCCCCCCCCCCCCCCCCCGGTATTTGATGTACAAATTTATTGTTTCATGATGGGTCTTGTTGTCAAAGAGCAAATCTCACTGCTGCTTTTGCGGTATCTTCTAACCATTCTGACTCTAATGTCTCCATTATATATGGACAGTTTCCCTCTATTTCTATTTCCTTGCTCACTTCTCTAATTTTCTCAACAGCAGCATCTGCTGTTTCTATTAAAGTTTATTTTTTTAGGCTTTCCAACTTTATTAGATTTCTCCCATACTTATCTTTTATTAACCTCCTCATGCCATGTTAAGTGATGCTGTTCCACACACCCCACCTCATTATTTGGAATGGATCCAGATTGATTTGGTCTCAAGACAGAACAATCTGGACCCAGAATCCAAACTGAGAATCAGAAATTGGATTTCTGGAGTATCTTTTCACTTACATGTGGTTAAGAAGCTTGGCTTGTTAGCTGGAAAGCCGGCAAGGCAGCAGTTCAAGACCCAGGTAATGCATGACGGTTTGAGCACCTATCTCTGTCCCAGCTCCTGCCAACCTAGCAGCTTGAAAGCAAGAAATTGCAAGTAGATAAATAGGGACTACTTCGATGGGGAAAAGATCTTGGGGACATGAAAGGAGCCTCATTCGGGCATCCCCTGAGCAGAGTTTTTCCAGCAAAAATCCTTTCAACCCAGAATAATTTCTGACATGAAATAATAATAATAATAATAATAATAATAATAATAATAATAATAATTATTATTATTATTATTATTATTATTATTATTATTATTATTATTATTATTATTATTATTATTATTATTATTATTATTATTAAATTTACATGAGAAAACAAAAAAGCAATGGGATTGTTTTGCACATATCTGCACATCCCAAGTTGCATGCAGATGTATAAAAAATTATAACTGTAACAGTCAGTTAAACATGTCTGTGTTTTGTACACATCTCATGAAACCTGAAGATTCAGTAAATCTAAATAGTAAATTAACTTGCCAAAGTCTTGGCAGACAGCTTCAGGGTTTTACTGTAGGTCAACTCTAAATTTTTCTTTGTGTTAAACTTTTTAAAAAAATTCAAATTCAAATAACCTTTATTGGCATAAGAACCAGCACTACAGTGCCAAGAGCATTGCAGGCAATTGATACAACAAGGTGTAGTACAAATAAATAAATAATGGGAAATCTGGGATCCCCTAGAGTGAAGTTTAGAAGCACATATTAAAAAAGCAGCCACGCTATCCTTAAAATCAGTAGAATCATTGTTTAAAAGAAGCACTACAAGTGGAAGTGGTATGAAAGGTGGTTTAAAACAACATAACCAAAACATGTAAAATCAAGAAACATCAACTCCTGCCGGATGGACAAGACTGGATGGCACCTGACAGAAAGGCAGCCATTTGATCCAAGTAATCAGTGGAGCCATTGTTCAAGAGAAGTAGCAATCTAGAGGAGTCTGAGAGTCCACTAAATTTGGTCAAAATGAGGTCTAGGTAGTTGAAACAGATGTCCTTGTAAAATGGGCAGTAGAAGAGAACGTGGCTAACTGATTCAACATGTTTGGCCCCGCAAGAACACAACCTATCACCATATGGGACTTTATTGAATCTCCCAAATAGGATTTCAGAGGGGACCCTTCAGATCAAGAAAAGCAGTGTAAAGCTTGGAGTAAGCTTTCACACCATATTTAACAGCCAGATGATTAAGGATAAGACAGTGATCTAATGTGGATTTCCATCGACAGTACCCTATTTGTTCTAGATCAAGGATAGCCCTGTAGTGGGGAGAGAATCTATCAGAACAGGTAGGTGCACACTGCTGCTCAATGCCCATACCTTAAAGGGAAAAACTACCTCGTCATTTTCTGCTTCTGTTCCTCTCACCAGGCTTCATTCCGTTCCACGGGAGAAAGTCCAAAGCACTTTGGGAAAAGTTGCCAATGTGTTTTGGACTTTCTCCCATGGAATGGAATAAAGCCTGGCAAGAGGAACAGAAGCAGAAAATGCTGAGATGGCATTTCCCTTTAAGGTATGGGCTTTGAGCAGCAGTGCATGCATGCCCATCCTGGTAAATTTTCTCCCAAGAACAGGGCTGACCAGGGAACCTGCTATATTCCATCCAGGCAATAAGTTTGTTTGTTAAGTGTTTGACATATAACTTACCAATTACAGAAAATAGCCTTATTGGCCTGTAATGGCAGGGGATAAGCAGTCTCCCTTTTTGTATATGGGGACTGTAATTGAGTTCAACCAGGCTGCTGGCATGCAACTGATTTGATCAACATGTTGGCCCACCAGTCTGGAAATTGTTTGAGTATTTCATGCGGAACTGCAGAGCTGCAAAGGGTCAACTTTAAAACTGTGGAACTTTTGAATTATGGCTATAAAAGGGAAATGGATAAAACAAATAAAATAACAAGATAAAAAGCTGGGAGTTTGGTTTTTAAATCAGGAATCTAGATGGGAGCTACTCATAGAACCTTAAATTAGGTCTTTCTCTAGCCAAGCAAATTTTAAGTGGCTGTAAGTGTAGGTTCATCAGGTGGAACTGCTGAAATATGTAGCAACCCAGCAAGCTATGCATGGATTAAGTTACTAAAACAGTTGATCATGTGACCCTCTTAGAAAAAGACCTTCTCTAGGAAAAATAACATGTTTGTTTCCTTGTTCTAAATCAGCCAGTCAACAGACATCTTTTCTTCCCATCTTGTTCAATTTTACTATTGTCTGACTGATAACTTAGATACAGAGGAGGTCTTTGGAAACTTGTTTATAATTCTAAGCCCCAAACCTGCCTCACTTTTTGCTGTGAAATCACAAAACTCAACAGGAACAGCCAGAATAGGTATTGTGGGAGTCAGTGTCAAAGAAAAAACTGAATGGTATATTCCCTAAGGAACCACTGCGCCTTCCTAGAACACCTGGAGAACCCCAAAGTTTTTCAAGAACTGTGAGAGAAAAAGCAAAAGTAGTGAGGTAGGCTATAGGCATGGGAGAGCATCAATCTTCTTGAGGCAGAGGGCCCTCAAAAGGTGGTAAATGAGGATTTGTTTATTTATTTTATTCAATTTGTATAGCCGCCCCAATTGACATGTGACTCTGGGTGGCGTACATAAAATCCCCAACATTAAACCAAAAACTCTCAAAAAAATTCCGAAAACACAAAAAACAACATCTAGTTAAAAACTATAAAACCTGAGTGATCCTGCTCTAACTGAGCCAACGGAGGGTGGTGGTCATCCCCCCTCCACCTCCCCACACCTGCCCTGCCAGCCAGGTTTTCAGCTCTTTCCTGAAGGGCAGCAACTCCGTCTGGAGACACAGTTCAACTGGCTTGTTCCATAGGGCTGGAGCGGATACCGAAAAGGCTCTTCTTCTAGTGCTAGAGAGGCAAGCCTCTCCAGCAGTTGGCATCTTTAAAGAGCCCTCCGGTTCACTCTAGTGGGATGGGTAGATGTCCTCAGGGTGATGCAGTCTCTTAAGTATCCTGGCCCACTAACAGGTAGGGCTTTAAAGGTCATTACCAGCACCTTGAATTGCATCCGGAGGCACACTGGCAACCAATGCAGCTCCCGTAGCAGGGGTGAGGCACAGGCATAATGCCCACACCCCATTACTACATGGGCAGCCGAATTCTGAACCAGCTGCAGCCTCCAAATGGTCCTCAAGGGTAGCCCCATGTAGAGCGCATTACAATAATCCAGTCTGGAGGTGACCAGAGCATGTGTGACCATTAGCAAGGAGTCCCAGGCCAGGAGCAGGTGTAATTGGTGAATGATACGAAGTTGTGCAAAAGCCCTCCTAGCCATGACTGCCACCTGCTCATTGAGCAGGAGTCCAGGAGGACCCCCAAATTACGCATCGGGTCTGTCTGTGGCAAAAGAGCCCCATCCAGCTCCAAAGATCGTAACTTCCAGGATAACGGGAATAGTGGGAATGGTGCTTGCTAACTTTGAGGAAGAGGTTTTCTGCTTCACACAGAAGGATTTCCTGTGAGATAGAACTCTGGTTTCCCAATATTTAATTCAAAATAATAAATATGCAGTAATGTGTAAGACAGTACTTTGAGCAAAATAATAATGAGATGTTAAGTGTATGCTTGCTGCACAACATGACAGTGATGCATAGTGTCACAGATGCTGAACAGCAGTGAGAAATAGATTAATTTAAAGTGAATGAGCAACACCTAAAGGGTTAATCTAGCAAAGGGTTAATCTAGTTAGGCGGTAACTCTAAGATTTTTCCAAAAAGTAAACAACAATAAATTTATGCATAGAGAATAACGATTTTTTTTTAAAAAGGTAATAAAAATATGCCTTCATATAGTCTAAAGCTGTAGTTCCCAATATGGGGGGCAATTTGATTTTAAGGGGACAATTCAAGAATGAGTTACTAACAGTTAATGACTTTTTAGGCTTCCTCCACATGAGTAGGAGTTCACATTTATTGAATTATATGTCCCCAGGGGTGGGGAGCATCAGGATTTTGGAGATGCTTAGGTGGGGTATGGCAAAAAAAAAAAGTTTAGGAACCACTGGTATAAAGAGTTATTGTTATACTACAAATGGTGTGGTTATCCATTAATTCACAAATACAAACAAAATAGTTATAGTGTATTGGATATACTTGCAAGTAACTTTGGTTCTGTAACTTTCAAGCAGTGTCTGTTGAGTTTCACCAATATCTGACCTTCAGTTTTTAAAATATATATATTTCTGTCACCAGAAGACTAAGCATCCAAGACACTATAGTACAGTATATGCTTTCTTGGTTCTCACAGAAGTTGATCTTTGCATTTTACTTATGTTCTGAAACGATGGCAGGAGAATTAGTTAATGACCACAAAACAGCTTCTTTGGGTCATTTTCCATTTTCAAGACTTTTATTACAGTAAACAGATGTTCCATGCTATACTTTGTACGAGTCTCAAACCTACAAGAGAAAGAAAAAGATTCTGCTCACTTTTTGCTATGACTTGTACTATGTTAATGCAGGGCTGAGTTGTAAGGTAGGTCTGATAATATGGCAAAATATATGACCCTACGGGTTTATTGCACAATTGGCAACAATACTGAACAGTAAAGCAATATAGTTGAAAACCACATGAGTTGGCAAAGAGAAGAAAGAGTGAGGTTTCCACTGTATATTCAATCTTGTGTAGGATTCTTGGTTCATTTGGATACTGTTAAGTGAGTTAGGGTGTGGAACATAAATCCTATCTTTCCATCTGTTCTGGTTTATTACTGTACAGTATGAATATGCTCTGTATATATGCATGTATAATCTCCTGTCACCATGAAACATTTTTCATGTGTAGAGCCAATTTTTGGTGGGTGATCTGCTCTTTGAACTTTTACAGATTTTAAAGGACAAGTTTACAGAAAATAGTTTATCTTCCTTTCTGCTCCCCTTCGTTTCCCCCTTGTCCCTTTCCCCTCACTATGCTCACTATTGTAACACTAAGGAAAACTTTTGGTTTTATCCCCCCTCCCCTTTTGTTGTTACCACTTTGCTTTCTAGTAGATGAGAGCAAATAAAGTGATAGAGTAGGTGCAGAGCAAGCGTGGTACCTTTATGGAGGCAACTTTTTAGCTCCCAATGGTAGTTTTAACATAACACAGTAAGATGCAGATTTCCATGTACAGTTCAGGATTACAGTATGGCTCAAAGCCCTGTCCAGATTTTTATTTATGTTTATTTTTCTGCTTTGTCCTACTGTTTTATGACTGGGACAGACTTGTGTGATTTGACAAAGCTGTTGAAGCTGGCACTAATGTCTTGAGCTGGATTTTCAAAAACAAACATGGCATTTAGGAATCTGGTTCCAACCGAAGGTCAACAGGATTTAGATACCAGCTGCTGTAGTCGTTGAATGCTCCCTGAGGAGCTCTCCTTAATGATTGTGTCATTTTGGTTTCCCTTTATTACCAGTCTCTGGTATACTTAGCTTGCTGCTATATTGATGTAATCTTCACATCAAATAAGAACTCTGTAACTATAACTTGTCCAGAACACCGAAACTAGATGGATAGGTTGGATGTGAGCCAATGGCAAGAAGAAAACCAAATCGCACAATCCAAAGTGTTGGTTTTAACCTACAAAGCCCTAAACACCTTGGGTCTAAAATACCACATCTCCCTTTTATGAGCCTACTTGAGTGTTAAGATCTTTAAGGGAGGCCTTTCTGTCTGTCTCAACCCCTTCACCACCCTCACAGGTGTGTTAGGTGGGGTCACAGGAAAGGGCCTTCTCCGTCACAGACTCTGGGCTGAACTCATCTTTGCTCTCCTTCTTCAAACAGGCAAAGACCTTATTTTTCAGGCAGACTTTCTCTCAGCAATTAGCTGTCTAAGAGGGATTTTTAAAATGGAGTTTGCATCTTTTCAAGCTGTAGCCAGCTCACTGAGACTTCACCGCTGTCACTCAATGGTTAAAGCTTTCACTTCGGAACTTGAAGGTGAGAATGACTTGATTTTATTTCAGGTACTGTACTTACATAGTGTACAGCTTTGAACAGCTTTGAAGGTGAACTGCCTTTGGGATTATTCCGAAGATAGAAAAACTGAGGTTAAAACATTTTCAAAAGGTTGCTTTCAAATACCAGAATGGATGATATTCATAGATACTGTTTCAACATCCCAAAATATTCAACAACAACAAATTCTTTATTACAGCCCAAGGCCAGTGTTACAATATCACAAAATCAAGCTACTTGACACAAGTGAGGCAACCTAATAAAACTATCACAAAATCATGGACACCAGATTATATATACAATAGCAACATACAACCAGAATTACAAGGGATGTTATTTCTATGTCCTGCAGTCATATTCTATGACAGTCAAGTTGTAATCTGGAAGCATTTTCCTTATTCCTTTGATTTTATCTTGCCTTTACGAATGCAAGTTACATACCATGCGAATCTAGCGACCGCTATTGTCATATCTTGCCCTTCACCCAATAAAAGAATATTCAATGTCCTGACTTTATTGTTAGACTTCAAGTTCGGGAAAACACTAAAAAGGTCTCTCCTGTGTTTATTATATAGGGGACACTCTAGCAGAATATGCTCAGAGGTTTCTATCGTATTTAGCTGACATGGGCAAAATATTCATTTTCAGCTAGAGTGGTATACTGGGCAGGATGTTGGACTAGCAGGAGAACAGGGTTCAAATATCTTGCTATTCCTTGAAAACTCATAGGGTGATGGCAGCAATGTTAAACCATTCCTTGAATGCCTTACAAATTTTGAAGATCCACCTCAGGTCCCACACATGGGAAGAAACTTGGTAACACAGAACATATTTTGTCATTCCAAAATGTTTATTTGCCAGCTGTATGTCAAGGGCCACCCAGCTGCCAATGGAAGACAGCTCCACTTAATAGTTATGGCTGAAATGGCGGCAGTGGGGGGTGGGGACGATCTCTGATGGTTTAGGTTTACTTGTGTGTGTGAGGGGAGCACTTCCATACTAGTGTCCTTTTATCTTCACCTTCTTTTGTTAAGGGGCAGTATGTGTGACCATTCACCTTAGAAGATGGAGATGTCTTATGTGTTGCTTTCTGAGGTCCTTTAGCATCTTTGCATGTTTCTTGTCTGTCCTCCAAAAAGCCCTGTTAAAAGCCAGTTGTTTGTATCCTTCTCATCAAGGCAGTGATCAGATCAGGCAAAAGGCTCAAAGCCTTGAGAATGGGCATGATGACACCATGAGAATGTGTCTTGATGACCGGTCAGACTGTATAACTGAGGCGCAGATCTTTAATACTGTATTCTTTAAATATATTTTCCAAGAGATGCCCTTTACAAATGTCACTTGATTAATTGGTCATTATATATATTTAACTTGGGGCATTTGAGTCAGTTTGATTTCATCTGTAGGATCATGACTCCACACTAGAGAGATAGTTTCTATATTTACAATCCATTTTCAAGGATATCTATTTTTCTATGCACAATATTAAAATTGGTTCACAGAGAGAGAGTTTAGTGTATTTGAACATTTAGGCCAGGAGTTCTCAAATTTTTAAAGCCGGGGGCCGGGTCATGCTCCCTCAGACAGCTTCAGGTGCCAGATGGCCATTTTGCCCTTCCTCCATTACATGACACTTCCTGGTGTAGTGGAGGCATTGAGGGGCCACATGAAATGGCACTGTGGGCTGCATCCGGCCCATGGGCCGCAGGTTGAGAATCCCTGATTTAGGCCACTCCTGTTAGGGGAAAAAGAAATGCTTGTTTGGAAAATAGCAGATGCATCAAAAGCAAAAGAGAACAGCCATTTTTGTACTGTTTGCCTATTGAGAGCCTCACTGGCTGGACTGAAATTGCTTTAACTGCACGAAGGGTTTCCACACCGGCATGAGGAACACCAGCAATGTTCATGAGTGGAGAAAAGACCACAGCTCCCAAGCAATGGAAATACTTTGCATGCATACTCCAACCCCATATCATCTCCAGTTAAAGGAGGAATTAGCATGAAATAGTAAAGAACCTTTATCCCATACTCATAGATCAGTGGTGGTGAATCTATGGCACATGTGCCAGAGGTAGCACTTGGAGCCCTCTCTGTGGGCACCCGTGCAGTCTCCCCAGCACAGAGCTTTCCCTGTCCCTCTGCCCAGCAGCCCAATGGGAGCACTTCCTCTGTCCCCCCAGCACAGAGTTCACCCTGTCCCTCTGCCCAACAGCCCAATGGGAGCAACTCCTTCCTCCCCTGTTGCTGTGTTGACACTTTGCGATAAATAAGTGGGGTTTGGGTTGAAGTTTGGACACTCGGTCTCTGAAAGGTTCGCCATCACTGCCATAGATCATAGTGGTTCATCTTTGCATTAAGTATTACTTAATCTAGTGTCTTTCAGATGTGCTGGTATAATTTTGTTGCTAACTAAATCTGTTTCATGTGGGGACGATAGTTCTGTGACAATGCCTATGTATTAATTGGTACAGCCTCCAGAATTATCTCCTTTAGTCTCTAGTTTTTTAAAAAAATCAGCTTATAAACCTGGGTTCTCTATGAGGCCTTGAAAAGTTACAATCCTGATTTAGTCCTACTTTCTTTGTATAAAATGTTTGGATAGAAAGAGGAATTAGAACCCAAATCCTAGCTCCAGTACCCCTTACTTGTTTTTTTGTCCAATACATGTGGAGGGTAATCATCTGCACAGCTTGCTAAATATGAAATACTTTGCTGAGGAAAAGCACACATATGACTAACAATATGTATCTCCTAATTTTTGCCAAGAGTATATCCTGGCTTAATCCTAAATTTCTGCAGTCTGAAGTAGCCTGCAAACCACCACTCCAGGAAATGACCTATATTGTACCACCACAAAGCATAATGGTCTTATATGTCATTAAACCTCATGTTAACTTGAAATTTCAAGAAACTGCCGGTGGGAAGGATGGCTTGCACAATATTATCATTCTAATTGATCTAGTTTTGACTCCTGCAACTACATTCATGCAACCGCTTCAAAGAGTGTAAAATAGTCTGAATTGTTTTACTGTACAATCCTTCTCTAAAGTCAACTCTTGCCTCTGAGACATAGGGCATGGAACTTATTTTCCCCTTATACTCTCTTAAAGGGCTTAATGCCCCTTTCTTTATAGTAATCTTCTGTGCCTTAGCTGTGTGCCACACTCCTACTAATAAAACAAAATATTCAGACTCACATTTTTACAAGCTTTGAAAAGAACTCCAGACCCCATGGCTTTTTAAATCCTTCCCTTGCCCCTCATCAAAGCTTTAAAACAGTAGATAACTTGGAAATGTGTGGCATTCCTATATACTTTAAAAAGACTTTGATTCAGTTCAACAGTATTTGTAGCTGGTATTTCCAGAAGGCTGGCCGTGACAGGAAATGATGATAAAGTGAACCTATCCAATAAAAACTTTTCTTTTCAGAACTTGTCAATCAAGCTGTTGCTTTGCATACAGATATATATTTTTCATGTAAATATTATTTCCATCTGTTGATTGTTCATTGCTGTCCCTGAAGCTAAGTATAACAAGTTTCCCTGTGACACTCATGGGATCAGTGGGAGCGGTTTGAATGTGTTTGCTCACACTTCCATTTTATTGACCTAAGTTGGAGAAATTTAAGCACCTCCTTGACTCTAACTGAACTTAAAGTGCTTAATTATAGTGATCATGTTCAGGTCCAGAACATGGTTTTGTTTTGAAGTGATGGGGTGATTTCTGAAAGCACTGGATGACTGTTGATCATTTCCCCTCCAAAGCTCATTTGAACACTTTGATGTTCTGGTAGAAACACGAAGCAGCCAGCATAACAGGGCCAAACAACTTTATTAGGCAGTCAGAACATGGAGCGCAATGGCGCAGCACTGCTACATATCATATATACAATCAGGAATTGATACATTTGGGTGGGAAACAACAGGATTGGATGGGAGAGGAGTGGGGTGCCTGGGAGGTCATCGGACTGGAGTGAAGACTTTACATGACTACATAGTTAAGGCGGGAATGCAAGTCCCGCAATACTTCAAGATGAAGAAGAAGAAGACAAAATGGAGGATCGTACTGATCCTAACAATATTACACAACGTTACAGCAATACATATATATACAAACATAACAAACACACAGCCATAATTCCAGTTCCTGAGGTTTGATTTTTGAAGCAAATATAGAAACACAAGGACCCAGGCTGACCCATGAGAACACATGGGGAAAGTTAGAGTCCCACTTGAAAATATGGGACCTGTTATGTAGTAACTGTAGAAGGAACTGCAAACACCAGTGTAATGTGAGATTTTGGTATAAACGCCACAGTTCAGAACTGCAAACACTCTGTTGGGAACAAAGAATCCATCGTTGTGGTCCATGAAGAAAGTCCCAACTAGCGCTAGAAAGATGTTTGTCTAGGATCCCGGGGTAATATTGTCACTCAGTAAAGGATACTGAATTATTTTGGTGTCTTGCACAGAAGACAAAGAAGGAGCCGCAGTAAGGGCTAAAACACGACTTTATTGCATGATGGTCAGGGTGAACATGTGGTAATGGCGGAGGTACAGCTCCTTTTATACTGCAACAATACATTTGAAAAGGGTTACACGGTAGCGTATTGGCTGCTACCTGTGTGACGTCATTCTGAGTCACGCCCTTCTTCTCCAGGTGTTCCTTGCGCGGGAAGGTTCCCGCAGCTGTTGGTGATTGGGGGAATTTGAACCATGTGAGCTGAACGCTTGCAGCTGCCCTCTATGGGTAGCTGGCTCGCGTTCCTTCTACAGCTGAGTTACATTGTGATCATTGTCAGGTTACATTCAGACATTCTTAAAGTGATACAGTTACATACACAACACTCCTCCCCCCTAGAATGGGACGAAGTGCCTCAACCATTGTGGCTTCCCGCATGTGCGCTTGGGGCGTACAACTGCTTGGCTGAGCTCAGGGGAACTAGGGGCTCTGAGTTCTGCAGACTCTCGTCCTGCAACGGAAAGGGGGGACTCATTAGTCGTCTGGCGGGGACTCTGTGGCAACCTTGCATTTGGAGAGGGAAACGGAATATGTAACTGGGATGTGAATCCCTGCCTATCGCTCGTGGCACCTGGCGAACCCCCCCAGCATGAATCTCGGGACCGATGAGGAGACCCTTGTTGTCTCGCCCCGGTTTCTTGCACCTGCAACTGGCATACTTGTGCTACCCCCTGCTGCCTGATTCGGTGGTCTTGGGGATGGGGTGAACTCTAGAACAAAAGGACTGGGAGGACTGGAAATATCAGGGGCTGAACTAAAACCCCTCTTCTTGCTCGGACAGGTGGGGGACCACTCCGCAACACCCCCCTGGTATGGCAACATAAAATCAAACTCATCAGGTGGCTCCTCATTCCCCTCTTCCCAACTATCCTCCTCCCCGTGTGAGAATCGAGGGTATGCATTTGTACTTGGGGGAATCCCTGTGTCTCCCCCTTGGGCTAAACGGGTGGGGGAGAACCCTAACGCTGACTCTCTTTCACTGGTAACTCGCCGTCTGAGTTGGTCAGCGTGCCTTCTCCACAGCAGACCTGTACTGGTTTCAACCCTATATGACACTGGCCCCGTTTGTTCAATCGCCACTCCTGGAACCCACGTTGGTCCCGAGGTTGCATAATTCCTGCAGTGAACCAGGTCCCCTACTGCAAAACTTTTGGAGCTCTCTATCTCTATATTTCTCCCCTCATTATCCACCCTGGTTGGATCCAACCGATCAAAAAGCGTTACCAGCTTCCTCCGCATGAGGAGCTCAGCCGGCAAAAGTCCTGAAGCTAGGGGAGTTGCCCTATAACAAATGAGGAATTGACACAGCTGGAGGTTCAATTCACCGGGATCCATGTGCCGCAGTGCGTCTTTCGTAGTGCGAACTTGGCGCTCTACCTGACCATTTGTGGCGGGGTGAAAAGGGGCAGAGGTAATGTGCCAGATGGCATTCCTCTCGATGAACGCCCTGAATTCCGCAGACGTGAAAGTACTAGTGTTATCGCTCACAAGCATGTCCGGCAGGCTGAAGCAACTGAACACCTTGCGCAATTGTTTAATGGTTGCGGCAGATGAGGTATTGGACATGGGAATGACTTCTAGCCATTTGGAATATGAATCTACTATCAGCAGAAACATGGAACCCCGAAAGGGGCCAGCAAAGTCGACGTGTACCCGGGACCATGGCCCGCAGGCCGTGTCCCATTCCCTGTGGGGCAGCCAGGATTCCTCGGGCCAAGAGCTCTGGCAGCTCTTGCATGTGCCCACCGAGTGCTCTATATCCGCTTCTATCTGGGGCCACCAGAAATAGCTCCTGGCCAAGGCTTTGGAGCGCACTATTCCTGGGTGGCTGGTATGCAGTAGCCTGAGCACCTTTGTCCGCAGCTTCTCTGGGATGACCACCCGTTGGCCCCAGAGAAGGCAGCCCCTTTCAATGGAAAGCTCTACCCTGCGCCTGAAGAACGGTTTGAATTCCTCCTCAGGGGGAGTTGTGGGCCACCCTTTTCTAACCCAGGAACTGACTTGGGACAGGGCTTTGTCAGCTGCCGTGGCTTTGGCGAGCTCTGCTGGAACTTTGGGGGTGAGTCAAGAGACTCGATCAGCAGGACCTGGTGGTCCTGCTCCACCTCACATTTGGGGTCTCCTAATTGGGGAAGAGGAGATCGCGACAGCGCATCGGCATGTGAGATCTCCTTTCCTGGGCAGTGAACCAGTTCATACTGGTAGGCGTTGAGGAAAATCGCCCACCGCAGCATTCTGGGGTACAGGATTTGTGGGGTGGGCTTGCCTGTGGTAAAAATCCCCAAAAGGGGTTTGTGGTCGGTCACAATTAAGAATTGGCGGCCGTACAGGAAATCGTGGAACTTCTTTGTTCCCGCGATTATGGCAAGAGCCTCTTGATCCGTTTGTGCGTAATTGCACTCCACCTTTGAGAGTGACCTGGAATAGAAGGCAACCGGGGCTTCCTGCCCGTTCTCTAACACGTGGCACAGTACCGCCCCCACCCCCACTGGTGATTCATCACAGACCAAAACTACCGGTTTCCTCAGGTCAAAGTGGGTGAGGTCGGCATCTGAGGACAAGAGCGCCTTGAGCTCTTTGAACCCTTTCTCCTGCCTATCTCCCCACCGCCAAACCGCGTCTTTCTTAAGTAGCCCGTGCAGTGGCTCCGCAATGGATGCCTTCCTTGGCAAGAAGGAATGGTACAAATTCAGGAGCCCTAGAAATGACTGCAGCTCCGGTTTTGCGGTGGGGCGAGGGGCGTTTTGCACAGCCGCAACTTTGGACTCGGATGGCTTGATGCCCTCCGGGGTTATTTTGAACCCGAGAAACTCAACCTCCCTCGCAAAAAACACACATTTGTCCCTTCTCAACCTCAATCCCACTTTCTCGAACACAGTTAGGACCTTGTCTAGTCTTTTCACTAGTTCCGATTCGCTCCCCGCTGTTATCAAAACATCGTCAAAATATGGGAGCACGCCTGGAAGCCCCTTTAAAAGGCATTCCATGAGGGACTGGAAGATCCCGGGGGCCGAATTCATGCCAAACTGTAGGCGCGTTACCTTGAATGCCCCCTTATGCGTGATGATGATTTGCGCAGCAGCGGCAGCGGCAGCTGGGGTTACCGTGAGCTGCTGGTACGCCTGCGCCAGGTCTAGCTTTGCGAAACACTTCCTCCTGTGTAGTGTGGCCAGTAAGTGGCTAACTACCAGCACCGGATATGCATTTGGCCGAATGGCCTTGTTGATTGTACATTTGTAGTCAGCGCAAATCCTAACCTCCCCATTGGATTTTAAAGCTGTAACAATCGGAGTTTCCCACTCCACAGAATCAACTGGAACCAAAATCCCCTGCTCCACCAATTTGTCCAATTCCACCTCAATCTTGTCCTTCAGGGCGAAGGGGACTCTTCTTGGCTTGAGACGTATGGGCCAGATTTTTGGGTCCAACTCAAAAGAGACCGGGGGGGCCCTGTAAGTCCCAAGCCCCTTCTTGAAAACTGCAGGGTGCACATTGCACACGTCCCGAATTGGGTCAGTCTCTATGGCGTTTATGCTGGACAGTTCAATTCCCAGGGGAGCAAACCACTGGGTTCCCAAAAGGCAACAGGTCCCCTCCTTGAGAACTACTAGGGGCAGTTTTTCCGTGAACCTTTTGAACTTCACCGTGAAGTTTCCCACCCCCAACACCAGGATCCCATAACCCTGTAAGTTCGATTACATGGCCCGCAACTTGAGGCGCGCATTTGGGGGAATGCGCAGGAACTCCTTCTGGGACAGGATGGAGTAGGATGACCCCAAGTCTATTTCCATCCTAACCAGGACCCCTTGTAACAGTACCTCTATGAAGAAACGCCGATGCTCCAGGCCCACGCGGTTCACAGCCGCCATGTCGTCATTAGCCGAGACCTTTCCAATGCCGGCCGCCTTGCGTTGGGGTGCTTGAGGGTGTCTCGACGAGCCCCTGTCCTCCGTTCGCCTGCGCCTGCAGACCCTGGCGATGTGGCCTTTCTGCCCGCAGCTGTGACACTTGGCCTTCCAGAATGGGCACCTCGTTCGGTCGTGAGATACCCCACAGCCATCGCAACTGTGGTTTTCCCTCTTGCTGGCTCGGTGCTTTTCTCCATGCCTCTTGACTCTCTGCACATTATCATCCTCGCTGGAGCAGGAGTCCACAGTCATGGATGACTCCTCGGAGGTTGCTGGGGTACCTGTGGGCGGCCGGGGGCCCCGCCAGGCCGCTTGTGCCGAAGTCCACCGGGCTGCTTGCATGGGTGACTCGGCACCTCTCAGGTGCAGCCCCCCGGGACTTGAAGACTTTGACCCCACTCCTCGCCACCTCGGCTGCTTGGGCCTCTCACAGTACCTTGTTGAACATGAGGTGATGGTCGTGGGTCATCAACTTTCTCTGGAACTCCTCGTCCCTTAGGCCGCACAGCATGCAGTCTCGAAGGGCTATGTCCAGGTCCTCCCATTGGCAGTGGACGGCCGCCAGCCTGAGGGCTGCCACGTAGGCGGACACGGATTCTCCTGCGCACTGGTCCCGTCTGTGGAATGCGACCTGGGCCAGAAAGATGGAGCCGGGCGGCTGGAAGTGTTCCCTCAGCGTTGTGAGGATGTGGTCAATGGGTACCGTGTCGACCTTCTGGGGAGCCAGCAGGTTCATCAGGATGCGCAGTGTGGCCGGCCCCACCTGGGCTAGGAAGTGCAACCACACCTTCCCTTCGTTGTCGATGCCTGCAGCATCCATCACGTGCCGAAACTGGCACTCATACAGCTCCCATTGCTCAGGATCGCTGATGTCAAATTAGTGAGGCTTGATCTTGGGATACGCCATGAATCCCACCTTCGTCGCCAATTTGGTGTCTTGCACGGAAGACAAAGAAGGAGCTGCAGTAAGGGCTAAAACACAACTTTATTGCATGATGGTCAGGGTGAACATGTGGTAATGGCAGAGGTACAGCTCCTTTTATACTGCAACATTTGAAAAGGGTTACATGGTAGCGTATTGGCTGCTACCTGCATGATGTCATTCTGAGTCACGTCCTTCTTCTCCAGGTGTTCCTTGCGCGGGAAGGTTCCCGTGCCTGCCGGTGATTGGGGGAATTTGAACCATGTGAGCTGAACGCTCGCAGCTGCCCTCTATGGGTAGCTAGCTCACGTTCCTTTTACAGCTGAGTTACATTGTGATCATTGTCAGGTTACATTCAGACATTCTTAAAGTGATACAGTTACATACACAACAATTATACTAACCAGTAGTTTGAGCTTCCAATTTTCCTGGGTGAATATTTACAGCAGGGAAGAACAGAGTGTAGATTAAGGGCAGCAGTTTGTGGATTATTAGTGAACTCTTTTCACCAGAACTTTTTAAAAGGAGAGGAAGTTGCTCTTGAAAATAATGAAGGAAGGGTTTAGTGTAAAGAAATAGCTTATTAGTGTCTTTTGCTTATTATACTTCTAGAAAAAGACCTTGGATGTAGACTGGTACATTTTAAAAAAGCCTCATAGCAAGCCAGAACTTGGGAACAGTTTAGAAGCAAAATGAAAAAAGAAGCTGCAACAGGAAGTACAATATGCCAAAAATATACAGAGCAGTAACAATTGTGTTGAACACCAGCAACATGAAATGTCTAGCCCAGGAGTTCTCAACCTTTTTAAGCCGAGGGCCAGGTCACACTCCTTCAGACAGCTTCAGGGTCCGGATGGCCATTTTGCCCTTCCTCCAACACATGGCACTTCCTGGTGTGGTGGAGGTGGTGGTGGCCACATGAAATGGTGCTGTGGGCTGCAGATTGAGAATCCCTCTTCTAGCCTAAGAGGACTTCTGCCCATCTCCACTCCATAAGTAGAAAGCCCAGGTGGTGCAGTGGTTAAACTGTTGTACTGCAGCCAAAACATTGTGAGTTAGATTCTGATGGGACTCAAGATTGATTCAGTCTTCCATCCTTTCAAGGCATATTGGGGGCAAAATGCTAATTAACTTATGAACTGCCCAGAGAGTGCACTAAGTGCTATGGGGAGGTATATCACTGTACTGCAATTGCTATTGCTATATCAGGGAGCCAGTGACCATTTAAACTAACAAGGCTTTTACTTGCAAAGAAGGTACAAAGAGATCCCCACACAATTTTGGCAAATGCCCACAGCGTCCTGGCCATACCTGTCAACCTTCCCGATTTGGCCGGGATTACCCCGTAAATTGACGTCGATTGACGTCATAACCTGGCCCCCGCTGCCA
This sequence comes from Bradypodion ventrale, assembly GCA_035047345.1. Lineage (NCBI taxonomy): Eukaryota > Metazoa > Chordata > Lepidosauria > Squamata > Chamaeleonidae > Bradypodion > Bradypodion ventrale. The sequence goes on from JAWDJE010000007.1 coordinate 1,164,877, forward strand.
AAACCCCATAATATGAATTTGTAATTCGTTAGGACTACTCGTGCAGCAATTCAGTTAGTAGCTTGATAAGATTTATTATAAGCACACGCATAGTAATATTAAACACACTTCACTACTATTCTTGGTCTACCTGGGTGTGTTCTCTCACTTATCTTAAAACCCCGTAATTTGGCAGCGGGGGAAACGCTTTCCGCACATGCGCGGAAGGGTTCTACCCCTTCCACGCATGCGCGGAAGCGCTACGTCGCTTGCGTAAGGGCTGCGCAAGCGGCGTAGCGCTTCCGCGCATGCGTGGAAGCGGTAAAACCTTTCCACACATGCGTGGAACGCGACCTGCGCAAAAGCGATGTGCGCAGGTCCCGTTTTTCCGGAGCCGCGGGTTGACAGGTATGGTCCTGGCCAGCATTGCAAGTTTGTTATGGATGCTGAGGTGATGCATGTGAAGCACTCTGAATGCTTTTTAAGAACATAAATATTGTTTGAAGGTTCAAGACTATCTAGACTACATAATTATGGTAACACTCAGAAGTCTTTCCGAGCAATTTTTAAAATACAAGCAGAACAGCCAATATTACTCTATATTTTGAATAAGGCCTACATTTTAGTAGGTCCACCAATTTCCATTATTTTTCCAGCTTTTTGATGAAACAGTAGTACAGTGTTTTTAAAAATGAGATGAAAAGAACTATTTGTTGTTGTTTCTTCTATAAATAGCTTCACAGGAACGATTTCCTGGAATAATATGCAAAAGCTAACCTAGCATAGAAAATATTTGGCTGAGCTGATGATGCTAGAGTTTATAAGTCTAACTATTTAATCAAGTGTATTTAATTTCTCCATGAGCAAGCTGTTTTGAGTTCTTGCAAAGAGTGGGGGAATAACAGATGAAAGTACAGTGTTAAAAACTGGTGGTATATCATAAAATCTTCCCTTTTGTATGAATACGGCTTACCAGCTCATATGCTTTTATGAAAAATGCCTATTGAGTCAAACATAATTCTTATTGCTTTTTACCCTTAAAACAGGAAATAATATGCCCATTTAGACTTAATCACAATTTATATTACATGTGCATATTTTTAAACAACAGCTGAAGATGGAGAGTTTGGTAGCAATAATATTTATGAATTACACTTTTAGTTAGCAAAGGAAAATGTGTGACCTCTTACATTTTGTTTGACATTTGAATTTGGTGTCCAGTATATGTGACACCAGTGATGGATGCTTATTAACAGACTGTATAAACAGGAAATGCTTCTAAGCTGTCCATTTATTAACACACTATGTATTAGCATTTGAAAATTTAACTTTGCTTTATCTTTTGCCTAATGCTCCGTTGAAGCTGGAATAGAAGGCAGGTTTCACTTCTCTCATTTGTTTTACTTTAGATACACAGCAAAATATGTACATCAAAGAGGTTTCCTGAAAATATTAATCATCAATCCACTGTAACAAAAATGTATTTGCATATATGTGCAGGAAATCACACATGTACCAGCAAATACACAAGAGCCTGTGTGTAAATAGTGCACTTACACCAGCCAACGTGAGCGGGCATTTCTTCAGTTTAGAAGTTTGAACCGGAAATGCTGCTGGAACTGTATAGTAAAGGTAAAGGTTTCCCTTGTTAGAAAGCCAGTTGTATCCGACTCTAGGGTTCAGTGCTCATCTCTGTTTCAAAGTTGAAGAGCCAGCACTGTCTGCTTCTGCAGACATTTCTGTGGTCATGTGACAGGCATGACTAGACACCAGAGTGCACAGAACGCTGTTACCTTCCCACCAAAGTGGTCCCTATATATCTACTTGCAATTTCTTGCTTTCGAACTGCTAGGTTGGCAGGAGCTGGGACAAAGACGGGAGCTCATTTCGTCCTAAAGTACTTGGGAATCGAACTGCTGACCTTCTGCCTATCAGTCAGCGTCTTAACCACTTGAGCCACTGCAGTCTTGTATACAAAGAAAGAAACTGTATACAAAGAAATAAAAATACTGCATCCAGCAAAAAAAATTATTTAGTTTATATATAGTCCTTCTGGCCAAAAGGCCACTAATGGCAGTGAGCATTAAGATACAGTGAAAGAATGACAGATAGTATTTCTTTAAAGCATGGGTGCCCAAACTATGGCCTGTGGGCCAGATCCAGTTCATGGTTCCATTCCATCTGACCCTCACTGCTCCCAGAAGTGGAAGTAAATCACACCTGCGCATGCACAAAATACTAACGTAAATGACCTGCAGCTGTCATAAATGCATTTACAGCAGCTGCAGGTGCATTTACGGCAGCATTATGTGCATGCGTGGGTGCATTTTACTTCTGCTTCTGGTGGGAGGAACCATGTGAGTGGCCCGCTGTTGGATCCGGCCCTTATAAGCACAAGTCCAGGACAATGACGTAATAAACAGCAACAGGCTTTATTCAACAGTCAAAAAGTAGAGATGAACTTACAAGGTTTCCCGGATCCCAAGATGGCTATACAATCCCAGCGAAGTCAGTCCCTCTGGACTCTTACCCGTCTTTAGGCAATATACGTGCTACCATGAAGTGCAGCAGTGGAGGGACCTAGGCATAGTGCTACCCGGCTACTAGAATGGTGTGGGAAGTATAGATCCGGTCCGGCCCCAACCAGGTTACTCATGGGGCTTATATAGTGTCTCCCTGGTGGTGGCTCCTGGATACAATGTGGTGACCCACCAGATGAAGTTAACTGACCAATAATAACCAGGGATATATGTAGTTAACCAATTGAGAACAGGATCCAAAACTGTAACCAATCATAGGACTTGGTTTAACCTAATGAGTGTGCCCTTTTGCAGGGGTTTCGCGCCACTTTCGGCTTCTTGCTAGAATGGCGGGAAACCGCCATTTTCTCCTTGCAAGAGTGCTCCCATGATTCTTTGCAATTGTGTCTCAATACACAACACCTGCACAACCACGTGACTGGCTCACGGCCTGAAAATTTTAGGCCCCCCTGCTTTAAAGATACACAGTATTTGTTACCAAGTAGCTATAAACTGTGTGTTGCCAAGACAATTTTGACATATAGCGACCTGTTGGATCGGGGTCTGATGTAGGCCAGAGGGTCCCGGAGGAGACTGGTCAAGCAAGACACGTAAGGCAAGATGGAGTGAAGACCAGCGTTTATTGATCAGAAGGCAATTAACTTTATACCCTGTCTAGCTTGACTGCGTGCATACGTTGCGCGTAGCCATTACAGGAAAGCCCTGAGTCTGCACATTGAGATTACACAAGTTACCCATTAGTGATGACTTCCCCATGGGAAGTTTCTTATCTATCTAATTTACTACCGGGGACATGCATTGTCTATTGTTATTGGGAGCAAACATGCGCCTAGATTGACTCTAGAGCTTAGAGCATCTGCGGATGCGAGATTACTCATTACATGCCTATTAAGTTAGACATCCTGCGATCTTTTGTCCTCTATTGTCCGACCTGCCTGTTAGGTCAGCGATCGGTGAATTAAGCTATAGCTATTAATCTGCTCCCCAATTTCTGTCCCCTCGGAACCAGAGGCTCGAATGAGTGTTCTCCCATAACCGTGGTTCTGTCAGGGACAGTATGCCAATTATGTGCATGGAATCCACAACGACCCTTTTCAGGGTTTTCTATGGAGAGTACAGAGAAGTGATTTATTTTCTTCTAGGGGCACCCAGAGACTGCGAAGCTTATCCAAGCAACCAAGACTGGCTCTTTTAGTATTCCTAGTGGGGAACTGAACTCCCACTCTGGCTCTGCAGCTAGCTATTTAACTCACCAAGCTACCCCACTGGCTGACTTATCTCTTTCATATAAACCTTAAAATGTGCAGGGAAATAACAAGCTGTAGTGACTGTGCAGATGATATACAGGATTAAAAGGAAAACTTCTCTCTGTTTCTTTTGTAGACTAAGAAGTGTATACTTGCATCTGTTACTATGATAGCGTTGAGATAATTTACAGTGGTTAACATGTAAGTGAGAAATTCAGTGTCAGAAAAAATATCTGAACTAAATTATATATGCAAATATCAAAGGAACAATGATCATAGGGGGTCATAATTTGGAACATGGGGATTGAGAGAAAATGGATTCTTAGTAACTTTTATAAAAATCCTGCATCTCACCTAAAATATTTCTTCATTATGCTGACGAGACATGTAGGACCAATTAAGAAATGTTTTTGTAAAGCGCTAAATCTGTTCTTATTAAGTTGACTTATAAAGGACTATGATCCTACACAGAAAGAGAGTCTGTTTCTACTTTCTCCCTGATTTAAATTCTTTTTGTAAAGAAAACAGAATAAACTCACTTGAAGATTTGCTGAAATGAGTCACTTCATGTCAGACTGAATTTTACTGATTACTTCCCTGTAATGGGTTTAGGATATAGGTATGATACAGGAAACATTTTTGCATGTCCTTTAGGTCCAATCTAAGTTTGCCCTTCAGAGCATAAATTTCATCTCAAATCAAAATGCTGTCCAACTCCACTGAACTTTTGTGAGGTGTTAATCAAGGCTGGATTTAATGGAGAGTATATGTTTATACAGGCTGTGGAAATCTGCAACAGCAGCCAGAGATAATTCGGGTAGCCAGCTAATATTCTGGCCCCAGGGTTTAAAATAACAGTTATGCTGTAGGGCAGTATTAGAGTATCTTAGCTTTTCAGCTTACATCTTCTAAACTGGAAGGGATGCAGAAATATGTATCTCCCCTTAAGCCAAAGATTTCACTACAGACATCTTTGAAGCAAAGAGTGTTGATTCAAAAAGCTAGAGTTAAGGGTGATTAAAGCAAGAAAAAAAACCCCCAACATTGTTTGGAAGAGAATAAATGGCAACCAGGTAACATTTTTTTAAAAAAAAAATCAAAACCTATGCAACCTTAGTTAGGTCAATTTCAGGATTGTTTGCAATTATTGTTTGAAAGGTATTGTGATATTTTCTTGTCCAGCTATATCGGAATCCTGCTCCCTACAAAATCCACAGCCTCTGCATTTAATGCTGTAATAAGAAAAGAAAAAACAGCACATGGTGTATTACCTTACTTCTGTTTCTCTTCTACCATAATGCTGCTTATTTTTTAGCCACATATATACACAGGAGAGAAATAGCATCCACTGTGACACTGGCAAAGCAAAGACTGCCTTAAGATTAGAAATATCTAATTAAAGCTATATTTTTCAATGGCTTATGCTTGAATTTTCAATCTAGTACTATGAGATTTCAGAGGGGCAGGGGGATAAACCATTATGCCTCTTGCATGGGGATGGCAAAGAGTCAGCTCACATGTAGACCAACATTGGATTTGCTAAATGTTTTTAGGTAGCAAAGTAGAGACTAGAGTCGTGGTTCCCAAACTTTTTTTTGCCCATGTCCCACCTAAGCATCTCTAAAATCCTGATGCACCCCCCCCTTGTGACATATAATTCTTTTTATTCAAAAAGTGAACTTCTATTCGTGTGGAAGAAGCCTAAAAGACAATTAACTGTTAATAACTCATTCTTGAATTGCCCCCCCCCAAATAAATAAATAAATAAATAAATAAATAAATAAATAAATAAATAAATAAATAAATAAATAAATAAATAAATAGCCTCCTTGTGGGACATTGGGAACCACGGGACTAGAGGGCTGGGTTCCCATAGCTGCACTGTGTCATTACACATCATTAGTTGTGTTAGCAGCGCAACACCCAAAAACTAGGCTACCAACTAGCCGATAAATAAGGCAACCATTGCCAAGGATGTCAAGTCATTACAGTTCCTAGACAGTCCTGGACTCAATTGTAGGAGTGTTCTTGGCTGTAACTTTATGTGACCTTTCCAAACAAGTTTCCAAACATGTTTGAACAGCCATTCCAGGGGCGGTTAAGATGGTAGGTGTCCCAACTCTAAGGAATACATAGGGTTGATTGGAGGTAGTAGCCCAGCTTTTGAATACACATTGTGATTGCCCTGAATTAGCTCTTTTGCCTATGTTGGCTGGTGGTGTTTATTCATCTGGGGAATACAGTGGTCATGGCATATGCTTTGTGTTGCCATTATAAGAAAATGCAAGGGAATGTAGCAAGCCTTCAAACTCTACTACCTATAAGAACTGCTACAAAAGAAAGCTAATCCCATTCAGATCAATGAGGTGCATGGGGTTAGGACTGTAAAACTGCCTAGAATCAAAATGTTGTATAAAAAGTAATCAATAATAATACAATTCTAACCCTGTAATTCATTTTATTTGTTACACAGAAATAAAGCAACACTGTTGTTGTTGTTGTTCAGTCGCATATTTCACTTTTGGGAAAGATACCAAATAATAACAGCTTTCTCAGTTTTTGATCTATTCATTATCTGAACACACTTCTTGAAATTCTAACTGTTGTGTGACAAAATGAACCAAAAAGGATGCCCTTTTTAGAACCAGGAACCAATGTTTTATTTCCCCCCAGAATGTTATATTTCTAGCAATTTCACGTGGAAAACTCTCAGACATTATACACTGTAAGCCAGTGATGACAAACCTTGGCGCTCCAGGTGTTCTTGGACTTCAATTACCAGAAGCCCAAGTCAGCACTCCTGCTGATCAGGGCTTCTGAGAATTGAAGTTCAAGAACACCTGGAGTGTCAAGGTTCACCATCACTGTGTGATAGAGTTTCAGTCAGTAATGTAATTCCTCCTTTTAAAAAAACAGTTTGCTTTTGCAGTATTGTTAATTTTTTATATATTTTATGTTAGCTGAGGTAGCTCTTTTACAGCAGTAGCTAAAAATGGAGACAACCTTGCATTCACCTTCTGAAACGCCTTTTTATTCCTCTTCCACTCCCTGACATTAATAACCTGACAAACTACCATAGAAGAGAAGGAACAGAAAGAAAAAAAAATTGTGAACCATTTGCAGCCAGTCTTCTGAGACATATTTTTCACACATTCCTACACTGCTGTCATTGGGATAGTTGTTCCAATGGTAAGTGGTGATAACAACTCTTTTCTCCAGGGGCACATCAAACTGTTTCAGAGTCTCTGTCACACCAGTTTTTAATGCTTTCCCCCTTTTGGACCCTAATGCCAAGGTCTTATATGTAAAAAAGAGAACCCCAGCTCTGTCACATTTACTTCGTCCCAATTACTCTGACAAAAGTCAGTCACTAAAGAAAGTTCTTGATGTCAGGATTTTTATCAAGGTTATCTAATAAATATTGCTGCAGCCAGCTTGTCTTCATAGGTCTTTGCACCTTGCCAGAAACTTCAGTTAGGTCTGACGGCTACGCCGGTCTCACATTCTTTATTTTCTCCTGAAAGAATTCAGGACACATATAAGGCCATCCCTTTCTGTAACACCATCTACATACATTTTCTTTCGTCTGACAATTTTGCTCCCAGCCTGATAAAAAAACAAAACAAAACAAAAAAGGTCCCAGGAACCTAAAGACTGGCTCAAGCTAACAATATAATGCTGCTTCCAAGGGATTGGAGGACTCTAGCTATAATCTGTTATCAATTTTCTCCAGGACACAATGAAGCTATGGATAAGTTTTCACATTTTTATGTTAGTAGATACCATTTTTATAACAAAAATAAACAACACTGCTTAGGCTGTTGATCTTCACTATCAGATTCCAAAAGCAGTATATTTCAAGGCCCACCTAAATCCTAAGTGGCAGTCAGTGGATCCTGGCAAAGGTACTTAGTAAACAATACATTGGAATTGTATCATGAGTATTTTCTCCTTGTTTTCTCATATCCTTGCTTTTCTTATCTCTTCTATTTTTTGTGAGACTTTCGTGTTCAGGGAATGAAGAAGCAGACGAGTGAAGTAGTGAAATTCAGCTCTTTAATAGTGGGGTTTGAACACAGTTTGGTTGGGGCAAAACTCGGACTTATATACACTATAAACAGTAACAGTAACAATAATACAAGCCCATTGGCTAACAGAGTGTGCACATTTTTGATCCACTTATTTGCATAAGAATAGATACATGAGAAAAGATATATTCCGCTCCTTTCAGAAAACACAGTTAACATACATAACATTCTTCTCCCGTAGGTAAAAACGAAATCCTTTAACCAGGATGGTGGTCTAGTTTCCCTTCTGGGTCGGACGCTTAGCTGACCGGCTCAGGGGCTCGTAGGATGGGCGACCCGACTGGAGTGAGGGATTGACTAGAGGGGGAGGATTGTAAACCCGAATTAAAACCCTGTTTGTCAGATGGAGGAGCAGGGGATCGCTCAAAACCAAAATCTAATTCTGTGGATGAATAAGACAACTCAGGGTCCCTCCTGTGTATACTAAGAGTGGACGGCGACTCTGAACAAAATTGGTCATCATCAATAAAGGATTCCAGAGTGCTAGGCTGGGACAGTGTAGGGGTACACATGGCCGGAATAGGGGAGTATTCCACAAATTCCCCTTGAAATTGGTTCCTAGAAGACACTTCTGGGTCAATGTTGGCTGGCTGCTGACTATTACCTCTCCCCCTGGGTTTAAATGGGTGGGGGCCAACCCTAGCATTGAGTGTCTGTATTTGTCTTGTGGGTCCAGTACTCTGGGTCTCAATTGATCCGCATGCCACTTCCAGATTAGACCAGTGGCTGTTGTGATTCTGTAAGAACCAGGGCCAGTCTGATTGATCACAAACCCAGGCACCCACGTAGGAACACCAGCTGCATAATTGCAGCAATGTACAGGGTCCCCAGACGAGAATCCCTTCTGGTGTTGGATTGCTATATTTGTGCCTTTGTCCTCTACCCTAGAGGGATCCAATCTGTCCAGCAAGGATGACAGTTTCCTTCGCTGGAGCAATTCAGCAGGGGACATCCCTGAGGCAAGGGGGGGGGGGGTTTGAGCCTATATGTGAAAAGAAACTGGCATAACTGGAGCTCCAAATCTCCTTCACCCATACGCCGAAGCGCATCTTTAGTTGTGCGCACCTGCTGCTCTACCTGGCCAATGGTGGCTGGGTGGAATAGGGTGGTAGTGATGTGCCTAATTGCATTCCTTTCCATGAAGGATTGGAATTCTGCAGATGTGAACATGGACACGTTGTTGGACACCAGCACATCTGGAAGTCCAAATGCTGCAAACAGCCTTCTTAGGTGCATTATCGTGGTGGCTGAAGTGGTATTAGGCACCCTAATCACTTCCAGCCACTTAGAGAATGAATCCACAACCAACAAAAATAGGGCACCCCTAAATGGACCTGCAAAATCTATGTTCAACCTGGACCACGGGCCCTGAGCAGAATCCCATACCCGAGAGGGAAGGTGGGATTGCTCTGGGTGAGAGGATTGACAACTGGCACAAATGCTGACCAATTGTTCTGTCTTGGTCAAGTTGAGGCCACCAAAAGTAGCTAGGGGAAGGGCTTTGGAATGGACGATTCCCAGGTGACTTGTGTGAAGTAGATGTAAAACCTTTTTTTCCTGAGAATGACAGGAATGACCACCCGCTGGCCCCATAGAAGGCAACCTCATTTCACTCACAGTTCCAAATGCTTGCGGTGGAATGTTCTGAATTCCTCGGCTAGAGGAGAGACAGGTCAGCCTTTTTGTACCCAAGACATTACTTTACTCAATCTTACATCCTTGGTCGTAGCCTTGGCTATATCTGAGGGGACGACTGGGGGTGAGTTGAAAGCCTCAAGCATAAGGACCTGGTGGTCGCTTTTGATCTCACAATCAGCTTCCCCGCCCCATGGCCGTGGAGAACGTGACAGGGCATCAGCGTGGCTGATGTTCTTGCTGGGCCTGTGCACCAAAGTAAAATTGTATGCATTTAGGAAAATTGCCCAACACAACATCCTTGGGGACAGAATTTGAGGTGTGGGGTTCCTGTTCACAAAGATTCCAAGGAGGGGCTTGTGGTCAGTTACGATGGTAAAAGGTCTTCCGTAAAGGTAATCATGGAATTTCTTAGTGCCAGCCACGATTGCCAACGCCTCCCTGTCTGTCTAAGCATAATTTTTCTCAGGCTTTAAGAGTGAACGGGAATAGAATGCTACGGGGGTTTCCCTCCCGTCATTTAGTACATGGCATAACACAGCTCCCATCCCCACAGGGGATGCATCACACACAAGTACAACTTCCTTGTTAGGATCAAAATGAGTTAATACTGCATCCGAAGAGAGCAGCCTTTTAAGTTCTAGGAATGCTTTCCCCTGGCAATGGCCCCAGTGCCAAACAGTATCTTTCTTAAGAAGCCAATGTAATGGTTCGGCAACTGAGGCTTTGCAATGGGGCAGGTTAAAAAATGAATTATTATCACTGCTAAAGTTGATTTCATTTGCTTTTATATGTGCAGCTCTTACTCTAGCATATTTTATACAAAAATACTGAATGCATGTTCAAAACCTGCTGCAAATTTTTGAGCAAAATGAACAAAGATGAGACTATCATAAAACTATAAATTTTAAATATCTTATATTTAAAGAAACAGGACCAGAAATGATTGCAATTCGGCTTTACATTTTGGCCTGGGTGCATTTCGCATGGCCGCCACCTTTGAGTCAGAGGGCATGATACCTTGGGGTGTAATTCGGTACCCCAGGAACTCTTCTGAGATGTAGACCGGCCCTCTTGAAACGTGAGAGGACTCCGAGCCTGGGGTTTGAACACAGTTTGGATGGGGCAAAACTCTGACTTATATACACTATAAATAGTAACAGTAACAATAATACAACAAGTCCATTGGCTAACAGAGTGTGCACATTTTCGATCCACTTATTTGCATAAGAATAGATACATGAGAAAAGATACATTCCGCTCCTACAACAAGCCCATTGGCTAACAGAGTGTGCACATTTTCAATCCACTTATTTGCATAAGAATAGATACATGAGAAAAAATACATTCCGCTCCTGTCAGAAAACACAGTTAACATACATAACAGAGACCCAAACTTTTCTCAAGTTTATAGTCAGCACCTTAAATAGTTTAAGCCACTTATTTGGCTCAGTACTGAATTTAAGCTTGCTAAATATTATTTAGCATTTTATAAAACAAAAATTAAACTAATAAACAATTATGTTAGATAAATAAATTAGGAATATTGTATGTACTGCCTTCCTAGCTCCTAAGAAGATTACTAAAAAGTCACTGTAATATAAGACTTGACTTTTATGAAAACAGCTGGACCAAAGCAAACAAACAAAACCCTCCTAGATTTGAACTCAGATCTCCAAAGAAAAATATTTAATCCTTCAAATCATTTACAGTAGCTCCTGTTAAACAAAGCAGCTTTCTTTTTATATCTCAGTGTGAGATCTTCCTTTCATACTGCTAGGAACTCAGCAAAATGCTTCGTATGATCACCGAATTATGTGGTTTCTTTTGAGGCCAGGAAACAACTGCATTTCAAAAGGATTGACCCTGGCTGGCATTGGGGAGCCATAAATATTATAGCACCACCAGTATTGTTACGGTTATCGTTGTGTTGGTATTTCTGTTATAAACCAGGGTTTGAGAGAGGATTATATACCAGTCATAAAAATTTGCTGCGAGAACTGAAACTTGGCACAAAAGATGAAACTTGGCACAAAAAATAAATTCACAACCCTCAATTGGTTTTTCTTTCATTTATATTTTTTGGGGAAAATAGTGGGAGGTTGGCAAACACTTTATATACTTTCAGATTTAAAACAGCCTATGTCTATCCATTCTCAAATGCTTAAATTAAACATAGAGTTCCAGAAGAGAGCATCACTGCAATTATATGTGTGGTAGCAATTTTGGTAGGATATACCTGTATCTGTCTGTCTATCTGTCTAATTGCTAAGAGTTGTTTATTAATTTGCTTCTCTGCCCACCAGAGCAACAAAGCAATGTGCCGTAAAAATTGTTAAAGACATCAATAGATTTCTATTTTGCTCCCTGAAAGACTAGGTTATGTTTCTTTATAACATTGACCCTAGCAGTTGTCCCCAACCTGATGTCCTCTGGCTGACTCAGACTGCATCTCTTAGAAAAACTCCTCCATCCTTGCAGACTGAGAACATCTGATAACTTTAACCCAATGGAAAGCAAGGCACCAGGTTGATGAAGCTTGATGCATTGGTTCCCAGTGACACTGAAGAAGGTGTTAATAAACCATACATGTAAACATGACAACTGGCTAGCTCTTGCTAGCCATTCCTTCTGGTCTTCTGAACACTTACCTGTCTTCTCTGAAATTCAGTGTTGCTTATTTTGGACTGTATCTATCTCTGCCACACCTCCACAGGCATAATGAATATCCACTCTGGTTTCGTCACTGCATCTATAGCAGCAACTTCCCGTTGAAGTTTGAGGTATTGTGATCATTGCACCTGTGATATATGTTAACTGTGTTTTCTGACAGGAGCAGAATGTATCTTTTCTCATATATCTATTCTTATGCAAATAAGTGGATCAAAAATGTGCACACTCTGTTAGCCAATGGGCTTTTGTATTATTGTTACTGTTACTGTTTATAGTGTATATAAGTCCGAGTTTTGCCCCATCCAAACTGTGTTCAAACCCCACTATTAAAGAGCTGAATTTCACTACTTCACTCGTCTGCTTCTCCATTCCCTGAACAAGAAACTGGCGATGAGGATGGGATGGCATCCCCACATGGCAGTAACATCGGCCCATTTGACCCAGCGCGTCCAGAGAAATGGGCAACATACAAACGCCAATTCCGCCACACAATGACCTCACAGAAGATCACTGACGAAGACCAGAAGCGCTCCTGTTTCCTCACTCAGTGCAGTTCTGAGACGCTTGAGCTGGCAACCCACCTCGTTCTCCCAAGGGACGTGGATATGGTGCCGCTCACAGAAATCATGTCTGCACTGAGGAAACACCTGCAGCCAGAGGTCTCGATCTTCCTGGCCCGGGTGGTCTTCCACAGAAGGGAGCAGCGACCTGGGGAGTCCATTGCAGACTACAACGACGCTCTGCGCATTGCTGCCACCCCGTGCAAGTGGGACAACATCGAAGAAGCACTCCGGGACCATCTGCTGGCTGGCATTAGGGGCGAAGATGCTCAATGTCGCCTCATGATCAGGAAGACGCTAACTTTCAAGGCTGTCCTAGAAGAGGCGGTAGCATCTGAGGCCGCACGGTCTGGCATCAAGCTTTTCCGGCATTGCCACTCCACCACCAATGCCACCGACTCAACTGTGCAAGCTCAGAAAAATTAATCTTCATCCTCCTCAGCATTGCCTGGTTCCACCTCTTCATCGGAGTCCAGCGACGCAGAGGGAGAAGCCCAAGCGGTCCGACGAATGCACCGTGACGATCGGGAGAAGAAATTCCTTCGCAAGTGTGATGGCTGTGGAGCCCGGCATGACCGCAGGAAGTGCCCTTTCCACACCGCAGAATGCCACAACTGCGGGCAACGAGGGCACATTGCTAAAGTATGCTGACAGCAAAAGCAAAGAACTCCAGCACCTGAGTCCAAGAAGAGTCATCACCACAAAACGTACATCACCAAAGTGTCACCAGAGCCTGAGCCATGCCAAGTGGGCATCATCAGCGAGCATTTCTTTGCAGACCTGAGCCTGCAGGATGTCCCCTTCAAGATGGAGGTGGATTCAGGTTCTACCTTTTCCATAATCCCACAGCAGGAGTTTTTCAGAATTCACCCTGCCTCTCGGCCCAAGCTCAATTTTTTAAAAACTTCCCTCCAGGATGTGCAAGGTTGCCAGATTCCAGTCCTGGGAGTGGGAAATTTCTTGGGCAAATTCAAAAACATTCGCACCTTCTTGCCATTGGTTGTAGTTAAGCAGGGCACTAACTGTCTTATTGGGACCCAATGGTTTAGGCCCCTGGGAATCCAGCTTTCTGGCATTCATGCAATAGACGCTGACCCAATCCGGGATGTTTGTGCTGCACATCCTGAGGTGTTCAAAAAGGGTTTAGGGTTATACAAAGGACCCCCTGTGGACTTTGAGCTTGACCCAACCATCCAGGACATCCGGATGAAGCTATGCCGGGTACCCTTTGCTTTAAAGGAGAATATAGAAGCCGAGCTGGACAAACTGGTGGGGCAGGGCATTTTAGCGCCAGTGGACTCCGCAGAGTGGGAGATACCAATAGTGACTGCTTTGAAAAGTAACGGGGAGGTCAGGATATGCGCTGACTACAAGTGTACCATCAATAAAGCTATTCACCTGAACGCATATCCTGTGCCCGTGGTAAGCCACCTTCTTGCCTCCTTGCATGGAGGAAATTGCTTCGCAAAACCTGACCTTGCCCAGGCTTACCAACAATTGACTGTGTCTACTGCTGCTGCCATAGCCCAGACCATAGTAACGCACAGGGGGGCATTTAAGGTAATTCGACTACAATTCGGGGTGAATGCAGCCCTTGCCAGTAGCTACTTTTGGTGGCCTCAACTTGACCAAGACATAGAACAAATGATCGGCACTTGTGCCAGTTGTCAATTCTCTCACCCAGAGCAATCCCACCTTCCCTCTCAGGAATGGGATTCTGCTCGGGGCCTGTGGTCCAAGTTGCACATAGATTTTGCAGGTCCATTTAGGGGTGCCCTATTTTCGTTGGTTGTGGATTCATTCTCTAAGTGGCTGGAAGTGATAAGGGTGCCTAGTACCACTTCAGCCACCACGATAATGCACCTAAGAAGGCTGTTTGCAGCATTTGGATTTCCAGATGTGCTGGTGTCCGACAACGCGTCCAAGTTCACATCTGCAGAATTCCAATCCTTCATGGAAAGGAATGCAATTAGGCACATCACTACCACCCTATTCCACCCAGCCACCAATGGCCAGGTAGAGCAGCAGGTGCGCACAACTAAAGATGGGTGAAGGGGATTTGGAGCTCCAGTTATGCCAGTTTCTTTTCACATATAGGCTCACCCCCCTTGGCTCAGGGATGTCCCCTGCTGAGTTGCTCCATCGAAGGAAACTGTCATCCTTGCTGGACAGATTGGAACCCTCTAGGGTAGAGGACAAAGGCACAAATATAGCAATCCAACACCAAAAGGGTTTCTCATCTGGAGACCCTGTACATTGCCGCAATTATGCAGCTGGTGGTCCTACGTGGGTGCCCGGGTTTGTGATCGATCAGACTGGTCCTGTTTCTTACAGAATCGAAACAGCCACTGGTCTGATCTGGAGGAGGCACGCAGATCAATTGAGACCCAGAGTACTGGATCCACAAGACGAATACAGACACTCAATGCTAGGGTTGGCCCCCACCCATTTAAACCCAGGGGGCACAGGTAATAGTCAGCAGCCAGCCAACATTGACCCATTTCAAGGGGAATTTGTGGAATGCTCCCCTATTCTGGCCAGGTGTACCGCTACACTGTCCCAGCCTAACACTCTGGATTCCTTTATTGATGATGACCAATTTTGCTTGGAATCGCCCTCCACTCTTAGTACACACAGGAAGGACCCTGAGTTGTCTCATTCATCCACAGAATTAGATTTTGGTTTTGAGCGATCCCCTGCTCCTCCATCTGACAAACAGGGCTTTAATTTGGGTTTACAATCCTCCCCCTCTAGTCAATCCCTCACTCCAGTCGGGTCACCCATCCTACAAGCCCCTGAGCCAGCTCAGCCAAGCATCCGACCCAGAAGCGAAACAAGACCGCCATCCTGGTTAAAGGTTTTTGTTTTAACCTGGGGGGGGGGGGGCGGGGGGAGAATGTTATGTATGTTATCTGTGTTTTCTGACAGGAGCAGAATGTATCTTTTCTCATGTATCTATTCTTATGCAAATTGTTGTTGTTGTTCAGTCGCACAGTCGACTCCGACCCTTTGCGACCCCATGGACCATTTTCCTCCAGGCGCCTCTGTCCTCTACCATCCCCCTCAGCACTCCCAGCTCTGTGCCCATTGTGTCTATAATACCATCTAGCCATCTCATCCTTGGCCTCCCCCTTCTTCTTTTGCCCTCCAACTTTCCCAACATCAATGCCTTCTCAAGTGAATCCTCCTTTCTCATTTGATGTCCAAAGTATTTTAGCTTCATCTTTACTATTTGACCTTCCAATGAGCAGTCAGGGTTAATTTCTTCTAAGATTGACCTATTTGTTCTCCTCGCTGTCCAGGGGACTCTCAAAACCCTCCTCCAACACCACATTTCAAAGGCATCTATTCTTCTGCGTTCAGCTTTCCTAATTGTCCAGCTCTCACATCCTTACATTACTACTGGGAAAACCACTGCTTTGACTATTCTAATTTTTGTTTGCAATGTAATGTCTCTGCTTTTCACTATGTTCCCCAGGTTTCTCATCGCTTGTCTCCCAAGAATCAGTCGCCTTTTTATTTCATGGCTGCAATCCCCATCTGCAGTGATCTTTGATCCTAAGAAAGTAAAATCTGTCACTGCTTCTACTTCTTCCCCGTCTATTTTCCAGGAACTGATGGGGCCTGTTGCCATTATCTTGGTTTTCTTGATATTGAGTCTCAAGCCAGCTTTTGCACTCTCCTCCTTCAGCCCAATCAAGAGATTCTTTAGGTCTTCCTCACTTTCTGCCATTAGGGTGGTATCATCTGCATATCTCAGATTATTGATGTTTCTCCCAGCGATTTTAATCCCATATTGTGATTCCTCCATCCTTGCACTGCGCATTATGTGCTCTGTGTATAGGTTGAATAAGCATGGTGACAAAATGCAGCCTTGTCTTACTCCTTTTCCTATTCCAAACCACTCTGTTATTCCATGTTCTGTCCTAACTGTTGCTTCTTGGTTCATGTACAGATTTCTCAGGAGGCATATGAGGTGCTCTGGTATTCCCATCTCTTTAATTACTTGCCACATCTTGTTGTGGTCCACACAGTCAAATGCCTTAGTGTAGTCAATAAAACAAAAGTAAACTTGTTTCTGGTATTCCTTTGTTTTCTCCATGATCCAGCGTATGTTGGCGATGTGGTCTCTAGTCCCCCTGCCTCTTCTGAAACCAGCCTGCACCTCTGGTAATTCTCTCTCCACATGCTGCTGAAGTCTGTCCTGTATTATCACCTTGCTGGCATGTGGGATGAGCGCGATTGTTCGATAATTTGAACATTCTTTGGCATTGGCCTTTTTTGGGATTGGGACGTATACTGATCTTTTCCAATCCTGTGGCCACTGTTTTGTTTTCCAAATCTGCTGCCATATTGAATGCAGTAATTTGACGCCATCATCTTTTAGCGCTTTGAAAAATTCAACTGGGATACCATTATCTCCACTAGCTTTGTTGTTTGCAGTGCTCTTTAGGGCCTTTATGACTTCACTCTCCAGGATGTCTGGCTCAAGTTCAATTTCTTCATCATTGTGATTATCAGGAGTGTTGAGGTCCTTTTTGTAAAGTTCCTCTGTGTACTCTTTCCATCTTTTCTTAATTTCTTCTGCATCAGCTAGCTCCTTTCCGTCTTTGTCCCTTATCATGGTCATTTTTGCTTTAAATGTTCCCTTGATTTCCCCAATTTTTTTGAAAAGATCTCTGGTTCTGCCTCTTTGTTGTTTTCCTCCATTTCTCTGCACTGTTCTTTTAGGTAGTTTTCCTTATCTCTCCTTGCTTTTCTTTGAAATTCTGTGTTCAAATGGTTGTAGTTTTTCCTTTCTCCTTTGACTTTTGCGTTCCTTCTTTCCTCTGCTATTTTAAGAGCCTCATCAGACAACCACTTTGCTTTCTTACTCTTCTTTTCTTTTGGTATGGTTTTCTTTGCTGCTTCCTGCATGATGTCCCTCATCTCCGTCCATAATTCTTCCGGTACTCTGTCTACCGAGTCTAAGCCATTAAATCTGTTCATCACCTCCACCGTGTATTCTTTAGGGATGCTGTCTAGGTGATATCTTTCTGGTCTCCGTGTTTTCCCTATTTTTTTTAGTCTAAGCCTGAATTTTGCGATCAGTAGGTTGTTATCTGAGCCACAGTCTGCTCCAGGTCTTGTTTTTGCTGACTGTATGGAGGTTCTCCATCTTTGGCTGCAGAGTATGTAGTCAATCTGGTTTCGGTGTTGGCCATCTGGTGATGTCCATGTGTAAAGTCGCCTCTTGTGTTGCTGGAAGAGAGTGTTTGCTATGACCAGTGCGTTCTCTTGGCAGAACTCTATCAATCTTTGCCCTGCTTCATTCTGTGTTCCAAGACCAAATTTGCCTGTTATTCCCTCCACTTTTTGATTTCCTACTTTGGCATTCCAGTCTCCTAATATAATTTGGACATCATTTCTTGGTGTCTGTTCTATGAGGTGTTGTAAGTCCTCATAGAACTGGTCCATTGTGGCTTCATCTGCACCAGTGGTTGGTGCGTATATTTGGATCACAGTGACATTGAAAGGTTTGCCTTGAAATCTGACTGACATCATTCTGTCATTTTTGAGATTGTATCCCATTACTGCTTTTCTCACTCTTTTATTGACAATTATGGCTACTCCATTTCTTCTTAGGTTTTCTTGCCCGCAGTAGTAGATATGATGGTTTCCAGAGCTGAATTCGCCCATCCCTGTCCATTTGAGCTCACTGATGCCCAAGATGTCAATGCTTATTCTTTCCATCTCGTTTTTTTACCACTTCCAGTTTTCCTTGATTCATAGACCTCACATTCCATGTCCATATGCAGTATTGTTCCCTGCAACACTGTATTTCTCCTCCTCCTTTCGTATCCCTCCCCCTTTTCAGATCTGCTGTGCTGAGCATCCCCTTGTTTTGCCTTTTGTTTTGGTCCATAGGGTTCTCTTGGCAAACTTTGTGGCGTGCCTTGCCGGTCTCTACGCCAGTCTTTTCCCATCACACATGTTATCACAGTTTAAATAGTTTTAAAACAAAGTATTATCATGCACAATATCACAGTTTATCACATAGTATCAAAGTAAAAGTTGAACTAATTAATGAAAGGGAAAGAAAGAAAGAAAGAAAAAGTCCACTATATCAAGTCTCTATGTAAGTCAGTTTCTTGTACAGTCACTATGTCAGTTGCCATAAGCCATCTATGTTTAGTCAACTATATTATTTCAGTTCGATTACTTATCCTTTGCATGCACACAGCAGCTCTTGCCTCTCTTCGGCCGCATGGAGTCGGTCAAAGGCGCCGGCTCGGACCTCGCTGTGATGGTGGTTGTGGATGGTATCTCCTGGGGGTGGTCGGGGGTCTCCGGAAGTGTCCTTCTCTCTGGACCCAGGACTTTGGATGGGGAGGGAGGGGCAAGATCCTTTACTCACCTCCCCCTTGGGCCTCTCTGGATGGCAAATGGGCAGTAGAGCTGGGCCTTCCTGAAGCCTTTTCTTCCTCTCCAGGCTCAGGTCTTTGGATGGGGAGGGAGGGGCAGGATCCTTTACTCACCTCCCCTGTGGGCCTCTCTGCATGGAATGAGCAGTAGAGCTGGTCCTTGCTGATTCCTTTTTCTTCCTCTCTAGGCCCAGGTCTTTGGATGGGGAGGGAGGGGCAGGATCCTTTACTCACCTCCCCTGTGGGCCTCTCTGCATGGAATGAGCAGTAGAGCTGGGCCTTGCTGATTCCTTTTTCTTCTTTTTTGCAAATAAGTGGATCAAAAATGTGCACACTCTGTTAGCCAATGGCCTTGTTGTATTATTGTTACTGTTTATAATGTATTTAAGTCCAAGTTTTGCCCCATCCAAACTGTATTCAAACCCCACTATTAAAGAGCTGAATTTCACTACTTCACTCGTCTGCTTCTTAATTCCCTGAACACGAAAGCACCTCAGCCATCAAATATAATTAAAAAATAAATGATGACTGCATGTGTCCTGTTTGCTTGCACACATCTGCATGTGCCTTGTGAGAAGGCAGGTGTATTTTTAAAAATCTTGCCAATCTATAGGTCTGAATGAACCAGGCAGGCTGTTCTTACTGACCTTAAAAACCTTTTACGGGACAATTCAGCCTCTGATCACACATTAGGAGGCATGTTTCTTTCCTTCCCATATACTAATCCAGGCACACAAATTTTCATAGCTACCTGGGCGAACCATCGGATGTGTAAACAAAACTGTGCTATATCTCAATTGACTAGTTACAAAAGAAATAGCGCAGGTAGGATTATACACCAAATATTAATTTCCTCCTTTTACAACATTACCCCTCCAGGCATGCAAAGACTTCAGGGCCATGTGCTTGAGATACCAGACATACAGACAAGGCCTAGCTGACCAATTGCAAAAGAAGAGCGATCTAGCTTGCCAAATTAGGTTAGAACAGACATTCTTTTTGTCTTTTGCTATTCTTCATTTAGATACAGAATCAGTGTCTTGTCAAGGGATACTATAAGCTGCTAAATATGGATTGAAAAAAGCTTGCATTAGAATAAACAGAAAGAGGTTTTCTCTTAAGGAAACTGCTTATGTGTTAACATTTCATCATTTTGGCCTTCGATCATCTGGGAAGTTACATGACACTATTTGAGAGCATCCCTTTGGGCTTCTCACACAGCCTAAGTGGCTAGAAAGCATTTGCATTTGGAAAGTGATGTGTCCAAGCGTTATTTATTAAAACAGCTATTAATGCTGTAAAGTCTACAGCGGAATAGAGCGCCTTTTGCAAAGGCTCCAATTTCAAACTACTGTCAAAATAGCTGATTCGTCAGCACAAACTTCCCGCTTCTCTGGAAACCCGCCGAAATGTATCAACCTGTGTAACTGCCATTCTCACTGTATATAAGCTGGCCACCTTGTACATGTTCCCCAGTCGGGTATCTCTGAGCTGAATAATAAATCACTTGTGTTTGACCTAATCATGCTGGTCACACTTCTTAAGCACCAGACTCAACAGAAAGTCAGTGTATTTATTTTTTGGCACTTTCATTTAAAGCAGGAGTTGCCAACCTATGGCCCGTGGGCCGGATCCGGTCACCAATGCCAATTCATTCAGCCCGTGATGCCCGCACCACACCCAGAAGTGGAAGTAAAACATGCAAACACAAAACGCTGCTGTAAATGTAAACAGTGTGCTGTGCATGTGTGGGCGCATTTTACTTCCACTTCTGGGTGGGAGGAACCACGTGACTAGCCTGCTCAGCCACGTGGCCAGCCCATGGCCTGAAAAAGTTGGGAACCCCTGATTTAAAGAGTATCAATGTGAGTGATTCAGTCATTGTCAAGCAAGTTTTGATTTTTCATGCCAGGCTATTTACAAACAAGCAGTCCTTGAGTATGAAATATGAAATAGTGCAAATGCATTAAACGATTCTGGGATATTTCTATACATATGAATTGGATATGAAATCTCATTTTTAAATAAAGTAGCACACGAAGGAGCCTGTGACTGCATATATAGCATGTATGTATTCCAAACAACAGTAGAACACCAAATAGTTTATTTTTCAGTTGAAAGTTGCTTTATAGAAATGTGTTTTTAAAACCTTGTGTGATTAGTCCATGGGCTACTCATTAGTCCCATTTCTTTCTGAGAGCTAAACTTCATCTTCCATATTCTGCAATTGTTTTATTTTAGTTACAACATATTTGAGGTTAGAGTGAATAGTTCATCTTTAATAGGATTATCTCTTTCAGTGTTTGCTTTCATTACAGTTTGAATAGCTCTGAGCATGAGAATCTAACCTCACCAGAAGCATATTTTTGCAATTTGATACAAGTTAAATTTAACCTCTCACCCCTTGCTGTAAAAATATTACATTTCTCCCCTTTGCAAGGCAGAACATTAAAGATCTGCCATTTTCAATTTCCAGATTTTCAACTTTTCAATTAATTGAGTTCTGAAATGTGTGTACCTAGCTGTATACTTGGTATTCATGGATCAAAAAAGATAATAATTTATTAAATGGAAACTGTTTGGCAAAAAACAATATCATTTTGAAGCTTTTCCTCATGTATAGTACCAGTTCTAAACATTTAACTGATTCTTGTAATATTTATATCCAGTTTCTAGATTTTGTTCTTAAAGAAAATACAAAGAAGAACTCTGAGAGCATGTGTGTTTTAAATAATCAACAAAAGATTGTGTTTGCAGTACAGTACTTGTTTTTTTATGATAAATGTATTAAAATTTTTGAAGTTTCTAAGCATAATAATAATAATAATAATAATAATAATAATAATAATAATAATAATAATAATAATAATAATAATAATATAGAATCCATGTATTTCTTTTTAAATGTCTCTAGGTCCACTTCTTTGTATTATGAACCAGCAATACAAATCATTAAATGGAAAATGTTCAAATTAATGGTCCAAATCCTCTTGCCTAATTATGGTGGAGCAAAGTAAATGTTTTAACGTTTAGAGCAGGGGTGGCCTACCTTTGGCCCATGGGCTGGCCCTGGCCCAAGGCACCAATTTCACGTGGCCCAGCGCTGCTACTGGAAGCAGACATGGAAGTGGATGTGTTCACAACAGCCATAAAATATGCCTGTGCATGCATAAATGCACACACACCAGCCATAAACGCTGCCATAAATGCAACCGCAGCTGTTGTAAATGCGGATGTGTTTTACGGCAGTGTTTATGGCAAGAGGAACCACATGACTGGCCTGCTCAGCTGTCCGGGGGCATGGTCTGGTGAAAAGGTTGGGAATCTCTGGTCTAGAGGTAAATTGTTAACTTGAGTTAACTCAAGTGTTCACTAGATAAAGTCTACAGAGATTTCATTATTTGAGGCAATTTGCCTCTAAACTAGTGCCATTTGTGTAGCTATGTGAAATGTTTTTGGCCATTAAGTCTGAAGTCTGACCCTCCTGACTATGAATTGGTACACGCAGGCCCCTCCTTCTGCCTTCAGAAGTTGGGATGCATGTTCAGAAGTTGGGGTGCATGTACAGGTTGTACAATCCCTTTTGATTCTCATGGGCCATCTGTATGCCATATGATTTGATACTGCCTATACTGTATGATGCCATTAAAGTGCTGCACTCAATATGCCAGCAAATTTGGAAAATGCAACAGTAGTCACAGGATTGGAAAAAGTCAGTTTACATTCCACTTCCAAAGCAAAGCAACATGAAAAAATGTTCAAACTATTGTACAACTGCACCAATTTCACATGTTAACAAGGTCAGATCTTACAAGCTAGGCTTCAGCAATACATGGATCGAGAACTTTCAGAAGTACAAGCTGGGTTCCAGAGAGGCAGGGGAACTAGAGACCAACTTGCCAACATTCACTGGATTATGGAGAAAGCAAGGGAGTACCAGAAAAACATCCACTTCTGCTTCATTGTTGTGTCTGAACCCTGAAAGGATTATTCAGACAGAGCTGGCTCAAACAACAACATGGGTTTATTGCAAGCAGCAAAGAACAAGGAACAGGTGCGGGGATAACATCTTATATATGGAACATAGCTGTTACATTTACCCAAGACTTCCGGGGAAGCAGGAGAACAATAGCGAATCAGCTTCTTCCAATTTGGCGCCTATTTTGCAAGGTGCGCTTGTGCATAAGTAACCTCAATACCCAACATTCATTGACTACACTTAAGCCTTTGATTGTGTGGATCACAACAAACTGTGGCAAGTCTTTAAAGAGATGGAAATACCAGACCACCTTATCTGTCTTCTGAGAACCCTGTATATCAGTCTAGAAGTGACAGTTAGGACCAGATATGGAACAACTGATTAGGTTAGAATTTGAAAAGAACAACAAGGCTGTATATTATCACCCTGCTTATTTAACTTATATACAGAGTACACAGGGCCATAGCCAGGATTCTAGATTATTATTATTATTATTATTATTATTATTATTATTGTACATACAACCATATATAAAATA
The DNA here is from genome assembly GCA_035047345.1 of Bradypodion ventrale. Taxonomy (NCBI): domain Eukaryota; kingdom Metazoa; phylum Chordata; class Lepidosauria; order Squamata; family Chamaeleonidae; genus Bradypodion; species Bradypodion ventrale. The sequence continues at coordinate 1,188,520 of JAWDJE010000007.1, forward strand.
ATAAAACAATAAAACCCCTTTGCATACATAATTTCCCTATTATCTATGTCTATAACATTAATGTGCACCCACCACCTTGGAACCATACATTTCTTTCCCCTTCCTCCCCCCTCCCTATTTCCCAAAACCCATAGTTTCTTTTTTGGCCCAATTTCCTTCGAATCTTGTAGAACATATTGGATAAGGTAAAGGTAAAGGTTTCCCTTGCTCGAAAGCCAGTCGTATCCGACTCTAGGGTGCAGTGCTCATCTCTGTTTCCAAGCCGAAGAGCCAGCGTTGTCTGCTTCTGCAGATGTTTCCGTGGTCATGTGGCAGGCATGACTAGACACCGGAGTGCACGGAATGCTGTTACCTTCCCACATATCGGATAAAGTCTTCTCATATATTTAAAAAAATCATTTTTTTCCAGTCACTCCTTTTTTAATTCTCAGATCACATGTCAATTTATCATTTAGTGCTATTTCCCACGTTTCTTTGTACCATTCTTTTATATCTATGGAGATGCGTATTTTCCAATCCTTTGCAATTAAGAGTCTCATTGCTGTTACCATTATTATTACTAATTCTTTTTTTATTTCTATCAAATTTAATATCATTTAGATCCATTAGTAACGCTATTTTTGGATTCATGCAAATTTTTGTTGATAATATCTTATTGATTTCATTTAAAAAATCCAAATAGTGTTTATCTTTCTACAATGCCACCATAAATGCAAATAGGTCCCATCTTCAACTTTACATCTCCAACATGGGGCAGTAGGAATCAATTCGACTTTTATATTTTCCAGGTTTAGGAATTAATACAATTAATGATTCTTTCCATGATGATGGTATCTGGCCTCCTTCTATTAAATAGCTTCTTTAATTTTGGTAATAATTTTTTTATAGAAAATTGAATCTAATCCATCTACTCCTGTAAAGTTCAGTCTTTGGGAATTTATCATGTAAGATAAAAAAGCAAATAGCTCTTATTTTATCCCTTATTTTAAAAAATCGATGGTCATTATTTCAACTAGCTTTAGTTGCATCATCATGAGTTATGTGCCATGTGCCATCTGGAATACTGTGTACAGTTCTGGTCGCCATACCTTCAGAAGGATATTCTGGAGCTGGAAAAAGTGCAGAGGAGGGCAACCAGAATGATTAGGGGACTGGAACACCTTCCTTACCATCTAAGGCTGCAACGGTTGGGCCTTTTCACTCTTGAGCGACGGCGTCTAAGAGGTGACCTGATTGAAGTTTATAAAATCATGCACGGTGTGGACAAAGTAGATAAGGAAAAACTGTTCCCCCTATCGCACAACACTAGAACTAGGGGACACTCCATGAAACTTTTGGGTACTAGTTCTCAAACAAATAAGAGAAAGTACTTTTTCACCCAGATGATTACTGGTCTATGGAACTCCCTGCCAGAAGAAGTGGTGACAGCTGTCAGTCTTGACAGCTTTAAGAAAGGATCAGACAAGTTCATGGAGGACAAGGGGATCAATGACTATAATTATGGATACTTAAGGACAACCTCGGGGTTGGAGAGATAGGCAGGATATCTCTCAATGCCATTTCCAGTGAATCCTAAGCAGGTGAAGGCATCTCCTTGGGAATACCCTGAAGGAAATGGTGAGCCATTGTGTGAGACAGAATGCTGAACTGGATGGGCTGTGGCCTGTTCCAGCAAGGCTGTTCTTATGTTATGTTCTTATGAGATAATATCCACCATCTAGAATTAGTTACAGTATATGAAATATATGCTAATATGGCGGGTTATTAATCAAATAAATCAAATTGCTTTGTTGTATGTTGTTTTTAAGAGGGGAATCCTACATATAGCAAGAGTTGAATTATGAGGATACTTTTCATCAGTGTACTGATGACAATGGTTACAATTCAGGTCTACTTCTATGTAGATACTGCAGCAAAACATCCTATCTGTTTTCTCCTAATCTAAGAGTTAAAAGTGCTCTGCCATAATTCAACACTGTGGAGCCCATTGCTCTTCCATTGTTGCTAAACTCTAATTCCCATTATCCTTACTTTGGCCAAATGCTGTGCTTGTGAAATGACATTTAGGGTTGCCATAATTCTATCCCCCCAAACCGGGACTCCCTTGCTCGAAAGCCAGTCATATCCGACTCTAGGGTTCAGTGCTCATCTCTGTTTCAAAACTGAAGAGCCAGCATTGTCTGCTTCTGCAGACGTTTCCATGGTCATGTGGCAGGCATGACTAGACACCACAAACTCTAAGACCCTTCCTCTCCCTGAAGTCACCCCTACACTACCCTTCACCCCCCCCCCCCCAATTGAGTTGCACTCACCTTCAAACCCCACACGAAGATCCCTTGGAAGAAAGCTCTAAAAAGTCTGAAATAGAAAAATATGTAAAAAGCTAGAGAGGATTCCTTCAGACTGCAAAGGGTTAAATGCATAGAGTCAGCATTCCTAGAGATTAAGGGAAGTGAAGAGTTGTCTTTCTCACTTCCTATCCATAGTGTTCCCTTCCTCTCTAGGAATGCTGGCTCTATGCATTTAACCCTTTGCAGTCTGAAGGAATCCTCCATAGCTTTTTACATACAGTATTTTTCCTTGAACCAGGATTTTTACATGTTTTTCCTTGAACCGGATGGGACAGCATGAATCTGTGAAAATCACGGAAAAACAGGATGTATGGCATCCCTAATTACATTTGCAATAGTATATCATATTTGACTTTTTCTAATGGCATGCATGATTGTCCTTTTGTTTTAGAATCAGCTGTATCTAAAAATTCAAATTTTTGGTGTACAACCTAGAATGTGTGCCCTTCCAGATGTTTCTCACTATTGGCTATAACTGTTGCAGCCCAACAACATCTGGAATGTTGTATTTTGCCCATCCCTTGAATGCAGCTATGCCATTGAGAAATGTTCTCCATAAAAATGTCCAGGTTTGTGGCTTTGGCATCCACCATCCTCAGCTAGACCCACAACCATATGTACAAATAGTTGAGAGCAGGTCTATTTCAATATAATAGGGCTTTTTTATTAGTAAACATGTACTAGCTTGTGCTGCACAACTGGAGTTGCTAATTAGACACTAACCCATTGATCTGTGATCTGTCAGGTAATTATAATTTCAGTATGTCAACCTTGGAAAATTTTGAGGCCAAGACCCAGCAATGACAGTTTTTTTGTTGTGTTGTGTTGTGTTTTTAGCTTACCTTGCACCTGCTCCAGTTCTCTCCAGATCCAAGAGATTCTGTTCTGGCTTTACCTCAATTTTTCTAATTGGATGCAATGTCTGGCCATTCTCAGAAGAGCAATATATATCAAAATCAAAAGTTGGCAACTCTAAACTAGAGACTGTGTTCCTTGTTCTTTGCCGTAATGCAAATTTTGAGTCTGGAGAAAATATTACATATAGCGTGTGCTGAATACAGAAGAATCTGACTCAGAGACATCTGAAGAAATAAACTTTTATGAGACATAAAAATTGTATCTCATTGTTTAAGTTAACTCTCTGGAGACTGGCTCAGTGGGAGCACCATGCTGATATCCATGCTATATCATCAACACAGAGGCAGCTCAAAAGTACTGAAAGGGAAAATAACACAGATGCCCTTTGGCTTAATAACTTACCAAAAGAAAGAACAGTACTTGAAGAAAGCCTTTCCTTGCACTCTGGCAGAGAAATAACTATTGGCCTCTCATAGTTTTATTGCATGGATTCAAAAACTTGGCTTATGCTCATGAAATGTACACTCCAAGCAATGTGTCTCTGCTGAGTCGGAATTTGCAGATGATAGAGTTACAACTGCAAAAATAGTGAAAGAATGAAAAAAATAGAGACCTAGCCTAAACACAAGTACTGTATTACATTCAGGGGAAGATGCTATACTTGTGCTGTTTCTGCCATGGGAATAAACAACTGGTGCTCAATACACAATTTGGGGAAGAGACCAGAAGCACTTCCAAGATTTTATCAGGAAATCTAAAGACAAGCCTGTTAGCGCCTGCACAGAAAAACCCAGGTTGGAAATCTGGATCCCTTCTCCGTTCTCAGTCCCTCACTCCCAGACAGATGTTGCTGGAACTAGCTTTAGCCCATCCTGTGAGTTATTTAGACAAGGGGAGTGAGGAAAGAACATTCAGTTGCCAGACTGAAAAGGAATCTGATGCTTTGACCAGGAAGAAAAAAACCTTGGGAAAATGGATAATCCTAAACCTCTGGAGATCTCTCTTTTGGTGTACACTATATCTATATCTATATCTATCTATCTATCTATCTATCTATCTATATGTGTGTGTGTGTGTGTGTGTGTGTGTGTGTGTGTGTGTATATATATATATACATATATACATATATATATATATATATATATATATATATATATATATATATATATATATATATATATATATATATATATATATATATATATATATATGTGTGTGTGTGTGTGTGTGTGTGTGTGTGTGTGTGTGTGTGTGTGTGTGTGTGTGTGTGTGTGTGTATAGTGTACACCAAAAGACAGATCTCCAGAGGCTTAGGATTATATATTGTTGTACATTAAGAAAAGTTACAGAAGCAGTGCCTTTTCTAAAGGTTTCCCTTGCTCGAAAGCCAGCTGTATCCGACTCTAGAGTTCAGTGCTCATCTCTGTTTCAAAGCCAAAGAGCCAGCGTTGTCTGCTTCTGCAGATATTTCCGTGGTCATGTGGCAGGCATGACTAGACACCGGAGCTCACAGAGCGCTGTTTACCTTCCTACCGAAGTGGTCCCTATTTATCTACTTGCAATTTCTTGCTTTTGAACTGCTAGGTTGGCAGGAGCTGGGACAGAGACAGGAGCTCATTCCGTCCTGCAGTACTCGGAAATCTAACTGCTGACCTCTGCCTTCCAGTCAGCGTCTTAGCCACTTGAGCCACTGCAGTCCCTTTGCACCTTTTCTAAAGCCATAGGAAAAGGTAAAGACATTTGCCAAGAAAACTGGAGCATTCCTTTATCCAAAACTCAACTCATTAATGATGTAAAGGTTCTCTAACCTGATTACTCCACATTGGCTTGGATTCCCATCCACCCACCCGCCATTCTCAGTAAATTTATCATCTTTGGATATAACCATTGTGGCCGAGAATTTTTTGTGATGACTAGCTGTGCTTCCAAACCTGTTAAGCAGCAAAGGGCTTCGTGCTCTGACCTTCACGTATCTTTTTTCTAAAGTGCCAAAATAGTTTTGGTGTGGAATTAAAAACAGGTATACGATCAATGAAGCAATCAAGCAATGGAACATATGATCTACCTCCTCTTCTGGAAATTTCTGTCATTTGGAAAGCTCGGGGAATACAGCCTCAGCTTTCTAATATTCACCCAGCCCCTTCCCTCTGTTTAATTTCAGATGTTGGCCAGTTAGCTTTGCTATAGCTTTTCTTAGTCCTACTCAGTGCACATTAATTTTTGGCTTTACTTATGGGATTTTCCCTTCAGCCCTTTCTGAGAAATCCTCAACACAATTTCTTCTGGATGGATGAAAGAAAAAAAAAGGACTCTTGTTACAGCCCCCATGAAACTCCAGTGTTGTGTTTTTCATAAAGTGTAAAATATAGTCAACATTCCATTTAATCCTCTTATCCATGTTACAATAAAATGAGACACTTCCTTTGGAAACAAGTTTTTAAAAGCTTAAAACCACTTTCAGTTGCACTGACTAGAACACTGATACTGTATAAGATATGGCTGGAACTTCATGCCCACAAAGGCTGTATTTAAAATCTTCTAATTTTCTCTAGACCCAGAGTAAAGGAGGTGAGGCCCAAGAGAGGCCCAAGGGGGAGGTGAGTTTGGATCTTGCCCCTCCCTCCCCATCCAAAGACCTGGGCCCAGAGAGGAAGAAAAGGCACCAGGAAGGCCCAGCTCTACTGCCCATTTGCCATCCAGAGAGGCCCAAGGGGGAGGTGAGTTTGGATCTTGCCCCTCCCTCCCCATCCAAAGACCTGGGCCCAGAGAGGAAGAAAAGGCACCAGGAAGGCCCAGCTCTACTGCCCATTTGCCATCCAGAGAGGCCCAAGGGGGAGGTGAGTTTGGATCTTGCCCCTCCCTCCCCATCCAAAGACCTGGGCCCAGAGAGGAAGAAAAGGCACCAGGAAGGCCCAGCTCTACTGCCCATTTGCCATCCAGAGAGGCCCAAGGGGGAGGTGAGTTTGGATCTTGCCCCTCCCTCCCCATCCAAAGACCTGGGCCCAGAGAGGAAGAAAAGGCACCAGGAAGGCCCAGCTCTACTGCCCATTTGCCATCCAGAGAGGCCCAAGGGGGAGGTGAGTTTGGATCTTGCCCCTCCCTCCCCATCCAAAGACCTGAGCCCAGAGAGGAAGAAAAGGCACCAGGAAGGCCCAGCTCTACTGCCCATTTGCCATCCAGAGAGGGCCAAGGGGGAGGTGAGTAAGGATCTTGCCCCTCACTCCCCATCCAAAGACCTGGGTCCAGAGAGGAAGAAAAGGCATCAGGAAGGCCCAGCTCTACTGCCCATTTGCCATCCAGAGAGGCCCAAGGGGGAGGTGAGTAAGGATCTTGCCCCTCCCTCCCCATCCAAAGACCTGGGCCCAGAGAGGAAGAAAAGGCATCAGGAAGGCCCAGCTCTACTGCCCATTTGCCAACCAGAGAGGCCCAAGGGGGAGGTGAGTAAGGATCTTGCCCCTCCCTCCCCATCCAAAGACCTGGGCTCAGAGAGGAAGAAAAGGCATCAGGAAAGCCCCGCTCTACTGCCCATTTGCCATCCAGAGAGGCCAAGGGGGGAGGTGAGTAAAGGATCTTGCCCCTCCCTCCCCATCCAAAGACCTGGGGCCAGAGAAAAGGACACCTCCGTAGACCCCCAACCACCCCCAGGAGATACCATCCACAACCACCATCACAGCGAGGCCCGAGCCGGCACCTTTTACCAACTCCATGCGGCTGAAGGGAGGCAAGAGCTGCTGCATGCATGCAAAGGATAAGTAATCGAACTGTAATAATATAGTTGACTAAACATAGATGGCTTATAGCAACTGACATAGTGACTGTACAAGAAACTGACTTACATAGAGACTTGATATAGTGGAATTTTTCTTTCTTTCCCTTTCATTAATTAGTTCAACTTTTACTTTGATACTATGTGATAAACTGTGATATTGTGCATGATAATACTTTGTTTTAAAACTGTTTAAACTGTGATAACATGTGTGATGGGAAGAAACTGGCGTAGAGACCAGCAAGGCATGCCACAAAGTTTGCCAAGAGAACCCTATGGACCAAAACAAAAGGCAAAACAAGGGGATGCTCAGCACAGCAGATATGAAAAGTGGGAGGGATATGAAAGGGGGAAGAGAAATACAGTGTTGCAGCGAACAGTACTGCACAGGGACATGGAATGTGAGGTCTATGAATCAAGGAAAACTGGAAGTGGTTAAAAACGAGATGGAAAGAATAAGCATTGACATCCTGGGCATCAGTGAGTTAAAATGGACAGGGATGGGTGAATTCAGCTCTGAAAACCATTATATCTACTACTGTGGGCAAGAAAACCTCAGAAAAAATGGAGTAGCCATAATTGTCAACAAAAGAGTGAGGAAAGCAGTAATGGGATACAACATCAAAAATGATAGAATGATGTCAGTCAGAATCCAAGGCAAACCTTTCAATATCACTGTAATCCAAGTCTATGCACCAACCACTAGTGCAGATGAAGCCACAGTTGACCAGTTCTATGAGGACCTACAACACCTCATAGAACAGACACCAAGAAATGATGTCCACATTATCTTAGGAGATTGGAATGCCAAAGTAGGAAATCAAAAAGTAAATAGAATAACAGGTAAGTTTGGTCTTGGAACACAGAATGAAGCAGGGCAAAGATTGATAGAGTTCTGCCAAGAGAATGCACTAGTCATAGCAAACACCCTCTTCCAGCAACACAAGAGGCGACTTTACACATGGACATCAGCAGATGGCCAGCATCGAAATCAGATTGATTACATACTCTGCAGTCAAAGATGGAGAACTTCCATTCAGTCAGCAAAAACAAGACCTGGAGCAGACTGTGGCTGAGATCACAACCTACTGATCGCAAAAATCAGGCTTAGACTAAAGAAAATGGGGAAAACAATTAGACCAGACAGATATGACCTACACAACATCCCTAAAGAATACACGGTGGAGGTCATGAACAGATTTAATGTCCTGTACCTGATAGACAGAGTACCAGAAGAATTATGGAGAGAGACGTGGGACATCATGCAAGAGGCAGCAAGAGAAACCATACCAAAAGAAAAGAAGCGTAAGAAAGCAAAGTGGTTGTCTGATGAGGTTCTTAAAATAGCAGAGGAAAGAAGGAATGCAAAAGTCCAAGGACAAAGGAAAAAATACAACCACCTGAATACAGAATTTCAAAGAAAATCAAGGAGAGATAAGGAAAAATACCTGAACGAACAGTGCAAAGAAATGGAGGAAAACAACAAAAGAAGCAGGACTTGAGATCTTTTTTAAAAAATTGGGGAAATCAAGGGAACATTTAAAGCAAAAATGACCATAATAAGGGACAAAGATGGAAAGCAGTTAGCTGAAGCAGAAGAGATCAAAAAAAGATGGAAAGAGTACACAGAGGACTTTTGAAAGGTTTGTTTTGGTAAAATTTGCAGGTCTGGACAGAAAATTAGAGTTAATGGCATTTTAAAGAAGAAATGGTACACGAGTACCAAAATTGGATGGGGAAATACTGGATATTTATCAGGATATAACTAAAGAAGAAAGACTATGGAGGAAGAAAATTAAACTAATTACTACATTGTTAAGGGATAAGCGTGTGAGTTATAATTGGCAAAAATTACATCATTTAAGATTTTTTTGGGGCAGGTAAAGTTGTTGTGATAAACAAAAAAACTGAGTATTTGGATATACTAGAATCTTGTAATATTATTAAGGGAGGATCAGAAGAATGGAGGAAACTTAAAGAAGAGCTTTTAATTACGAGAGGTTAATCTAAAATATGAAAGAAGTGAAAAATATAGGTAGAAAGATAAGGGTAAAAGGGAATCTTCATGAAATCACCACGAAAAGGTTAATAACTTTTGTTAAGAAAGGTTAAAAGGGAGTAAACTGGATGGAAAATTATAGTGTAGGTTTTGAAATATAAGGTTTAATAGGTTTGAAATTGTAAATAACCCTCTGTCAAGGAAGGTCAAGTAGTAGTAATGTGGAGTGTGATGCTTTGGAAATTGTTTTTTTTAAAAAAAAAATATGAGTCTCCACTTGCTGTAATTTTGGTTTCTATATTTGTTCTGACGTAAAATGGAGGAAGTTTGGTTTAAGGAAGAGATTAAAACATGTAAATAACCTTTTGTTAAGGGCTGTTAAGATTATGAGGAGATATATGTTAGGGAAACCTGCAGAGAATATTGGATGTGCAATATATAGATAAACAAATATATAAGAGTAAGAATTTGCAATTGGTATAGAAAGAGAATTGAATAAGCTTAATTATTACAGTAATTGCAGGGGGGAGGGAAAGAAAGGGTTGGGATAACTTTAGGACCAAAATTTGAATAGAAAGGTTTTGAAGGAAAGGTAATGACATGTGTAATGGTAGGATCACCATTAGTAGGAGGAAAGGAGAGAGAAAAACAGCTGCATGTTATGAACAACAAAATTTATTTTATGTCTTAAAAGATTGTGGAGGAAGAGAATTAAAATTGTCAAGGGATAAGGATATGAGTTGTAATTGGCAGCAATTACAACAGTTAAGAATTTTCTGTGCAAGGAAAGTTGTTTTGATAAGTAAACAAATTGAGTTTTTTGTTATAATACAATCATGTAATATTATCAAAGGATCAGAAGAATGAAGGAAACTTAAAGAAGAGCTTTTAATTACAGGAGGTTAGCCCAGAACATAAAGTAACAATGTAGAGTCTGATGTTTTGGAAATTGTTTCTTAAAAAAAAAAAGATTCTTTATTTGCTGTGATTTTGGTTTCTATATTTGCTCTGCCTTAAGATGGAGGAAGCTTGGTTCTAGAAAGAGATTGATTGATTGAAATATGTAAATAATATTCTGGCAAGGTGTGTTAAGATTAGATAGATAGATAATAACTTATGAGGTGATATATGTTAAGGAGGTTCGCAGAGAGCATTGGATGTACAGTATATCTATACCTATAAAATGGTGCGTTAACTGTTGGAATGTGACAAAGGATGTTGCACCAGGCCCCACTAGCCCGTAATGGGCTTCCGTTCACTCGCCCGAACCCGGGTCGCAGGTAACTGTCGGGTTGAAATTTTCGGTTGGGGGGCAGGAGCCCCCCGGACGCAAACAAAAAAAGGGAACTTCAATTCCCAACATTCCTTGCGCCGCACTGCGCCAGAGCCAATCAGGCTGAACATTCGGAAACACACCATGGCCAATCAAAAAAACCCGCAGGAAAAAACCGCTGCAGTAAGCAAACACGCGCAGGCAAAACTACAAGCCCCAGCGTCCTGTGTGCCATTAGTGCACAGAACGCTGAGGCAGCCGGCGTGTGAAAAATAAAAGTAAAACAAACGCCCGCCACTGCTGCCCTTCTTCCCCACAGGCCAGCCAGCCTGGCCCGCAGGGGGGAAAATGAAACCCCCCTGCTGCCACTGCCCTTCCTTTCGATGGGCCAGCCGGCACATGAAAAATAAAATTAAAATAAACCCCACCGCCGCTGCCCTTCTTCCCCACGGCCAGCCAGCATGGCCCGTGGGGGGAAAAAGAACACCCCCTGCCGCTGCCCTTCCTTTCGATGGGTCAGCCAGCACGCAAAAAATAAAAGTAAAAAAAAAAACCCGCCGCCGCTGCCCTTCCTTCCCACAGGCCAGCCAGCATGGCCCATGGGAAAGAAAGCCCCCCGCCATTGCCCTTCCTTCCCATGGGCCAGCCAGCTTGGCCCACAGGAAAGAAAGCCACCACCCCTGAAAAAGTAAACACAAAAACACAAACCAAAAACAATCAAAAACACTCAAAAATCCAAAAGGAAACACAAAAACAGCCAAAAACAAACAAGAAAAAACACACAGACCCCCCCCCAAAAAAAAAACAACAACAACCAGAGAGCTTACCAAAAGACATCTTCTATCCATGAGGACCGGAACTCAACTGAGAAAATAAAGAAAAAACTTACTGGAAGCGACACCCAGAGGACAGAAGAGAAAAATTGTAGAGAGGAAGAAAAGCTCACAACCCCCACCCAGAGGCCAAAAGAGAAAAAACATTCAAAAATATTGAAACTAATAAGATTAATTCCAAAATTAATCAAATCTATACCTATAAAATGGTGCGTTAACCATTGGAATGTGACAAAGGATGTTGCACCAGGCCCCACTAGCCCGTAATGGGCCTCCGTTCACTCGCCTGAACCCGGTTCGCAGGTAACTGTTGGGTTGAAATTTTCGACCCGGGGGCAGGAGCCCCCCAGTCACAAACAAAAAAAGGGAACTTCAATTCCCAACGTTCCTTGCGCCACGCCGTGCCAGAGCCAATCAGGCTGAGCGGCGCGGCAAAAGGAACGTTCGGAAACGCGCCGCGGCCAATCAAATAAAAGCCGCAGGAAACAAACCGCTAAAGTAAGCAAACACGCACAGGCAAAACTACAAGCCCCAGCGTCCTGTGCGTCATTAGCGTGCAGAACGCTGAGGCGGCCAACGCGCGAAAAATAAAAGTTTAAAAAAAACGCCCGCCGCCACTGCCCTTCTTCCCCACAGGCCAGCCAACATGGCCTGTGGGGAACAAAAAGAAACCCTCCGCCGCTGCTGCCCTTCTTCCCCACGGGCCAGCCAGCATGGCCCGTGGAGAAGAATGCAAAAAAAGCCCCCCTGCCAATGCCCTTCCTTCCAACGGGCCAGCCAGCATGGCCCGCGGGAAAGAAAGCCACCCCCCCTGAAAAAGAAAACACAAAAACACAAACCAAAAACAATAAAAACACTCAAAAATCCAAAATCCAAAACGGAAACACAAAAACAGCCAAAAACAAACAAGAGAGCAAGAAAGTAAAATGTGTTGGAGATGTAAAAACTCTTTAGGGACATATGAACATATGTGGTGGAATTGTAAAGTGGTAAAAGAGTATTGGGGAAAATTGAGATGGAAATATGTGATATTATGGGGGTAGAATGTGAATTGAATTTAAATATGGTGCTGTTAACAGATGTGGAGAATTTGAAAGTAAATGAAGACAATAAGGAACTAATAGCTATTATGCTGATATCAGCTAGAATGTGTATTGCAAGGAGCTGGAAACTTGATAGAGTTCTAAAAGTAGAGGAATTGTATGAAGAGATGTGGGATTTTGCATTGAATGACAAACTGACATGGGAAATAAACAAATATAAGGGAAAAATTAAAGAAAATAGATTTTGGAAAATTTGGCAACCTTTTGTGGAATACTCACTGAATGGAGATCAGAGCAATAGCCTTGTACCAGAATATATATATTTTTGGAAATGGTAAAAAAGGCAATATCCCGCAGGCTCTTATAACTTGTAAATACACAGGGTGATTATTAATGTTTATGTTATGTTTAATGTAATTGGATTCGATAAAAACTGAATATGTTTTTTTCTTTTAAATTACGTTTTTTCTTTTCTGTATTTTCTTCTTCTTTGTAATGTTTATCTTTTTATATTCAATAAAAATTTATTTTAAAAAAACAAAAACAAACAAGAAAAAACACACAGACCCCCCCCCAAAAAAAATCCAAACCACCCCCCCACCCCACCCCAAAAAAAGCAGAGAGCCTACCAAGAGATGTCTTGACTTCATGACCACCGGAACTCAAATGAGCAAAGAAAGGAAACACTTACCGGAAGTACCCAGAGGACAGAAGAGAAGAATTGTAGAGAGGAAGCAAAGCTCACCACCCCCACCCAGAGGCCACAAGAGAAAAAACATTCAAAAATATTTCAAAATAAAAGATTAATTCCCAAACAAATCAAATAAGTTAGCCAAAAATTCAAAAATATTCACACTAATCTCAAAAAATACTAAAAAAAAAAAAACAGGAATCACTTTTCACTCAAAAAACCCAAAACACCAAAACAAAAAATAAAAAATGCGTAAAAATAAAGATTTAAAAAAACAAAAATTAATTTTAAATTAAAAATAATTTAAATCAAATAAATTAAAATAAAATTTGCATAAAATTAAACTTTAAATTAAAAAATAATTTAAAATAAAAAATTAAAATAAAATTTGCATAAACAAAAAACAAAAACCTTCAAAAACCAATTTAAAGAGCCCAGCACTAAGGAAGCCAGTGCACAAAAAATAAAAATAAAACACACATTGGGAGCGCAAGTGCACCGCAGGCGGATGCAGTGCCTCAAAGCCACAAAACCACAAAACCTTTCAACACCATTTAAAACAGCCCAGCACCATTTGTACAAGAAAAAAATGAAACCCTTTACTATCCAACACAATTTTACAAAGCCCGGCATTGCCGGGCAAAATATGCTAGTAGATAAATAAAAATACAAGAGTAAGAATTTGCAACTGGTTATAGACAGAAAATTGAATAATCTTGATTATTATAGCAACTGTAGAAAAAAAGAAGGAAAAAAAGGGGGGATAATTTTGGGATCAAAATTTGAATAGAAATTATTTGAAAGAAAGGTAATAAAATGAGTAATGGTATGACAACCATTAGCAGGAGGGAAAGAGAAACAGCTGCTTTGCTATGAACAATAATATTCACTTAACGTCTTAAATATCAGTAAGAACCCGCTCTAGTTCCGGTCTCCCTCCTCTTCTTTGGCACTTCAGAGGCGGTCCTTCAACGGAAGGATAAGGGGAGTGAAGAAGACAGAAGAAGGTGAAGGGTTGGGCGAGGGTGATTAGAGAAGTCTGTATATCTTTTTATATGTTATTGTGGGTTATAGGAGGTGAAGGGTGGGTGAGGGTGAATGTATTCAATGTATATCTGTTCATTTGTACTTTTTTATCGTATCGTATTGTAATGTAATGTTATAAATGTTTATGTTTTTACATGTTATATGTTATGCAATAAAATCTATTTTAAAAAAAGAAAGAAAAAAAGAGTACACAGAGGAGCTCTACAAAAAGGACCTCAACACTCTTGATAATAACAATAATGAGAAATTTGAACTTGAACCAGACATTCTGGAGAGTGAAGTCAGAAAGGCCCTAAAAAGCATTGCAAACAATAAAGCTAGTGGAGATTATGGTATCCCAGTTGAATTTTTCAAAGTCCTAAAAGATGATGGAATCAAACTACTGCATTCAATATGCCAGCAAATTTGGAAAACAGAACAGTGGCCACAGGATTGGAAAAGATCAGTGTACATTCCAATCCCCAAAAAAGGCAATGCCAAAGAATGCTCAAATTACCAAACAATTGCGCTCATCCCACATGCCAGGAAGGTGATGCTCAAGATAATACAGGATAGACTTCAACAACATGTGGAGAGAGAACTACCAGAGGTGTAGGCCGGTTTCAGAAGAGGCAGGGGGACTAGAGACCACATTGCCAACATACGTTGGATCATGGAGAAAACAAAAGGATATCAGAAACAAGTCTACTTTTGTTTTATTGACTACACCAAGGCTTTTGACTGTGTGGACCACAACAAAATGTGGCAAGTAATTAAAGAGATGGGAATACCAAAACACCTCATATGCCTCCTGAGAAATCTGTACATGAACCAAGAAGCAACAGTTAGGACAGAACACGGAAAGACAGAGTGGTTTGGAATAGGAAAAGGAGTAAGACAAGGCTGCATTTTATCACCCTGCTTATACACAGAGCACATAATGCACAATGCAGGGATGGAGGAATCACAATATGGGATTAAAATTGCTAGGAGAAACATCAACAATTTGAGATATGCAGATGATACCACCCTAATGGCAGAAAGTGAGGAAGACCTAAAGAACCTCTTGATTGGGTTGAAGGAGGAGAGTGCAAAAGCTGGCTTGAGACTCAATATCAAGAAAACCAAGATAATGGCAACAGGTCCAATCAGTCCATGGAAAATTGATGGGGAAGAAGTAGAAGCAGTGACAGATTTTACTTTCCTGGGATCTAAGATCACTGCAGATGGCAACTGTAGCCATGAAATAAAAAGACAACTGATTATGGGGAGACAAGCGATGAGAAACCTGGGGAATATAGTGAAAAACAGAGACATCACCTTGAAAACAAAAATTCGCATAGTCAAAGCAAAGGTATTCCCAGTGGTAATGTATGGGTGTGAGAGCTGGTACCATTAGGAAGGCTGAGCGCAGAAGAATAGATGCCTTTGAGATGTGGTGTTGGAGGAGAGTCCTGAGAGTCCCCTGGACAGCAAAGAGAACAAATAGGTCAATACTGGAAAAAATCAATCCTGACTGTTCATTGGAGGGACAAATAGTGAAGATGAGGCTAAAGTACTTTGGACATCAAATGAGAAGGGAGGACTCACTTGAGAAGGCATTGATGCTGGGAAAGGTGGAGGGCAAGAGAAGAAGGGGGCGTCCAAAGATGAGATGGATAGATGGTATTGTGGACACAATGGGCACAGAGCTTGGTGGGCTGAGGAGAATGGTGGAGAATAGAGATGCCTGGAGGAAAATGGTCCATGGGGTCGCAAAGGGTCGGAATCGACTGTGTGACTGAACAACAACAACAACAACAACAACAATTTTCTCTGGCTCTTACAAATTCAAAATAAAATATCTTGCCTTCCTATCGATAAAAAACTGATGGTGCCTCAGACTTTGCACTTTTCCTGTGCTATCATAATATAGAAGTACAGTAAAACCCCAGTTTACGATCAAGGTCCGTTCTGACAGCCTTTGTTGTAAAGCAAAAAAATTGTAAGCTGAAGCATCCATAAGGATGCATTGAAAAATTAAAAAACCCAGTCCTGAATTGATTGTTGTAAACAGAAAAAAAACACATTAAAAATTTGTAAACTGGGACGGCATTTCCATAGGATTTGCCATTGTAAACCGCGATAAACTTTAACCGATAAGTTTGTAAACCGGGGTTTACTGTAGTAGTAATTGCATCTCATATTTAGAGGCTTAATAAAAGCTCTTTTTTTGAGTCACAGGGCTGATATGCCAGGATAATGTATTTTCCCTTGGAATGATATTCTGTCTTTGAATGGTAAATAAATAACTGCACATGTAAAGTGGGCAGACAAGTCTTGCATGTTCTTCTTTGCGGCTGGAAATCTTAAGATCTATAGCTCTGAATATACTGTCTGGATAGCTTGGTAACTTAAATGCCTTTGCCAATCTGCATAGCCCTAAAACAGGATTTTGATTCTCCAATGTACCTTCTTGGAAAAGTGTCAGTCTGTGTTGCCTTAAGCAAGTGGCACAGTTCCAAAGTGTCTCCAGAAAAAGGTAATGTTAAACCCATACCTGTCAAGTATCCCTTATTGGCTGGGAAAACCCCTTATTTGACCCTCTTTCCCGCCGTCATCCCTTATTAATTAGACTGCAATGCCCTATTGCTACCATTGGAGGGCAGCACAGGATAAGCTTAGCTGTCAAGTATCCCATATTTGCAGGGAAATTTCCCTTATTTCCAAATCCAAAACTTGACAGGTATGGTTAAACCACTTCTGAGTATTTTATACCTAGGAAACCCTGGAAAGGTTCACCATGTGTTGGGATTGACTTGACAAAATGTAATTTGTTATTATAGTTCTAAATGCTTCCTTGTATATTGATTGGGAATCATTACAGTTCCCAGAATCTTCCAGGCAGCAAATCAAGGTGGGATTCCAGAAGCCATGCAATTCATGCTAACTGGTGGATTCTGGGAGCTGTAATCAAAAAGGTACTTTTCCAAGCTGAGGGTGAACTAAGCAAAGATCTGACACCTGCTATTATCCTAGGATGACTACAAAACCCTGGTAATACTAGTTGTTATTCAACGGCATGCTGGGATTAGTCTTCTTTCCATTATTATTCATTGGATGTGTGAGGTGCTGGAATCTCAAATGCCTCTCCTTGGGAGTTAATGAATGTTTTGGCTTACTTAGTTTAAATATACAATGACAACATAAAGCATCTATGGAAATGTTATGTTTGTAATATAAACGTTGCATATCTCATAGTTGAATATTGACATCAGTTCAGCAATTACATGAAACCAAATCTTCATCACTATCTTTGCAAAGGGCTTCTGTGCTCACCATGAGAACCTGGATTACTGAGACATTTGGGTGAGAAAACCTTGCAGTTGTTTCAATGATATTTAATCCTACTGGATTATAGTTCTTCCACTGCTACTGAAATAGCTGTTAAAAGAATGAAAACAGAAGCCTTGAAGCTCACCCTTGCCTGGGTCGCTGCATGCTCAGGAAGTAGTAGATATCAGAGGGACCCATAGATCAGATTGCTAAACTTCCTGAGATGGAATTTGATAACCCAATGAAATCTAGGACAGAGCAGGAGGGTGGGGTGGGGTGTAGATAGAAGATCTCCAAGAGATGCCAAAATACAGTTATATTCTGTCAAGTATGCCTCAGAAAGGCTAAGCTTCCTGCAACACTTTCTTTGTACCCATTTGAAGATTCATTCATTCATTAAATCAAGAGAACACTGCCACACTGCCATCTATTGCTGTTTGGCAAGATGTTCAGGGCATCCTTTTAAACTGCTGATTGACAGAGGTTAGGAATGAAGGTCAAGTGAGCTGGGGAGACACCTTGGAAGGAGTCAAGGGAGGTCCCCCCTCATGATGCAGCTACATGCTTTCTTGCTAGAATATCTTCTGGTCCTGCTGCCTAAAATATGTTGTTGTTAAGAGGAAATCTCCTTCTGTCCAGCTAATTTTGAAGTATTTTGTCCCATTGTATTTTGAAGTACTAATTTTGAAGTATTTTGTCCCTACCAAGGACCATTCAATCACATACACCATGACCTACACTTTGAAATGGTACCATCCAGATACTTGTCACCATATATAGTATTTGTGAGAAAGACCTTTTCAGGCTAGAGAAGCTCTGTTGACTGGGCAGATTATACACTGTGTTAAATCCCAGCAGCAGAACCTTGTCCCAGAACCTTGTGGACTGTGTGATTGAGGCACTAGTTCTCAAACACTAGTGCTCCATAGGGACGTTGAGCCCTGGGCTCTGTAAGGACCGTAAGGATGTTGAGTAGTAGAGGATTATTTGTTATTCGTTATTTTAGTGTTGATGGTATATTATTATGCTGATACATAGTGTTGACATACTGTGAGCCGCCCAGAGTCGCACTGCGCCAGTGGGGCGGCATATAAGTCAAACTATAAATAAATAAATAAACAAACATGGCTTCCAAGATTTAAGTCACTTCAACTCCCAGAATCCCTGACCATTGGCTATGCTGGCTGGGGTGCATGGTAATCAAAATGCAGCAATATCTGTTATGTTATGTGCTGTCAAGTCAGAACCAGATTGTAGAGAGACCCAAGAGGGGTTTCAAGGCAAGTGTGATATTTGAAGAGTGGTTCTACCAGAGCCACCCCTGCAATGAGTTTCAATAGTTGAGTAGTCTCCTGAGTCCTAGTCCATCACACTATCCACTATATCACACTGGGTATCTATGACAATATATAGGAGTATACATTTGTGAATTGTGAGAATAAGGTGATGACTTAAAGGTCAAAAACATGTTTGCATACAGCCAGAGTTCCCATTGCTTTCATACTCACCAGAAGGATAATGATTGCAACACAAGCACACAGATCATGAGCTTTAGACATATCAGCTGTAAACAGCTTGCACCTAGCCATTCAAGGTTCTTTGGGCTTACTACTAGCTGCACGAGTCCACTCTCTCCTTTGCTCCACTCCTAGCTGATATGCACACTTTCTGGAATGATAAATACACATCAGACAAGGTGCTAGAGCAATAGCTACACAGGGCCCAAGTAATTACCATCATGACTGACCTTCCAAGTAATGCTATCCACTTTCCTTTTTGTTGTTGTTCAGTTGCACAGTCGATTCTGAGCCTTTGCGACCCCATGGACCATTGCCCTCCAGGCACCTCTGTCCTCCACCATACTCCTCAACCCGCCCAGCTCTGTGCCCATTGCATCTACAATACCATCTAATCATCTCATCTTTGGCTGCCCCCTTCTTCTTTTGCCCTCCACCTTTCCCAAGTGAATCCTCTCTTCTCATTTGATGTCCAAAGTACTTTAGCTTCATCTTTACTATTTGACCTTCTAAGATTGACCTATTTGTTCTTCTCTCTGTCTAGGGGACTCTCAAAACTCTCCTTCAACACCACATTTCAAAGGCATCTATTCTTCTGCGCTCAGCTTTCCTAATGATCCAGCTCTCACAACCATACATTACCACTGGGAATACAGTAATACCTCATACAAAGTCCGCTTCATACAACATCGGATTCATACAACATCGCCTAATTCCTTGAAAAAAGTTGCCTGATACAAAGTCGTGCGACTTTGTATGAGGCATTGGGGTTTTCCCAGGTTGCATTGTGCCTGGGCAGTATAAAAGGCAGGACACATGCGTGCAATGCTCTTGTGCGTTTTGCATGAGGCGAAGAGTGTTAAGGAGTGGTTTTGAGCACAATTTTGGATTTTTTTGAATTTTTTCATCAGAATTTTTAGAAGCATTCCTGGAATTTTTGCAGCATTCTTCAGGTTCTTGGACAATCAGGGTTGTTTGACGTGTTTAGCCTTTAGGCAATGATTTCTTAAAGTTCTGTCAGTTTCCTGTCTGTTTCCTTGACTTTGCCCTGAAGTCTGTGCTGTTACAGTACAATGTATCTCTATGGATCTCTTGTATGAGGCATCGCGGCAAGGATTTGGGCGTTGTATGAGGCATCGTGGCTAGGATTTTGCATGCTTCATACAAAGTCCAAATCCGTATAAAGTCCAAACTTGTGGAACCAAGTTTGGACGTTGTATGAGGTATCACTGTACCATTGCTTTGAGTTTGCTAATTTTTCTTTGCAAGGTGATGTCTCTACTTTTAACTATGTTCCCCAGGTTTCTCATAGCTTGCCTCCCAAGTATCAGTCGTCTTTTTATTTCATGGCTGCAATCACCAACTGCAGTGATCTTTGATCTTAAGAAAGTAAAATCTGTCACTGCTTCTCCTTCCTCCCCATCTATTTTCCAGGGACTGATAGGCTGTTGCCATTATCTTGGTTTTCTTGATGTTGAGTCTCAAGCCAGTTTTCGTTCTCTCTTCTTTCAACCTAATCAGGAGCTTCTTTAGGTCTTCATCACTTTCTGCCATTAGGGTAGTATAATCTGCGTATCTCAAATAGTTGATGTTTCTCCCAGCAATTTTGATCCCAAATTGTGATTTCTCCTTCCTTGCATTGTGTATTATGTGCTCTGTGTATAAATTGAATAAGCAGGGTGACAAAATGCAGCCTTGTCTTACTCCTTTTCCTATTCCAAACCACTCCGTCATTCCGTATTTTGTTCTTGACTCATTTGCAGATTTCTCATGAGGCATATAAAGGTGTTCTGGTATTCCCATCTCTTTAATTACTTGCCACATTTTGTGGTGGTCCACACAGTCAAAGGCCATGGTGCAATACAAATTATCTTTTTTTATTCTATGTAACTTTGGAGAAGCTGCTGAGTATGCTGCAGAAGAAAAGCAATGACACAAATGTCAAATAGTTGTGAAACTTCAGGTGTGTACCTGACAGCAAGTAGGCTACCCATCAAGAAAGAAAGACTGGTTAAGGGAAAGCATTCCTTTCTGCCTGTTGCCCATTTATCCTTCTTCTTTATACTTTCAGATTTGTCAGTACATTTACTGAGTATGATAACACTTTGCAATAAAGTATTTATAGCCATCTCTCTCTGTTTCTCTTTCTCTGTGTATTTTCTGATACACATATATAAGTTCTAAGACACATATTGATCATGTTAAAAACCAGAAGTCCATTGTTCAATCAATCAACTTAATCCTGCCTCTCACTGATAACTATGGCTATCACATTTCAGAGTGATTTTACTGGATATTACTAGGATTATGTGGGGTAGTCATTCAGTCTAGACAGAAGTTTCTATTACAGTGAACACAGACAAAAGACTAATAAGAATTATTATTTCCCCACATATAAATTGCATAAGAGAAGATTAATTCTATTCATGTCAATTCATTTTTCCTTCACTTGACTTATCTTTTGTGAGTGCAAGTGCTAATTCTTTTTAACAGTTCTGGTCAAGAATCTGATGTGGTAAATTTGCTACTTTTTTATCTGTTGCCAGAAAGCAAGGTTTTAATATTTCAAGTGGAAATAGTGAGTTGCAGCCTTTTAAAAAGGCATCCTGGCATGTGTGCTCACTCACTGTCGTTCCATGTTGTTTCCAAAAAAATTAGGATCAGCATTGATGCTGTTGAGATCATCAGCAGCTAGAGTTTTCCTCATGTGATTCCCATAGTCTGGCCAGACTGCAATAAAGCAAAGCAATCACACTTACCATATATACTCGAGTATAAACTGAGTTTTTAGCCCCAAAAATGAGCCCCCAAAAGGGGACTCGGCTTATACTCGGGTCAATGACCCCGAGGGTCCCAAGACAACATCAGATTGAGATGTCTCAACAATTTAATTACTTTTATCATATTTTCATGTATTTTGATTATAGAAACTCACTAGCAGCGCTGCATTTCCCACCCTTGGCTTATACTCGGGTCAATCTATTTTCCTGGGTTTTCAGGTAACAATTAGGTACCTTGGCTTATATTCGGGTCGGCTTATACTCAGGCATATACAGCATATACCTCTCCATATCACTTAGTGAGCGGTTGACAAGTTATTAGCATTTTGTTCCCAACATGCTGGGTACTCATTTTACCAAACTTGGAAGGATGGAAGACTGAGTCAACCTTCTGGTCAGGATCACACTCACAACCTTTTGGTTGCAGGACAACAGTTTAACCACTGCGCTACCAGGACTCCTATAAGTAATATTTTCTATAGGAAGAGAAAACATTTCAGCCCTGTCAGGCCCAGGAAGGATGCACTGTGTGCATATGTGTACGTATGGCACACAAAGGTATTGGATTGGGGCCGCGAAGCGGCTGTTGGGTCCCAGAGGAGACTGGTCAAGAAGAAGACGCGAGATAAGATGGAGCAAAGACCAGTGATTTATTGAGGGAAAATC
This sequence comes from Bradypodion ventrale, assembly GCA_035047345.1. Classification (NCBI taxonomy): domain Eukaryota; kingdom Metazoa; phylum Chordata; class Lepidosauria; order Squamata; family Chamaeleonidae; genus Bradypodion; species Bradypodion ventrale. Next base: position 1,210,638 of record JAWDJE010000007.1, read on the forward strand.
ATCAGTATATATTATGTTCAAGGCTGCGTCAGAAAGAGCTGTGACCCACATGACATGTTTACACAGGTTAATTGGGAACCTCTCTCGGGGAAGTTAATTAACTAAATTAAACACTGACAGGGGAACTCCATTGTTCCAAGCTTACCCAAGAGTAAACATGGCCACTGTTGGCTTTAGGGCTTGGGGAAATCCGCGGGTGCGATATTACCTATTTCCTAACTGATTAGTTAGACATTCAATCTCCTCTTGCTCAGCCCGCTTGTCATGTCAGATATGGGTGAATTAACTATGGCTATTAATCCGCTCCCCAATTTCTGTCCCCTCGGAGCCAATGGCTCAGAGTGATCTCACAAGTTATGGCTTCTGTCAGGGACAGTATACCAATTGTTCTCGCGGATCCCACACTCCCCCTTTACTTGTTTGATTGGACCTGACAGATGGCCCGGCGTAGGAGTGGCATCAGCTAACGTGGAGTGATGACATTTTGGGGTTCTCTCCACGGGGGACATCTCGACACCAGTGAGGGAGTACATTGCATGAAACAACACACTGCTGTGCCCAGTATTACCACCCCCACAATCACCTTGAGTGTCGTCTGTAGCCAACCCCATGGGAACCACGACCATAACAAATTCCACCACCCCCACATAGCATCTTCCTTGGTGTTCTTAACCAAGGTATGGAGGTCTGTGAGCTGGCTCTGTACCTTATGTGTGTTGTCTGTGAGATTAAAGCAACACATGCCGTGGACAGACTCGCAACCCAAATGATGTAGCAACAGGAGATAATCGATGGCTGTTCGATTAGCCTGTATGGCATGGCAAAGCTCTGTCTGCTCTTGATTAAGCAGCGCTATCGCCGAGGAGGTGTGGTTAATGGCTCTTGCCAAAGCGCAAGCCAATTGACCAATTCTCCGAGCGTTGCCTATGGCTAAGCCTGGCACACTGAATATACTGACTGCTGCCTGGTTTTTCAGATCTGTGGGTCTGAATCCAGACTGCTTTCTGTAGCAAGGCAAGATAATGAGTTGTGTCATTGATCTCTCACTGTGACAGAACTGGTTTTTCCTAAGGTAATTCTAAGCTATTTCTGCAACTTCTGGTGTTGTGCAAATGTCTTTCTAGCACCTATGGAGAGGTGTGAAAGTCATGGATATAACTTACAATGGCTGGAGATTACCGGCTACCGGGTGCTCAATCTTTCCAAGCAATGGGCCGGTGCAAACATAGGCCGGTCTGGCTTCCTTTGATGGAAGCTGGCCGTTATTAGCAATATGCGACCCTTTGTTTTTGTTGTTCAGTCGCACAGTCGACTCCGACCCTTTGCGACCCCATGGACCATTTTCCTCCAGGCGCCTCTGTCCTCTACCATCCCCCTCAGCCCTCCCAGCTCTGTGCCCATTGTGTCTATAATACCATCTAGCCATCTCATCCTTGGCCTCCCCCTTCTTCTTTTGCCCTCCACCTTTCCCAACATCAATGCCTTCTCAAGTGAATCCTCCCTTCTCATTTGATGTCCAAAGTATTTTAGCTTCATCTTTACTATTTGACCTTCCAATGAGCAGTCAGGGTTAATTTCTTCTAAGATTGACCTATTTGTTCTCCTCGCTGTCCAGGGGACTCTCAAAACCCTCCTCCAACACCACATTTCAAAGGCATCTATTCTTCTGCGTTCAGCCTTCCTAATTGTCCAGCTCTCACATCCATACATTACTACTGGGAAAACCATTGCTTTGACTATTCTAATTTTTGTTTGCAATGTAATGTCTCTGCTTTTCACTATGTTCCCCAGGTTTCTCATCGCTTGTCTCCCAAGAATCAGTCGCCTTTTTATTTCATGGCTGCAATCCCCATCTGCAGTGATCTTTGATCCTAACAAAGTAAAATCTGTCACTGCTTCTACTTCTTCCCTGTCTATTTTCCAGGAACTGATGGGGCCTGTTGCCATTATCTTGGTTTTCTTGATATTGAGTCTCAAGCCAGCTTTTGCACTCTCCTCCTTCAGCCCAATCAAGAGATTCTTTAGGTCTTCCTCACTTTCTGCCATTAGGGTGGTATCGTCTGCATATCTCAGATTATTGATGTTTCTCCCAGCGATTTTAATCCCATATTGTGATTCCTCCATCCCTGCACTGCGCATTATGTGCTCTGTGTATAGGTTGAATAAGCATGGTGACAAAATGCAGCCTTGTCTTACTCCTTTTCCTATTTCAAACCACTCTGTTATTCCATGTTCTGTCCTAACTGTTGCTTCTTGGTTCATGTACAGATTTCTCAGGAGGCATATGAGGTGCTCTGGTATTCTGGTATACCCTATGTATACAGAAATTCAAGTGTCCCTTGCAAATCCCAACTGGAGCATTGTACAAGGCATGAATGAATAAAGAGCAACTACAGATAGTAATAGCAATAGAAAACATTCAGCTGCTTTTCGAAGATGAGGCTTCCCTGGAGAATGCATTTGTGTTATGTGTGTATATTGTGTATGTGTTTTGCAAAAGCCACCAATGCTGATTAGGAATGTGAACAAACCAGAAAAAGAGATTAAAGGGAGGGTTAGAAAAAAGGCAGGTAAGAGGCCATTAAATGTGTCAGAGGAGAAATGGGGGTTGGAATGGTGTTGTGTATCAAACTACAGCATTTTGATATGGCACTTGAAACAAGACTAATTTGGATGATTTGACTTTTATATATGGTGGACAACAGTAATAATAATAATTTTGTGCCAGAAATTATTATGGGTTGAAAGGATTTTTGTGGAAGAAACTTAGCTCAGAGACAACAGTGCCCTCACAACAAAAGAAGACTTTGAGTCACGCCCAAAGCAGATCTGAATTTGAGCAATTCAGATGTTTAGTGTAGTATCTGAGAAAGCTGCAATAATAGACATGTATAATAAAAACCCATGTTGATGGAAGCTAAAGCCACCGTGCAAACAGATGGCTAGATAAGCATAGATCCTATTGCACTGGGAACAGTTGCTTTGCCGGAAGCAATCTCCCTTATAGTGATCCTCCTGTCTGCCAGGATATTGCTCCCGCCTGGTCTCTCAAAATGTACTTGCCCTCCACCTGGACCAAAAGATCTACTTTTTCATGGATTGGGGACAGGTTGGAGCACAATTTACCATATATCATGTGATTACTGGGAAATAGATTCCACTGGACTCTACCACAAGCAACAACTCTGCCACAGAGTCGTTGCCTAGTTGGGCGGCAATAGAAATTTAAAGAATAAAATAAATAAATAAATAATCCAAAGTGCCATCTATTTCCTTATGTGATCATGCTCTTAGTTGCCCTCACTCTTGCCTTTGGTCCTCCCTTCTTTTCAGTCATTCATTATACACCATGGTTTTCCTTTTTATGTTATTATTTTTCTGCACTGCCAACATGATACCTTGACTTGATTTGTGGAACCACTTGAAAACCATCTTGTGTTTCAATAATAGTAACGGCTTCTCATCCTCAATGCTGGGATGGTTGTGAATTAGCTTAAATAACCTTCCTAGTGTATATTGTGATGGAGATCTTGAAATATTTTGCTCCTCAGATCTTTCCATGAGGATTATGACTCCTTCAAGAGATTTGTGGTAACCATACAAGGCCTTGGGCTAGATGAGCCATTGATCTTCTGTTGGATATCCTCCGGTCCAAAGGTGTCCCACCATAAATCTATACAAATAGTGTGTTGGAAAGAAGATATGACCACTTCACAGTATGAGAACATTTGCCATTCTCAGTGAAGTGCTGCCAGGCTATAAAACTTGAATCTCTCTCTTAAGCTAAGAATTATTGAATAAATAGAAGAGCCACTCATATTTGTAATTTTGGACATTTTTTTTAAAAAAAAATGAAAAGTGTTTTTGGCCTGTACTTTCAACCAGTTTAAATGTCTTCTTGGATTTCTGCTCAAACAAAATAACAGCCCAGAACAATATTTTTAAGTAAAAACCAAGCTTGGAATTAAAGCAGCTAACTGGGTATTTGGCATGATGGATGGGGATTCCATGGCTTTCACCACCCTTCAAAGAGATTTGACTAAAATGTGTGTGCATTTCATGTAAATGAAAAATGAGGCAACAAGGAGGAAAGCATTCACTGAAACTCCATTCAAGCCATACTTTCTGAGAAACACAGCTAACACTTCCTTTGGGTACTAGAGCAGACACAAAAGGATTTTCCTTCAGGGGCTGGATTTTCTCAGTTCCACTTTTGTGTTTTATTTTAAACCACTCTTAAATTTTCCTCCTCCTTCTTTTAGGATTACAGTACTTAACTTTTTTCCTCCAGTGATTTCTCACTTTGGGTTCTAAGTATGAATGCTTCACCGTAGCAATTTCATGCCTTTGATATGCACACCACTATTTCTTTCTGTGCTCCTCAGATCCTTGTTTCCTTCTTCCCCTGATTTGTGTTTCCAACTGTTTTTCTTCATACCACCTTTTAGTGATCAATGATCAATGTTTTCTTTTTTAAATCAACCATGGACAACGTGTATCTCTATAATGCAGAGCAAGACTAACAACATTGCAGAACAACAACAGCAATACTGCCTAAAAGTTCTGTATATTTTGAAGTGTTCAAAAGCATTTCATATGAATTGTGTCTCTGTAACCTGTAAAGTCAGGGCTGGCCCTAGACATAATGTTGCCTGACATGAAGGGTCAGATATGATCCTGCCCTGCCCTGTTCCATTCTGTGTACATAAAATCACTCAATTTTCAGTTGAATCTAATTCCAGTGGTGGGCACAGTGGACCATCTTCCACCCCTCCTTAAGAGAGCAGGAGATAAAGCACAGGCAGCACGGCATGTGGAGTTCAGATCTCAGAGGAACATAATTTGGGAGAAGCCACAGGAAGGCTATGATGGCTGCTCTCTAGCATGAGTCCTCTAAGGTTGGTTGTATCATTCTGTTTAATGGTAGAATTGGCACCATAAACCATGACTGGGTATGCTAAGCTGCTGTTATTATTCCATCACAAATGAAGAAATTAAGAGGGTGAAAGTAACTTGCCAGTGACCAGGGCAGTAGCCAGGATTCTAGATTTGGGTGTGTGTGTGAATTTTTTTGAAGAGGGGCAAAAAATTTCCAGGAGGGGCAACAATGTCACACTCACATATACAGGTGCAACTCAGAAAATTAGATGTCCATTCATTTCACTTAAAAGGTGAAACAAATATACGAGATAGACTCACTACATGCAAAGCGAGAGATGTCATGCCTTAATTCGTTATAATTGTGATGGTCATGGTGTACAGCGTACATGAGATTATGTGATGATTATGGGGTACATGAGTTTGGGGGGGGGGTTGGGGTTTCCATAAGCTGTAAACCATAAGCATCAATATTATAACAAAGTAAGCCTTGAACTATCTTGCTTTGCATGTAATGAGTCTATCTCATATATTTGAGATATATACCTCATATACCTTAGAAACCGCATCGTCCCAAGAGTGTCTGCCCGTCCAACCAGAGCGGACCGGAGGGGCTCTCTAATAGTGCCATCAACTAGGGGTGCACATCTGTCTAGCACCCGAAGGAGGGCCTTCTCCGTGTCCGCACCAACTCTCTGGAACCTCCTGCCAATAGATCTAAGACTCCAAAGTGAACTGCTGCCCTTCAGGAAAGGAGTGAAGACCTGGCTGGCAGGGCAGGTGTGGGGCCCGAATGGGACTATGGTGCCCGCCTGCTGGCTTTTATAAGAACTCTCTCTTCTTTCCTTTTGTATAGTAGGTGGGATGGGTGGGTGGGATATGGGTTTTTTAAAGGGGGTGGGATGTGGGTTTTTATAACGTTTTTTATGTATTTTTAGAATTGTTGTAATGCCGCCCTGAGTCGGGTTCTGCCTGAGTGGGCGGCATATACAAATATGACTATAAATAAAATAAATAAATAAATTTGTCTCACCTTTTAAGTTGCATTACTGGACTGAATGAACATTTGCACAATATTCTAATTTTCCGAGTTTCACCTGTATAACATTGGCACCATGGGGTGGGGTGGGGCTGTTAACTCAGGAGGGTTTCCCCCCCTCCCAGCCCCCCTGGCTATGGCCCTGCCAGGAGACTAATTAGTAGAAACCAGGAGAACCAACATCAGTTGTGAGAACACCTAAAAGGCTGGTGAGAAGAGGGCTTAGTTTGGCTGCTTATAGCCTGTCAGAGGGGACTGTGGAGGCTTAGTCATTAAGACGCTGAACTTCATGACTGGAAGGTCACCATCAGGTTGGCAGTTCAAGTCCCAAGTGCTGCATGACAGAGTGAGCTTCCGTCTTTGTCCCAGCTCCTGCCAACCTAGCAGTTTGACTCTGCATGTGCTCTTAAGCAGAGCTGCTGCTGAGGAGAGCCAAACAAAGGAAGTGAGCACTGGTAAGTTTTGCAGTTAGAGTAGAGCTGCTTTAGAGGCCTCCACTAATTTAAATTGATAATTTAAACTGCTGAGAGCCACCTCTGTTCAAACAGAGGAAGCAGTTTGAAGCTTCCAGAAGCAGGGGGGCAGAGCCACACCAGGCCCTTCCCTGAACTGTGACTCATAGGGGCGGAGCCACACTAGCCTTTAAAAGCTCTAAGCTCTTTCAGGGTCAGCCCTTTTGACTCTGCATGTGCTCTTAAGCAGAGCTGCTGCTGAGGAGAGCCAAACAAAGGAAGTGAGCACTGGTAAGTTTTGCAGTTGGAGTAGAGCTGCTTTAGAGGAACAAAAAAAAATAGTCTTACTAGGTAGAAAGGTAGTAAACATGTACATTTTTGAGGCCCAGAATACTGCACTTGTTAAAATGGATTCTGAGGGAACAGCTGTAGTTGCCTGCAATACGTGTGCCATGTTTGTGTTCTTGCCAAAGCATATGGAGAACTACACTTGCAGCAAGTGCAAGCTGGTTGCACTACTAGAAGAGAAGGTCCAGCAGCTAGAGGCCCGCATATCTAACCATCAACAAATTAAGGAGCTTGAGCTGTTCTTGGACAGAGCGGAACAGACTATGCTGGACAAAGTAGAGACAGGGCACAGTTCTGAGGGAGAAGGCCCTTCACTAACTCAGGAGGGAGATGTTTGGAGGAATGTGACTCAAAGGAGGAAAAGAGTAGGGGATCACTCTGAGAGTCTGAAATTACAGAATAAATTTGAGGCTCTTTCCCTCATCACACCTGATGAGGAACACACAGAGGAACAACTGGTTCCACCTGATGATCTCTCCTTCATCACACTTGATGAAATCCAGGATGATAAACTACAGGAACAAACTGAGTTTCTCTCCCTTAATATGGTTGATGAGGTGCATGTAGATGAACAGATTGCAGGAGAGAGGCTCCTTGTACTAGGCGATTCAATAATTAGAAATACAGAGAAATGGATTTGTGATGCACATGATAACCGTATGGTGACTTGCCTGCCAGGTGCAAAAGTTGCAGACATCACAAGAAATCTAGATAGATTGTTAGAGAGAACTGGGAACCAGCCAGTTGTCATGGTACACGTTGGTACCAATGATGTTGGGAAGGCCAAGCGGTCTGTCCTGGAAGCCAAATTCAGGTTGTTAGGAAGAAGATTGAAGTCCCGGACTTCCAAGGTAGCATTTTCAGAAGTGCTGCCTGTCCCTCGCTCAGGACCTACCAGGCAGGCAGAACTCAGAAGCCTCAATGCGTGGATGTGGCGGTGGTGTCGAGAGGAGGGTTTCAGATTTGTCAGGAACTGGAGAACATTTTGGGACAAGCCAAATCTGTTCAGGAGGGATGGGTTGCATTTGAACCATGATGGGACCAGATTGCTGGCACTCAACATTAAAAAGGCTGCAGAGCAGCTTTTAAACTGATAACTGGGGGAAAGCCGACAGGAGCTGGGCAGCATCCGGTTCGGAAAAGTGTGTACTTGAGTAGTGAGGAGGATGCAAAATTTACTGAGCAGAGCGAGGAGCTAGTCACTAGCATTCTAGCAGAAGGATGCAAGAGGCAGTCTAACAATGCAACTGGACTCAAAAGACTGTACCAGGAAAGCATATATAAATGCTTGTATACAAATGCCAGAAGCCTCCGGAACAAAATAGGGGAGCTGGAATACTTAGCAATAGATAAGAATATTGATATTATTGGTATCACTGAAACCTGGTGGACGGATGATAACCAATGGGATACAGTTATCCCAGGCTACAAACTGTACAGGAAGGATAGGAAGGGGCAAATGGGAGGTGGTGTGGCCTTGTATGTCAAAGAAGTGATAAAATCGTATGGATTGGAATATCTAGGTGATTTGGAGTCACCATTAGAAGCTCTGTGGGTAAGAGTACCAGGCCACAAGGATGGTCTAACAGTAGGCATATACTATCGGCCTCCGACCCAAACTCTTGAGGGAGACTGGCAGTTGGAGAATGTTGTAAAGGAGGCATCCAAGAAGGGAAGCCTGGTTATAATGGGGGACTTCAATTACCCTCACATAGACTGGGTGAACTGTTGTTCAGCACATGATAAAGAGATAAAGTTCCTAGATATGCTAAATGATTGTTCCCTGGGACAGATGGTTGGAGACCCAACTAGAGGTACAAGAATCCTTGACTTGATCCTGAGTAATACTCAGGATCTGGTGCAAGATGTTAATGTGACTGATCCAATAGGGAACAGTGACCACAACTCAATTATGTTTAACTTGATCATAGACCGCAAGTCACTGATAAAATCTAACACAGAGACCTTAAATTTTCAAAAAGGAAATTTCCCAAAGTTGAGGAAACTAGTAAAAAAGAAGCTGAAAGGGAAAATTGAGAGAGTCCAAACACTCCAAGAGGCATGGAGGCTGTTTACAAAAACAATAACAGAGGCTCAATTGGAATGCATACCCAAAAGGAAAAAGGGCACTGCCAGCTCCAAGAGGACTCCAATGTGGATTACAGGAGCTGTTCAGAAAGTGATCAAGAGCAAGAGAAGCTCATTTAGAAGATGGAAGGCTTGTCCGAATGAGGACAGCAGGCAAAAACATAAATTCTGGCAGAACAAATGCAAGGCAACAATCAGGAAAGCAAAGCAAGACTTTGAGGAGCGTATAGCTAAAAATACTCAGAGAAATAACAAAGACTTCTTTAAGTACATTAGAAGTAAGAACCCAACTAGGAAGGCCATTGGACCATTAGATGACAATGGAAGGCAAGGGGTTATTAAAGAGGAAACAGAGATTGCAGAGAGACTCAATGAATTCTTTGCTTCAGTATTCACTGAAGAAGACAGAGGCCACATGCCCAAAACAGAGCCTATCTTCGTAGGGAGGGAAACCGAAGAATTAAGCCAGATAGAAATAACCAGGGAGGAGGTCCTTGCATGTCTTGTTAAACTAAACACTAACAAATCACCAGGACCAGATGGCATCCATCCACGAGTTCTCAGGGAACTTAAAGATGAAATTGCTGATCTCCTAGCCAAAATATATAATCTTTCCCTCAAATCAGGCTTTGTGCCTGATGACTGGAAGGTAGCGAATGTAACACCAATTTTCAAAAAAGGATCCAGGGGTGATCCAGGGAATTACCGACCTGTCAGTTTGACATGTGTCCCAGGTAAAGTGATGGAAACCATCCTAAAAGATAGAATTAATAGGCACATAGAAGAGAAGGCGCTGCTAAAGGAGAGCCAACATGGCTTTTGCAAGGGCAAATCATGCCTCACTAATCTGTTGGAATTTTTTGAGAGTGTCAACAAGCATGTGGATAAGGGGGATCCAGTTGACATGGTTTATCTGGACTTTCAGAAGGCTTTTGACAAGGTCCCACACCAAAGGCTCTTGAATAAACTTACCAGTCATGGAATAAAGGGACAGGTCTTGTCCTGGATCAGCAACTGGCTAAGGGACAGGAAACAGAGGGTAGCACTAAATGGACACTTCTCCAAGTGGAGGGAAGTAAAGAGTGAACCAGTACTGAACCAGGGGTCCCCCAAGGTTCAGTACTGGGACCCCTGCTTTTCAACCTCTTCATAAATGATCTAGAGGTAGGAATAAAAAGCAAGGTAGCCAAATTTGCTGACGACACTAAATTATACAGGGTAGTGAAAACTGTGAGAGATTGTGAGGAGCTCCAGAGGGATCTCTCGACACTGGGGGAGTGGGCAAAACAGTGGCAAATGAGTTTCAACATTAGTAAGTGCAGAGTGATGCATGTTGGGGGAAAGAACCCCAATTACATTTATAAACTGATGGGGTCGGAACTCTCTGCGACAAACCAGGAAAGGGACCTTGGTGTCCTGGTGGACAACTCAATGAAGGTGTCAACCCAGTGTGCCTCAGCAGTGAAAAAAGCAAACTCAATGCTAGGGATCATTAGGAAGGGTATAGAAAATAAGTCAGCAAGTGTCATTTTGCCTCTTTATAAATCTATGGTGAGGCCCCACCTGGAATACTGTGTACAGTTCTGGTCGCCATACCTCCAGAAGGATATTATGGAGCTGGAAAAAGTGCAGAGGAGGGCAACCAAAATGATTAGGGGACTGGAACACCTTCCTTACCATCTGAGGCTGCAACGGTTGGGCCTCTTCACTCTTGAACGATGACGTCTAAGAGGTGACCTGATTGAAGTTTATAAAATCATGCACGGTGTGGACAAAGTAGATAAGGAAAAACTGTTTTCCCTATCGCATAACACTAGAACTAGGGGACACTCCATGAAACTTTTGGGTACAATTCTCAAACAAATAAGAGAAAGTACTTTTTCACCCAGAGGATTACTGGTCTATGGAACTCCCTGCCAGAAGAAGTGGTGACAGCTGTCAGTCTTGACAGCTTTAAGAAAGGATTAGACAAGTTCATGGAGGACAAGAGTATCAATGGCTATAATTATGGATACTTAAGGACAACCTCCGGGTTGGAGAGATAGGCAGGATATCTCTCAATATCATTTCCAGGGAATCCTAAGCAGGCATCTGCTTGGGAATACCCTGAAGGAAATGGTGAGCCACTGTGTGAGACAGAATGCTGGACTGGATGGGCTGTGGCCTGTTCCAGCAAGGCTGTTCTTATGTTCTTATGTTCAAGAAATTGCAAGCAGATAAATAGGGACCACTTTGGTAGGAAGGTAAACAGCGTTACATGCATGCCGGTATCTAGTCATTCCTGACACATGTCTACAGAAATGTCTGTACACACAGACAGCACTGGCTCTTTGGCTTTAAACAGAGATGAGCACTGAACTCTAGAGTCAGATATGACTGGCTTTTGAACAAGGGTTACCTTTACCTTTACTAGCCTGTCAGAGGGGAGAGAAAATTGGAATCACCTGAGTTTCATGCTCCATCCAACCTGCATTTACCGTATTTTTCGCCGTATAAGACGCACTTTTCTTCCCCAAAACTGGGGGGGGAAAGTTGGAGTGTCTTATACGGCAAATATACGGCAGCCACGCTCTCCCCGCCCCCACCATCGGTGGGGAGATAAAGGGAGCCTTCCGTGGCCCGGGAGGCTCCGAAGACGCCGCCGCAGCCGCGCTCTCCCCGCCCCCACCATCGGCGGGGAGATAAAGGGAGCCTTCTGTGGCCCGGGAGGCTCTGAAGACGCCGCCGCAGCCGCGCTCTCCCCACCCCCACCATCGGCGGGGAGATAAAGGGAGCCTTCCGTGGCCCAGGAGGCCCCGAAGACGCCGCCACAGCCACGCTCACCCCGCCCCCACCATCGGCGGGGAGATAAAGGGAGCCTTCCGTGGCCCGGGAGGCTCTGAAGACGCCGCTGTAGCCGCGCTCTCCCCGCCCCCACCATCGGCGGGGAGATAAAGGGAGCCTTCTGTGGCCCGGGAGGCTCCGAAGACGCTGCCGCAGCCGCGCTCTCCCCGCCCCCACCATCGGCGGGGAGATAAAGGGAGCCTTCCGTGGCCCGGGAGGCTCCGAAGACGCCGCTGCTGCGAAGCATCGTGCCCTCCCGGCCCTTTGTTCCTCTTGGAGGTTGACTAGGGCAGGTAGTTTTTGACTTTGAGTATTTTTGTGGTGGCTTTATTGTACCTGGACATGTGGGGTTTCTGAAAAGATGTGTTTTTTTTCCTTCCCTTTTAGTACAGTATTTGGTTCAGAATCTTTTTTTCCTAGATTTTCCTCCTTTAAAATTGGGTGCGTCTTATATGCCGGAGCGTCTTATACGGCGAAAAATACGGTAAGTCTACTGCTGTCTTGGTGTGTGGCAAGACTGGTAATAGATGTAAGGGTTAAATTTTTGTTTTAGCTTGTTCACTTTACTTTTATTCTCTCTGTGTGTTGTTTTATTGCTTTCACTGTAATATATTCTGCTTTGGGTTTTTTTTAATTAAAAAATTGGATTTACTGATGTTTCTATAATGTAATTTCTTTTTCACTCCTATCCCCTCAAACATGCTGCATTTTGAGGAGTAATGCTTTTTGTGAGCTGCTTTGGGCTCAGCTTCCTATGAAAAAGTGATCAACATGGTAACCCCACATGTAAAAACAGAGACAAAGGCTCTGCTTCGATTTCAGAGGTAAAAGACATGTGCCCTCAGGCCTTTACTGTTGTTCCTTAGGTTTGTATGGGTGTCCTTTCATTCTGACCTTCCAATTACGTACATTTTCTGCACCACCACCACTCTGCTCTTTAAAAAATACTTTCACATTGAAACCAGACAGCAACAAAAGCATTGATTTCTGATTAAGTTCAGCAAAAATTTGTTAATTTGAATGTAGTTTTATTGGTTATGGAACCCTTTGTTGTTTTAGATTCTGTCTCTGAGCGTACATTACCTTTCTGTTCATTGATTAATATAATCAATACTATTTTAAAATGAATTTATACCATTGGAACAGATTTGAATTTTTAAAAAAGTGACATAAAAGTAAACGGTGCAAAATCTGTTACTGGCAGGATGAGTTTGACATTAATTAAAGGTTTCTAGTTCAATCCAAGGGCTCACATAACTCATGCACAGTGAGACTGATTATGTGCAAGTCTTGGGATCAAAGCAGGGCTTTTTGAATTATTAGCTATATCTCACCACTGATCATCATCATCAGGATTTTGGCCAATATTTAAGTTAATATTTTTGCAATCACTTGCAATCACTTGGAATCACTATGATGGGGTCCGTTTTCTGAAAAACAGCAATAAAACAAACAAACAAAAACTTGAAGATTCCATTTCAGAAGACTTTTTTGAATCTATTATTCATATTATTGCTCTTACAAACTATTAACAGCTGCAAGACCAAAATACAATTAACTGGAACCTTCATCCCTACAATATTATCTTTTTATTTTGAAACCCTTGATTGAGTAGGAATGAAAATAGGAGTCCTAGTCTTACTTCTTTTTACATTTATTAACTCAGTGAAGTTCAAACATGTTAAAAGTTCACTTACAAAAGTCTATTTAAAAAGCTCTTAAACAGGAGTCCTAGGGTTTCGTAAGACAAATGAGTCTTTTTGGGTGGATTAACCACCTAGGTGGTAGAAATCCCAAAATGTGAATCCAGTTTAGAGTAGTCACTCAGCTTTCATGCCTCCAGCCACAAACAATGACAAAGTATTCCAAGGCCTCCAGACTTGAAGGAATAAGCTGTTCTCAGGCATCAATAGGCATTTTTTCTGTGCTTTTTGAGTTCTAATTGAGGATACCTTATCAAAGGCTTTAGGCTACAAACAGTGCTGTGCAATCATGGCAACAATAAACTCAAATTTCCTAACAAAATAATACTGTCTGGAAGATCTATTCTTATAGATAGGAGATTTGCATATATAAGTAAAATATAATGGAAAGCTGTTTTATATACAGCATATATAAAATCTCTCCATCTCACAAACATATGTTGTGTATGTGAGGTTTTTGCCCTTAAAATACATAATGAAATATATCAGCCCTTGAAAATGGGTGGGTAGGTGGGTTTAAAAGCAAAAGTGGTCTGCTTGTGGTTTTGCTAAACCTCTCATTGGGGGGGGGGGGAGATATTGGGGGGGAGGCTTAATTTTCCTTTAAAAGAGAATTGATTCTGTGTGATGCTTCCAAGTGCAGACATTTTGATTTTGCACAAAGAAGACATGAGGGGAAAAAAATCATCTAGCAGAGAACCTCTTCTTTCTTTTTCTCTTAGAAGATGACCCATGTGTCAAAGGTACCTAGTGGTTGCAGTGGTTGCTGTGATTCCAGCTAGGGACTGCATGATATACAGACTTATCTCTATCACACATAACTCATGGGGATATTTTGTCAGGCCTTAGTCCCATGGTTCCCCATATAGGGCACATGCCTCATGGGAGTGCAATTTGATTTATAAAGGGGGGGGGGCAATTCGAGATTGTTTAGACCAAGTTAATGGCCTTTTAGGCTTCCTCCACATGAATAGGAGTTCACTTTTTAATAATATGAGTTATACATCACAGGGTGGGTGGGGGATTTTAGAGATGCTTAGGTGGGGCATGGCCAAAACAAGTTTGGGAACCACTGCCATAGTCTCTTCCTGGGATTGTAGAAAGTACATTGTCAGCCCATATTGAAGATGGTCAATACTTTCGCCCAAACTCTAAGAAAAGCAGGCTAAAAGCCATTGATTGATGAGATTTAAACCTTGAGGTCAGAGTACTTGAGGATACCATGATACTGATTTTCCAGAAAAGCTTACACTGGGAAGTTTTTTGTTAATGTGTGATTTACCATTTTTACTTGATCTCACATTTATTAAGCATAACCTTGACTTTTGGAAGAAAAGCATCCTGTGTTAATTCTATATGCTTTATATGTTTCTGATTCCCATCTCCACAAGCCAGCAGTAGCTGAACTTGAGTATTTGATGTGGGAGGGGGGGGGAGCAATAAGTCACCACAAGGCTTCAATGCAATTCATGTTTATTGAAGATCAAGCCCACTGGACAGTATGCAGTGGAGTTTGCTTTTGAGCAGCGATGTGCAGGACTGCACAGTGCATCTGTCGAATATTGTCTTTAAAGAAGTGAAGTAAAAGGCATATTTAAAGAAGTCCAAAGCTTTGTTGTTGTTGCTCAGTCACAGTCAAGTCCAAGTCTTTGCAACCTCATGGACCTTTTCATTGGAATGAATATCTTGAAACTTACAACATAAAATCATGCTTTGTATTATTTTGGGGTGGGGGATGAAGGCTCTGAAAACTGTTGGCATGTTCAAGGCTGGTGTTCATGAAGATCTGTGCATTGCTCCAGATGGTCCCACAAAAAATATGTACAACTTTGACTTTCTTTTGGCTAGTACTATATCCATTCCACTTTCTCAATGTTACAATGTGGGCAGTTAGCATCCTTTGGGCTTCATTTAAATTGGGAGCACAGTGCAAGGTATTCATTCTCTTTCCTATTACCATTGTCCTAGTTCAGGCACCCTGGGTCTGTAGTCAAGAGCACAGCATAATTAAGAACAAAATATTGTTTTAGCTGTTACACCATAAAGACCTTTACTTTCTGTTTAAACTAGATGTGCGGTGTCAGAATGAGCAACCAGGTCCCTTACTTTATAAACAGCAGTCTCTGCTTGGAGCTGTTGTCTAACTGAACACTGTTCTGTTGTTGCCCATAAAGGGTTTTTGAAATTTTAGACCTCTCTGAAGAACTACTATAGGATACAATGTACGTACAGGAGAATATCCCTCCCTCTCTCCATTTATTCATCCTTCCTTCCTTCCTTCCTTCCAGGACAGAAAGGCACTGATCTGGAGAATTCTCAGCAAGCAGACCAATATGCAGTCTTTTTAGCTACATCCATTTTATGAAGAAGTGCTATGATGAGAATGTAAAACTTACTATGCTGACAAAATTAAGGTTAAAAAAATGAAAGAAAAATAGAGATAAAAGGGCAACATTTTGTGGCCGCTGAAATCCTAAGAGATACAGTCTGGAATGCTTTTTTCTACATAAAAAACCACTTCTTGACACACTTTTGGAATACCAGTGCTGAAACAGGCTAACATGGCTTTGTAAACGTTATTACTTTAATAAAACTAGTATTACTTGCTTCCATAATCAAAACAATGTTTGAAGTTTCCTTACCCATATCACAACTGATTTGTACCTACACTGGTTTGCACTTTGTTTCCATTTCTAACAATGAAGAAAGAAGTGATTTTTAAAATGTGCAATAACATACCTCACTGGTAATTCCTGGGAAAACAGATTTCCAGTGTGAACAGTATCTTTCCTCAAGACTGCAACAGGACAAGGAAAGAAGTTAATTTCCCTCCCCTCCACTGCTGTGTTCCCAGTACAGTACAATATATCATTCCCTGAAACTACTTGCATTTATAATGCTAAGTTGCATTTAACAAGACATCTACTTTGTCCCTTATGAGACAGATAAGGTAGGAAAGATAGCCAGGGCTGCAGGTGGGACGGAGATGTGATATTTGGGCCAGCATGGGGAAAAGTGAAATCACCCTGGGAAAAGGGAGAAGAAAGGGAGATAAGGGAAAGGTGGAATGAATGCTGTTGCAGCTGTCGGCAACTTGACAAGGTTTCTTTTTGGAGTCCTAGAAGAGCGAAGCCTAGCAGAGCAAAATTTGTGATAGCACAAATGAAAGCAGAGCAACTTTACAACAGTCTGTCAGTTAGCATCTTCTTCTGGCAAAGTATCTTACAATCTTTGAGGAGGCTCTAGCACAAGAATGACCAGGCCAGATTTTGAGACTCTTACATGAATTGGGCCTGATGATAAACATTTATAAATTTAGTGGAAACCCAACCCTTTAAGAAGTTAAAAATGTGAAGAGGTTTAACAGGTATAGGTAAAAGGGCCAAGGTATTCTAAAAGAAAAAAGTAGAATTCCTTATCACAGCTTGATAAAAGCTTACCACACAGGGTGCTTCTGTTTATGCAATTTCTGACAGGTTTCCTAGCATTATTTCCCATCTATTGCTAAAAATAAGCTCATGTCTAATAGGTTCATTAAGAAAAGAGGGCAAACAAACCTTTGGAATGGCATGACAGAGCAAAAGATGGTCCAGTTATTTCTTACTTAACGGAGCTGTTCAGGGTAATGTTATCACAATATATATTCAGTGGATTTATGGGCAACACGTGCATATATAGAGTTTAGACAAGCCACTAGACTGAACTAACATCCAGCAGAGACGGGAAGGAAGGAAACCTTGGTGTTTCATGTGTGCAAAGGAAGAGTAATTGCCTATGGAACAGCTGTGCTGAGCTTGAAACTCAAGACGAACAGGCTGCTCTGTCTATGGTCGAATGACAAAAGGGCACCACGAAAAATCACCTGCCTGCACTCCTTCTGGGAGGCTAATTACAAGGAGACAAACATGTAATGAACACTGACTCGCACTCCACCATTCAAACATCAACTAAACCCAAGCCATTTGTAAGGTGCTTAGAAATGTTAACACATACTGTGATGGTTACCACAACAAATAGGATTGTGGCCAACTTCAGGACTATTTTTGTGGCTTAGTCACACACACACACACACACACACACACACACACACACACACACACACACACACACAGAATCCACATACTGTACTGTATTAGGATTAGAAGTACAGTATTCTGCCTCAAGTCTTTTTATTTTAGAATTTAGTCACTGATGCTAAACAAAAGGGGACATTTTAATCAGGGCAAGGGGTGTGAGGAAAGATAGCAAAAATATTTCTGCCCTGTATGTGCAAGGAACACTCAGGCTAATCTTATGTCATGCCGGCCACATATCAGACATGTTTCCAGATATACTGTAAAATGCAGAAGGATAGTTGCAAAGAGTCATTAGGATATTGTTTCTTCTTCTGCTCCAGCCATGTTCTTTCTATACATATTAACAAGGTGCTACTCAGAATACAATGGCAATGTCTGAAAGCAAGTTCTCATCATGTTTGAGAATGTATTTAAATAGAGATTGTATTAGGCTGCTGCTCCCCTCTTTGAATTAACTGTACTGTATAAGACAACCTTTTGGGGTTTTTTCTCATGCCTACATGAGATGACAAACAACTCCATTAAATACTGACACTTTACATTCTTTTTAAAATGCAATCTAAAATATGGTTTATGCCATATTTTTCCATTTCTTTGTACTCTTCTCAGCAACATCCCAGACTTCTGAAACCAAAGGTGACCCATGAATTTTCCTTCCCTTGCTCTGCTGTATGACCTCAATGTTTCCTTGTCTGTAGGCTCATGGGTCTCAAGTTCAATGGTACTTAGTATCTTGAAAGACTTTCCCCTTCTTCGAAATGTTCCTTCGATTCTCTAGAGATGGAGGAAAAGATTTTTTTAACGTCAAATGTTTGTTCCAATGTATTGAATTCAGGCTTGCAAAACTAATCCACATATTGGAAAAACAAAACAAGAAACAAAAAGTGTATTGGGGAGCTATGCACAAAAATGCATTATATTAGGGGAAAAATGGGTAGTGACGAGTATGGAATGGAGCTGGGCACACCACTTTTGGAAGAGTCTAAGTAAAAATGCACATGACTTTTGTACGCAGCCTTCCTTCAATGAACTTTACCATGTTAGCAAACTGGTGAAAATGTTGGGGAAACAAGGTATTCACTGTCTTTCCAACATATTCTGGGCTTTTCATGCTAATTTTCTATAGCGCGAGTGATGAAAGTTATGACATATGGTGGAGTCCCTCCTTGCAATCAAAAGCTTAACAACTTAGCAAAAAGTTTGTCTTCTTATTTGTTGCTTTAGAGAAATATTGGGGACCATTGATTACAAACAGTTTTGTACTAAATGAGGAAGTCTACGTTCTAAAACAAATTGTCAATGCAGACAAGGGCAGTGCTTTTAAATCATGCAGGAAAAGTCAGTTTGTGTGTGTGTGTGTGTGTGTGTGTGTGTGTGTGTGTGTGTGTGTGTGTGTGTGTGTGTGTGAGAGAGAGAGAGAGAGAGAGAGAGAGAGAGAGTCAAAGAGTCAAAGAGGGAAGGATTTGTGCTTTTGGAATTGAGACATGGGCTCCCTCTTCTGTGGGAAGTGGTAACTTTCCCAACCAAGAGAACATGAGAGGTGTATTGGGTGATGCACAGGATATACCTTTAGATTGTGTTTACTGTGGAGTATTTCTGTTGTCACATAGGTGATCAGAGACCTGGACTGTGTGCTCTCTGTAATTATTATAAAGTAATAAAAATATATAATAAAAGTACATTAGTGCAGAGTAAAATCTCCAACTATATGGAAATGTTCCAGGTGATTTCAGTCATTTCCAGTTGGGAGGTCAAATTTGTGTGATCCATACCCCTTTTGAAAAGAAGAAAAAAGAAGGGGAAAGCAAGATCACTTGAACTGGGTTCAAGTGATACAGGCTTCTGTACAGATTGTCTAGCTGACAGGTTAGACAGTCTGCCTAATGGAGGTTTAGGGAATGTGCTGTCTCTATACCAGGATAAAGTAAATCAAAATAAATCAGCACCCTCTGTGCACTACACAGTTGAAACCATGGTCTCTTTTGGTGTATGGTCTGTATTGACTGGTGCAAAATGGGCATATATCATTTCATAACAAACATTGAAATTACATCATAAAATACACTCAGGTGATATGACTGAGATTATTAATTATTGCCAGCCATGTGGGGTTATAGCTCTCTACTTTGTAAATATCACATCTCAAGTCACCTCTGATTTATGGTGGCTCTATGATTGACTGATCTCCATACTGTTCCATCCTCAACAGCCCTGCTCAACACCTGCAAGTTGTAGCCTTGGCTTCTTTTAGGAAATCAGTTCATCTCACATTTGGTCTTCCTCTTTTCCTGTTGCCTTGTACCTTTCCCAGAATTACTGTATATACTCGAGTATAAGCCAACCCGAATATAAGCCAAGGTACCTATTTTTGACCTGAAAACCCAGGAAAATAGATTGACCCAAGAATAAGCTCAGTGTCCCCCTCCCAGGATTCGGAGGAGGTGGAGGGCTTCTGCGGGGCTGCTGCCGCCGCCAGCGCCACGAGCAACACCTGCACTGGCAGCAGGTTTAAAAGGACCTGCGGCCCCTGCCTGTCAGCCTCAGCATCCCCCTCCCTGGATTTGGAGAGAGTGGAGGGCTTCTGCAGGACCGCCACTGCTGCCGCCAGCGCCACGAGCAACACCTGCACTGGTGGCAGGTTTAAAAGGACCTGCAGCCCCTGCCTGTCAGCCTCAGCGTCCCCCTCCCTGGATTCGGGGGGTGGGGGTGGAGGGCTTCTGCAGGACCGCCGCCGCCGCCAGCACTACGAGCAACACCTGCACTTGTGGCTGGCATGAGCTTTGGCAGAATTGGGTTACCCTTGACATTGGCGTCTTGGTGCCCGCCTTTTTCTGCCTCCCTCTGCCCCTTGCAGGGGCTCCAAAGGAGGCACTATGGAGGAGTCTTTACAACACCTTGTCTCGGGTGGCCAGTGAGAGGTTTGGGGCAGTTCTTTCAACAGCAGGTTTTTAATAAGGGGATGGAAATGTCATCCTGCCAGCCAGGACAGAGGGGTGGCACTCCGTTGGGAGGTGAGGAGGTTTCTGGGGTTCGGATTGAGGTAATGATGGGCAGGGGACGATATGGCGGGTACCAAGGGGCGGGCCGCAATCGGAGGACGCGGATCCGATGTGTGGTATCTGTTCAGCATTCTAGCCCCTCAGTTACACCTCTAGGTCCTGAGCAACTGATCCAGGGTGACCCCGCCCTTAGGCTGCTGCTGTTGAATGCCAGGTCGGTCTGTAATAAGGCTCCTTTGATTCAAGATGCTATCTTGGAAGCACGGGCTGACCTGGCATGCATCACTGAAACCTGGCTGAGACTGGAGAATGGTGTACCTCTATCGGAAACGTGTCCAGCCAGGTTCGGTATCAGGGACAAGCCAAGGGATGAGGGAAGGGGCGGTGGCATCGCCATTATTGCTAGGGAGTCATTGGGAGTCGCCAGGGCCACTGCTCCACAAATTCCGGGTTGTGAGGTGCTGCTTCTGTGATTGGGTCCTAGGGGTCAGTTGGGAGTCTTACTCCTGTACCTTCCCCCTTGCAGGGTAAGGGACTCCCTGCCTGAGCTCCTTGAGGCCGTCTCCGGGTTGGTGTTGGAGTTCCCTAGGCTGATGGTACTGGGGGACTTCAACTTGCCTTCACTGGGGGTGGAGTCTGAGGTAGCACAGGAGTTCATGGCTTACATGGCAGCCATGGACCTGACTCAGGTAATTCAGGACCCAACCAGGGGCAGTGGCTACATGCCAGACCTAGTTTTTTTGTCACAGCAGAGTGATCTGAAATTACAGAAATTAGACACTATACCTGTGCCATGGTCGGATCACTATCTGGTGACTCTGGACTTCCAGGGGGTGGCGGTTCATCGCAGGGAGGCAGGGCCTATTAAAATGGCCCACTCCTGGCTACTGATGGATCCTGATGGATTCCAGAGGGAACTGGGTTTTTTTCCTCTGGATCAGTTATACGATTCTTCCGAGGCACTTGTTGACCTATTGCTCCACTACGGCCTCTCCGAGCCCATGGGGTTCGATCCTCCCCGTGATTCACAGAAGAACTGCGGGAGCTTAAACAGGCAAAGAGATGCCGAGAGCGCCGCTGGGTGAAGACCCAGAGGGATTCCGACTGGACACTGGCTCGGGCTGCTATTAAGACCTACCTGGTGGCGATGGGGGTAGTGAAGCAACAATACTTCACCGCCCTCATTGCCTCTGTGGATAATCACCCAGCCGCTCTGTTCCAGGTTACCAGGTCTCTCCTTGGTAGGGAGGGGCCGGTGCCCGGTTGGCAGGATTTGGCTGAGGTTTTTGCAGACTATCTGGTGGAGAAAATCACTCAGATTCGCTCGGGGTTTAATCCTGGCGTGGATGGGAAGGGTCGGGAGGGGACCAGAGCCAAGACTGGCTGTGTTATCTGGGATCGGTTCGATCCAGTTGTCCCTGAGGAAGTGGACAGGCGTCTTGCAGCTGTTCGCACCACCTCCTGCCCTTTGGATCCCTGTCCCACTTGGTTGGTAAAGGCCTCCAAGGGAGTGACGGGAGGCTGGGTCAGGGGTATAATAAATGCTTCACTATGGGAAGGGGTGGTTCCTGCACCATTAAAACATACTTTGGTGCGCCCCCTCCTGAAGAAACAATCTCTCGACTCAGCAGTTCTAGCTAATTATAGGCCGGTCTCCAACCTCCCTTTCTTAGGGAAGGTATTGGAGAAGGTGGTGATGCGGCAGATGGAGGGGGTCCTGGATAAAGCGGATTATCTGGACCCCTTTCAATCGGGTTTCAGGCCTGGATATGGTACAGAGACGGCATTGGTCGCACTGGTTGATGATCTCTTGTGGGAGCGGGACGGCGGTCATCCATCCGTCCTGGCTCTTCTGGATCTCTCAGCGGCTTTCGATACCATTGACCACGGTATCCTTCTGGAACGGCTCAAAGGTTTGGGGATCCAGGGGACTGTGTTGTCCAGGTTTTCCTCATTTCTGGAGGGCCGTACCCAGTCAGTGTGGTTGGAGAGTGAGAGGTCCAGCGCTAGGCCCCTACATTGTGGGGTGCCTCAGGGCTTGGTGCTCTCTCCTCTCCTCTTTAACATATACATGAAACTGTTGGGTGAGGTTATCCGTTCCCATGGGGTGAGGTATCATCAGTATGCTGATGATACCCAGTTATATATCTCGGCCCATGGGGACCCCAGTGATGCAGTCAATGTCCTATCCAGATGTCTGGAAGCGGTTGGGGTCTGGATGGGGGACAACGGGCTACAATTGAATCCCTCCAAGACTGAGTGGCTTTGGATGGGGGGTCTCGTGTTATCCAGGGAGCTACCAACTTTGGTCTTGGATGGGGCTGCTTTGCCCCAGACAGACCCGGTACGCAACTTAGGGGTCCTCCTGGATTCGGGGCTGCTACTTGTAGATCAGGTGGCAGCCGTGGCCAGGAGGGCATTCGCACAGCTTCGCGTCACCCATCAGTTGCATTCACTCCTGGACCGGGACTCCCTGCTCAGGGTCACACATGCTCTGGTCACCTCCAGGCTAGATTATTGCAATGCGCTCTACATGGGGCTGCCCTTGACAACCATTCGGAGGTTGCAGCTGGTCCAGAATGCAGCTGCCCAGGTGGTGATGGGGTGCGGGCATTATGCTCGTGCCTCTCCATTGCTTCGGGAGCTGCACTGGTTACCAGTTTGCCTCCGGGTGCAGTACAAGGTGCTGGTTTTGACCTTTAAAGCCCTTCATGGTAGTGGGCCAGGATACCTTAGAGACCGCATCATCCCAAGAATGTCCACCCATCCAACCAGAGTGGACCGGAGGGGCTCTCTAATTGTCCCATCTGCCAGAGGGGCTAGTCTCTCTGGTATACGAAGGAGGGCCTTTTCCGTGTCCGCACCAGCCTTGTGGAACCTGCTACCAGTAGAGCTGTGGGAGCAGACATAGCTGCTACCTTTCAGAAAAGACCTAAAAACCTGGTTGGCAGGACAGGTGTGGGGCCCAGATGGAAGGATGGTCCCCACCTGTTGGCTTATTAAATAAGCCCCCATTTCTTTTAATTCCAATGTAGGCAGTTTTAGCTTGGGTAGTCTTTTTAAGATGAATGGGATTGGTGGGTGGGTATGTTTAGTTTTTAATGGCTCAATTGTTTTTTATGTATGTTTTAACATGTTGTGAGCTGCCCAGAGTTGGTTTTACCTGATTGGGCAGCATAAAAATTTGAATATAAATAAATAAATAAATAAATAAAAATAAAGCTGAAGGTGGGAAATGCAGCTGCTCCTAGTGAGTTTCAATAATCAAAATACAGTACATGAAAATATGGTAGCAACTCACATAGAGACTTTGTACTGACTTGATATAGCAACTAACATAGAGACTGTGTGAAAATATGCATGATAATATGTTGTTTAAAATGTTTTAAACTTTTAAATTTGTGATAAAATGTATGGCGTAGAAACCGGCAAACAACGCCACAAAGCTTGCCAAGAGAACCCTATTGACCAAAACAAAAGGCAAAACGAAGGAGCAAGCCAGGTGATACAGGATGCTTAGCACAACAGAGTGGAGGAAGGGGAGGGACAGGAAAGGGGGAGGGTAAATGCAATGTTGCAAGGAACAATACTGCATAGGGACATAGAATGTGAGATCAATGAACCAAGATAAACTGGAAGTGGTAAAAATGAGATGGAAAGAATAAACATTGACATCTTCGGCATCAGTGAGCTAAAATGGATAGGGATGGGTGAATTCAGCTCAGGAAACCATATCTACTACTGTGGACAGGAAAACCTTAGAAGAAATGGAGAAGCCATAATTGTCAACAAAAGAGTGAGAAAAGCAGTAATGGGATATAACCTCAAAAATGACAGAATGATGTCAGTCAGAATTCAAGGCAAACCTTTCAATGTCACTGTGATCCAAATATACGCACCAACCACTGGTGCAGATGAAGCCACAGTGGACCAGTTCTATGAGGACCTAGAACACCTCATAGAACAGACACCAAGAAATGATGTACAAATTATCTTAGGAGATTGGAATGCCAAAGTAGGAAATCAAAAAGTGGAGGGAATAACAGGCAAGTTGGGTCTTGGAACACAGAATGAAGCAGGGCAAAGACTGATAGAGTTCTGCCAAGAGAACGCACTGGTCATAGCAAACACCCTCTTCCAGAAACACAAGAGGTGACTTTGCACATGGACATCACCAGATGGCCAACACCGAAACCAAATTGACTACATACTCTGCAGCCGAAGATGGAGAACCTCCATACAGTCAGCAAAAACAAGACCTGGAGCAGACTGTGGCTCAGATCACAACCTACTGATCGCAAAATTCAGGCTTAGACTAAAGAAAATAGGGAAAACAAGGAGACCAGACAGATATCACCTAGACAACATCCCTGAAGAATACACGGTGGGGGTGATGAACAGATTTAATGGTTTAGACTCGGTAGACAGAGTGCCAGAAGAATTATTGCAAGAGATGAGGGACATCATGCAGGAAGCAGCAAAGAAAATCATACCAAGAGAAAGGAAGCATAAGAAAGCAAGGTGGTTTATTTTTTTATTTTTTTATTTTATTGTTAAATTTTTATACCGCCCACTCAGCCAAAGCCGACTCCGGGCGGTTCACAACGGTGGGTAAAAACAGATAAAAACAAATGAAACAGATAAAAACCAGCAATCAGAACACAAAGAGAGAGGTGCAGGAACTGAAGAAACTGTGGGGCAGGCATCCTCCCCTATATTAACCACCCAACGGAAGCCACCCCTCCAACTGCACCCCAAACTTGGCCCGCCAGCCAGGTTTTTAGTTCTTTTCTAAAGGGCAACAACTCCGTCTGGAGACGCAGTTCCACAGGCAGAAGGTTCCAAAGGGCAGGTGCGGACACAGAGAAGGCTCTCCTTGTGCCAGAGAGGAGAACGCCCCTGGCCGATGGCACTATTAGAGAGCCCCTCCAGTCCACTGTGGTTGGATGGACAGACATCCTTAGGGCGATGCGGTCTCTAAGGTAACCTGGCCCACTACCATATAGGGCTTTAAAGGTCAAAACCAGCACCTTGAATTGCACCCGGAGGCAAATGGGTAACCAGTGCAGCACCCGCAGCAGTGGTAAGGCATGGGCATAATGTCCACACCCCATCACCACCCGGGCCGCCGCATTCTGGACCAGCTGCAGCCTCCGAATGGTCATCAAGGGCAGCCCCACGTAGAGTGCATTACAATAATCTAGTCTGGAGGTCACCAGAGCATGAGTGACCATGAGCAAAGTGTCCCGGTCCAGGAGCGTGCGCAACTGGCGAATCACCCGAAGTTGGGTGAAGGCCCTCCTGGCCACAGCCGCCACCTGTTCTTCTAGCAGCAGCCGTGAATCCAGGAGGACCCCCAAGTTGTGCACCGGGTCAGTCTGGGGCAAAATAGCCCCATCCAAAACCAAAGATCGTAGCTCCTGGGATAGCACAGGACCCCCCATCCACAGCCACTCAGTCTTACTAGGATTCAGCTGTAACCCATTTGCCCCCATCCAGACCCCAACTGCCTCCAGACAACTGGAAAGGACTTTGACTGCATCACTGGGGTCCCCATGGGCCGAGATGTACAACTGTGTATCAGCCGCATACTGATGGTACCGCACCCCGTTCGGAATGGATGATCTCACCCAGCGGCTTCATGTAGATGTTAAATAGGAGAGAAGAGAGTACCGAGCCCTTAGGCACCCCATATTTTAGGGACCTAGGACTGGACTTCTCGTTCTCCAACCACACCGACTGGGTCCGGCCCCTCAGAAATGAGGAAAACCAGGACCACACAGTGCCCTGGATCCCCAATCCTCGGAGCCGTTCCAGAAGGATACCATGGTCGACGGTATCGAAAGCCACTGAGAGGTCAAGAAGAGCAAGGACGGAAGGATGACCGCCATCCCGCTCTCGTCAGAGATCATCCATCAGCGTGACCAATGCAGTCTCAGTACCATATCCAGGTCTGAATCCTGACTGGAAGGGGTCCAGATATTCCGCTTCATCCAGTACCCCCTGCAACTGACGCACCACTGCCTTTTCCAATGCTGTCACCCAAAAGGGGAGGTTGGAAACAGGTCTGTAGTTGGTTAAGACTGCTGGATTGAGGGATGGCTTCTTCAGGAGGGGGCGCACCAAAGCATGTTTCAACGGTGCAGGAAATATCCCCTCCCGAAAAGACACATTAATTATAGCCCCGACCCAGCCACCTGTCACCGTCTTGGTGGCTTTTACCAGCCAGGTGGGACAGGGATCCAATGGACAATTAGTGGCGCGGACTGCCGCAAGGAGCCTGTCCACTTCATCTGGCGCAACAGGATCAAACTGATCCCAGATAACAAATCCGATTGATTTTCTCCACCAGATGGTCAGCAAAGTTCTCAGCCGATCCCTGCCAACCAGGCACAGCCCCCCCCCCCCCCCCACCAAGGAGGGACCTGGTCACCCGAACCAGGGTGGCTGGGCGATTATCAGCGGAGGCAATAAGGGAGGTGAAGTATTGCCTCCTCACCACCCCCATCGCCACTAGGTAGGCCCTAATAGCGGCTCTAGCTAGTGTCCAATCAGAATCATTCCTGGTCTTCACCCAGCGGCGCTAAAGGCATCTCTTTTCCTGTTTGAGCTCCCGTAGTTCTTCCGTGAACCATGGTGATGACCTAGCTCCGCGGGCTCTGAGAGGCCGTAGTGGAGCAATTACATCCAAGGCAGCTGTCGTCGACCCACACCACAGGTCAACAAGTGCCTCGGGCGAATCGTGTTGCCGATCCAGGGGAAAATCCCCCAGTTCCCTCTTGAATCCATCCGGATCCATCAGTTGCCGGGGGCGGGCCACTTTAATAGATCCTGCCTCCCTACGATGAAGTGTCACCCCCAGAAAGTCTAGAGCCACCAGATAGTGATCTGGCCATTGCACCGGTGTTATGTCTAGCTTCTGTAAACTCAGATCACTCTGCCACCGCTCCGACAAAAAGACTAAATCTGGTGTGTGGCTACTGCCCTTGGTAGGGCCCCGAATTACCTGAGCCAGGTCCATAGTTGCCATGGAAGCCATGAACTCCTGAGCCACCCCGGAACCGGACCCCAGAGAAGGCAAATTGAAGTCCCCCAGAACCATCAGCCCAGGGAACTCCAATGACAATTCTGAGACAGCCTGGAGGAGCCCAGGCAGGCAGTCCCTTACCCTGCAAGGGGGCAGGTACAGGAGTAGGATCCCCAACTGACCCTTTGGGCCCAGCCGCGGGAGCAGGGCCTCACAACCCAGAATTTGTGGAGCAGTGGCCCTGGTGACTCCCAGTGACTCCCTGGCTATAATGGCAACACCACCGCCCTTGCCCTCATCCCTAGGCTGGTGCCAAACACTGGACCCAGCCGGACACATCTCTGATAGAGGCACCCAATCCTCTGGTCTCAGCCAGGTCTCAGTGATGCATGCCAGGTTGGCCCTCTCCCCCAGAATAGAATCTTGTATTAGGGGCGCCTTACTACAGACCGACCTGGCATTCATCAGCAGCAGCCTAAGGGTGGGGTCACCCTGGATCAGCTGCTCAGGACCTAGAGGTGAAACCGGGGTGCCAGAACACGGGACAGATACTAAGCATCGGTCCTGCATTCCCCGAATGTGCCCCGTCCCGCGGTTCCCGCTATAACACCCCATGCCCGTCACAACCTCTAAATGGGCCCCTGGAACCTCCACCATTAACCCAGACGGAGTGTCACCCCGTCTTCCCTGCTGGCAGGGCCATCTCTCCCTCCCTCCCTCCCTAACCCACTTAAAACATACCCTCTCAGTCTATCTACCCGTGTTGATGGTCCCTGCGAGTTCTGACTGGCCGCAAGAGTCTCCAGGGCGGCGGTGGAAATTCTGGCACAACCGCCGGCCTTTTGAGCCCCCCGCAGGGAGGTGGGAGAATGGGATACCGATGGTGGAGGTGGTCCCAACAAGCTCTGATTGGCTGCAGGTGTCTCCAGAGTGGCGGTGGAAATTTCGCCGTGGCAGCCAGCTCTTTGAGCCCCCTGCAGGGAGGCAGGAGCCCAAGATGGCAATGGTGGGGCGGTCCCAGCAATCTCTGACTGGCCACAGGTGTCTCCAGGGCGGTGGCGGTGGAAGCTCTGCCATGGCCGCTGGCCTACTGAGCCCCCTGCAGGGGGGTGGGAGCCTGGGATGCCGATGATGGGGGTGGTCCCAGCAATCTCCAACTGGCCGCAGGTGTCTCCAGGGTGGCGGTGGGAGTTCCTCCGCAGCCGCCAGCCTTTTGAGCCCCCTACAGGGAGGCAGTAGCCTGAGATGCCGATGGTGGCGTGGTCCCAGCGAGCTCCAACTGGCCATAGGTGTCTCCAGGGCGGGGTGGAAATCCCACCGTGGCTGCTGGCCTTTTGAGACCCTGCAGGGAGGCGGGAGTCCAGGATGCCGATGGTGGGATGGTCCCGGCGAGCTCCAAACTGGCCGCAGGTGTCTCCAGGGCAGTGGTGGAAGTTCTTCTGTAGCTGCCAGCCTTTTGAGCCCCCCGCAGGGAGGCGGGAGCCCGGGATGCCGATGGTGGGGTGGTCCCAGAGAGCTCCAAACTGGCCACAGGTGTCTCCAGGGCAGTGGTGGAAGTTCTTCTGTAGCTGCCAGCCTTTTGAGCCCCCCGCAGGGAGACGGAAGCCCGGGACGCCGATGGTGAGGGTGGTCCCAACGACCTCCTGGCAAAGGGAAGAGGGGCAGAGGCTGTTGTCTTCTGCCAGCCCGGACGGCCCTTTACCTCTCCTGACAAAGGGAGGAGGGGCAGGGCTCACCTCAGCTAGTCAGAGGCTGTTGTCTTCTGCTGGCCCCGACGTCCCTTTATCTCTCCTGGCAAAGGGAGGAGGGGCGGGGCTCACCTCAGCTGGTCGGAGGCTGCTGTCTTCTGCCGGCCCCGATGGCCCTTCACCTCTCCTGGCAAAGGGAGGAGGGGCGGGGCTCACCTCAGCTGGTCGGAGGCTGCTGTCTTCTGCCGGCCCCGTGGCCCTTTACCTCTACTGGCAAAGGGAGGAAGGGCGGGGCTCACCTCAACTGGTCGGAGGCTGCTGTCTTCTGCCGGCCCCGTGGCCCTTTACCTCTCCTGGCAAAAGGAGGAGGGGCGGGGCTCACCTCAGCTGGTCAGAGGCTGTTGTCTTCTGCCAGCCCCGACGGCCCTTTACCTCTCCTGGCAAAGGGAGGAGGGGCAGGGCTCACTTCAGCTGGTCGGAGGCTGTTGTCTTCTGCCGGCCCCAATGGCCCTCTACCTCTCCTGGCAAAGGGAGGAAGGGCGGCGCTCACCTCAGCTGGTCGGAGGCTGCTGTCTTCTGCCGGCCCAGACGGCCCTTTACCTCTCCTGGCAAAGGAGAGGTAAAGGAGACAACCTCTCCGGGTTGTCTGATGAGGTTCTTAAGATAGCAGAGGAAAGAAGGAATGCAAAAGTCAAAAGAGAAAGGAAAAAATACGATCATCTGAACACAGAATTTCAAAGAAAAGCAAGGAGAGATAAGGAAAACTACCTAAAAGAGCAGTGCAAAGAAATGGAGGAAAACAACAAAAGAGGCAGGACTAGAGATCTTTCCAAAAAAAATCAGGGAAATCAAGGGAACATTTAAAGCAAAAATGACCATGATAAGGGACAAAGACGGAAAGGAGCTAGCTGATGCAGAGGAGATTAAGAAAAGATGGAAAGAGTACACAGAGGAACTCTACAAAAAAGACCTCAACACTCCTGATAATCACAATGATGAAAAAATTGAACTAGAGCCAGACATCCTGGAGAGCGAAGTCATAAAGGCCCTAAAGAGCACTGCAAACAACAAAGCTAGTGGAGATGATGGTATCCCAGTTGAATTTTTCAAAGCTCTAAAAGATGATGGTGTCAAACTACTGCATTCAATATGCCAGCAGATTTGGAAAACAAAACAGTGGCCACAGGATTGGAAAAGATCAGTATATGTTCCAATCCCAAAAAAGGGCAATGCCAAAGAATGTTCAAATTATCGAACAATTGCACTCATCCCACACGCCAGCAAGGTGATGCTCAAGATAATACAGGATAGACTTCAGCAGCATGTGGAGAGAGAATTACCAGAGGTGCAGGCTGGTTTCAGAAGAGGCAGGGGGACTAGAGACCACATTGCCAACATACGTTGGATCATGGAGAAAACAAAGGAATACCAGAAACAAGTGTACTTTTGTTTTATTGACTACACTAAGGCATTTGACTGTGTGGACCACAACAAGATGTGGCAAGTAATTAAAGAGATGGAAATACCAGAGCACATCATATGCCTCATGAGAAATCTGTACATGAACCAAGAGGCAACATTTAGGACAGAACACAGAATGACAGAGTGGTTTGGAATAGGAAAAGGAGTGAGACAAGGTTGCATTTTATCACCCTGCTTGTTCAATTTATACACAGAGCACATAATGCGCAATGCAGGGATGGAGGAATCACAGTATGGGATCAAAATTGCTGGAAGAAACATCAACAATTTGAGATATGCAGACGACACCACCCTAATGGCAGAAAGTGAGAAAGACCTAAAGAACCTCTTGATTGGATTGAAGGAGGTAAGTGCAAAAGCTGGCTTGAGACTTAATATTAAGAAAACTAAGATAATGGCAACAGGTCCGATCAGTTCCTGGAAAATAGATGGGGAAGAAGCAGTGACAGATTTTACTTTCCTGGGATCTAAGATCACTGCAGATGGCGACTGTAGCCATGAAATAAAAAGACGACTGATTATGGGGAGACAAGCTATGAGAAACCTTGGGAATATAGTGAAAAGCAGAGACATCACCTTGAAAACAAAAATTCGCATAGTCAAAGCAATGGTATTCCCAGTGGTAATGTATGGGTGTGAGAGCTGGACCATTAGGAAAGCTGAGTGCAGAAGAATAGATGCCTTTGAGATGTGGTGTTGGAGGAGAGTCCTGAGAGTCCCTTGGATAGCAAAGAGAACAAACAGGTCAATACTGGAGGAAATCAAACCTGACTGTTCATTGGAGGGACAAATAGTGCGCACACGGAAAAGGCCCTCCTTCGTGTACCAGAGAGATGGGCCCCTCTGGCAGATGGAACAATTAGGGAGCCCCTCCGATCCGCTCTGGTTGGACAGGCGGACACATATTTGTTGTTGTTCAGTCGCACAGTTAAGTCTGACCCTTTGCGACCCATGGGCCACCACATGCCAGGCTCACCTGTCATTTGCCATCTTCCATTGCTTGCCCACATCTGCATCCACTGAGTCAACAATGCCATTTAGTCATCTCATTCTCTGCCGCCCACTTCTTTTTGCTTTCCGTCTTTCCCAACATCTGGGCCTTCTCCAGTGAGTCCTCTCTTCTCATTTGGTGGCCAAAGTACTTGGGCTTCAGCTTCAATATTTGAATCACATTTTAAAAAGAGGTAATAATAAGATGTTATAGATCTCTTAAATTAGTGTTTCACAACCTTGGGCTCCCAGGTGCTTTTGATGTTTAATTCCCAGAAGCCCAAGTCCATACAAAACCTGATCAGGACGTCTGAGAACTGAAATCCAAAAACATCTGGGGACCAAAGATTTGGAAACACTTTCCTAAATGAGTCAAGGAATTAAACGTAAGTTTTGTAATTATCTTGGAGGGAGACAGAAGACAAGGATAATTCCTGTCTAGGGATAGGAATCAAACCTGACTGTTCATTGGAGGGACAAATAGTGAAGATGAAACTGAAGTACTTTGCACATCAAATGAGAAGGGAGGACTCACTTGAGAAGACTCTGATGCTGGGAAAGGTGGAGGGCAAGAGAAGAAGAGGACGTCCAAAGATGAGATGGATAGATGGTATTGTAGACACAGTGGGCGCACAGCTGGGCAGGCTGAGGAGGATGGTGGAGGACAGAGGTGCCTGGAGGAAAATGGTCCATGGGGTCACAAAGGGTCGGAATTGACTGTGCGACTGAACAACAACAACAATTAAGTTGTTGTCACATCTCAATCTGGGGTGGTCTTCAGACCCTTGTGTTCACTGACCCGAATATAAGTCATGCCCCCTTTTTGGGGCTAAAAAACTTGGCTTATACTCGAGTATATATGGTATTGCCTTTGCCAGAAAGTCTTGCCTTCTTGTAATGTGCCCAGAGTAGGATAGCCTCAGTGTCATCAGTTCAGAATTGATTTGTTCTTGGACTTACTTGTATGTCTTTTTGAAAATCCAGGGTATCCACAGAGCTCTCCTACAGCACCCTATTTAAAACAAATCCTCCCCCCCTTCAGCTTTCTTTATTGTCCAGATTTCATACCCATAGATGGTAACTGGAAAGGATGACCTTGGTCTTGATCACCAGTGACATATCCTTACACTTGGTGAATACATACTAGTATAGTTAAGCAGATTTATACATGTATAACAATGCACATAAATATATATCCACAAAGAGAATAACCAATGCATCTGGGCATCTCTAGTATAGAAGTCATTAGAGTTTATCATTCTTTTGGTCCCACCACATTGACAGGCATGCTTGGTGAGAACACAATAAAGGT
The DNA here is from genome assembly GCA_035047345.1 of Bradypodion ventrale. Lineage (NCBI taxonomy): Eukaryota > Metazoa > Chordata > Lepidosauria > Squamata > Chamaeleonidae > Bradypodion > Bradypodion ventrale. The sequence goes on from JAWDJE010000007.1 coordinate 1,243,543, forward strand.
CCTTTCCAGCCGGTGTTTCCATGCTGTGGAAATCCCTTCTGTGAGAAAATAGGTTGCCCTTCTCCCTGGGGCCCTTCTGCTAGTAGGCAAAGGCCTTCAGCTAAATCTTCTTTAAGGACCTGGTTGCTAAAGAGATGGGCTTAATTAAACAGCATATTTTTAATAGATTACATTATTTTTCATAGTCTTTTCACGGTGCTATTTATTTATTTGGATTTTAATATTTCAATTTATTCTACTTTTAGTTGCTTTTATTTTTTAAAAAAATCAGATCATAAGCTGCCTCATATCTTTGCACTGGGAGAAAGGGGGATTATGCACAATGAAATTAAAAAAAGTAAAACTCACCAAGTAGGCTTATGCTTAATAAGCTTTGTTAGCATTCAAGATGGCGCAAAATTCTAGCTGGAGATTTGTGAGGGAATACTGTACGGAGATACCAATAGTAGCACATTTCATGATCCTGAAATTATTATTTTTTCCAGTTGTCTCCTTTACAGATACAGCTTGTGCTGCTTGCAACATATTTTTCATTAATTTTAGTTCAGGAATTGAAAAAAAATGCCCATGTTTGGGGAAAGCTGGCAGCTTCTTGTTTGGAAATTTTTGTGATATGGTCATCTACCTTGTTTCGGTTATTCAGTCTCAGACATGGAAAATAACAATGAAGCCATTGCCAGTCTCTATTTCGCAAAACATCAGCAAAGAGGATGTGTTCAAATTAACTGAAGTGGTTTTGGGGCACGTTTGAACAGAGGCCCTTTTTGTTAAAGAAATATTTTTGAACCACAGATGATAATGCTTGTATTCATAGAAGCAGAAGTGGCTTTGGCCATGGGAATAACAGTAATAGAAATGATAAATCTAGATTTAGGCATTTGCAAATTGGTTTTTTGGTTTCCATGACATAGCTTGCTTCTTTCTGCTGGCACAAGTAACCAGTTCCTTTCCCCTCCCTATGGTAGACCTCCTTCAACCTCACAAAATGGCTCCCTCTCCCAAAAAGGCACAGCTTGGCTCATGGAGGTCAACTTGACTTTTAGGGATCTCCCTCCTTCTACCAGCATCAGGTTCAGATGGGTTCACCACCTTCTGTATATTTTTTTTTTTTAACAGAAGCTAGAGAGGCAGCTTTGGACAAGAAATTGGGAGAGGGAGCCTGTTTCTACCACCCAAGTTGGAAGCACCTCAATCTGGACCCAGCCACCACTGCTTCCGATAACTACCCCCTAAATCACATCCTGAAACAGTGGGTACCACCTTAAATGCATGGAATCTTTCATGGTTTATTTCACACCAGCCATTTCAACTTCAAATGGTATACTCAGGATAGGCCAAACACAGGGAAACAATGATCACTGGTGTGTGTGTGTTCTCTCCCTCCCCCCCCTCTTTTTTGTGCCATTCCCTAAGCATGGGGAAGGTTTTTATGCCTGCAGAATGCCTCTAGGATACAACCTAGTAGAAGGCTCACCATTTCCTTCTTGCTGTGTGGGTATACTTGCAATTAAGGTCTAGTGGAGCTGTCAGTGACTGTTGACAAATATATTACAAGCAAGTTAGGTTAAGTGAAAGTTACTTAACATTAATCCATGTCTTGCCCAATATTCTTCTTTTACATCAGGAGGAATGTGCCAGTAGGGATAAGTACAATTTCTGACAACATTCTGAGAACCACCTCAAGGTGGAAATTCGCAAATAGAGCTACTGTAGTAAGTAATGAGAAGCTGCAGGGCTTTCAATTATCCCACGTAGTCTGTCTCTTTGCAGCTTGACTGACAGCTAATTATACTGGTGCCATTTTTTGGCAGTAGAATTTAATCTCCCAGATGGAAAGCAAATCAATCTGCCCATCCATTGCAGCCAAGGCATACTTTGGCTCAACTTTAATTTATTCTCCTAAGCCTAAGAAGCCTAGTCATTTCAAGGTACAGAAATATCAAATTTCCTGTGTAAACCAGGCTGGTGCAAAACACATGTGGCAGAGTTGGGATTTTGTAGGCTACACTCTGAAATGTTGTCCCTATTTGTTTGCTATTAGAAAACAGCAAATATCATCTCCCCTTGATTCCTGTTTGTGAGAGCCAGCCAAGAGCAAAGACATTTATGAACCAGTTGCTGGTGATAATGGTTAAACATGAGTTGTGGAGGCATTAAGTTGGATTCTATTGAAGAATAAACTAAATCTCTGGAGAACCGAACACAGAAAAGAACTGGTGGCAATTTTGCAGTCTTTTAACCAGTATGCACTAGCCTGGTTCCCCTGTGGCTTTCAGACCAGGGATGTAAATGCAATCCTTCTACTTACCAGAATCCTTCAGGCCTATCACTTATGCTGCTGTCTTTGAGTTGCAGTTACAACTTTAGGTATTACAGCCCTCTGCAAAAGACAGGCAGAGCAAAGGATAAGGCTAGTTAGTGTATATGCCAGGCCTGACTCCTGAATGAAAGTAATAGGGGTAGAATTCCGAACAATAATTGGATTAATATATTGGAAGTAAACGCTGCCGAGGAACTGTGATGTTTGAAAAAGAGTGTGCTCGTGATATTCTTTTGAAGATGTAATTTTTCAAAAGACTAAGTTATATTATTTTGTTCATGAGCAAGGCTGGGGCTGTCCATTCATTAGATAATTAAGATCCTGATGCCTTTTCTGGAAAATGCTAACCTTTGAATTCCTTGATTCCCTAAGATGTTACAACTGGGCAACAGGACATATGGCTCAACTCCACCCTATGGTTTCTTACCAATGATAGCATCTCTAGAATATAGAATTGCATCATTATCATTAGTTTAGTATTTTAAAGCAAACTGATTTGTATATGCAAGTAGTCTTAGTATATTTAGCACTCAAGAGTGCTGTACTGTGTTGCAGTATTACAGGTATGTGGGCAGGAAAGAAGAGCAAATTTTGACAAATGACCAGACAAATATCATATTTGTTGTTTATTTATTTTATTTATTTATATTCAAATTTATATGCCGCCCAATCAGGTAAGCCCGACTCTGGGCGGCTCACAACAAGTTAAAACACACATAAAACAATACAACCAATTAAAACCCAACATACCCAACCACCTACCCCATTCCTCTTAAAAACCCACATTAAAAAACTGCCTTCATTGACAATTAAAAAAAATGGGGGCTTAATTTATAAGCCAACAGGCGGGGGCCACTCTTCCATCTGGGCCCCACACCTGCCCTGCCAACCAGGTTTTTAGGTCTTTTCTGAAAGGTAGCAGCTCCATCTGCTCCCGTAACTCTACAGGCAGGAGGTTCCAAAAGGCCGGTGCGCACACGGAAAAGGCCCTCCTTCGTGTACCAGAGAGATGGGCCCCTCTGGCAGATGGAACAATTAGGGAGCCCCTCCGATCCGCTCTGGTTGGACGGGCGGACACATATTTGTTGTTGTTCAGTCGCACAGTTAAGTCTGACCTTTTGCGACCCATGGGCCACCACATGCCAGGCTCACCTGTCATTTGCCATCTTCCATTGCTTGCCCACATCTGCATCCACTGAGTCAACAATGCCATTTAGTCATCTCATTCTCTGCCGCCCACTTCTTTTTGCTTTCCGTCTTTCCCAACATCTGGGCCTTCTCCAGTGAGTCCTCTCTTCTCATTTGGTGGCCAAAGTACTTGGGCTTCAGCTTCAATATTTGAATCACATTTTAAAAAGAGGTAATAATAAGATGTTATAGATCTCTTAAATTAGTGTTTCACAACCTTGGGCTCCCAGGTGCTTTTGATGTTTAATTCCCAGAAGCCCAAGTCCATACAAAACCTGATCAGGACGTCTGAGAACTGAAATCCAAAAACATCTGGGGACCAAAGATTTGGAAACACTTTCCTAAATGAGTCAAGGAATTAAACGTAAGTTTTGTAATTATCTTGGAGGGAGACAGATAGAAGACAAGGATAATTCCTGTCTAGGGATAGGAATAAGTTTCTTTCCCATCTGGGAGAGTCTTTGTTGAAAAAGAACAACTTTTCCAAGCTCTGTTTTTGTCATAGCCAAGGTAAGTCCCTGGGTAGCTTCAGAAAAGACAATTCTTTGGGTTAAAAGCCAATGATGATGATCAAATATAAGCAATACCACCATTAGTTTAAAAAGCTACATCTTCTCAAACCACTTCTGCTTCGTAAGCCTTTCAAAATTCTTCAAAGACATGTGAAAGAAATCCACTTTCCAGTGGAGCTTTTCCTCTGACATCTCCCTTTCATTTGTTATTTTTCTTTTTTGAGGTGGTGTTTAGTTGAAAGTTTCCTTCTGATGTAGTGTTGAGTCTGAGTATTGATTGCAATGCAACAGCAGTTCGGGGTTAACCAACAAATCATTTATTATAGCTCAGTTCGGAGTGATTCGGACTGGGTAAAACAGGATGAGGTAGCAACTTATATACAGACAGAATGGCAGTTACAGTGATACATTTGCCCAGACTTAATGTGGGAAAACCTGTGGGAAAACCTGGGCCCTGAGCAGCAGATCCAGAGTGACCCTGCCCTTAGGCTGCTGCTGGTGAATGCCAGATCGGTCTGTAATAAGGCCCCCCTGATTCAAGATGCCATCCAGGAAGGGCTGGCCGACCTGGCATGCATCACCGAAACCTGGCTGACTCCTGAAGATGGAGTACCTCTTTCAGACATGTGTCCAGCTGGGTTCGGCATTTGGCACCAGCCTAGAGGTGAGGGGAGGGGCGGTGGTGTCGCCATTGTTGCCAGGGAGTCTTTGGGAGTTGCTAGGGCCACTGCTCCACAAGTGTCCAGTTGTGAGGCCCTGCTTCTTCGGCTGGGCCCCAAGGGTCAGTTGGGGATCTTACTCCTGTACCTGCCCCCTTGCAGGGTAAGGGATGCCCTGCCTGAGCTCCTCGAGGCCGCCTCGATGCTGGCGTTGGAGTTCCCGAGGCTTATGGTTCTGGGGGACTTCAATTTGCCATCGCTGGGGATGGCTTCTGAGGTGGCAAGGGAGTTCATGGCTTCCATGGCAGCCATGGGCCTGACTCAGGTAGTTCGGGGTCCGACCAGGGGCAGTGGTCACATGCCAGACTTAGTTTTCTTGTTGGAGCAGTGGCAGAGTGATCTGAGACTACAGGATTTAGTCATCTCACCTGTGCCATGGTCAGACCACTATCTGGTGACTCTTGACTTCCTGGGGGTGACGCTTCACCGTAGGGAGGCAGGGCCTATTAAAATGGCCCGCCCTCGGCGACTAATGGATCCAGACGGATTCCAGAGGGAACTAGGGGGTGTTCCTCTGGATCGGCTTTACGATTCACCCGAGGCACTTGTCGACCTGTGGAATAGGATGGCAACAGCAGCCTTGGATGAAATCGCGCCACTGCGGCCTCTCCGCGCCCGTGGGGTTAGGTCATCCCCGTGGTTCACAGATGAACTGCGTGAACTCAAACGGGCAAAGAGACGCCTAGAGCGCCGCTGGGTGAAGACCCAGGATGACTCCGATTGGACACTAGCTAGAGCTGCTATTAGGGCCTACCTAGTGGCGATGGGGGTGGTGAGGCGGCAATACTTCACCACCCTTATTGCCTCCGCTGATAATCGCCCAGCCGCCCTGTTCCGGGTTACCAGGTCCCTCCTTGGTAGGGGGAGATCGGTGCCCGGTTGGCAGGGTTCGGCTGAGGACTTTGCTGACCATCTGGTGGAGAAAATCGATCGGATTCGTTCAGGATTGAATCCTGGCGTGGATGGGGAGGGTCGGGGGGGTGCCGGTGCACAGTCTTGCTGTACGATCTGGGATCAGTTTGATCCTGTTGTCCCTGATGAAGTGGACAGGCTCCTTGCAGCTGTCCGTACCACTACATGTCCTTTGGACCCCTGTCCCACTTGGTTGGTGAAAGCCTCCAAGGAGGTAACAGGTGGCTGGGTTGGGGTGATAATAAATGCGTCACTGCGGGAGGGGGTATTTCCTGCACAGCTAAAACATGCTTTGGTGCGCCCCTTCCTGAAGAAAGTATCCCTCGACCCAGCAGTCCTTAACAACTACAGGCCGGTTTCCAACCTGCCCTTCCTGGGTAAGGTTTTGGAGAAGGCGGTGGCGCGCCAGCTGCAGAGTGTCCTGGAGGAAGCGGATTATCTAGACCCCTTTCAATCAGGATTCAGGCCCGGGTATGGAACGGAGACGGCATTGGTCGCACTAATGGATGATCTCTGGCGGGAGCGGGACGGGGGTTATCCATCCGTCCTTGCTCTTCTTGACCTCTCAGCGGCCTTCGATACCGTCGACCACGGTATCCTTCTGGAACGACTCAAAGGACTGGGGATCCAGGGCACTGTGTTGTCCTGGTTTTCCTCTTTTCTGGAGGGCCGTACCCAGTCGGTGTGGTTAGAGAGTGAGAGGTCCAGCCCTAGGCTCCTCAAGTATGGGGTTCCTCAGGGCTCGGTGCTCTCTCCTCTCCTATTTAACATCTACATGAAGCCACTGGGTGAGATCATTCGTTCCCACGGGGTGCGGTACCATCAGTACGCGGATGATACTCAGCTGTACATCTCGGCCCGTGGGGACCCTAGTGATGCTATTGAAATCCTATCCGGATGCCTGGAGGCCATTGGGGTCTGGATGGGGGCCAATGGGCTTCGGCTGAATCCCAGCAAGACAGAGTGGCTGTGGATGGGGGGCCCCGCGTTACCCAGGGAGTTACCATCTTTGGTACTGGATGGGGCTGTTTTGCCCCAGACAGACCCTGTGCGCAATTTGGGGGTCCTTCTGGACTCGCGGCTGCGGCTAGAAGAACAAGTAGCGGCTGCGGCCAGGAGGGCTTTTGCCCAACTTCGGGTGATTCGCCAATTGCGCACGCTCCTGGACCGGGGCTCCTTGCTTATGGTCACCCATGCTCTGGTTACTTCCCGCCTAGATTATTGTAATGTGCTCTACATGGGGCTGCCCTTGACGACCATTCGGAGGCTGCAGCTGGTCCAGAATGCAGCGGCCCGGGTGGTGATGGGGTGTGGGCGATATGCCCATGCCTCACCGCTACTTCGGGAGCTGCACTGGTTACCAGTTTGTCTCCGGGTGCAATTTAAGGTGCTGGTTTTGACCTTTAAAGCCCTATATGGCAGTGGGCCAGGATACCTTAGAGACCGCATCGTCCCAAGAGTGTCTGCCCATCCAACTAGAGCGGACCGGAGGGGCTCTCTAATAGTGCCATCAACTAGGGGTGCACATTTGTCTAGCACCCGAAGGAGGGCCTTCTCCGTGCCCGCACCAGCTCTTTGGAACCTCCTGCCAATAGATCTAAGACTTCAAAGAGAATTGCTGCCCTTCAGGAAAGGAGTGAAGACCTGGCTGGCAGGGCAGGTGTGGGGCCCGAATGGGACTATGGCTCCCGCCTGCTGGCTATTGTAAGGATTAAGAACTCTCTCTTTTTCTTTATGTGGTGGGTGGGATGGGTGGGCGGGATATGGGTTTTTAAATGGGGTGGGATGTGGGTTTTTTATAGTGTCTTTTATGTGTTTTTAGAATTGTTGTAATGCTGCCCTGAGTCGGGTTCTGCCTGAGTGGGCGGCATATACAAATGTGACTATAAATAAATAAATAAATAAAGTAAACCAATCAGGGTGCATTGAAAACATATCAATAAGGCGCCTTACAGAAAGGGCGCGATTACAGCAAAGACGTAATGGTGAATGCAACTTAAAGGAATATACGTTAGCAAACATTTGGACACAACATGTAGTCAGGGCCATAGCCAGGATTCTAGGTGTGTGTGTGTGTGTGTGTGTGTGAGAGAGAGAGAGAGAGAGATATTATTGCCCATCCTGAAAAAATATTTGAAATATTTGGCCCTGGATGTAGTGAACAGACTGGCAGACTAGGACACAGACAAGACCTGGGTTTGAAGCCCCACTTGGTCATGTAAACTTACTGGGGAATATCTCAGTACTTGGCAAGATGGTCAAATTGGAGTGGGTAGGATCAGGCTCGAGATTAGACAATGTGGTGTGATCCTTGCATTACTGCACTACACTTCAAGTGGCTCTGTTTAGCATAGTCAAATATTTCACTTTGAAAGAAAATATTATTTCCTTTTAAAAGGAAAGATTTATCAGTGAAATCATTAAGGTTCTCCCTTTGAAGAAGTGACCTAATGGAAGACATTTTGTGGGCTCTCCTTCTGAAAGATTTGCTTTGAAAGATTTGCTTTAAACTGTTGTCAAAGCATTGCTGATTCTCTTTGTTGGTTAGCAACCAGATAATTCTGTCTGTTTCTTCCCAAAGGTAAGGAAGAGGTTCCAATAAAGCTGGTTAATGGTTTTGACAAAGTTAGGTCTTTTTCTAGGTCTTTGACCAACATGATTGACACACATTTATTTGTTGTAGTTCCAAGTTGTCCAGGCTGACATTGCCATGATCCACAGTGGTGCTGTCTTTCACCTGTGGTGAAGTAGGTAATGGAGAGTTCAGTGCTGCTGCAGAGTTTGTGTGTGTGTGCATGACCAAGCTTGCCCTTGCTTTGCAGATCTACATTCTTTTCTCACTTCCAGCAGTCCTGCCCAGTTCTAAACACAGACAGCTCCAACTCTGCTGAAATGCAGAGGTCTTCTAACTAAGATCTGTACTGGATGATGATCAGTCATTTCAGCCCACTGGAACCTTTCTTGCTGAGGCCACACTAGTTAATGAGAAAGGGGCTGCCTCTTAACACACTGTACCAGCATACAAGTGCACAGCAAATGGTGCCATAGAGATGTGTACCTGACAGCAGGGTATCTGATGGGTGTTGGTGCTTAATTTGCTGCACAAATTTAAATTAGTTCAACTGTTGATTCTTGTCTCTGGAGAACTCTCTGGGGAAAATAAACATTTCTAATAGAAAACAATTTTTTAAAAATACCCCAAACCCAAACTCATATGAAAGTGTAATTTCCAGAATTCATATAATGCCAGATTTATAGATTTGGAACACTGTATTGTCAAGATGGCTAGTCAGGCATGTTGGGCTCAGGTTCTTTAGGATCTCAGAGACAATAAGCACTCATTGATTGAACAAGCAAAGCTTTATTAGGAAAATCTTAAAGCAAGAAACCAGCATGTCTAATAACTAGGAAAGAGCAAGAAACAAAGTCAAGCAAATAAATAAGGGAAAGGTCACCCTTGATTGAAAGCCAGTCGTATCCGACTCTAGGGTTCAGTGTTCATCTGTTTCACAGATGCCAGCGCTGTCTGCTTCTGCAGATGTTACCATGTTCATATGGCAGGCATGGCTAGACACCAGAGCCCACGGAATGCTGCTTACCTTCCCACCAAAGTGGTCCCTATTTATCTACTTGCAATTTCTTGTTTTCGAATTGCTAGGTTGACAGGAGCTCATTCTGTCCTGCAGAATTCGGGTATTGAACTGCTGACCTCCTGCCTTCCAGTCAGTGTCTTAGCCACTTAAGCCACTGCAGTCCCTTAATCAAATGAATACCCAATAAGTATTCCCCTCTTCCTGGGAGCCTGGGAAGTCAGAAGGGAAATTCTTAGACCTTCTAGCCCACAGAACCTTGGTAGCTGGTATGTGGACAGCTCCAAAGTATGAGGGCTGAGTCGCTCTTATTTTAAACTCTCAGCTAAGGTGTTGTCTCACTCCCCTTAACTTTATGCCCCTCGCCTAAGAGATGTGAAGATAACTGCAAACCCATCACTAATTCGACTAATGGGCATAACATCATTAGAGGTGTGAGTTGCATCAGGCTCATTAGTGGCTTGTTATCATCCAAGGATACTGGGCTAACACAACATCTGAGCAAGAATGGAATTATAATAGGTTTCTTATCCACCAAAGATGGTGAGAATGTCACTGTGACCCACATGGTGCCTATCTTCTTTTTTGCCGAGAACTCATCTTGCAATATTTCCAATAATCTTGCAGCTGCACTTAACCTAAACATATTAGAGCAGTGTTTCCCAACATTTGGTTTTTGGACTTCAATTCCCATAAGCCTAAATCAGTACGTTGGCTGATCAGTACTTTAGAGAATTGACTTAGGCTTCTGGGAATTGACATCCAAAAACCAAAGTTTGGGAAACACTGTTTTAGAGGATCAAAGCATTAATTGGTTCTTTCTCAGGACAATTAACATTCCTTTCCCACACAGCAAGCCAAGTCAATTTCTTAGCACAGGTATGTATAATTTACCAGAGCTTGTTGAGGAAACAATGGCAGTGCCACTATTCTCCTTGAGATTGCAAAACAATTCCACAAAGCCCATAATCACAGGCACTACTAACATATTTCATCCAGTCATTTGTCAGAGCAGAACTTTCCAGATTATTGGAGTAATTTGTTAGGGCTGTTTAAAACTAAGTGTGCTGAGAGTAGGTTTTGGAAGATTTAGGATCATTTCCCCCACATGACTATGAGATAATGTAGGGCAGTGGTGGCAAACCGATGGCACGCATGCCAGAGTTGGCACTTGGAGCCCTCTCTGTGGGCACCCATGCAGTCACCCCAGCACAGAGTTTGCCATGTTCCTCTGTCCAGCAGCCCAATGGGAGCACTTCTTCCCTCCCCCAGCACAGTTCAACCCACCCCTCTGCCCAGCAGCCCAATGGGAGCTCTTCCTCCCTCCCCCAGCACAGAGTTCAACCCACCCCTCTGCCCAGCAGCCCAATGGGAGCTCTTCCTCCCTCCCCCAGCACAGAGTTCACCCCGCCCCTCTGCCTAGTAGCCCAATGGGAGTGTTTCCTTCCTCCCCTGTTGCTGTGTTGGCACTTTGCAATAAATAAGTGGGTTTGGGGTTGCATTTTGGGCACTCAGTCTCTAAAAGATTTGCCATCACTAATTAGACTCAGCTGAAGTTGTTTCTGAATTCACCAAATGGATTAACTCTTTGGAAATTAGGGATGCGCCTATATAGGAAACCTACCAATCGAAATTCCTACTTGAATTATCGATCGTTCCACCCAGTGCATTTAAAGACAAATATTCCCTTTAGCCTCTTGTCAAGGGCAAAAAGGAACTCTACTAAAGAATGTGATTTTTTAAAATCAGCAGATACGATTAGATCCTTTTTGGAGGATAAAGGTTACCCTCGTGAGATCATAGACTGTCAGTTTAGCAAGGTTAAAAGGATACCCAGAGTGCAACTCCTATCACAGAAAATTAAACAGTCCCCTTCGAGAATTCACTGCTCATTTGAATACTCACCATTAGCCTTAAAATTAAAAAGGCTAAAATGAAATTTTGGTACATTTTGGAAGATATTCCAGGTTATTCTGAGAAGCCTCAGATTGGCTTTCGGAGAACTAAGACCATACATAATTTACTCACTAGTTCAGATTCTCGCTCCATGTCAACCCCACTGCAACCGATCATTCGAGGACATTACCGCTGTTCGGGGTGTGCTATATGCCGCTTCGCATTAGAAACTAAGACCATTGTAATACCAGGTAAAGAGATCCCAGATAAGCTACTTAGCTTTACAAATTGTAACTCCCGCAATGTGATCTATTTAATAATATGTCCATATGAGAAATATTATATCGGACTAACTTCTCGGCCACTGAAAGTGCGTATTATGGAACACTGCTTCCGGATTCGTAGTCAAATAATTACAGCCCCCTGGTATCAGATTTTATGGGGGAAAACATTCAGAAGATCATTTGAAGTTTGTAGCACTTGAAAAACTAAATTTTAAAAAAATATGAGAAGGTCAATGTAGATAGACTATTGCAACGCAGGGAGGCTTATTATATTCACCTGTGGTCCCATATGGTCTGAATCATGATCAGGATTTAAGTTGCTTTCTGTAAAATGCTAGGGAGACGTAGTCACTTTAAGGAAATTTAACTTCTGTTTCAATATGTTACAGCTGTGAAAATTAGTAGGTTTAAGTTTGGCTACAGTTTGTACTTTTAGTAACATCGTAGGCACTAAAGAACTACCATAAAGGCTGTGACGCCAATAAGAATTATAATACAATATATTGAACTAAATATATATATATCATTGAATATAAGGTAAGAAATGCAATTAGGCTGTTACTTTGATATTGTTATTTGCCAAATATGGAAGTTGAGAATGACTGTCTTTATGATCCAGATTACTATGTAAATATAAGGATGTATATAAGAATGTATATAAACATGTATGTATATTTGGTATATGTAAGTTGAATTGTAATTCTATTATTTTATTATATTATAGAAAACCCCAAGGAAGCGAATTTGTGAAAGGCTATATTACCGGATTAGCTTCGGCTTTCTTGATATTGCTACCTGAAGTAAAGGAATTTAAGTTCATATGAGTTCATTACAATAAACACTTTATTCTTCTAAGATGGATTTTTTGCTATTATTATCACTGATGTAGGGTCAGTCACACTTTCTCAAAATGATCCACTCTAAAGAATTGTTGTGAAAATGAATGGGAAGAATGAGGACCAGGTTCATGGACTTGAGCTCATTACAGAACAGGCAAGTTATACAGGTAGCTAAATAATAATGACACTAATTCTATGTCAGCAAGATGTTTCTGACTTATGGCAGCCTTTATCAGAGATTCCTAAGTATAGAGTATATTTGTGTTGTTAGCTGCCCAGAGTAGGAAAATCTCCTAGATGGGAGGTATAATAAGTATAATAATAATTAAAAAAATATAGAGTACTTGGAAGTGGATTGTCATTCCCTTCCTCTGGGGGTGCTCTGCCACTGTGCAGTTTGTCCAAGGCCATATAGGCTGGCTCTTCTGGGATGCACAGTGGAGACTTGAACTCCCGTCTTCTGGTTCTACAACCAGAAACCTAACTCACTGAGCTATCCAACCAGCTATTGCACATAATTATTATATACTTGCCGTGATTATATAATCCCTTTCAGACAGACAACAAAAATAGCTCCACTGAAGAGTAGGTCTTGACAGAAGAAAATATCTTGGTTATTCAGTGAATATATGATAGGGAATCAGAGCAGCACATGTTAGAAAGCAGCTTGATTCTTGTTGGGGATGTAAGTCTTCGCCTTGTATCCCAACTAGGTTGCAAGGCATATTATGCCTGTGGTGCTTTAAGATTTTGCTGCAGAAGCACACAGGTGTTGTGGTTTCTAGAGAGATCTGTGGTCAGTGTATTTTATGCCTGAGCAAAGTCTCAGCTCTAATGCTCACTCTGGCTTCAATGCTCAACCTGGGCTACCAGACTCAACATGCCAGAGATCTGATGCCCAGCCTCTGCTTCAACACATCACTTTCTGTGATATTAAAGCAGAGGTGGCCCAGTCACTACATGAGCTTGATATAACCACAGATTAACACACCTCCATAAATTTGCCATTGGGAGGATGTTCCCACCTTTGGTACTTCTCCTTGATTTGAAAAGTACCTATGCACCCTAGGATGTGTCGATTAAATATACTTTCAAACATTGCAGGCAAAATATTCTGCCTTGTGATTTAGGTTGAAGAGGGGAAGCTTACTAGGAAAGCAACAACAGTATGGAAAGAAATGGATGCAAGCTGAGTTACACACAAGTAGGGAACCAGACCACACAACCAGGTTCCTTTGCACGGGGAGAATGAGTAAAGCTTTATTTTCTGGTCCTGACCATGTCTGAGGCTAACACAAAAGATGCCATACAAAGTATTCACCTTTCTTTCCCAGGGGCTCCAGCCCCTGGCCTGCCGAGAACACCAAGGCCACAGCTGATCCTGGGCTGCCTCTCCCAGCCTGAGGGAAGGTAAAAGCCACCAGCCCCTGGCCTGCCGAGAACACCAAGGCCACAGCTGATCCTGGGCTGCCTCTCCCACCCTGAGGGAAGGTAAAAGCCAGCAGCCCCTGGCCTGCCGAGAACACCAAGGCTGATCCTGGGCTGCTTCTCCCAGCCTGAGGGAAGGTAAAAACCACCAGCCCCTGGCCTGCCGAGAACACCAAGGCCACAGCTGATCCTGGGCTGCTTTTCCCAGCCTGAGGGAAGGTAAAAACCACCAGCCCCTGGCCTGCCAAGAACACCAAGGCCACAGCTGATCCTGGGCCGCCTCTCCCATCCTGAGGGAAGGTAAAAGCCACCAGCCCCTGGCCTGCCGAGAACACCAAGGCCACAGCTGATCCTGGGCTGCTTCTCCCAGCCTGAGGGAAGGTAAAAGCCACCAGCCCCTGGCCTGCCGAGAACACCAAGGCCACAGCTGATCCTGGGCTGCTTCTCCCAGCCTGAGGGAAGGTAAAAGCCACCAGCCCCTGGCCTGCCGAGAACACCAAGGCGACAGCTGATCCTGGCCTGCCTCTCCCATCCTGAGGGAAGGTAAAAGCCACCAGCCCCTGGCCTGCCGAGAACACCGCCTTCAGGAGGGAGACTGGCGAGAACACCTGAGGCAGGGCGGCTTCTGGACTGCTGGTTGGGCTCCAAGGCTACCTCCACCACCTCCACCGCTGCTTAGCCGGTTTCATCTTTGGGAGTGGAGGCTGTTGAGAACATTAGACATTTGTCTTCCGTCCCATGGCTGGTTTCGGAGAGGGGGTATTTTTCCCAGCTGTGCGAGTCCGGCGCAGCAGCTACAAGGAGGACCTTGTGCCGCCAGGACCGGGGGCAGGGAGGAGAACATCGGCTGCACCTGGGGTCGCTTGTGGCCCCAAAGATGGCGCCCCCGCCATCTCTGCAGCTACGAGCCTTGCGCTGCCAGGACTGGGGTGGGGAGGAGAGCGTTGCTTGTACCTGGGGTCGCTTGCGGCCACAAAAGTGGCATCCTCCGCCATCCCGGCAGGTACGAGCCTTGTGCCGCCAGAACTGGGGCGGGGAGGAGAACATCGGCCGTACCTGGGGCTGCTTGTGGCCTCAAAAGTGGCACCCCTCGCCATCCCTGCAGCATCGCGCCTCGTGCTGCGTGGATCGGGGTGGGGAGTACTATGGCCACACTTGGGGTTGCTTGGCGGCCATAGGGGCGGCGCCCCCCGTCCCTGTCACCCCCGTGGCTTTACAGCGCTTGGACCAGGGCCGGGAGGAGGAGTCTTCCGTCATTGGAGTTCTGTCAGGGGGGGTGGAGGGAGTGAGAGGGTATGTTTTAAGTGGGTTAGGGAGGGAGGGAGAGATGGCCTTGCCAGCCGGGAAGAGAGGGCGACACTCCGTCTGGGTTAATGGTGGAGGTTCCAGGGGCTCATTTAGAGGTTGTGACGGGCATGGGGCGTTATAGTGAGAACCGTGGGGCAGCCCGCACTCGGGGAACGTGGGACCGATGCTTAGTATCTGTCCCGCGTTCTGGCCCCCCGGTTTTACCTCTAGGTCCCGAGCAGCTGATCCAGGGTGACCCCTCCCTTAGGCTGCTGCTGATGAATGCCAGGTCGGTCTGTAATAAGGCTCCCCTAATACAAGACTCTATTTTGGGGGAGCGGGCCGACCTGGCATGCATCACTGAGACCTGGCTGAGACCTGAGGATGGGGTGCCTCTATCAGAGATGTGTCCGGCCGGGTTCGGTGTTTGGCACCAGCCTAGGGATGTGGGTAAGGGCGGTGGTGTTGCCATTATAGCCAGGGAGTCATTGGGAGTCGCCAGGGCCACCGCTCCACAAATTTTGGGTTGTGAGGCCCTGCTCCTGCGGTTGGGCCCTAACGGTCAGTTGGGGGGGTCCTACTCCTGTACCTGCCTCCTTGCAGGGTAAGGGACTCCCTGCCTGGGCTCCTTGAAGCCATCTCGGCGTTGGTTTTGGAGTTCCCTAGACTGATGGTTTTGGGGGACTTCAATTTGTCTTCGCTGGGGTCTGGTTCCAAGGTGGCACAGGAGTTCATGGCTTCCATGGCAGCTATGGACCTGGCTCAGGTAATTCAGGGCCCAACCAGGGGCAGTAGCCACACGCCAGATTTAGTCTTTTTGTCAGGGCAGTGGCAGAGTGATCTGAGTTTACAGAAGCTAGACATAACACCTGTGCCATGGTCAGATCACTATCTGGTGGCTCTAGATTTTCTGGGGGTGACACTTCATCGTAAGGAGGCAGGGTCGATTAAAGTGGCCCGCCCCCGGCAACTGATGGATCCAGATGGATTCCAGAGGGAACTGGGGGAATTTCCTCTGGATCAGCGACATGATTCACCTGAGGGCAAAGAGACGCCTTGAGCGCCGCTGGGCGAAGACCCAGAGCGATTCCGATTGGACACTAGCTAGAGCCGCTATTAGGGCCTACCTAGTGGCGATGGGGGTGGTGAGGAGGCAGTACTTCACCTCCCTTATTGCCTCCGCTGATAATCGCCCAGCCACCCTGTTTCGGGTGACCAGGTCCCTCCTGGGTAGGGCGGGGCCTGTGCCTGGTTGGCAGGGATCGGCTGAGGACTTTGCTGACCATCTGGTGGAGAAAACGATCGGATTCGCTCAGGGTTCAAACTTGGCGTGACCTGTTTCCAACCTTCCTTTTTTGGGGAAGGTTCTGGAGAAGGCAGTGGCACATCAGCTGCAGGGGGTACTGGATGAAGCGGAATATCTGGACCCATTCTAGTCAGGATTCAGACCTGGATATGGTACTGAGACTGCATTGGTCACGCTGATGGATGATCTCTGGCGAGAGCGGGATGCCAGTCATCCGTCTGTCCTTGCTCTTCTTGACCTCTCAGCGGCTTTCGATACCGTTGACCACTGTATCCTTCTGGAACGGCTCCGAGGATTGGAGATCCAGGGCACGGTGTGGTCCTGGTTTTCTTCATTTCTGAGGGGCCGGACCCAGTTGGTGTGGTTGGAGAGAGGTCGAGTCCTAGGCCCCTAAAATATGGGGTGCCTCAGGGCTCGGTACTCTCTCCTCTCCTATTTAACATCTACATGAAGCCGCTGGGTGAGATCATCCATTCCCATGGGGTGCGGTACCACCAGTACCCGGATGACACACAGTTGTACATCTCGGCCCGTGGGGACCCCAGTGATGCAGTCAAAGTCCTTTCCAGCTGTCTGGAGGCTGCTGGGGTCTGGATGGGGGCAAATGGGCTACAGCTGAATCCTAGCAAGACTGAGTGGCTATGGATAGGGGGTCCTGCGTTATCCCGGGAGCTACCATCTTTGGTTTTGGATGGGGCTGTTTTGCCCCAAACCAACCCTGTGCGCAACTTGGGAGTCCTCCTGGATTCGTGGCTGCTGCTAGAAGAACAGGTGGCGGCTGTGGCCAGGAGGGCCTTCGCCCAACTTCAGGTGATTCGCCAGTTGCGCCCGCTCCTGGACCGGGACTCTTTGCTCATGGTCACTCACGCTCTGGTGACCTCCAGACTAGACTACTGTAATGTGCTGCCCTTGATGACCATTCGGAGGCTGCAGCTGGTCCAGAATGCTGCAGCCCGGGTGGTGATGGGGTGTGGATGTTATGCCCATGCCTCACCACTGCTTCGGTGGCTGCACTGGTTACCAGTTTGTCTCCGGGTGCAATTCAAGGTGCTGGTTTTGACCTTTAAAGCCCTACATGGTAGTGGACCAGGGTATCTTAGAGACCGCATCGCGCTAAGGACGTCTGTCCGTCCAACCAGAGCGGACCGGAGGAGCTCTCTAATTGTGCCATCAGCCAGGGGGCTCGCCTCTCTGGCACAAGGAGGGCCTTCTCCGTGTCCGCACCGGCCCTTTGGAACCTCCTGCCTGTGGAACTGCGTCTCCAGACGGAGTTGTTGCCCTTTAGGAAGGAACTAAAGACCTGGCTGGCGGGCCAAGTATGGGGTGCGGGTGGGGATGGGGGTACCGTTGGGTGGTTGGTATAGAGAAGTGTGCCTTCCCCCAAGATCCCTTCGGTACTTGCGCACCTTTTAGGGGTGGGTTTTTAAACTTTTAACTTTGTTATATCATGTGTCTTTTTATGTATTTACTGTCCGCTATGTAAACCGCCCTGAGTTGAGTTGTACCAGAGTGGGTGGTATATAAGCGTGAAAAATAAATAAATAAATAAATAAATAAATAGTATGAACTCCAGATGCTTTAGATTAGGGAAATTGGTGCTAGAGCAAATGAACAAATTCAAAAGCTATCCAAAAGTATTTTGTTACTATTGATCCCAGGAAAGTATATCCAGTAAATTCAGAAATATAAAGGCAATCTCTCAAGAGTATTCATCAGAGACTACATTTTGTCAGATTTGGCTAGTTCTTTAGGTATAACAGCATTTGGAACAGATCTTAGAACTATGACCTTAGCTGTGACGTTTTGGAGTAATGAGAACACTGCATTCCTGGTACAAATGAACTACTGTAATAATAATATGCTTTTCATGCAACAAGTATCTTATGTTACCTCTTTGAAGTGATTTTATTTTTGAAGTGGTAGCCTTGTTAGTCTGTCCAAGCATATCAGAGAGTAAACAAAGTGGACTGAAATTTTGTTTTTTTGTGTAACATTAATGGTAGTGGGTTTCTTTCTGTGGGCTTTGCAAGGAGTTGCATAATGATTTGTTTTCAAAAAGTCATTTTCCAAACTCTTGTTTATAACCTCCAATTCTTTAGTTACATCAAGACTGGGAAGTGGCAGTGCTCTTTACATATAGATAGCCTTTAAACTTTATAGATAGATCAGAAACAGCAAGTAGTGAGGAACGCAAGGGTTCGGCCAGGATTGCATCTGTTCCACAAATCAACTGGAATATTTTGCCAATTGTGCAGAGAGAGTTACACTCCACCCCGGGGAGACTTGAGGATATCCAGCTTTTATTGATCACAAACTATTCCACAGCTTGGCAGTCGGCTCACAAGCCTTTCTCAGTATTTTGTAAAACCAAACACAAGTCCTCTGGGACCTGTCTTTTCCCATCCCTTCCTAGAATTTAGCTTCTCTTTGAGGGAAAAATAATGTTAACAACCTGCAAAGGTAAAGGTTCTAAATGAACAGAATAGCAAGACACATTAAATTACTTTTCACAGTAGCCTAAGTTTCTATGTTAAACCTAAAGAAGTAAACTTAGTCTTTAAAATATTTATGCCACTGAGGGATGCTTTCATTCATATGAAAGTGCCCCAGCTATTTAACTGGCTTCTAAGGCCCCACTCCCATGGGATACCTTGAAGCAGGCATCCAATGAGGTGTACCATGAAGCAGGGTATTTTCAGGGGTGACACAAGCCATATGTATGCATGACTTAATATGTCTAGCATTACCACCTCTAAAGGGGATTTCCTAGCCCTTCCTCTCTCGTTCATTGCTTTCTCGGTATTGAAAATGACATCAGGTATTTGCCATTGGGTGGGACTGCAGTGGCTCAAGTGGCTAAGATGCTGACTGGGAGGCAGAAGGACAGCAGTTCGATACCCGAGTACTGCAGGATGGAATGAGCTCCCATCTTTGATCCCAGCTCCAACCAACCTAGCAGTTCAAAAGCAAGAAATTGCAAGTAAATAAATAGGGACCACTTCGGTGGGAAGGAAACAGTGTTCCGTGCGCTCCGGTGTCTAGTCATGCCTGCCACATGACCATGGAAATGTCTGCAGAAGCTGGGCGC
Source organism: Bradypodion ventrale (assembly GCA_035047345.1). Taxonomy (NCBI): domain Eukaryota; kingdom Metazoa; phylum Chordata; class Lepidosauria; order Squamata; family Chamaeleonidae; genus Bradypodion; species Bradypodion ventrale. Next base: position 1,262,912 of record JAWDJE010000007.1, read on the forward strand.
TGAAGGGATTTGGGAGGGGCAGGCTTGAACTGCTTGAACGCCAACACGAAGTTTGAGATCTTTCTAGGAGGTACAGCCCTAATTCCTCTGAAACAAAAAAAGGAACTTCACTTCCCACACAGATTTTTTTTTACATAGAAATTTACTTTTTACTTTACTTTCAAAGCTCTTCGGCTTTGAAACAGAGATGAGCACGGAACCCTAGAGTCGGATACGACTGGCTCTCGAGTAAGGGAAACCTTTACCTTTACCTATTTGCCATTGGAAAATTGTCCTGCCTCTTTTGCTTTCTTTCTAGGCAGAGAAAAGAAATAGTGGCTTGGATAGTCAGTGAGGATGGAAAATAAAAATAATAGGCAACAAAGACAAGGCAGAAATGCTCAATCCCTAATTTGGTTTGGTCTTCTCTCAAAAGACAGCTTGACTCTCTAGGCAGGAGATAGGATTGCAGCCTGAGATTGATAAATAAATAGTTAATTACAGTATTACCATTATTATTACTTTTAATTATTACCTTATTTGGATGAATTAAAATTTCCAGGCTCAATGAACTGCATCCAAGAGTATTGAACTATAGACGAGTGAGCCTGACATCAATCCCAGGGAAAAGTCTCAATGGTAAAAGAGTCACTCCACAAGTATATTGAAAACAACATAGTAATATCTAGAAGCCAATACAGATTTGTCAAAAACAAATTCTGCCAGGCTAATCTTATCTCATTTTTGACCTGATAATGCTCCTAGTAGATAGTGGGAATGTTATACTATAGATGTAATATATCTTGACCTCAGCAAGCTTTTGACAAAGGGCTCCATGATATTGTGATTAACAAGCTAATTTAGTGTGGGCTATACAAATATAAGATAGATACAGTTGGTTACATAATTGTAATGGCTCCTTCTCAAAAGGGGAGGGAACAAGGAGCAGGATACCACAAAGCTTAGTGCTTGGTCTGATGGTCTTCAACACTTTTATTAATGACTTTTATGAATTTGTGGAACTCGGGAAACGATCACATCTACTACTGTGGTCAAGAAAACTTCAGAAAAAACGGAGTAGCCATAATTGTCAACAAAAGAGTGAGAAAAGCAGTAATGGGATACAATCTCAAAAATGATAGAATGATGTCAGTCAGAATACAAGGCAAACCTTTTAATATCACTGTAATCCAAATATACGCACCAACCACAGGCGCAGATGAAGCCACAGTGGACCAGTTCTATGAGGACCTACAAGACCTCATAGAACAGACACCAAGAAATGATGTCCACATTATCTTGGGAGATTGGAATGCCAAAGTAGGAAATCAAAAAGTAGATGGAATAACAGGCAAGTTTGGTCTTGGAACGCAGAATGAAGCAGGGCAAAGATTGATAGAGTTCTGTCAAGATAACACACTGGTCATAGCAAACACCCTCTTCCAGCAACACAAGAGGCGACTTTACACATGGACATCACCAGATGGCCAACATCGAAACCAGATTGATTACATACTCTGCAGCCAAAGATGGAGAACCTCCATACAGTCAGCAAAAACAAGACCTGGAGCAGACTGTGGCTCAAATCACAACCTACTAATAGCAAAATTCAGACTTAGACTAAAGCAAATAGGGAAAACAATCAGGCCAGACAGATATGACCTAGACAACATCCCTAAGGAATACACGGTGGAGGTGAGGAACAGATTTAATGGTTTGGAATTGATAGACAGAGTGCCAGAATAATTATGGTCAGATGTGCTGGACATCATGCAGGAGGCAGCAAGGAAAACCATACCAAAAGAAAAGAAGCATAAGAAAGCAAAGTGGTTGTCTGAGGAGACTCTTAAAATAGCAAAGAAGGAATGCAAAGGCAAAGGAGAAAAGAAAAAATAGAGTCACTTGAACACAGAATTTCAAAGAAAAGCAAGGAGAGACAAGGAAATCTATTTAAATGAACAGTGCAAAGAAATAGAGGAAAACAACACAAGAGGCCGGACTAGAGATCTTTTCAAAAAAATTGGGGAAATCAAGGGAACATTCAAAGCAAAAATGACCATGATAAGGGACAAAGACGGCAAGGAGTTAGCTGATGCAGAAGAGATTAAGAAAAGATGGAAAGAATACACAGAGGAACTTTACAAAAAGAACCTCAACACCACTGATAATCACAATGATGAGAACATTGAACTTGAGTCAGACACCCTAGAGAGTGAAGTCAGAAAGGCCCTAAAAAGCACTGCAAACAACAAAGCTAGTAGAGATGACGTTATCCCAGTTGAATTTTTCAAAGCTCTAAAAGATGACGGAATCAAATTACTGCATTTGATATGCCAGCAGATCTGGAAATCAAAACAGTGGCCAAAGGATTGGAAAAGATCAGTATACGTTACAATCCCAAAGAAGGGTAGTGCCAAAGAGTGTTCAAATTATCGAACAATTGCGCTCATCCCACAAGCTAGCATGGTGATGCTCAAGATAATACAGGATAGACTTCAGCAGCATGTGGAGAGAGAATTGCCAGAGGTGTAGGCGAGTTTCAGAAGAGGCAGGGGGACTAGAGACCACATTGCTAATATACGGTGGATCATGGAGAAAACAAAGGAATATCAGAAACAAGTATACCTCTGCTTTATTGACTACACCAAGGCCTTTGACTGCGTGGACCACAATAAAATGTGGCAATTACTTAAAGAAATGGGAATACCAGAACACTTCATATGCCTCATGAGAAATCTGTACAAGAGTCAAGAAGCAACATTTAGGACAGAACACGGAATGACAGAAGGGTTTGGAATAGGAAAAGGAGTAAGACAAGGCTGCATTTTATCACCCTACCTTTTCAACCTATACACAGAGCACATAATGCGCAATGCAGGGATGGAGGAATCACAATATGGGATAAAAATTGCCTGGAGAAACATCAACAATTTGAGATATGCAGACGATACCACCCTAATGGCAGAAAGTGAGGAAGATTTAAAGAAGCTACTGATTAGGTTGAAAGAAGAGAGTGCAAAAGCTGGCCTGAGACTTAACATCAAGAAAACCAAGATAATGGCAACAGGCCCTATCAGCACCTGGAAAGTAGACAGGGAAGAAGTAGAAGCAGTGACGGATTTTACTTTCTTGAGATCTAGGATCACTGCAGATAGTGACTGCAGCCATGAAATAAAGAGGCGACTGATTCTAGGGAGACAAGCCATGAGAAACCTGGGGAACATAGTGAAAAGTAGAGACATCACCTTGCAAACAAAAATCCATATAGTCAAAGCAATGGTATTCCCGGTGATAATGTATGGATGCGAGAGCTAGAGCATTAGGAAGGCTGAGCGCAGAAGAATAGACGCCTTTGAGATGTGGTGTCGGAGGAGTTTTGAGACCCTGGACAGCGAGAACAAATAAGTCAATCTTGAAAGAAATCAGTCCTGACTGCTCCTTAGAAGGTCAAATAGTAAAGATGAAGTTGAAGTACTTTGGACACCAAATGAGAAGAGAGGATTCACTTGAGAAAGCCTTGATGCTGGGAAAGGTGGAGGGCAAAAGAAAAAGGGGACTGCCAAGGATGAGATGGCTGGATAGCATTGTGGATGCAGCGGGCACCGAGCTGAGCGGGCTGAGGAGGATGGTGGAGGTCAGGGGTGCCTGGAGATCAATGGTCCATAGGGTCGCAAAGGGTTGGAATCGACTGTGCGACTGAACAACAAAAAAATGAATTTGCTGCAGGGAATACTCATCAAATCCCAGTGGGATTCTGGCCATTATCTTCCTCTTCTGAGAAGTTCTGAGCAGATACTAGCAGAAGGTACTTCCATAAATGCTAATCACACAGTCTTATGAAAAACAAGAGGATTCTACTGTTCACCAGGAAGTAGATTGCAACTGATGTGGCAGTAAACTGCAACTGATATATGAAATGTTAGTTGTGCACCCAGACATATGTGTGTATGCTACCAGGTGCACAACCAGACCTGTAACTGGATGTGTAATCTGTATGTGACCAGCCGCTTGCTGAAGTTTGTACCATGACTTATGCTCTTTCATATAATTTGGAGGAAACTTTCAATAGGATTCTGGCCACTGCCACCCCGACCCATATGTGATATAGTGAATAGAGTGGTGGACTAGGATTCAGGAGATTTGTTAACTTACATTCAATCGTGGATACTCAGTGGGGGTGGTAAAACTGCTCCTTATAAGTTTGCATATTAGGGTTGCTATAAATTGGTTTTGATGTGACACACATGACCCAATCATACATGTTCTGAAATGTTTGCACATAAGAAAGCAAAGATGTTAACACCACAGTGTCTTTTGTGCTTTTGCAATAATACCCTTTCATAGCAATGGAAGAGCTTTGATACCATTTCTAGCCCATTTCATTCATTCATTTGATGGTGAAAGAAAACAAATCCAATTGCCTTGAAGAAAATGCCATTTACAGAGGATAGCTTAAAAGAGGAGTCATCTCTATTAAAAATCTGATCACATATCTTATCTAGGAAGTCCTACATCTATTTGAACGTGTTTGCACATTTTAAACAGGCTATGCCATTCCAGTACACGGGATGCATTCAAAAACATATTGAGCTCTCACCATGACTGATTTGGATAAAGGTGCAGACAATTTAAAACACATCTCACAGTTGAGCATATAAAGGGGTTGTGTATCAGCCTGCTAATGTGAAGATCCTGTCATTTGTGGAAACAGTACTTTCAACCATGTGCAGCTGCCAAAGGATTCCATTTGTGCAACCTGCTATCCCATTACATCTTGTTTGCTGGGTGATGCTTGTATTCCCCCTAGTATGCGATCTGGTCCTGATAAATGTATTACTTCTGTCTGTGGAGGATCCATTAGTCTCTTTGGGCCTGCTGCTGTCACTCAACTCTTCCTTCACTGCTTTTAAAACAGTGATTATGCCAGTGAACTCTTTTAAGTTAATTAGGCATTATGTGAAGAAATATACTTCAACTTCTCACCAATCATTTTCATTAGTGGCCCTAAGTTTTGTTTATGGAAGAGGAAGAATTATTTCTCCCCACTCTGTGATTTTATAAACATCTATCATTTAATTCACTGACATTTTACCTGCCCTCATAGAGGGGTGGGTGGATGGTAACATCTTTGATGCTTTTTCCTCCACCTCTCCTATTTTCCAAAGTTGGGTGATTACTGAAAGTATACCTGTTGTGTGGAATGGCAGTTTTTTTTAAAAAAAAGAGTTGTTTTGGTATTATTGTTGTAAGAAAAAAAATACAAGGTAGTATGTTGCAACATAGCATGCTTAACCATGCACATTAAAATAAATAACATTAATTTAGGATTCTATGTAAATATTAATGTGTGAGCAGACAGCATTTGTATACTGTACTAGAGGGAGAAATCAGCATAAGCAGAGTCTGAGCATGTGTCTATTTTGGACATGATCCATAAAGACAATTTAGTGTGTCCCCCCACCCCCAGAAAAAAATATCAAGACCTCATTGTCCATCCCAAAGTAAAAAAAAAAAAAGACATGCATTTGCCAAGCAATCTTTGGAGTGTGAGGGAACACATATACTGTATGTTCTTTTTTTATTTATAGCAGGGGCTAAATGAGAACATTTGTTTTTAGTATCTGAAAATGATGCAATATGACATCCAGTCATTTCACATTTCTGAAATCTGATATTACGGTGCAGTTTCATATTCTCATACCCACAGCATTTTTCTTGCAAATAATATATAAAGGTAAAGGTCGAATATATAGAGGCACCTAATTCTTCATTTTCTGTCAGGAAGATCACAGATATAATGTCTATATGGAAAGTGCTGACAAACTAAGCATGGTCTCCTGCTTAGGGGGTAAAAATGGAAATCAGATAGGGTTGTCTTCTAGGATTTTGCAGTCCTTTTAGTGACATCTAGTGGAGTTTGTACAATGTGCACTTCTGAGAACAGGACACAACGCTAGAAAACAATCCAAAACTTTTTCAACCAATCTTTAAAGGCAAGTACAAATGGAGAGAAGTCACAGACTTGTCTCCAAACTACTCCAAAGAGATATTCAAAATCTGCATTGTTTGAAATCTTTTTTTTAATAAAACAATTAAGTTCCACAACATTCTAATACTGTACAGAGGTTCTCATCCTTTTCAGGCCATAGGTCGGACTGGTGGTTCCCCCTGTTGTAAATGCTGCCGTAAAACATGGGCCACATGAAATGGAGCCACAGGCCAGGTCCAGCCCACAGGCTGTACGTTGAGAACCCCTGTTCCAATATAACAATAACATCAATAACATTCTAAATTGTAAAAGGTGTCAGGGAAATGTGCAGGAATATAATACAAACAGAGGGGAGCTGAGGTACCCTGAGAATTACTTTCTCCAGTTTTTAAAGCAGGGATGGTTGAACATAAGCTACTCAGATGTTCTTGGGAATACAACTCGCAACATTCCTTGCCACTAAAAAATTCTCCACCTTTCAAACAGGCCAACAGGCATCTTGCATTGTGTAACAATGAGAACAACAAAAAAAACCCCAATAGCTATCTTTCAGGAGAGATGACTTTTTAGCCACTTACATTTTAGTTTAAATCTGCCCCCATTCTCAGTTTTAGTGGTCTGTGTAGGATATGCCCCATGAACCATTCAGGTTTTCTAGCCCTACTTCAAATAAAGGTCTTGGATTTCCCAGAAATGCTTTGCGTCATCTGTCAGCTGCGTTCGCACCTGGACCGGAACGCCCTGCTCATGATCACACATGCTCTGGTCATCTCCAGGCTAGATTATTGCAATGTGCTCTATATGGGGCTGCCTTTGACGACCATTCGGAGGCTGCAGCTGGTCCAGAATGCAGCAGCCCGGGTGGTGATGGGGTGCGGGCATTATGCTTGTGCCTCTCCATTGCTTCGGGAGCTGCACTGGTTACCAGTTTGCCTCCGGGTGCAATTCAAGGTGCTGGTTTTGACCTTTAAAGCCCTTCATGATAGTGGGCCAGTTTAGCTAAGAGACCGCATCGTCCCAAGAGTATCTGCCTGTCCAACCAGAGCGGACCGGAGGGGCTCTCTAATTGTTCCATCTGCCAGAGGGGCCTGTCTCTCTGGCACACGAAGGAGCGCCTTTTCTGTGTCAGCACTGGTCTTGTGGAACCACCTGCCAGTAGAGTTGCGGGAGCAGACGGAGCTGCTGCCTTTCAGAAAAGAACTAAAAACCTGGTTGGCAGGGCAGGTATGGGGCCCGGATGGAAGAGTGGCCCCTGCCTGTTGGCTTATAAAATAAAGCCTCCTCACCTTTTAATGTGGGCAGTTTTAATGTGTTTAGTTTTTAATATGAACCGGGGGTGGTGGTGTAGGGTAGGTGGGGGGGTATGTTAGGGGTTTTAATTGGTTTATATATATAAATTTGAATTATAAATAAATAAATAAAATTACTAGGTGACTATGTAAATGCTTCACATATTTGTGAGCCAGTCCTCTGGTGGCAGAGGAAGGTGTCTCTGTTGGCAGAGAGGAAGTTTCAGCTGTAGAAGTCTTCCCTTGCCAGTGCTGAACCTAGCCAGCTCTTTTGCTGCTTTGAGAAGTAAAAAACAAAGAAGCCAGGGAAGGGGGTCAGGCATATTAAATTTCTTTCCACTGGAAGTAATGTAAGTCTGGCTAGATTATTCTGCTATGGTAATAGAGTAGACCATACTGCCAGCGACTCAATACCGATTATCAGGCAGCAGTTAACTAACCTGACAACCATGAGGACTAACAGTCCACAGAGAAGGGTGATGGTCCCCAAGTGATGAGGACTTTGTGTGCCAAAAATGCTCAGCACCAGAAAGGGACTTACAGAGTTGGATCAGTGATATAGGTGTCATACTGCAGCGTAGAAGGCAAATGGAAGGCCACTGCATTATATTGTTCCCAGGACAATCTTCATGGCTGATTGTCAATATTTGAAATCAGATTCTGCACTTGAAGAAGAAGGAGGAGTTGGAGCAGGAAGAAGTAATGTAAGTTTATGTGTACTTGTATGTGTAGGGGAAGAAACAAACAGTAGCCTCTGCCTTACAGCTTGTACTACTTAAAAATGGTGTTTCTTTCACAAAAGAACCTTCATTTCACTTTAGAATTATAGTGGAACCTCAGTTAATGTAATTAATGCATTCTCCGGGACGTTTCTTACAGCAAAAATTACTTTAACTGAATTTCCCATAGGAATACATTGAATGCAATTCCCCATAGGAATGCATTGAAAACCAAAATAAATTAACCAAAATGTGGTTTCCCATAGGAATGCATTGAAAACCAATTAATCCGGTCCAAAAAAAATTTCTGTAAACCAAGCCACTATTTTCTATTGATTTTCTTTTGTTATCAATTTTTATGCTAACCGAGCTGTTCGTTAACTGAGGTTCCACTGTACTCTGTTAGCTATAAGAGCTCAACAATTGTATACCAGATTAGCAACTATTTATATGAGGGGTGCTTGAGCAGCCAAGTCAATACCGGAAAAATGCTAACAAGTAATTGCCAAAGGCTTACAAAGCATTCACTCAAGAGCACACCACTAGACTGTTTCAAACATTTTACTAAATCAATTCACACAAATTACAAATATAATTAAGAGCAGCAACTTTCTTTTCTTCTTAGATCCATCATTAAGACAATAAGTAAACACAAATTCGATGTATAGCATTTTCCCCCTTTAAAAAAATGAGAAAGGAACACCACTTGATAAAAGCACCACAAACACAGATACAAAATAGGGTCTGCCGGTTTCTTTCACAAATAAAAGACTATGTACTGCTAACAACGTTCTGCATCAATCCAATACTTAATTAAAATAAAACTATAAAATCTCCTAGATTACACTAAATTCAGACAATGCCTGAAATACAGTGCATTAACAGCAGTGATGCCAACTATCAGTGCCACATAAAAACATTTTAGAAAGTTAAAAAAGCCCCACCTTTATTTCCCCTAGATGAGCAATGATTTAAAATAAGGGGCACTCTGTTTCACAATGAAGAATCAAGAATTTGAGGGTGAGTGGGATGGGCAAGGAGGCAGGTATCCCCCCTTAGGCTTAGTTGGCATCTAGTTTGGCCATTTCTTGCACATAAATCCCTATACTTTCACTATCAAAGAGAACAAAATACACTGTCTTGATTGAAGATGACATTGTGGACACAAAGTAGCTGGAAATAGCTTTCAGGATCAGCTGGGCTGCAGTCTGTTTGGGAAAGCCATTCCTAGGATAGGACGGAGGGAGACAGAGAGAAAGACCAGGGAAGGGGGAAGGGGGGGGGGCAAAAGGATAATGTTTGGTCAGTAAACTTGTATTGACATCTCCATTCCTTCCAAAAATTTCATTTTCATTTTTTTCATTTAATTTCATTTAATATTTCTATACCGTCTTTCTCAGACCAATGGCCGACTCAAGGCGGTTTACAAAGACATAAAATGACAAAATGCAAGTAGCATATACAAAATTACAAATTCAAGTAATAATTAATCAATTATATAAATACAGTCAATAACGCAATAATGCAGTACACTAAAAACTGCAATTATCCAATATATCAACAACAAATGCAGCCCAAAGTATACAATACAGTTATAATAACACGTTAAAATCTTCTAATAAAGTTATAATTTATATTTAATGGTAATCTAAAGTTATAATTTATATTTAAAGGGCAATCTAAAAAAACCCCAAGCAAAACAAATCTAGTTACATTAAAAACAACAACACATCAATAAGAGAAACAGCAGTCTATTAAAACCCTTTTAAAAACACATCAGTAAAAGAAAAAACACTGTTAAAATCCCCTTCACAGCAAGCCAATTTAATGAGCAAAGGCCCACCCAACACTAGAAGGGTGGGCAGGGAGGAGAAGAAATAATTCTCACTCAGCAAAGAGGCCTAGACCTAGAAGTCTAGGCCTCCTTGCTGAGAAAGCTATCACCTTACCACCATGTGGACCTCTGAGGATGGTAGGATTGGAGGAAGAGTGTTTCAAGAAGATCTCAAAGCCCAGACTCACTTGTGTGAGGAAATGGTAAAATGACCATGGTTCAAGACCCAAATGAAAGCTGGTGCTTAAAGGACATGGATATAATAACTAGGCGAGAGCCTTGTTGGGGCGTGGGCTTGAGCAGTCTAACTAGGCAGTGTTGCCCATCTCTTGTCAATGATGTTAGGTCATGACTAAAACTCACCAAAGCGTCCTCCTTCAGATTCCCTGGGCATGGTGAAAGAGGAGGACACACATCATGGTCTACCTAACCCAGCGGGTGACATGATATCCAAATGGCTAAAAAACTGCATGTAAATGGACTTGATTTCTCAAGTCCATTTTGCATGTGTGGAATGTCGTTGCAGAGATGTCTGCCAATGCGCAGTCTTCTCGCTGAACAACGACTCCAAAATATCCAAAGTAACTATAATATAAGGTAATATAACTGGACTGCAATATGATATACATTTTTTTCCTGTAAGGACTACTGAATACAATGAGGTTTACCTTTGAGAAGGTCCATGTGCATGTGTGATGGGTTTTCAAAAATGACTGCAGGAGGATTTTGTCCTTCTTTCAATATTACCAAAAAGGAAAAGATGGGAGTTTTTTCTTACTGGATTGAACGACAGGGAAGAGCACTGCAAACTAGAACTCATAATGGTACAAGACAGATGGACATGTAAAGTCTTGTAGGCATTTTATTCCCTTACTTTCTGAGCCAGTTTTTTTATGAGCACCATGGCATCTAGAGGGCCCAGAGACCATTGTTAAAACTGCAGCTCATGCTGCAGAAGGGTAGCTAAAGATAAACTAAGTCTTGATTTTGTAAGGGAAATGTTGAACCCACTCAAATATGGATGTACAACCCACATAATTTTAAAAAACATAATCAAGATAAAAAGCACTAGAAAATTTACTGCTGTCCAAGAAAGGGTAAGAATTGGGGGGAAAAGACGTTTTAACAGCCCTATATGAATATATAGGGCTGTTTTTTTTTAAAAAAAAATATCAACAAGACAGATGCTTTTCTCTTGTGATTGTCCCCACCGGACTGCTCTTCCACCTGCCGGTTCGCGTCCCAGCCCAACCGGGGCTTGAGGGAGCCAAGGAACACCTGGGGGTGGCTGGTGTGGCTTTAAAATGCCAGCGCCAACCCCCCCCCCCACCGGACTGCTCTTCCACCTGCTGGTTTGCGTCCCAGCCCAGCCGGGGCTTGAGGGAGCCAGGGAACACCTGGGGGTGGCTGGTGTGGCTTCAAAACACCAGCGCCAACCCCCCCCCCCCCGGACTGCTCTTCTACCCACCGGTTCGTGTCCCAGCCCAGTCGGGGCTTGAGGGAGCCAAGGAACACCTGGGGGTGGCTGGTGTGGCTTTAAAATGCCAGCGCCACCACCCCCCCCAAGACTGCTCTTACACCTGCCGGTTCGCGTCCCAGCCCAGCCGGGGCTTGAGGGAGCCAAGGAACACCTGGGGGTGGCTGGGGTGGCTTCAAAACGCCAGTGCCAACCCCCCCCCCCCCACACACACACACACACTGGACTGCTCTTCTACCCATCGGTTCGCGTCCCAGCCCAGTCGGGGCTTGAGGGAGCCAAGGAACACCTGGGAGTGGTTGGTGTGGCTTTAAAATGCCAGCGCCACCCCCCCCCCCACCGGACTGCTCTTCCACCTGCCGGTTTGCGTCCCAGCCCAGCCGGGGCTTGAGGGAGCCAAGGAACACCTGGGGGTGGCTGGTGTGGCTTCAAAACGCCAGTGCCAACCCTCCCCCCCCCCACACACACACACCAGACTGCTCTTCTACCCACCGGTTCGCGTCCCAGCCCAGTCGGGGCTTGAGGGAGCCAGGGAAAACCTGGGGGTGGCTGGAGTGGCTTCAAAATGTCAAACTTTCTCTTTCCCCCGCCCCGCCCCGCCCGCCAGGAGGGTTGCCGGAGCAACGCAGAAATGCCAAGGCCAGGCTTTCCCTGACTCCGCTGAAGACATCTAAACTATGGGGCTCCGTCGTGGTCGTAGAGTATGGGTGATGGACATTAGGTGGCCGTGGTCATTGCGGTACTTATCTTGTTATTTGTTATTTATTTATTTGGTGTTTCATTGCATAATTTGTATTGTACTTTTTTGCAGCTATTATATTTGTTTGATATATTGTACCACAGAATTTGTATCTATTTGTAATAGCATTTTGAATATTGTATTTATTACTGTATTTTGAATTTTTTATTTCGTATGTAAACCCCTTGGGTTACCTTGGGGTTATTTATATGTTGTTAGCCGCCCTGAGTCGGCCATGTGCTGAATAGGGCAGGGTATAAATCGAATAAACATAAACATAACATAAACATAAACATATTCTACCACACACTTGAATGTAGGAATGTGTGTATTTAGTATTAAGAGAATACTGATACAGTAATACCCCGGATAATGACAAAACATGGTTCCACAAGTCGTGTCGTTGTCCGATTTTTGTCGTTGTCAGGGGCATGACTAATGCTAAAAAAAAACTGGCTGCCACGGTGAGGGTCGGGGGAGCCGATCCGCACTGTTTCCGACACCCCCGACCTGCCTGGGCGCCGGAGAAAACTCCTTTGTCAGCTTCAGGTTTTGCCTTGCAGCAGCACCAGGGCAGGTCAGGGTGTGTGTGTCAGAAACAGCGCGGATCAACTCCCCCGACCCTCACAGAGGCACCCAGGCTAGCGGAGAACCCAAAATGGGTGGGAAAAAATCCGACATGACAGATTTTTTTGCCCATTTTGGGTTCTCCGCCAGCCCGGGTGTCTCTGTGAGGGTCAGGGGAGCCGTTCCGCACCTCTGCGCACCCCTACAAAAAGGACAACATGATCTCCTACCTTTCCATGCTGGTTGGGGATGGAAAAAAAATCACCATTTTGGGTCCGTGTTTATGGCTCTGCCTCCTCAGCAGGGTCTGGGAGGCTGGGAGGAGCTATTCTGTGCTATTCCCGCCTTCCTAGGGCCTTCCTGTGCCACGCAACAGCTAATAATAGTTGCAGCCGCCATTTTGATTTTGTTTTGCTTGGGCTTCTGAGAATTGTAGTCCAAAAAAATATAAAATGTTGGCCGAACTATTATCAGCTGTTGCACAGCACAGGAAGGTCCTAGGAAGGCGGGAATAGCGCGGAATAGCTCCTCCCAGCCCCTGCTGGGGAGGCAGAGCCAGAAACAGGGACCCAAAAGTTGTGATTTTTTTTTCATCCCCAACCAGCATGAACAGGTAGGAGATCAAACACGATGGATCGGATAACGATGCAATGTCGTTAGCCGGTGCATGACTTTTCAAAAAATATTGTGTCGTTGTCTGATTTTGTTGTTGTCAGATGCCATCGTTATCAGGGGTTCAACTGTACCTCTATTATTTCAAGTACTGTTTCAGATATTTTCAGATACATTTTTAGGATCAAGCCAGAAACTAGATTTGTAGTATTGTATCATGAAGTGGTTTAGTGGTTAAGTCGCTGAACTTGATGACTGGAAGATTTAATTATTTAATTATTTTATTTACAGTAGATTTATATACCGTCCCAAACAATAGACTCTGGGCAGTGTACACAGTCCAGAAAACACCTCACTAGCCAATCAGCAACAATTAAAAACAATATAAAAACAGTTTAAAACCCTTCCAACATAATAATACTGTCCCCCGCTGTGCCTTATTGATCTCTTAAAACAGGTATAAAAACAGCATGACATTTAAAATGCTGTAATCATTAAATCATTAAAAATCATTAAAAAACCAATTACAAGGGGGGACCTCAGACAAGCCAAAAAGGGAAGCTTGATGACAATCCCAACCCCCAGACCCGCTTTGCTAACCACGTTTTCAGTTCTCTCCTAAATGGTAGCAGCTGGGCCTAGAGGCGTAATTCTACCGGGTGGAGGTTCCATAGTGTGGGGGCTATAACTGAGAAGGCCCTTTTCCTCGTGCTGGAGAGGTGCACCTCCCCAGCGGATGGTATATGGAGGGTGCCCTCTTGGTTTGCTCTTGTGGGATGGGATGATGTCCTAGGGACAATGCGGTCCCTGAGGTATTCTGGTCCACTACCATGAAGGGCTTTAAAGGTGATAACCAGCACCTTGAATTGCACCTGGAGACATGTAGGCAGCCAACACAGTCCTGCAGCAGTGGTGAGGCACGGGCGAAATGACCACACCACACCACCACACAGGCTGCCACATTCTGGACCAACTGCAGTCTCCGGATGGTCCTCAAGGGCAGCCCCATGTAGAGTGTGTTACAATAGTTCAAATGGGAGGTGACCAGGGCATGGGTGACTGTGAGCAAGGCCTCCCGGTCCAGGAGTGGGCACAATTGATTAATAACACGCACTTGCCCGAAGGCCGTAACCTGCTCCTGGTCGGATTGGTGGATGAAAAATGGCAAGACGGTGGAACACCAGGTAAAACAAGAAATCCATCTAGACGGATTTCTTGTTTTACCTGGTCGGATTTGGGCAACAATGCCCCATCCCAAACCAGCATTGATAATTCCTTATGAGGGCTGGGTCCCCTCACCCACAGCCACTCAGTCTTGCCAGGATTCAGCTGTAGTCAGTTGTCCCCCATCCAGACCCTAACCGCCTCCAGGCAACTGGTCAGGACCTAGACTGCATCACTGGGATCACCACGGGCAGATATATACAACTATAATCAGCATACTGATGATATCTCACCCCATGGGATCTTATGATCTCACCCAGCAGTTTCATGTAGATGTTAAAGAGTAGGGGCAAGAGGACCGAGCCCTGAGGCACACCACATGTGAGCTGTCTTGGGCTCAACTCCATGCCCCCATGCACCCCGACTGGGTCTGGCCACTCAGGAAGGAGGAGAACCAGGATAGCACAGTGCCCTGGATCCCCAACCCCTGGAACCGGTCCAGCAGGATACCATAGTCAATGGTATCGAAAGCCGCTGAGAGGTAAAGAAGAGCGAGAATGGAGGGATACCCTCCATCTCACTCTCACCAGAGATAATCAAACAGTGCGACCAATGCAGTCTCTGTACCATGACCCAGCCTAAAGCCTGACTGGAAAGGGTCCAGATAATCTATGTCTTCCAGGACCCCCTGGAGCTGCCGCTCCACCGCTTTTTCAACAACCTTCCCCAAAAAGGGGAGGTTTGAGACAGGGCAGAAATTGGAAGGTATATTCAGATAGGGTGATGGTTTGTTTAGGAGGGGTGCACCAGTGTATGTTTGAGTTGCGGTGGGAACACCCCTTCCCTCAGCAAAGAATTGACCACCGCTTGAATCCAGCCGCCCATTACGGTCCTGTCTGCTTTCACGAGCCAAGCCGGACACAGGTCTAACTCGCAGGCAGTGGCACGTACACTCCCCGGGATCCTGTCCACTTCATCAGGGTCAATTGGACCAAACTGATCCCAGATAACCTGGCAAGACTGGCTCCTGGCCAATTCCCGTGACATGATGTTAAACCTGGAGTTAAATCGTGAGCGAATCTGAGTGATTTTATCCTCCAGATAATCAGCAAACTCCTCGGTGGACCCCTGCCACCATGGGCCAGATCCCCCCATATGAAGGAGGGACCTAGTCACCCAGAACAGGGACGCTGGGTAAGTATCTGCTGACGTGATACGAGCCATGAAGTACTGCCATTTTGCCGCCCGTATTGCCACGAGGTAGGCTCTAATAGAGGCTCTAGCTTGTGTTCGGTCCGAAACGCTCCGGGATCTCCTCTAGTGGTGCTCTAGACATCTATTTACATGTTTAAGCTCCCTTAGCTCCTTGGAAAACCAAGGGGTGGCCCGAGGCCCACGTGTGCGGAGAGTCCGTAGCGGTACGATGACATACAAGGCTGTAGCAGCCCCCTCGTTCCAGAGGGTGACCAAGGCCATGGTAGTATCGTGCAGCCGATCCATAGGAAACTCCCCTAGCTCCCTCTGGAATCCTTCTGGCTCCATCAGGTGCCAAGGGCGGGCCAGAATAATAGGCCCCACCTCCCTGCAGTTAAGAGTTACTCCTGGGAGCTCCAAGGTCACCAGATAGTGGTCTGACCATGGCACAGGGATAATGTTTGGGTGTTGTAATCCCAGACCACTTCGTACTGGTGCCAAACCTCAAACCCAGCTGGACACATCTCAGATAAGAGAACCCTGTCCTCGCTGGTCAGCCAGGTCTCAGTAATGCACGCCAGGTCGACCTGCCCCTCCAAGATGGCACCTGCAATTACGGGGGCCTTATTACAGACCGACCTGGCATTTACCAGCAGCAGCCTAGGGGAGGGATCACTAGTTATTGGCTGACCAGGTCCATGGGGTACCACCAAGGGGCCAGAACAGGGGACCGCTAACAAACAGCGGTCCCCGGTTCTCCGAGTGCGGCCTGCCCCTCAGCATCCACCATACTATCCCATGCTAGTCACCATGCTAATAGCAACCCTTGGAACCTCCCTGCTCCACCTTGGCACAGCCTGGGTTAACCCCCCAACCCTCTCACCCCCACCCAGCACCCGCCAGCCCTATAAAAGACCCATCCCTCGCCATAGGGTTCTTACAGCTCTCATGGCCCAGCAGTTCGAGACCCGAGTGCTGCACTTTGGTGGGAAGGTAAACAGTGTTCCGTGCGCTTTAGTTTCTAGGCATGACTGCCATGGAAGTGTCTGCAGACTCAGACAGCGCTGCGTCTTTGGCTGTAAATGGAAGTGAGCACCAAACCCTAGTCTCAGATATGGCTGACCTTTACCTATGTCTGCAACTACTGCTTTTAAATTTGGTTCACAGAAATTGCAAGTGTTTTTTTCCCTAATGCCAGGCTACACATTTGGAATAAGGAAGCAAGATTTAGGAGAACATCTGGCTAATGCTCCCCCATCATGGAAAAGCAAATGCACAACACATGCAAGTGCACATGTGCACATTTGTAAACCCATTCTTTAGTCATAAAAATGAACTTAGTATTTATGTAGGTTTAATGAGTAGTCTGCTTGACAGATGTCTGTCCCAGCTCTGCTACATGTGCTGGCTATGAAAGAAATGAATTAGAAACAAAATGTTAGCTATCTGTAATTGTGGTTCTTTGAGCAGCCCTTTCTGGAATCGCAGTGGTGCATAGTGCCTGTCCAGAGCATGAGCAGTTAATATTTTTTGGCCGTAACCCTTCTCAACGATCACTGCACATAAATAACAAGGCCTAGCTCAAAACCCTCAGGTCCCATTCATTGCAACAAGCTATTCTTCTGTTATCTGCTAATGACTTTCCAAAGCATTCCCAGGATTCTTGTTTTGCTTTTTTGATTACTAGGCAAGGGCACCCGGACTTTGTCCCGGGCTGGTCGCCGAAGTGTTGGGTGAGCTACAGGGGTTTTTGTGGCCTCTTGTGTGGTGGAGTCAGCATTTGCTCACCCACCCACCCCCCGGCTCCTGGCGGCCTGCGTGCCCATCGCTGCTGCTGTGGCCGGGTGTGGGTCATTTTGGGGGGGGCTAAACATGGCTGCGGCGGGTGTGGTTTGGGCTGGAGCTGGGATGGTGTACACATCCCTTCCTCTCTCTCTGATTCTCTCTTTCTTTCTCTCACTCTCTCTGTCACTCTCTCCATCTCTCTCTCTCACACACACAGAAAGAGGGGGGAGTGGGTAGGCATTCCTCCCTTTTTTTCTGTCTCTCTGTGTCACTCGAGTGAGAGGAGGGGAGCGGGTAAACATTCATCCTTCTCTCTCTGACATTCTCTCTCTCTCTATGTCACACACTCACACACACACACACAGAGAGTTGCAGCTGCCTGGGTTGTGTTTTGGGGAGGCGGCGGCTGCCCTTGGTGTTTGCACAGGGAATCCCCGGTTCAGGTTTTGCAGGCGGTCCATCCCTCGCCCACACGCAATGCATGTTGGGGCATGTAGTCCCCGGTGAGGCCCTGTTTGCAATCCTGTCTGCCACGGGGACTACATTTCCCAGTGTGCATTGTGTGTCTCCAAAGTCATTTTTCTGCTTGCTGCAGGCAGAGCTCCCTTGGCCTGTGCCTTCCTCCTCCTTCCCCGAGGTTTCCCTGGGCTGCTGCCCCGGCTTGGTTGAAAGCCTCATGGGTGCTGCCATCGCTGCTGTTCCTGCCGCTCTTTCCGCTCCTCCTCCTCCTCCGTGTGCGGTGTCTCTTGCAGCGGTTTGTATTTCGCGCCGGGTGGGCATGCGCAGACTTGAGTGTGCACGCAGCTGCGTTCTTTGCTCCACATGCACTCTCAATCTCTCTGTGTGTCTGGTGCACGCAGATCAACGGATCTACGCGTGGACATCTGCCCCCAGTTTGCCCATTCACAGTTGTTTTTTCAGCTTCGTGGGGCTTAGGCCCCACTCTCGGTCCCCGGACCCTCACCATTCTGATCTCTGTTTCAAAAGGTAGGTGTGCGCGGAGAACTATGGGATAGGCTTGAGGGGTGTGGGCATGCATACCCGTCACATACCTTACATCCCTTCCTTATTGGTTTATATCCTGTTGGTATCTCTATGTTGCAATCTATAGTTTATATGGTCTTCCTTCCTTGATTTTATCCAACATTTACATAACTCTTTTTTCAGCTTTACTGCTTTTTAAACTTCTTCACACCATCATACTTGCAGGGTAGTCGATTCCCTGCCCGACCTGCTTGAGGCGGTCGCGGCACTGGCACTGGAGCTCCCAGGGCTTATGGTCCTGAGGGACTTCAAGTTGCCATCGCTGGGACCGGTGTCAGAGTTGGTTCGGGAGTTCATGGCTTCCATGGCAGCCATGGGCCTGACTCAAGTAATTGGGGGTCCCACCAGATGCAGCGGCCACTCCCCTGACTTGGTTTTTCTGTCGGAGCGGTGGCTGAGTTATCTGAAATTACAGCACACAGATAACACCTGTGTCATGGTCAGATCACTATCTGGTGACTCTGGATTTTCTGGGAGCGACGCCTTACTGTAGGGAGGCAGGACCCATTAAATTGGTCCGGCCCCGGGGACTTATGGACTCTGAGAGATTTCAGATGGAGCTGGGGCCATTTCTTCCATTGCACAATTCTACCAAGACCTTGGTCACCCTTTGGGAAAAGGAAGTGACATTGGTCTTGGATAAATTGCGCCAATGCGGCCTCTCCTTCCCCGTGGGCCGCGCAGGACTCCTTGGTACACAGAAGAGCTGAGGGTGCTGAAGTGGGCCAGGATACGCCTAGAGCACCGTTGGGTGAAGACCTGGAGTGAGTGCGACCAAACACGAGTTAGAGCCTCTATTAGAGCCTACCTTGTGGCGATGAGGGTGGTGAAGCGCTTGCACTTCACCACTCTCATCGCCTCTGCTGACAATCGCCTAGTGGCCCTGCTCTGGTTTACCAGGTCCCTTCTGCGCAGGGAGGGGCCTGGCCCTGGGTGGCAGGGCTCAGGGAAAGATTTTGCTTATCATCTTGCAGAGAAAGTTGCCCGCATCAGCTCGGGGTTTAATCCTGATGTGGAAAAGGATCACCTGGAGAGGGCTGGAGCAGAGTCTAGTCATGTTATCTGGGATTGGATTGATCTGGTTGCCCCTGATGAAGTGGACAGGCTCCTTGGAACTGTGCATGATACCACTTGCTTATTAGATCATTGCCCTGCCTGGCTGATTAGAACGGCCAAGGCTACTACGGGCAGTTGGGTCGGCAAGGTGGTGAATGCCTCTTTGCGGGAGGGGGTGTTTCCAGTGGCTTTCAAACATGCACTGGTGCGCTCCCTCCTGAAAAAGCCATCGCTTAACCCGACGGTTATTTCAAACTTTAGATCTATTTCCAACCTTCCCTTCATGGGGAAGGTGTTGGAAAAAGCAGTGGTGCAGCAGCCCCAGGGCGTTCTGGATGATACGGATTATCTGGACCCGTTTCAGTCAGGTTTCAGGCCTGGCTATGTTACTGAGACTGCATTGGTCGCACTCTTGGATGATCTCTAGCGGGAGTGGGGCAACCCCTCTGTTCTCGCTCTTCTTGACCTCTCAGCGGCTTTCGATACCATCGACCATGGTATCCTTCTGGGCCGGCTCCGAGGATTGGGGGCCCAGGGCACTGTGTTGTCATGGTTCTCCTCATTTCTGAGGGACAGGTCCCAGTCCTAGGCCGATCCTATGTAGGGTACCTCAGGGCTTGGTACTCTCGCTTCTGCTGTTTAACATCTACATGAAACCGCTGGGTGAGATCATTTGTTCCCATGGGGTGGGGTATCATCAGTATGCAGATGTTACCCAATTATACATCTCAGTCCGTAGGGACTCGAGTGATGCAGTCAAAGTCCTGACCAGATGTCTGGAGGATGTTCGGGTCTGGATGGGCGACAATGGGCTTCAGCAAGACTGAGTGGCTGTGGGTTCGGGGGCCCTGCTTACCCAGGAGCTACCAGCTTTGGTTCTGGATGGGGTATTGTTGCCCCAGACAGATCCGGTGCGCAACTTGGGGGTCCTCTTGGACTCGCGGCTGCTGCTCGAAGAGCAGGTGGGGGCTGTGGCTAGGAGGGCCTTTGCACAGGTAAAGGTAAAGGTTTCCCTTGCTCGAAAGCCAGTCGAATATGACTTTAGGGTTCAGTGCTTATCTCTGTTTCAAAGCCGAAGAGCCAGCGCTGTCTGCTTCTGCAGACGTTTCCATGGTCATGTGGCAGACATGTTACCTTTCCACCGAAGTGGTCCTTATTTATCTACTTGCAATTTCTTGCTTTCGAACTGCTAGGTTGGCAGGAGCTGGGACAAAGCCCGGAGCTCATTCCGTCCTGCAGTACTTGGGAATAAAACTGCTGACTTTCCGCCTCCCAGTCAGCGTCTTAGCCACTTGAGCCACTGCAGCACAGCTTCATGTAATTTACCAGTTGCAACTGCTTCTGGACAGGGACTCCTTGCTCACGGTCACTCACGCTCTGGTCACCTCCAGATTGGATTATTGTAATGTGCTCTACATGGAGCTACCCTTGGCGACCATTCAGAGGCTTCATCTAGTCCAGAATGCGGCTGCTCGGGCAGTGATGGGGTACAGGCGTTATGCCCGTGCCTCGCCACTGCTCCGGGAGTTGCACTGGCTCCCAGTATGCCTCCGGGTGTAATTCAAGGTGCTGGTTTTGACCTTTAAAGCCCTTCATGGCATCGGTCCAGGGTACCTAAGAGACCGCATCTCCCCAAGGTATTCAGCCCGTTCCACAAGGGCAGACTAGAGGGGCTCAGTGGTGGTCCTATCTGCAAAAGAAGCTCATCTTATTTGGGCCAGGAGAGCCTTCTCCGTGTCTGCCCCAGCCCTGTGGAACCTCCTACCACCAGAACTCCGACTCCAGTCAGATCCTCTATCCTTCAGGAAAATATTAAAGACCTGGCTATGCCAGCGGGTGTGGGGCGTGCTTGACTCCACCACGCAAGCCCGCTGGCTCGTTTAGCCTGTCTGAGGGATCCTGCTTATTTAGTTTTTTTCTGCTATTTTATTATGGGAGGAGGGAGGGTGAGGATAGTTTTTAATGTTTATCTGATTAGGTTTTTTGGGTTTTTAATTCTGTTTTTAGCGGGGGGTTATTGATTGTTTTCAGCTAATGCTGTTTTTAACTGTTGTTGTACTGTTTTTGCTTTGTATTGTATTGCATGTTGTTAGCTGCCCTGAGTGGTGTCCCCACTAGGAGGGCGGGATACAAATCCATAAACAAACAAACAAATAAATAAATAGTGTTTGGACCTATACTATCTTTTTCCATATAGTTCTTCTGCAATACTGAACAAAATAGTACAGTATCCCTTCCATTCATCCTTCATGTTCTTCACCTCTGGTAGTTGGTTAAATGCTGTCTCCACCTTTTGTTGTAACTGTTATACTATTTCTCCTTGTTTGCGTTTTGCTGTCTTAGTTAATTCTTGGATTTATCATTCCTTGCGTAAACTCCACAATTTAATCATCGGTGTTGTATGGTCTATTGGGGATTGCTTTTGCACTATGTATTCTAAATCTTCTTTTAACTCTGCACCTTTGCTTTATGCAATAGTTGATTCTATCTCTACACACTTTACCATGTTCAATTATTTTGGCTGTTGCCGCAAACAAATTATTTAGCTGGTTCAGTACTCACTACCAAAATACCAAGGTCAAACTGCTATGTGATTTTAATAGTGAAGATGGGTGAAAGACAAGGAGCACTGGCAAAAGGATAGGAAAGATCTGGGGTGACTGGCTATCATCCACTTTCAACACTATTGTGACTGCTACAATGAATTAAAGAGTACGTAGATTTAAATCAGCCTGTAAAAATTGGATGTTAAACTTCATCATCTGTGCAAAATAGTATTTCCTGAGAGAGAACAGAAAATGACATCAGTTGTGTGGCACTGTAACTACAAGGACTTGGGTTCTTTATTCATACTTTTATCAGAAACAAGAAGCAAAACTTTTAACATGGAATGAGATGTCCTGTACTGAGATCTTTTAAAGCATTAGAAGTGTTCTCTCCTTTGGAGTGTGGTCCTTTTTCTTCTTTTCTAGGCCAGATGTCAAACTGCCAAAATAAAGCCACTTTTTGGTGAGTCCATTCTGCAGTTCCTTTGGCCTGACCTAGTGTTAGAAAGATTAGCTGGCAACACAACATGTTGCATTTTAACAAGAAACTCATTGGGTATAAGGTATATTCCCTGCAACTGCTATTTTCTTTGAATTCTTGACTGGCCTTTCAGCAGCCAGAACTAAATTTGGAGGTTAGAGACTGATTCCAGAATTCACTTTCCTCTTAAAGAATGAGGTGAATCTTGGTACAGGTTTCTTAACTATTGCTTGTTCTGACCTGCTAGAGCAGTGGTGGCCAAACTTTTTGCACTGCGGGCCTGACCATGCCCCCCCCCAGGAGAGCTGAGTGGGCTTGGTCACATGGTTCCTCCAACTGTAAACGTCGCCGTAAAATGCATCTGCGGCTGTTGTAAATGCGTTTACGGGAGCCATGGGTGCATTTACAGCAGGCGTGTGTACGTTTTATGGCTGTCATAAACGAATCCATTTCTGCTTCTGGGAGCAGTGAGGGCAGTGGAGGGCCACATGAAATGGTGCCGTGGGCCACCCCTGTGCTAGAGGATGGCAGCCTGGCAGACCAGTTCTACAAGCAAGAGGAAATTACTAGAATGAAGTACACTAGGCAGGGAAATAAAAATATTTTGGGATGATGATAGTAGGAGAAATGGCTGTGATTAAGAGGAGGATGAAAATAAATTTCTTGGTAAATTTGTGTTCCAGGTTTGATGGGTTAGCCTTACCTGCCACTTCCAATGGAAGGAAATGCGACTGACTTCAGTTTCTTCTCATCTGCCACAGCTAAGCAGTTTTTCACTGTCTTCTCCAACAGCTCCTCACATTTGTCTCCACCCCAGCTAGGGCTATTGCAATGGATCACAAACTTAGCAGGCAATCCATGGCCTGCACTGACGACAGCTGTTTTGGGGAGGGGGGCACAGAGCAAAAATTGGTTATCTGAGATTTTTGAAAATGCATACTGTTTGTGCTTATATAGAATGCAAATGTTTACCAAAACAGTGGATAATTATGATAGTCCAGAGACTACCCCCTGGACCTCTTATGGCCTCACATACTACTTTCACAGTGGTGTTCATGCTCTCTTAGAACTGTGCACACTTAAATACAACCCCAGAAGGTTGTCAGAGATCTAAATGCAAATGGTTGGGTATGGATAACCCTTCCACTATTTGCAAAAGGACAAATTACAACCAAACTGGGATCTATTACACTCATAGACATTTTAACTTCCCCATTTCTCAAAAATGTAAACTGTACCTCCTGCTGTGTCTAATGGCCCATTCTTTTTGCGAAGTTCAACAACAGCTTCTGCAAATTCTTTTCCGCCTTTCTTCTCCAAAGTGCTTCCTGTGTAAGGACAGGAATTGTGATGATTCCTTATCTACCACAGCATTTATCGCTTCATGATAATTAAATATGTTGCATATCATCTCTGAGCAAAAATTTGAGGGGGACTGCAAAGTAAGATCTAAACCTCTGGGGACAACATAGAACAGACTATTCCCTCTTTTATTTTTATTTGGTGTTTTTCTTTAAAAATAATAATCACCCTCCCATTTTTCTTTCTTTCTTTTAAAAAACCTGTCTGATAATATTTTCTGATACAATTCTCACAGTCAACCAGCAGGGCAGTGACATATCTAGCCGCTTCTTCTGCACCAGGAGTTGGCTAATGTTCTTGAGAACATGCTCATTCAGCGGGCATTTGATGACTTGATACATCAATGTGGTCCCTCAGAGGGCACGATCCCCCCTTCCATTACAGATTGCTTTAAAGACACATTTGCCATAAGAAGAACTTGAAACTCACCTCATCTTCATCCCTGACCCCAACAGGTGGCCCCCAGGAGTGAAACAGTCTTGTGAGTGCAGCGGACTGCTTTACTTGACAACTGCCCAGCTTGTTGAACCACCTTTAACCAAGAGGAAGAGCCTCAGTAATAAGGAGATTCTCTATGGAACACATTCCTCCACTGCACTGCTGAACTGCAGCTACAAAGGCTTCACTAATGCTGCTCGTGTGAAGAAGGGAGCTGCATCATTTAACTTACAGGTGAGGTTTGCACAAAGGCAGTCCACTACTAAATGGTTTAGATCTTATTTTGCAGCATTTGTTTAATACCAAGAAATCATAAAGTAGCCCATAGTGCTCTTTTCCTAGCTGAGTATTACAAATCTCATTGCATTGTGCTTTGTTATTATACAGGCTTGAAAGGCAAGGAAACAATGACACTGATACTGGATTGATTCTGAACTTTAAAATGGCTCTAAATTGCAAATTGACTTATAGCTTTATCTTAAATGTTATTTACTTGGGAAGTAAATCATGCTTATTTCGATTGAATGCACAGAAATTCTTGGGATCACAATCTCAAGCTACAGCCTTATACAGTTCGAAACACAAACTCAGCAAAGTGTACTTCCAAATAAACATGCCTAGGATCTGGCTGTTAGTATTAAAATCAAGATACCATTGTATCTCGAGAAACAAATTTCGCTTTAGCAATATGGAGGAGGGGACTGCAATTTCTGATGGAACTGCACATATTTTATGCTCAGTGAAAGACATCTGTAAATTCAGAACATAAAAACCACTGATTATGCATTACATACATTTTTGACAACAAAGTATAGCAGTTTGACAATGTATTAATTTCTATTATTTTTACTGAGTAAAAATCTGGAGAGAAAAAAAAGGTTTCTTAACTAATGGTTTATCATGTATTCTTTACAGGTTATCAGCTGCCTGTGCTTGTTAGTTCTTTCTTTACTGCCGTTAAACATCCCTTAATCACCCAACATATGTCTCATGAGCTCCTATCCAGACACTGACAAACTCAGGCTTGCCTACCTTCTACAAAATGGCTGCATGATCTGCCCACACATCAATGCACTCATCAGGAAAACTGCTACAATACAGTGTTAAATCTAAGCTTAGCAGAACTAAGGTTCCTGATCGGAGAAGAGAATGCAAGTCCAGCAACAGATTTAAATTATTTTCACATAGTCAAGAAGCATCATAATCACCACATGAGAGAAGCATGACAACTCAGTGGCAAAGCCCATGACTTGCATGTAGAAGGTCCCAAGTTCTGTCACTGGCCTCTTCACCAAGGGCTGGAAGGAAGGACACCCATCTGAAACCCTGGAAAGTCAGTCAGTGAAGACAGCAATAACCAAGATGGATCAAGGATCAGGTTCATCAAAGGGCAGCTCTGAATGGCAACCTTCATGAAACCATTTCTTGGAATGGTGACTTTCAGGGAATCTGACTAAAGAAGAATTCTAAAAAGAGGCAACTACAGTCTATCACTTTAGCAAACTGGATATGTGCCTAGATATACTGTAAAATATACTGGTTAGGAATAGATACTTAACAGGCACTGTTCAGATATATGAAACAACGGGAATAACCATGTATTTTTAGGATAACTTGAACTGTCTTTAAGTTGGTGATTGTTTGATTTCAGTAACATACAGCCGTATGCCAGATGGTTTTAGCCTCCTAAAGTGGTAATTTTCCAAGTTTCACTTAATTACCATGATAAACACCTTAGTGTGTGGGCATATCATGCAGTCAATGTAATGTGGTTTTCTTTGTTCACTTTGGCTTTGATTCTTGTACTCTACATTTACCAAGCCCTCTCTCTGAACTCTTTGAAAATTCATGTGAATGGCTGTCAGTCCCTCTGCATAGCTATGCAGCAATGTCAGAGATGGCTATAGGTACTGAGGTGGTTGAGGCAGGAAGCTGATGTTTCACTGCCATAGTGGTAAGATTTATAATAATACACTGAGTAATTATAATTTGCTGACCTTTAATGATATTCCAAAATGTCCTAGTTCATTTCAATGTGATTTTAAAATTGATGTAATATTTATAATTGATTGGTATGTCATAATTGTGCTGGAACATTGCTAGCTAAGAAATGACATGTTGTACTAACTCTTGACACTACATTGTATTAGTAGGTGTTCCTACTAAAGTAGTGCTTCACAACTTTCAGTTTAGGATGTCTTTGCTCATCACAGGCATAAATATATGTATTATTCTCACAGAAAAAAAAGCCAATATTTCATGCTGTAAAGCAGGCACTGGTATATTGTTGACAACTGCCTAGGAAAAATTTCAAGTCTATACAATTTCCAAAATATTCCCCCAACACATATTGCAGTTAGAAAGGACTTAGTATGGATAAAAGTTAATCATTTGAAGCTAAGAATTTTGCATTTCTTTTCTCCCTCAAGCAGTCACAGGCAATTAAAAATTGTATACTATTGACTGAAATGAATCAGGTTCTTTCCCCAGCCCCTGCAATTTAATACACATATCTTCATTAGACCAAATCTGCAGGTTTTTTAAAAAAATGATGGGTAATTTGGATCAAGATAATCTCACTGGGTCTTTATTGAGTTCAGCAATAAGCATTACTGGCACGGTTCATTATAGGCTACACTTTGCCTCTACTATTTCAAGGGTAATTTTGCATAAAATAATTATATAATTAATTAATAATTAATTTAGAAAACAACTGAAAACATGGCTATGCCAGCAGGCATGGGGCATGGATGCATCAATTTCCCAGTCCCGCTGGCTTATTTAGCCTATATTGTTTTTTGTCCTTATTGCTTTTTAACTGTGCTGGTAGGGATTTTTTAGGTGGTTTTTTAAAATGGGCTTTTAAATGGGGGTTGTTCAATTGTTTAATTGTTGTTTTAATTATGTTGTTGAGCCGCTTCGGGTCACTCTTGAGTGAAGGAAGCGGGATAGAGATATTTTTAAATAAATAAATAAATAAAATAATTATAGCTAATTACATCTTCAAAATATGCAGGAAACAGCAACATGGGAAATGGTCCTTGCAGATAATGAAAGATTGTTCCTGAAGTTGCAAATTTGCCTGCAATCCCCACCCACCCCGACCTCAAAATGTGTTTTTTCTGCCTTCAAGAGAAGTGGTTATTTACTGACCTCTTCAACATTATTCTTTGTGCATAGGCACAACACAAAGATCAGAGCACTGTAGCCCTGCCCTCCTCTGGAATTGCTTATGTTGTCCTATTACGCATATGCTTATGTGATGAATCTGATAAGAGCTCTACTGTCTGAAAGTACTGTCTATGCAAATCAGAAACATGAAATGGATGCATGTATTATGGAGCTCTTCCTCATCGGACTTATCATCCTCCACATTTAAGACAGTGACAAAATATGAGGTGTGTGGGAGGGACTACAGTATCCTAACTCTGTGGTGAGTGTACATAAATTATTATATTTCAATAGGCCTTGTCTTTTAGAATGACTCAGGACATTTCAAGCATATGTATGAAACATAGTTAATAGTATAAATAATAATAATTGTGTGACATTAAGAGACAACCTTTTTTCCCCTCATGATGCCATTAACTAGAGTGTGGCCTCAGCAAGAAAGGTTCCAGTGGGCAGAAATGACTGATCATCCAGTACAGATCTTAGTTAGAAGACCTCTGCATTTCAGCAGAGTTGCAGTTGTCTGTGTTTAGAACTGGCTAAGGACTGCTGGAAGTGAGAAAACAATGCAGATCTGCAAAGCAAGGGCAAGCTTGTTGCTGCTGATTGGTCATGCATACACACACAAACTCTGCAGCACTGAACTCTCCATTACCTACTTCACCACCGGTGTAGAAGTCAGAGTTTGTCGGGTGAACGACAGCATCACTGTCGATCGTGGCAATGTCAGCCTGAACAACTTGCAACTATAACAGGTAAACAAATGTGTATCAACCATGTTGGTCAAAGACCCAGAAAAGGACCTACATTTATGCATGTACCAACATCTTTGTTTTCCTACCTTTTGGCTCCAGAATAGTTGCCAAAAAATTATAGTAAAACCCAAAATATCTGTACAGTTGTTTGTTGAGAAATGGGGGAAGAAAGGGAGAAGTACAGAAACACTGAAAACATCAAATTTAGCATTTGATCAAAAGATCAAAGAAACTGCAAGCATTTGAGAAAGGAAATATCAAGAGCAGCTAGTGTCTTCTTGATTTGGCAGGAACCTGTAAAGCTGGTCTTTCAGATAACATGATGATAGTAATATTTTATGCCTGGATCATCAAGTCCAACCAAAAAACAAACAAACTAGTTTCTCCATTTTGATGACAGATTCTAGTTGTATTTTCCCCCATTATATATTCATACTCTTCCTCCAGGGAGTAAAGCCATGAGCTGACCAATTTATAAAGTCAAATTGACTTTAAGGCTGTGTACATATATTGACTTAGTGTGAATAAGTCCACTGAATTCAGTGAGATTTAAGATAGCTATCCTAAGGAGGATGGTGGGATAGTGGCCTAGTTGATTGCCAGCCATATCTAAGATCTGATAGCCCATGCTGACCATGGGAAAAGGTGGAAAGGAGCAACTGCTGGATGTTTTAGCCTAGTAGTTTTGATAGGTAAAGCTGTTGCCCCCGAGGCTGAGGCGACAGCCCTCCTTTTACTGTCAGAACGTCTCTTCCCTGGCAGACTTGTTCCCCCACAATCCATCCTACCCCCTCAACCTGCAAGATCTGGGCTCAGTTACTCTGTTGCATCAGCATATGTATAGCACTGGAGTGCAACAGTGGCTCCTTTGGGTTCTGTGCTGCCTACTGTAACACCTGTCCTTTTGTAATGAGGGATGTTAATTTTCTAATTGAAGACTTAGATCCACATACTTCAGATGTATATTAAAAATATTGCCATCAACTCCTCATAAACATGTAACAATGTTGTCTTGTGATAGGTTTTTTATTATATTTTAAAAAGAGGAAACTACAACACTTGGATGAAGTCTGTCTTAAAAATCTTTCTTGTGCATTGTCTCTTCTAATGGACACGCTAATAATGAGAAAACTACTAATTAGTTAGAATTTGTTAGAAGTTAAATCAACTGTTTCATTTGTGTGTCCGAAAGAAGGATTGTAACTCACTAAAGCTTATACTAATATTGATGTTTCAGAATGCAATAATTTTGCTCTTCTTTTTGAACAAAAGAAGTATTTAAAAACAAACGCAACATGGGCACTTAAAATATTGAAATGATATTTGCTTACAGTAAGAGAATAAGCAACTTGATTCAATTAGACCAGTGAATGCTGAACGTAGATTTTTCTTAGTAATTATTTCTATCACACTTCATCCCCACATACCTTCAGTGAAAATAGAAACCTGTAATCATAATTGAGAAACTAATTCATTCTGAAAACAACTTGATGATCCCTAGAGAGAGATAAAAATGTATTTCAGGCCTCAAAGCTCCATATATGAAATATTCCCAAATGAACCAACAGTCACTGCTGATGATTATGGAAAAGGTTTGAGTGACTTCTAAGTTTAGTATTAAGTTATAATCACCGTACAACTATTGTGTATAGAAAGCTGGGCATACAATAATTATGAATTTTGAGCAATTAGGCTTGCAATCCTATACTTACCTGCAGTAAGTCCCACCAAATCCAATGGAGCTTACTTCGGACAGACATGTAGAGGATTGTACTGTGAATATACTGTATTTATTACAGTATGAGAATTCCATAATTTTCAAGTGACTGTTAGTTATTGCAGCCCATTCCCCATTTACCTAGATCATCTTTAAGGTCAATGTCAGCATTGGTGGGATTGATAATGGCCTCCACTTCGAAGCCGGCTAAATTACTGATTTCACTGTGAATTAGGTTCAGCTGAAAAGAAAAGCATGAGGTGGGAAATAACAACAGAACAGTTGGGAAATTACAGAGAAGCTGCAGCAAAGCAAGGTCTGTAACATAGACAGGGAATGCATGACAGCAAATGAATATGCAAAAATAAATGGCTGGTCATAAGAAGCTACAAAAAGAAAAGAATATGTTTCAAATCTAGGATTTAAAACATGATGCTGCACATGGGAAGTAAACATCTGTCACAATCAGGACTGTAGCTTAGTAAACGTTAATGCCTGATGGGAATGTACCTGCAAGAGAAAGGAATGTTAGGTTTCTAACATCTGGGTTGACTGACTCCTTACTGGAAGAGCATGGAAAAGTTATTTTTTGGACTTCAGCTGCCAGAATCTGCTGGGCACAAAAATAGGGCCAAACGGTGCAGATGCAAATGAGAGAAAGAAACCGTTTGAGGCAGGAGTATCTTTCAAGTCTCTTTTACTGCAATAATGCGAAGGAGTGAAGAAATAAAATATCATCAAAACTGTTCCAGTATTGCCAGAACATCAAAATTGTTCCAGTATTGTCTTTAAGCTCATCATGATAGGATGTTTTCCTCTCTGAAACTCGTACATGCGTAAAAACCCTTGAAAAATACTTAAGATTATATCCTGATGAAGAAAAATTCTTTTGAAAAAAAGTAAGTTGTACTTACCAGTAATAACTTTCATTCTTCGAGTATGTATTCTGTGAATTCACACTTTTGGGTTCTGCGCATGCACAGATCCGTTACCGGAGCTTTCAAGCTGATTGGATAAAAGTTTGAATGTTAGGGCCGCCCACCGTACTGCCCACCCTTTGGCGCCATTTGACGCTCTTTCCTCAGTTAATACTTAAGTCAAGTACAGGATAAAAATAAGTTATCTCATCCGTGCAGCTCAAGTGGGGAGGAAGGGTGGGAAAGTGTGAATTCACAGAATACATACTTGAAGATAGAAAGTTATTACCTGCCGGATGCAAACCCTGGTGAAAGCGGGGAGGCGGGAGCGGAAGAGACTGGCCCCAGCTGTGCGGCATCTGGCACGGACATAAGAAGACCTGCCGCGTCGGAGCTGCCAACAACACTGCCAGACCCGCCGGACCTGCCAGATGCCTCGCCTGGTGAGAGCGGGGAGGCGGGAGCGAAAGAGACTGGCCCCAGTTTTTCATTTTATTTTACTTAGACTGTATTAAAATGTACTTTGTGATTCCAAGGGATGGGAGGCACTTGGGCTGCTCTCTTCGGAGCTCCGCCTTGGCGGGGTTAGATAGATGATGCGCCCAACACCTGCGGGTCCTTGCATCTGCCTCTCCCTGGCCCCCGTCACCGGCCAGGGTTCGAGGCACTTAGGCTGCTCTCCTCGTAGCCTCACCTTGGCGGGGTTGAATGGGATGATGCGCCCAATGCCTGCGGGTCCTTGCCGCTGCCTCTCCCTGTAAAACCGCTTTGAGTTGTCGCATGACAAGTAAAGTGGTATATAAATAAAACATAATAATAATAATAATAATAATAATAATAATAATAATAATAATAATAATAATAATAATAATAATAATAATAATAATACGTACAAGTTAACTTTCTCCTTCATGTATTCTGTGAATCCCCACTTTTGGGAGATTAGTAAGCTCACACTTACATGGTAGGCGGGCAGCCAGATGAGATGAATCCACAGTCACGCACACACACGGTCATGCCAGGTAGGCAGGATGGACCCTCGTGGGCATGGAGCCTGGATACCTCTGGCAAGGACAACACGATCAAGTCTGGCATCTGCAGTGGCTCTTTTGTCCATCCGGTAATGTTTGACAAATGTAGACGGTCTGGACCAGGTGGCAGCCCTACAAATGTCTTCAATTGGCGTGCCCTCCAAAAAAGCAGTGGAGGTTTCAACAGCCCTGGAAGAATGTGCTCTGACGTGAGGAGGAGGAGGCAGAGAAGCAATCTCGTAAGTGAGATGGATGACAGATGAGACCCATTTGGAGAACCTCTGTGATGTGATGGGTTCTCCCTTGGACTTTCCTCCGTATGGCACAAAAAGGCAATGTGTCTTTCTGAATTTACTCGTCCTGCTGATGTAAAACAATAAAATCCTTTTTACATCAAGCGTGTGCCATGCTCTTTCTTGGTCCAATGCTGGGTTCGGAAAGAAAGTCGGCAGGGAAATAGACTTCCCAAATGGAACTCTGAGACTACCTTAGGGGAAAAGGTGATGTCTGGATGGAAAACCACCTGCTCGTTAAAGAATTTGGTAATCGGTGAATCCACACAAAGTGCGGTAAGTTCACTTGCTCTTCTGACAGATGCGATGGCCACTAGAAAGGCGGCTTTCCATGTCAGAAGACGAAGGTCGGCAGTAGCCAGAGTAGCTGGACAGCACAATTTCGAAAGACCTCAGAGCCTTCCAAATAGTGAGGAGTTCCAGGTAGTTTATATGAAAAACTGCTTCCTCCTGTGTCCACAGGTTGTTCACAGTGAGAGACCCGCAAGCAGCTCCCCATCCGAGGTTGCTTGCGTCAGTCAAGGTCTGGACCGTTGGTTGAGGGGTGTAGAAATCCTTCCCCGTTGCCACATTCAGAGGTGATGTCTACCACGCTAGCTGGTCCACCAGTTCTGGAGTTGGAACCAGCCGTTTGGAATGGCTCTCCGTCATCGGATCGAAGTAGTGAAGGAGCCAAGATTATAGCAACCGTATCTTCAATTTGGCATGAGGAACCACAGCTTATGGTTGATGCCATAAGTCCAAGCAGTCTCTGAGCCTTCTTTGCCTGCACATAAGTCCTGCACCGAAAGATTTTGATCACCTTGGTGATGTCCTGTAGGCACTTTGGAGGGGCATAGGCTCTGACATTGAGCGAGTTGTGTATCACTCCAATGTACTCGACACGCTGAAATGGAATCAGTTTCGACTTGTTGAAGTTGATCCATAGACCGAGACTTCATGAGTCATATCATGTTAGCGACGTCCCAAATGGCCTTTGATCTCGTAGAAGAAGTGATCAGCCAGTCGTCGATGCCTTTCTGATGGAGACAAGCTGTCACCGGTGCCATGCAATTCGTGAAGACCCGGGGCGCTGTAGAGAGGCCAAAAGGAAGACATTGGTACTGGTAGACTTGGTTCCCTATCTGGAAATGGAGAAACTTCCTGTGCTCCTTGCAGATGTTGATGTGAAAATACACGTCCTTGAGGTCTATCACAGTAAACCAATCCCCCTTGTTGGTGGGGAGGAGGATAGTTTTTTAGCGACACCCGGAATTTTCTTGTGTGGATATGCTTGTTGAGGCGTCACAGGTCTAAGATAGGACGAAGTCCTCTGTCCTTCTTTTCTACTACAAAGTACCTCAAGTAGAAACCGTTGCTCCATTTTGATTGTGGTACGGTTTCTATGGCCTCTTAAGACAGTAGCGTTGCCACTTCTTCCTGCAGGTGAGAGGATGGAGGTGTGCAACAGAGCTTGCCAATTCAAGGAACTTGATGGTGTAACCAGAGGATATGATCTTCATGATTCACCGGTCGTTTGTGACGCCTATCCATGCTTGAAGAAAATTCTGGAGGTGGATATACGGAAGATGGAAGGAGAGAGTCTTGGTTGAAGGGAAGTCAAACACATTGCTTTGACTTCCTCTCAGAATGCTTGCCCTGATGTTGGTAAGGATGGTACCGCTGACGGCCGTGCTGACGGCCCAGATAGTAGAAATTTGCCCATTGGTTATCAGACTGCTGCCTAGGGGGCAGTTGGTAAGACTGATGGTACCGTGGTCTGGAGGTGGACTGCCACAGAACTTTGCTGTGGTCTTGGTTTGGAAGAGAAGCCAGGCATGCCGATGCAACAGAATGGACGTGGGCATATCCTTTGCCTCTGTGTCACTCATGCGACGGGCTATCCTCATTTGTTGCTCAGAGAGATAACTCCCCTCGTCACAGAGGGAGTTAAACTCCGCGTGCAGGTCAGTGGGCAACTTGACCGTGAAGGACTTTGCCCGCTCCCAGAGGTGGGAATTGTAGTCCTATCACTGTGGAATAGTTCGCTGCAATGACAATGACGCGGTGGCGTAGAACTTCTGCCCCAACGCATCAAGCTTCCTGCCCTCGGGTGAAGACAGCATGGGGGAACCACTGACGGCCGTCTTACTCTGCAAAGCACAGACAACCATGGAGTTCGACAGGGGATGGGCCTGCAGAAACTCCACGTCGTCCCCCAGAAGTCTACAAACCATCGCCTCTCATAAAAACCGTGTCGGATGAAATGGGCTTCTTCCACATGGCCTTAGCAGAGCTGAGAAGAGATGGCAACATGATGATATGGACGGGTTGAATCACCTTCTTGTCCAGTTTCGCCATGACTTGGTCTTCCGATGGCAGCAGTGGGTAATCGGCTTGGAGGCTTAAGGCAGTCCCAAGGTGAGTCAGCATGGCCATAAAGGACTTCTGGTCCTCACCACAGGGCGGATCAGCAGCTCCGATAATAGGATCAGGTGTCTTGTCCGCCTCAACCTTCACATCCTCCTCCTCCAAAGAAGACTCAGACTCGTCCGTAGATGGTGGACGGATCCTTGGTTCTACGTCGGAACTGCACCAGTATGGCCTGGGCTGTTCAACAGAGCGGGTGCTCGATGCCCTAGAAGGAGGTGGAGCAACATCCATTCCTTGGCCTGGAGCTACAGTCCCTTTGGAGTCTTGTGAAGGAGGAAGAGGAACAGTACTCACGGGACCAGGATGACGAGGAGAACGAGTCGGCCTCGGAGTGGAAGACAGATAATGGTGATCCGCCTTCTTAGACTTTTTTTCTCTCTCCCTTCTTGACCTTCTTCTTCTTCCTCACCATGGCTATCTTTGATCCCTCTCCCTCTATGGCTGCCATCTTGGGTGCTGGAGTTTTGGTGGGAAGCTGAGAGGCCTGGGAGGCCATGGCTGGAGAAAGCCCCATCTCCATCAGATAAGCCTTGAAACTATTACTTCTATTTTGAACCGCAAGATGAGTGAATTTCTTTCAGTGAACACACATCTGGGTTTGATGGGATTCTCCAAGACACAGCAAACACTTACTGTGGCCATATGACGAGGGAACCTTCTTGTTGCAGACAGTGCAACACTTAAAGGCAGCTGATGCCATCACAAATTTGCCTCACGGTAAAGGTAAAACAGCCCAAATGCCCACCGCGAAGCAAGCAAATGGCTGAGGTGCCGGTCCTTCCCGAAGAAAAGACCGACAAGTAAGAAAAATTGTAAATAGATGCCACCCAACACACGGGATGAGCAACTGAGAAAAAAATTGGGTTGTTCCCAAAGGAAAATGGCTGCTTTCCCTGCAAGGAAGAAGCAACCCTGAGGTGAAAATTGAAGAAAATGCCAGGAATTGCTCCCCCGCGAGGTGGAACAGCCCCCTGGTAGGTGATCCTGCCCTAAGGACAAGATCACCAAGTGAAAAATTGAGAAAAAAGCAAGTCTTTTCCAAAGAATCAACAGAAAAATTGAAGAGAGCTCTCAACGGTCTCCCGCTGCTGAGGTGGAAAGAAGAGAACTGAGGAAAGAGTGCGAAATGGCACCAAAGGGTGGGCGGCCCTAACATTCAAACTTTTATCCAATCAGCTTGAAAGCTCCGGTAACGGATCCGTTCAGGCACAGAACCCAAAAGTGGGGATTCACAGAATACACGAAGGTGAACTGGCAATACTGGAACTGTTTTGATGATATTTTATTTCTCCACTCCTTCGCATTCTTGCAGTAAAAGAGACTTGAAAGATACTCCTGCCTCAAATGGTTTCTTTCTCTCATTAGAATCTGCTGGGCAGTACGGACTAAACCAAACCATCATCCCACTATGAAGATACCCAATCTCTTCTAATTTTGCATCAAGCATGGTTAGCATCGTAGCCAATCAGAATGGACAGTTTTTGGGCAGCTTCCTGTGCCTTCTGGGGATCGCAGAATAAAAAATAATAATAACTTTATTTACTACTGGCATAATTAAGGGAGATTTTTTTCCATCAAATACCTGTATATGTATCTACAAGATACTGGCCTATGAGCATAATATCATAAGAAAATGTGAATGAATTTTCTGAGTAAATCATATAAAATATCTGCTTATAAAATATCTTCTGAGACACTGTAATTATTTTATGTGCCTCTAATGATACCTGTGCTTTCCCATTCTCTAATATTTGAATCTTGCATTTCACAACATGAGTTGCCCTGAGGGAGGTGGGAATAGGAAAAAATCATATCCATGTGACAATGAAGGAAAATGTCCGTCAAGGATTATTTCATGACATATTACAAACTAACACAACATAATGGTTAAATACTAATTGCCCCTTTTCTGTACGAGTCCTAATTTAAACATTATCTTGGAAATCACAGGCCTAGTTGCTTTGGTTTGCACATTCAAATTTCTCAGTCAAGGGATTACTCCTACAAATATTTCCTGTGGCTAAAAACAAATGCAGTTTCTTGGATGAACTATAGTATTCAGAACAGGGAACTT
This sequence comes from Bradypodion ventrale, assembly GCA_035047345.1. NCBI lineage: Eukaryota > Metazoa > Chordata > Lepidosauria > Squamata > Chamaeleonidae > Bradypodion > Bradypodion ventrale. Next base: position 1,299,557 of record JAWDJE010000007.1, read on the forward strand.
TAGGAGAGTCACAGTATGTTTCTGAAAGTCTCCTAGTTTTAAACATTACCGTGATGAGCTTAAAAGTGCAATGTTAAGGCCCTCTTGGATGCCTGGCACTAGGTTCTTGCTTCTCTCAGTTCTCAAAATGAAATATATAACTGAAATGCTAGCTCCAATATGAGTCACATTTACTAATACATCATTATTTGTTTGTTATCAGGCTATTTCCTAATGATGTGTATAACCAAATGCAACTCTTAACATTCCATACTTGAAAAAGTATGAGATTCATCGTGAAACTAGTGGAATAAAATTTTAGAATCTGGTAGACAGGAACAATATTAACATGACTTATGTCGAGGGGCAGCTTTTCTCAGAGCAAACACCAACATTTCTCAATGCAAACACCTAAACCTTTATTCTTGTAAGCATTCAATGCATATACTGTATAATAAACTCTTTTTAAATTTAGTTTGCTCACATGAAAAGAAGAATTTTATTTCAGAATGTAATACTCTAAAAAGTGAAAGAAAACATAGTCTGTAAGAGAGTAATAAAAGCACATAAAATGAACCTAACACTTGTGCTCTTTAGTTTTCTTTTCGTACATAAGTCATCATATCAGGGTTGTGTAGAGAAGCAGTACAGTCTTCTTAAAAATTTCCTCAGCTCATGCACTAAGTAGCAATACATTCGGCAACATATTTTTTTTTCTGGCATAAGGTGGGGAGCTTTACAAAGAAGAACCGGTGGAAGGGGCTGCTCAGTGCTTTCTCACCAAGTGATCTTTCCCCTTTAATTCTTCTATCATGTTCTTTCCTCCTCACCTTTGAGAGCCAAGGTGAGAGATGGTGTCAGGAGAAAAGTGTTCGGGAGAATCAGTGGAGGGCAGAACTCTGGAGCCAACATCATGAAGAAACAAAGAAGGCTGAGAGGCACGTGCCTGTCAAACTAACATGAACATCTACCTTTTCAAGTGTTCAGAAAAATAGTTCCCAATTATGGCCAAGCTTCAAAAGACAAAGCACTCCAAATTTCCACACATGGAAGTCAGAGATGAACAAGATTAGCCGGTGCATATGCAGATATGTGAAGTGATGGACAGTATGCACAGTTCTGTGGCCCACAAAGAGTTTGCATGTATGCATGCATGCCACTGATATCATAAGGTTTAACTATAATGCACTGGCTGAAATCCAATTGTTAAGTTGCCACCAGGATAGGCCCACTGAATCAACCGAACATACACAGGAAGTGACGTACCAAACTCTCACTTGACTCAATCAGCCTACTTTAACCGCAACTTACAAATGGCTTTCTGCTACTTCAGGCAAACTATCCTGGAAGAGGGGCTAGATATTAAAAACAACTCCATTAATAGTTCCATATAGTGCAGAGTGGTGACTTAATGGAATTTGCAAAAGTGATGTTATACCACTCAGCAACTGATTTAATGAGTACACTATAGTTCAGGCAGGGGATGGAAATATTTGATAATTTTGTAAGAATAAATTCCTTCCTGGTGGATAAAATTATGAACCTTTGTACATTTTCCAACTTTCAGCACATCTTCCAGTCAATGGGTTTCAATCAATGGGTTCTTTATAGCAATCTCGCTTGCTAACCTTGTTTCTCTCTCCTTTTCTGGTCATCTCCAGCCTTAATGATTGAAGCCTTCTCTTTCTAATTACAGCTCAGTTACTGTATCTCATTTCTATTCAAAATTCTTCTACCAAAATGATGTGCTTCCATCATCACTCCCTAGCCGCTTCCCTTGTTTCTGTAAAGGTGTAACAGTTTCCCGCTACAACATAAACTCCTCCTCCTGCCTAAAACCTCAGGTTCTTTCACTCTGACTCCCTGTCAGCCATTCCTTCTCCTGAGGCTTGGCTCTCTCAAAAACAGGAGTCAGTAATACGTAGCCTTTCAGATATTGTAGGGCTGCAACTCACATCACAGCTCCACACATGCACTGGCTTGAAATGAGGTCATTCCAGTCAATTGCCTACCCCTGCCCTTCTCCCACTTTTATCCTTCTTTCTGTGTAACTGAAGTTTTATTCACAGTTGTAATCACATTTTAAGTACCTGTACGCATAATTCCATTTGCCTATTTAACTTAGTAATTTTCTTTATACAGTAATACCTTGGATAACGTTTGCACCAGATAACATTAAAACCGTATAACGTTAAGCAACCTGGGGGGGGGGGGGAATGCATCGCATAATGTTGAAATCCTATGGGATGTATTGCATAACATTCGCTGAAGCCTGTGCCAGTTACAATGTATCTCTATGGAGTTTTAACATTATGCGATTCATCCCAAAGGATTTTAACGTTATGCGATGCATGTATTGCATAATGTTAAAAATCAGATAACGCTAAGACTCATGAAACCAAGTTTTAGCGTTATCTGTATCTACAAACCATTTTTTTTAAAAAACCACATAGGAGGTATTTTAAGACTTATTTGTTTTCAAAGAGGTATTGCTACAAATGTCAATCTATGGCAGAGGCAGAGAAATTTAATACTAAACATAAATATTCTGAATGAAAAATGCAGGCCTACCTTCTGTCCAAGAAATAGGCTTTTAGTGGACAGGACAGTGAAGCCATCTGTTGGAGTCCCTTCTGTTGTGCTGTCAGCACTCACTGATTTGCTGACTTCTCCCTGTTTCTTCTCAGGAGAAAGAAACCAACTGGTCAATAAAACCAATTTTAAAATCTTAAAATTAAAATTAAAAAAATATATGCCACCATGAAGAGAAAGGGAGCCACTCTATACTGCAGGTACTCCAGGTTGGTGTGTGTGTGTTCATCACTCCCTTGGATCTTCATTTCATTTCATTTCATTTCATCTTCTATGTGGAGACCAAGCTATTTGATATATGTGGACAACATTTGCCCCCCAATTGCACTTAACAAACAACAAGTAAAATTGTTGGATTCTCTCTATAATTGGCAATAATCAGGAAGCCAGACTGAAATCAAAGTTGTATATCTACTGCACTTTGCTTGATGCTCCGCTTCCAATCTGGTGAAGAAAGAATGAGATGGTGGCGAGAAAGAATATTGCTCATGGCAAATAGATTGCTGGGTTATCTTTCAATATTTTTTTAAAACCTTGCTCTGTAGATGTTTTCATCCTTAAAAGCAAAGCAAGCACACGGGGAAAACCAGCCATTGGAGCTCTGCTAGAATGCTCTGAGCGGGATGTTTGTATGTGTTGTGGCCTGGGGTGCTGGGTGCGAGGAGGACATCCAGCTGCGATTTGGACTCTGAGCCCAAGGAGGCCCTCTTGCCAGTCCCCCAGGCCGCACCCAGCTCAGATCAGGAGGCCAAGTTGGAGGAGATGGCTGTGGCACCGGCACCACAGCCAGCTGTCAACCCACAGCCAGCCCAGCAGGGCCAAGCCAGGCCGGAGGGCCGGAACTTGACAGATGGGCTGGATGCTAGCAGGCAGACTACTCAGAAACAGGCTGGCATTACAGCCATTACAGTAATGAACTTAGGCATTAGATTCAGCTGAGAAAGAGGAGGGCCCGGGCACACCTCTTGAACTCTTAAAAGAAGAGAGGCGTGCCGGCAGGCCCTTTGTCGGACCAACTTGTCAACTTTATGGACCCGACACCATGCTCTTAGCTTCTTGACTTGATGTACCGGACTCTAGACCTCTGACTGACCCTGACTATGTTTCCTGGAAGACCCTGGTAACCCGGACAAGACTCAACTGGCTACTAACCCCAGACTGGTGACGACGATTCTGCTCCGAGGCCTGAAGTAAGAGGAATCTGCCCTTCCCCCACTGCAGCGCTACCCAGCTGTTGAGCTCCACCGGTGCCGGGCCATGACACTATAAATGTACAGTTTGGGAGGAAATATTCTCACTGCCAAATATAGGGTTGATTGTTCCAGAAACCCAATGGTTAAAATCCAATTCAAAAATTTATGCTGGTCTATATCCATCAGTATAAATTTCAGTGGCAAATTGCTCAAAGTCACTATTAGAATCTGCTGTGGCTCACCAAGCCATGCAAATAGTGTGCGGCAATAAAAGCCTATGTTGACTTCCCAACTTGCAGCAATTCACCACTCAGATGTAGGCTAATGGACATAATACCCACATGCTTAAGTAACAGGATTCTGGCCGCTGAATTGTCTTTTGTGTCAGTTTGTATTTTTGAATTGTATGCTGTAAGGCACCCTGAGTAGGTAAGTTTTTTCCTAGAAGGGCGGAATATAAGCTAAATACATAAATACCAGTAAACATGCCTCTTGAAGATAACTCTCCCGTGCTGCTCCCAAAGCTATTCTCACTTTTGGTATTTTAATACTAGAATGTGCATAGGGGCCATTCAACAATTACGTGATCCTTGAAGGGGGGAGGGGGATTGCCATTTGAATTATGGAAAAATTGTGTAGGGGCCGGGGGGGGGAAATATTATGTAATCTATTTGGAGCTGTTGTGCATTAGGCACCAATAGTGAAAAGCTCTAAAAATTAGAGCCCCACAAAAGCTCTGGATTACGTAATTTTAAAGGGGGAGGGGGTTGAAGCTAAAACTACGATCGGATTACATAGGGGGAGGGGGTCAATTTCCCCCCAAAAATGGATCACATAATTGTTAAATGGCCCCATACTGTAGACCTTTGCCTAAAGAGAATGGAATGAAGTCACAGGTATATCAATATGTGACATTTATTGGGTAAAGCAGAGCAAGATTTCATACAATCAACCAGAAATAAGGAACCCTTAGAGAAGTACTAGCAGCACAAGCCTATGCAAATGGCTTGTGAATCTCCTAGAGCAGAGCGCGTCTTGCTTTTGAAAAAGGAAATTCAAATACAACAGGGCTGTAATGATACCTTGGACTTTCTGGCTCCTTTCTTGCTGCTTGCTTTCTTTGCTGTGGCTTTCTTCTGTGACGGAGATTTTGCCTTTTTGGCTGGGGGTGGAGTAATGATAGCTTCCAGTTTTCCTTTTGATCCTCGTTTCTTTGCCAACAACTCTGGGTGAATATTTGGTAATACACCACCGCTGGCTATGGTGACCCCTTTCAACAGCTTTAAAGGAAAAGAAACAACAGTAACAAGCAGAGGAAGAGAGGCAGAGAGAGAGAGAACGAACATCTGAGCAGCTCTCATACTAAGGTTTACGGGCAATTTCAGCCTCAGCAGTTGCTAATATATTTTCCATTCATGTAAATAAACAGGACCATCTGCAAACTACTTCATAAGCCCTGAATTACAATTTTGTGGAAAGAATAAAAAGGAATAAACACAGAAAGGAAATCCTCACACAAGGGAATCTCTCTCTCTCTTTTTTTTACCTGATTTAATTCTTCGTCATTTGCCACAGCCAAGAGGATATGTCTAGGCGTGACACGGCCCTTTTTGTTGTCCCGTGCTGCATTTCCAGCCAATTCAAGAATTTCCGCTGCCAAAAAAGATAAAACCATCTTAATTTAAACAAAACAGACTATGTTCAGTGAATGAGGCCAATTACACACTGTAAAATCAATTTGCTCACAGCTGACCAAAGCTATGCAGGTATCTCATGCTGTTAAGTGCGTCTTGATCAGATACTAGAGTAAAGTTTACTTGGTAATGGGCCATAATAACAGGCTGTAATAACAGCCATTACTAATCCTCCAAATGTATATAAAAGGAGACAGGAAACTATACCAATGATTATATCTGTCTTGTACAATTAGCATTTTAACATCACTGGTATTTGTTTAATATTAGATTACCTCCACTGATTTTAGGTAAGCCGTACATACACTGCAATCCTAGGCATATTTACTTACTCACTGGCTAAAATCCTATTGTTTAGCACAGTAAGTTGCACTAGAGTAAGCTTACTGAATTAGCAGCGATTAGGTAAATCAACTACTCCATAAATTCCACTCATTCAAATAAGTTTATTCTAGTTGTGTCTTACTATGTCAATGTGACTTGCAACTAGAATAGTCTCTTTTGAATCAGTGGGACATATGGAGACACTGACATACTTATTCAATCAGCCTACCTTTGTGCCTGGCGGGCAATGGTCCATGGGGCCGGGATACCTAAGAGACCGCATCACCCTAAGGACGTCTGTCCGTCCAACCAGAGTGGGCCGGAGGGGCTCTCTTATGGCACCATCGGCTAGAGGGGCTCGCCTCTCTAGCACAAGGAGGGCCTTCTCCGTGTCCACACCAGCCCTCTGGAACCTCCTGCCAACAGAGTTGCGTCTCCAGATGGAACTGCTGCCCTTCAGAAAGGAACTTAAAACCTGGCTGGCAGGCCAAATATGGGGTGCAGGTGGAAGGGTGTCCACTCCTGCTGATCAGGGCTTCTGGGAATTGAAGTTCAAGAACATCTGGAGTGCCAAGGTTCGCCATCACTGCTCTAGAATAATGGGACAGTCACCAAGAAGAGGAAAGAATAAAAAAGCCTCCCTCTTTGTGCTGGTAGGATGTCCTGATGGATATCATTCTCACCCGTGAATGAAAAAGGTTCTTGAGTTTCTAGTAACTTAAAAGTTTGGTTAAGATCCAAGCCATTAGCTTTACTTTTTCCAAAATGTGATGCAATTGCTCTGAGACTGAAATGCAGAATCGACTAGTCTATAATTTATTTTGATGGCAAACTAAGTGAGAACAACCCAATGTAAAAGGGAGCATTTACAGAAAATTGAAGGAATATCCTTAAAAAAACAAATGTATGCCTTATGTGATTTTTTTTTTAAAAAATCCATCTTTTAGAACTGTTAACTATTGGAAAAATGTCAAGGTCTGTATTGGCTTTAAACACAACAGAAATATAGGAAGGGTCTATAGATATTTTTGCAACTTAATAAATCATCCGTTCAGCTGGAGCAATCTGTTTCACCTTATTCTTAATAAAACAGATATTAAATATCAGGAAAGAATATTACTATTAACATATAAAAACTGGCCCAATATATAACGAAAGTTGCGGGTGCAGGAAAGAAAGGCACCAATTTTTCAATTTTTCAGAGAGAAATAAAATACTATTAAAACTATTGTAGACTTCATATAAGAGATAAATTTCAGTACATACACTGGAAAAGTAGACCTTTGTAAAAATTGTGGTATAATCACAATTATTGTGTTAAACCTGTTACAACACTTACTGACCACTCCTTGACAAGCTACAGATGTATTTTTATTAATGGAAAGAAGAAGAAAACTATTTTTCATCCTCCTTTCTCATGGCACTAAGAGGATATTTTGTTTCTCTTGGTGATAAGTGAATGTGTTTTCACTTATTGGGGGCCAGAAAATTCTGAGAAACTTTTGATTAAAAAAATCTATGAAGTTAAATATTGGCTGAAATCCTGTGGCATGACTTATATCTCCAGAAGAGTGATTTTTTTTAAAAAAAAATAAGACTTCCTTCTTTCATCACACAGATTCTTTGCAATGAAAGAGAGTACATCAGATATTTCTTCAGATCTTTATTCTTTAATGGCTACCAGAAAAAAAAAATAAACAACTGAATCTACTGATTTTGTTTTCTAAATAATCAATCAATATTGGATCATTGTTTTGTTTTAGTTTACTGAGATCGCAGATACTTAAAACTAAAACGCAAGTATCCATTTGTGGCATTCATTAACTTTGTTTTGTCTCAATTGATCATGACTGACTTTGGAATAAAATAAGCCAGACCTGTATAGACAGAAGATTATTAATAAAGATATAAGGATGACATGCTGGTACTAAGATTCAAGTGGAGGTGGACCTTTCAGATATCTTATCAGATTATGCTAATTGCACACCATTCGACATCTATGTTGAAAGCAAAGCAATCACACTTCTATACTGCCCCAAAGAGCTTAGTGCACCTACTGTGCGGTTCACAAGTTAATTAACATTTTGCCTCCAACATGCTGGGTACTCAATTTACTGACCTCGGAAGGATAGGTTGAGTCAACTTTGATCCCTGTTCAAGATCAAACTCACAACCTTTTAGTTGCAGTATGGTTGCAGTACAGTAGTTTAACTACTGCACCACCAGGACTGTTAACTCTCTAATCACTGGTTTTAGTAACAATGGCTGAAATCCAGTTGTAAGTTGCTACTAGAGTCAGCCCATTGAATCAATGTAACTTACAGAGAAATAGCATTAAATTGTGTAAGACAGGAGAAAATCACTACACTGTTTCTTTCAAGTATATTCATGGCTGAAGTGTAAAAAAGGCCCTAAGTCCCTGGGATGCTTCTGATGGCCAAAGTGTGCTAAGAACCTCTGAATTGCAGAAAACGGAATGAATACACATAGCAGGAAAATATCCACAGGTTAGTATAATAATGGAACATATGACCATTCAAATCTTTATGGTAAGTAAAGTTCACTGGTCAGCATCTAGCATCTGTGCAAATATAGAACACTGAGAATACTATGGTTTTTTGGGGTGGGTGGGTGGGGGGGTCAAGATGTTGTGACCATAGTAACAAAATACATATATGCAATAGTTACAATCTTGATTCTACAATGAGACTGGGTAAGGCTTAATCAAATACAGTGGAACCTCAGTTAAGGAATGGTTTGGTTAACGTAATATTCCGTTAGCGAAAGGAAATCCAGAAAAAATAGTGGCTTGGTTAATAGATTTATTTCACATAACAAAGTTTTTTTGGGCGGCTTGGGCACCCCCTGCCGTTTCCCATGGTGGCGGGAAGGTATTTGGAGCATTTGTGCTCCATTTCTGGAATTTTTTGTCACATTTTCGGCAGCTTAAAAGCAGCATTTGGCACTTCCATGGTGGGAAAATGAACCCCTGACTGTGGGGTCATTACCAGAGCTGGCCACTACACTAGAAGGCGCAAGGCGTGGCTCCATATATGAATGCATTGAAAACCAATTTCATCTGTTCCGAAGGTCAGAAAAAAGCAAAAGAAAAAGAAAAAAGAAAAAACCCAACCCATTTTTTTCCTGTTTAAAACTCTTCATTAAGTGCACTTTGGAATTTTTCTCCACTTTATACAGAGTTTTGAACAGAAAAAATAGTGGGGCTGGTTGGTTTTTTTTCTGACGTATGGAACGGATTAATTGGTTTTCAATGCATTCCTATGGGAAACCGCATTTTGATTAAAGTAATTTTTGCTGTAAGAAACGTCCCGTGGAACGCATTAATTACTTTAACCGAGATTCCACTGTAAAGGAAAATCCACATAGTGTTAGAGTAAATACCCAGCTATTCATAAAAATATAACACTGAAACACTGAGTGAAAAATTGAAAGCTGTTACCAAATGTATAAATTTCTTTCACAAGGCACTATTAAGTAGCCAAGGGAGGCTGTGGAGATTTTGTGGGAAAATCCAGAACAGACATCTGAAATGAACATTGATAAGTCAGGTTGCTTTCCTGTAACTGTTGTTCTTTGAGTGCCCATCCATGAGTTCTCACATACTGTACAGGTATGGGTTCAGTGCCTGCACAGAAGCAATCTGGGAAATTTGTACAGCCTAAGGAGAAGCTTTTTGCCTCCCAGTGCCACTGCGCAAAACCACACATATACTACTGGCTCTTGCCTAGTTCTCCTTTGTCTGCTGCCCAGATAGAAGCTGTGTGACAGATAGAGGAGAGAAGAACAGGATGTGCGGATTCACAGATGATTCAAAGAACTACATTTTTAAAATATACTGCTCAAAAAAATAAAGGGAACACAAAAATAAGGCATCCCACGATCTGAATGACTGAAATACTGTATTCCTATTGTTGTCCACATATTGTAGTCGAATGTGCTGACAACAAAATCACACAAAACTTAACAATGGGAATCAAATTCATCAACCCATGTAGGTCTGGATTTGGAGTTACACTCAGAGTGACAGTGAAAGAAAACACTACAGGCTGATCCAACTGTGATGTAATGCCCTTAAATCAAGTCAAAATAAGGCTCAGTACTGTGTGTGGCCTCCACGTGCCTGTATGACCTCCCTACAACGCCTGGGCATGCTCCTGATGAGGTGGCGGATGGTCTCCTGAGGGATCTCCTCCCACACCTGGACTAAAGCAAACCCCAACTCCTGGACAGTCTGTGGTGCAACTTGGCTGTAAGAAACCACGTTGGTGGATGGAGTGAGACATGATGTCCCAGATGTGCTCAATCGGATTCAGGTCTGGGGAATGGGCGGGCCAGTCCATAGCATCAATGCCTTCATGCAGGAACTGCTGACACACTCCAGCCGCATGAGGTCTAGCATTGTCGTGCATTGGGAGGAACCCAGGGCCAACCGCACCAGCATATGGTCTCACAAGGGGTCTGAGGATCTCATCTCAGTACCTAATGGCAGTCAGGCTACCTCTGGCGAGCACATGAGAGGGCTGTGCGGCCCTCCAGGGAAATGCCACCCACCCACCGCCAAACCGGTCATGCAGGAGGATGTTGCAGGCAGCATAACGTTCTCCACGGCGTCTCCAGACCCTGACACGTCTGTCACATGTGCTCAGTGTGAACCTGCTTTCATCTGTGAGCAGCACAGGGCACAGGGGCACCAGTGGTGAACCTGCCAATCTTGGTGTTCTCTGGCAAATGCCAAACGTCTTGCACAGTGTTGGGCTGTGAACACAACCCCCACCTGTGGTCGTCGGGCCATCATACCACCTTCATGGAGTCTGTTCCTGACTGTTTGAGCAGACACATGCACATTGGTGGCCCGTTGGAGGTCATTTTGCAGGTCTTTGGCAGTGCTCCACCTATTCCTCCTTGCACAAAGGCGGAGGTAGCGGATCTACTGATGGGTTGTTGCCCTCCTATGGCCTCCTCCACGTCTCCTGATGTACTGGCCTGTCTTCTGGTAGCACCTCCATGCTCTGGACACAACGCTGGCAGACACAGCAAACCTTTGTGCCACACTCACATTGATGGATGAGCTGCACTACCTGAGCCACTTGTGTGGGTTGTAGGCTACATCTCATGCTACCACTAGAGTGAAGGCACCCCCAGCGTTCAACAGTGACCAAACCATCAGCCAGAAAGCAAAGGAACTGAGAAGTGGTATCTGGTCACCTCCTGCTGAACCACACCTTTATTGGGAATGCCTTGCCAATTGCATCTAATGGCCACCTGTTGTCTCTTCCATTTGCACAACAGCATGTGGAATTGATTGTCAATCGGTGTTGCTACCAGGGTGGACAGTTTGATTTCACAAAAGTGTGATTGACTTGGGGTTACATTGTGTTGTTTAGGTGTTCCCTTTATTTTTTTTTGAGCAGCATATGTATCCTTTAAGCTCACAATGGCAAACCAGTCTTCCTCACTGAGTAATGGTGGGATGCAAGATAGCATTACCATGCAACATTTCTTGAGTATGTACCTGCTGGCAAAATATGGTGGAACTCTATGGTGTAAACCTTGGGGAATAATGGAAAGTACCCAAGCATATTGGTGTACTAGGTGGATATAAAAAGAGTAGAAGATGGGACAAGAATGTAGGCTCAGTGTGTCTAAGCTATCTGTCTCAAAAATGGTGTCATCAAATGGTGATCTTCTGATTTCTTGTCCTGTTTTTGGTGGCAGCAGATGTGCTTTGGAGCTATTGGGGCTTTTCTAATACTGTGTTGAATGCTGTCCAGAAGAGTGTGAGCAGTTGGATGAAGATTTGTACTTGGTGTAGGAATAAGACCTGTGCCAAGGTTATCTAAACTGACTAGATGATGTTTGGGTTGTCCGGGGCGGAGGTGGTGTAATGGCCATGCGCTTGGCAATTGTTTTCTTTTTTGTAGAGGTCGTCCCTAAGCTCACCTGTTCTGGTGTTTAAAATGCTCTCCCTATCAAAGGGGAGGTCTTCACTCAAAACAAGTTTGGGAATCGTTCAAAATATTACAGGAATGCAGCCATGCATTCCTGCAGCCATAAGCTTGGCCAAGCAGTCTGCCACATGGTAGGAAGAATCACATCCTGCTGCAAGGTAATCACCAAGGACCTTCTGTCCTCTCAAACTGTCCAAGATGGGTTTTAATATTTCCCAGGTGTATTGGTGACATGCTCCCATACCGGCCTGGTAGTTAGTAATTGTAATGTGTAGAGCAGCTGTAGCATAAACCCTGAGCCCTAGCAAATCCAGTGTATGGCCTTCTTGATTTGGAGATAGAGAAAGAGATGGAGGTGATTGCGCTTTAGAATGAGGAGTTTCTATAATTATTGAATTAGCTTGGGGGCACTTAAAAAGAAAAGTTACCATGTCCTCTTGCACTTTGTAGAGATTTTCAATCCTCCATGAAGTTGGTGGAATGGAGGATGGTTTCTCCCAGGAGCATTTTATGAGGTTGATGAAGGTTAAAGATATAGAAAGCTGTATTAGGTCTGTAGCATTTTTGTTCACTCTGTCAAAGACTGTGTCAAAAACTGGTTTCTTTATTGCAGGGCCATACAGACAAAGAGTTATATAACAGTGCAAGTCCTTCAATCAGGAATATGGGTAAGTGTCTCCCATGATGGAGTCAGGTGAGGAAAGTATCTGAGATGGAGATATTGAAGGTCACAGATGAGCATCCTCTGACTCCAAGGAAGAACATTTCTGTGGTACCTGTGGGCTTTCTGGCAAAGTGCTTAGTGCACTTTGTGATTTTTCTGAGTGATGTAGGTAAATTTACAAATGTTATACTTTTGTGCGATGTGTCCCTTGTGAAGACAAAAAAACCATTGTTTCCATAAGAATGAAGCCCTTTGCCCCTACAAGCAACACAAGTCTTGAAAAGATCCCGAGGCTATAAAATTGAGGTGGGAAACAAGAGAGGGCTGATAATGCTAGGAGGATGATAATTTTTTTTTAAAGAGTTGGGGAAAATGAGGTAGTAGGAAAGTAAGGGAAGAAACATTTACAGAAGAATTATATAATTCTAGGTACATAAGACTCGTGTTCTCTTAAGATTTTGCTTGCATGGCAAACAGATGAGCACTGAGTAAGAGCCATTATGAAGAACAAATAATACAAATGTGTAAACAAACAAACCAAAAAACCTTGTAGCCATTAATAACATAAAGGAGAGAGTATATAAAGAAATCCCCACAAGATAGCTCTAAGAACCATACAGAAATGACCCTAGTTAGAACGATTAGTTTGATGAAAGCATATTGTGGACTTGACATCGATTCAGGTCAGAATATTGTCACTGATGTAGCATGCCTTAGATTAAAAACACACACAACAATATACTCAGAAAAAGCACAACAATTTAAAAAGAAATTTAACTACATGATGGAGGGGATTTATAAGATCACACATTCATACAGCTGAGAAGTGAGTGTTACATCTAATAAAATGACATAGATACTAGTAGACATGACAAAGAGTGAAGTGAACACGAAAAACAAAGGATGAAAAAAGAAATGCTAGAGCTAATGGAAGTGAAATGGAAATATAAAGACAATACCGTATAAAGAGACTTATAGAAGAAGACTCAAAACAAAATTAGGAGAGTGAAAGTAAAATGGTAGTTTACTCCATAAGCAGAAATAGAGAAAATCCATTTTAAAGTGGATATTTTAAATACTAAATGTCTGACATTAATTATCAGACAAAACAGCCTATGTGACCTTGGGCAAACTGCACAATCCCAGGGTGCCCCCAAAAGAAGGGAATGGTAAACCACTTCAGTGTATTCTCTACCTAGAAAATCTGGAAAGGATTGCTATAAGTCAGAATTGATTTGATGGCACTCAATCATTGTGAAAGCTAATAAAAATGATTATTGTACTTACATGTTTTAGCGGATCTTTTCAATCAAATCCACTAACAGGAATCATTCCTAAAATGGGACTGAGATTGGCAATTGTTACACTACCACCGTTGCCTTGCCTCCCCTCCCCCCAAAAAAGCCTAAGTTTTATACTTTTAATACATGGTAGGATTTACAAGAACTGCAAATATGGGGCAGGAGACACATCATTCAGATTTAGAGAAAGATCTGGAATTAGGGAAGCATTTTTCTTTTTACATATATTTTGGAAAGATGCCATGACATGGATATATATGCTTGCTTTATACACTACCAGAAAGCCATCAATATGGCAAGTTCATGAATTGTTGTCCCAAGAACCCACAGTCACAATAAGAAAACTGCCACAAAAGTTGAAGATTTGATGAAAAAAGGTCATGGTTACAAAGAGGAGTGTGACAAAAAAAATATACTCTTTTCAGTTTGTATTCTCAGAGTATCTGTAGAAAAGCAGTTGCTGATTCAAAAGACAACATCATTATAAACAGATGTTAGTAATGGCATCTGTTATACAAACAATACAGTATAACTAGTTGACAGCTACATGGTCTGCAAATGTTGCTTTATGAAGTCAATGAAGTATGTAGTGAACATTGCCTAAAAAAGAAACTCTAGTTCATAGTAATTTACAAAAAGTAACCAACAAATGTAGTGAAGAAACAAATAAAAGTATGGAGCATTTGACAAACTTAAGTACAGTGGTATAATGCATTCCATGGGATTGCTCTTTAAGCGAGTTTGCTCTTTAAGTGAAACAACATTGTAAGTGACCAATTATGACTTCTAGCGGGGGGGGGGGGATTGTGAACCCTGATTTAGTTGTTAAGTGAGTTTTGGTTGGTTTTAATTATTAAGTGAGGTGACCATTCAGATGAAATTCTGCTCTTTAAGCAAGTTAGTCTCTAAGTGAGGTGCTGTTTAAGTGAGGTTTTACTTTACCTTGGGATTGTGTTGAATAACATTAGCTGAGCCATACAACACAAGGCTTTGACTTTCTGCCTATCTATCACAAGTGTGGGCATGTAACTTATAGTGGCAACAAGCATGGGAGAGCGGCACATCAGAGAACATGACAGAGAGCCATTGTCATAATCATCACACAAACTGGTTATTAAATGATTTCCAATGCATGGCAAAGTCCAGTAAGATTCTGACAATTCGTTTTCTCACACCAGTGCGTTAATGTTACATTACAGAGTTTCCACACAAACTGGAAGGTGTATACAGTAATACCTCGGATAACGATCCATTTGGAAAACGACGAAATCGCCTAACGACGCGTTCGTCATGCACCACGTGATGCACCACATAACGACGGGAAAATTCCAAAGAATGTCATTATGCGGGCATTTGGTAGCGATGCACCGGATAATAATGGTTTTTTTTGGCGATTTTGTTGTTGTTATCTGGGGTATCTCCCATAGGAATCATATAACGTCAAAAACCGGATAACAACACAACTTGTGGTACCAAGTTTTGTCGTTATCCGGGGTTCCACGCTATTAAGAATTAGTACAAGGTAGGCATTTAAGTTTTATAAGACGTTCAGTTAAAAAAAAGAACCCCAAGGTCTGCTAAATTGATCCAGATGCAAAATAATAATGACTGGGAATAATTTGTTATAAAATAACAAGCTATTGATAATTTATTTTTGCCATTTCTAAAACAGAACTAGACTACTGTACAGTACTTTGCAATTGTAATGTAACAAAGCAGGAGGTTATACGTCTATAGTGTAACTGTAATCATTTTAGTTACTTTCATTATGACAGCTTACATAACAACAATTGTTTGATTTGTGGTGTCACATCAGAATAAGAAACTGCCTAGTTTTTTGTTTTAAGCAGAAAGATTTAAAATGGAAGTGTTGAGAGTTCCATAAATACAGCAAGTTAGCTTTATTTCTGTTTACGCCCCACCCCCTTTATTCATTTTAAAGTCAAAAACATCAGCTCAAAAATTTGCCAATGGGAAGTATTTTTCAAGTGAAGTACTGTACTATTCTCTATGATTATGTTATGCATTTTTAACCTGGCAAATAAAAGACCAAAGAAAGCACTCCTGGTAACTTTCCATCTGTTAGTATTGTCTTCTATAAACACACTTACTATAGGCACAGCTGATTGTTGGGTTATTTACTGCTCATTATCTTTGGTTTAGTGGGACTTCTGATGAGCTTTCCCATTTGTTACATGTCTCTGCATATTCTCTGCAAGCAGTGATATCATTTTTTTCCTTTAAACATTATTTATGCATTATTTGCACAGTGCTGTTCCAAACTGTATAAGGAAATGGAAAGTTCATGTAAATATAGGAAGTACCCAAACTGCTTGACACACAGTATATGCCGACTATGGGCATACTGTACTTCATAAAGAGAAGGTAAAAGATCATAAATTGAATTTCTTTACAACACTGACATACACATCAGCAGCACTGATACTCAAACAATCAATCACTGTCTTGAACACTTCACACTTCAGAAACTTGAATCAAGTGCTAAATATCAGATCCCTTTCTTGTACTAGCGTAGTGATCACTCCAAGTGAAATATGTTCTTTCTCATTAAGTCTTCACTTCAAGAGGAAAGTCCTTGTAGTTGACAGGTGTTCAAGACCTGATTTTTTTTACTATCTTAACCTATAAAACCAAGCATTAACCGTTGGAACTTCGCATAGGTTCCTAAGCCAGGCCCTACTAGCCCGCACCTACCATTTGTGCACATGCCCAAACTGGGTCCGCAGGTCAACAAAGGTTTGAGAAAAGTGCCAGTGGGGCAAGAGCCCCATAAATGCGAAAAAGGGAAACAACTTTATTTCCCAACGTTCCTTGCGCCGCGCCAGAGCCAATGAGGCTGAGAGGCGCGAGCAAAAGGAATGTTTGGAAACGTGCCGCAGCCAATCAAAAGAAAACCTCATGGGAAAAAATGATGCACAAGCCGAAAATGCAAACACCAAACTACAAGCCCCAGCAACCTGCGCTATGAGTGTGCAGAACACTGAGGAAGCTGGCGAGCGAAAAATAAAAATAAAAAACACACCGGGAGCACAAGTCTGCCACAGCCAGACACAGCACCTCACAGACAAAAAGCCACAAAAACAGGGGGGCAAGGGGGGAAAGGCACTCCCCCCCCCTTGAAAGTGAACCCATTCCCAAGTAAGTAAAGCCATTGGACGGTGCTCTGCCTGCTGACTTTACTAACCGCAAAAGGGTTTCGCTTTCAGCAGAGAGGGGATTCCCCTCCCTCCACACACACACACACACACACACACACACACACACACACACACCATATTAAAAAGAAGAAAACAAGCAGTTTCTTCTCTTTAAAAACGGAATGTTTGGGAGGGGGTGGAATCGATCCCCTCTACTTGGCCCCATGAGTCTGGAACGTTTGGGGGGACAAAAGGGGTCTGTCCCCCCAAACCTTCTAGACCCAGGAGAGGGGATCGATTCCACCCCCCCAAACACACCCAAATGGAGTTGGGGGATGGGATTCCCCATCTCCGATGGCTCTCCTGGGTCCGGAAGGGTTGGGGAGACAGACCCCTTTTCTCCCCCCAACCCTCCCAACCCCAGGGGAGCCAGCGGAGAGGGGGATCTCAACCCCCCAACCACTGATATTAAAGGGGAAACCCCGATCTACTTTCACGACTCCACACAATCAAAGCACCATAACCCCCCCCCCCCAACGCCGCCTGAAGCAGCACTGGGATTTCCACAGCCTGGACAGTGAGCCCCGCCCGCGGAAAGGAACCCCCCCCCCAAAAGCCACAACATAAAAACAAACTTTTAAAAATAAATAAATAAATACTTAAATAAATAAATAAAAACACAAAAACAACAATCAAAACCATCCAAAAATACACAAAACCAAACAAAAATAACACCAAAAACAATAAAAAGTAAACAAAAACAAAAATTAAGAAACACAAACAGCACCCAGCCAAACACCACAAATTCAAAAACAAAAACCAGCCAAACACCACAAAATCCAACACCCCCTAAAAAATAAAGAAAACAAACCATATCACCCCCACGTCCTCCCTCCACGACGACTGGAAATGAAATGAGGAAAGAAAGAGGCTACTTGCTGAAAGAAGTGCCACCCAGAGGCCAGTAGAGAAAAAACAGCCAAAGTAAAGGAAATACTCAACAGCCCCACCCAGAGGCCACAATAGAAAAACCAGTCAAAAACATAACATTACATCACACATTCACACAAATCACAAATAAATCTCACAGTTTAAAAACATTAAACGTAAAAAAACATGTACTTTCACATTTTTAAATTATTACCTAAGGTACAACTATTTAAAAAAGACCCACAAACTAAAACATTATTTGGTTAAAAAAAACAATTTGAAAAAATTATATCATCCTTTTCTCTTTTTTTAATCTACAAAAAAAAAACCAAAAAAGATGAACACATTTTATAACAGCCCACCAGTTTTTTTTGATAAATAAACATTTTTAAAAATTCAATTATAGACTAACCTAGGTGTGGGCAAACTTTTTGACTCGAAGGCCACAATGGGTTCTTAAACTGGACCAGAGGGCCGGAACAAAAGCATGGATGGAGTGTTTGTGTGAACTAATATAAAAAGAACCCTCCGCTCTTTCGGATCCACGGGCCGGATAGAACAGCTGAATGGGCTGGATCCGGCCCATGGGCCATAGTTTGCCCACAGGTGGACTAACCTCTACTTTATAAACATTATCAAAAAAAACTTCCAACACCACGGGCTGGATAGAACAGCCAAACGGGGTGGATCCAGTCCGCGGGCCATAGTTTGCCCATGGCTGGACTAACCTCTACTTTTCAAACATTATCAAAAACAACAACAACCTTCCAACGCCATTTAAAACAGCCCGGCAACGCCGGGCAACCTCTGCTAGTGCAAATATAAAATACCTGACAGATCTAATTTCTGACTCCATCTGATTATTTTATTTTCAGAGTGTGGGGGAGGAAGAGATTTCAAGCCTTGAGTAGAACCACTTCTCTTATTTCAAAACCCTTTGTCTTTCTTCATTTCACTGAAATGAAGTCATAATGCTGAGAATTTAGTTACTAACAGCTAACAGATGATATGCTGAGCAATAGCCAGTATTTCCATCCAAAATAAACGTTCTACAAGACAAATACAATGGGGAAGGGTGAAATTTAACCATCTCCAAAGTTGAGAAAGTCAATACTTAAAGCTACCACCTATGCCATACAGACAAGCCCAGGCAATAGTTAAAACAAACAGAAAACAAAGCAATTTTTCCATCAATGATTTAGTGAATGCAAAATATTGCATTTAGAGGACATTGACCCAATCAGCCCCAGTCAACTATAGTCCTTTAAAATATTCCTCAGTAAGCAGTCTGACATCCCACTATGGTAGTGGAGTAGACCGTACAGCCAGCGACTCAATGCCGAGTGTTGGGCAGTAGTAAATAACCTTGAATCCCTAAGGGGGCTAATGGCTAGAGGCAGATGAGCCCCTTTAGATGGGGTGATGGTCCCCCTCAGAGGAGGAAATGCCACTGGAAGCCATCACATTGGGCCCAATGGCAAAAATTTTAATAGAGAGCTTTATGTGATTTTAATTCTGGTTTTAGATAGGGGTTTTTACTTAATGTTTTTAGCTGTGATATGCGTTGTATCGTATTCTTGTGTACAGTATTTGTTGTACTATATATTGTTAAATTTTCTTTAGTGGGCTGCTCTGAGTGGTGCATGCACCAGGAGAGCGGGGTATGTATAAATAAATAAATAAATAAAATGAGCAGAGGAGGAACCACTTCCCTATTCTGATTCCCAATGGTCATGGAGGCGGAAGAGGCCACACCAGATCGACTGGCTGTGAAGGAACACCTTTAAAATAGCCTCAAGGCTGTAACAGTCCTTTGCAGTCCCGGCGTTGAATCCTGCATGTCTCATTTCATGTACTGTATGCCTCAGGGGATGGCTCCATGATCATAGTGTGTGGGGCACTTCATGGCAAGCTGGGATCCACCTTAAGCAAATTCACACCAATGGCATTTTTCCTGTTTCAGGGGGGGAAATCCATTATCAGATAGGAGTTGCAGCCGACGAAAAGTAACACAGAAAGAAAATCACATGAGCTAGAATCTACTGCCTGGTGTCACTGTGAAGGGCAACTGCACAAACACAAAGCTGCTTCATTAACAGGCCATCAATTGCCATCCCCCTAATCTACTGGTACAGCAAATGAAGGCCCATCTAGCTGCTTGATGGATGGTGAGGAGGAAGAGAAAACTGCCAAGGGCCAGCTACAGATTTGACTTTGATGTTCACTTTGGCTATACAGTATGTATATGACCATAAACCTGTTTATGCAGCTTAAGCGTGCCACTATATTTTTCTCTAGTGATCTAGATTTTGCATACCAGTTTAACACAGATGCTGACGAGCTATAACATATCCGAAGAACGGTGAGATTACAAAAGGTCTGGAAACCAGGCCTCATGAACAATGGTTGAGGGAAATGGAAGTGTTTAGCCTGGAAAACACAAGGTTATGATGCCCAACTTTAAATATACAAAGAGCTACTCTATGCAAGATGGAGCTAGCTTGTTGCAAATCCAGAAGTAATGCATTCAAATTACAAGAAAGGAGATCTCTCTTGAACATGAGACAGAATTTTCCAATAGTGAGAACTATTTGTAGTTGGAAAATGCTGGATTCTTCTTCCCTGAAGGTTTTCAAACAGAGGCTGGATGGCCATTTACCAGAGATGCATCAGCTGAGGATGTTCTGTTTTGTCATTGGTTTAATGACTCTTGGGATTACATCCAGGCCTATAATTCTGGGGTTCTATGACTTGCCCAGGACCTACACCGTGGTTAAAAAGCCATCTTTTAACACAAAAACTTGTTTATTTCCTCTCTTTCCAAAGGGCAATGCTTCTAGATGGTAAGCTCTTAGCAAACTGTCAAAAATACTGCAGCTATTCTCACAAAAGGCACAATGAGAAAATATGAGAGGGTAGCAATGGAAAATGAAGTCTGAAGTCTCCACAGTGTCACGTGAATGAAGCAGTCCAAGTAAACAATAAATTCCTTGTCTGGAAACATTCTCAGTCCTGAAGTGCATTGTTTTTATAGGAAACTTCTGTTCTGCTCCTTTCAGACATTTGAACTTCTAAATGAAGTCACTTTGTAAGAATGACAGTACAATCCTATGCAGATTTACCTAGAAGGAACTCACATTATGACCAGGGGGATTTATTCCCCAGTTTATCTGAGAAAGCAGCTGAGAGAAATAACCGATTAAAGATCTAAAGAATGAGCACAGATTGAATTCAAATGTAAATGCAATCTGTTTCCAGTATCTTCTAACAGGAAGCCAAAGCCATCTTGATATTTTCATACTTAGCTTGTTCCATGTGTGAAATGGCGTTTCCTTTGCCTACCAGTTTACACTTCGTTGTTACTCTTAACAGTTTACACATGCTTTTTTTTATTTAAATACATTTAAACATGATTACTCTAAGCATTGCCAGATGTTGTCTGAGTGAATGCAGTTACACACATTTCGACTCAAACTGGTTTACAGCTTAGGACAGGTTTCGTTTCTGAATGAGCTCTTGACTTACACTCTAATTTTCAAGGGCATTTGTATAAACCCACATCTACATGAATTAAAATGCCAGTAATACCAGAGACACCTTCTTCTGCATGTTGTAGTGCTGTAATAAATATGTACTGTCAAGTTGATTTCAGCTTATAGCAGCCCTTTCTAGGCTCTTCTAAATAAAGGGTACCTAGATGTACCCATCTAGGGTACAGGGACTGCAGTGGCTCAAGTGCCTAAGACGCTGACTGGGAGGCGGAAGGTCAGCGGTTCGATTCCCGAGTACTGCAGGACCGAATGAGCTCCCGTCTTTGTCCCAGCTCCTGCCAACCTAGCAGTTCGAAAGCAAGACATTGCAAGTAGATAAATAGGGACCACTTCGGTGGGAAGGAAACAGCGCTCCGTGCGCTTTGGTGTCTAGTCATGCCTGGCACATGACCACGGAAACGTCTGCAGCAGCAGACAGCGCTGGCTCTTCGGCTTTGAAACAGAGATGAGCACTGCACCCTAGAGTCAGATACGACTGGCTTTCGAGCAAGGGGAACCTTTACCTTTAGATGTACCCAATTCACTCCTTCTAGAGCTACTCTGGGACTGTGAAGCCTGTCAAAGGCTGGCTCCTCCCCCTACAAGACCCAGTGAGGAAACAAATTCCCAAATGCCTGACTCTACAGGCTGGGCACTCCAACTCACTGAGCAGGAACAAAGTATTGAAAACATTATGTATAACTTTATGGGTAGCTCTCCCTACTTCATAATGGAACTTTATATTACTCACTTGAAGGAGCTATGTGGATGTAACAGACTGTAGAACAAAGCTCTGATCCCACCTCTAGTGTTGCTTGCCTCCACACTTATTGTTAATGCTCATGCCATGTCCATCATCCACTCTGTGAGATTAGGCTTTGAGGGAATAGACCTACATGTATTCTTCCTCATCTTAGATGCATATTGCTAATACACAGGCCCAGAAATAGGACATCACACACTGCTGGAACCTGGGCCAGAGATGTCACTCAGAAGCCTCTGTCTATGTTCTTGTCCTTTCCTATGAATACTTGAGCACAAAACAAACAAACAAACCAAACTCCTGTATACCATGCTCCATCTAGTTCAGTACTGTCGTATCTACTCTTCTCAGTAACCGTCAGCAGTCTCCACGCGGACATTTTATTCTTGATCTGTTGGACATCATCCTGGAACAAAATTTCTTCAGATTTCAGGATACTTATTACCTCCAAATCAAGGGTGTCGCAATGGGCTCGAATTTAGCCCCCAGCTTGGTGAATATTTATATGATTCAATTCGAAAAATCTACCATACTAAATTCAGAGAACGATCCTTTTTTCAGCCATATAGTACTATATAAGAGGTTTATAGATGATCTATTTGTGGTTTTGGACGATTTTGAATGTATTGACAGTTTTGTGGGTTGGATTAATAGCTTAAATCCACATCTAAAGTTTACATCCAACAATGATCACTATAGAATTCCATTTCTAGATGTACAGGTATATGTATCGTCCTCCCAAAATCTCCAAGTTGCCCATTATCATAAACCAACAGATCGGAATGTATACCTTAAATATGATTCTTTTCACCCTCGTTCTCTTAGGGACAATATTCCGTACAGCCTCTTTGCCCCGGGCAAAGAGGAATTCTACCCAATTGAAAGACTTCACAGAAGCTGTAGATTCCATCAAGCACAAATTATCTTTGAGGGGATACCCATTGGGAATTCTAGACAAATCCTTTCATAAAGTTACTAACACTCCAAGGCATCAATTACTTTCCAGAAAGGAACAGACGGACAAAAAGAATTATTCTGATCTTTAGAATTCTCCCCATTGGCCAATCGTATCAAAAGAATTATTCACAAGTACTGGTACTTGGTAGAAGATATCCCAGGATGTTGAGAAAAAACCGCTGGTCGGTTTTCAAAAAACGACATCAATTCGAAACACGTTAACACATTCAGATGTCCTGAGAAATACACCAACAGCCACACCTAGTGTGAGAGGTCACTTTAAGTGTAACAATTGCATAAATTGTAAGCAAATCTGGGAGACAAAAGTAATCGAATTTCCAGAGATAAATTTCAGATCAGAGTTGAGAGACTTTAGTAACTGTGATTCAAAAAATATAGTGTATCTGTGGCAATGTCCTTGTTCTCTCAAGTATGTGGGAAAATCGACATGGCCACTTAAAGTTCGGATCAGCGAACATCGCTCGTGGATAAAAACTCAGATTGAGACGGCTCCCCTGGTGGCTCATTACCAACAAATAGGTCACTCAGTGGATGAATTTACAGTCACCATCCTTGAGGTCATAAAATCGAAACCATATCAAAAAGAAAATATTGACAATATCCTCCTCCGCAGAGAAGTGTTTTACATATTTAGACTCAAATACTATCAACCATTTGGCTTGAATAATATCTGGAATTCTCGAGTTACCTTTAAATCATTTTGGCAGTGAGTCAGCACACCTGCTTAAGCACACCTGCTGAGCAGTATTTAACGGCTTACACACACACCCAACTAACTCTCGCAAGCCCAAAAGAGTATAGCTCTAGAGGCATAGAGCGCGAGGAATATCGAAAAAAGTTTCATGTATGTTCAAATATGTGTTTTAGTTGTCTATTAAATGTAAATACAACTGTTGGTCTGGTGACATTACATAAACATATCTGTTAATTGTTAGCATGTTCTATCTGTAAATAACATGTATGTTATAGAGTTCTTTATCAGTGCACTATTTTAGTTACGTTTATCTTATTATTACAGAGTTAATATTGTTTTCTGAAGAAGAGTATCGATAAAGTTCCAAACCGGTGAACTTTTAAAACAACATACAACTATTAAAACAACATCAAAAATGTTTATGAAGAATTAGTTTTTATTGAACTACTGAATATGAACTAAGTGATCTTCTCATATAGTTGAAGACCTTCAAGCATTTAAGTAGCCACGGACGGTTTTTGCTTCATTGACATTGGGTTATCCAAACCATTTGGCCAATTTTCTTTGAGGATCAAACTTGGCCATTTTCTACTATCGAACTATGATTTTATGTTTCTCATGCAGTTTAATATCACAGTAGATGTCACTATATCTACTTTAGCATTGTAGAATTCCCTCTGATATATATTTTAAAACCAGGACAAATTCTGACTGACAATTCTGATAAATAACCCTTTTCACAGTATTCTACTATATATAAACAATACTAGTATAGAATACAGTTCTGCAGTTCTTTTCGCCTGACCTAGTGTGAG
The DNA here is from genome assembly GCA_035047345.1 of Bradypodion ventrale. Taxonomy (NCBI): domain Eukaryota; kingdom Metazoa; phylum Chordata; class Lepidosauria; order Squamata; family Chamaeleonidae; genus Bradypodion; species Bradypodion ventrale. The sequence goes on from JAWDJE010000007.1 coordinate 1,324,141, forward strand.
AAAGATTAGCCTGCACAACAAGATTGCCATTGCCTGGAGTAGGCCCAATTGTGGTTCAAAAATATCACAATCTTTGAGGAGGCTCTTTCTGTGTACCCCAGCAGAATACTGTGAAAGGGGTTATCAGAATTGTGTATATACAGTATCCATATCAATATTTAATATTTCCAGATTTTCAAAGGAACAATATGTAAGATTATGCATGCCTTTAGACTTTCATGATTTAGTAAGCATGCTTTCATATTCCAAATAGGAGTGGGCATGAATAGTGAAAAAAGCAACAGGTATGAGCACAAGGAATTTAAAATTATAAATGTTAAGTGATAATGACTATTACAATATTATTATCCTTTGCTCAATAAAAAATACTAATAAATTGCTAAAAGATGCAATAGGTCTAATATTAAATTTAGACATATCTAGGGGAAAAATAAATGAAACAGGAATCAATATTATTAATGTGACTATAATAGTTATTAGAAGTCATCCAATGCAAATACACACTGTGGAAAAGTTGTGATAATGAATAAAGAAACATCTTAAACTCAAACATTTCCTACCAGCATATTTGTCAACAATGCTAAAGCAATAATCACAGAATGCCAACCATCCTTAAGATTTCCAAATGCTGAACTTTAGGAGCTTTTTAAAGCATTTACATGTTTGAAATACTGGGTTCTAACCTCTTGTTTATACTGTCAAAATCTTATACAGAAATAATACTTTTGCACCTATTTGTCCACTCTGAGAGTTTCAAGCCATATTTTGAAGAATGCTTCCTCTCTCATTTTTACTAGGATCAATTATGGTCATTACAACAAATGTATACAGGAACACCTTACCCTATCCTTTATCTATTTATTCTTGAATCCTTATGAAAGTTATACACACTTGTTGCTGAAACGTCAGGGAGACAATAAGAGATAAAGTTCAGTACAAACACAGGACCTGAAATTAGAATACGCAAGACTCATTTAGAGGAGAGGGAAGCTAAGATTAAAATGAACAGTGAACTCTTTGTTCTGTGCAGTTACAGGAATAGGAAGAAAATACCACAAAGTACAAAAATGATAAAAATTTCACAGACTTTTGTGTTATAAAGAGAACTACTACTGCAGGATTGATTTTTATGCCAGCCATTTGGTGGTGGTGGTGGTGGTGGTGGGGATATTGGGGCTCTTTAAAATAAATATCATCCTCCCGTTTTGTCACAAGGTAGTAAGACAGGAATAAGATAACATCAATTAGTATTTTACTATTTTTAAGTTGTGTTTGCTCTTACCATATAAGAAACTAGAGCAGAAACATCAGTCATTTGGGCTACAAGTGTCGCTGAACACTGATCAATTCTGCTTTCCTTTCCCCTCTTAATCTCAGTGTTTAAACATTTCTCCTGATGTCTTTGCTTTTCATAAATTATACAACTCCACTGACTGGACTTCTCTGATGTCACCTACTATATTAACTCCCACTAACAACCAAGGTGTATTGCAATATTTTTTTGCCTCACATGACATGTAGGGAAATAATAAGACAAAAGAAACAGTGACTTTTTAGATGCAGACAACTGAGAGTTTGTTTGCAACCAAACATAGAAGATAGTAAATCCAGTTGGCAGTCTAATTAGGAAAAAACCATTGAATCTATAAGATTTGCTGCAATTGATCCAATGGGTCTAGTTTGAGCTGGGGCTACTCGTAGCCGTTAAAGCTTTAATCATTTACACCAGGGGTGGCCAACCTATGGTCTGTGGATTGGACCCAGCCCATGGCACCATTTCATGTGGCCCACCACTGCACTCGCCACTACCAGAAACGGAAGCAGATGCATTTATGAAAGCTGTAAAACGCGCCCGTGCCTGCTGTAAATGCACCCATGGCTGTTGTGAATGTGTCTATAACCATGGATGCATTTTAAGGCAGTGTTTACAGTGGGAAGAACTCTGTGACCAGCCCGCTCAACTGTCCGGGGGGCGTGGTCTGGCCCACGGCACGAAAAGTTTGGGAACCCCTGCTTTACACTCATTCTAAATTTAAGGGCTGGAGGATACCTGCCTTAGTCTGTTTCACCAAAAACAACAGAGTCTTGTGGCACTTTAAATATTAGAAAGAAGGCAATAATTCTGCTCAAGTACGGTAGAGAATGCAACCCGTGTGCAAAAATAGTCTGTGGCAATTGGAATGCAATAAAGAAATGAATGAGTTCAAGGCTTGAGTAGTTTTTTTTATATACAAATTCTGAATATAAGATCCAAAGCTTTTTCCGGATTTAAGACAAAGCTTTTCTGGGTGTTAACCCTTTCATCAGGGATCTCAGAACGAAGCAGATCTCGCTAAGAGGCAAGGACGCCAGCAGTTCGCATTTGAATAGAGATTATAGTTACTGTTGCTATTTCCTGACTATTAGTTCTGAGATCCCTGATGAAAGGGTTAACACCCAGAAAAGCTTTGTCTTAAATCCGGAAAAAGCTTTGGATCTTATATTTAGAATTTGTATATAAAAAAATACTTTTTGCAACATAACTACTCAAGCCTTGAACTCATTCATTTCTTTATTGCATTCCAATTGCCATGGACTATTTTTGCACACGGGTTGCATTCTCTGCCGTACTTGAGCGGAATTATTGCCTTCTTTCCAGTGTTTTTTCCGTTCTCCCCAGATTCTTTCTGCAACTTTAAATATTAGTACATTTACTTGGCAGAAGCTTTCATGAACTTGAGCTTACGTCCTCAGTTGCACAGAGTCTAATATTGGGATTTGCTTATATAATTTTTCAGTTAGTTAGCTTGAGCTCTCTATTTAGAGAGCACTATATATTTATAGAAATCCAATACACAGTATTTTACAAAAATAATAATACATTAAGCGTTTCAAACAAAGTTGTCACTGTAATGGATTTTCATTGTTTCAAAGCCATTTTTCTCCTTCCATTACAGTCTGTAAGTAACATTCAGCATTGTGGAAACACATTCTGCTTTATTTTTATAATAAAACACAGTGACTGCAGCTCCTGTCCTTTTCAAAGAAAATCATGCATAAAAATATGTTTTAAGAATGAAGCACGGCTATCCTATGCCTGTTAAAGGGTTACTTTTCTCTCCTGAGAAGGAAAAAAGACACTACAGTGGAATGACAGTTCACATAATGAATTCTGACAGTCAACACTGCATGTACTTAGGACAAATGCTTAAACATACTGACTGGAGAGGCTCTTATTTTTCAACCACTCAATGGCTCGGGACAGGCTTTCACACTGGAAATAAATCACGTTGAAGCCGCAAACCAATGACTACTTAGACTCTCTTCGAGTCTCTGAAACTCCACTCAAGGGTTCTGGCGATGTCATAAAAGCACAAGAACAAAGCATAAAAGTCAGCAGAACCCCTAAGAGGGAGTTATGGCTGTGGAATTTGGCAGGATTGGGGGGGGGGGGGGAGGGCTTGTTTTAAATTTTTCCAAACACATGGATGGGTAATAAAATACGGTTGTTGGGAAACGTTAATGGTCAAAGCAGAAATTTCAAGGGTTCTCCCTTCCTAACGTTTCTAAATGTGTAATCATGTAAATCAAAGTGCATTCTGGGAATGGGGGCATTGTATATCACCTGCTGTTTTACTAACTTTACTTATTCCATGTTTGATGTGGATTTTTTTTTTTTTTGCCTCAGCAGAGCAGCCCATTGCCATGAGTTTAATTTCTTTCAAATTGTACCTCCAGGCTTTCTGTGAGTTTTCTGCTCTGCTTTAGTTAAAATCTATTTTGCAAATGGCAATACCTATGTAAATATATTATAAATCCCGTAAAACATGGGGGGGGGGGGGGAGAGAAGGAAAATCTACCACAAATCTATCACGATTCCATTTATTTTTGGCTTAAATTCCACTAAGTATATTTTATTTGTCCCACCCTTTTTTCCACCTAGATTTATTCTAGAAGACTGAACAGAAAATAGTAGCATACCGCATGAAGCAACATGTATGCCACATATATCAGCAACACACAGCTGTTTTATGTCACCTGGAAGGTCTCTCAACCCTATATTTAAAAGTCCTTTACCACTATGGTCTTCAGCTTTTCTTATATCTCACATCTTGCGCTGATTTCTTTATCAAGGAATGTAGTTCCCCAGAAACAGAATGTCATTTAATCCAATAAGGACAGGCATTTGCAGGCATTCTTTTACTATATGTATTATATATAATGAGGAAATAAAGAATTGCAGGAGTGTTGCTGAAAGAAAAAGCAAAAATAAATAAATCAGTAACTGAAAAACAATTTATAATACTTACCAGTCTTTACTACCATGGTAAAACATGAAGATCATATATTTTGGCCACTGCTAGCAACAGGAGAAGGGAGGTTTAGTCATGATTTTGACAATATTGAAAAAGACATCATATAGAACTAAACATGCAAGTCCATCGTATTCCATGGGATCATGTCTTACTTCACAATTTCTTCTCAGTTATAGTCCACAATAATACATGAAATTATTATCAAACTGAAAGGATACAAAGCTTAGCAGCAAATATGTTTAAAATACTAGGAATCAGATAGCACTTTTTAATACTTATTACATTTGATATTTTATAAGTGTATAGATTTTGGATTGGTAAGCAATACAGTACATGGATTTTTGTACAGTACTTCATTATCTATTGCTACAGGGAGAGCCAGCTCTTCACCTTCTATAATTCCCATGCTGTCCCACAAATCATAATCATGAACAAGAAATACAGAAATATAGCCCTTCATCCATTTATGGACGCCAACCACAAGTTGAATTCTGCCCCTACTGTTTGTGCAAGACTGCAAAAATCTGGGTGGAAAAATACAGGTACATTTGCCACACAGCAGACAAAACACAAGGCAGCTCAGCTGTCAGGTGTATGGCAATGAATTAGCTAGGCCATGCAGTACAGGATGGGGGTGGGGGGGTGGGGTAATGCTTTTTATCAGGTTGAGCTGATGCAAAATCTCATATAAAGGGAGGTGGCTGTATCTTTGTTGTCATCAGCCAAGGGCCTCATTTGTGTTTCCTTAACCTTCTCTTTTCAAACTTGTCAGTCAGCACTGGGAAAGTTGTTTTTCATTTTCATAAAATTGTATTTTAAAGTTTTATTTTCTTCCAGAGGACCAGACAGAACTACTGAAAAATTGGTATGTTCTTCTCATCCCACTCCCCTGATTTTTCAGGGAAATAGAAGAAAATATTTTCTGCAAATTTCAGCATGGGCAGATACTCAGCTTACCAACAAACACTACCAAAATGCTAAATTAAGATTAACATTGGCTTGTTTTAAGAAGTATATTTATCCCAGCTTCATATACTCTTGAACCATTCGGACACAGTATTCACTATCATTCATAGTGTCCCCAGATGCAAAGAAATGATGTTTTGAAACACACCTGAAGAAAAGGTTATTTGTTCAAGATGAGAGAAATCACAAGAGAATTATTCTATGATACAACTGAGAAATAATATAAAAGATTGTCTTTGAAAAGTAGTGTGGACAGGCTATTGTTTGTTAGATTTAACATGTCAGATGAACATAAATCAGAATAAAACATGATGAAGTGGACTTGATCCATGAAAGGTCACATTAAAAATATAGCAGTTAGTCTTTAAAGAGTTTTTGTTTTTATTTTCTGATATGCCAGAATAAAGAAGTTTATTTATATTCCACCCCCACCCATATGCTGTTCATACTGAACAACAGAAAGAAGACACAAGAAGAGTATTCTGGATGCTTAGTACAAACAAAAAGCTTCAGAAGTCCTAAAAGATGTTTGTGTTTCCCCGGGGCAGAAAATACACAGATGAAAAACTGCATGATGCTATTTAGATAGAGCACCCTCCCCTCCCTCACAGTTGTAAGATAACCTCTTTTAAAGTCAACAAAGTGGTTGCCATAAGATTCCAAAATTAGCAGATAACTAGAAAGAAGCCAGACAATGGAATATGTCTGTAATAGAACAGAAATTCTGTTATGTATCTTATGCCATAATTTCTAAAGCACCACAAAGTTCTTAGTTGCTTTCTGACGCCACATATATCTGGTTTGGGGACTATCTTTGCTCAGCCACTAAAATGTTATAAAGGCACATGGTTCAAGCTTGGGAGTGCCTTTACTAGATCCCTAAGAAGTTACAAATAAACTGTACTTCTGAACTCTCCAGAATTCTTCATTAAGTCAAGATTTGAATAAAACTTATGATGAAAATGTATAGTTTAAAAATTGGATCAGATGGGTTCTTGCCTCTGTCTCTTTCATAATGGCAAACAAAAGGCTGGCTTCGACCTCAGCCCCCAGTGCAGATTTGACAGTAGACTTGAAGTAAGGTAATAATAATAATAATTTCCTAAGACCCAGCTGTAACTAGCAACTCTGGTGCTTGTTGGTGCTTTGTTGATTAAGGTTAAGTGACATAAGGATGGCCAATTCAGGTGAATGGGGAGGAAACCAGAAGGAACGTCTGGATCTGAATGCATGAGGCCCGTATTGATTCCTTGCTGAGTGTACCTGTTTTCCTCTCTTTCTGTTCAGGGAGTAGTGTAAATATGCATGTGCCAAGTGCATTCATGATATTCTAACAGCAAATAGAAACAGGTGAGTTTATTATGTACTCCCAGCAGCTCATTTCTGCACCCTCTTGCATTTCAATGCCCAGTGTCAAAGCCCAAGACAGCTTGCTCTGTTTACATTTTCAAGGCAAGATCGTTTGTGTGGGCTTGTAGCTGGAAGTGGGAAGCAAAACATCGATCTTTACATCAAAATAATTTTTAAAAAAGAGAGAAATAGAGGGTTAAGGATAACAAAGACACTATTTTCCATGTTTTTCTGATATTTTGTACAGAAAGTTATGTCATCTATGGACAGACCGTTATGCACATGTACATCTTTTTTTTTTGGGGGGGTGTCATTTTTAAAAAAGACAATTGAAAAATAGAATTCTTCATTATTTATAGCCATAAGCAATATTTTTTTAAAAAAAACAGAGCTTCAACTGGTGTAGTATTTTAGAAAACTGACAAGAAATAGCTGAGATATCAAGTTTCTATTTGGAATAAAGTTATTACTTCTTATCATTATGCCCTAATAAAGAAATGGAAAACCAGATAGCTACAAATGTTCCTTTTTGAACTTTGCTTCTTTTTTAAAAAAAGTAAGACAAAAAGACATAAAATAGATTTTTAAAACTAAACAATAACAAAGTCCTTAGAATGGAACTAATTAAAGGCAGAGAATTCACTTTTCTCTGCTCTCTTTATATCTTTCTTGGGGATAATTTAGCTGAGCTTGCAAGCCATGTTTACAAATTCCCATGTTTTTTTAAAAAATTTCAAAAGGTCTTCATGCTCTATTTTATTCTTTCCTTGCTTGTGATATTTCAGCATACAGAAGTGAGCAAATCATTTACTGTATTTAATATGCACCATGTGTTGCTCATTAACTATAGTTGTAATACTTCTCAGTTACTAATTATATTTTTTTAAAGAACAGTCAGTGTAGGCTATTTTATAAAAGTACAATACATGAAATTTACAATCTAACATATATCACAGCATAACTATACAATGACAGAATATTTCTTTCCTCCAGGAAAAACTCATGATATATATGAGAATGTATTTAGAGTCTAACTGCATGAAACGTAAACTTAGCAAAATGAAGATCACAGATAAGTCACTTGTATAAGAGAAAAAATATTTTAAAAGCCTCCTTTAAATCCTTCATGTAAACAAATACTTATATTTGGTAAGTAAAGTACAAATTAGAATATCTCAGAAAGAAGAAATTGGTTCTTCATTAATACAGGAAAGTCTTCTCAAACTCAGTGTATCAGAGGCAATGTTCCCATTTCTACTGTAACACTTTCCAGCTAGAAGCCGGTCTGTATTCTTGTAAGGTATGTATAATTTTCTGCAGGTAGTTATCGAAGTGTCAGAATGCATCCCAATTATGGAATCAGGCATATGACCAGGCACGCAATCAAGTCACATCCCAGCACCTTGTCAATTAGCAGCAGCAAGTAACACAAACCTTATGTGAATACCAACAGGATTCCAACATCTAAATTTTAGAGGCTAAGCAAAAGGTTAACATATTTGTACTCCAAATAATTAATTGTGGATTATTCTTTCTTTGACAAAATGTATCCTTTAATATTTATCTGCTAAACATGTAATTCTTTTTTCCCTTCAACATCTAATTTATACTTCTAAAAATCTACTTGCTAAGAAAACTCTGGTCATAATTTATAAATTTTTATATCCAGCCCAGATCATATGCCGGCCTATAAAGCCTTGAAGGGTTTGGGACAAAGCTATCTGAGGGAGTGCCTCTTCCTCAAGAATTATACCCAAAGCACCCAGGTATGTAAGCTCTGAGTGGTTACACCTAGGGAGGCAAAAGAAGCAAAAGCCACATCAACAGCTTTCTTTGCCATAGCAGAGAAACTGCCAGTGGAGATTAGAACTGCTTCTTCATTACTAACATTTCATAAATCATTAAAGATTTAACTTTGTCAGCTAGCCTTTCAAGGCCTATAACATCATTAGAACGATGTAGTGTTGCCTCAGGATTATTATTTTCTTACTGTTATTACCGTCACTTACTGCTGCTGATAGTATTTAATTTTAATTAATTTAATTTAATAGATTTATATACCGCCCTATCCAAAGAACTCTGGGCGGTGTACACAAGTTAAAACCAATATACAGGTAAACAATATTACGCACACACGCCCCCCCCCCCAGCTGTGCCATCTATTATCTAAAAACAAGTATAAAAACTACAAAAAACTTGAAAAATTAATTACAGGAGGGGGGAAGCCTCAGACGAGCCAAAAAGGGGAACTTGTTGACAATCCCGGCCCCCAGACCCATTTTGCCAACCTCATCTTCAATTATTTCCTAAATGGTAGCAACTGGGCCTGGAGGCGTAGTTCTACTGGGAGGAGGTTCCATAGTGTTGGGGCTATGACCGAGAAGGCCCTTTTCCTTGTGCTGGAGAGGCGAGCCTCCCCAACAGATGGTACCTGAAGGGTGCCCTCTAGGTTTGCTCTCATGGGACGAATATAGTCATGGTCTTGTGGGACTATGAATATAGTCATGGTTTTAAGATTATCTGATGTAATATATATCTCGGAATAATAAACATCAAAAACTATAATATAACTAAAAATAATCCAAAGAGTAACTTCCCCAACTACAAACTGAATAAAAGCAGTAATTGTCTGGTATAACAGTTTTAAGCCATTTGGGATGGAGTTGGGAATCCACGGCAGGAGAACAGCTATCTTCTAAGCCCCGTCTGCTTGTGTCCAATAGGAAAGAAAGTTGAAGCATCCATTTTGTTCCCATTGCCTCCAATGGGAGGGAACCTATTTTATTATTTATTTATTTATTCATTCATTCATTTAAATTTATATGCCGCCCAATCAGGAGAACCCGACTCAGGTCAGTGTACAACAGTTAAAAATGTATAAAAACAGATTTTAAAATTCCAAATTGCCCACTCACTTCCCCACCCTACTACCCCCACCCCAATTAAAAGAATAAAAAGAAATAAAAGGGAATGGGGGGATACAACAACACAAAGGGAGGGATATTAACTAAGTACTAACTGGGGATGAGCCAACAGGCTGGAGCTGTATTCCCATTAAGGCCCCACACCTGCCCTGCCAGCCAGGTTTTCAGACTTTTCCTGAAGGGCAGCAATTCCGTCTGTAGCCTCAATTCTGTTGGAAGATAGATAGAGGTTGTTGGAGGTTCCAGAGGGCTGGTGCGGACACGGAGAAGGCCCTTCTTCATGTGCCAGAGAGGCGGGCCCCTCTAGCTGAAGGTACAACTAGGGAGCCCCTCCGGTCCACTCTGGTTGGATGGGCAGACACTCTCGGGACAATGCAGTTTCTCAGGTAGCCTGGCCCACTGCCATATAGGGCTTTAAAGGTCAAAACCAGCACCTTGAATTGCACCCAAAGGCAAACTGGTAGCCAGTGCAGCTCCCGGAGTATTGGGGAGGCATGGGTATAATGTCCACATCCCATCACCACCCGTGCAACTGCATTCTGAACTAGCTGTAGCCTTCAAATGGTCGTCAAGGGCAGCCTCATGTAGAGCGCATTACAGCAATCTAGTCTGGAGGTGACCAGAGCATGAGTGACCATGAATAAGGAGTCCTGGTCCAGGAGTGGGCGCAACTGGTGAATTACTCGAAGTTGAGTAAAAGCCCTCCTGGCCACGGCCGCCACCTGCTCTTCTAGCAGCAGTCACGAGTCCAGGAGGACCCCCAAGTTGCACACTGGATCTGTCTGGGGCAAGACTGCCCCATCCAAGACTAGAGGTGGTAGCTCACTGGATAACCCCGGACCCACAACCCAAAGCCACTCGGTCTTGCCAGGGTTCAGCTGAAGCCCATTGTCCCCAACCAGACCCCAACAGCCTCCAGGCATCCAGACAAGAATTTGACCGCATCACTGGGGTCCCCACGGGCCGAGATGTACAACTGAGTATCATCCGCGTACTGCACCCCATGGGAACAGATGATCTCATCCAGCGGCTTCATGCAGATGTTAAAAAGGAGGGGAGAGAGCACCGAGCCCTGTGGCACCCCATATTTAAGGGGCCTAGGGCTGGATCTCTCACTCTCCAACCACACCGACAGGGTACGGCCCTCCAGAAAAGAGGAAAACCAGGACAACACAGTGCCCTGGATCCCCAATCCTTTGAGCCGTTCCAGAAGGATACCATGGTTGACGGTATTGAAGGTACCTGAGAGGTCAAGGAGAGCAAGGATGTTCGGATGACCACCATCCCGCTCCCGCCAGAGATCATCCATCAGTACGACCAATGCTGTCTCCGTACCATGTCCGGGCCTGAATCCTGATTGAAAGGGGTCCAGATAATCCACTTCCTCCAGAGCCCCCTGCAGCAGGCGTGCCACCGCCTTCTCCAAAACTTTCCCCAAAAAGGGGAGGTTGGAGACCGGCCTGTAGTTGTTTAGGACAGCTAGGTCAAGGGACAGTTTCTTCAGGAGGGGGCGCACCAAGGCATGTTTGAGCAGTGCAGGAAACACCCCCTCCCGCAAAGATGCATTTATTATTGCCCTGACCCAGCCTCCTGTCACTGCCTTGACGGCTCTCACCAGCCAGGTGGGACAGGGATCCAAAGGACATGTGGTGGCCTGCACTGCTGCAAGGAGCCACTTCATCAGGGATAACCGGATCAAACTGATCCCAGATCACACAGCAAGACTGTGCTCCAGGGCCCCCCGGACCCTCACCACCCGCACTGGGGTCAAGCCCCAAGCGGATCCGATCGATTTTCTCCCAGATGGTCAGCAAAGTCCTCAGCCAAACCCTGCCAACCAGGAACCGGGGGGCCCCTGCCAAGTAGGGACCTGGTTACCCGAAACAGGGTATGCATTGTGTGCATGGCTTACACTTCTAGTTATGTATGGAAAATGTATGGCATAAGATCCTACAGAGGTTTTGTGACTCCTACACCCTCCAAGTTTGCTCTACATTCAGCAACAACAGCAACTGGAAGTTATGACACTGTCCAGAAAGTAGATGTTGAGCTCTCCAATGATGGAGGCACTCAAGAGAAAATTAGACAACCAACTATCAGATCGGCTTTGATTGTGGATTCCTGCAAAATGCAGAGGGTTGGACACATGGTTTTCATAGGTCTCTTCCAACTCAATTATTCTATGATTCTGGAACCATGGGATGGCACCCTTATTGTTATATGTAAGGCAAAATTAAAATCATGGACAACTATTGTTAACCTGCTGATTAGATCCAATTATCTTAAACTGCTCAATTAATACCTACCCTCTTTCACAGAAGCAGTACAGGATTGCTGAAATCTTGCAAAGAATCACAACTAAAGTAGACCCATTGAAATAATGGAAAACACATAGCTATTGACTCCCAAACCCCCATTGATTCAACAGGCCTACTTTACTTGTGACTTACTATTGGATTTTAGCCATTGTCTGCTGAATTTTTTTAAAGGGAATGTCCATTACTAATTAAGATCTCCACTGCAGTAACACTAAGAGCTTTAGTTTTAGAAACATGGTTAAGTATCATTGATGGTCCCACAAAACCCACACAGTAATCACAAAAATGTTAATTGCTCTATATACTATTATAAGAATACTTTTGGATAAAAAGTCAAGATTAAAATTCTAAAAATAATGAAATAATTCTCTAAGTTTGTACATGAGGCAGAGAGAAGGAAAGAGAGATCTTATGGCTGTATAGTAACCATATGGAGAACATCAAATGTGAATTCATGCGTAAGAAATGACATATGGGATTAAACTTCTTTTGGATATTTCCCATAGAAACCTTTGTGCATGAACCTGTTGTATGTGTGTGATTTGCCCCACCTGCCGCAAACACTGTGTAAAGCTGGGACTGGTCTGAAACAGCTGTGCTGTCAAGGCTCACAAGAAGAAAGTTTAATGCTACACATATAAAGTCTGCATTCATTCAGACAGTCTGCAAGGTACTCTGTTTCACTCCTGTGTACTAAATGTTTAGTTTAAGCCATTTGTATTGTTTAGGCTATCCTTAAATTCATTTAAATGACTTAAATAAACCACACAGATAAAGGACCATCAAATTTTTATCAAACAGTGAATCCCACTCTTTCCCCCAGAGAGTTAACATTTCACATCTGGATATTTTAACTTGCCCTGCAAGGGAATCACTTCCATTTCTTCAGCTAACATTGAATGCTTCTGATTTTTTTCTTTATCCAGCATGTGTTTCGGGACTCTTTTTAATGCTAATTGCCTCACTTGTACATGGAGGGACCTCACACAATGGGCTCAATATCTGAAACTCCATAGCAATTATGTGTGCTCTGGATGTGTTAGCATCTCATGCCAACATCAGAGAAATCTACCAATATATTCATTCAGCAGTCTTCAGGTTAAATGGATGATTAGGCCTCACTTGGTTCAGTTTAGTAAACTGCATTTTATAGCGCAAGAGCAAAAGCATGCTGTCAAACAGATTGAACCAAACACAGTAGCTGGAACCAAACCTCACAGTTCCCAGCATTCGTGCTCTGTTACATATATACCCAGCTGCTTTGGAGGGACACAGAAAACTCTTGCACAGAAGGAAAAAACGATAAGCTGAAAGAGGAATCAACAGAAGCCTCCCTCTTTCCCACTTCCTCCATTGAGAACTGTCCCTGAGCCTCTTTCTTTCCATAAACAAGAAGGAAGAGCAGTGTATTGCTTGAGTGGTGTTTGTTATCCTAATTTCAGAGAATTGCAGTGTGTTAGTTTTTGCTCTCTGCTTGACAATCGAACTAACAACCCAGTTCGGTAATGGCAGATAATGTGTAACGTAATTTCACCCTGCAGAAAGCCACAGCACTTCATTATAGATATTTGTAATAAAATGTATACTATACATTTAATGTCAAAATGCTTTACAAACATTATTTTGGTGGCCTAGGTTTAAAAATAAGTTTGAACTAATTCATTCTTCTTCTCTTATAAATCAAAAATAGAAGCCATATAATTCATAACTTAAACTACAGTAAAACCTTGCATAAAGAGCACCTTGCTTAGAGACTAACTCGCTTAAAGAGCAGAATTTTCTCTAAATGGTCACCTCGCTTAACAACTAAAACCAACCAAAAACTCGCTTAACAACTAAATTGGGGTTCGCAATCCCCCCCCCCCCGCCGCCAGAAGTCACAATTGGTCACTTACAATGGTGTTTCACTTAAAGAACAATCCCATGGAATGCAATTATGCTCTTTAAGCAAGGCACCATTGTATAGTGTCAGGACCCAAAAGTGATTCTTATTTCCAACACTACATATCTACATGTATCTAAGTTAGCATCATGAAAAGTGCGCTTAAAAATAGACTAATCTGAATGAGAATCCATTACAAATGCAATATAAAGGGCAAGGTTTACAGCAGTTCCAGCTTACAGCACAAAATTTCCATGACAAAGAAATGTGAACTAAAACTCAAAGTTCTTTAGCTGGGATTTACATGCATTATGAAATCATCACTGGGTTATACCAAGCATTCAGCTCATTAAAAAAGCAAAGCAATAAAGTTCTCATCGCCCCCAGCACTCGGCATATTTGTACAAATGTTGATTAACATCTGTTTTAATTTTCACATGGAATCTCTCAGCTCTTATTCATGGAAACGTACCAGTCAGGTATTCAAGCACAGCTGCCATATACACCGGAGCACCGACTCCAATTCTGTACTTCGGATGACCTTTCTTAATATAACGTAGCATTCGTCCGACCGGGAATATGACCCCAGCCTTTGCTGATCGAGAGGTCTTCGTTGACTTTTTTTTCCCACCTCTGCTAGACATCTTCTCTGAGGGGGTTCTGGATCTGCCCACTAAAAACAAGAGGAAAAGGTAAGATGGCAAATGAGGGCTATAATAATGCCTTGCAAACAGTCTCTTAAAAAACATTGGCAAAATTAGGGCCACAGTGCACTCCAAATCCATTTGTTATGTAAGTGACCTGAAATGCTGCAGAGTAATCTTTAAATGCCAGGTGTTGAAAGCAGTGGCAGTGGCAGCAATATATAAAATATAAAGCACTGGTAGGCAGGGAGGAATCATCAGAATTTGGCACTGGATACAAAATTCAGTGATCTAAGAGTCCAAAATGTCTTCAATTAAACATTGAGATAGTATCCTCTTGCTCATCCTAACTAGAATTACTGACTTGGCAGGCAATACACAAATTCAGTGAATCTACTTTTAGTTTTGATTAGCAATACGATACTGGCCCAGATTCTTAGCTCTTACTGCCATGACAAGATATGAATGTCTGCAGATAATTGCCAGAATCCTACTGGTGTTCATGTAAAGCCGGTGTTCTCAACCTTTTCAAGTTGAGGGGGCCAGACTGGTTGTCCCCCCGCCATTTACGGCTGTCATAAATGCATTTACAAAGGCCGTGGATTCATTTATGGCTGTTGTAAATGCGTTTGTGATGGCCATAAATGAATCTATGGCCAATTCCAGTGGCGGCAGCTGGAGCGAGGGCAGGGGCTGGATTATTTGGTGCCATAGGTTGAGAACCCCTGATGTAAGGTTTGCATAACTTTTTTGCAGTTAACTGTGGCTCATTAGCAAGCTGCAGGGTTGCCATGTCTTAATTGAGTGTATGGTCACATACCTGATTGTGCAACTAACACTTTGGAGTGTGTGTGAGTCTGCAAGATAGAGATTTCGATACTGCACACAGCATTTCCCACACAACCTAAATTGCGGAGAAAGTTAATTAAGCAAAGCAAGTATGTGAACACTGGATGTTGCATAACAATATCATCATGACAACTGCTTTCAGAAACAATTTGATTTATTTTTTTTGCACAGAACTCATCTATATTTAATGTAAAGTTAAATCACATTTTCTCATGTTACCTTCTCAGGAAAGTTAGAATAGGAGATACCAACTGGATTGTTGACTAAGGTTTTGAACTCGGGAGTTCTCCTTGATCTAACATTCTAACTGCCATACTGTACTACCGTCACTGTTTATCTTTCTACTGGATGTGAAAGCAACAGACCTATTTCCTTCATAAAGTCAAGCAAATTGCAACAGTGGGATCAGGAAAGCTTTGACAGTTCCAGAATTGAGATTGAGCTCTCAAAGAAGGAAACGTACATAAGAGGTTATCTAGCCACTCAGAAACCAAATTTGACAAACAGGGCATTGTGTTTTCCAGACCACAGTATACCACAACAAAAGGGAATGAGCTGCACAAAAGAACTGCTAGATCCAAAAGATTCATACTGCAAGTGACTACAAGTTAGCATAAAGACAAAAGAAATCTACTTCAGATCACTAATCAATCTGGGACACTCACACTCTCTCTCACACACACACAGAAAATTCACACTTAACAATAGCTTCAAATTACTGAACTTGATAAACTGCCCTTGCTAATATTTTTTTAAAATTCTGCACAATGTTATTTCTTGGTGAGACAGACAATTTCTCTCACAGTATTGGGGGGGGAGTCCTAAATAAACATTTTAAGAAAATGGGTTATAATTGTCTCATTCCACTCCTATGACACTTAGTCCTGGATGTGGAGGGTGACTTGTCATTAGGGAAAGAAATTCTGTAGATGCTGAAAGGCACCCTGGGTTTCCATGGTGACTTTACAAGTTTCAGAGCTTATCCTTGGGCCTCAGAACAGACAGATTCCAAGGCGAAACTTGATGGCGAGGCCTACTTCAGTCTAGCACCCATAAAGAGCACCGTTTTATCTCTTTGGAAAGCATAAAGGGCTTCAATTAACTTTCTAAGGTTCCAAAATGTGAAATTCATCTCCTCACCGATCACACTGTTTTATTCCATTCCCCTACATGAATTTCAACTTCCTTCCGCCAATTTAATTGGACTTGATACTTATGAACGATGGCCAGCAATTGCAGGTTAATTTACTGCCACACAGAAACTTATTACTGATAATTCTGCCCAATGACTGTCATTTTTAACTTGTTTTCTTAAGAGTGCAGGCATTAAATTAAAATGCTAAAAAAAGAGGGGAAAAAACCTCCTTGGAGAGAGGTGGTTTACAAGCTCAGAAACTGTTGCTCTTCTGGGAGCTGGTGGTTTAGAAAACGAGTCCAAATTCCTAAACCTTTGATTTCCTGTCCTACAAGCCTGCAGCAGGTTTTTTTCCTTCACCTCTATGGAGATAGACAGTTTTATAAACAATGTTTTACACGCTGAAGGAAACCCCAATGGTGTGTTTTGGCCTTAGGGAAACCTCCAGCTGACCCAAAGCTGCCCTGACACAAAAGGTTGCCTTTCCACAGTGATGATTTCCCCCATCCTTGCTCAAACCAAACCCTCTCCTGCTTCTTAATATTGTTAAATCATCAAATCAAGGTTCTGAAATTGTTTATTACGTGTTTTCTCCATTAGCTGTTTATCATGCGTTGCTCCATTTCTCTTGCTCCTGGGTTGTCTTCCTGCAACATATGTGTTAGGCACCTCAGATAGACTGATTGCTGAATGAAATAAAGCAAGCATCTAGTTCTACTCTACTCTGATATTTTGCAACTTTCGCTCTTATGGGATTTCTGACATGTGATACAGGTTCTTAAATAAAAGTATCATTATTCGATTTCTATCAACTGGCCTAAATTTCAGGTTCTGAATCTGTTTTTGACTGCAACTATTTTAGTAACAAACCTGCTCTTTCCTCTCATGATGTGGTAAAGAGATATACAGTATGTAACTTTAAATAACCCTCCTGGATTATTATTTTAAAACTGAGACATAGACTTTGCAGCACTTCTCGTCTTTCATGTGACCAAGACTTCAAAATGCTACCAAATCTTCCTTCCTTCCATGGTGCCCCAGCATTAACTTACAGGAAGCCACACATATCGGAGTAAATCTGCCTGAACGTAGAACACATGATCCAAAAAAGAAAAGAAAAGAAAATTGGACCAATTGCTCCAAATAGCAATGGACTTAATTGTATTCACTGGCACCTCCTCCTGTATATCAGTAGCCAGAATCCAATGGTTAGCTGCATAAATGTAATGGTATAAATCACAGTAGCAGCAAAATCCTGCATCCCTCATTGTGCACCACCAATTCATGTAACTGATAATTTTCTGCTGCAACTTACACAACGGTTGCACAATCAATCTGTTCACTATGGTGGGGAAAAACTTAGTACACTTGAACTAAACCACTGAAAATTGTTTGATTCACAAGAATTTTTCTTTGCTATATCTATCTATCTATCTATCTATATATCTATATATCTATATATCTATATATATATTTCCAGTGTACTAAGTTTTCCCCCTCCATAGTGAACGGATTGATTGTGCAACCATTATTATACCGTTCTTCCCTTATTGAGCAAAAGCAACTTACACAACTGCATTTTTTGGCAGCAGGATCCTGCGACTTTAAATTGTCAACATCCAGGATAGATTGCTCACCGTAACTCTGAAAGTGCTACTTATATTGTAGACCGCTAGAGAAAATCTCCAAAGCCTGTGTTCTCACACAGTTTACAACCTGGGAAACATAGTTAAAAGTAGAGACATCACCTTGCAAACTAAAATTCACATAGTCAAAGCAATGGTATTCCTGGTGGTAATGTATGGCTGTGAGAGCTGGACCATAAGGAAAGCTGAGCGCAGAAGAATAGATGCCACTGAAATGTGGTATTGGAGGAGAATTTTGAGGGTACCCTGGACAGCGAGGAGAACAAATAGGTCGATCTTAGAAGAAATCAAAAACCTGACTGCTCCTTAGATGGACAAACAGTAAAGATGAAGGTAAAGTACGTTGGTCATCAAATGAGAAGAGAAGCATGTGAACAAAAATTTCTGTGCATATCAAGCAAAATTTCTGCAAATAATGCTTTAGTGCAAATACCATTCTAATACAAATTAGATAAACTGATGATGATGTGGAGCATAATCCATCAAAGAAAGAAGAACTGGTGGGTGGGTCTTTTTCAATTTGGGAATCAGCCAAGCCTTCTCTGCTTACTACATATGTAGGCGTTGCTTTCTGAAGAAAATATATAGCAGTTTTATGTACAGACAATTTGTCTGTACTGCAATCACTTTAAGAACTAGCAGTCTTTTGCCTAAAAATGAGAAACCTTGCAGGGTTTGGAAATGTTGTGCTGAGATTTCTCATTGAGCCAAATCAACATAAATAATTGAGAATGAATAATCATCTAGTAAGGGTACACAGAAAGAGCCCCCTCGAAGATTGTGTTGTTTTTCACACGCGCACACACACACACACACATGCGTTTCTCCAAGAGAAAGGACACACTTTTTACTCAGATGTTTTGCAGAAGTTATAGAGAACACTCCTAATCTCATGCGTTTGGAGGTGAGGAATCACTCAGAAAGAGCCGCCTTGAAGAGTGTGGTATTTTTGAATAACAATTGGGCATACCCTAGGAACTGCAACCTTGTGTTACTGGCTAATTTTTCTCATACTAGGTCAGGCGAAAGGAACTACAGAATGAACTCACCAAAAGGTGCCTTTATTTTGGCAGTTTCACATCTGGTCTAGACACATAAGAAGGTGGGGGATTACCTAGTGTTGTTTATATCTGTGGTCTCAATGTGAACGTTCATGGCAACTGGCCCTCTTACCTGACATAAGCTCTTGTACTTCTAAAAATGTTGGGTATGAGAAGCCACAAATGCTGCTGTAGCCACATCAGCAAAGATGATACCCTTCCATGCATGGGCTGTTGTCACTCAAGTATTTCTCAAAAATTGAAAGAAAGAAGTGGGCAGTTACATATTTCTTCCCTTTCCTGTGCAAATCTTTGAGTCTCAAAGAAGCCAATGGAAGGTATAGAGGAAAATAAATCTACCTACTTCATTTTAAGGGAGAAAATAAAATTTTATATTCAAACAACACACAAAAAGCAATCCTACCTCCTTTGGGAGATGCCTGCAGTTTTAATGGTCAGAAATGTTGGTCAATCCTACGCAACTTCTTATAGTGAGCTTTCAAAGCAGGCTGCATGACTGTGTACTTTGAGAACTTCATCTAGCCTCCATTTAATTCTGCATGGCTTCATCTTGAACAGGAAATGATATAGGATACAAAATATAGTTTCTGTATGGCTTCACAAATCTTTTGCCACTTGAAAAACAGGGAGTGCCCTTTTAGTGCTAAAAATACCCCTAATTGGTATTAAACAGCAACTAGGCACCTACACTAGATTGAGAACACACTTTATGTACAGAGCTAGTGGCTAACATGCAGACTGGGAGGCGGAAGGTCAGCAGTTCAATTCCCGAGTACTGTACTGCAGGACAGAATGAGCTCCCGTCTTTGTCCCGGCTCCTGCCAACCTAGCAGTTCAAAAGTAAGAAATTGCAAGTAGATAAATAGGGACCACTTCGGTGGAAAGTATCAGTGTTCCGTGAGCTCCGGTGTCTAGTCATGCCTGCCACATGACCACAGAAACATCTGCAGTGGCAGACAAGCGCTGCCTCTTTGGCTTTGAAACAGAGATGAGCACTGCACGACTGGCTTTCGAGCAAGGGAAACCTTTAATGTACTCAGACAACCTCCATAGTCAAATTAAACAGTAAATGCAGAATTACTGCACCTGAAAGGGAAGCTTATTTCCATCTGTATATTGCTCTCTGTTAATAATTTTTACCCCACTGTTCATGTTTTTTCAACTTCACACACAGGCAAGAAAGCACAGCATTAAACACAGCCCCCACTATTAGCACAAAGGGACCTATCATTTTACTGTCACCTCTGTTAACTGAACAACAGCAACCAATCTTGACATTCTGGTGCATGGGAAACTGGCACTGACTGATTGAAGTGAGGGACTTCTGCTGGTCCTTAGTAGAGCAGCCTGAGGCACGGAAGCTGAAATATAGGTGGAATGAGATGATCCAAACAGATGCAAATGGAACTTTCCTTCATTTAGCTCCAACTGTTGACACCTTGCCTTCGAGTCAGAATATGCGCTAAAAATTTCCACTCTATCGTAGAAGCTCACTAGGGTTGGAGAACTGGTAAAACTACTCTTATATATCTTTAACTTTGAGAGTTTTAGTAGAGTTGCTAAAACTCATTTCCAATTTGACAGGACGTAACAACAAAGAATTAGTACAGTAGTTATCTTAACGAGTATGAGAAAGTGGCTTGTCTGTTGTGAAGCAAACATACATATGGATAGTAATTGTCTTCATCCCACAGATGATAGGTTTTTCTTGACATATATAATGGCATCAAGGGGACTTTGACACTAGATAATGATCTACTAGATCTGGATGGATGCCAAGTTAAACGAGAGGCACATTTGTTATTTTTTCATTATATTCATCACCAGCAGAGAATGTTTTGTTTCCAACCATCAAATGCTATTATTTCAGTCTTGACGTTATGTTTTATTCTACTCTTCTCTCTCTACATAGCCCCAGAAGAGGGCAGGATTATAACCAGAGCAAGGCAAACATAGCTGAGCTCCAGGGTGTCAAATTTAGAGGACATGCTCATGGTGACTGCCTTGTCATTTACTGCTCCCTCCTCTAAAGCAATGAACTGAAGATAGGCAGCCCTAGAGATGTGAAGGGCCAGGAAAAAAACAGGGGGAAAAACGGTTTTTTTTTCTGAAGCCTTTTTTTGTTTTGTTTTTAAATTGAAAAAATTGAAAAAATAAAAAATAGAATGTTTTATTTTAACATGATGAATAAAATATTTTAAGATAAGGCCATGTTCAAATATTTTATAAATCACTAGCATAGTTTGCCCGGCGTTGCCGGGCTTTTTAAAATTGTGTTGGATACTAAAGGCTTTCGTTTATTTGTCGAAGCAATGGTGATGCGCTGTTTTAAATGGTGGTGTAAGTTTTTTTGATTTTGTGGCTTCGAGTAATTTTGTTTTTGAACTTGTGTTTTATGTTTATGCAAAAAAAATGTAAATTAAATTTAATTTAATTTAATGTAATATTATTTAGTTTTAAATTTAATTTTGTTTTTTAAAATGTTCCTTTAAATTTTTTTTGTTTTGGTTTTTCATAGTGAAAAGTGGTTTTATTTTGGCAATTTTTGAGATTAGTGTGGTTTTTTTTTTGAATGTTTGTATAATTTATGTGATTAAATTTAGAATTATTATTATTTTTTAAATATTTTAGAATGTTGTTTCTGTTTTGGCCACTGGGTGGTGGTGGTGAGCTTTTGAGCTTCTCATTGCATTTGGTACCTTCTGTCCTCTTGGTGTTGCTTCTGGTAAGTTTCCTCTTTCTCATTTGTGTTCCGGTTCTCATAGAAGGAAGACGTCTTTTTGTAAGTAATATGGGGGGTTTTTTTGGGGGGGGGTTGGGGGTGGCTTCTTTTTGGGGGGTGTATGTGTGTGTTTATCTTGTTCATATTTGGCTGTTTGTTTGTGATTTTGTGTGTTTTTTCTAGTGTGTGTGTGTGTGTGGGGGTGGCTTTTTTTCTCGCAGGCCATGCTGGATGGCCCGTGGGAAGGAAGGCCAATTGCGGGGAGGGTTTTTTTCCCCATGGGCCATGCTGGATGGCCCGTGGGAAGGATAGGCATTTGCGGGGAGGCTTTCTTTCCCACGGGCCATGCTTCATGGCCCATTGGAAGGAAGGGCATTTGCTGGGTGGTGGTTATTTCTTTCCCACGGGCCATACTTGCTGGCCCATGGGAAGGAAGGGAGAGGCAGTGGGGTGTTTATTCTTTTTCCCCGCGGGCCATACTGGCTGGCCCGGTGGGAAAGAAGGGCAGTTGCGGGGGGTGGGGGGGTGGGTTGTTTGCTTTAATTTTTGGTGCTCTGGCTGGCCCTTCGAAGAGAAGGGCAGCGGCGGCCGGGGGTGGTTTTTTTTTTTTGTTTGTTTCTCGTCTGGCCGGTGGGAAAGAAGGGCAGTTGCGGGGGGTGGGGGGTGGGTTGTTTGCTTTAGTTTTTGGTGCTCTGGCTGGCCCTTCGAAGAGAAGGGCAGCGGCGGCCGGGGGTGGTTTTTTTTTGTTTCTCGTCTTTTTGGGCCGCCGGCTGGCCCTTCGATCGGAAGGGCCATGGTGGCGTTGGGGGGGGGTTCCCCCACGGGCCATGCTGGCTCGTTCATGGGGAAGAATGGCTGCGGCGGTGGGATTATTTTTAACTTTTATTTTTCGTGCGCCGGCCCTTCGAACGGAAGAGTAGCGGCGGCGGCTTTTTTATTTTTTTCCCCCACGGGCCATGCTGGCTCGCCCGTGGGGTTGAATGGTTGCGGAGGCGGCTTTTTTTAGTTTTGTTTTTGCGCGCCGGCTGCCTCATCGTTCTGCTCGCACATTGCGTGCAGGACGCTGGGGCTTGTAGTAATGTGTTGGTGTTTTGTGTTTGTGCTGCGTTTTTTTAAATTCCTTTTCTTTTGATTGGCTGTGGCGCGTGTTCGAACGCTGCTCCGTGCGAGAGCCTCTCAGCCTGATTGGCTCTGGCTCTGGCGCGGCGCGGCGCAAGGACTTTCGGGAAGTGATGTTCTTTACGTTTCTTGCCGTTAGTGGGGCTGAGGCTCCCGTGCCGGATTTTTAAATCCTTCGTTGACCTGCGTAGGCAATTCGGCCGTGCTCTCGAAGGGAGGGTGCGGGTCAGTAGGGCAACGCACAGCAACATATAGCCAATTCCAACGGTGAACACTTGGTTTTATAGGTTAAGATTTCTAAAATGATGTATGGTATCAGATTATTTTCAATTTTTCTGAAAATTTTCGTGTTGTTTTCCGGGGGGGGGGGGGCGGCTTTTTTTTCTGAGCTTCAAAATTTTCGGAAATTTTACATCTCTAGCAGCCACTCAGCCCAAAGCCTGCCTATCTGTAGCAGGAAGTGAAGCGCTAAGCATTTTCCAAACTATGTTCCATGGAACGCTTGTGGACTTGAATTCCCAGAAGCCTAAGTCAGTATGTTGGGGATTGACTTAGGCTTCTGGGAATTGAAGTCCCAAACCCAAAGTTTGGGAAACACTGCCGACTAGATAGTGCCCTCCTTCCAAGTCATCCTCAATCAACCCCACTAAAAATCCCTTGGATGCCAGGGAGGGGAAAATGAACAAACCTCCAGCTATCACACAAAAGAAAGGCAAAAAGAAGAGGCAGCAGCTGCACTTTACTGGCTCATCCCTGTCTGCTGGTTTCAAAGGCAGGTCCAGAGACCCAAGATATGATAAGGGCTCTTCCTGAACTCAGTTATTTCAGAGCACAGGTAAACCAAGAGAGCACACTTCCAATCAGTCCTGGATCCTCAGGACCTCCCCTTGAAACGAGCACTTGAAGGAGAGTGAAGTGCTCAGGAAGTGGGGCATCTAGTTTGCTGCTTCTAAGGAGGATCCGCAGAGGATAGGGCAAACTGCTGTGGTTGCGTCCTCCAATGAGGAACATGCTGGAGCATCGTGCCTCTCCAGTACCAACATTATTAGTTATGTCTCTTGGTGTAGGACATCAGTTCATTATTATCCCACTTCATCTTCACAATGCTCACATGAATTGGGTTAGGGAAAGTGAGCAGGAGCTGTTAAACATTACTTACTGAACTTCACAACTGAAGCTGGATTTTAACACAGGTCTTAATGAGGACTTAAGTTTGGCCAATGACAAAGGCAAGGAGGTAGCTTCATTTTGGCAGTCCAGGGTTTGATTGGACATAGACACAAAAGAATAATAATTCTGGTCTTCCCAGTATAGAACTCAAACAATAGCCTTTATGGTGAACTAGACCTCCCTCTGCCATGTACACCTGAACAACCTGATGAAACCTGTATTCCTCCTACTGTGCACCATTTGTCACTCATGTTCCTTTCCTTTTGAGCAACACAGCAATCCTTCACTTTTCTACTGCTCCCTGTTCTCCTACTGTCCACACCCTACGTCCCGCACTTCAAGACAGGAACCAAGCCAAGGCTGCTAGCACTGCACTCTATTGGCAAGCAACCTCAAGAAGGCCAGCCTTTATTAGGCATCAGGGAAACTGCATTTTCAGGTTGCTATTCATCTCTTCCTTTGGGAGCTCACAAGGTGTTTGCTAGGCTGCGGAAACAACACATGAAGCTAAAACAAGGGTAAGCAAATTTGTCAGATCTGGGTGCAGCTTTCTAAAATGTCAATACAGTACATATAAGTAGGACTGTCTTTTTAAAAAGAGACATTTTGGAGAGTCAAATGGTGCAGGGTATGGAAGATGACTGGGCCTAAAACAGTCTTAGAGGTATGTACTTTGTCCACCCTTGAGCTAAAACAACAAAATTACTTTTCTAGAAAAAAAAGTACATGATTTCCAAAAGGGAAACTCAGTCCATCATTACATAGGAACTTATGTGTGTAAAGCTAAACCACAAAGATCAAACAACACCCCAACACCATATATTCTTAACTTTCAATTATTTGTAAAATCAAGACAATATCTCATTTATTCCCTCCCAGGTAGCTGGGTTTCAGAAGACTATAAAGTGGGTGACATATAACAATTAAAAATTCTCACCTTGATACAGAAATTTCACTTATTTTGTAACCACTGATTCCTGGCAGTCTTTCCATCTTTTTTTTCTTTTACCAGTTTAAACACACAAACACACTCCAAACATGGAAAACCCAGGCACCTTTGGTGAAAACTGACTGTGTGTTCATCAAGCTAACACAAGTCTAAAAACATAAGAACCCTGCCTGCTCAGAGGCTTGTCCAGTCTCATCTCACCTCCTATTGCCCACAATGGCAAACTAGATACCCACAAAAATTCCCCAAGCAGCAGAACTTTAACGCAACAGCCTCTCCAGACCCTGTTGTTCCATAGTAACTGATATTGAGGATCACACTACCTCTGATCCTGGAGAAATTACATAGCCATCATTACCTGACTAATAACCACTGACAATTTTATGACCTGCACACCCCTTTAAAGTCTTCTTAGACATCACAGTATCTTGAGGAAACAAATTGCACAATGTTATCTATGTGCTACATTTTGAATTTTCCACCATTCAGATTCCTTTGGATGACCCAAGATGGCCACTTCTAGGATGAGGGGGAAAAAAGCTTGTAACTGCTAAAATGAAAAGGTTGTAGAAAGTGGGGGGACAAATTCTTGTGCATGCATGAGCATGAATGTATGAGAGGCTATTTATTACTAGACTACAGGCAGCTTTATCACAAGGCTTCTTGAGGTTGTTTTCAAACAAAGCATTTTTCCTAGAAATAAGACTCTATACCTCCTATACCTCAAGACTAGGTGCTGATGAGTAGAGGAAGCACAAGAAGTCAGAACAGCAGTGGAGCATTACATGGGCTAAGATTAGTAGAGGAGCATTGCTGATGGAACACAGAGCCCAGGAAAGGAGATGAGGGTCCTTACCTTTGGAAATTATGGGGAATTTTCTTATGAATAAATACTTACAAATAAAAACCATGCATACAATAGCTTCAAGAAGCTGTGATTTAAAGAAGGCCTTGGTGTGACTTTCAGTATTTGAGTGTGATTACTACAATGTAACACCCACCCCCTGTCCAAATACTGTACACACATTTCACATGCAAACCTCTGGTATTATCCCCTATGCAGTATCACAGGCATGGGCAATTCTGCTAGGTTTGGGTGGACGCACTAAGCTCTCCCAGAATCCCTATATGGTACACAACTGATGGGGTTCCTTGCACAGCCACCATCATTCAGCTGTGGCAGCTTTGTTGCTTAAGGTGGCACAGTGGTTAACCTGCTGTACTGCAGCCAAAATGTTGTGACTTCAATCCTGATGGAGATCCAAGTTGACTCAGCCTACCATCCTTCTGAGGTTAGTAAAATGATTACCCAACATGTTGGGGGCAAAATGCTAATTAATTTTTGTTAATTTTCTCTTTGCACTTTTATGATATATATTGTTTCTACGATGACATGACATTGTGACTTACGTATTGTTGTTATATGTTACTGTATTCTATTATATTGTGTACTCTTTTATTTTACTCGAGTGGCAGAAGACGGTCCCGCCTTGAGGCTGAGGACGCCTGCCGCTCCACCCCTGGACTTTGTTGTTTATTTGGGAACTTTTCTTTGTTGTTTGTTTGGGAACTTTTCTATGTGGTTGTGACTTTATTATTATATTATAGTATTGTATTGTGTTGTTGTATATTATTATGTGCTGTTTTTGTAGATTGAATTTTGTATATTGTATTATTGTGTATTTACTGTGTATATTGTTTACTTATCATGTGAGCTGCCCTGAGTCGGGTTTCCTGATTGGGCGGCATACAAGTGCAAAAAATAAATTAAATTAAATTAAATTGTGAACCACCTAGAGAGTGCACTGAGCAATATGGGGCAGTATATACTGTAAGTCAAACTGCAATTGCTAATTACTGTTGCCATAGTTGCTACTAAAATTTGGCAGTAATTACAACTACACTTTACGGTGCAGCAGGATGCCAGGACATCCTCCCATGCTGCAGACTGTCCAACAACCCTACCAGTCTGCAAGGAGAAGGAATAAGAGAAAACATCTCTCCCACCCACCCACCCCTCAATGATATTAGCACTGAATTTAAGATCCTATTGGCAGGAGAAGCAGTGACTGGAAGTGAAAGGGAGCACAAATCAGCCTTGGAAAGATACCTGTGGCCCGGAGACACATGCTGTTCACCTTGCTGTATTATGTTATGTGGTATTACTGGATCGCCTTACCAGTTACAGGGGCATAGGTATCAGCTAAACCTTCCTGATGGTATCAGTTGCACAACAGTGGAACAGGCTGCCTGAAATGTAATGTACCC
This sequence comes from Bradypodion ventrale, assembly GCA_035047345.1. Taxonomy (NCBI): domain Eukaryota; kingdom Metazoa; phylum Chordata; class Lepidosauria; order Squamata; family Chamaeleonidae; genus Bradypodion; species Bradypodion ventrale. Next base: position 1,351,439 of record JAWDJE010000007.1, read on the forward strand.
AGCATGTTGGGAGCAAAATGCTAAATAACTTGTGAACCATCCAAAGAGCGCACTAAGTGCTATGGAGCAGCATTATAAATGTCATTGCTATTACTATTGCTATGGCTGTACAAACTTTTGCTATAGTTTCTAATCAATAGTGCATGCATCACTATGTTATGAAGTTAGGAACCTCTGAGCTGTATTTTCCAGTGTTTAATGTCACTGGTTCAAATTTGGTTCTCAGTTACACCAGTGTATATCTAGAGCAGAATTAGGCCACATTTGTATTATATTGAATGTAGTCTGGCATATCCTTTTTCAAAAATGCATTAACCCAGTGGTTCCCAAGGTGGGCCCCACACCCCACAGGGGGACTTCAATTCCCAGAAGCCTAAGTTGGCTGATCAGTACTTTGGGGAATTGATTTAGGCTTCTGGTAATTGAAGTCCCAAAAACAAAAGTTGGGGAATACTGCATTAACCACTTGAAATCCGTTGACAACAGAAGGTGTAAAAGAGCAAGTAAAGAAGAAGAAACTGTCAACATTGCTCAACTTCCCTTATTCTCCCCTTGCCCACCACTTATTATAGATTCTGAAGTTTCTAAAAATAATGAGAACAAAAAAAAAACTGGAAACCTAACAGAACATTTTAAATTCATTGCTTTAAAACAGGGGTTCCCAAACTTTTTATGCTGTGAGCCTGACCACGCCCCCATACAGCTGAGCAGTCTGATCACGTGGTTCCTCCTGCCATAAATACTGCCATAAAATGCATCCACGACTGTCGTAAACGCGTTTAGGACAGCCATGGGTGCACTTACGGCAGCTTTTACAGCAGGCAAAGGCGTATTTATGCATGCGCAGGCACATTTTATGGTTGTCATAAATGCGGCTGCTTCTGCTTCTAGTAGCGGCAAGGGCAGTGACAAGCCACATGAAATGGTGCCATTGGCCTGGGCTGGCCCATGCACCGGTTTGGCCATCCCTGCTTTAAAACATACCACAGGTCTATTCAGCTGATTCCTTTGAAATGATTGACTGAGTTTTAATTATAGCTATTAGTCCAATAAAAAATATTTAAATAGTAAACCAAAACACAACTGGTATGCCTTTGCTTAAATATACTGTACCTCCTTATATAAAATACAGAAGAAAGGAATGGTAAACCAATTCTGTCTGTCCTCTACCAAAAAATCTCTGGAAAGTGTGGCCATTAGTCAGTATTGACTTGACAACATGCACTTATTACTATTGACACTTGGATGTTTCTTCTGTAGTTAAAGACTTGGATTTGCTTTGAGACTGATTCATTTCAAACCCACAAGAACAAGGAAAGAGAGACATAACCTGTAGCAATCCATACAGACCTGAAGCTAACTGAAAAACCTCACAATAATCATGGGGATGAGTTGGGTGTGTTGTGAATGTGAACACTTTGGTCACATGAACAAAACCTGAAATCATGATCATCTGACAAGACGTGGATATGCTCAGAAACCTTATGTTCTGAAAGGGAAGTTGCTTCTGATTCAAGCAAGGTCACTTACAACAAAACAAAATAAAAATTGCAACACCATGCATGGCCACCACTGTGAGAAACTTAAACATTTTCCCTGCCAAGACATTATAGGACCGTGATTGCACTCCAGATGTTCTTGGAATTCAATTCTCAGAAGCCCCCGTGAATCCACATGAATGGGTTTACTGCGATTCATCCGGCCCACGCCGCCCTTGTCGCTCCTGGAAGCGGAAGTAAAACGCGCCCAGATGGGTGCGTTTTACTTCCGCTTCCAGGAGCGACGAGGGTGGTGTGGGCCGGATGAATCGCAGTAAACCCATTCGTGCAGATTTGCGGGGGCTTCTGGGAATTGAAGTCCAAGGACGTCTGGAGAGCTAAGGTTTGCCATCACGGTTATAGGAAGTAAGGTGCACACAGTGGGTCAGAATCCAACTTAAGTTTCACCAATCTCCACGGGTTTCACAAAGTTTGCATGCATGCAGTGGTGGGCTCCAAACATTTTTACTACCAGATCTTGTGGGCACAGCCATGGCATGTGCCCACCCACCCACGCACCCCACACCTCCTCTTTCACGCCCACTTTATTTCGGGATTCTCTTGTCTCTTTCCTCCTCCGGGTGGGGTTCCTCGACCCACCTCGCCTCCCTTCCTTCCCAGGTTGCACACTTGGCCCGGGGGTGTCAAGTGGAAGATGAACACAGGTCACACTCCCCCCCCCCCCGTATTTCGCCACCTCCTCCTCTGTTGGCCATCTCTGGGCATTTCTCTTCTCTCCAGCGCAATGACCCCACGCGAGCCAGAAGCCAAACCCCGGCTATTTCAACACCCTCGTGTAAAAGGCAGGTTTCCTTCTGGCCGAGCTGAACCCGAGTTCAAGGCCACCCCTTTGGGAACGACGGCCAAAGGGAGAGCCGGAGAGGGCACCGCCAAAAACAGGGGCTGCGGTGGGGGCTCAGTGCTTATAAAGCTCGCCTCGTCAGCTGGCAACTCGGCAGTTCGAGACCCGGGTCTTGCATGACGGATTGGGTGCCCGTCTGTGCCCCCAGCTCTCGGGGACATGAAAGGAGCCTCATTCGGGCGTTCCCTAAGCGGAGTTTCTCCCGCAAACATCCTGTCAACCCAGAATAATTCCTGACACGAAATTATTATTATTATTGTTATTATTATTACCGCCCAACCTCCGTGGGTGGCTCTCCGCCAACCCTTCCCGGCGCCCACGGCAGGCGCCTTTCCCCGGAGCTACGCGCCCACCCCCGCCCACCCCCCACCTGCCCGTGCGAACAAGGGAACCAGCGCGGCGTGGGTAGTAGAATAAAGACTACTTTGACCCCCCCCCCTTCCCGGGCAAAGTGACGCGCCCTGGGGGGGACCAGGAGACCGGCGGGCACTCACCGTGTGGCTTCCCTCGGCGGCGGCGGCAATATGTCTCCCCGCACCTCGCCCTCCCCGCTATGCTCGGTTGCCGTGTGTGAACGGGTCGGGAATAAGTCGGGAAGTGGGGAGTCTCTCTATGAAGGCCCACAATGCACAGCGAAGCCCTCGTCACATCCCCATCTCCTCCTCCTTCGGGCCCGGCTGTAGCTGTCTGGCACGGCGGCTGGGTGGTGGGTGTTTGTCGAGGGCGCCGCCACCACGACGCCGCCTCCTCCTCCTCTCCTCCTCTCCTCGCCTCTTTTGCGCCTTGAGGGCGCCCGGGCTCTGCTCCGGGGACAAGGCCACCTTTCCGCGGCTTGCCCGTCGGAAGCCCTGCCTTTCCCCTCCCCTCCCTCCGGCGGCTTTGCTGGGGCGAGCGAGGGTTCCCCGACGGCGACCTCCGCCCTCTCTCTCAATCTCAACCTCTCTCTCTCTCTCAATCTCTGCCCTGCAGCCTACGGAGCCGGAGCAACAGCCAAGCCTTTTGGGGGTGGATTCGAACGGCTCTCGGTGGTGGGCCTAAAAGGCATGGCTAGCTTTCGGGCTCCTTTCCTCCTCCTCCTCCCTCCCCCACGAAGAGGAGGAAAGGACGCAGCGTAGATGCCCTCACCCTGTCTCCCTGATGTCGAACCTTGGCACTCCAGTTGTTCTTGGACTTCAATTCCCAGAAGCCCAAGCACCCTGTGTACCCACACGAAGGGGGTTTACTGTGATTCATCCAACCCGCGCTGCCCTCGTCACTCCTGGAAGCGGAAGTAAAACGTGCCCGTATGGAGGAAGGGTTAACCCGGAAGAGCCTTAACCGTACGGGCGCGTTTTACTTCAGCTTCCGGGAGCAGCGAGGGCAGCGCGGGCTGGATGAATCGCAACAGCTCAGTAAAAACAGTATGGAGGAGTCAAACTGAGCTAGCATTTGAGGTGCCTTGCTCCTTACTAAAATGTTGTTCAGTTGCACAGTCAAGTTCAGTCCTTTGCAACCCCATGGACCAGGTTCCTCTGTCATCTGCCATCCTCTGTAGTCTGCCCAGATCTACGCCCACTGCGTCAATGATGCTATCTAGCCATCTCATCCTCTGCCGCCCCCTTCTTTTGATCTTTCCCAGCATCAGGGCCTTCTCCAGTGAGTCCTCTCTTCTCAATTGGTGGACTGCGAATTCCGCATGGCCAATTGGCATTATTAGCCCTGGCAGAGGTTACACCGGCGAAAGAGGTTCCTGGTCACTGGCCCTTGCCAGTACGGAAATTGGGGGGGCTGATTAATGGTATAAATCATAAGGGTTTATTCACCCACTTCTGACCTGACCGCCGGCTCTGCCGAGTAAGCAGATCGCTAACTCCTGTTAGATATTAGGCAATCACTCATCTCCGAGTTTAGCGTAATCCCTGGTGCAAATAGTGGCCATATTTACCCTGGTCTAAGCCCTAGACAATGGTGTTTCCCCTGTCAGTGTTTGCCCACGTTAATTAACTTCCCCAAGAGAGGTTTCCCATTAACCAGAGTAAATGGGTGATGTGATTTTCTGTCAGATGACGGTTTTTTCCTGCCTTGCCTTCTGATCTATAAATGATGATGTCTTTTCCTCAATAAACCACTGATCTGATCTCGCTCCATACTGCCTCGTATCGTTTCTTGATCAGTCTCCTCCGGGACCTAACGGCCGTCCTAGCGGCCCCGATTCCTACACCTGGTGACCCCGGCGTGATTTACTCGAGAGTAAGCGATCCCCCGAGTGGTCTACTCGAGAGTAAGCGAGCAACTCGGTCCGGTTCTGCGCTTGAACCGCGTCCGATCATCCCGGAGGACAGCGCGGCACTCTGGTCGGTAAGCCAGCCGATCGAAGAGACGGCCAGCGGCGAGGCATTCCAGAGAGGCATCCTACAGCTTGCTCCCGACTTTTGCGGCAGGGTTGCAGTAACGGAAAAACGCGTTCCGCTCAGGGTCAGCTGTGAACACCTGACAGCGCAGAGGCCACCGAGGGCCCGTGGCAGCAGGCCACGCTCCGAGCTCTACCCAGACAACCGTCGCCAAAACCTATTGCCTGAACTTCAGACGCGTCAACTTGTCCCGAGGAGGAAACTTCGGAGGACCCCGCAGGTAATATGGGGACCTGTCCTCAGCGACAGCGTCCATCCGCTAGCCAAAGAACTCATGAAGAAGAGTTCAGAATCCTGGCCAGGGTATTTCAGTTACGCTTTCACAGTGGAGAGCTAGCGAGACTTTTGGTGCACTTGAGGGAACACTGCCTGCTTTACCCAGAAGCAGGTACGTTAACCCTGCAGCTCTGGGATCAGATAGGAGACTGCATTCAGCAACCCCCGAAAGCTCCTGAGGGCATAATTCGCACATGGAGTAAATGTAGGAAGCTCTTAGCGGAGATAGAGCCAGTCCGGGTAGAGGCCAAAGAACCCCCGGCGCCAGTCGAGCCATCGGCGCCCACGGCGCTCTATCCGTCATTGCAGTTTAAGCAGAGTAGCGTAGGGAGCTTTCCCTCGGTGACAGCTGCAGACGTCACCGACGGAATGCAAGGAATGGGGAGCGCAGGTGCTTCTCTGACAGCTACAGGTTCCCAAGCTACCAAGAGTGCCCTTCAGCGCACAGTTGAGGAAGAGATCAGGAAGGGGGAATTGCCAGCGGAAGAACTACCTGAGCTTAGTCAGATTTGTCCAATTCGCTTGGAGATGGATGCCCTTACGGGGGCCCAGAAGATAGTCCATTCACCAGTCCCGTATAAGCTTCTCATGGCTATACAGAAGGCCATTTCAGAGACAGGGCTCCAAAGTCGCTTCACTAGGGGCACGCTTCAGCAAGTGTGCGAGAACACCATGTTCATCCCGCACGACTGGAAAGCCGTCATGCGGATGATGCTCAACCCTAGCCAGTATTTGATATGGGACAGTGAGTTTGGCCTCGAGGCTCAGACAAGGGCTGCCAGGATGGGAGGCGCAGTACTTCCTGACCAGCTATATGGTTCAGGTGCCTTCGAATCCATTGTTGCCCAGATCAACTTGCCACTCGCCACTCTTCAGATGTCAGCCGAGGCTGCCTTTAGGGCTTTTTTCAAGGTTCCAGCTACTGGCAAGGCGGCTAAGAATTACACCGCAGTCAAACAGGGAGCCCAGGAACCCTACATGGACTTCATCAATCACTTAGAGGAAGCGATCAGTAGGCAGATCGATAATGAGCAAGCCCAACAAGAGCTCATGATGAAGTTAGCCAAGGATAATGCCAATTTGGACTGCCGTAAAATCTTGCAGTCCCTGGGCAATCGTCCCGACTTGACTCTCACGGACATGATTAGAGCTTGCGCTGACGTTGGCACAGAATCCTATAAGATGGGTTTGCTAGCGGCAGCGGTGCAAGGGGGTAGGAAACCCAAGAACAGGACCCAAGGAGCGTGCCACACTTGTGGCAAGGTCGGTCACTTCGCTAGGGAGTGCCGATCCAAGGGAGGCGGACAAAATTCCGGCCGTTCCAAGGCTCCGAACACCCCATGTCCGAAGTGCAAGAAAGGCTACCATTGGGCCAGGCACTGCCCGAATTCGGGAAACCGGAACGCGGGCATGTCTCTGGCCCTGGTCCAAACAGAGGCTTCCCTCACTCAGAGCTCGCCAGAGCTAGGCTAGATTCCGATCACATTCCAGGCATTGCGAGGGCACAGGCCAGCCCCAAGAGCAGCACAGGGCTAGAATTGACTTGCCAGGCAGACGTTACATGCGACCTGCCAGGCACGGTCTATCTGGTGGATTCCCAGTACATGGGTCCACTGCCCAAGGGCTTTATAGGTTTAGTTTTGCCCCGCAGTGTAGCAGGAGCATGCGGAATTCTTGTAATTCCAGGAGTCATTGACTCCAATTTTTCAGGTGTTCTTCAAGTTCAGCTTTGGACACACCTGCCCCAGACAATTCACAAAGGAGACACATTAGCACAACTGATCATGGTTCCTTGTCACTCGCCAGCAGATAGCCAGGGAAGGCTCAGGGACAGCTCAGAGTCCCGGTCAGAGGACCGCTCGAGCGCCAGTGAGGCAGTACAAGGATACCAGGTCTTAGTGACAGTGGAGACCAACATTGAGTGGAAACAGTGCCCAGTTTATTTATTTTATTTATTTATTTATTTAAATTTCTATACCGCCCACTTGGCCAAGGCCAACTCAGGGCGGTTGACAATCATAAAAAACATGGTCTAAGAAATACATAAAAACATTATAAAACCTTATAAAACCCACATCCCCCCATCTAAAACCCATATCCCACCCCCCCATCCCACCCGCTATACAAAAGGGAAGGGAAAAAGAAGGGTTCCTATAAAAGCCAACCGGCGGGAACCATAGTCCCGTTCGGGCCCCACACCTGCCCTGCCAGCCAGGTCTTTACTCCTTTCCTGAAGGGCAGCAATTCTCTTTGAAGTCTTAGATCAGTTGGTAGGAGGTTCCAGAGGGTTGGTGCGGACACGGAGAAGGCCCTCCTTCGGGTGCTAGCCAAATGTGCACCCCTCGTTGACGGCACCATAAGAGAGCCCCTCCGGTCCGCTCTGGTTGGACGGGCAGTCACTCTTGGGACGATGCGGTCTCTAAGGTATCCTGGCCCCCTGCCATATAGGGCTTTAAAGGTCAAAACCAGCACCTTAAATTGCACCCGGAGACAAACTGGTAACCAGTGCAGCTCCCGAAGCAGCGGTGAGGCATGGGCATATCGCCCACACCCCATCACCACCCGGGCCGCCGCATTCTGGACCAGCTGTAGCCTCCGAATGGTCGTCAAGGGCAGCCCCATGTAGAGCGCATTACAGTAATCTAGTCGGGAAGTAACCAGAGCATGAGTGACCGTAAGCAAGGAACCCCGGTCCAGGAGCGTGCGCAATTGGCGAATCACCCGAAGTTGGGCAAAGGCCCTCCTGGCCACAGCCGCCACTTGTTCTTCCAGCAGCAGCCGTGAGTCCAGAAGGACCCCCAAATTGCGCACTGGGTCTGTCTGGGGCAAAACAGCCCCATCCAGTACCAAAGATGGTAACTCCTTGGACAACATGGGCCCCCTTATCCACAGCCACTCTGTCTTGCTGGGATTCAGCCGAAGCCCATTGGCCCCCATCCAGACCCCAATGGCCTCCAGGCATCCGGATAGGATTTCAACAGCATCACTGGGGTCCCCACGGGCCGAGATGTACAATTGAGTATCATCCGCGTACTGATGGTACCGCACCCCGTGGGAACGAATGATCTCACCCAGTGGCTTCATGTAGATGTTAAATAAGAGAGGAGAGAGCACAGAGCCCTGAGGCACCCCATACTTGAGGGGCCTAGGGCTGGACCTCTCACTCTCTAACCACACCGACTGGGTACGGCCCTCCAGAAAAGAGGAAAACCAGGACAACACAGTGCCCTGGATCCCCAGTCCTTCGAGCCGTTCCAGAAGGATACCGTGGTCGACGGTATCGAAGGCCGCTGAGAGGTCAAGAAGAGCAAGGACGGATGGACAACCCCCGTCCCGCTCCCGCCAGAGATCATCCATCAGTGCGACCAATGCCGTCTCCGTTCCATATCCGGGCCTGAATCCTGATTGAAAGGGGTCTAGATAATCCGCTTCCTCCAGGACACTCTGCAGCTGGCGCGCCACCGCCTTCTCCAAAACCTTACCCAAAAAGGGCAGGTTGGAAACCGGCCTGTAGTTGTTGAGGACAGCTGGGTCGAGGGACATTTTCTTCAGGAGGGGGCGCACCAAAGCATGTTTTAACTGTGCAGGAAATACCCCCTCCCGCAAAGAAGCATTTATTATCCCCCCAACCCAGCTCCCTGTTACCACCTTGGATGCTTTCACCAACCAGGTGGGACAGGGGTCCAACGGACATGTAGTGGCACGAACATCTGCAAGGAGCCTGTCCACTTCATCAGGGACAACAGGATCAAACTGATCCCAGATCGTACAGCAAGACTGTGCTCCGGCACCCCCCCGACCCTCCCCATCCACGCCAGGATTCAATCCTGAACGAATCCGATCGATTTTCTCCACCAGATGGTCAGCAAAGTCCTCAGCCGAACCCTGCCAACCGGGCACCGATCTCCCTCTACCGAGGAGGGACCTGGTTACCCGGAACAGGGCGGCTGGGCGATTATCAGCGGAGGCAATAAGGGTGGTGAAGTATTGCCGCCTCACCACCCCCATCGCCACTAGGTAGGCCCTAATAGCGGCTCTAGCTAGTGTCCAATCGGAGTCATCCTGGGTCTTCACCCAGCGGCGCTCTAGGCGTCTCTTTGCCCGTTTGAGTTCCCGCAGTTCCTCAGTGAACCACGGAGATGACCTTGCTCCACGGGCGCGGAGAGGCCGCAGTGGTGCGATTTCATCCAAGGCAGCTATTGTCGTCCTATTCCACAGGTCGACGAGTGCCTCGGGGGAATCGTGTAGCCGATCCAGAGGAACATCCCCCAGTTCCTTCTGGAAACCATCTGGATCCATTAGTTGCCGAGGGCGGACCATTTTAATAGGCCCTGCCTCCCTACGATGCAGTGTCGCCCCCAGGAAGTCAAGAGTCACCAGGTAGTGATCTGACCATGGCACAGGTGAGATGGCTAACTCCTGTAGTCTCAGGTCACTCTGCCACTGCTCCGACAGGAAAACTAAGTCTGGCATGTGACCACTGCCCCTGGTCGGACCCCGAACTACCTGAGTCAGGCCCATGGCTGCCATGGAAGCCATGAACTCCCTCGCCACCTCAGAAGCCATCCCCAATGATGGCAAATTGAAGTCCCCCAGAACCATAAGCCTCGGGAACTCCAACGCCAGCATCGAGGCGGCCTCGAGGAACTCAGGCAGGGCATCCCTTACCCTGCAAGGGGGCAGGTACAGGAGCAGGATCCCCAACTGACCCTTGGGGCCCAACCGTAGAAGCAGGGCCTCACAACCAGACACTTGTGGAGCAGTGGCCCTAGCAACTCCCAAGGACTCCCTGGCAACAATGGCGACACCACCGCCCCTCCCCTCACCTCTAGGCTGGTGCCAAAAACCGAACCCAGCTGGACACATGTCCGAAAGAGGTACTCCATCCTCAGGTGTCAGCCAGGTTTCGGTGATGCATGCCAGGTCGGCCCGCCCATCCTGGATGGCATCTTGGATCAGGGGGGCCTTATTACAAACCGACCTGGCATTCACCAGCAGCAGCCTAAGGGCGGGGTCACTCCGGATCTGCTGCTCAGGACCCAGAGATGTACCTGCAGGGCTGGAATGAGGGACCGCACTTAAACATCGGACCCGCATTCCCCGAGTGCGGCCCGCCCCACGGTACCCGCTATACCGCCCCATGCCCGTCACAACACCTATATTAATCTCCGGAACCTCCCTAGACGGAGTGCTGCCCTTCCTTCCTGGCTGGCAAGGCCAGTTATTAAGGTATTTCTGAATAAAAGATCGTTCTCAGGGTTACTGGATACCGGAGCTGATGTGAGCGTGATAAGCAGAAGCCAGTGGCCACGGGAGTGGGCCATTGAGCCGGTCTCCAATGTGTGTGGGGTAGGCGGCATTCAGGAAGCGTTTAGGAGCCGGGAGTGGGTGACAGTCACAATTCCAAAGGCTGACGGCACAGCGGTAATTCGGCCGCACATTCTTGACGTGCACATCAACCTTTGGGGGCGAGACATTTTGCAGCAGTACGGTGCTACGCTTACCTTTGGGTAATGGTGTTGCCACTTAAATGGCTCACCGATATGCCGGTCTGGGTGGAACAATGGCCGGTAGTGGAAGAGAAATTGGTCGCCCTAAAACAGCTGGTTAAAGAACAGCTAGACGCAGGACATATAGAGCAGTCCACTAGTCCTTGGAATTCACCTATTTTTGTCATTAAGAAGAAGTCGGGGAAGTGGTGACTCCTCCACGATCTCAGAGAGATCAATAAATGCATACAGCCAATGGGTCCGCTTCAATGCGGCATCCCAAATCCTAATATGATTCCCGAGGGGTGGGAGATCCTAGTTGTAGATCTCAAGGATTGTTTTTACACAATTCCTTTAGACCCCAGGGACCGGGAGAGGTTTGCCTTTACGGTGCCGGTTGTGAACCACAGTGAGCCCACGCAGCGTTACGCGTGGAAATTTTTGCCACAGGGCATGCTCAATTCGCCCACCCTGTGCCAAATTTATGTTCACAACGCACTGGCAAAGTTTCGAAACCTATACCCCAAAGCCTTAGTTTGTCATTTCATGGATGATATCTTGGTCGCGGTGCCGCAACTCGGCAGCGAAATGTTTTCAGACCTCCAGGCCAGCCTGGGGGAGAAAGGGTTACTCATTGCCCCGGAGAAAGTGCAGAGAACCGAGCCCTTCTCATACTTGGGTCATCGGCTTCTCCGCTCTTTCGCAGCTCCAGTTTTGCCCCAAATCAACTTGAAAGATTCAGTCACCCTGGTAGAATTGCAGCAGGTTATAGGGAACATTAATTGGGCCAGACCGTATTTCCGATTGGATACGGATCTTTTGAAACCGCTCTTCTCGCTGCTCACATTAGGTAAGCAGCCAGCAGACCGGATACAAATTTCTCGAGAAGCGCACTTGGCTCTCGAGAAAGTCAACCAAATTCTCAGCCAGAGGTGGGTAGATAGGATCACCCCAGGGCCATATGCTCCGATCCTGAACTTGTACATCGTACGGGCAGGATCCATGTTCACCGGAGCTCTAGGAGTGGACTCCGAGAAAGGAGCGAGTATCGTGGAATGGGTGTACTTGCCGAACACCTCTTCCCGAAACATCGTTCCTCCCCAAGAGTTGGTCTCCGCGGTGGTCTACCGCGGAAGGCTGAGAGCTAGGGACATCTCAGGACACGACTTAGCAAAAATCGTGGTCCCGTTTATCAAGGAGCAAATTCAGCAGTTGATGCAGCTCGGTGACTCGCTTCCAATTGCTTTGGAGGGATTCACCGGATGCTTGGCATACCACTTGCCTAAAGACCCCAGACTTGTCTCGCTTCAAACGCAGACAGTCAGCTTGTTCGAATTGCTCTCGCTGGTTCCGCTTCGGGGAGCCAGGACAGTTTTTACTGATGGAGGTCGCACATATGGTGTCTTGACTTGGCAGGAGGGCCAGGCTTGGCGCACGCTGTTAACTCTTCCACAGAGGTCCGTGCAGCGGGCAGAGTTGGCAGCGGTGAACCTTGCCTTGCGCACCTTCGCCACAGAGCGCCTAAACATCATTACTGACAGTTAGTATGTTAGGAATTTGCTTCACAGTCTACCGGGAGCGTACATTACTCCCGCGATAGACAAGAATTTGCTTAGTCTGTTCCTCACTGCTCAATTTCATTTGCGAAACCGCACGGAGCCGCTCTATATTGCCCACATCCGAAGTCATCAAGACCTACCGGGTCCGATTTCCGCGGGCAATAGCAGAGCGGATGCGGCGGCAAAGGAAATTCAGCAACGTTCAGTGTTAGGTGTTTTCACTACTCCAATTCAGAGTCATGCATTCTTTCACCAAAATGCCAAAGCGCTCGCCAGACAGTTCAATCTGCCACTTTCTCAAGCCCAAGGCATAGTTCGCTCTTGCCAGCATTGTGCAGGGGCACCGGGGGGCCCTCGTGGGGGGTCAACCCACGAGGGACAGAGGCTAACCAGGTGTGGCAGATGGATGTCACGCATGTTCCGCAGTTTGGCAGATGGCAGTACATGCACGTTTGCATTGATACCTTTTCTCAATTCGTTTGGGCAACGGCGCAGAAAGGGGAGACTGCTTCCCACGTGGAGCAGCACCTCCTTTCCTGCATCGCGGCCATGGGCAAGCCACGGCACGTGAAAACCGATAACGCCCCGTCCTACTGCTCTAGGCAGTTGGCCGCCTTCATGGCCACCTGGGACATTAAGCATACTTTTGGCATTCCTTACAATCCGCAGGGGCAAGCGATTGTGGAACGAGTCAATCGGACGCTCAAGTCCTATATTGACAAACAAACAGAAAGGGGGGAGCCACCGGCCCTCCCCAAGTCACAGGGTCAGGCACAGCATTGTCTGAATAAGGTATTGTTCACATACAATCACCTTAATGTTTTTTCGGATTGCACGCCGCAGGAGAAGCATTTCTGCCTTTCGGAAGCTCTCCCGCGACCGATGGTCCGATACCGGGTGCCACCGGACCCTTCCTGGAGGGGCCCGGCGCCACTCGTAACCTGGGGAAGAGGGTATGCTGCAGTTATGTCTCCTACAGATGTCGTTTGGATTCCAGCTCGGTGTGTCAAGCCTCACTTGGAACCACATGGCGTGGACCCAGGCTGACCCGAGTCCGATCCCGGAGATGGAGGACCTCACCCTGACCGAGGGGACCTGTCGGAAGAAGCGGCGACAACGGACGGAGCCGAAGGTCACCTGGGGGATGGTCAAGATCCTTTGCCGTGAGGCCGAGGACGTCATCCGGCGCGAGGAGAGGGAACCGACACCAGAGAACTTCATGGCTGCAGTCCTTGCCCAGATTAGTGCCAACACCGTGGCAGTCACCATCATCCTGACCCTCTCCCTACTTGCGGGGGGAGGCGTTCAGGCCGCCTCATTGAAGGCCAACGATTTGATGCCAGGCGGAGACCTCTCTGCCAGGATGCATTACAACATATGGGAAAGGTTGGCGGGTCTCGTCAACCAGTCCGATTTTTGCCTGAAGCAGGACATTGGTTCTGCCTCAATCTTGAGCACCTGCCTCATCCCAGTGTGCCACACTCCAGGCGCGCACCCCAGGGATGGGGACTGGCTCGTGAAACGGATTTTCAGCCCATACATCCCAGCGGCTTCCTCAGAATATGCCTGTTGGAAAATGCGGCTAACCATGACTTTGCCGGCTGATGCAGCCACTCTCCACACTCCTCGAGTGGCGGTCAGCCCGAACTCTACTTGTGCTTGAATGTCCGGCTGCGCTTCAGTCGGCCGATCTCGTCGTCGCTGCCTCGAAGTTGGCAGCGGCAACTGGACTTGTAATCACCCACAGAAACTTGGTTCAATGTATGCTCATGTTACCCTACCTTCAGGTTGGTTCTTTACATGTAATCAGTACACTTGGAACTACATTCTTGCAAATGTATCAGATGCCACATGTTGTATCAGTCGTTTGACACTGTTACTCCCCACTAAGGATATGGTTACCCCAAGCACAAATGTTTCAAATGTCTCGGTCCCCATACGGCACACTCGCACCACCCAGTTAGACAGCTCATGTGAGAGCAGCTTTAGAGTAATGAGTCCAGCCTAATATGTTTCATTGGCAGTCAGCATAATTGGCGTGCCAGGCTTAGCCGTCGGCAACGCTCGGAGGATTAGTCGACTGGCTTGCGGATTAGCTAAAGCCATTAACCATACCTCCTCTGTGATAGCGCTGCTCAACCAGGAGCAGGCGGAGCTTCGCCATGCCATTCTCGACAATCAAGCGGCTATAGACTATCTCTTATTGCTACATCATCTGGGTTGCGAATCTTTCCATGGTATGTGTTGCTTCAATCTTACTGATAACTCCCGCAAGGTACAGAGTCAGCTCACGGACCTCCACACCATAGTCGAGGGCATCAGAGAGGGCTCTGCATGGGGAACTTGGCTGAGTTCATTGTAGAACTGGTTGTGGTCATGGATTCCGTGGGGGTGGCTTCAGACGGTGCTCAAAGTGATTGTGGGGGTGATTATACTAGGCATAGCAGTATGCTGCTTCGCGCAATGTATTCCCTCGCTGATATCTAAGTGCCGCTCCCGGAGGGAACCCCGAAGCGTCATCCCCGCTCATCAGCTGATGCCCCTCTTGCGCAGAGTTGCCGGTCAGGTCCTTAAGTAAAAAGAAAAGAGGAGATGCGGATTCCGCATGGCCAATTGGCATTATTAGCCCTGGCAGAGGTTACACCGGCGAAAGAGGTTCCTGGTCACTGGCCGTTGCCAGTACGGAAATTGGGGGGGGGCTGATTAATGGTATAAATCATAAGGGTTTATTCACCCACTTCTGACCTGACCGCCGGCTCTGCCGAGTAAGCAGATCGCTAACTCCTGTTAGATATTAGGCAATCACTCATCTCCGAGTTTAGCGTAATCCCTGGTGCAAATAGTAGCCATATTTACCCTGGTCTAAGCCCTAGACAATGGTGTTTCCCCTGTCAGTGTTTGCCCACGTTAATTAACTTCCCCAAGAGAGGTTTCCCATTAACCAGAGTAAATGGGTGATGTGATTTTCTGTCAGATGACGGTTTTTTCCTGCCTTGCCTTCTGATCTATAAATGATGATGTCTTTTCCTCAATAAACCACTGATCTGATCTCGCTCCATACTGCCTCGTATCGTTTCTTGATCAGTCTCCTCCGGGACCTAACGGCCGTCCTAGCGGCCCCGATTCCTACAGTGGACAAAATACTTCAGCTTCAGTATTTGTCCTAAGGAGCAGTCAGGGTTGATTTCCTTTTGGATTGACTGATTTGATCTCTTTGCAATCCAGGGGACCCTCAAGAGTCTTTTCCAGCACCACAGTTCAAAGGCATCTATTCTGCGCTCAGCCTTCCTTAAGGTCCAGCTCTCACAGCCATACATTGCTACTGGGAAGACCATTGCTTTAACTATGCAGACTTGTTGGCAGGGTGATGTCTCTACTTTTATTATTATGCTGCCTAGGTTTCTCATAGCTTGCCTCTCAAGAAGTAAGCGTCTTTTTATTTCATGGCTGCAGTCACCATCTGCAGTGATCTTAGATCCCAAGAGGGTTAAGTCTGTCACTGCTTCCATTTCTTCCCCTTCTATTTTCCAGGGAGTGATGGGGCCAGATGCCATGATCTTGGGGGTTTTTTGATGTTGAGTTTCAGGCCAGCTTTTGCATTCTCCTCTTTCACCCTCATCAAGAGGTTCTTTAGGTCTTCTTCACTTTCTGCCATTAGGGTAGTATCATCTGCATATCTCAGGTTGTTGACATTATTCCCAGCAATCTTGATTCCAGTTTGTGCTTCTTCCAGCCCTGCATTATGTTAGGGGGTGTACGTCTTCGCCTCACACTCTAACTGGTTGCAAGGCATATAGTGTTTGTGATGCCTTTAAGACCCTACTGCAAGATCACACAGGTGTTAGGACTTTTCCCTGGTATGCTCTGTGAGCCAGTGTATTTAGGTCAGAGCAGGATTGCAGGCTTCAGCTTCAATGCTCAACCTTCTCTCTTGACGGTCTGGACAAAGACTTCTGCATGTTACAGTCCTGGTACGAGGACTGAATCTCTGCACAGATTCTGAGAATGGTTTTTGCCTAATATGCCATCCATGCTTGCTTGACAAGGAAAGACTACTCGGGATAAGCCTTCATCAGGAAAGACAGGCTGTAGAACTTTTGGCTTTGTCAGTAATTCCAGCTTGCTTCTACTCAGCTGGACTGGACTGCTACTGGACTGTATAGACTGCACAGACTTGCATGTACAGTAAAACCCCAACTTACATATGCCTCAAGTTACATAAAATTCGACTTACATAATGATTTTGTGCTAAAACCATGTCCCAATTTACACAATTTCCTATGGGTTTGCTTCAAGTTACATAAATATTTTCCTATGCGTTTGCTTCGAGTTACATAAAAAAATTCCCTATGGGTTTGCTTCGATTTACATAAAAAATAATTTTTCCTATGGGTTTGCTTTGTGTTACATAAAAAACTAATTTTTCCTATGGGTTTGCTTCGAGTTACATAAAAAAACAATTTAAACAAAAGCCTACGGAATGGACTTTTTCGTAAGTAGGGGTTTTACTGTATAGCACAACTGCTATACAGTAAAAGAGAATATCTGCCAAGAGAATATATCTGTTTTGTGTTACAGTTGTTGCACTGTATATACTTGCACCTTATTTCCTGAGTAAACCTGCTTTGAGTTCTGTTTTGCACCAAAACCTGTCTGCCTGTTCTTCTGAGCTTGCCAGGTGCGCACCTCTTGCTGGCCGCTGCATACCACTCTGCTAACCGTACACACCAACACATTACATATAATGTAGTCTGCATATATATTAAATAAGCAGGGTGACAATATGCAGTACAGCCTTGTCATACTCCTTTTCCTATTCTAAACCAATCAGTTGTTCCATACCCTGTCCTAACTCATCCCATCCTGTCCTTACTAAATTAGCCAAATGTAAAAGAGGTTAAGGCTGAACCTTTAATAGAGAAGAAGATGATGATTTCAGAAAGTGTAGCTAGTATGACCAAATATGTATGCTATAGTAAACTATGTCCTCTTTGCAATCTGGCTATTCCTTCCTTGGTTTTTTTGCCTGGCTGCTCCTTTCAGGTGGTGCAAGAGGAAGCCTTGCCAATTGTTGCACTAACCAGAGAGGGAGAAATAGGAAGTGGACAATAGAAGGCCACAAAGACAGTTATGCAGAGCACCCTCTGCTCATTTTTTTTTGGGGGGGGGAAGGGATAAATCTTGAAACTACAAGAGTTAACTGTTAAACAAACAAACCATGCTCTAATATGTTGTCAATGCAGATGCAGAACATAGACAAATCAGTGGAAGAACCGTGATACCAGTGTAAGTATATTGATTGGTACAGTGATACCTCATACAACGTCCAAACTTGGTTCCACAAGTTTGGACTTTATACGGATTTGGACTTTGTATGAGGCATGCAAAATCCTAGCCGCAATGCCTCATACAACGTCCAAATCCTTGCCACGATGCCTCGTACAACGTTGTTTCCATAGAGATACATTGTTCTGTAACAGCACACTTCAGGGCAAAGTCAAGGAAACAGACAGGAAACTGACAAAACTTTAAGAAATCATTGTCTAAAGGCTAATATATATTACAAAAACATGTCAGACAACCCTGATTGTCCAAGAATCTGAAGAATGCTGCAAAAATCCCAGGAATGCTTCTAAAAATTCTGATGAAAAAATTCAAAATAATCCAAAATCATGCTCAAAACCATTCCTAAACACTCTTCGCCTCGTGCAAAACCCACAAGAGCAATGCACGCATGTGTCCTGCCTTTTATACTGCCCAGGCACAATGCAACCTGGGGAAACCCCCAATGCCTCATACAAAGTCACAGGGACTTTGTATGAGGCAACCTTTTTCAAGAAATTAGGCGATGTTGTATGAATTCGATGTTGTACGAAGCAGACTTTGTATGAGGTATTACTGTATTTACACTACTAGAGTACAGTGAGATAGTGGTGAGTTTATGGCCATTTGTTGAGGCGACCCCTGCAGAAGGAGGGGTCCTTCACTACCTGCAGAGGGAGGGGAGGATCTGGGCTTTGAGACCTCTAGTTCCCCAGTGGATTGGAGTCATGATGACTCAGAGCAGGCAGGGCAGAGCTTTCATTGTGGTAGAAGGGGAATAGGAAAAAGAATGGAGAGAAGGAGGAGAGGAAGGAGTTAAAGGAGATCAAGGAAGAGATAGGGTAGCTACCGGGCATGAGATGAGGTGCTAAAAGGGGAAGAAGCAGTGGAAAATGGGGAAATAATGGAACAATGGCACCCAGACGAGAAGGGCCTCTGCCTGCCACTGGAATGAACCTTCATATTCAAAGAAGACTCCTGGAGTGGCGAATTGCTATGGAGGAGGGTGCCTCTGGAGGAGGGAGAAGGCCAGGCCAGGGCCAAGATGCCCCACAAGCTGTCATATTTTTTGGGGTGGGGTGGGGTGGGGTGTTGAGGTGTGACATTGGGAGGGAGCTTGTGGGGTACACTGGATGGGCCAGGCTAGCAGAGAAGTGAAGTGGGGGTGCAGTGGAGGGGAAGGCCTGCACAATGCCCACACCACCAACAGCATATAGTATAGCACTTTGAGAGACTCAGGGGTGTGGACCAGTGATGCACTGCAAAAAAAATTACTACCCACTTGGTGGGCGTGGCTATCTGTGGGCATGGCCTCAAACCCCACCCCTGAAGAAAAAAGAAACCTACCTTGCTCTCTTGCTTCGTGGAGATGAGGAGGAGAAGTCTCAGGGCAGCCAGGCGCTGCTGGCAGGTCAGGCCCTCACTGTTTGGGCACGCTTTCACCAGCGGGGCTGCTGGGAGGCAAGCAGGGCGGGTTGGTGGGCTGGCGCCGGCCTCCCCCTCCCAGCGCCGTCGGAAACGCATCCTTGCCAGCAACACTGTTGGGAGGTAAGCGGGGCAGGTTGGTGGTCTGCCGCTGGTCTTCCCTCCTAGTGCTGCCAGAAATGCATCCCATTCACCTCACCCAGGGCCGAAGGCGCAAGGGAAGTGCGGAGGTGAAAGCCCACCTTCGGCCCTGGGCGAGGCAAATGGGATGCGAGAAACAAAACTGACTCCACTTTCTTGTTCAGTATAATTATCCAACCACCTAGCAAGGAATGCTTGGAAATAGTTGCTTTATCAAAGTTGACTAGGTGTAAAGCATCTTGCAGGCTCAGCTTAATCTTGTAGTGTGATTCAGGGACATATTTCTAATTTTGTATTCCTACAAATCCCTGCAAGGATTGCCATTAGTAGTGTGATTCAGGGACATATTTCTAATTTTGTAGATAATATTTGATTAATTTCATTAAAAACTTTTTCGCCATGTTTTCTTAACAGGTTCGCATTCCCACCCCACCATAAATGTAGGTAAAATGTTTTTTAAATAAATGTGCTTGTGAGGATTAGTCATCTCACTAGAAAGAGAAATTCAGACTTTGACTCAATAGATGAGAGGAATAATCATGTGTCTTTCAGGTGATTCCTACAGGTACCTAGTAAACAAATGACAATCATGGGGGTGACTTGAAGGAGAAAAGCCACTCTGAAATATATTCATATTTGATGCTTATAGCTTCCTGACCAGGTATGAAAATCTGCTTTGCCCAGAGATACTTTCTGGTAGGAGGGTGGAAAGTTGAGGTCACAGATAAAATTGAGAAAAGGGAAATGTATTAAATACACTTGAAGCACACATCTGATTGGATAGTTCCATGGGTTGGGTACTTTGCTGCAGAGCCAGAGGTTGGGATTTGATTTCCCCATCTCATAAGAACATATAAGAACATAAGAACAGCCTTGCTGGAACAGGCCACAGCCCATCCAGTCCAGCATTCTGTCTCACACAGTGGCTCACTATTTCCTTCAGGGTATTCCCAAGGAGATGCCTTCACCTGCTTAGGATTCCCTGGAAATGGCATTGAGAGATATCCTGCCTATCTCTCCAACCCGGAGGTTGTCCTTAAGTATCCATAATTATAGCCATTGATACCCTTGTCCTCCATGAACTTGTCTAATCCTTTCTTAAAGCTGTCAAGACTGACAGCTGTCACCACTTCTTCTG
The DNA here is from genome assembly GCA_035047345.1 of Bradypodion ventrale. Taxonomy (NCBI): domain Eukaryota; kingdom Metazoa; phylum Chordata; class Lepidosauria; order Squamata; family Chamaeleonidae; genus Bradypodion; species Bradypodion ventrale. The sequence goes on from JAWDJE010000007.1 coordinate 1,371,579, forward strand.
GCAGGGAGTTCCATAGACCAGTAATCCTCTGGGTGAAAAAGTACTTTCTCTTATTTGTTTGAGAACTAGTACCCAAAAGTTTCATGGAGTGTCCCCTAGTTCTAGTGTTATGCGACAGGGAAAACAGTTTTTCCTTATCTACTTTGTCCACACCATGCATGATTTTATAAACTTCAATCAGGTCACCTCTTAGACGCTGTCGTTCAAGAGTGAAAAGGCCCAACCGTTGCAGCTTCAGATGGTAAGGTAGGTGTTCCAGTCCCCTAATCATTTTGGTTGCCCACCTCTGCACTTTTTCCAACTCCATAATATCCTTCTGGAGGTATGGCGACCAGAACTGTACACAGTATTCCAGATGGGGCCACACCATAGATTTGTAAAGAGACAAAATGACACTTGCTGACTTATTTTCTATACCCTTCCTAATGATCCCTAGCATTGAGTTTGCTTTTTTCACTGCTGAGGCACACTGGGTTGACACCTTCATTGAGCTGTCCACCAGGACACCAAGGTCCCTTTCCTGGTTTGTCGCAGAGAGTTCAGAACCCATCAGTTTATAAATGTAATTGGGGTTTTTTGCCCCACATGCATCACTCTGCACTTACTAATGCTGAAGCTCATTTGCCACTGCTTTGCCAACTCCCCCAGTGTCAAGAGATCCCTCTGGAGCTCCTCACAATCTCTCACAGTTTTCACTACCCTGTATAATTTAGTGTCGTCAGCAAATTTGGCTACCTTGCTTTTTACTCCTACCTCTAGATCATTTATGAAGAGGTTGAAAAGCAGGGGTCCCAGTACTGAACCTTGGGGGACCTCACTCTTTACTTCCCTCTACTTGGGGAAGTGTCCATTTAGTGCTACCCTCTGTTTCCTGTCCCTTAGCCAGTTGCTGATCCAGGACAAGACCTGTCCCTTTATTCCATGACTGGCAAGTTTATTCAAGAGCCTTTGGTGTGGGACCTTGTCAAAAGCCTTCTGAAAGTCCAGATAAACAATGTCAACTGGATCCCCCTTATCCACATGCTTGTTGACACCCTCAAAAAATTCCAACAGATTAGTGAGGCATGATTTGCCCTTGCAAAAGCCATGTTGGCTCTCAAGAGTGGAGCCAGCCTGTGTATTCTTGTCTCAAAGTGCCCCAGGAAAAGGGAATGGTAAATCAATTCTGTATGCGCTATTCCTAGAAATCCCTGCAAGGATTGCCATAAATCAGAATTGACTTAATGACATGAAATAATATTTTATGCATCTGTTTAAATGCATTTTCAGATGGGAGATAAGATGGCAATTTCATATTTTTGTAATGAATTAAGCAAATGGCAAGTCTATCTATGAGATTGGACAGATCTTCGGGTGAGGAAATGATCAGAGCAAGGCATCACACTTAAAGTTCTACATGGTTTCAAGCTAATGCATGTAGGTTTGCACATAAACCATTATGCACATTGATCAAGCTCTTTAGTGGTATTTCCATATCATGTAAATGTCCAGGTGTTGGAGGGCTTTGGTGTTCAGAAATTGGAGACAACATGCATTGAAAGTGAAATACAGCTCTTTATTTGGAGGTTCTGAACACAACTTGAATGGGGCAAAACACGGACTTTTATACACACACAAAAAGGTACATTTCCAACAGGGAACAATGCTGATTGGTCAATGAACCTTGGCACGCTTCTTAATCCCTTCATTTGCATGAAAGATACAAAGCGCGCCTGTCAAAGTTCAAACTGCGTGCTCTCCGAAATCTCGCGATATTACGCTATTTGGCGAGATTTCGCAGCTGTCAAACAGCATCACTGTTTGACAGCATCTTGCACAGGAAACCGGCAATTTGAACAGTTGACAGTTAATAAACACAGTTATCATACATAACAAGGGCCCCCAGGAAAAGCACATGATTTGGGGCACAGCTAGCACTACTACCCTTCAAAGTCTAATCTCCACATAAACCAAGAAGGTAAAGAAAATGGGGCCAGAAGGGAGAAACTTGTCTGCTGTAGAATTGTAGAACAGGAAATCATCACCCCATGAAGTGTAAAGGAGACAAATAAGTTTCAAAAGGGTTGAGTAGAGTTTGAAATACAGTAAAACCTCGGATAACAACCGCATCACATAACACTAAAATCGGTTAATGACCTGATATTTTGGGGGGAAATTGCATTGCATAATGTTAAAATCCTATGGGATGCATCAGATAACTTTTGCTAAAGCCTGTGCCAGTTACAATGCATCTCTATGGAGTTTTGACGTTATCCAATGCATACCATAGGATTTTAACGTTATCTGATACATGCATCGGATAACACTAAAAATTGGATAACACTAAGACTTGTGGAACCAAGTTTTAGCATTATCTGAGGTATTATTGTACTTTAATATTCCAAGGAAATGCCATTCCTTTAAGAAAGAATGGTGCAATTAAAAGTTTCAATCAGGAGGTGGCACGTTTGTAGATTTAAATGCCATTGGTCAGATAATTTTATTTTTGCCCATCATTCCCTAAATTTTGGTTAATTTTTGATGTCTTTTTGAAAAAACTAGTATAAATATTCTAATTTTCTCTTTCTCTGTGTCTCTGTTTCTGCTTCTCCCCCCCCCCCTAAATTTGTGTAGAAAAGTATGCCCTGTCTTTATTGGCAACTTCAGTTTTATTTGCCAAAACATGTTATCAATTACAAAGATTAGTATATCATTCTACATTAGATGCTCTGATTCCTTAGTGAGTTTTAGGTCATTTCCAATTCATTTTCTTGCAACCTCCAAGTGTTACAAGAGCTGTGGAACATCTGCTAGGAGCTTCCACCATCATATCCCCCATTTTGTATTTAAACCAACACAAGTGAATCAAATGTAAATAATTCCATGATAAAAATGTGTTGATAAAAATGTTCTATCAATTCCTCTTCTGGCAGAAGGCAGGCTGAAGACAAACATTTATGTCCTTGAGAGAGAGAGAGAGAGAGAGAGAGAGAGAGAGAGAGAGATCAGTTATACGATTTCAGCATAAAAATGCAAAAAAAAAGTATAATGATTCAGGACAACTTTCTTAAACTGATAATAGTAGAGATAAATGTTACAGAGGATCACAAGAAGGAGGGACTGAGTAGGACTTCCTTGGTAACTAGAATGGAAGTGATATTTGGAATGAAAATCAAAAAGTCTTCAGTGGAGTATTCTGTATTTATTTATAGAACTACATTTAGACAGAAAGAGAGAGGTTCTGCCTAATCCGGTACATGGTTAATAGTAGGAGAGGATGAAGATAAGAACTGAAGTGAATCAGTAGAACTTGTTTTCTTTACTCTGATGTGCTTGCACAGACTAACATGGCTACTACTTCAAAAAAATTCATCCATAGATTCAATGAGCCTGTTCTAGCATAATTTACTAAGCTAAGCAACAGGATTTTGGCAAATGAACTTTATGCATCTTTTGTGCTTTATGATGGTTTGGTATTCTTATATTTGCATTATTACTGTTCAGTTGCACTAAAAAAGAATTTTGAGACACACACTAGGGAAACCTAACTATCTGTGTTTACTTGAATTGCATTTTTGGACACTCATACAAATATGTACAAATGTGTACATATTTCTCTATTTCCTGTAACATTATATTGACTAACCTGTTGAATTGTTCTCTTTTTGCAGGCAGGCCTGTTAACCCCACCCTCTGCTGGCCAGAGACCAGCAGAGATTTGTCATAAATCAGATACCCATGGTTAAGCAATGAAAGCAAACAGGAAAAAAAAACCTTCTAGAACAAATTCAACATTTATCACTGTAGTTCAGTTATCAAACTAATGTAACAGTTGTTACTTCTTAAAAGAACCAGAATTAAAATAGTGCAGTGGTCTCGATGCCTTCTGATCCCAAAAAAATAGAAAATATAATTTTCCATTACATTTCATATTAGGTCACCCTTGCTCGAAAGTCATAAGGGACTCTAGGGTTCAGTGCTCATCTCTGTTTATGGCCAAAGAGCGCTGTCTGCATCTGCAGGCATTTTTGTGGATATGTGGCAGGCATGACTAGACAATGGAGTGCAAGGAATGCTGATTAACTTCTCACTGGTGATCCCTATTTATCTACTTGCAATTTCTTGCTTTCAAACTGCTAGGTTGGCAGGAGCTGGGAGAGAGATGGTAGCTCATTCCATCATGCAGCACTCGGGCCTTGACCTGCTGACCTGCCGACCTTCCAGTCATCAAGTTCAGTGTCTTAACCACTAAGCCACTGCAGCCCTACAATTCATATTACTTCTCTATAATACTTATGACAACCATAGTTTATTTTACATTGATTATTTTGTTGAGGAAGCCTTCTTGGAAGACACTCATAAGGAAGAAAATTGTGCTTCTATGATTAAATTTAAGTAGAACTTGGCATGAAATTAAATACTGTACAGGTTTGCTTTGGAAGTTGTCCTGATTTCCTCCGCCATCTAGTGGAAACTAGAACTATTTTTTTACATGGTTAATATTTTGCACAGTTGTGATGTGAATTGGACAGACCTTAAACAGACCATTTTAGCAATAACAATTTTAGTCCTTAACAAAAGATTGTAAAAAGTTATGTGAGTGAAACATGTTTTCAGCAAAACAATTATCAAGAAGGAGAGTTGATCAATATAGTATATATATTGTTAACTATTATTGTGTAGGAAGAGGATACTGTGATATAGTGGATAGAATGATGGGTTCAAATACTGTACATGCTTATTCATGGAAACTTGGGGTGAAATTGATAAAACCATTCTTTAAATATCTCACTTACCTTGAAAACTCTGTTCTGGTTGCTATAAGTCAGTTCCAACTTGATGGCTCATTACTAGAGAATAATTGCATGGAATTAATAGGATGAAAAAGAGGTTGCTTCACTTACTTATAATACTCTGTTGGGTAGATGCATCCTAAATCTACACACACTTATTGTAGGACTTTAAGAAACTATTGTGGTTTGTGCTGAGAGTGAAATAGGAGGAAAATAGGACAAACCCGACTCTCCCGCCTCTCCCCGGGATTCACACCACCTGGTCACGGGGATGGGAGGCCAGACGCCGGTGCCGCATCCCCGCCTTTCCGAGCCCCGGAGGACTCGCCCGCCTCTCCCCGGGGTTTACACCACCTGGTCCCGGGGTTGAGCCGACACCATCGACGCCAGGCTCTTAGGCACCGTGGAGTTTGCCTGGTGACCGGCCGGAGGAGGAGGCAGGGAGGAGAGAACTGGCCGCACCTGGGGCTCACCTTTCTATGGCCCCAAAAGCGGCTAGCTGCCCCCACCAACACCAGACTTCCAAGCCTCCCCCGGGGCCTATTCCATCGGTCCTGGGATGGGAGGCTGCTGAGCATGGCTCCCCTTCCTCGGGCCCCTCTGGGCTGGGAACTCAAGAGACGCTGGAGCCGTGCCGCCTCATCTGCAGCCGGATTTTGCGAGTCTCTTTCTCTGTGACTGGTTAGACTGTTTCTGACATGCCTTGTGGCTACACTGTTTGTTGATATGCTTATTGATATGTGTTTTGTATATGCCCTTTTGATATACTGATTGTTGATATTCTGACTTGTTGTATTAATATATTGTATTACTATGGAATTTATTGTAAATGAATATGTTGTTAACTGCTTTGAGTTTGTCGTTGACAAAGGAAAGCAGTATATGAGTTCAAATATAAATAAATATAAATAAATATAAATAAATGCCCATCCCATCTTAGATTGTTCCATTTACCAGGAAGATAAATCTGGTTAAGGTTGGATCCTTATTGCCTTCCTTACAGAAAGAATATGAAGATAGTAATAAAGGCGGTGCTTCATGTTTGTGCACAATGGTTAATGGAGAATGAACAGAACAAGAGGTTGAAGAAAGGGAGTGGTTTACTTCACCAGATGTCCATGAAGATACTGCTTTGGTGCTTTAATTTTTTTCAGCTATTCTTGTCCAGAAAATGTATGAAGGCATTGGAACCTATCTCTTTTGTCTTCTCTGTTTGTTCGATTAACGATGCATCCTCTGTTTAATTGCAAATAATGTTAATGTAAGGCTGGACGCATCAGGCACTGAATCTTTTAACACAATGATCTAGGTACAAATGAGGAATTTAATTTTTTCCCCTGTTTTCCTGGCAAGACAATAGTGAGTATCTGATCCTGGCTGTATTTTTGATCACCAGATCCTTTTTTAAAAAGGCTGTGATATGAACTTGCAGGTGGAGGCCAAAAACAATTACAGTAGTTTTCATGACAGGAGTTGCCTTGAAGGCAAATTATTAGTGAAGAGAGTGAAACTAAGTGATTGTAATCCTCTTTTTTCCCTGCTAATGTTAAGGAAGGAAGAACAGCAAGTTTTCCTTTGCTCGTAACTTGTGAGTGTTTTGAAAATTTGTCATGTAATAGCAATTTGACAGTCAAGTTAATATTATACAAAAGGATATTTGATAAAACTGCTCCTAAAGAATTATTTTCTTTCTTTCTTTCATCTCTCAGACCTAATTAAAGCAAACCGGCATAAACACAAGTCTGAATAAAAGAAAGAAGAGGTCTGTAGACCTTTTAAATGGCACTAATTATTTCCAGGACTATTTTCTTGACCTTCCCATTAGATATATCCCAGTTCTCCCAGGTCAGATTCCTTGTAAAAGCATCCTCTAACTTTTCCCTTGTTGAATATATGTTAGATTTTTACTCCACAACTAAGCAATACACTAAGAGAAATTGTTAAATATTGCTTTCATAAATTAGTGAGATGTTTTTCATCATGAGTAGTGTGTATGAGAGAGAAACAGAGAGAAATAAAGAATATGGATTGGAATTGAACCTTTGTATCTTCTGTGCATAAAGAACAAAGGGGTTGGGCTGTCTTCAGATATTTTGAACTATACTTTCTATAAGCCTGACCCAGCCTAGTCACTGCTTCATAGTTGAAGATGTTTGGTGGCCACCAAGTTGAGTATCCCTGGTCTATACTCACAGAACTGTGGTAGACCCACTGCATTCAGATGCTGAAATCCTTTTGGGTGGCTCTCACCTACACAACAGGAAGAGTCAGCTGCAGATTGCTGCTGAATAATAATAATAATCTTAGAATCACAGAGCAAAAAATGACCATTTTGATTATCGAGTCCAGACCTTGTCAAGGATAAGGAGTTTCTTAGTGTGAGTGTGAGCCATGTGGACTGTTTTTTTTTAAATTAAACAATGGCAATCTGCCACTGACAATGGTGTCATTTCCTCTACACAGGTAGAGCTGTGCAATGGGATTTGGGTCACTGATTACTAGTGAGCTTGTCATCTAGAGTGCTTGCATTTACAATGGCAAATGAGAAGACACACAGCAATAGAAGAGGACGAATGAAAACTCAGGGGTGGGGGGAGGCGGACACATTCTGTTCTCCCTGCCCTGCCGGCTCCTATGGGGGGGGGGAGGCAGGAAAAGGGGGTGGGTGGATGCATTCCATTTTCCCTTTCCTTCCGGCACCCGTGGGGGGTGAATTCTGTTCTCCCTTGGGGGGATAGTGCGTGTGTATCAGCCTTTTTTTTGTGCGCACCAGCTGTCCCGGCTCCTCCATGCTCATGTCCTCCTGCCTGATTGGCTGGAGGATGCTGGGGAGCATAGTTTTTTTGTTTTTCCGTGTTCGTGGGGCGTTGGCCCCACTCTCAGCCTCCGGACCCTTGTGGCAATGGTGTCAAGGACAAAAGGTAAGTGTGGCCGGTGCATTACAGGATATGCTGCACGTGTGTGGACACGCATTCCGTACACGCACGGCCACATCCCTTCTTTATAGGTATAGATGCAATGTTGTAAATGGTTGAAAGGTTACATTTTCTGCAGTAAACATTGTCTTCTAGTTCAAGGCTGGATCAGCTAATCTGAAGCATTTCATGTTTCATATTATTCCAGCCTTTGTGTCTTTTGAGATAACTTGACCCATCACACAACTACTCACCACATTCTCAACTATAATTCTCTCTTTCTTGCAACCTATTGTTTCAATTAATGTTGATGTTTGGAACAGTGCATCTGGCAACCTTTGTTGTTGAAACAATCTGCTGAGAATTGCTCGGTATTCCTTGGATTAGAGATTGCCTTTGGGTTCTCCTACTTCTTGTCAGAGCCCAAGTGCAGGAATGGTGGCCTGGGAACAGTGCTAATAATTACAGGACTCCAAACAAATTGCCTGAAAACACGAAGGTGGGTCAGAGGAATGGTTTGAATAAAAGTAACTTATAGGAAACCATCAGGTGGGAATTAAAATTTAATTTAGAAGGTACTATCACTGCTGCGGTGCTGTGGCGATTTATTTGATTGATGGCTGCTTTCTTTCACCTTTGTGAGCCTTTCGTTTTTACTATCTGAGGAAATTAAGGCTGAATTGCAGCAGGAAATTCCATGTTGCCAGGTGTTTCTGGTTATCCAACAAATAATTCCTCTAGAGGGGTTGCAAGGATTTTGGCATCTAAATGATGGCTTATTGCTCTGTACCCTAACCTGCCATTTGGGCAGCTAGTTTCATTGTTCTGAACCAGGAAGGAGCAGGTTCTGTCAGTCCAAGCAAGCCCTAGCTATAGGAAATGGCCAACTTCATTATTCTGCTGAGAGAGGTGGAGAAAACGGTGAAAAGCTAGTTTTATAGGATTGTCTCATTTGAAGAACTCAGCCAAGAAGCCACAAATTATATGATCTGGGGTTTAGGTTGTTTTGTATGTGTGTATGTGTTTTTTTCTAAACACGGCTGCCTCTTGTCTCAACATTTTCTCATTTGACTTTCACAGGCCATTTTAGAACAATTAAATCCTCTTTTTTGCTAAAATCCTCAAAAGCCAAGATGCTTACAGTATATTCAGTCCTCTCGCTGCCATGCGGCAAACCACAATGAATCTGAATTTAGTGGTGAAAAAGGAGCTAGTAGAACAAATCAACACAGAACCTTTTATTTTAAAAAGTCCAATCCCATCTTTGATCCTGGTCCACCTACACTGGTTACCCATGCCCAATTTCTGTGCCTGATTCAAGTTCCTAGTTTTGATATTTAAATCTGAGGCTTTCCAACTGGCCAATATCCTAAAACCTTCTTGGATATATGAAAAGTAACATAGTCATACACTGTGTAAACATCACAAACTTATTTTCTCATCGGGTTGCCAAACTTGTGTTCTTACATAAAAGAAGGCAGTCTGAAGAAATTTCTGTTAGAAGTCTTCAAACCCATTTACTGGGGACCGCCTGACATGTAAATAAACTGCTGTAAATTTTAATGTGTCCGTTAAAGACATGGACAGCCAGAAAAAAATTAGTTAGATTCAAAAGTATTGCAATATAGACCAGACTCAGAGAAGGCAGAGGATTTGAGTCCTTTGATGATTTTGAATTGCTCATGACTCAAATGCCATGCAATCTCTGACATCTTTCCCATTGCAGGTGTGGACTCACACAACAGGATTTCAGCTAATGTCTTAAAAAGTGGGTGAACTTTGTTTTCAGATGCCTCTGTGACTATTTTATGGAGATTCTCTGTCCAGATGGGCTTTGTTAATAGACAAAAATCATGTTTGAAAATTGTTTCCCTGGAATAATTTTCATTTAAATCTTAAAAACCATTGATATGGAAGGTTCCATATAGGGGCCTGGAATGGGAGCTGTCAAAACATATTGTTGCTTAACATCCCTGTGGAATTTCTACATAAGGTAAGCAGGTTCAGCATAACCTTCATCTTAAAGTCTAAAAATGGTGCACTGAAGGATTATGTCTTCTCACCAGCACTGGAGTAAGAATCAGTTCCCGACTGCAACAGTGCAAAATGGATTAAATGTCCATTACTGTGTGTATCTTCTCAGCACAGATGAGAGAAAATTGCCTGTGTCCTGCTGATGGAAACATTTGTATTTTCCATGCCAGAGGTTGCACTTTGTTGTATGTAAACAGATTTCTCTCTGAAGATGATTTCTGCTGTTTTCCCTGTGGAAGGTACGTATTGCCATAATAATTTGTAAAATTATAGCTGATCATAGTTTTGTCGTTAACTTGTGATGCTGACAATATTGAAAGCAATCAGAGAGCTGCACACTTGTACATTTTAGCTTTATTTCCTGACAGAAGGATAAAAAATTAATGTATTTTGAAATGCTTTAGAATGGCATGTGTTTGATTTATTTTTAATATGCTTGGGGCATTTTTCATCTTGCAAAAAAAGAAAGAAAGAAAAAGGTTCTGGAAAAGGTTACATGGAATCAATAAAACAAAACAGTTCCTGCTTCCAAGCTTTCAGTCAAAATGACACAGCACAAAAGTAAAAGAGGGTAGGAAGGAAAGTTAAGGGGAAAAGGTAACATAATTTAATGAGAAGCCAGCGAATACATTCCGTATCATTTTTAACTGTTGAAATTTTTGGAATGGTAGCTGTGTAAGTCTGTGCAAACAAATCAGAGAGTAAACAAAACAACAACAAAAAGACAAAAAGCATTGTTCCACCTGAAAGACTAACACCTGCATTTTAATGTTAGCTTTCGTGGGTCAAGTCCACTTTGTCAGAAACAAGAGTGAGACCTCATGGCATCAACCCATAGCCATCATGACAACTGGGGATTTTCCATTGTTGCTTTTCTGTTGGGCTGGCCAAGGATTGTGTGCCTCTGTACCTGATGTGTATGTGACATCACAATTGCCTTGGTGACATCACAATGTTCTGACATGGAAGAAAGGTTCATCTGAAAGGAATTGTATGCGTGAATCTTGTATTCTTCCTCAATATTTGTGTATAATTTGCATTCTGTACTCTTTTGGGGGGTGGGGGTGGGGTGGAGAGTGTTACCTGAACCCCTCTTTTCCTCTGTCAAGAGGATGGTTTGAATCATATAGGATAAGCCATTGAAAGTATGTCAATTTTCTTTAAAGTTACCATTTTCTTTAAGTTCCTCAGATGGCTCATTCATGTGGTACTCTGATTAAAACCCACTACAAGGTCTATAATTATCATGACTCTTAAATAGCAGTACCAGCTTTGTGAAGTGCAAAAGATACTTCTAATGTTAGCCACTTCATTTGAGAACATAATTGCATGCAAAACCAATTAATGCAGGGGGGGAGGGCAGCTTCCCTTTAACACAATGGCAGACTGCAATTTTTAGTCAGGTTATCATGGCATCTTACTGCATATGAGCATATTCTGCCAACCATATGGAAATACTTTAACATGTAGCAACAATGGTGATGCCTGTTCTGGATTATGGCATGTGTATAATTTAGTTTTTAACCTCAAATACCAGCCATGGCCAGAAATATTAGAGCACTTTAGAGTGCTTAATGTAAAATTGCAGCATGATAATTTTGTGCTTAATTAGAGGAGGGGGTGAATGGACCCTAGCAAGGGAAGATTTTAGTAGATGCTACCTTCCTAATATAAAGCTACATAATGTCAGTGGCTCATGTGGCTAAAATGCTGACTAGAAGGCCGCAGGTCAGCAGTTCGATTCCCGAGTACTGCAGGACAGAATGAGCTCCCGTCTTTGTCCCAGCTCCTGCCAACCTAGTAGTTTGAAAGCAAGAAATTGCAAGTAACAAAATAGGGACCACTTCGGTGGGAAGGTAAACAGCGTTCCGTGCGCTCCGGTGTCTAGTCATGCCTGCCACATGACCACAGAAATGACTGCAGAAGCAGACAGAACTGGCTGTCTGGCTTTGAAACAGAGATGAGCACTGAACCTTAGAGTCGGTTTACGACTGGCATTCAAGCAAGAGAAACTTTTACCTTTATTAATGTCAGATTGTGAGAAATAACATTGCACGTGATGCAAAATTTCATTCACGCTACTAGAATAAGACTATACATTATATTATTAAACCTAAAAAATAAAGTTCTTTTTCCTCTTCTAAGGAGATAAGGCATCCATAAAATAATTTGTTGGTGGTAAAATCTGTAATGACATAGGCTTTTTAATAGCAGCTTGAGAATGGGGGGAGGGGGATATAGCCAAATGGTGTTTGGCACAATCCCTGCTTCTAGATGCCATTTTGCTTCTCTGGTGCATCAGCCTCATCTGCCACATAGCAGTCACCTTAAAGCTGACAGGGGAAGAGTTCCCTCATCTACTCTAAAGCAGCTGTTATCCCTGCATATATTGTTGATCAGACTCAGTAGTGGGCATGGGGGTAAAAGCCACTTTACAGCTATAAAGTGGTCATGATCCATTTATCCTTTCCCCAGCATGCACATATACTGGGGATGGAGTAAAATATAGCAAGGCAATTTAGTTGGGTATCAAAATGAGGCAGACTGGCACAATCAATGTGTGAATGTGATTGGACCACTTGTACCAACTGACCCAAAACAGCGAGCTATATGTCCATGTTATAAATTAGTCAGTCTCGTTGATCAACTATGTCCTCAGACACCAGTTATTTTATTTTATTTTATTTTGAGACATATTTGTAGGTTGTCTGTTATGATTTATTATGTATTCTGCCATGTTATTTAATATTTGCTTGTACACTGCCCAGAGTGGGATACTACCCAAATGGGCAGTATAGAAATGTAATGAACGTACGAACGAATGAACAAACGAACGAATGAATGAATGTAGATAGCCTCTTTGTTGAGCAGACTCTAGACATGTAAATCTAGACAACTTCAAAAATTTCCCCAGGTACATCTGATTTCTCTTCTCCAGTATAAATATCCAATCATCAAAAGATCTCTGGGTATTGTGCCATGATTCAAAATATCAGGAAATAGCCTAATATTGCTGCACAACATCACCCCAAGTTGCCAACAGGAAAAAGGATGTCAAGCTTTAAATAGTAAAGGGCAGCCTGAATATTAACAATGTCAACAACAGCAATCTGGATGGTCTATATGGGATATTATCTCGAGCTCATTAACATTCATACAGTACTTGTTAAAAAAACAGCTATGGCATTTGATTTATATTTGAGGGGTGAGTGTTTAACAGATGAAAAGGAGTGGTTTTCTTGGTTTTTCCCTCGTTTGGTGTCTCTATGTGAATAATATTATCCTCTATCTGACTGTAGATCATCTTGACTGCTGCCATTGGTGTTGTGAACTTTTAGGAGGCCTTCACTATGTAAAGTTTGCCATCAATATTTTCTGCTGGCAACACAGGTCCAATATTGTACACCAAGATTGGGACATTTCCTGGCATTTTGAATTGTGTATACGGAAACACTATATTCCACACATATAAAGAGTGCACTAAGTGCTATAAGTGTGATTGCTTCGCTTTTGCTTTATAAACCTTCTCTGTGTCTGCTCTGGCCCTATGGAACCTCCTGCCAATTGAGCTACGACTCTAGATGGAGTTGTTGCCCTTCAGGAAAGAACTAAATACATGGTTGGCAAAGCAGGTGTGGGGCACCTGTGATGTGGTGACCCCCACCTGCTGGCTGATAAAATAGCAATATCGCTCCCTCGCTCTTTTTAATCTTCGTTCTTTTAATCTTTGTAGCTTTTTTAAATTGGGTTTTTAAAATGTTTTTAAAAAAATATTTTGGACTGCTGTGCTGTTTTTAATGTTGTGAGCCACCCAGAGTCGTTTTGAGTTGGGCAGCTATACAAATTGGAAAAATAAATAAATAAACAATAAATAAACCAGAAGGGTTTTGATTATTTAATTTCCTGGCTTTTTAAAATGAAAGTTTAAGTATACAATAGAACCTTGGATAAAGTCCAAACTCCGTTCCACAAATTTGGACTTTATCCGATTTTGGACTTTATCCAAATCAAATGGGTGATGCATCGGATAACGTCCAAAAATGGACTTTATCCGAGGTTCCTATACCAAATACCTCGGATAACGTCCATTTTAAAGCAGTTTAGGACTTTATGCGATGCATCACGTGTGCATGAAAACTGCGACTTTATCCGAATCGGACTTTATCTGAATCAGACTTAATCCGAGGTACCACTGTACGTACATGACACACAAATTCTCACAGCAATTTCCCTCATGTAGAATTTTCCAATGGTAGAGGATCCCAGAAGATGAGCACATGATCAAAATATGGCTGTGCTTAGCCTCCAGGACCTGTTTGGCATCTTCTGCCTCCATCAAAAAAACAAGTTAAATATTTGTTCGAAAGTGAGCAGAAGAGAGAAGGAGAATTGGTATTCTAGGACATCTTCAGGAGTAACAGGTCTTATCTACACCAAAGTATTAGTAAGGATTGACGGATTGGGGAAATGTTCTAACATCTCCATCTTTTCCACACTAGAACTGGATCACAGAATTGTAGCATAGGAAAACTAAGAGAGACTCCAGGCTTTCCATTGGTTGTTTCCTGAATTCATTAAAATAAACACACATGCACAAGCAAGACACATTAAGGATAGTAATGCATTTAACCTCACATCTGTTTTGGCCCATAGAGAACCATGGGCTTGGGGACTTCCATGGATGCCCTGTGCTTTATAAAAAAAGGTGATAATTCAGAAGGAATGCTTCTCTGGCAACATAGATTTTCTATATTACTGAATTATTTATCCCAGTCTCAAAATGTTAGGAAGTATAATGACCATGGCTATAACCACAATGCGTAAGTTATTAATGTGAACCAGATCGCCATCCTTCAAAGAAAAACTCACAGTCATTCACGCCTGTTACCAATGTTCCTCCAAATATTGTTTGTTTTTAAAGATTGCTGTAAGGGAAAGGAAGAGAACTGTATTAAAGGAAATCTAAATTAACGTTGTTGAATTTTGTGGGCTTGAAGTGTATGTGTCAGCATGTGTATTCCCCCACCCCCCATGTCTTAAGTTTCTCCAAGTGCCATTAGGCTGAATAAATCTTTAGCATATTTTTTAAATGCTCAGGCACCTACTTTCTATGCTGCTACCCTGAATGCTAGGAATGGAGTAGAAAAAGCTCACAACAATGTAACAGGAAGGATTGATTTCAGGTAGAGCAGGAAAAGAAACCCAGCTCAGGTTAGCTGTTTTTGCACTGGGCTTTGAAAATCCACAGCTCAACCTTGTGATGACCAACAAATATGAATATGATGAATACTCCCTCATCTCTCTAATGTATCCCAAGAAAGAATTTTCAACCCCTGAGTTCTTTTTCTTCTGTGTCTAAGCCAGATGTGAAACTGCCAAAATGATTTTTTTTGGAATAGTAGCTGTGTTAGTCTGTGGTTCAGGCATATCAGAAAACAAAAAAATAAAATACAAATAAAAACACTGCAGCACTTTAAAGACTAACTGCTATATTTTTACTGTGAGCTTTCATGGATCAAGTCCACTTCCACAATACCTGAAAATTTTACTTCTTTGTCTGAAGAAGTGGACTTGATCCACAAATGCTCACAGTAAAAATATAGCAATCAGTCTTTAAAGTGCTGCAGTGTTTTTGTTTTTTTGTTTTTGATTTTGTTTTCTGATATGCCAAAATGAAGGCACCTCCTGGTGAGTTTATTCTGCGGTTCCCTCTGCCTGACCTAATGTGAGAAAGATTAGCTGGCAACACAAGGTAGCCATTGGCCAGTGTACACTCAATTGTGATTTTAAAATACCGCAATATTCAAGGAGACTCTTTCTGAGTGATTCTTCACCTTCAGACAGGTGTGAGATTAGGCATGATCTCTATAATTTCTGCAAAAAGTGTGTCTTTTCTCTTGAAGAAACGTGTGTGTGTGTGTGTGTGTACGCGCACGCACACACACACAGAAGAGCTCAGAACAATAAAAGGTTGTTAAAAACAGATACAAACATCTTTTATAATGCTTCAAATTCTTACATTCTGAAAAGTCAATGCCAAAACTAAGAATCCTTGTCTTTTCGCATAAAGTGCCATAGCCAAGAAGTCCCAGCCCCTTATCACTGACTTTCTGGCCTCCCTCAGAAGATGTGAGGTGATGCTCCAAAATATACTGAGGTCATAAACTGTTTTAGGGCTTTATAGGTAAGTACCAACATCTGGGGGACTGCAGAGGCTTAGTGGTTAAGACACTGAACCTGATGACTGGAAGGTCAGCAGGTCAGCAGTTCAAGACCTGAGTGCCGCATGGAAGACTGAGCTCTCGTCTCTGTCCCAGCTCCTGCCAACCTAGCAATTCGGAAGCAAGAAATTGCAAGTAGATGAATAGATACCGTTTTGGTGGGAAGGTAGCACCATTCTGTGCGCTCTGGTGTGTATTCCAGCCTGTCACATGACCATGGAAACATCTGCAGATGCAGACATTGCTGGCTCTTTGGCTGTAAATGGAGATTAGCACCACACCCTATAGTTGGATATGACTGGCTTTTGAGCAAAGGCAATCTTTACTTTTACCTTTACCTTACCAACACCTTGACCCTCACATGGAAACAAACAATTAACAGAACTGGGGAGATGTCCTCAAATCTGCTCACACCTACAATCAAGTCTGGCTGCTGCATTTCCTTCCAATTTCAAGGGAAGCCCACATAAAGAGCATTAGAGCAGTCAAGTCTTGAGACTACCAGTGCATGGGTCAATGTCATTAGGAACCTGCTATTTAGATATGGGTATGACTGGGCTATACAGTACACCATAGATGGGAAAATGTGGATTTGACCACAGCAACTGCCTGCCATTCCATGGATAGTACTGGGTCAAGAATCACAGACAGGCTACGCACCCTATTACACATAGGGAGGAAAATCCTGTCCAAGTCAGGGGTGTCTTCTGTCAAATTGGCAGGCAAACCGCCTAACCAGGGCCACCATCAGGGCAGTACTACCAGTACTGCCATATAGGGCCCGGAGCTGACAGGGGCCCTGCCACCACTGGCCATAGGTATGTGTGTGTGTGTGTATGTGGGGGGGAATAGGATTGCTCAGTATGGGGCCCAGAAATTTCTGATGGCGGCCCTGCACCTAAAACCAAGATCTCCATTTTGTCCAGGCTCAGCTCCAGATTGTTAGCTCTTATCCAGTCCAAGACTGTGGCCAGAAAACTTCCAAGACTAGAGACAGCATCTGCTGCAGATGATTTAAAGGAGAGACAGAGCAGTGTGTCATCAATGGGCTGGTGGCATGGTATTCAGATTTCTAGACGACTTCACCTGGAGGCCTCATTATGATATCAAATGCAATAGAAGCTGCAATTTAAAGTGCGGCAGAATCAAATCAGTCTGATTCTACCTACCAATACAGCCAATTATTTAAGTTGGAGACAAAATCAGATTGATAGTGGTTCAACCCCTATGCCAGCAGGAAGTTAAGACAAACTAAAGCTAACCCAAAATAATTTCTAACATTCTCCAGCATGTGGGGAACTGGGTTTCAGCACAGATTCAGGCGGCCCATCTTAGCTGGCTCTGGGCCACTAAGGACTGCCCTTTGATTCAAAAACTAAGGAAAACTACCCTCAGGTAAGCTGTAGAGTTTGTCATCTTCAGGTGATGTTCAGTCTCAAGTTACACAAAAGTCTCTCCCCCCACACACACACAACTCCCCCCAGGATATTCTTCTGGGGTGGGGGAGAATGAAGAGATCTGGTGGGGCAGTAGTTAAACTGATGCACTGCAGCCAAAACATCATGAGTTCAATCCTGATAGGGTAACTAGGTTGACTCAGCCTTCCATCCTTCCAAGGTTGGAAAAATGAGTACCTAGCATATTGGGGGTAGAATGCTAATTAACTTGTAAACTGCCCAGAGAGTGTACTAAGCACTATGGGGAGGTATATAAGTGTAATTGCTGCTATTCTGGAAATAAAAATTAGAAGTATGCTTGTTGGCTGGGGTTTCCTTATTGCCTTTGACCTTGAGATCATCCTCAGCTTGTAGTTCATGCTGCCTTTGCAGGAACAAGGTTTTTATGCCCAAGGTCAGAGCCAGAATGCCTTCAGAAAGAGTTGTAGAACTTAATTAACTCTGCTCCATGTTTTGCAGTCCTGTGATTTCTCTTGCTATTAACATGAACTCACATACAGATTAAAGGGACATAAAAACCTACCATTTGAGTTCAATCCAAAACTGATTGGAAACATGTATTCCCTTCTCTTGACCTGGCAGAGACGGGGGGGGGGGGGGGGATGACTGTGGTTTTTAGTGAACTTGTAAGGTACCTTATTGCCCTGGTTGATTTAATCTTGCTGAGAGATCTGGGGAATACGTTGAGTTAGCTTTATTTTACATAGCCCCTTATTCATATTGAACAAGCATCATGTTATTCTAAAATAATCAAATAAACTGGGATATCTCAGAATCGTACTGGCATTTAGTGCATCTAATTATGAATGAAAACCTTTCAAATTACAATAGAGGAAATAAACAATGAGGCTCTATGGCCCTCATAATTTATTAGTAATAAAGTAGCAAGAAATGTCAAAGCCCCCCCCCCCCCCCCCGATGATTGAAAACTCAACATATGTTCCAAATTACTAGACATTTTTATACAATGTTTCTCATAGGCATCCACCAATAGCAATCTACCTCTGGGTGGAGCTAGAACCAGCCAGTGACATTTATTTACGGTAACAACAATTTGGTTTGATGTCCCTTAGTCACTGAAAATCACTTTCTTGACTGTCACTTATTCAAATACAGTAATTGAGTATCCTTAGTTTGATTTGTTGTGATTGGGCAAAGTGTGGCTCTGCAGATGTGCAGTTGAGCTATAACTCCCACCAGCCCTGCCAAACCGAGACTGTAGGGAAGAATGTTGGGAGCTGTGGTTCAACACCATATGGAGGGCCATACTTTGCCCAACCCTGCTATGTGTTCACAAACAGTTCAGTGCTATTCAGTAAATTTGAGTAATACAAAATACAGATACGTATTATGTAGCAGAGCAAAACAACATTCTACAAGGCAAGTCTAAACATGGAGGGGGGGGGGACACCAAGCAAATTTTGTACTTTAAAACTGGACAGATATAGCAGACAGTCTGCTCTTGCTCTTTGTCAAATTTGGGGAAGTTTGGCCAAAGGACTTTCAAGTTATGAAACGGAAAATGCCCAGCTGCTGCTGCTGATAATGATGATGATGATGATGATTTCATTTCATTTATTAGACTTGTATGCCACCCTACTTGATAATGTGACTCAGAGCGGCTCACATTCCATGAAACAACAATATTACAATATAAAATATAAATACAACAGCTTAATACAATATAGTTGATACAATCGATATAACTAACCAGGAAAGAGGATACAGAATATAAAGGCATCCTGGTAGCCCCAGAGTCTTTTGAACCCTCTGGCAAAGCGAGGCCAGGAAGGTAGGGACAGCGTCCGCAGCTACTTCTTGTCCCCGGCTGATGGTGTGGGCTGCGGGGTGTGTGTGTGTGCGTGAGCGGTGAGGTCCTCCAGCCTGTGGCTGCGGCATCTCTTTCAATCCTCCAGCCAGGCAGGGCCAGGAAGGTGGGGATGGCATCTGCAGCTGCTTGCCCCCGGCTGATGGTGTGGGCTGTGGGGAGAAGCGATGAGGTGATGATGATGATGATGATGATGATGATGATGATGATGATGATGATGATGATGATGATGATGATGATGGGAGATCCATTATGTATAAATGAAACAACAATATCAACAACAGCACTTCGCCTGGAGCTCTCCAGGAGCAGCCAATCATTATTTTTAAAGGTTCTTTTGTGAAAGATACTCTTGGGAGTTTTGAGAGCTGGAAAAAAAATGCCTTTTGAGGCTGCATACACCCACAGACTGCTCTTTGAACTACGTATGAACCCCTTTGGGAGAAGCCTCCTTAACATACCTGTCAACTTTTGGATTTGAAAAGGGAAATGTTGGTCACACCCCTCTGTGGTGTGGCCAAATCTGTGGGCGTGGCCAAATATAGCCATGTGACTTGCTGGGCTCTAGTCATGCCTGCCACATGGACATGAAAATGTCTGCAAACACAGACAGCACTGGCTCTTTGGCTGTAAATGGAGATGAGCACTGCACCCTAGAGTTGCATACGACTGGCAGATTTTACTTTCTTAGGATCAAAGATCTCTGCAGATGTTGATTGCAGCCGTGAAATAAAAAGGTGACTGATGCTTGGGAAATAAGCTATGAGAAACCTGGGGAACATAGTTAAAAGTAGAGGCATCACCTTGCAAACAAAAAATTGCATAGTCAAAGCAATGGTATTCCTGGTGGTAATGTATGGGTGTGAGAGCTGGCCCATTAGGAAAGCTGAGCGCAGAAAAATAGATGCCTTTGAAATGTGGTGTTAGAAATAGGTCAATCCTAGAAGAAATCAACCCTGACTGCTCATTAAAGGACAAATAGTAAAGATGACGCTAAAGTATTTTGGACATCAAATGAGAAGAGAGGATTCACTTGAGAAGGCCTTGATGCTGGGAAAGGTGGAGGACAAAAGAAGGGGGTGGCCAAAAATAAGTTGGCTAGATGGTATTGTAGATGCAATGGGCACAAAGCTGTGTGGGGCAAAGAACCCTTTCCCCATTTTCTTGGGGGACTTTTGTTTTGTTTTCTTTCTTGTTTACTCAGTGGCTTAAGTGACTAAGATGCTGACTGGGAGGCAGTTCGATTCCCGAGTACTGCAGGATGGAATGAGCTCCCGTCTTTGTCCCAGCTCCTGCCATCCTAGCAGTTCGAAAGCAAGAAATTGCAAGTAGATAAATAGGGACCACTTTGGTGGGAAGGTAACACCATTCCGTGCCCTCCGGTGCTAGTCATGCCTGCCACATGACCACGGAAACATCTGCAGAAGCAGGCAGCACTGGCTCTTCGGCTTAGAAACAGAGATGAGCACTGCACCCTAGAGTCGGATACGACTGGCTTTCGAGCAAGGGAAACCTTTAAATAGGGACCACTTTGGTGGGAAGGTAACAGCATTCCGTGTGCTCTGGTGTCTAGTCATGCCTGCCACGACCACGGAAATGTCTGCAGACACAGACAACGCTGGCTCTTCGGCTTTGAAATAGAGAAGAGCACTGAACCCTAGAGTCGGATATGATTGGCTTTTGAGCAAGGGCGACCCTTTACCTTTACGTAACTCAGATTCCCTTACACAACCATGCAAGCACACTGGATCTATGAACTCTGATAATTCTCCCCATGTATTTTGGATCTGCTCTCTCGTACAAAAAGCAGCTTCTTGCTCTAAAAATTGGCCACTGTAGGAATCTATGACTGTGATGGTGAACCTTGGCACTCTATAGATATGACTGGCTTTCGAGCAAGGGAAACCTTTACCTTTAGCATATAGTGATCAAACACATACCCTACCCCACCCCTCCCAAGTTAACTCTAGAACAGAAACAGACCCCTCCTCTCTCATATAGTGTAGGAATCTATGACTGTGATGGCAAACCTTGGCACTCTATAGATACGACTGGCTTTCGAGCAACAGAAACCTTTACCTTTAGCATATAGTGATCAAGCACATACAAAAGTTAACTAGAACAGAAACGGAAACCCCCCTCTCTCTCATATAGTGATCAAGCACATACCCCCCCACCCCTCCCAAGTTTAACTCTAGAACTCTAGAAATGGAATCCTCCAGCCAGGACAGAGGCAGGGCAGAAACAGCTCAATAAAGCATGAGAGTGAGAGAGAAGTCTCTGCCCCCAGACCAAGAGCTGATTTGCCCCTGCATATATGAAATATCGCTCACCTCTAGAGTAGACTCCCGTCCCTCCCAGCATGGTGGCTCCGACCAAAACTGAAGCCGCCATATTGGCCATGTGGCTGGCAGGAAAATGAAAGAGAAACTCAAAACGCCCCACCCCCACCTTCTCTCTCTCCCCTCCCACATGCAAAAAGCCTGCCACACAGTGACCTCTGGTGGCCGAAAAAAAATACTGCAGCTTCGCCTGTGAGGGCTCCGGTCAGGATATTTTTTTAAAAAAAATAAGGGAAAATACGGGGAAATTAATAAAATGGGAGGGGCCGGGGAGAGGGGCAAAAATAAGGGGTTTTCCTGGGTAAAACAGGATGGTTGACAGGTATGCTCCTTAAGGCTGCCACAAGGATGAGGGTCAGATGCCCTGAGTAAAGCAGGAGAGAAATGCTTATGCATTTTAGCTGGAAGTTTTCCCCCAGTTAATTTTTCAGTTTACCTTCATATGGTTAGTAAGCATCAGTCTGACAACTTGCAAGATTTCTATATGTTGTTTAAAATATAAAATCACCCATCATTTAAGACCTCTGTTCTCGATCTTTAATAATTTTTAGCTTATCACACAAATTGAAGAAATTCTTTGGATTGCCCATAGCAGTCACCTAAAACAGTAGGAAATATGTCTATAGCCAACTACAAAGAAAGAATTTCTACAATTTGAGGCATGGAGAAGTCACATCTGGAATAGTCACTAGAGGGGGGGGAGAGACACTCACATGTGAACCATTACATTGAAAATAAGCTCACTTGTGTTTTTTATTGGTTGGGGGGCAGAGAGCAGGCACACAAAATTGTGCGCTTGACTCAACAGCATGTGTCCTCCTTTATCATTCATATGAGTTTATTTATATTATCACTTGGGTGGACAGGAGACAAGTTATTTCCATATAGTGGGAGACAAGAAGGCCTGAGGGGTTTATGCTCTTGTTTGTACCAGGCAGTCTATTCATTCAGACAAATCCACTTCTTGTTAATTCTTTCTTCCTGCTCTCTTACTTAAGGAACAGGCTGGAAAGATCCTTGAAATGCTTGGCTAGGAAAGGTAATGTTGCCATTAACTGAGCTTGTGTCTCTGTTAACCTTATGCATGAGGATTCTTTGTGCCTGTTTACTGTCACCACTGGTATGCTATTTGTCAGAGGTGTTGCTAAACGTCTACCATGCTGCAAAATCTTCATCAGAGTGGGCTTATTGAATCAATGGAGTCCGGTAAATCAGCTCTTCTGGGAGTTGCACTGATTCACATGGGCATACTCTAATGAGACTTTTAGTGTAGTAAGCAGTGGTGGGATTCAATTTTTTTTACTACCTACTCTGTGGGCATGGTATGGTGGGCGTGGCCAGGGGGAAAGCCCTGTGTGGTACCCGAATTAAGACTACTTTATTTCAAAACTTGGATAGGTGTGGCCAACACACACACACACACACACACACACACACACACACACACACACAACTAGAGCCATCATTTGGAATAGAATGGTGAGTATTGGGATGCCAACCACAAAGATGGATGGCTTAGGATCAGTGATACTTTAAAGAGGCAACCAGCAGCTAAGTCCCTTCCCTTTCTTCCTTCCCTTTTGTGTTCACAATCCAGGCAAATAAATTATAAATTGTAACATGTCTGGCTAGAGGATAGCTACTATCCCATGTTGTCTAGTTCTGTTTTCAAGATGTTCAATGGTAACACATGTGATTCCCTCCCTGTTAACTACTCTATATGCCATAATTTGGAAACATGTGGAGAATCACATGATCCTCACCACTATTCTGGGTGGCAACCATATTATAACAGAACCATAAGGAGTGGAATCATAGATTGGAATTAGTGTCTTGGCCATATGCTGCAGTCGGGGATGAGGGGGTGTTTGGAGAAATACAGAAGCCACTCTTAGTTTCTACCACACTTTTATTCATAAATAAGATTTTAATTCTTTATGGAACCCATCCTTCACTACAACTTCAAAGGGCAGTTCATTATTTTCTCATTTTACAGGATTGTTTCACACATTCTATTTGTAATAGGGATAAGATTTTTTGGAATGAAACAGGTTCCAGACCTGTAATTTGGCCTGAGGGATTAACTGTTGAATTATGCGACTAGAAGTGTTTTACTTCTTGATGTGCTAATAATCTTATCAGCTGAGAGCCAGTCTTGGCCTAAATGCATAGAGCATTAGACAAGGAGTCAAAAGACTTGGATTAAAATCCCCCCTCCTCCATAAAAACTCACCAGGAAGTGGGTTGGTGGGAAGGGTGGTAATAGTAAACTATTTCTTAAAAAACTTAAAAGCTTTTAAAATTAAAAAAATCACCATATGTCAGAAGTGACCAGACTGTACATGACACCACCACCACCAAAGCTTTATGATGTAACCATTTCCAGTCTTTTGAACAATGAATGCAAAAATAATTCTTGCAACGACAACTCTCTTGAATACTCAGAGCAAATATCTTGCTGTCTCATAGCTGGAGTGAAATATTTACAGTTTGTCATTCTAGCTCAAATCCATGAGATGGGCAACCACAAGATGACACAGCTAAGGCTAGATTTGAAGTCATATTAATATCCCATGTTGGATAAATTGTTCCATCAATTCAAGAAATGGGAATTTATTTCTCTCACTTCCTTTCACATTCTTAAAAGTAAAATATCCCAGCTAAAGTTTCTCTGGTGGCAGAACCTTAAAACCACAAGCCTGGCTGCTTCCCAGAAGAAAGAGGGCCAGTATTTTCTTTGTCACCCCAGTCAACCAGCCATCTTGGGAAGCTTACTACTTGCATGGTCTGAAGTAGCTGCACCCGGCTGTTTCCCCACAGCTCCTAGGGACATTGTTTTAGAAAACAGCAAAGGATGCCAGACAGTGTACAGGCATGTACTTCTAAACTGAGGGAGGAAAGCTGGCAGATGTTGTAGGCTAAAATAGCTCTTTCCATAGGAATCCTATTAGCAGGCTGGGGCAGCTGGCATTTGACTTCAATTCCAACCCCTCCACAAAGGAGGGATGGGGAGATGAGAAACGCTGGTGTGATTGTTTTGTACAATACTACTCAGATCAGGCTCCTGGCAGCAGAAGCCATCTTTGGATCCAGCCCTGCCCCTAATGATTAATCCAAATCTTCAATATTTTTAAACTAAATAAATATTTGTTATGATTAATTGTTTTTCAATTGACTCCTGGTTTAGTATAATACCAAGCTATGCTGCCAAATCAGTCCAACTTTCTTTTCATTTTTCTTCACAAATTGTTTCACACTGCTTCTATTCCTCTTGACCCTGTTAATCAAAAGTTAATTATTCTCACTGACAAAATCAGTCATCAAAATTTCTGCTTTCTGTGGTGTGACTGAAGGGCTTGGGATTGTTCTCATTCTCTCTCTCTCTCTTGTGTGTGTGCATGCATGTGCGTGTGCGTGTATGTAATAGTAACACCAGTGAATTCTAATGCATGACCTCTAGTTCTTAAATCACAAGACAGGGTGTGCTGGTTCACTGAAGTAATCTGCTTTGTTTACAAAAAACTGCAATGGTCTTGTTACCTTCTGTGTTAAATGATTGCAGGAAGGAAATGGCTGTGAATTACACAACGAAGAAGACTAAAAGACCTGCATATCATCACCGTCAAAATGAAGTTTTACAGTTAGCTTAAAAACTACCATGCGGTTCCCTTTTTGTTGCCAGAGTGCAGATGTCAAACTACACAGAGTGTTCAGCCACAGCTTGTTGTGTCTCATAACAAATCTGAATTAAATTATGCTATTTTTTTCTTTGAGTACCAGACTGGACTGTCTTATGTACCTTGTCTTCTGCCATCTTCCAGGTTGGTTTCTGACATCTGAGTTGTATACAGAATGCAGAACAGTGGAGGCAAGGTTGATGGGATGGGGGTAATGGCAGCATTACGCAACAAAACCTGCCAGAGGGAGGCAATGGGAAAGTTGCTGAGCATGTACCAGCATTTAGATCTATTAGGACAAGCTTCAAGGAAAGACTTCTCTAACCTGACATCCTCCAGATACTTTTAATTATAAATCTCAGGCCTGAAGAAGGCTGCTCTGAAATATGCATACAGAAAGTTCAGTTTTCAGAACCGGAAAGAAAAATGTTTGGCCTACAGATGTAACAATAATTCTCAAATAAAAAACACCCCCACCCTACATGTTAGCTATCTTTCTGAGCAAATCTACTCAGTCTTGGCCCAAAACCAATTGAGGAATTTTGGTTACACCGCAGTTCCTCAATTAGCAGAGTATGAGGAAGGAAAAAACAACCAACAGCATTGCAACATGGAGAGAGAGATGATCTTTCACAGCATCCCCATCTTTGGATTCTTTTCCCCCACACAAACTAGCACTCTGCATAATTAAAAAAAACAAACCATCTAAGAACATTTTAAGTAGAAAAAGGTATACAGTACTTACTTACAGTTACCACCTGTAGTTAGAAAGGGGGAAAAGGATTTGAAAAATAGAGCCTCCAGCACATTCTGGACAAATAGTTTATCAAGGTGACAAATGACTAAATGTCTGACATAGGTATCCACAGAAGGGAGGATGGGCCATTTCAAGGCCCCTGGTTTTCCATTTTATCCTCACATCTATTTTGGATTGGAGAAATAAAGGAAGACTTGTTCAAAAGTTTATTTCTCCCTGTAAAAGAATGCTTGTGGTTCTTCCTATGTAGATATCACATGCAATATATTAGTGGGGATATGAGGAAGGGTACCTGTGCTGCTGGGCATGTTTGTAGGAAGGATGGGGTATATGTCTGTGTGCACAAGTGATTCATGAAAGGATATTCATAGCTAAGATTTTATATGGCAGGTGTGTTTGTGTGGGGTGGGAAAGAGTAAATTGTGTAGATGACAAAATGCCCACAATAAATACTGGGCTGTTTGTGGGAAACACAGCAATATGAAAAACCATGAGATTTATATTTGTATCCCAAAGGTGGGCCTTATCCTTTCAAGGATCTGGCAAAACTCAGTTGTTAGATAACCCTTTCCTTTGGAATTACACATTTGGGTTTTCAATTTATTGCTCCTATTTCTCTGGCAGACTTGTAAGCTGAACTAGTGGCAAGAAAAATGTATTTTTACTATGGGGCTCTTCCACTCATAGCAGTTGGAGTGTTTTTAAAAATTTCTTTACCTATAACTGTAATCCATAAACAATATTATTTTAATTTCATTCTGGGAACATAATAAATAGGTATAAACTTGTTTCCTGTCCAACGCAATGCTGGTTTTATTTTGCAAGCTGGTTTTAAATTTGCCCCAGCTTGGTCTATTCCATCTGAAAAGCAATCAATGGAAGGAAACATTGTTGGACAGTTTCGATGCTTTAGGTTCAGCTGAATTGCAGAGGTTCAACCAGGAGCATTTATTCCCAGTGTTCTGAATAATGTTGGAGAAATTTCTAGGGACTGTACCTATAAAATTGCAAGGGTTATATGTGTGTTAGCATACCTGCAAAGAGCCTGTAAAAAGATTGGCATGTGATCTTAAGACAGGACAATGAAGCCATTTGTTTTAAGCTCCTGTGGACCTTCTGCTGGACAACTATGGATGTTCACCAGAATGCTAAGGAAGTTTCAACACCTCCTGAACCTCAGCATCTGTAGCAGGTCACGAGAACACTCTTTGAGCCTGCCTTGTCCTTTCTGTCTTCATTATATCCCAAAGCCAAACTACAGACAAAGAAAGAGACACAAGTAGCAAGCAAAAAGAAAGAGGTATAGTTAAAATCAGATGGTTGAATGAACAGCAAAAATAAAAATTGGCATTGGATAGATAGATAGATAGATAGATAGATAGATAGATAGATAGATAGATAGATAGATCTTTATTGTCATTGTCCTGCACAGAACAACGAGATTGGG
The DNA here is from genome assembly GCA_035047345.1 of Bradypodion ventrale. Taxonomy (NCBI): domain Eukaryota; kingdom Metazoa; phylum Chordata; class Lepidosauria; order Squamata; family Chamaeleonidae; genus Bradypodion; species Bradypodion ventrale. The sequence continues at coordinate 1,399,029 of JAWDJE010000007.1, forward strand.
GGGGGGGGGGAACACTTATCAACCCAACAAAACCTAAACAAAATACAACTATACAAAATTATCAACATACTCCCACCTCACATATACACATTTAACCCCTAAAAAGCTCTAACAACTCTAAAACTCTAAAAACTATATACAGAAGCTCCCTCATAGACTGCATTTCACTGCATTCAAAGCCAGAACTGCTTTTGGGTAGAAACTATTTCTCAAGTGGCTGGTCCTGGTCTTTATTACCCTATACCTTCTTCTAGAAGGCAGAAGCTGAAAGAGATCATTTCCGGGGTGCGTACTATCCTGCGCAATCTCTACAGCTTTCTTATAACACTTGGTGGCATAGATTTGATCTAGAGTGGGAAGAGTATGCCCGATTATCCTCTCCACAGTCTTTACGACCCTGGACAGCATTGTTCTTTCCCTAGCTGTACAACTCCCAAACCATGCACACAGAGCATAGGTTAACACACTCTCTATGGTACAGTGGTAGAATGCCAACAGCAGGTCCTTTGAAAGATTGTTCTTCCTGAGGATTCTCAAGAAGTATAACCTCTGCTGTGCTCTCTTCATCAGATCTTTGGTGTTTGCTCCCCATGTTAGATCATCCCTCAGCTCCATTCCCAGAAATCGAAACACCGAGACCTGTACCACACATTTCCCTTCAATAATAAGTGGCTGGATGTTCAATTTGCATTTTCTAAAGTCCACAATGATCTTTTTTGTCTTTTTTACATTGAGGAATAAATGGTTTTCCCTATACCACTCCGTCAGCATCTCAACCTCCTTCCTGTAAGCTGACTCCCCCTCCCCAGCAGTAATCAGATCCACCACCGTTGTGTCATCTGCAAACTTGATGATCTTATTGCTGGGGTAACCGGGAACACAATCATATGTGTAAAGCGTGTACAGAAGTGGGCTCAGCACACACCCCTGCGGCGTCCCCGTACTTATACTGAGATCTGCAGAGACATGAGAGCCCATCCTGACCCGTTGGGTACGATCTGATAGAAAATCTAGTATCCACCTGCATAAGCATGGCGGAAGCCCCAGATCTAATAATTTGGGCACCAGTCTATGCGGAATAATAGTATTAAAAGCAGAACTAAAATCTACAAATAACAGTCTCGCATAAGTCCCTTGTTTCTCCAAATGGGTCAGAACAGCATGTAGGCCCGTAACCACAGCATCCTCCGTGGATCTCTTTCTCTTATATGCAAATTGACAAGGGTCAAGTCTAACTGGTAAACAAGCCATAATACGGTTCCACACCAACTTTTCAAAGCATTTCATTATGACAGGTGTAAGCGCCACAGGGCGGAAGTCATTCAGACTATCTATGTTAGGTTTTTTAGGCAGAGGTATAATAGTAGAGGATTTCAGACAAGGTGGGACAGTGGTTTGGGCCAAAGACCAATTAAAAATCTTCATAAAAGTTTCTGCCAGCTGTTCTGAGCAGTCTCTCAGTGCCCTACCAGCCACTCCATCAGGACCCATAGACTTGCTCGCATTTATCCCTTTTAATATTCGCCTCACTTCTCCCTCTTCCACCCTGGCAACATTCCCTATGGGGAGTAATGATGATGACTCTGGCAAAACTGTTGGATCCACTGCTGGTGTCACCTCAAATCGGGTGAAGAAGGTATTCAGCTCCTCCACCAGAGAAGCACTGCTCTCTGTATCAAACGTCCAGCTTCATGAATTTTCCAGGCATCACATCTACTGTACTTGGTTTCTGGTGGATGTTAGGTAAACAATATGGAACTGCATCTTAAGAATCTGAATGCTCTATCTCCTTCAGATCCCTTACCATGGCGGCGGCAGGGTTTAGAAGGTCTAACTTTCAAAATATACAAAGGTATGGAAGACCATGAAGCATGGTTTGCCAACACCAAAATATGGACAGCGTAACATTTCAAATTGTATGATTTGGGTCATGTTGGACAATTTTCTTTATATCAAGAAAGATGAGAATTTTAGTCTAGGATTGATCTTGTATGCATATGCATAGATTAAGAGATGCAAACTATTATTTATTTAATTAAAATACTTATATACTTAATGCAGTTTTACCAAAGCAACGTACAATCAAAATCATATAAATAAATTAAATCAGAAAACAGTTATATATCCCATTTTGAGATCATATACAGTATATCCAATTTTTGCACTGTACACAAGATATTGATACAGAGCCTGAAGTAGTATTTCAACCATTAAAGCTGGCTGATTAATCAATTTTAGTGGTTCAATAAAGGTATCTCCTACATATGTGATCAGCACCATCTTTTATTAGTTACACAAATCTGGAAAAAAATGGATGAGATAATCTTTATGACATGCACTTGGAATTTTTATTTGTGACACATGTCCCTCTGCTGCAGGGGTCAAGTGTTCTGGAAGGCAGGGGCAGTTGCAGTACATGCTGTTTCCTGGGAGGTTGAGTGATAAAGGCAGACCAAGGGCTAAGCAGCACAATAAGACACACAGCCCACTGTCCATATCAAAGAGATTGGATGTGTGGAAGAAACAAAATCATTCACTCAAATCATGCACATTACCAGCATTCTGTTCATATTAATTAGAGAACAAAATCGTTCACTCAAATCATGCACATTACCAGCATTCTGTTCATATTAATTAGAGAACAAAATCATTCACTCAAATCATGCACATTACCAGCATTTTGTTCATATTAATTAGAGAAATGTAGACTTATGATTTTGAATAACCCTTCCCAGTATTCAAGTACAGTTCTTGAAGCTGTACCCCAAAGCACAAATCTGCACACCTCTGCTACTGATAGACAAACATAATGCAGCAGTGAATAAAGGGCTCTTTTAGTAAATGTGTGCTACATATAAGGAAAGGTTGTTCTGCACAGAAATATTCACCCCAGATCAAGCTCAAAGGCCATTCTACTTGTGGTGCATTTTGATCCAGTCTTGAAGAAACCCTTCCATGGACTACTGGTGGATATTGGGTGAGCAATATGGAAGTGGCATGCTAGCAAACTAGACCAAGCTTCACTCCTATCCACTGTCACTCCTAATGACTGATACCAAGCCAGACACCTAATGGTCTTGAGAAATCTTTCCCTTTGAAAGGGAAGATCTTGATCATGCTAAACAGGATCACTCTGAGGTGTAGTTTACCATTTAGGGCAATCCTTGTATTCAAATAAAAGGATAGATCACACCACACCCTAAACAGCCCTATTTAGGATGATCCAGTTATTTCCTTCCAAAGGGCAAGATTTCTCAAGATCATTAAGTGTCTAACTGGATTTCTATTTGGTGAAGCCACTTAATTACCTTGAGAAATGGAAAGCTTCCATTCCTCTTGCCTTTGGAGAGCAAGGGAAAGGAAGTTTTGTATTTCTTTTTAATGGTTGCTAGCATATCAGTGATAATTTGAAAGGGTTTTCTTTAAGCTCTATCAGAACATCACTGATGAACTGTGTAAGTTAGCAAGCATTAGAAAGAAATGAAAAACCTTGCCCCCTTTCCCACCCAAAAATGGAATTTTCCCATTTTTTATATTGTGGGGTGCCACAGCAGGAGTACCCCCCCCCCCAAGCTGGCTTATATAGGACCACTCTAAATAACCTGTAAACTGGGGGTGATCTTGGGTTTGTTTAAAGATGTTTTTAATTAAGCTAAGTTTTATGTTGATTGTAAGCCACCATTAGTCGCTGTGGCAAACAGGCGGCAATATAAATTTAATAAATAAAAATTGTTAAGTGGCTTCAACAAAGAAATGGATAGGTAGATGCTTTAGTTCAATGCTGCTTTGGTTCAAGTTTCAGCAATCACACATGCTGGAACCAAAAAAAATATGAAGCACTCCTATCCACACCAAAAAAGAAGCCTTGCCAGCAACCCAAAAAGATGCAGGTAAGATTGATTGAAGTGGGCTGGTTCATGATCACACATATGTCATGTGGTTACAAGGGGGGGGCATTCTGTTACCCCATCTGGACCAAACCACAGAAAAAATGCCAATTGATGGTGTCCGCGGGGTTAGCTGCGTACAGCAGAGTAGTGCGCAGTGGCAGACTAGAAGATTCGCACCAGAGGGGATGTTTCCTTTCCTTGTGCAACAAACAGGCAGACAGGTCTTGGTGCAGGTGATAACTCAAACAGGTTTACTTGGAAACAAGTGGTGCAGAAATATATACAGTGCAATAACAGAAAACAGATTCCAGTCTCTTGGGTTTCTCAGTTAGCTCCTTTTAGTTGTGCTAAATAGGTACAAGCCTCTACACAGCTCAGTAGCAGTCCAAAAACAAGCTGTGCCACAAGTAAAGTTAGACAGCTTCACAGCTTACCCCCGAGTAGTCTTTCCTTGCAGTAAACAGACAAGTCAGACAGATGCCTTTCCTTTGAGCAAATTGGAGATTCAGTTCTTGTAGTAGGTTCTTGGACTCGCAGAATTCCTAGTCCAGATGGTTGGCAGAAAATGAAGTGTTGAAGGAATAGCTGGGCATCAGAGCTCTGGCAAGATGAGCATGGTAGCTCACCATCACATTCACTGGAACTTTCGAACATAAGGAAAGTCCATAGCCTAACTAGAAAGGTGTTCTGTTTACTCATGTCCTGCTTGTGAGCTTCCTATAAGTCATTTAGTTGCCTCTAGGAAGCGCACAGGCAGGACATGAGAGAAACAGCCCTTTCTCATGGGTTTTCCTGAACAACTAATATAGATAACATGCTGTCTGGAAGCTGTGCACATCCATCATGACTAGTCACTATTGATAACCCTATCCTCCATGAATTCCAGTGTTAAAAGGGTTGTAAAATGGGGTATCAGAATTGGACATTGGCTTCAACAAAAACAAGGTCCTGGGCAGGAGTTGTTAGATGTGGTTTCACCACTTTCTCTTTCAAGACAATAAGCAACATCTCCTCACATGGTGGCAAATTCTCCATATATTGGACTTACCACAACACAACGCTTTGGTTTACCTTAATTAGCCATGAGAGGCAATGCCATGCTGAAAGCATCTTTTATTGTCCATGATATTGGGCCATGCCAACTGCACCTAGTTCCATAATTTAGGACTAAGCAGTCACTTGCACAGCTCAACAGGACTTCCAAGAAATCATATTGTTATTACAGCCTAAAATGGATGGTAGTCACCTCCAACTTTAGCTGAACTCCATCATGTTGGTGAGAGTTCCCCAAACTGGAATCTCCCAAGATAGAAGGGAAAAGAATGGTATGTTTAAAACCAGTAGAGCTAAGGTAAATAAATGTATATAGTGTGTGATAACAAGATGTGGGGGGCTTCAGAAAGGTCAGGAAGTGAGGAAATATGGAAATCAGAATCTGTGGGAATCAAAATCGTGGGAATGGGTGCAGGAAAAATGTTGTCATGTGAGAATAGAAGTAATTAGGTGAAATGGACTGGTCATCATATGTTATTATTATTTTAGATTAGAGTTCCCAGAATCCCTACTGTCATGGCTGGCAGGAGGGATTCTGGGAGTTGAGGTCTTTTTAAAAAATCACATCCCAAACTCACGATTTCTCAACCATTTTAAGCCAGGGGCTGGGGCAAGCTCCCTTAGACAGCTTCAGGAGCTGGACAGCCATTTGGTCCTTCCTCCACCATATGGCACTTCTGGGTGTGGTGGAGGTGGTGGTGGGCCACAGGAAATGGCACCATGGGCTGCATCTGGCCCATGGGCCACAGGTTGAGAATCACTGCTCTAATTGATTCTGAAAAACCTATCACCTTTGAGCAAGTGTTTGTAATATATTTTCTACTGAGGCAGCAGAAGTGTGTGCACACACACATGCACACAACACTCCATGTGAGGACACCATGGAGTATTCCACTGGAATGTTATTTTTCTGTTTCATTAAAAGACTGGCTGTTCTTTGAAGTGATGCTTGATCACAGCATATTTTCTGTGCCATGGTGTCACTCTACATCTGTGTTTGTCTAGCAGTAAACAGATAGGCATTGTTTGTTTCTGAGTTGGAATATGGGTGCGAAATGTGAAATGACGTTTCAGGCAGCTTAGGACCCCCCTCCCCCTGCTGCCTTGCCTGGAGCTGTTCTCCCTTAACGATTGATATCCAAGCTGGCTTTCAAGAGCAGGAGAGAATTTCCTAACCAGCTGTCACACTAGCCAGAGTCTATTAATTTAGGCAGTTCTGGCAACTTACCTGACAGTTAGAGATAATAATCACCTCAGGTTTCTAACTGACTCCATTGCCCTGTGTCTGAAAGCTAAGTCTGAGCCATCTATTTATTGTCAATGCCAGTATTCCTCCTTTAAGGACGTGCCCTTGTTTTTCTTGCTGTCCCTTTGAAGCTGTTTCTCAATAACATTGTTAGAGTGCACACTTTAGCTCTTCTCGCCACTTTCACATCTCCACAGCATAAATCTTGAAAAGGAGAGATCCATCCTGTATGTTTGAGCCTTCTATAGACATAAAGTGTTAATGCATTCCTCCTTTTTTCATGCAGATCTATGAGAGTGACCACATGTCCTACGTCAGACATGCTGCTGTTTTGAGGACAGTCCTATTGAAGTTATCTTCTGTTTTGAAAGGCTGTCGAGCCCCAAACTGATATTGTCTATGTTCTGCTGGTTTAAATACAGACACATATTTCTGTTCACACTCTCAGTCTTAATGCTGCAGTCACAGTTCAGCAAAGCTTTGTAAACGAAGTTAATTCAGAAAGCAAAGAAAAAGAAGAATATCATACTGTATAGAAAAAAGGCTTTTAAACCTTTTCTTTTTGTCCTACTGCTCCACAAGGTGGCTGGTGGTGGACCACCTGGTCACAAGGGGATATATATTGTGTGATGATGTTACTCAAATCTTTCCTATGGAACTCAATGCTTAAAGAATCCAGTTGAGATCTTGGACTTTATAGACTGAGGGGTGTAGCTTCAGTTGTCACTTGTCTTCTCCTTTGGTATCAAGAGCTAATTCAACTGTATTATCTTCAATTTCCACTTTCAAATCATTGACCATCTTTTTAACCTTATGAATGGGATAGAAAGGATCTCTTATGATGTTACTCCACTCCTGAGTGACGAGCAGCCTCTTGCTTTACCCTGTAGTGGTCTGTTAAGAATCATACAAATCTGGTTTTGCACATTTGATGTAAACAGTCTGTGTGCTTAACCAGACTCATTATGAAAGTAAAAGTCACAACAAGGTCACATTTTCCTTGACATATTTTTTCATGGATGGCAACCCAGGTCATCAGATGGGCTGCAGGCCTTGAAAGCAACTTTGGAGGATCTGGAGCTAATGTTCTATTCCCAAAAGTGGCAGAACCTGCTCCAAAAATGAGCAAAACATTATGGAAAATCAAAATGCTAACTTACTGGAAGCCCTCTTTCAATGTAATTTTTGTGGACTTTAGAAGCATTGGTAAAATACTCTACATTTTTTATTTAGAAAGCTCTAAGAGTTATTTTTCTTTTTGGAAGGAGGCACATGGGGAATATATAGCTTTCAAAGAACTGATCAGCTGGTAAGTAAGGTGCATAATGTCTGCCTATGTCCTTGTAAAAGCAAGTTACCAGATTATTTTTTTGGATGTCACAGGAATATCACATGCTTAAAAATCCAGCTAGGAGTACATGTAGCCCATACCTGTCAACCGCGGCTCCGGCGAATCTGGGACCTGCGCGGACCGGGTTTGCGCAGGTCACGTTGTACGCATGCGTGTGGAGGGCTACACCGCTTGCATAGCCTTCTACGCACGCGGCGTAGCCTTCTGCGCATGTGTGGAAGGGAGCTACGGAAGTGTAGAGCCCTTGCACGCATGCGTGCAACGTGACCTGCGCAGATGGGCTGCGCAGTGCCTCCTTTCCCCCGCTGCCGAAATCCGGGGTTTCGGCAGCACGGAGCGGGAAAGGGCAAAAATCGACGCCGAAAACCGGGAAATCCCGGGCAATCCGGGAAGGTTGACAGGTATGATGTAGCCTGTAGGCAATCTGTGGCTTTACTCTAAATGTACTTAAATTAAATAGATGTGGCTACCATTTATTCTGGATAAAAGAGTCTTACCCACACAAGCTCTCCATAGCAATCCAATTGAAATGCTTCCTAATCACAAGAATATTGCACATGTGTTCTGCCAAGTATGCCTTAGGACTAAGTGCCTAAAGATGTATGATATAGGCAGAGGCAAGGTACCCATGGGTGTCCGCCATTGCCATAGGATGACCTGTATACATTTTGCAATTCTATAAGCCTTAGAATACAATATGGTATACAGTTTGAAAATGTATGTTACCGAGAAAGGGTATTACAGCATGGTGGAGGCATCCATAAAAAGCAGCAATAACATGATGCTGTCGGACCTTGTGCATTATCCTACCTAATGGCTTGAACATATTATATTCACCCTTCTTAAAAGGAATTTTCCCAACATATGACAGTGGCAAGTGATGATGAGCCACCTGCTCATGATCAGAAGCTTCTTTTATTAAAATAACACTAACAACAAACCTAGAATCAAGGCCCGTGATGGCCGAACTTGGCACTCCAGATGTTATTGGACTTCAATTTCCTGAAGCCCTGATCAGCAGGAGTGCTGACTTGGGCTTCTGGTAATTGAAATCCAAGAACTCCTGGAGTGCCAATGTTGGCCATCACTGCTCTAGGCTATGGAAGGCATGGGAACTACAACTGCACACTCATTGTGCCGACAATACATTATACTGCAAGTTGTCTTTCAGGCTATGCCAGGATAGGTATTCTTGGGTTGACCAAGCCATTGTATGCATTTCACTTTATGAAATGCATACAGTGACACAAAATTATTATTATTACTTTATGAAATTTAGGAGAAATTGCAGGCCATTGCAACAGGTGCCCCGTCAGAAACAAAGGTGTTTGCCATCTAATATGACCACACAGCTTCCAAAGGCCATATTTTCAGCACCCTGGAGGTAATGTATCGGAAATACTAAAAAGGCAGCCAGAGATCTTAAGGAGCAGCAATTAGTCCCGGCTTTTGACCTCGTCAACTCTCTTATCCAGAGGGTCATCCCTGCAAGCAGTTGCTATTAAAGGGGTTGGGCAGGGACAGGAAAGAGCATGACCTTGTCCATTAAATCCAGACACATATCATAAGATCAGGAGAGGGTTCTGAATAGCTCCAGTTGTCAGCCTGTCTCCTTGTTGATGTTACCACTGGGATGAAATGTAATGCAGGCATCAAGGTGGAGTGCAAGACATGAAAGAGGAAGATACCTTATCTATGCAATATTGCTTGTGTTATCTCTGTTTTAGGTACATCTGTTCACTTTTCATAGGGAGTTTAGATGATAGTTTAAGGCAGGGGTGCCCAAACCTTTCAGGCTGTGGGCCGGTCATGTGGTTCAGCGAGCCAGTCACTATGGCCCAGGGGCTGGATCCGGCCCCCGATGCCAATTCATTTGGCCGACAAAGCCCTTGTCACTCCTGGAAGTGGAAGTAAAACAAGCCCATACGGGCGTGTTTTACTTCCGCTTCCAGGAATGATGAGGGCTTTGTGGGCCAGATGAATTGCCATCAGGGGCTGGATCCAGCCCCCAGACCATAGTTTGGGCACCCCTGGTTTAAGGGTTAGCATTAAGAGTTGTGAAATCCTACAGATATTGGCATTTATAAGACCATTACTTTCAAAGAGGAAACTGAATGAACTGGAACTCTAAACTTTTTTGTCCCCTAATACTGTTTGAGCTCACATAGTGGATTTACCCTTAATGACGTCTGAATTCCTTTCCTGTTCTTTGAGGAAACTCACAGCTTTGGTCCTCTTTTGTTAAAGCTACCAGGAGGAATCCAATGGTGTCATTCTGCTGATGCAAAGCCTCCATCACAGGATCAAGGAGGATAGTAATCCCATCCACCCCACGTCTGCCCAGCTTGTGCTCCTGAACCTCCAAAATCTCTAGAACAGATTCTCCTTGGGGAACCAGGGAAATTGATCCTCCTCTTTCATTTGGCAGAAGCCTTCCATTGCCAGAGGATCAATAGCTGGCTATTACCCGGTGTTCTCTTCCCTTAGTACAGTGGTGGTGAACCTATGGCACGCATGTCAGAGGGAGCATGCACAGCCCTCTCTGTGGACACATGCATCGTTGCCCCAGCAAGGTGAGGTGACCTAGCACCGCACACACCCTTCCTATACTTACAATTGTGTGTTTGTGTGTGTGCCCAAGGAAGAGGAGGTCTGTGGGCCTTCACCTCCTTGGGCACTCGGTCTCTAAAAGGTCCGCCATCACTGCCTTAGTATTACTCATATGATGGGGACTGCAGTGGCTCAGTGGTTAAGAAGCTCACCTTATTAGCTGGAGGGTCAGGAAGTCAGCAGTTCAAGACCCAAGTACTACCTGGTGGAATAAGCACCCGTCATCTACCCCAGCTCCTGCCAACCTAGCAGTTCGAAAGCAAGACATTGCAAGTAGATAAAGAGGGACCACTTCAGTGGGAAAAAGAGCTTGAGGACATGAAAGGAGTCTCATTCAGGTATCCCCTGAGAGGAAATATTGGGATATGTACTTTGTGAGGAGGTGCTGAGAATTCTCTGCTGAGTTACCCCAGCAGGCACAGTCACCACACAGTGGTGCTACACAGAGAGTCTATTCAAGGAGAGTCCAAACAGCAAAGTCCAAAGAGCAGGCCGAGGTCTGGTTACCAGTAGTTCAAGCAGTGTCTAGTCCAAAGGATGTCCAGGGGTGTGGTCAGGGCAGGCAATCTCAAGAGGTATCTGAAGTCAAGCAGGGTGTCAGTCTTTGCACTGAAGAATTGTACCCACACTGGAATGCTGAACAAGATTGCTTAAAAGCCTCCCAGCTAATCGCTATTAGCTGGGAGCCTTCTCTGGTAACTAGTTCTAGCTTGCTTGCATCACAGGTGTAGTTTCTTTCTGAGGGCTGATCACTGTCAGAGTCAGACTTCTGATCTGATAGGTCATCTGCCTGGGAAAACAGAGTTGAGCCAGAAGCAGGCTGAGATTCCTGGTTCAGGACATTCACAGGTTTGGGTACAGGCAGAACTGGGCTGGGCATAGGAAGTGCCTCCTGATCCAGGTCATCTTCGGATTCTGATGAGGACTGGATCACAACACTATCAGCTGGATGGATAGTAAATTTACATCAAAAGCTAGTTGTTTGATTTTTTTTTAGTGATCCAACAAAGGTATTGCCTGCTCTTGTATCTGTATCACAATATAGCTGTTTATCTTTAAGGTATCGCAGCATTTAGGTATCTTGGTTATTTTGTTGTTGTTCATTTTTTGTCTGATCCCCCTGCTCACCATTCAAATTAACCATCTTCTGATTATCTGACTAGGGCTTAAGTCTTGCTATAGTTCCACTAAAGTGTGTGTCGTTCTCTGAATCTTCCAAAAAATTTCCAGGGGCCTTCCATTCTACCTGTTGAAGACTTTTACACCCTTTCAGGTAGTGGATTTTGGGTGTCACAAATAGTTAGCAGGTAGTTTTCTGCCAGACTGGAGGGGGGGAGAAGGTGCTTGAGAGAGCGCCCCCCCCCAATTGTCTCAATAGCTTGGCTGCTTTACGGTGCTGTGACATGGAGGAGCAGTAGAATGCCTGTTGTTACGTCATCCCAGGCTACAAACTATCTTGAGCCAGCTTGCCTTCAGTAGCTTTTGCTGAAACAGTGAAAAAGATAAGGCACCAAAGGCCCTCCTTCCACTCCAGAACCTTTACATTGTGGTGGAGCACCCTTGAAATGCATATTCCTTGTCAGTTAAAATTGTTTGTTCCTTTGCTTTTTGTTTTCCAATATAGCCCTGCAAAATTACAGGCAGGCAATTAAGTTTTATACTGTATTTCAGTGAAACATTTCCTCAGGGTTTCTGCTAGTGAAGGAATTGTTCTTAAAAAAATAAACACAAATGGTTACACATCTAATACCTGGCACCCATGGGGCAGGTATTGGGTAGGGGGAAGACAGGTAACACAGGGAGATTTTTTTTCCAGCCGTTGAACATTTATTGCCCTCATTCCTTTTGGCTCTCATTAGAAGCAACTCTACACTCCCTTGCTTTTCTTTAGCGTATAAATAAATAATGCCCAGTGCAAACTATTCAAGACCAGCATGAAATGAATAGCATGCAAACTACCACATCTGGAATAACAGTCAACATATTTTAGAAACAGACTTCATTTTTCTCACACACGACACTAAATCACTATGGCTTTATGTGCCAAAAATAACGCAAAAGGTTATGACTGTGGGAGGACATGAACCTATACGGAGGTTTAATAAAGCACTAATCTTATTGGGTCATAGAATCTGGTTTCTTTTTGCTTGAACAAAAATGAAGGAAGGAAGGCATGTGTGGGGGTTTACTTTAGGCAGAAAGATATCTACATCATTGTTTTGTCTGTCTTTTCTTCTTCCTCCTACACAGATCTGTACAACCACTGGCTGAAATATTGCTGCTTAGTGTGGCAAATTGCAACAAGAGGAGGCCCATTGAATCAATGGAGACTTGGTTAATCAGCTCCTGCCTATGTTTAATTGGTTCAAGAATCTTATAGTTGCAACTCACGATAAACAGCAGGATTTCAGGATTGTCATCTCAGGCAGATTGACATACAATGTCACGTGCCCCTCATTTCAAGGCCAAATAGTTTGGTATGGGCAATGGGCTGTATTAACACAGTAATGAGTCTTACATGGACTTCTCCACTGAGCCCTGTTTATTTTGTGCTCATAAAAAAATGGATTTAGACAAATGTACTAGGATTGTTGCTGAGGATTATATTTATTTATTTTAAAATCTGAAATAAAATGCATTGGAGTGAAAAAAATTAATGGAAATACACTCTGCATGGCTCAAGTGGCTAAGACGCTGACTGGAAGGCAGGAGGTCAGCAGTTCGATTCCCGAGTACTGCAGGATGGAATGAGCTCCCGTCTTTGTCCCAGCTCCTGCCAACCTAGCAGTTTGGAAGCAAGAAATAAACAGGGATCACTTCAGTTGGAAGGTAAACAGTTTTCCCTGCGCGGCAGTGTCTAGTCATGCCTGCCACATGATCATGGAAATGTCAAATCAAATCTTTATTATTACAGCCAAAGGCCAGACAGAGTGCACCAGATAACACAACCATTCTGGCATCACATATAGAATAAAAGGATTTTCAACACACCGAGCATAGGCAGTAAAATATTTAAAAAATTAAAAATTGTTTGAGAATCCTATAATACACACCATAGTATTTTACTTTAGTCTGACTGTCCCAAGTTCACGTTCGTGAAGTTTAACACCGGAGACTCACTATTTACTGAGCACTATTGGGGTCAAAAGCCATGAATCGCCATACTTTTGTGAATGCAGGATGATTTCCATGCAAACCTGGCGACAGCGGCCATCGTTGCCTTGGAACTGTCAGATAGTAATACGCTCAAGTTTCTATTATCGCTGGAGGCCAAGTATGGAACTGCTAAAAAGAGCTCTTTTCTGAGATCTTCATAAAAGGGACACTCCAAAAGAATGTTCTCGGAATTTTCTATCTTGTTGGTGTGACAAGCACGTAAACGTTCACAAACTGGGATTTTCTTAAAAAGCCCCTCCCTAAATGCTGAGGGAAGCATATTGTGTCGAATGAGACTAAAAGAGTGTCTGTGGTCTCGGTTATTTAAAGAGGAAAGATAGGACAACGGTTTAAGCAAGTTAAATGTGGCCATTCAAACAAGGAAGGGGTAACTTTGGTTAGATCTGTTTGGCGGTATATCTCAGTTACCCTTTGTCTAATTTCCTCCCTGGCTCGATTTGGTCCCAGGGAAACAAGGTGAGTTTTAGAAAGTCCATATGATGTCAGAACTGCTTCTATATGAGAAATCCAAGGGGAAGTTACATTATCTGCCATCATTAAAGTAAGTAGACCTACTGGAGATCGCATGGAAATGTCTGCAGAAGCAGACAGTGCTGTCTCTTCAGTTTTGAAACAGAGATGAGCACTGAACCCTAGAGTTGGATATGGCCGGCTTTCGAGCAAGGGAAACTTTTACCTTTACCTTACACACTGCAACTTAGGCATCACTTCAAAGGAGGTCAAGAAGGGACACAGATTTGCATAAAATGTTTATAAGCTAATTTATATGTGTGGATGTAAATGTAGAACAAGTGGTCCATATCTTGTTGGTATTCTCAACCAGACAGCAGAGCGATTGAGTAAATGTCAGGAATTGAGGCAGCTCCAGTATTTGCAGGATGAATCATCCAGAGGTAGCTTTGATGCATGCAGGATTAGACTCCCAACCTGGAAGATAGCTATAGTACTTGCAGTTGCAGGGTTAGACCCACATGCTGCTGCAGCTGCTAGGAAATGCACATGAAAGAGTGGCTTTCAAACTGTACTATTATTAGCAGGCTATGGCTTCCTTTACTGAGTCAATCATTTCATTTTGGTTCGCTTTTCCTGCTGTCTTCAACTTTTCATAGCATTTTTGTCTTTTTCCAATGAGTTTTGACTTCTAATGCACTACTCAAAGTTATGATCTTCTCCATGTAATCATTTTTTGCTTCCAAGGAATGTTCATTCTTGATCTGTAGACGTGATGATTTCAAGTCAATGCTGCTTTCTGCACTCTTGTTTTCTCTTGATGTCATCTGCATAGTTTAGATTACTGATATTACTGATCATCCTGCTTTCCATATGATATGTTCTGTGTACAGACTGAACACATGAGGAGGTTAGAAGCACCCATTCTGTTCTATCAGCAACTTCATGTCCAAAAAAATGCATCAAGACAATCAAGTCCTTTGAAATACCCTTTTCTTTTAGAACAATCCATGCCTTTTCATGATTCTTCTTCTTCTGCTGTATCCAAATCTGAATATTGGTGATCATTATGGCTATCAGCCATGAAACCTGTCTCAAGAATATAATGCAGTAGCTTTTCATCTGCCTTCCTCATCACAGGATGACACGCATATCACTGATCCAGTTCTGCAATTCACTTTCTGGTCCTTAACTCTTATGACATGCAAAGTCCTCATCAGCCCCAGGCCAGTATGGATGAAGCTGCTGCTTTTCATCAAGATGGGTTCAAGTGGGATTTAATCCACTTGGGGACCATCACCCTTCCTTGTGGACTTCTGCACCCAAGGCCATTAGTCCTCAGGGTTGTCAGGTTAGTTAATCATTGCCTGTCACTCAGTGTTGAGTCATTGCCCCATTCTGACATTGAAGTCTTCTCTAAGTATCGTAAATGCTTTTGAATGTGTCAGCATTAGCTCAAGGATATAGTTTTCAAGTTTGGTCCAGATGTTATTGCTTTCTGATTTCCTGCACTGAGGAGGTAGATATATGTTTATTATCAGTAGTGTGATGGCTCCTAGTTGGATCTTGGCAGCCATCATCGATCGGTTAAGAGGGCTAAGTTGTGTGGTGGTTGCACAAAGAGTGTTGGAGATTAGTAATTGCAGTCTGCCTTTGGGACGTCTACTTCCTGCAGATGCCTCTGTTGCATGTGAGTGGTATCCATTTAGAGAGATGTCTGTCCTTGTCCAGGTTTCTTGCACTATTATGGTGTCAGGTTGAGAGAGGAGATTTAGGGTGTCTGCTTCCCTGTGGTGGTGCCATCCTGCAACATTGAGGGAGAGGGTTTTCAACCTATGCTGGTTGGTGGGTTGTCAGTTAGTGGGTAGGCATGTGGCAGCTTAGATATAGACACACTCAATCTATGCTGATTCCCTTAAGATCCGCTCCTGGACCAAGACCTATGGCATGTAAGAGTTGATGGCACATGCTGTCCATTCCTCCTCTCCGGGATGACTGTTGGGCCTTGTTGCTTCAGCAGGGGGTGTCTGTTCCAGACATAATGGTAGGCTGGGTTCCCTTCCCATTGTGGGGGGTCTGTCACATCTCTGTTCCTGCAGGTTGTCTGGGTCTGCTAGTGGTGCTTAAGTTGTACCCTGTGGTGTCAGATTTGAGAGGGGGCATGTTGGTGATATCTGACATTCAGGCAGTAAAAGGGCAGTGAATTTGTCAAAGTTTGAGTCTGTGGAAAAAAATAGCTCCGGACCTTAGGTCTGAGGAGTTGGCATCCACCACTGTTGGATAAAAGGAATGAGGGTGTCTGATGGTGGGTTAGTGTGTTTTGTTGGTGTCATGTTATCCTCCCCCTCTGAAGATGCTCCTTCCACAATTTCTGGGTCTGCATCCACCTTAGGTTCTATGTCAGATTTGGAGTTACTGTCAGGATCTGTGCAGATGTCTGCTGGGTTAACCTTTAGGAGGTGCATCATTGAGGGTCTTGGAGGGTTCCCCAGGTCCTTGTTTGTTGCTGGCTGTCTCATGGGAGAAAGACTGTTCAAAAGTTGGATGACTTGTCCTTTAAATGCTGTGAGGTCATCTGTTTCTTGGTTGCAAGAGGAATGCAGCTTATCTGAAATGTTTTGGTCAGTGGTGGGATTCAATTTTTATACTACCTACTCTGTGGGCGTGGCATGGTGGGCGTGGCCAGGGGAAAAGCCCTGTGTTGCACTCGAATTAGGACTACTTTATTTCAAAACTTGGATGGGCGGGGCCAGCCAGAATTTCTGCTACTGGTTCTGGAGAACTGGTGCGAACCTGCTGAAACCCACCACTGGTTTTGGTACAGTGTGTTTGGTTTGATGTCCTGCAAAGCTCTGCTCTGACACATTGAGGACATGGCACTAATTTGCAACTTTGTAATTTCTGCATCTCTAAAAGACGCTATTTCTGGCCAAGTTATAGGTAAGCAGATCTGCTGACCTGTGGAGAAGTCTAGAAGGGATCTCTTTTGATCTGAAAGTCAGGAAGACCCTTTTGTGGTTTTGGAGATTAGGAAGGAAGTGGAAGCTTTGTATGTAATCTAGGTTTATTTTGCATTTGAGAAACTGTATCAGAGAAAAAAGCAATTTTCATTTTGTTTGACCACAGGTAACTGTCTTTGTGTTGTGTCCAAGTGTTACTCACTTCAAAGGGGCGCCCTCTTCAAAGGAGGGGCACATATCAAAGCGGAGCTGGAGACCAAATGGGGTAATAAACTGGAGTGTCCGCTGGTATGTTTCCTTGTTGTTGTTGAAACGGAAAACCGCTGTATATAAGATACCATCTTTCCCCACATCCTCAGTCTTGTCTCCCGATCTGAATAAAGAGTCACTATGCTTAACCCACACGCCATCTCAGCACTTTGCTAGGAAGATTTATCATAATTTGGTCCTGTTGTAAGATCTTCTGCACCATGGCTTGGTTGCTTACAGATAGCTCATGAAGTATGCTCTTGGGGGTTGGGGCTGGGGCTGGGGCTGCGGCTTGTGTGGTGTGGTGGCTTTTCCTGACCTGTTAACTCCTTGTTGTAGCTTGGCTGGGAGTTGGGAAAAGTCTAGGGACAGTGCCAAGGTATTTATCTGCTCCTGAATTCTGTAGAGACTATCAAATATAGCATGGAGTGATTCTGCAAAGATTAGGCACACATCTTGCAGTTGTTTTGTGATAATTTCCAGCTGTGGGTGTTGAGGAGATTTCTCTGTGCTAGGTATATATTTTCCTGGGAAGATTTCTTTCTCATTTGGAATTGTTTCTGGTGGTGGGGAAGTGATAAGAGTAAAATATTTGTTACTTACTTCTCCAGACGTCTGTTGGTTTGCCAGCTGGGGAAAGGCTTCCATTCCAATCTGCTTTTTTTTTCTTGGTGCATCCTCTCCTTCTGGGGGGGGGGGAGTGTCACATCACAGGGCTTTTCCAGTATCTTTTCTTGCCCCTGGGTGGGCTTTTAACAAGGTCCTGCACCAAAGACTCTTGAATAAACTTGCCAGTCATGGAATAAAGGGACAGGTCTTGTCCTGGATCAGCAACTGGCTAAGGGACAGGAAAGAGAGGGTAGCACTAAATGGACACTTCTCCAAGTGGAGGGAAGTAAAGAGTGGGGTTCCCCTAAGGTTCAGTACTGGGACCCCTGCTTTTCAACCTCTTCATAAATGATCTAGAAGTAGGAGTAAATAGCAAGGTAGCCAAATTTGCTGACGACACTAAATTATACAGGGTGGTGAAAACTGTGAGAGATTATGAGGAGCTCCAGAGGGATCACTTGATACTGGGGGAGTGGGCAAAACAGTGGCAAATAAGCTTCAACACTAGTAAGTGCAGAGTGATGCACGTTGGGGCAAAAAAGCCCCCAATTACATTTATAAACTAATGGGGTCTGAACTCTCTGCGACAAACCAGGAAAGGGACCTTGGTGTCCTGGTGGACAGCTCAATAAAGGTGTCAACCCAGTGTACCTCAACAGTGAAAAAAGCAAACTCAATGCTAGGGATCATTAGGAAGGGTATAGAAAATAAGTCAGCAAGTGTCATTTGGCCTCTTTATAAATCTATGGTGAGGCCCCATCTGGAATACTGTGTACAGTTCTGGTCGCCATACCTCCAGAAGGATATTATGGAGTTGGAAAAAGTGCAGAGGAGGGCAACCAAAACGATTAGGGGACTGGAACACCTTCCTTACCATCTGAGGCTGCAACGATTGGGCCTCTTCACTCTTGAACGAGGACATCTAAGAGGTGACCTGATTGATATAGGTGGTTAATTAGTGTTGCTGCTATGTGAGGTCTTCAGTGAAAGTTTCTGTTTTATTCTTCTTTGCCTCTGAAGGTGCTACAGAATTATGTCTCTCACACACCCCTCCTGATGGAGTGTCCTGAAAGTTGCCCCCCCCTTGTGATCTAGCTCATAAGGCTGAAGTGATCACAGCAAACAAAGAAAGTCTAGTGACTTTCCTGCTGACTCAGAAACTTTTTGTCCTAATTTCTAGCTCCATCTGCTGGAAGAGATAAATACTATAGGTTAAGAAAGAAAAAGAAGTCCTCTAATATTGCATTAGCAATTTAGATGTGTGCCATACCTGTCAAGTATCCTGGATTGGCTGGGATTTCCTGTATTTCCACGCTTGTTTGTCCATCCTGTATTTTCAACGGCAGGGAAAGTAGCTACTGCGCATGTGCGCCTCTGCCTCTAACAGCCACACATGCGCAGTAACCCATTTCATGGCCAAAGGGGTTTCTGCGCATGTGCACAGAGTTTTCTGTGCATGCGCACAGAGGTTTCTGCACATGCACGCCGCTGCCTCTGATGGTCACGCATGCGCAGTAACCCATTTCCTGCCCAATGCCTGGAAACTTACTGTGCATGCGTGCCCGGCTCCTGGATTTCCAAAACCGTGACTTGATGGGTATGATGTGTGCATGTATGATGAATAATCTAGAAGCCAATTTTCATGAGAGCACATTCTTTTTCAGCCTGCTGAGAGTGGACATGATGATCTTATCAAAAGCTGGATCCCCTTGTTTCTTGAGGGGAATGCTAAAACACCTGCTCAATCCTCTATTCTTTCTGATATTTGGTCTTCTCTATTCCAACATGTAAAGCAGGGAAATTGCCAGATATATCTCACATTTCTATGTAATGCTTCAGGAAAGGGACAATAATAAAGTATGTATGTTTATTCATAATGTTTGTTTGCTTTTTTATACTTGTGAAATTTATGCACGGATAGGAAGCATGAAGGAATGGCAGCTACAGTTGTCATGTCAAATTTGCTATATATTTTAATTGAAATTAATAGAAACAATGAAGAATTTCAAAAGGATTTTTCCCAGACTGGAATAACTGGCACAAAAAGTTTATGATTTCTAGTTAGTGATTTTCAGAAAGTGTGTGATAGATGGCTCAGTTAATATATAAACCAAAGATGTGCTTGCCATGACAATGGTTGATGGCTGATGAGGCATAATTGAAAAAGGACCTGAAAACACAATGGCCAATGTAACATTGCCCAAATACACATTTATGTTGTGACCATGTTTGGAATACTGTATACAGTTTTGGTCATTGCACTTATTAAAATATATTGTATAGTTAAAAGGATACAGAAAAAGGTAACCAAGCTGATTGAGAGGCTGGAACAAATCCTTTAAGATGAAAGATCACAACATGAAGGGCATTTTAACTTCCAATAAGTGGGGACAGGTTATGTGTGGAATCCGCGGACACAATTGGCATACTGTCCCTGACAGAACCACGGTTCGGGAGAACGCTCCCTTGAGCCTTGGTTCTGAGGTGACAGGAATTGGGGGAGCGGAATATTAGATAGGGTTTAATTCACCCACAGCTGACCTGACAAGCAGCTCGGACAATAGGAAGCTGAATGACTAACTCGCTAGTCATGTAATAGGTAATATCGCACCCGTGGATTACCCTAAGTCCTGAACCAATAACAGCCACATGTTTACCCCAAGATAGTTTGGAACAATGGATTTCCCCTGTCCTTGATTAAGTTGGTTAATTAACTTCCCCTGAAGAGTT
Organism: Bradypodion ventrale; assembly: GCA_035047345.1. Classification (NCBI taxonomy): domain Eukaryota; kingdom Metazoa; phylum Chordata; class Lepidosauria; order Squamata; family Chamaeleonidae; genus Bradypodion; species Bradypodion ventrale. The sequence continues at coordinate 1,419,354 of JAWDJE010000007.1, forward strand.
TCCCAATTAACTCGTGTAAACATGGCATGTGGATCTTATCAGATCGCAGTTCTTTCTGACGCAGCCTGAACATGATATATACTGATGATTTTCCCTCATTAAATCACTGGTCTTCGCTCCATCTTGCCTCGTGTCTCATTGCTTGACCAGTCTCCTCCGGGACCCAACGACTGCTCCGCAGCCCCGATCCAACATCTGGTGACCCCGATGTGATTCTACTCGTGAGTAAGTGATCTTCACGGTCCGGTTCTACGCCAGAAACGTGTCCGAATCGTCCCGGAGGACAGCGCGGCAGCTCTGATCGGAAAGCCATCCAATCTGAGTGACAGCTATGCGGCGAGGCATTCCAGAGAGGCATTCTACAGCACGCTCCAAAGCTGTGAGGCAGCTTGCTCCGCAGAAACGCATTCCGCTCAGGGTCGGCTGTGAAACCCTGACTCCAGCGCAGAGGCCGCAGAGGGCCCGTGGCAGCAGTCCTCGCTCTGAGCTCCATCCCAGAGGTTCATCACACTGAGACCTGTTACCTAGAACTCAGACGCGTCGCATTGTCCCGAGGAGGAAAACTTCGAAGGACCGGCAGGTAATATGGGGACTTGTCCTCAGAGACAATGTCCGACCGCTAACCAGAGAATTCACTTAATGGAATTCAAGGCCCTGGCCAGGGTATACCAAACACCCATTCGCAGCATTAAGTTAGCGGAACTCGTAGCGTACCTGGGGGGCAATTGTCTGCTTTTTCCAGAAGCGGGTATGCTTAACCTCCAACTTTGGGACCGGGTAGGAGCCTGCATTCAGCAAGCCCCGAGAGCTCCAGATTGCATAATCAGCACATGGAGCAAGTTTAGGAAGCTCTGAGCAGAGGTAGACCCAGTCCGGATAGAGACCCAGAAACCCCCAGCGCAGTCAGAGCCATCAGCCCCAATGAGTCTCTATCCGTCATTTCAGCTTAAGCAGGGCAGTGTAGGGAGCTTTCCCTCAGTGACAGCTGCAGACGTCACTGAAGGAATTCATGGCATGAGAAGCCCTGGCGCTTCTCTGACAGTTAAAACTTCCCTGCCAACTAAGAATTCCATCCAGCGCATGGGTGAGGAAGATCCATTCACGGGAAAATTGCCAGCAGTACAATTAGCTAACACCCAGCTGCTGTGTTCAGCCTGTCTGAAGGCAGACACAGGTTCAGGTAGACAGACTATTGTCTACCTGCCTGCTCAGTGCCCACTGCTCACGGAAATCTGCACGGCCCCTGGCCACGCAGGGCTCCAGAGCAGACCCATTACCACACTCAGGCACTGAGCAGTGCCAAAACCCAAAGGCGCCTGCTTCCAGTGTGGAAAAATGTGACACCTTAGAAGAGAATGCCAATCTAGACCAGGCAGATCTTCAAACGGTTGTCCAAATAAGCCTAAGACCAAATGGCCACACTGGCACTGGAGGGCGAGACAGCACCGAGATCCGGGAATCCGGCCCTCCGGCATGCATCTGGCTCAGGCTCGACAGGAGGAAGCCATCACCCTGGCTATGCCAGAGGAACCATCCCAGCAATAGTACCCCGAGCTCTCCCAAGGCATAGGCAGAACCTACTTGTCTCACCTCGGAGTAGCCCAGAGAAACTCACCCCTAAGTAGAAGCACCCAGATGGTTGTGATAGCCAACTCTGTATAAGTCATCTCCTCATGTGCAGGATAGAACACTGCAGATCAGGGGAGGAATGTGCGAATGCGTAAATGAGGGTGCGTATGAGTGGTGCACCACTGAATGTATGACTGCAAGAACCAGTATGATTGCAAAAGCCTTGTCTCTATGAACACAGTATGATTGCAAAAGTGTTCCTTGTGTGTAACTGTGTGGTAATGTCACTGTGAAATATCAGGCATTGTGTGTTAAACAGTTTGCACTCTGTTCATGGGCAGGAACCATTTAAAGTTTGAGAAAGCATGGTGAGCAAAACCTCTTTGCCTTGCCTGCTTAGCAGCTTGAGGCACCCAGGGCAATGAAAGCTGGAGGGGGGGGGGAGAATCCTAACCTGCAATAGGGCAAAGTGACCCCCCTTCTTCCCTTGAGACTTTTTTCTTTGTCTTAAGGATTAAGCCACTCTTAAGAACCAGTTTTGCAATCTGTGCCACTCAGGCAAACAGATAATTGGAAATTATAAAAGCCATGCATTGAAGAAACCTGACTGAAAGAGGTGATTTTCTTTTCAGAAGCGCAATCTGAAAACAAAAATCACTTCTATGAGTTTTCCTCACTAAATCATAAACTATGGGGCCCCTCCCTACGTCTGTGTTTCTCAAACCCCTATCTCTGTGTTTTAAGGTGTTTGAATGTCCCTTAGCGTCTTTAAATCACATATCTCACTAGGAATGAGAGAATTGCATTGTCTTCAGGTGTGTACTGTGTTATCATCTTGTAACCTAGGTTCTCAACCTTTTAAAGTCAGGGGCCAAGTCCCGCGGCCTCAGGCAGCTCTGGAGGTCCGGACAGTCATCCTGCCCTTCCTTCGCCATGCAGCCCTTCTTGGCTTGGTGGAGGTAGTGGCAGAGCAATGTGGGCCGCATCTGGCCCACCAATCCACATCTGGCAAACAGGTTGAGAATCATTCTAACTCTCCTTCATTCTCTTAAGACTTTAATCCGTGTAAAGTAACTCACTCATTGTACCCCTTTCACAGGAAAAAGCATGCAAACATTCTTGCGCTCTGTATATTCAGAAAATGCTTAATCCTTACCTTTTTACAGGAACAAAACTCCTCTCCAGGCCTTGAAAGTAACCATTTTATTTCTTTCTATAGTCTTAAATTGCATCCCTTCACAGGCTCCTGAGTCAATTACTGGTAGGGATTCCTCAACAGGAGGATCCCAGCCAGCTATCTTAATTATTTTATGATAAGAGTTGTTGCATTCTCATTGTGCTAACTTCTGACTTGTCTTTCCTCCTTTCGCCATTGGAACTCCCTGCTGGAAATGTTTAACTTGTGTGTCTTTTCATTTTTGTGTATTGTTTCCTTACAGCTGGCACGTCATAGTTGGCTTGTTTTTAATAAGTCTTAGTCTGTCATTTTAAGTATGGCACCTGGACCACAGCACCCACTCTAAATGAGCAGACACATTTCACAAACTCCAGAGCACAAAGGGAGGAAATAAGATTAGTCCCTGAGCTCCTGAGAATGTACAGAGTGCCACTCATTAGCCAGGGCTCCCAAGGACCATTTTAAGAATACAGTCAGATCACACTTTCAATCAGACACAGGCATTTTCAGGCCACCCCTTCCTTTTTTTTTTTTTGCTGTTAGTCTAAGCACAGGCAAAAGGCTAAGCCAGCATCTGGTACCCTTCTCACAGGAGCACAAGAATAGCTCCAGGAAATGTGTGCACGCACGCCATGGGTGGAAGTGCGCAGGGGGGCCTTCATGAGAAATTTACCCAAGGGAAGCCTGGCATGTCATGCACCAAGGTTTGCCATAAGACCCCAGACTCGTCTCGCTTCAAATGCAGACAGTCACCTTGTGGGAATTAATGTCCCTGGTTCCACTTCGGGGGGCTAGGACAGTCTTCACTTATGGGGGTCGCACATATGATGTTCTTACTTGGCAAGAGGGACAGGCTTGGCGCACGCTCCTGACTCTTCCGCAAGCGGGCAGAGTTGGCAGCCGTGAACCTCACTTTGTGCACCTTTGCCAAAGAACATTTAAACATAATTACTGACAGCCAGTATGTTAGGAATTTGCTTCACAGTCTACCGGGAGCGTACATCACTCCCGCGATAGACAAGAACTTGTTGAGTCTCTTCCTCACAACTCAATTTCATTTGCGGAACCGCACCGAAGCGCTCTATATGGCCCACATCAGAAGCCACCAGGATTTGCCTGGTCCGATTTCTGCAGGCAATAGCAGAGCGGATGCGGCCGCAAGGGAAATTCAGCAATGGTCAGTTTTGGGAGTCTTCACAACTCCAATTCAGAGTCATGCATTCTTTCATCAGAATGCCAAAGCACTCGCAAGGCAATTCAACCTGCCACTTTCCCAAGCCCAAGGCATAGTCCGTTCCTGTCCTCATCGCACAGGGGCGGTAGGGGGGCCCTCGTGGGGGGGTCCACCCACGAGGGACAAAGGCCAACCAGGTGTGGCAGATGGATGTCACACATGCCCCACATTTTGGCAGATGGCAGTACATGCACATTTGCATTGATACTTTCGCACAGCTCATTTGGGCTACAGCGCAGAAGGGAGAAATGGCTTCCCATGTGGAGCAGCATCTCCTTTCCTGCTTCGCGGCCTTGGCAAACCACGGCATGTGAAGACCGACAATGCTCCAACTTATAGCTCCAGGCAGCTGGCCACCTTCATGGCCACCTGGGACATTAAGCACACCTCTGGCGTTCTGTACAATCCGCAAGGGCAAGTGATTGTGGAACGGGTCAATCGGACGCTTAAGTCCTACATTGACAAACAAACAGAAAGGGGGGAACCACCAGCCCTCCCCAAAAATCAGGGTCAGGCACAGCATTGTCTGAACAAGGTATTGTTTACGTACAATCACCTTAATGTTTTTTCGGATTGCACTCCGCAGGAGAAGCACTTCCGTTGCTCGGAGGCTCTCCCGCGGCCAATGGTGCATTGCCGAGTGCCACCGGATCCTTCTTGGAAGGGCCTGGCACCACTCATAACATGGGGAAGAGGGTATGCTGCAATTATGTCTCCTACAGGCGTCATCTGGATTCCAGCTCGGTGTGTCAAGCCTCACTTCGAGTCCAATGGTGTGGACCCAGGCAGTTCCGGACCCGATTCTGGAGATGGAGGAACTAACCCTGACGGGGGAGCCAAGCGGAGGAGATGGCGACAGCAGATGACAGCACCGAAGATCACCTGGGGGATGGCCAAGTCCCTATGCCAGGAGGTGGAGGATGCCGTTCGGCGGGAGGACAAGGAGCCGACACCGGAGAACATCTTGATTGCAGCCTTTTCCCTGATTACAGCTAATTCTGTGATGACCACCATCATCTTGATCCTTTCCCTGCTTGCGGGGGGAGGCATTCAAGCAGCTTCATTGGAAGCCAACAACCTGATGCCAGGCAGAGATCTCTCTGCCTGGCTGCAGTACAACGTTTGGGAAAGATTGGTGAACCTCGTCAATCAGTCTGATTTTTGCCTGAGGCAGACTACCGCTTCTGCCTCTATTCTGAGCACTTGTCTCATCCCGGTGTGTCACTCCCCAGATGCGCGCATCAGGAACGGTGACTGGTCGGTGAAGCAGATATTTGGTCCGTTTTACAAGACTGCCTTTTCAACGTATGCGCATTGGGGAACCCAAGTCACCAAAGTCCTACCGACTGATGCAGCCACTCTCTACACTCCCCGAGTGGCAGTCAGCCTGAACTCTACTTGTGCTCGTATGACCGGCTGTTCTGTGGTCGATGGGCCAGAGCGCCGTTGCCTCAACCGCGGCAACAGCAACTGGACTTGCAGTAACCCAGAGACTATTAGCTCAATGTATGCTCATGTTACTTTGCCTTCAGGATGGTTTTTTACATGTAACCAGTATACTTGGAACTACATTCCTGCAAATGTATCTGATTCCCTTTGCTGTATCAGTCGTTTGACATTGTTGCTTCCCACTAGAGACATGGTTGCACCAAGCATAAATGTATCTTCACACACATGGCACGCTCGTGCCACCCAGTTAGACAGCTCATGTGATAGCAACATCAGAGTTCTGAGTAAAGCTGAGTATGTTCGTTAGCAGTCAGCTTGTTTGGCATGCAAGGCTTAGCCGTAGGCAACGCTCGGAGGATTGGTCAATTGGCTTGCGCTTTGGCAAAAGCCATTAACCACACCTCCTCAGCGATAGCGCTGCTTAATCAAGAGCAGACAGAGCTTCGCCATGCCATACTGGATAATCGAGCAGCCATCGATTACCTCTTACTGTTACATCATTTGGGTTGCGAGTCTGTCCATGGCATGTGTTGCTTTAACCTCACGGACAACTCGCGCAAGGTACAGAGTCAGCTCACAGACCTCCATACCTTGGTTAAAAACATCAAGGAAGATGCTACGTGGGCGTGGTGGAATTCGTTATGGTTCTGGTTCCCATGGGGTTGGCTACAAACGACACTCAAGGTGATTGTGGGGGTGATAATACTGGGAATGGCTGTGTGTTGTTTCATGCAAGGTATTCCCTCGCTGATGTCAAGATGTCCCCCATGGAGAGAACCCCGGAATGTCCTCACTCCACGTCAGCTGATGCCGCTCCTACGTCGAGCCGTCTGTCAGGTCCAATTAAACAAATAAAGGGGGAGTGTGGTATCCGCAGACACAATTGGCATACTGTCCCTGACAGAACCACGGTTCGGGAGAACGCTCCCTTGAGCCTTGGTTCCGAGGGGACAGGAATTGGGGGAGCGGAATATTAGATAGGGTTTAATTCACCCACAGCTGACCTGACAAGCAGCTCGGACAATAGGAAGCTGAATGACTAACTCGCTAGTCATGTAATAGGTAATATCACACCCGCAGATTACTCTAAGTCCTGAACCAATAACAGCCACATGTTTACCCCAAGACAGTTTGGAACAATGGATTTCCCCTGTCACTAATTGCGCTTTCTTCTCTTTAAAAACGGAGTTGTTGTAAGGGGGGGGATTGTTCCACTCTCCCTGGGCTCCTGGGTCCAGAAGGGTTGGGGGGGGACATACCCCTTTTGTCCCCCCAAACCTCCCCACCCCAGGGGAGCCAGCGGAGAGGGGGGTCGCAACCTCCCACCCACTGATACTAAAGGGGAAACCCCATCTACTTTCACGACTCCACACAATCAAAGCAATATAACACAATAAAGCCCCCTCCCCACCACCTAGCCCACCCTTCCTATCCCCCACCAATCACGCTCCCTCCCCACCACCTAGCCCACCCTTCCTAACCCCCAACGACCATGCCCCCCTCCCCACCACCTAGCTCACCCTTCCTAACCCCCACCGACCATGCCTCCCTCCCCACCACCTAGCCCACCCTTCCTATCCCCCAAAGACCATGCCCCCTCCACACCACCTAGCCCACCCTTCCTAACCCCCAACGACCACGCCCCCTCCCCACCACCAAATAAATAAATAATTTTTAAAAAATTACTAAAAACACAGTCAAAACATCCAAAAATACACAAAAACAAACAAAAACACCAAAAGACAATACAAAGTAAACAAAAATATAATCAAAAACAAAACAAACAGACAAAAAATACAAATTCCGACACACACCCCCCACACACACACACACAAAAGAAATAAAACAAGCAGACTTACCAAAAGATGTCCTACCTCCACGAGGACCGGAAAAGAAATGAATAAATAAAGAGACTACTTACCAGAAGAAGCTCCACCCAGAGGCCAGGAGAGAAAAAATAGTCAAAATACAATAACCCCTACCAGCACCACCTGCTGGCTACAATAGTAAAAACAATTCAAAAACACAAAACAGCCCCAAACAAAAGGCCACAAGAGTAAAAACAAATCAAAAACATAACACAAATTCAAAATTTTACACAAAAGGTCACACCAATAAAAACAAATCAAAAAAATTACACTAAAACACACTTTAACACAAATCACAAACATATGTCCAAAAAATACAATAGAAACTTTTAAAAATCCTGTGCTGAGTTTTAACTCAAATTAAAACCCAAAACATCTAAACACATTTTAAAAACATTGAATGTAAAAAACATTTACTTTTACATTATTAAAATTATTACCTACGGTACAACTAATTAAAAAATTCAAAAAACTAAAACATTATTCGCTTACATAAAACAATTTGAAAAAATTATATCATACTTTGTTCTTTTATTAATCCTAAAAAAAACCAAAAAAGCAGATCACAGTTAATAACAGCGAAGCCAAAAAATTTTTACATAAATAAACATTTTAAAAATTAAAATTACAAACTAAGCCATTTTTAAAAAACATTAACACAATTTAACCTTCCAACACAATTTAAAACAGCCCGGCAACGCCGGGCAACCTCTGCTAGTTATATCATATTCCTTAATGCCTCTCTGTTGGAGATTAGGTATGTGTTCTAGGCATTCTACCTGACACCCCACGAACTAACCAAATATCCTTGATGGAAGGGTAGGATGTTGTCCGATCCTCAGTGTTGAAATACATTTTCAGCATCAGTATCATTGATTTTTTTGCAAGAGAAATGGGATAGGGTGAGCCATCTTGTTTTTTGCCTCATTTACCAGCATATCCCCAGCCTGTGCTGCAAAACACCACTATAGCACATGGCTAAGTTGGTGGTTGCCAACTCAAATTAGTTTGTAGAGGGTTCAAATAATTAGTGATCATAAGGCTGTTATTATTGATGGCTGGATGATACATCCAGTATCAGCGTTAGTGGCCACTTTTTTAAAAAATCTGCATGCATATTTTAAATTTAAGTTGTAAGCCAACTTGGGTTCTGCAAAGGGAAATGATTGAAATGAAATGAGAAGGCTGTTATTGTTGATATTTATCTTTATAACCTATATTTCATTTAAAAAATTATCAAAGGGAACTAAAAATATTTTTAAAATGAATGAAAAAAACAAATTCAAGAAAGCTGAAAGGATAAAACCATTAAATCACAATAGCCAAACGAAAGGACCTGCAGAATGTACACATCAAAATAAGGTTTCATTTTAGCAGTTTCATGTCTGGCCTAGACACAGAAGAAGAAGAACAATAGCCAAAGCAGATACATTCATGACAATAGTAAGTAACAGTTTAACCCATGGGTGCCCAAACTATGGCTCATGGGCTGGATCTGGCTCCCGACCCCAATTCACCCAGCCTACACCACCCTCGTCGTTCCTGGAAGCGGAAGTAAAATGTGCCTGCATGAGCATGTTTTACTTCCGCTTCCAGGAGCAATGAGAGTGGCCGTATGTAACCCATGGGCCATAGTTTGGGCACCCATGGGTTAACCAGCTACTTTGAAGAGGTGTTTCTCCACACTCTTTCTAAAACACAGCAAATGGGCACTAATTGCAACTCTGTGCATGAATTACAGAATTAATAATGATCACCTGAATTAAGTTGTCCTTGCTATCTCATTCCAATGGAAGCAAATCAGGTCAGGTATCAGGTCAGGCTATTTATCCACCTGGTCAGTATCATCTCTTCTGACAGGCAGTCGTTCCTCAGCAGATGGTGTCATACATCACTTGAATCTTTAATTGAAAAATGCCAGGAGCCAAACAAGTATGTTGAAAACACTGAAGCATAATCCTTATTCCACATCCTAGGACCTGACACAGTTTATTGCCTCATCTCCCTCACCTTCTTTGAAAAAAAGCAGCAGCTTATTAGAGGAAAATAGAAAAGAGAAAGAGATTCATTTTGTCAGTTGCTGAGGACTGAAGGCAGCAGTGTTGCCTCAGAATGACACACAATGGAACAAATGTGATAACTGAATAGTGCCTTGAAATGTGAATAACTAAAGGTGCTCTTGTGGGGTTTCTAATTTAGCCTTCAGGCTCACTGTGGTTGCTTAGATACTTGAGTATTGCACAACAGAGTGAGCTCCCATCTTTGTCCCAGCTCCTGCCAACTTAGCAGTTTGAAAGCAAGAAATTGCAAGTAGATAAATAGGTACTACTTTGGTGGGAAGGTAAATGGTGTTCTTTGCACTCCAGTGTCTAGGCATGCCTGCCACAAGTCCATGGAAACGTCTGCAAACTGGCAGTGCTGGTTCTTTGGCTATAAACAGAAATGAGCACTGAACCTTAGAGTCTGATACGACTGGCTTTCGAGCAAGGGCAGCCTTTACCTTTACCACACTGCAACCCAAAAAAACTTATCCAGGGCCTGTTGTCCCTTTGATCTGGGGTGGAGATATTTCCAGATCCAACCTGTTCTGCTGTGGAGCCAAAAGAATAATTAACAAGCTCTGCATTAGCTTGGTTAGAGCAGCAACTTGGCTGACATTGTTGCAGTTTCATTGAAAATAATGTGAGTGATTATTTACTGTTTTGCTCACCTAGTGCTGAGAAATATGAAGAAAAGTGTAGCTGCGGAACAAAATCCAGGAAATGCATCACATCTAGCTATCACAGCATAATTCTGTTTATTTATTACATTCAATTTCATCCTTCTACGGAGGAGAACAAAACAGTGGATTAATTGGTTTTGAAACCAGCACAATATCTATGTTTGTATGTAACACCTTTAAACTGCTAAATAGGCACACCATTTCTGAAACACGCACATGGAGAAAGATTGAAATCCCATTCTGTGTTATTTGCTTTGAAAAGGGTGGGGAAGTCAGTGGGCCTTATAGAGAAATATTCCCAATACTCTAGGTTCCTGCCAGCAGGCGGTGCTCAATCCTTGTTTTATTTTCAATGCCTGTCAGAGTACAGCAAAATCCTGCCTCTCTGCTTATAATACCCACTAGAGGATGCCCTATCTTTTTGAGAAACTGATCCCTCATGGAAGGCCAAGTGGCTTATGCAACATACTGGATTAGTCTACAATGCACTAACTCCAACTGGTGTGATGGAGTTACATAGGAGAAGGACAGAAACTCTAGTGCAGGCTGATCTCTTGTCCCAGTCCATATTTTCTCCCGAGTTACCACCTGTGTCTTAGAAAACTGTGTATGCAAGAAGCACTATTGGCCTTTACATTCATGTGAGAGAACAGTTTTTGTTGTTATGTGCCATCAGGTCACCTCCAACTTATTGTGACTCTAGGAATAAAGTTTCTCAACTCCAGTGTGTTCGCTGAAATTAAGAATGGTGGACCTTTAACAGGTCTTTGCAAGAGCAATTACTAGAATTATGTAACATAATGAAGTGTTAGTAAAAGTCATAAAATTTGAGGACTTATTATTACTGTATTAAAATTGACTATAAACAAATATTCACAAAAGAGCAATTTGAATGAATTAATTAATTTACTGATTGAGATAGGTATGTTTTAGGAGTGGGAATCTTGCAGGGCCTTGCTATCAGTGAAGAGCCGTTGGCGGGGGGATCTTTTCTCCTGTCAGTTGGATTTCTTCATGTGGAGCTATTTTACTGAGAAATCTTATGGGGAAATTAAGTGTGATTTCTCTGGTTCTTTTCTTGGGAGACAGTGAGCAATCAAACTTCTAGGCTCTGCCTTCACAGCCAAATAGGTTGTTCATTGAGCTATTCAGTCTTTGTACAGATCATAGAATACAGAAGAATAAACAAAATAATAATTATTTACCACTTAGGATTGATTAATGGATGAGATAAAATTTGAAAAATTCATCACCAAATTCATCTGCAATAGTCAAAATATTTCTTAAATGTAACTTTTGATAGTAACTGGAAATGTTACTTATTCCACCCAAATACAACTTTGCAACTGCTCATTACATTATTCTTGACAGAAACTGAGCTGCAGCCTAATGACTCTGAAATGTAACTATTACAGGTGACAAAATACTTTTCAGTGTAATGTTGGGAAGATTAGGATCCTGCTCAGGGGACCCCTGGCAAATTGAAACAGATTGGCAACCATCCGATTAGCAATCACTCCCTCATCTCTTTTACCATTGAATTATGCTGCTAAAAATTAACAAGATAGGAAGGAAAAACAAGAATTGGTTTGCAGTGGAGACACACAAGTGGGAAGAAGTGTGCTCTCAGTTCAGTTGTGATGTTCAGAACAAATTCTAGGGCTCAGGACTCTTTCATTCTAAGTGCAAAGCATTTTGCATGTGGCTGGTGGAGATCTTGTCAAAGAACAAAGCAGATCCTGCATGGTCAAGTGGAGGGGGTGATACATAGGAATGTAGTTCTTGCTTGATAAGCTAGGTGGCTGGGTGCCCCACTTTATAAAATGGCAGTTCAGTGTTTGAAAACATCTGCTCTTCCTTCGGCAGTCCATCCCACTTCTAGCTTAAAGATAAAGACCTATAAGAAAGAAGCTTAAGGGCCAGGACACCATCCATTAAGAATTGGTAACTGGACAGCCGACTAGGCAGCTACACAAATCAACCAATCACACTATTTTCCAGCTGTTATAAAATGGATTACATTCTCGTTTACACATCCCTTATATTATTATTTATGCTATTAGTGGGCTTCATTTGTTAGCTTCAATGAACTCAAGACTCACATTATTCTCACAGCAGTCTTATATGGTAGATCAGGTGAGGGAGACTGGACCAATACCCCCTCCCCAGCTCAAACTGCACTCATGGCTGAGAGGAAACTTAAACCTGTTCTCTCCCCCCCCCCTATCTGACACACTGAACACTACATCACACACTGGTGAAATTATGATGATTTGTGTAACTATAGCATGCATCAAAGTCTACACCCTCACTTTTTCAGTGACCCAAGTGTTTCCTCTCAATGGAAGTGGGATTGTGCTATCAACACGACAGCACTAGTCTGTCCTCAATTGTCTCCTGAACAGCAACAGGCACAAGAATTCAATCTCCTTTGCCTCCAGAGGACAAACAGGGCCTCTTTCTGAGGAAGGTGAAAACAAACCGTCCTCACTCTCTTTTCCTTCCCCACAAAGGATGTGGGATGCTTCTTTTGACTGAGAGGCATGCAAGCAACACCCTGCCCCTATTTAGCAAGGACTTAATAGACCTTGCCTTTCAAACACCCTGGAGGCAATGGAAGGACTGTTTATGAGGTATTTGTCTTGTTCAGCCTAGGCAAAGACACCGATCTGGGTACACAGAGGGAGCAGTTATGGCTTTCATTGTAAAGTTTGTTGGGATTTACATTTTTGCCCACATTGCACAATGGATACTTCCACCAATGGTCAAAACAAGTTGGTACGGATGTGCTTTCTTCACTCTGAAGTGTTCTTTCCTTTCAGATCCCTTCCTCAGTTCCTTCCCTTATCAGAAACACAGGTAGCATGATAATTAATACGATCAACTTCAATAACAGCCTATGAGATTGTTTTTAAAAGCCCAGTAATCAGCTGTCAGGATAGCACAGTGGTGTAAGTATCTGGCTGCACAGCTAAAGGTTGGGTGTTCAGTACCTCACTGTTCTTTCTGTGAAGAGCCAGCCTGTGTAGTCAAGGGCAAGTTGCACCATCATAGGATCCCTCAGAACAAAGGAATGAAAAACCACTTTTGAGTATTCTCTAGCTAGAAAACCCTGAAAAGGGTTACCATAAGACTAACTTGATGGCATACAGTTATGAATCAGCTAATAACCAGGTATGTTGTATGTACTTCAGTGCTGGATATTCTACAGGTATATTGCCTCAGATACATTTAAGCAACAAGCATAAACATGTGTAGTTAGAATCACATCACACAATCACCTAATGCAGTATAGTGATAAAGAGACCTGGGTTCAAATCCCTGCTAGGCCATGGAAATCTTGGTAAAAACATTCTGTGCTGGCTATTGACCATAATAAAGTGATTTGATAAAAACATTCCTTAGATGTCTAACTTACCTTGGAGACCCTATTGGAATTATTGAAAGTTGGAGGCAACATAAAATCCAGACTCAGGCTTAGTTATACTTGGAGCAAACTTTCTGAAACCAGTGGGATTCAAGCTGGTCATGATCTCAACAGCTCTACTCTGAGTCCAATGAAGACTTGATTTAAGCTATTAGAATTTTGTTTCAGTGAATTTAATCACATTAGATAAAAAATAGGTCCCTGACTGAAAAGGGAAATGGCATTCCAGAAGTGCAGAAAGAAAATAACACAGTCGATTACTATAAGAAAGTTTATTACTATGAGACAGAAAACCACATATGCATGGAAACAAATGCATTCAGATGAAAGCCAGAAAGGTTAGAAGCCTCCCATCTTTACACACAAGGAGATAGGATTTAATACAAATTAGGTGCTCATGAAATCTGATTCAATAATGGAGAGAATGCCTGAAGCTTTGCCAGAAATGGGGCCCTTTAAAGCATCTCCTTCTCTCCCCACCCCACCCCACCCCTGGCTCTTCAGATGCAAAGCAAGGGGACATATGGCTCATCTCCATCGTGAAGGGGCGGCTCCCTTCCTTGAAAAAGTTTCAGATTGTATGGCAAGTCATGTCCTAGGGAGAGAGACTCTCGCACCAAGCCAAGGGGGTGAGGCGTGTGCCTCATTACCCCGAGACAACGGCTTCGTTAGACTGGAAGCGGGCCTTACAGCCCCACCCGCTCAGCCCCACTGACCTCTCCTTCTCAATTTCCCTATTGTTTGTGTATTGCTGGTTACCGCTCTCCAAACCATATGGTTCCACTGAACTTTTTTTCCCCCTCAGCTTAAGCAGTAGAGCAAAAGATCTGTGCCATCTGAAATGGGGATTTTCCCCACCTGCATTGGCAACCTAGATATGAAAATTCTTCTCAGGATGCAGAGATCAGGACTCCCTTTAACACTCAGGAATTGGACAGCTCCCTTCCTTTAGGAAATCTGTTCCTAGCTTTACCCAAGTTGTGTGTGAGGAAGGGGAAGTGAAGAAAGGAGAGAAACGGATACATCTGTTTGCAAGGAAGCAGGAATTGTCAGCTTCAAGCACTTCAGGTCCACACCCTTGCCTCAATTTATAAGAAAAAGGTGGTTTGTTACTATTTCATCCTGATGCCTGTCCATGCAAAAATACATCTTTGGAACCTGACAATGAGCTTTCCTGAATAAACACAGAGTGTACAATCCTGATTAGGTTGAAAGAAGAGAGTGCAAAATCTGTCTTGAGACTCAATATCAATAAAAACAAGATAATGGCAACAGGCCTGATCAGTCCCTGGAAAATAGATGGAGAAGAAGTAGAAGCAGTGACAGATTTTACTTTCTTAGGATCAAAGATCACTGTTGATGGGGATTGCAGCCATGAAATAAAAAGGCGACTGATTCTTGGGAGACAAGGTATGAGAAACCTGGGGAACATAGTGAAAAGTAGAGACATCACATCCAAACAAAAATTCGTATAGTCAAAGCAATGGTATCCACAGTGGTAATGTATGGATGTGAGAGCTGGACAATTAGGAAAGCTGAATGCAGAAGAATAGACGCCTTTGAAATGTGGTGTTGGAGGAGAGTTTTGAGAGTCCCCTGGACAGCGAAGAGAACAAACAGGTCTATTCTAGAAGAAATCAACCCTGACTGCTCCTTAGAAGGTCAAATAGTAAAGATGAAGCTGAAGTACTTTGGACATCAAATGAGAAGATTCACTTGAGAAGGCCTTGATGTTGGGAAAGGTGGAGGGCAAAAGAAGAAGGGGGTGGCCAAAGATGAGATGGCTAGATGGTATTGTAGACTCAATGGGCACAGTGCTGGGCGGGTTGAGGAGGATGGTGGAGGACAGAGGTGCCTGGAGAACAATGGTCCATGAGGTCGCAAAGGGTCAGAATCGACTGTGCGACTGAACAACAACAACAATGACAATGAGCACCAGTGTGATATTTCAGTAATGCTGGACATAACAGGGAAGAAAAGTATCAGCTGCTTTCAACAGGATGCTGGCATCCCTCTTCAAGCAGGTATCTTTCCCTCTCTACCTGGAGTAATGTGATTTGAGGCAGTCAAGAGCATCTGTGTTGACAGCTGTAATTTGCAGAGGGATTTGGAAATATTTCAATGGCCATCACCTGAGGAGTCATGGAAATTACTGCAGGATGACTACACAGAAGATTGCAATCATGGTTTTTATTACCACACACTGTATGGGCAAGTCATGTTTCCAGGTAAATCACCATTGCTACCATCATCGCCACTATCACTATCTTGCAAATTATGCCTGAACCAAAAGTACTTTCAGTTTTGGCAATTGTGTAGTCTTATGGAATATCTTGAGGTAAAGATAGTGGTAAAGAGTAATCACAGTAAGATTCAGTCTAGTCCACTACAGGTGCAGTACTCAATTGCTGACAATATCAAGCAGGCACAATGTACCTGTACATCAGCTTTGATGTCTTTAGGTGAAACACTTCCATGATAACAGGTATCCAAAAGACATAGCAGTCCTCTGAATTTTCCTTTGGTATGGACATTCAGGTAATACAGCTAATTGTAATGGGGGTAGGGAAAGCCTGTATATATACTCTGTTAGTGGAAGGGCATGTATCATTTTACTAGCTCAGTGCTCCCCAATCTTATTTCTACCACACATTGGAGACATCTCCCAGAATATTTGATATTTACCCCTCTACCCTACCCCACCCTGCTTCAGAGGCAAAGCAAAGGGACCTCTCATTTGTATGTATACTACAACTGGCTCTTTGCAGTGGTGGATCTTTTACATGCATGGAAAAAACAAAGTTCTAAATTTCACAGAAGCCTCCACGGAAGCTTCATAGCAAAAACTCTCACTATGGGGTCCTGGAAGGTGGCAAGAACAGTGTCTAACATATACATCCTTAAGAGTGTGCATACTTATTCTCCCTTCTCATGCTTTAAATGCCTCCACTTACAGAATGCCTATTACTCCTGAGGGCCTGTCCAGGGTTTTCTAGGTTATATTTCATTGACTGAATAGCTTAGTGATTTAGGTATCTGTTTGTGGGCCCAGATGTTGGGAGTTTGAATCCCCATTGTGCCTCCAGGGAGAAGATCCAACCTGCTGCTGCATGGCCTTGGGCAAGCTGCACAGTCCTAAAATGCCCCAAGAAGAAGCAAATGTTAAACACTTCTTTATAATCTCTACGTAGAAAACACTGTTATAAGTTAGAAATTTTTGAAGTGGTAGCCATAAGAACATAAGAACAGCCTTGCTGGAACAGGCCACAGCCCATCCAGTCCAGCATTCTGTCTCACACAGTGGCTCACCATTTCCTTCAGGGTATTCCCAAGGAGATGCCTTCACCTGCTTAGGATTCCCTGGAAATGGCATTGAGAGATATCCTGCCTATCTCTCCAACCTGGAGGTTGTCCTTAGGTAGCCATAATTATAGCCATTGATACACTTGTCCTCCATGAACTTGTCTAATCCTTTCTTAAAGCTGTCAAGACTGACAGCTGTCACCACTTCTTCTGGCAGGGAGTTCCATAGACCAGTAATCCTCTGGGTGAAAAAGTACTTTCTCTTATTTGTTTGAGAACTAGTGCCTAAAAGTTTCATGGAGTGTCCCCTAGTTCTAGTGTTATGTGATAGGGAAAACAGTTTTTCCTTATCTACTTTGTCCACACCGTGCATGATTTTATAAACTTCAATCAGGTCACCTCTTAGACGTCATCGTTCAAGAGTGAAGAGGCCCAACCGTTGCAGCCTCAGATGGTAAGGAAGGTGTTCCAGTCCCCTAATCATTCTGGTTGCCATCCTCTGCACTTTTTCCAGCTCCATAATATCCTTCTGGAGGTATGGCGACCAGAACTGTACACAGTATTCCAGATGGGGCCTCACCATAGATTTATAAAGAGGCAAAATGACACTTGCTGACTTATTTTCTATACCCTTCCTAATGATCCCTAGCATTGAGTTTGCTTTTTTCACTGCTGAGGCACACAGAGTTGACATCTTCATTGAGTTGTCCACCAGGACACCAAGGTCCCTTTCCTGGTTTGTCGCAGAGAGTTCAGAACCCATCAGTTTATAAATGTAATTGGGGTTCTTTGCCCCAACATGCATCACTCTGCACTTACTAATGTTGAAACTCATTTGCCACTATTTTGCCCACTCCCCCAGTGTCAAGAGATCCCTCTGGAGCTCCTCACAATCTCTCACAGTTTTCACTACCCTGTATAATTTAGTGTCGTCAGCAAATTTGGCTACCTTGCTTTTTACTCCTACCTCTAGATCATTTATGAAGAGGTTGAAAAGCAGGGATCCCAGTACTGAACCTTGGGGGACCCCACTCTTTACTTCCCTCCACTTGGAGAAGTGTCCATTTAGTGCTACACTCTGTTTCCTGTCCCTTAGCCAGTTGCTGATCCAGGACAAGATCTGTCCCTTTATTCCATGACTGGTAAGTTTATTCAATAGCCTTTGGTGTGGGACCTTGTCAAAAGCCTTCTGAAAGTCCAGATAAACAATGTCAACTGGATCCCCCTTATCCACATGCTTGTTGACACTCTCAAAAAATTCCAACAGATTAGTGAGGCATGATTTGCCCTTGCAAAAGCCATGTTGGCTCTCCTTTAGCAGCAGCTTCTCTTCTATGTGCCTATTAATTCTATATTTTAGGATGGTTTCCATCACTTTACCTGGGACACATGTTAGTCTGTACAAGCATTTCAGAGAGTAAGCAAAACAAAAAACAAAACAAAAAGACAAAAAAACATTGTGGCACCTTAAAGACTAACTCATGTATTTTAATGTTAGCTTACATGGATCCAGTCCACTTCATCAGAGATCTCATTCTTATGTTTTTTTGTTCTGTTTTATTTCTTCTCTGATGTGCCATAAATTAGAATCAACTTGAAAGTTGGTTATATTGTTTCAATTTATTCCAATGAAACTGTCTAACTGGTATGTCTCCCCCTCCCCCGCCCCTTATCATCTGCCAGTTTGGATAGATTTTTATTTCAGAAGTGGTACATTGACAAAATAAACAAACTATAGATATAAATAATAGAAAATGTTTCAGATGCCATCTTCCCTGTTTCATGTATCTTCCTTTATGATGTTGTCAGGCTACACTCCACTATGTCCAGCAGGGGTTCTCAACCTTTTCATGCCATGGGCCAGACCACGCCCCCTCAGACAGATGAGTGGGCCGGACATGTGGGTTCCCCCTGCCATAAATGCTGCCGTAAACCACGGTGGGTGTGTTTGCGCAGGCGTGTTTATGGCTGTCATAAACACATCTGTTTCCGCTTCCAGGGTCATCACCATGGGTCAGATAATTTGCCACCATGGGCAGGGGCCAGCTCGTGGGCCATTGGTTGCAGACCCCTGCTGTACAGTGAATTGCTTTTAAAATAAATAAACATAAAATTGGTGCTCATTGGAAGTTGTGTTCATCACAGGCTTGGACAAAGGGAGTTGTGGTTCTGCACATTTTCAGGGCACTGAGTTGGGGAAAGTTGGACAACTAAAGTGAATAGATGATTGAGAAGACTGTGGATATCAAGGGAAATGTGCACTCTCTCCTTCGGAGTGTCCCTAACTTTATAGACTTTTCTAGAGGCAGCCCTGAAAGAGGTCAATGAAATACTTGGTTCTGGTTAGCTGACGAACCACTGTAAAGGAATTGGCTGCCATAGCTGTTGCAGAAGCACAAACTTGCTGCCCCCCCAGTGCTCTGCACACTTTGACCCCCACCCCACCCTACCCTTTGGGCCCATCCCCTACGAAGATGAAGACAAGCCTTCCCATGATTGTGAGCCTCAATGCAATACAACTGAGCTATGGAAGTCCAGCTTCCATTTTGATCACAAGCAATGGACCTCTTTTTTTTTTGCTTCCTCTTCTTTTCTCTCCCTCTGTCCTCCTCTTCTAAAAAGCAAGAGAGGAAGAAACAATAAGAAAATCTCTTGTGACTGCAGTACTTACACAATGCCAAAGGAAAGGATTATGCCTAGGATTAACATTTTAAACTCTCCTTCCAGAGCTTCTGACTGAAAGATCTGTGAGGCAGTAATCGTATTACAGTCTTCTGAGGATCACTGATTGATCACATGCAAACCTGAATTGAGAGGCCAGTAGAAGAAAGTTATGCTTCTTTTATTGAACTCCAGAAGAAAATACAGAATGGTTATTAAAAAAAAAAACAGTTCAAACTTTCAGTCCAGGATTTTTCTTTTATCCAGTCTGGGAGAAAAGTACAGAGGTCTCTCCCCAACCCCTTTCCCCTTCATCTCCTGTTTCCAACTAATTCCTATCAATTTATCCCATATTAAAACTTCTTTAACGAAGAATGAACAAGAATCAAGCACCTGCTATGCAAATGACAGCAAATCCATCCCCACTTCTGGGAAGGAAAAGGGAGGGAGGAACATGAACAGTTGTAAGAAACCAAAGGGCATTCATTCCACTGGAAGGTTAGGGCTACTAGGCTGTTTTCATATGTAAACAGGTTTGGAGCCTGAAAGCATGTAATAATCCCCAGGAAAATTCTGATATGAACCAGGATTAAAATTTAAGGCTGAAGATCCCCACCTTGCCATCACCTTATGGGATGTTTTTCTTCCTTTTTCTCCAAATTCTCAGTTTCAATTTAAGCAGAATCTGAACTTTCTCAAAGGCTCTACTGAAATATTATATTGCCCTGTTTGAGAACATTTTAAAAAGAGTGAAGCCCCTATTGTTTAAGCAAGCACCATTATTTTTTCATTTTGCCACTGCTATTCAGGAATTTTACTGTACTTTAATTTCAGAATAACTGTTAATAGACATCCTAAATGGTGTATAAATGGTCAAAGGCGGAGAGAGAGAGAGAGAGAGGCTATTTTAAAATTACACTTCACCTGCAAAATAATAATAATAATAATAATAATAATAATAATAATAATAATAATAATAATAATAATAATAATAATAATAATAATAATTTCATGTCAGAAATTATTCTGGGTTGAAAGGATTTTTGCTGGAGAAACTCCACTCAGAGGATGCCTGAATGAGGCGCTTTTCATGTCCCTAAGAAACCCCCCCACCAAAGTGGTCCCTATTGATCTACTTGGAATTTCTTGCTTTCAAACTGCTAGGTTGGCAGGAGCTGGGACAAAGATGGTACTCATTCCATCATGCAGTACCCGGGTCTCGAACTGCCGACTTGTCGGCCTTCCAGCTAACAAGGCGAGCTTCTTATCCGCTGAGCCACCGGCCGCAGTCCCTACCTGCCGATGATTTCCTTTAAAACAGTTGCCTTGGTTGTTGTTACGGAAATTAATTTCCAATACACACTGTTTCCTTTTCTTTCCTTTCTTTCCCTGTCTTACATTCAGTGTTATTTTTAAACTGAATAATGTTTTCTAATTCCTTGTACAGTAAATCCACCCTTTTCTTTCCCCATAACTTGTAATTATCCCACCCCCTTATCCAGTGGTGGGCTCCAACATTTTTTACTACCTACTCTGTGGGTGTGGTATGGTGGGCGTGGCCAGGGGGAAAGCCCTGCATCGCACTTGGATTAGGACTACTTTATTTCAAAACTTGGATGGGCGGAGCCAGCCAAAAAATTCTGCTACCAAATCTGGCGAACTGGTGCAAACCTGCTGATGCCCACCATTGCCCTTATCCCAATATAGGAATCCAAGGCACTGATCAAATAAGGTCTGCAGGATATTATTGTCAACATCATGGCTAAAAGAAGAAAACACTTGGTTTTGCTTAAACCTTCCTGGATCATGTTCTCCCCACTGCTTCTCCTCCCCATCTTTTGGATAACATGGGTTAGTTTTGTTGAAACCAGTTTTTCTAAAGAAAAGAAAAAAGAATTCAGTCTCTTCCCTCTCCCTCCTTCTGAGTGGCCCTGTATTGAATTGCCTCTCTATCCCATGCAGTTCTAATCCTATCAGAGGATCTCTGGAGAATCCTCTTGGCTGGTCTCTTTCATCCCCAGGCGCAAATGCCAGACACTAAGGCCCTCTTCAATGCAAGATGCTCCAGGTCTTTCTCCCCCACACGATCTGGCCATTGTCCACAGAAGACATGGCGTTCTGTCACTTTATAGGGGGTAATAAGGTTAAATTGCACCTCTTGCGGGTGCAGCATTACTGTCAACACGAGAATCTCTTTGAACAAGGCCTCTTCCATCAACTGGGGGTGGCAAGGCTTTTACACTGTCCGGCATTGGGATCATTTATTTTCCACCGCTGAGCGCTTGACTGACATTTAAACTGTTACTCTGGCACAGATATTGTTTGGGTTGAAAAATGTATTGTTTAGGCAGCTCATAAAAGAAATAAGTTAAATGCCGGGCTTGCTCGCCCACCCTCCTCCCTTCCCCTCCTCTAACATACCCTTTGATAACCATAAAATCAATGGAATAAGAATACTATTGAAGGAGGCAAAACGCTGCCAATAGGTATTGCTTAGTGTGGAGTTCACTCTCCCCCCCCCCCTCAGCCAAAGAACAAAAATAAAGTAATGAGATAATAAGAATTTCGGAAACTCAATATATCCCAGGAATATCAGTAATTGGTGGATGTTTTAATTCTTAATCTCTCTTTCCACCACCTCCACCCCCCACAATTGTCTTCTCATCAATAGTCTGGGAAAACTGGAAAGGGGGAAAATGTCAAAAAGTGATGGTTAAAAACTTAAGATGCGACAGAAGTAGCATTCTTTGCTCATGCTGTGAGTGTTTGAATAAGAAGATGAATGTCCCGGGACTGTAACATGCTAAAAGAATAAAGAAGACAAAAGATTTGAAGAAAAAGGTTCGGATAGAATACAAGGCAAGTGGAACTGAAAGGAAGCAAAAAAAGGGGGGGGAGAGAGAGACCCCATTTACAATGGAACAATGCACATACTAATCGCTTTGATATATTATACAAGCCCAAAGACCCAAAACATTGTGTAATTATTTATAAATGACTTCTCCACTCCTGTGTATAATACTGGAGAAAGAATAAAACTGCAGGCAACTCTCTAAACTATTTCTAAATAGACCTTTCTCAAAAGGATGCAGAAATGTTTGAAACAAAATAATTAATGGTTGATTTTATGGTTGTCTCATTAAAACATTCTAATTGCTGCAAAGCAAAATACATTGTGTTCATGGGCAATAGTAAGGCTTATGTTCTAAAAAAAATTTGTATAAAATAAAAGGATACGTAGAACAGTTGTATTTCCACCCAGTTTGCTAATTCCTTTAGGAGTGAAAAATGCAAGTGATTGAAATTTAGGATGTTCCTATAAATCAGAAATACAAATATCTAGACATACCTTAGTATATCATCCTAGGCTATAAACATGAACACCTAAAAGAAGAAAAGGTTACGATTCATAGTTTCCCAAAACTGTTACAAAACTAAATCAGCTAAATTACAGAAAATGAAATATTTCTTTCCTGAAACTGTTTTAGGATTAAAATTTGCGCTCATTTAGTATGAAAATTAATCTTGATAAATTATTTATTTAATCATCCTTAAATCCATAAAAGAAGACTGTGGACATAGCTCATGTGTAACCACTGCAGCATGAGTAGCATGTCTGCAGCGCTTTCCCACTCCACTCAGTAGTATCTGATATAGATATTATGCATCAGATTCAGCCAAAGCCTCAGCCAAAGCATGCCTCACTTATACTGCTTCTCTTCCACACAAAATACTCATTTTGTAGTGTTGGTGAGCTAGCAGCAGCAGCATTGTTGGGGTGAGCCTTTGGCCTGGGACTTTCAGGATGTAGCTCTTATCTACCCCACATATATTCACATGGCAAATCTTGCAGCTACCAGTGTCTTTTTTTGTGTGCAACTATTTTAGTTGGCAGCTCCCCTTTTGTCTCTTCCTCCTCCTCTTCTTCTTCCAAATATTGGCCATCATCATGGCAATAGTCTTCCTGTTCTTAATGGCTCGGAACAGTTCTTCTGTGGGCATGCAACATCAGTCTCTCAGGTTCTTCAGCCACAAAGTCTGTCTATGTCCAGGGCTTCTTAAGCAAAATTATTATAGTTGCTCTTTCTGCCTCTTCCTGCTAGCACTACTTTTGATCATCAAATGGCTTTGAAATGTGCTTATACAAGATTTGCGATTTAAATAATCCTATATTGCTATTCTAAGTCACTACCCAGTGATGAACCATTGAAGCACATCATCAGCTCTGTGGTTTCTGATGGCTAGGAGCAATGGTGGACATCAGCAGGTTCACACCAGTTTGCCAGAACCAGTAGCAGAAATTCTGGCTAGCCCTGCCCATTCAAGTGTTGAAATAAAGTAGTCCTAATTTGGGTGCAATGCAGGGATTTCCCCCTGGCCATGCCCACCATACCATGCCCACAGTGTGGCAGCAAATTTTTTTGGAGCCCACCACTGGCTAGGAGGCAAAGGAAAGCCATAGTCTTGAGGTTCCTGCTGTCCAGTTGTCCAATCTTTAGGACACATTCATAATGAGAAACACTTTATTTTAAATATATACTACATGCATGTATTACTACAACATAGCTGTCAAGTATCCCGTCCATCACATATTTTTAATAATCTCCCGTATTTTTTTTAAATCCAGGAGGCATGTAAATCGCCAATATAATATTATATTATTATTATATCTTTATTTATGAGGTATGTTCCTCATACCAGAGCCAGAAAGGAGTGTTGGGCTCCCCCTGGTGGAGGAGGAAGCACCCCCTAGGCACTGCCCTTAGCACCACTGCTGCCCCTCATGGAGAACAAGGCAGCAGGCCAGCCTTACTGTAATAATTCTATTTTAAATCTCTTTCCCCATTTTCTGCTGTGACATCATTTCATATTATGGTGATTTTTCATGGAAGTTTTTTTTACACTTATATCAGTTAATTGTCTACTGTCTTAGCCTTGTGTACCTCAATTTCATTTTTAATAACTCTGTGCTTAAGACAAAACCATGGAAATATCCTCTTTATGTTGTATGCAAATATACTTGAAGCTGATTGGCTCATTATCTCTCCTCTCTCCTGGGAAAGAGGGTGTTAAAGGGAAGAGATGCCTGGAAAGGAAGTTCATTAATACTTTCCAACTGCTAATTACAAAACAAAGCATGTTAAATGCAAGATTTATAGGTAAGAACAATCATATGCCATTGTCCCACAGACATCTTTCATCACTTGGGAGAAACATATCTGTAAAAAACAACAACCCATAATTAATATATTATTAATTGTCACCTTCCACTATTCACTTCTCAAAGCTAGACTTTAAATATAGCACCTTCTCTTCTACATTCCTTTTCTGTTCTATGTGAAATAAGTGTTACTTTTTAAAAAGCAACCTCAAATAGGTACTTATTTTATGTTTAATTTAAAGTGAGCTGTTTCTTGTTCAAAAATATCTATTTTGCCTCTGATCTTTTGCAGGATTCTCCTTGCTGTTCTACTAGAAATAGGCATTAGTAGGCAAACTCAAAGTAATCATCCAAATACATTTTTTTTGCATGAGTACTACTCCTAAAAGTACCTACCTAACAAGATGGGTAGGCAGTGACTCAAGTGGCTAAGATGCTGACTGGGACGCGGAAGGTCAGCAGTTTGATACCCAAATATTGCAAGACGGAATGAGCTCTCGTCTTTGTCCTAGTTTCTGCCAACCTAGCAGTTCGAAAGCAAGAAATTGCAAGTAGATAAATAGGGACCACTTTGGTGGGAAGGCAAACAGCGTTCCGTGTCTAGTCATGCCTGCCGCATGACCACGGAAACATCTGCAAACACAGCTCTTCAGCTATGAAACAGAACATAAGAACAGGCCACAGCACATCCAGAACAGCATTGTGTCTCACACAGTGGCTCACCATTTGTTTCAGGGGATTCCCAAGCAGATGCCTTCACCTGCTTAGGATTCCCTGGAAATGGCATTGAGAGATATCCTGTCTATCTCTCCAACCTGGAGGTTGTTCATAGGTATCCATAATTATACCCATTGATACCCTTGTCCTCCATGAACTTGTCTAATCCTTAATTAAAGCTGTCAAGACTGACAGCTGTCACCACTTCTTCTGACAGGGAGTTCCATAGACCAGTGATCCTCTGGGTGAAAAAGTACTTTCTCTTATTTGTTTGAGAACTAGTACCCAAAGGTTTCATGGAGTGCCCACTAGTTCTAGTGTTATGCGATAGGGAAAACAGTTTTTCCTTATCTACTTTGTCCACACCGTGCATGATTTTATAAACTTCAATCAGGTCACCTCTTAGACGCCATCGTTCAAGATTGAAGAGGCCCATCCGTTGCAGCCTCAGATGGTAAGGAAGGTGTTCCAGTCCCCTAATCATTTTGGTTGCCCTCCTCTGCACTTTTTCCAGCTCCATAATATCTTTCTGGAGGTATGGCAACCAGAACTGTGCACAGTATTCCAGATGGGGCTTCACCATAGATTCATAAAGAGGCCAAATGACACTTGCTGACTTATTTTCTATACCCTTCCTAGTGATCCCTAGCATTGAGTTTGCTTTTTTCACTGCTGAGGCACACTGAGTTGACACCTTCATTGAGTTGTCCACCAGGACACCAAGGTCCCTTTCCTGGTTTGTTGCAGAGAGTTCAGACCCCATCAGTTTATAAATGTAATTGGTTTTTTTTTTGCCCCAACGTGCATCACTCTGCACTTACTAGTGTTGAAGCTCATTTGCCACTGTTTTGCCCATTCCCCCAGTGTCAAGCGATCCCTTTGGAA
Organism: Bradypodion ventrale; assembly: GCA_035047345.1. Taxonomy (NCBI): domain Eukaryota; kingdom Metazoa; phylum Chordata; class Lepidosauria; order Squamata; family Chamaeleonidae; genus Bradypodion; species Bradypodion ventrale. The sequence goes on from JAWDJE010000007.1 coordinate 1,445,527, forward strand.
CTCCTCACAATCTCTCACAGTTTTCACTACCCTGTATAATTTAGTGTCGTCAGCAAATTTGGCTACCTTGCTTTTTACTCCTACTTCTAGATCATTTATGAAGAGGTTGAAAAGCAGGGGTCCCATTACTGAACCTTGGGGGACTCCACACTTTACTTCTCTCCACTTGGAGAAGTGTCCATTTAGTGCTACCCTCTGTTTCTTGTCCCTTAGCCAGTTGTCGATCCAGGACAAGACCTGTCCCTTTATTCCATGACTGGCAAGTTTATTCAAGTGTCTTTGGTGCAGGACCTTGTCAAAAGCCTTCTGAAAGTCCAGATAAACAATGTCAACTGAATCCCCCTTAGCCACATGCTTGTTGACACTCAAAAAATTCCAACAGATTAGTGAGGCATGATTTGCCCTTGCAAAAGCCATGTTGGCTCTCCTTTAGCAGTGCCTTCTCTTCTATGTGCCTATTAATTCTATCTTTTAGGATGGTTACCATCACTTTACCTGGGACACATGTTAAACTGACTGGTCGGTAATTCCTGGATCATCCCTGTCATTTCCCAAAGCACTGAATAAGAGTGTGATAATCATATAGACCAGGAGTTCTCAACCTTTTAAAGCCCTCAGGCAGTTTCAGAGTTGGACGGCCAGTTTACCCTTACTCTACCACATGGCACTTCCTGGTGTGGTGGGGGTGGGGTGGGGGAACATAAAATGGTGCCACGGGCTACATTCGGCCCATTACCGCAGGTTGAGAATACCTGATATAGACAGACAAGTTATGTGGTTCCTCTTCATACTACCATCAACCCTCTATGCAATAAGCAATGCCTGCATGGTAAGGATTCCTGTCATTTCCTCTGGAGTTCCTTCATTTAGAGACAAGTCAAAGCAGAGTAGGGTGAGCTTAAGGGAAAACATCTCCACTGCTGATGGGACAGCATATGGACTAGGCTTTCTCCTTCAAATAAACATAGAATGATAAGCAGGGCGGGTAAAATTCACAGCAAAGAAAACCACCCAAAGAGCGAGGAAATCCAAACTTGATAATAATTTCTGAGACACCAGACAACAAAGTAGTTGATTTTAGTTGTATTTAATCCATACAGCCAGAAGGTTCTCCAAATTCATGAACAAAAAATGGTTAATTCACCAACTAAAATTTCTTAAAACAATACTACTTGCTGGTGCACTAGTAATGTCTAAGGAGAATTCGTAGAGTTCAGTCAAAATAAGGAGAGTAGTTCTGAACTTCAGGAACATTTCAAATCAGTTGCAAGGAGCAAAGTTCATATTTCCAAGGAATAAAACATCCAAAGATCAAATATTTATATCCTTTTGGTAAGGGATATTGCAATCGTGATCTTCATCAGAAGAATTAATATTATATCTGAAATTTATAAGAATACAATGAAAGTAACAGCCCAGGTCTGTACACAGTGTATCAACTAGAATCACATAGAAATAATGACATAGAAACAATCATGAAAATAACAGTCTCTTACCAACAACAATAAGAAGATTAAACGTGGTCAGCAGCCTCATGTTAGTGATTCATATCGGGCCAGAACGTTAAGTCAAGTAGTCAAAGAGATGGTATATAAGGTTTCTGGCTGTATGGATTAAATACAACTAAAATCAACTACTTTGTTGCCTGGTGTCTCAGAAATTATTATTAAACTAGCAGAGGTTGCCCGGCGTTGCCAGGCTGTTTTAAATTGTGTTGGAAGGTTAAATTGTGTTAATGTTTTTTAAAAATGGCTTAGTCTGTAATTTTAATTTTTAAAATGTTTATTTATGTAAAAAAATTTTTTGGCTTGGCTGTTATTAACTGTGATCTGCTTTTTGGGGTTTTTTTGAGGATTAATAAAAGAACAAAGTATGATATAATTTTTTCAAATTGTTTTATGTAAGCGAATAATATTTTAGTTTTTTGAATTTTTTTAATTAGTTGTACCGTAGGTAATAATTTTAATAATGTAAAAGTAAATGTTTTTTACATTCAATGTTTTTAAAATGTGTTTAGATGTTTTGGGTTTTAATTTGAGTTAAAACTCAGCACAGGATTTTTAAAAGTTTCTATTGTATTTTATTGACATATGTTTGTGATTTGTGTTAAAGTGTGTTTTAGTGTAATTTTTTTGATTTGTTTTTATTGGTATGTCCTTTTGTGTAAAATTTTGAATTTGTGTTATGTTTTTGATTTGTTTTTACTCTTGTGGCCTTTTGTTTGAGGCTGTTTTGTGTTTTTGAATTGTTTTTACTATTGTGGCCAGCAGGTGGTGCTGGTAGGGGTTATTGTATTTTGACTACTTTTTCTCTCCTGGCCTCTGGGTGGAGCTTCTTCTGGTAAGTAGTCTCTTTATTTATTCATTTCTTTTCCGGTCCTCGTGGAGGTAGGACATCTTTTGGTAAGTCTGCTTGTTTTCTTTCTTTTGTGTGTGTGTGTGTGTGTGTTGGAATTTGTATTTTTTGTCTGTTTGTTTTGTTTCTGATTGTATTTTTGTTTACTTTGTATTGACTTTTGGTGTTTTTGTTTGTTTTTGTGTATTTTGGATGTTTTTGACTGTGTTTTTAGTAATTTTTAAAAAATTATTTATTTATTTGGTGGTGGGGAGGTGGGCATGGTCGTTGGGGGTTAGGAAGGGTGGGCTAGGTGGTGGGGAGGGGAGTGTGGTCGTTGGGGGTTAGGAAGGGTGGGCTAGGTGGTGGGGAGGGGGCATGGTCATTGGGGGATAGGAAGGGTGGGCTAGGTGGTGGGGAGGGTGTGTGGTTGGTGGGGGATAGGAAGGGTGGGCTAGGTGGTGGGGAGGGAGCGTGGTTGGTGGGGGATAGGAAGGGTGGGCTAGGTGGTGGGAGGGGGCTTTATTGTGTTATATTGCTTTGATTGTGTGGAGTCGTGAAAGTAGATGGGGTTTCCCCTTTAATCAGTGGGTGGGGGGTTGCGACCCCCCTCTCCGCTGGCTCCCCTGGGGTTGGGAGGTTTGGGGGGACAAAAGGGGTACGTCCCCCCACCCCTTCTGGACCCAGGAGACCAGGGAGAGTGGATCAATTCCCCCCTTAAAACAACTCCGTTTTTAAAGAGAAGGAACCGCTTGGTCTCTTCTCTTTAAAGAAGAAGTTTTTTTAGGAAGGGGGGAATCGATCCACTCTCCCTGGTCTCCTGGCTCTAGAAGGTTTGGTGGGGCATACCCCCTTTGGCCCCACAAACCTCCCAACCCTAGGATAGCCAGGGGAGAGGGGGCTCACAACCCTCCCACCCACTGATATTAAAGGGGAAACTCCAGTCGGGACCTTCAGGCACCGGGGGGTGAGGGAAAGAAAGCTGGCTGGTGTTTGCTTGGCTGTGAGGCGTTGAGTTGTTTTTCTTTTTAATTTTTCGGGCGCCAGTTTCCTCAGCGTCCTGCATGCTTATGTCGCGCAGGACTCTGGGGATTGTAGTTATGGGTTTGTGATTTGTGGTTGTGGTGCATTTCCCCCCCCTGCGGCTCAATTTTGATTGGCCGTGACATGTTTTTCAATGTTCTTTGTGGTTGCGCCTCTCAGCCTGATTGGCTGTGGTGCGGCGCGGCGCAAAGAACATTGGGAAATGAAGTTGTTTCCCTTTTTCGTGTTTGCGGGGCTCTTGCCCCACTGGCACATTTCTTAATCTTGCGTTTACCTGGGTACCCAGTTCGGGCGTGTGCACGAATGGTGAGTGCAGGCTAGTAGGGCCTGGCTAAGGAGCCTATGTAAAGTTCCAACGGTTAACCCTCGATTTTATAGGTTAAGATATGGATTTCCTCACTCTTTGGGTGGTTTTCTTCGCTGTGAATCTCTCCTTCAAATAGCCAGGCAGTAGTCATTTAAAATGTATTTCTCATGACCAGCAATTTGGGTGAATTTGTGTAATCTGACCCACTACAAGTCATGTTGGAGAGATCAATGGTGGCACTGCAAAATTCTCACAGCAATGACAGGTCTTTTCTACTGAGCAGCACATGCAGGTTGTAAGAGATTGATGCAAGTAAATACTGTGTGCTGTTTGGATCTTCAAGCAGCTGCTGCTTTGGGTGAACTGGGCCAAAGGATGCTTTGGAAAATCCAGGGTAGGTCAACTGCTTTTAACTACCTTTAGCCCACCAGAGTGATCCTACTAGTTAAAAATGTATCAGAAAACACAAAAGCATGTTCATTTTCTTTTTCCTTTCCTTCCTTCTAATGTGTCTTCTGGGAAAAGCTTCCTTATGGCTCTTGTTCCCTTTGACAATTCAGAGGTGACAGGTTTCAGTGGACATGGACAACATCATACAAGATATCCTACAATTTCAAGGAATAATTCCTTAAATCACATTAATCTACATGGTACCAATGAGTGTGGAGAAAAGGCAAAGCTCCTGTTATGGAATAATCTCTTTAGCAAGAGATCAAACAGAAAAATTATCTCCAAATTTCTCTGTTTAACAACAGCTTGTGCATTTGGTTGTTCCTTCTCTCTCTCTTTCTATTCATCTATTCCAGGGATTCTCAACCTGTGGCCCATGGGCCGGATGTGGCCCACCACACCAATTCATGTGACTCCCCACTGCCCACTGCCTCCACCACACCAGGAAGTGCCATGTGGTGGAGTAAGGGGGAAATGGCCATCCACCCCCCAAAAGCTGTCTGAAGGAGCGTGACCTGGCCCCCAGCTAAAAAAGGTTGAGAACTCCTGATCTATTCACTCTCTGTAATAAGAAATCCATTTGTATCAATGCTTTATTCCCCATTTGTACATCTGGCTCTGCAACATTTACTTACTTATTTAAATTATTTATTAATTGCTCTTCTGCACACAAATGTGCTGAAAGCAATGTACATTATATATATACATATATATATTAGCAGATATATATATATATATATATATATATATATATATATATATATATATATATATATATATATATATATATATATATATATATATATATATATATATTAGCAGATTTTGCCCGGCGGTGCTGGGCTCTTTAAAATGGTTTTGGAAGGTTTTTGTTTTATTTTTATGCAAATGAGGTTACTTTTTAATTGTGTTTTTTAAAAAAATTTTTTTACACACGGGCTGTTATAAACTGTGATTTTTTTATTTTTTGTTTTTTGTTTTTTTAAAGAGGAAAGGATGATGTAATTTTTTATAATTATTGTATTTAACCAAATAATGTGTTACTATGTGAATTTTTTAAAATAGTTGTACCTTGGATAATTATTTTTTAAAATGTGTAAGAATATGATTTTAAAATCTATGTTTCTATACTGTGTTTAGATGTTTTATTTTTTTGAGTGAAAACTTATTTTTTTTAATTATTTGTGATTATTGTGACTATTTTTGAATGTTTTGATAACTTATTTCATTGATTTGGGAATTATTTCTAATTATTTTGATTATTTTTGAATGTTTTTTCTCTTGTGGCCTCTGGGTGGGGCTGGTGAGCTTTTCTTGTATTGTACTATTTTTCTCTACTATCCTCTGGGTGTCACTTCCTAATCCAGTAAGTAGTCTCTCTGTTTCCTCAGTTGAGTTCCGGTCATCATGGAGTGAAGACGTCTCCTGGTAAACTCTCTGGTTTATTTTTTTTGGGGGGGGGGTTGTTTTGGGTTGGGGAGGGGTCTGTGTGATGTTTTTGTGTTTCCTTTTTGGATGTTTTTGTGTTTCCTTTTTGTTTTTTATCTTTGGTTTTGATTATTTTTGAGTGTTTTTGGATTGTGTTTTGGGATGTTTTTGTGTTTACGTTTTCTGTTTTTATTTTGGTTTTGAGTATTTTGGACTGTTTTTGGTTTGTGTTGTTTTGTGTTGGGGGCGGGTGGGGGGTCTTTCTTTTCCGCGGGCCAGGCTCGATGCCTGGCCCATGGAAAGGAAAGGCAGGGGCGGATGGGGGGTCTTTATTTTCTGCGGGCTGGGCTCGATGCCTGGCCCATGGAAAGGGAAGGCAGAGGTGGGTGGGGGGTCTTTCTTTTCTGCAGGCCAGGCTCGATGCCTGGCCCGTGGAAAGGGAAGGCAGGGGTGGGTGGGGGGTCTTTATTTTCGGCGGGCCGGGCTCGATGCCTGGCCCATGGAAAGGGAAGACAGAGGTGGGTGGGGGGTCTTTCTTTTCTGCAGTCCAGGCTCGATGCCTGGCCTGTGGAAAGGGTAGGCAGGGGTGGGTGGGGGTCTTGCTTTTCTGCGGGCCGGGCTTGATGCCTGGCCCATGGAAAGGGAACGCAGGGGCGGTTGGGGGTCTTTCTTTTCCGCGGGCCGGGCTCGATGCCTGGCCTGTGGAAAGGAAAGGCAGCAGCCGGGGGGGTCTTTCTTTTCCGCGGGCCAGGCTCGATGCCTGGCCCGTGGAAAGGAAGGGCAGCGGCGGCGGGGGTTTCCTTACCACGGCCTGTGTTGCTTTTACTTTTATTTTTCGCGCGCTGGCTGCCTCAGCATTCTGCGCACTCATGACACACAGGATGCTGGGGCTTGTAGTTTGGCGTGCGCAAATTTAGTTAGTGCAGTTGTTTGTTTCCTGCAGCTTATTTTTGATTGGCCGCGGCGCATTTCCGAATGTTCCTTTTGCTCGTGCTGCTCAGCCTGATTGGCTTTGGTGCGGCGTGGCGCAAGGAAAGTTGGGAATTGAAGTTCCCTTTTTTTTGTTTGCGTCCGGGGGGCTCCTGCCCCACTGGCGCAAATTTCAACCCGACAGTTACCTGTGAACCGGATATATATATATATATATATATATATATATATATATATATATATATATATATATATATATATATATATATATATATATACATATACATATACATATATATATATATATATATATATATATATATATATATATATATATATATATATATATATATATATATATATATATATATATGATAAAGTATTATATCATATATATGATAAAGTATCATCTGGCTCTGCAACATTTACTTACTTATCTAAAGTATTAATTAATTAATTAATTAATATTGTTAGGCACACGTTTTTATTTTCATGCCAACTGGTCAGCATAAGAGGATTTTAGTCTCAGTGACTACACAAAATGTGATATTAAAGAATCTCAGAAGTAGTTCTATTGAATGATAAAGTATTTTGGATTTCAGAGCAATGCTATGATATATGTGCATGGATGTAAGATGTGCGAAAACTGCTGTACCCATTTTATATTTGATATTTTAAAGAAATTTAAATAAGGGCATACTCTTACACATATTATTTACCTCACAATAGGCATTATTAAATATATAAGGATTTATTTCCCAGGTAGTATGCATAAGACTAGGTAATATGAAAAATAATGTTTTAATTCAGTTTCCCCCATGCACAGACACATTGAATTTAATCTGTTTGCCTCAGTGAACCAATTTAAGACAAAACGTTTATATTTACTCCTATAATAATAATAATGATTTTGTGTCAGAAATTATTCTGGGTTGAAAGGATTTTTGCTGGAGAAACTCCACTCAGATGATGCTTGAATGAGGCTCCTTTCATGTGCCCAAGATCTTTTCCCACCAAAGTAGTACCTAATTATGTACTTGCAATTTCTTGCTTTCAAACCGCTAGGTTGGCAAGAGCTGTGACAGAGATGGGCACTCAAACTGTCATGCAGTTACCTGGGTCTTGAACTGCTGACTTTCTAGCCTTCCAGCTAACAAAGTGAGCTTCTTAGCCACTGAGCCACCACAGCCCCTATATTTACTCCTTGAACTCTGGGATTTGTTTTCCTTTCATGGGCAAGAGGTGGAAATAAAAAAAATTCAATCACTGTAAACTAATTATGATTCTCCACTGCTAGAAAGAGATTTAAAAACAAGTATAGAAATTATAAGAACTATTCATTCAGAGGAACACAAAACCAAAAGAAAATATGCTAGTCCACGAGTACAGTGGAAAATGCATAGGCAAAACCTTTATTTTGACCAATTTAAATTAAACAAGAGCATGTAAGCTTTCATGTTTTCCCTACAGTATGAGTTACCCTTTATTTTTGTCTGTTGAGGTGGTTAAGTTTGCTTTACTTTCTGGGAATTACATGATGTAAACGTAACTTCAGTATGAAACGACTCATCCTTTTCTCGTGCCTATTCAGATCCTTTTTCTTTTTTAAAATGATTTTTGAAATGGTTCATTTCAGCTTGTACCTTGAGTTTGGCACTTTTCCCAGGAGGCACAGGGGGGACCTGAACTCAAAACCCTGATCCTGCAGCTAGATACACACATGCACTTTCTTTCTAGGGGCACTTAAAAGGTACTGTGTGTTAAGTAAAGTGCTCTCAAATGGAATAACATAAATTACTGCATTTTTATTTTAACAGTATCTTGTCCAGTCAAGAGAACTTTCAGAGATGATTCACCCAAACCCCACTGATTCAATGAGGTTACTCTAGTGGGAACGTACTACACTAAGAAGTTTAGCCAGGGAGTCTACCATCAAAAGTGGGTCTCAGAAGTGCAAGTGGTGTTATGTTTGCTGGCTGAACAATTCATTCAAAAATTAGTAGACTGTCTGCAATTGAGTCAAGCTGAATTATTCATTGTGAATAAATTATCCAAGAAATCTAGCACTTCTTTCTGTTTGCTAATGAATCAGTTCTCATCCTTTCAGTGCATCGGCTATTCATAAGTATTTACTGAATAGATTCTGCAAACAAATTTCAACCTATGGATGGTTCACAAACTTCTTTTCTGTTTATGGTGTGCTGTTACTGATCAACAAAGCACATAGCTTTCCCCCACTGTCTGACCCCAGACTGGATGAAGACAAAAATCTGTTTCAACAAATGACAGAAATGTAGACTATAGTTAGAACTGATGAAAAGAATAGGTTTCCTGGGTCCATTTTGAGGCAAATGATCAATTGTCTGAAAAGCTGTGAAAGGACTCAGTGTTGTATGCATGATTTTAATACCAAATTGTTCATTTGAAATGCAGTCAACAAGTGAGGGGGCTCCCATACCTACCGTAAGAGGTGCATATTCTTGTCAAGTGGCAGAAACTTGTAACTGGGAAACCTGGAACTTGCATCATTGTGTGGCCTTAAGCATTTCCTCATCTGTAAAAAAGGAGATAAAAAGGGTCTTCTTGACTCTCTATTCAGAGCTGTGTTCATGTTATGAAAGGAAAACAAAAGGAAGACTGTGAGGCTCTTTATAAATTAAAGGCAGGGTGAAAATTAAGAGTGACAGCTGAAAGTATTAGCAAACAATAGCATCATGTTTCACTAAATATTCAGTTGGTTCTAATCTGCATCTTCTTCCCCTTAGATTGACAAGGCTCACCCTACCACTAGACAGGGTGAAACAGACTAGGGAACCATTTATGGCAGCAAATAGCCATTTATATTTGGGTATATCATCAAAGAATTCAAAGGGGTACTTCAACTGATAGAGCTACATGTTGGTAAAACTGAGGAGGGGTTTATTTTTATCTCTTCTTTGCAGCCCCCTACCCCACCCTGAATCCTTAAAACTGATAGTGCCATCATGTTGATTCTGATTTACAGCAACCCTTTCCAGAGTTTTCCAGGTAGATGTGATTTTCCATTCTCTTCTTCTGGATGTATCCTGAGACCATGCAGCTTGCCCAATGCTACACTTACTTGTTTGTTTGTTTGTTTAGACTTATATCACTGCCCCTTCGCCATGGCAACTGCTTTCTCATGAGAGAGAGAGAGAGAGAGAGTAAAAAAGGTTTTACTGTATTTCACTGTATTTCAATAGCAGATTTAAATAACTACTTAGAACTGTAATCCTGTGCACAATTCCCATTGTTTGTGGGTACCATTTCTGTACAAGAAGTTTTACCTTCAAAGAAATACAGAACTCCAGTGTATAACTTTCATATTTAAAGGCATTTGCTATAGGCCAGTGATGACGAACCTTTCAGAGACCAAGTGCCCAAACAGAGGGGCATGGGGGCCAAACTCTGTGCTGGGGGGAGGGAGCAAGTGCTCCCATTGTAAACCAGATACCACCTCAACCAAACGCATGCCCCAACAAGACTGCGAGCCTCATTTTTGCCCCACAAAACATTGCTCTGCTCCTACTTCTAAGCCTTAACAAAGTCACTATATTTTACCCAGTTAAAAATTGGAGTGGGGTGTGGGGAAAGCTTCACTGAAGGAGATGCAGAAATCTGGTGGCACAATGGTTAAGCTGCTGTATTGAAGCAAAAAATAAAATAAAATAAAAATGTTCTGAGTTCGAGCCTGACGGGACTCCAGGTTGACTCAGCCTTCCATCCTTCCGAGGTCGGCAAAATGAGTCCCCAGCATGTTGGGGGGGGCCCAAAAAGCTAATTAACTTGTGAACCGCCCAGAGAGTGCACCATGCACTATGTGTATTCGATGCGCTCTGAGCATCCGACTCTAGGGTTCAGTGCTCATCTTTGTTTATAGCCAAGGAGCCAGCGCTGTCTGTGTTTGCAGACATTTCCCTAGACATGTGGCTGGCATGACTAGACACCGGAGTGCACGCGGAACGCTGCTTACCTTCCCACCGAAGTGGTCCCTGTTTATCACCTTGCAATTTCCTGCTTTCCAACGGCTAGAATGGAGGGAGCTGGGATAGAGGAGGGAGCTCATTGCAGCACTCTGTCTCGAACGGCTGATCTGCCGACCTTCCAGTCTTCAAGTCCAGCGTCTTAACCACACTTGAGCCACCGCAATCCCACATTTATAGAAGTCTAATTTCGAAATGCTAGAAATGTGAGGTGTGGACTAGGCGGGGAAGAGGCGGCCAGCTCAGCCCCACGGGATATTCTGGACCCAGCCGTTCGCAGAGGGTCTCCATGCGGACAGGTAAAGGCAAAGGTCGCCCTTGCTTGAAAGCCAGTCGTATCCGACTCTAGGGTTCAGTGCTCATCTCTGTTTATAGCCAAAGCGCCAGCGCTGTCTGCGTCTGCAGGTGTTTCCGTGGATACGTGGCAGGCATGCCTCAACATCGGAGTGCACAGAACACCGTTTACTTTCCCACCAAAGTGGTCCCTATTTATCTACAGGTTCATTCATTTCACTTAAAAGGTGAAACAAATATATGAGATAGCGAGAGATGTCATGCCTTAATTCGTTATAATTGTGATGATCATGGCGTACATGAGAATGTGTGATGATTATGGGGTACATGAGATGGGGGGGGGGGTGTTGGGGTTTCCATAAACTGTAAGCCATAAGCATCACTATTATAACAAAGTAAGGCTTGAACTATCTCGCTATGCAAGCAAAGAGTCTATCTCATATATTTGTTTCGCCTTTTAAATTGCATTACTGGACTGAATGAACATTTGCACGGTATTTTAATTTTCCGAGTTTCACCAATGTCTTGCTTTCGATCGGCTAGGTTGGCAGGAGATGGGGCAGAGACGGGAGCTCACTCCGTCATGCAGTACCCGGGAATCGCACTCCCACTTTCCAGTCAACGAGTTCAGTGTCTTAACCACTTGAACCACCGCAGTCCCCCATGCGGACAGCCCCCCCCCCTTAAAAAGACTTCTGCTGCTTCTCTCCCTCGGGCTAATCACTGGCCGCTCCCGCTTTGAATAGACTAATGAAGGCGGCAAGCCTAGGCTCAAAGCGGCGGGGGGGGGGCCCTTAGGCGAGCGAGAGGGGAGCTCACGTGCCCCCCCCCCCCCCCGCCGCGGCCGGCTCGGCCATTGGGCGCCCGTAATGAGAGGCACACTCCCGGGAGAGCCCGAAATCCCCGGCGCATAAATTATGCAAATGAGGCCGAGTGCAGCACGGGGCAGACCTGATGCCTTGCCACGGCCACGCCGGCCTTGGCTTGCTGTGGCGCAGGCGGCGGGGCGGCGGGGGGGGGGGGTAGGTTTAGCGAGGGGAGAAAGAGAGAGAGGGGAGGGGGGGGGAAGGAGAGCTATTGTTTTCCCAGGGTATATAAGATGTCTGGGGCCGGTCGTGTGCCAAACTCCCCCGCTCACACGACTCAAGAGCGGCGGAGACCACTTGCCAGACAAGGGCCGTCGCGTGTCCTTTACCCACCCCCCAGCCACCCCTCCTTCTGGCTTGTGCTCCTGGCCAGGAGGACCTTCGGGACCCATCGCGCTTTCCTCGCCTTCGCGTTGACACGTGGTGGGAGCTGGCTGGGCCGCGCGTGTGTGCATGTGCGTGGACGGCCGCCCCGAAGCGCTCGCTAAGTGAGTAGTACGCAGGGGAAAGGGCGAAGCTGGATAGAGATAGGTGTCGCCCCAAACGTCAGAATTTAGGGGTGGATCTCTTCTTGGTGTGGCCCAAAGGAGTCCTCTGGAGCGTCAGCATTAGGGGAAACTGAGGGAAATTTACTCTGACACGGAACTCTGGCGCTGCTTTCTGGGTTTATTTAATTTTTTTCCTCTTCTGCTTCGTTTTGATTCTTATTAGATATATATTTTAAATCATTGCCAATAATTTTATTCATGATCTTTTTTTAAAAAAAGACTTTCCCTCCTTCATTGGACTTTTCTTCCTCCCCCCCCCCCCCCCCTACAGATGAGAAATTTTTGGACTACAGTTCCCAGAATACTTTTGCTAGGATGGTCACTGGCCATTCTTTCTGGGGTATTCTGGCAACTGTCTTGCTCCAAAAGGCAACAGCCCCCCCCCCCCCCAAATGTTCATTTTCATTCTGTTTCTCTTTTTCCAAGTCTAGTGTTTTGTCCTTTTATTGGCAGGTATAGTCATCAACTGGACTGCAGTGGCTTAGTGGTTAAGAGATGCTGAACATGACAACTGGAAAGTTGGCAGGTCAGCAGTTTGAGACGGAAATACAGTACTGCACAATGCAGTGAGCTCCTGTCTCTGTCCTAGCAGTTTGAAAGCAAGAAAGTGCAGATGCAGACAGCACTGGCTCTTTGGCTTTGAAACAGAGATGAGCACTGCACTCTAGAGTTGGATATGACTGGCTTCCGAGCAAGGGAAACCTTTACCTAAATAGGTACAGTACCACTTTGGCAGGAAAGGTAACAGTGTTCTGTGCACTCAGGTGTCTAGTCATGCCTGCCAAATGATCATAGAAACCTCTGCAGATGCAGACAACGCTGGCTCTTTGGCTGCAAATGGAAATGAACAGCACACCCTAGAGTCGGATAGGACTGGCTTTTGAGCAAGGGGAATCTTTACCTATAGTCATCAACATTTCTCCATTTTGTTCCTTCTCTCCACAGCATGTCCTCTGCCCTGGAGACCAGCTTCTCTGACCTTGACAACAGCAGTGAAATATCATTTTGCCTCACAGATGATGAAGGCAGCAGCCTCCAGATCCTGTCTTTGGCTTCTCCCAAGGGTGTCCCCTCCCCAAAGCATGGCATAGAGGAGAGGGCTCAGGAAGAGAGAGAAAGGAAGAGGCGCAGGGGGCGGTCCAGGGTCAAAAACGAAGCTGTCCTTCACAACCTCAAAAAGACCAGGCGAGTCAAAGCCAACGACAGGGAGAGAAACCGCATGCACAACCTCAACTCAGCTTTGGATGAGCTCAGGAGCGTCTTGCCAACTTTTCCCGATGATACCAAGCTGACCAAGATAGAGACCTTGCGTTTTGCCCACAACTACATCTGGGCTCTCTCAGAAACCCTAAGATTGGCAGACCTCCAGGGCCTCCAGAGACCACCCAAAGACCTCATTCTCGCCGGCTTATTGAGCTCTACGGACCAGCCAGCCAGCCCTGGCAGTGAGATTAGCTCTTGGGTCTCCACAGCCTCTCCAGCTACCTCCTCCATGTCCATCTGCACTTCCAGCCCTGGCAGCCCAGCCACTTCTGAAGACTATTGTTGTGGGCACACAGAAAACCTCTTTTCCTTCACCAGCCTCCCTAAAGACTTACTGCACAACCGCCCTTGCTTTGTGCAGTACCATTAGAACATAGCAGCTTCTTTGTTTGTGGTAGGGTGTCCCTCTCCTTCTTAAGCAAAAGATCCCTAATGACTAGTGACATCACTCTGCCTACTTGTTCTCTCTGGGTTTTGTGCTGGGAAACCATTCCTTTATTTATTTTTGGGGGGCAGGTGTGGAGGGGGTGGCATTACAACCACCTCCCCCCCCAAATCACCCAGCTAGTGGACTCAATGTTGTAGTCCAGAAAAATGATTTTCACAAACAATGGTTTAAACCAAGGTAACCTCTCCCACCCCCCAACACACCCCAATAAAGGTAGAGCTGACTGGATGGCTCAGAGGTTTAGGTGTGTCTGGCTGCAGAGCTAGATTGTTGTAGATTGAATCCCCACTGTACGTCTAGGGAGAAGACCCAGCCTATGGAGTCTTGAGCAAACTGCTCAGGGCACCCCCAGAAGAAGGGAATGGTGAATCACTGGTGTATCTTCTACCTAGGAAACCCTGGAAAGTGACACCATAAGCCATAATTGACTTGATGGCATGCAGTTAATAAAGGCAATGTGTGGAACTGGACTTTAGCTTTTCAAATCAAGGATTCTCAGATTTATATTATTTTCAATCCACAAAGTCTCAGATGGATCTGGGAAGGGAGGGTTGGGTGACATTTTGCATAACATTTTCCAGACTTCTACTTGATTGTCCTGGCAGCAGGATCTAACCAATAGTTTCGTTTGTCCAAGGTTGCTTTCTAAGGATTTTCCTTCTCCCCCCTCCCCCCCTGTTTTTTTTTCTTCTTTACACTTTTCTGAACTTGCAAATCCTACTTTGTTCCTTTCCTTTCCACTGACATGGGTCTGGGGGCATCAGTACAATGTGGAAAAGAGAAGAAAAGGGGACCGATTTGCTGCAACAGACAAGGTGAAAAGTCAATTTTACAATTTGTAGAACTCTAATGAAGAAAAATGAGCATGAAAATTTGGTTTGAACGCCCTGACAATACAATGAAAAGGCTTAGGGAGGGCTGATCCAGCTGGGTGCACAGGACCGCCTGCTAGAGACTTAGCACACCCAGTTCTCAATACATTCTAAAGGCTCAGAATGAAGCTTTGCTCCCTCCCTGAGGGGACTCTGAACCTGCCATGATCAGGCTCTGAAGAGAGAACTTGGTTCATGCATTATGGATCCCGACCTCCATTGCTTCAGTCTTGTTTTCAAGTAGGACTAGACATGGGGCATTCTCTGACTGGATCTGATGCTAGTTTAATTTATTCAAGAAGTTTCATTCATATGAAAATTGTATTTTTGTATATAAAGAGCTTTATTCTTATGATGTCCGCGTTATCTGAAAATGTGATGCTGTAGCTTTTTTTAAAAAAGTGTCGTAAATAAATATTTTTTTTAAACTTTTGCAACTTAAGTGCATTCGGATTAATTATTTTCCCTCAGGAGTTGTAATTTTAGAAAATCAGCCTGTTTTTTTAAAAAGGATGAGATAGTAAATGTTATTAGTGAACTGGAAAAAACTGTGTTGTAGCAGAGAAATCTGAACTAAATTTAAAATTAGTTGCCCAGGAAGCAATCAATATACTTCTACCTTGCAGAATTATTTGGTATCGTTTAAGAATGAACACAAATATAAGCCATTCAGGTTTACAATAAAGCAAATTAAAACTGGCAGCCATGGTTTAGCTCTGAGCAAAAGACTACCTGTGGGGACACAGATTCTAAAAAAAGAAGAGTTCTCTTTGGTGTAATGAAACATCAGCTGGCAACAGATTTTCAAAGAAAAAGGGATTAAAGGGGATCAATAAAAAGTGACAATTATGAAGTGACAGGTGGATGCCTACAGCACCAGGCTTATGGTTTCATTCTTTCTGAAGGGACCTTGAAGCTTTCTTATAGATTTCAAACTTTTAATCCTTTTTATTTAAAGAAAAAGAATTATCTTGCATTTACACAATCAAAAGCCAATTACCATACTAAACCATACAAGCTCTCATTCTATTTTAAATAACAGGGTCAGACTCCAAGCCAATTGTTCCTTCTTTTGCACATTTTCGTTACTCAATGATAAAGGTGTTAAAATAGGTCTGTTTTCCCCTTTAGCACACGAATCTGGCTTTTGATTCTATTCACTGTTTAATTTGTATTGGGCTTTTCTTCTAAGAATCTTAGAGAACTACCCTATTTCATTTCCCCCAGCAACATCTCAAGAAGAATTTTGATTAGCCCAGTCACAGATGAACCAGAATGTGAATCTACATCTTCTAGGTGCAAATCTGGCACTCTCCAATACTCCATGCTAGCTTTTCTCTTCATTAGAAAAACTGCACGATTCAAACCCAAATTTAACATCCCTGTTGTACGGTTGCTGGACTCCTGCCTTGGACAGGAATTCATATTTAGTCATGGTTTAAAGCCAACCTATTGATATCAACAGGACTTGACTTAATACTAACTAGTTGCATTGAGTTCCATGCATCTGCTGTACATTCAGTGGTACCTCGCTTAAAGAGCATAATGTGTTCCATGGGACTGCTCTTTAAGTGAGTATGCGCTTTAGGTGAAACACCATTGTAAGTGACCAACTGTGACTTCGGGCTGGTGGGGAGATTGCAAACCCCGATTTAGTTGTTAAGCAAGTTTTTGGTTGGTTTTAGTTGTTAACAGTGGTCGGCTCAAAATTTTTCACTACCTACTCTGTGGATGTGGTATGGTGGGCGTGGCCAGGGGGAAAGCCCTGCGTTGCACCTGAATTAGGACTACTTTATTTCACAACTTGGATGTGCGGAGCCAGCCAAAATTTCTGCTACCGGTTCTGGTGAACTGGTGCGAACCTGCTGATGCCCACCACTGGTTGTTAATCGAGGTGGCCAGAGAAAATTCTGCTCTTTAAGTGACTTAGTCTCTAAGCGAGGCGCTCTTTATGCAAGGTTTTACTGTATTGCTAAATCTGGATTCTTGGCATATATCAGAATGCCCAAAGATTACATTCTTCTCATTCTATCTCAGCAACAACATCAGAAATTATCTCCAGCTGGGTCAACATAAAGGCCACCCATTTTTCTCTGTTTTTCACTAATCCAGCAACTTGCATGCACCACCCAAGATGGACTGATTTCTTCTGAGTAATTTTGGGATTCTATAATTTCAAAAATAGAGAATCTAAGTGTTCCTTTCTTCCTTTGAGTTCCATCAGTCCCCAGGGCCTACCCCATTACCTGCTACAACCCCTTGTCCGGAATCCCTTCTTCATTTCATTGTTTGACTCTTGTAATTGGTTTTATTGAAGGGCTTTTAACTGTTTTTATATTGTTTTTAAGTTTTGGTAAGCAGCCAGTGAGGTGTTCACTGGACTGTGTACACTGGCCAGAGTTTATCGATTGGGACGGTATATAAATCTAAATAAATAAATAAATTGCAGAGGATCTACTTTTGCCTTTCTCTTTCCCCCATTCTCTCACAATCTGCTTTTTGAGATATGAAATGATCTGGAGAGCACAGAAGTTTGGACACTTTTTTTGAGATGTTCTACTCAGCCTAATAAAGGACTTACACTAATATAGATTTTAGAATCTAGGTGAAACTCGGAAAATTAGAATATCGTGCAAATGTCCATTCATTTCATTTAAAAGGTGAAACAAATATATGAGATATATTCACTACATGCAAAGTGAGAGATGTCATGCCTTAATTCATTATAATTGTGATGATTATGGTGTACAGTGTACATGAGATTATGTGATGATTATGGGGTACATGAGATTGGGGTGTTGAGGTTTTCATAAGCTGTATGCCATAAGCATCAATATTATAACAACGTAAGGCTGGAACTATCTTGCTTTGCATGTAATGAGTCCATCTCATATATTTGTTTCACCTTTTAAGTTGCATTACTGAATTGAATGAACATTTGCACAATATTCTAATTTTCCGAGTTTCACCTGTAATGTATTTATGGTACACACCACTACATTTGGTTTTCCTAAGTGATAGATGGAAATAGTAACCAGTCAAAGGCTATCCATGTTTGTAAGTAGCACTCACATGACCCAATTACTCTGAAAGTTAAAAACCTAGCTTTGTAATTAAGCATTTGGCTTAACCCCTTGGCCCTCATCCCCAACTGAAATAGAACTTGAGGCTGTGTGACTTAGTTATTAGTTGTGTTGATATAATCCTTTGTTTTTCCTTGGGTCTCCTTTAGTTCCTTCCCTTTGTTATTTTTGTTGAAGAATCTAGACCGAAAGCTTCTTAGGGCAGAATTGTACATCCTAATGCACATTACATTATAAAAGTAACACATGGGCTGAATGAATCAGTTGAATGACTGAACAAACGTCCAGTTGGAATTAAGGTTTACTGTGCAAGTGGTTCAATTCCCACTGGACCAGGATTTTCCAACCTTTGGTTTTTGGACTATAATTCCCAGAAGCCTAAGTGAATTCCCCATAGCATTGATCAGCCTATTTACTGGCTTAGGCTTCTGGGAATTGAAGTCCCCCACATTGGGAACCTCTGAACTAGACAAAATCACTAAAAGATTTATGCTGTCTTCTGAGGTAATGTGCTTCAGGTTATAGGATTGCTCTAAGGTGACTGACCACAGTGATCGACAGAATTTCAAGAATGCCAACTCTATGGTGCATCAAATGACAGGCCAGCAGAAACATTATGTGCAAAATCTTTACATTACCAGAAGGAAAGGAAGGTAACTGTTCTTTGGGCCATGTGTATACTGGATATTAGTAGCACTTCCTTCACTGAACAGTTCCAAAGGGAATGGTCAAAGTACATAACTTTGACAAACTTGCTGAGCTCACAGCTCTGAGAAAGAGTCATTTTGTTCAGCAGAGAAACTGTGCACCCCCTGGGGAGAAGCCCGGTGGCTTTGTCTTTGTATATATGTCATGTCATGTGTGAAAAGATTGTCAGGTTGTGATCTGAAGCAGAACAAACAAAGGAAATCAAGTCCAACCTTTAGGGCAGAGGTGTAAAGATGGATTAACCCCTATTTTGAAACCTGCAGAAATAAACTTATGGGCTTGAAAATTATCTTCCCTTTACCTCTTCTATGTTTACTCCCTTTGAATTGTTCTTCTCTCTTTGCTTTAATAGCTGGCATAGGGTATGTGAGGCCGGATTTGCTACTACCATTGTGCAGGAGGGCTCTTGGAAGTGAGTCAGATCAGCCTTTTGCTCGAGAGCTTATGCTGTTTCTATAGGGGAGGGTAAATCCTCTATTTGTGACTCCAGCAAGGGGTCTCTCCATTCCTGCTGTACATGCACGTGTCTGGGATTGAACACTGGTTTTCTTTTCCGCTAAGCCCTCAGGAGACGACACACCAGGAAACTCCTTCTGAAGCCAGGCTCACATCCTCTCCTAAAGAACACATAGGAGGTGAGGGTGGCGGCTTGCCTGAGTTGGCAGCTGGCCGTCACATCGCTGAGTAGAACAGAGGCAATCAAATGGACAAAGGCCATTGCATGGAAGAACATGAGCCGAGATAGCTCCACAGTTTCAGAGGGTTGTATTAAAATAGAGAGCTGGGCTCCACACAGTTCAAATGAGGACACATAAGCTATAATGTAAACCAAGTGGCATTGCTAGACACTTTCCCAGTTCCTATATAAACACAAGGAAAATATCTTCTTCCCGTAGTGTAAAGAACATGAAACTGAGGAGCCTAAAAAGGACTATTTTCCTCTCAACTGGTGAGATATTTTTACAGATATGAATTCTACTCTCCCTTGAGGCTCCTGCTTGGAATAAGTAGTTACAAATAATCTAGTTATTTACAAGTCGGGTGGGTGGGTGGAGGAAGTAACAAGGATTATCATAATTACAGTACAAAAATGAAAAGGACACCCTATTACAGCTGATGGAAAAGAAGTACAGAAAGGAGCTTTTTGGCTGAAAAACAGCATGGAACATGACATTACTCTTTAGAAGAGCTGCATTTGAAAGTGGAATAGCCTTAATGACATCTAGCCTGCAGTCTTCTTCTGTGTCTAGGCCAGATGTGAAACTGCCAAAAGGAAGCTACCTTTGGGGAGTTCATTCTGTAGTTCCTTTCACCTGTCCTAGTGTGGTAAAGATTAGCAATGGTGTCCATTGCCTGGGTGTTGTGTATTTAAGGAAATGTGTTTGCCATTTTGTCTTGTTGTGAAAGAGTTTAATATGTATTTGCTTTACTATAGTCCGAAGTCTCGCAAGACAACGGGAGGGTTCTGAACGAGAACAGAGCTGTCAATGGTTCTAACGGTTTTTTCCAACTGTCAGTTCTGATCAGAGATAGCTAAGGAATGTGAGGGTGTGTTGTTAGCTCTGGCCACCTATTCTTATTCCAAATAAAGTTGTGTGTTTGGCCCATATTGCTGGCTGCTGCCTATTATTTCCAGAACACTAAACCGGGGTATACCCAATTGTGGTTAAAAAATATCACAGTCTTAAAGTGGCCTCTTTCTGTGTACCACTAGCCTCCAGTGAGAGGGATTACTTTAAAATTTTATAACAAGTAACAGGAACCTGCAGGATGGAAATGAGCTCCCGTCTTCGTCCCAGCTCATGCCAACCTAGCAGTTTGAAAGCAAGACATTGCAAGTAGATAAATAGGGACGACTTCGGTGGGAAGGTAACCAGTGTTCCGTGCGCTCCGGTGTCTAGTCATGCCTGCCACATGACCACGGAAACGTCTGTAGAAGCAGACAGCGTTGGCTCTTCGGCTTAGAAACAGAGATGAGCACTGCACCCTAGAGTCGGATACGACTGGCTTTCGAGCAAGGGAAACCTTTACCTTTAGTAACAGGAACCTACTGCTTTTTGAAAAGACTTGTTTAGAATCTTAATAAACTGACACACAACACAATTGTAGGAGAAAACTAGAACAGTGAGCTTTGCAGGAAGGAAGAGAAGGAGAAAGAGGGGGTGAAAAAGAAAAGGAAAACGTCACAATTTCCCAATGTATTCACATATCCAATATATGTATATTCCTGTAGCCTTTAAGTCATTTGACAGTCAATGCTTCTGAAAAATAACTTTTAATACTCAGGTTGGTCCTCTTTACTGTCAGATATATTTAGGACCATGGCAGGCGAATGGAATTCCATGAAAAGCCTGCCTTTTGGCAGTTTCTTGATGAGTTGAGACTGCAAATTGCTCCCCAGCCAACAAGTAGATTGTGAAGGAATGTAGCCCAAGGTAGAAAGAAAGTGTCTAGGGGACTGGTCCCCCCACCACCCTGTATATTTTAAGTGTCTTGAAGGTGCAGTCTCAGATAATGTGTCAATAATGCACACTGAAACTAATTGCTTTTACCATGATATTGACAACAATCTGTCAGCCAACTGGAATAATGAATGGAGAATTGAGGGGGTGGTGGTGGAGGAAACTTTGTTGACCATTTACCTTGTACTTTATGTTGGATTTGGCGGGGAGGAAATCAAATTAAAACCCAGCAATTACATGACATAAAGTGTGGGGAAATGTGGATGGGTATTTTCCCACCAGTAGGGAGTTGTCTTTTTTCATTCAACTGGTAGGGTTTAATTTAACTCTGATTTACTGGCTTTTTCTCTGTTTGTATTCAGTTTGGACTGCTACAGTGATTTTACCTGAAGAAACCAACAGGGACTTGATCTAAAAAAAAAAAAAAATCAGTTTAAAGTGGGTCAAAGCTGTTTTTCCCCACTGTGCAATCACACCTGAAGTCCTCTTAAAACAAACACAGTAGAACCTTGGATAAAATCCAAACTCCGTTCCACAAGTTTGGACTTTATCTGATTTTGGACTTTATCCGACTCAAATGGGTGATGCATTGGATAACGACCAAAAATGGACTTTATCTGAGGTTCCTAAACCAAATACCTCAGGTAATGTCCATTTTTTAAAGTGGTTTTGGACTTTATGCGATGCATCACGTGTGCATGAAAACCGTGACTTTATCCGAATCTGACTTTATCTGAATCGGACTTTATCCGAGGTACCACTGTACTCTATTCTACATCACTGGGATTCCCTGCCCCTTCTACCCAGGTTCCCAGTAAGGCAGATGGAGGTGGCCTTGTAATGGAACTATGTATATTTATTGGCATTGCACACATTAACAGAGGGAGGGAAATCAAGAGAAGTGAGACAGATGAGTATAGGACCTTTTGTTGAAATGCAGCAAACTGTGACAGCGGGGGATGGAGGTGGTGAGCTAAAGCGCCTGTAAGTGAGATATTTTATGAGTCTGTTTTTGCAGGAAATTTCTGCCATCTTTGGTTGCAGTTCATGCTAAATTTTTGTGTACACCAAAAAGGTTTTCTTTTACTTTTGACTCTAATTGACATCTGGAGTTCACAAAAAATTGTTAAAAACAAGCAAAATGTATGACATTTATTTGTTTATTAAGTCATTAGTTTACGTTGTACAGAAAATAAATAGCAAATTAAGAAAACATATACAAGTTTATATGTGTTTTAACCCAATCTCTCTCATTATATAGTGTACACATATATGTGACATCTACATTTTCTATAACTTTTAGTGGTGGTCAGTGTACCATTGCTTTCTTCTGGGTATAGCTTGGGACCATGTGGCTTGCACAAGCTCGATCAGAAATACACAAAAGCAATGCAGTGCAACAACAACTGTACAGAAAATATATTTTATTTTTCCACATCTATCTAGATTAACAGTATGTTGTGCATGGCACATTTTAATATCTCACACATTGTATAATCTCTTATAAAGGAACATGTAGCACACTTCCAAGCTAAAAACTAGATGCAATTATTATACACCAAATTCAATACTTCCTATTGCTTGCAAATTCCCTACTCACAACTAGGATATTACTTGAAAAACTAAAAAATATATTCATTGCTGGTATTACATGCAAGATCATGCTTGAATTTCAACAATGAAAGAGAACATCTCCATAAAGGATCCTCTTGAATGGTAATCTGCTATAGATGGTAGTTGTCGTCAACTTTTTTTTCCTAAAGCAGCATTTAGTACCTGTGAGCACATGAAAGCTAATACTATAATTATATATCTCAGTTCTAATGACCCATTAAGATTGATTGGTGTTGTGAGGAGTGTTTATGAAGGCAGGAGCAGGTGAGAATTAAATACTCAGTGTCAAAGCCCTTGTTCACTAGTGGTGTATGAACTCAAAAGAAATAATCTGGTTTATTAAAACAAATATAAGATAACAACTTCTCAGTCATAGTGATATCTCAGAGAAGTGCATAGAAAAGTTTAGTTCAATTTTTTAAAATTAACTATTCTCACCTCCTCATTAAAAAAGTGCTCTGGGACAACTAATAATCAAATACAAATAAAATAATAGGTAAAGGTTTCCCTTGCTCGAAAGCCAGTCATATCCGACTCTAGGGTTCAGTGCTCATCTCTGTTTCAAAGCCGAAGAGCCAGTGTTGTCAGCTTCTGAAGACATGCATGACTAGACACCAGAGTGCATGGAACACTGTTACCTTCCCACCGATGTGGTCCCTATTTATCTACTTGCAATTTCTTGCTTCCGAACTGCTAGGTTGGCAGGAGCTGGGACAAAGATGGGAGCTCATTCCATCCTGCAATACTCGGGAATCAAACTGCTGACCTTCCGCCTCCCAGTCAGCATCTTAGCAACTTGAGCCACTGCAGAAAAATAATAAAATATAGGAACTAGGTGGTCATAATGAAGTTGGTGATGCCTACCTGCCTAATTCTGTTGAGGTAGGTTTCCAGAGTGAATTGCCACCAGTTAAAAAGGTGGTGCTGTTTTTTCTCTTCACATAAGTGTTGTGTAATTTAGTCGTCGGCTGCTACTTGTGTCCGAGTATACATTTTTTCCAGATAGGAAAAATACCACTGACGTTAATTTGTTTAAGGTGGATCCCAGCTTCCATGAAGTGATCCACACACTATGATCTTAGAGCTGTCTCCTGTGGCACATATGAAATGAGACATGCAGGATTTAACACCGGGACTGCAATGGACTGCCGCAGCCTTGAGGATATTATCCAGGTGCACCTTCACAGCCTGTCAATCTGGCATGGCCTTTTCCACCTCCATGACCATTGAGAATCAGAATAGTGAAGTGGTTCCTCCTCCGCTCATTTTGCCGTGAATGAATCCAGGACTGATTTTCTTAGCTGATACCAATGTCTCTTCAAATTTATTGTGGTGGATATTGACCATAAACTGGACTGAGCTAAGCATTATGCTCCTGCTGGGAAGTGTTTACTCAGGAAACCACCAACACAATGTAGGTTCTTTTCTCAGAGAAGAGGCTAAACCAAGTAGGCTTTACAGGTGACTGTAGCAACTGAGCTCTACAGTCTTATCAGTTCTATTTCCTCACTATTGACCTATGTAAATATGACAGCAACTGTGCAACTATCCTGATAAAGGCCCCCTTTTCACTTTTAAAGCACTTCTATCCTTTTATACCATGTGGCAGATCTTTATTTTTGTGCAGTTCCTTTCACTCACCTTTCTTTGGATTCCTGCCAGTTTGTTCAATGGAACCAGTGCTTGAAAAGTCACATTTTTGAATTACAGTTCCAATGCTGGCAGGGCCGTAGCCAGGATTCTAGATTTATTTCTATTTTTATTTTTTTTGGGGGGAGGGGGGTCAAGAGGGGCAAAAAAATGTCACACTCACATATATAACATTGGCACCACAGGGTGAATTGGGGAGGCAAGTACTGTCCTAAATGCTCGCTAGAGGATTCTGGGAGATATGGTCCAAAAAGTAACTCTGGTAAGCTCAGCATGATGCGTTAGTATCCTTTAAGTAAAAAAAAAAATTGTGTGTGTGTATTGATTCAAACTGCCATGGAGAGTACTGACAAGAGTAGTGATGGTGAACCTTGACACTCCAGCTTTTCTTGAACTTCAATTCCCAGGGAAGACCTGATCAGCAGGAGTGCTGACTTGGGCTTCTGGAAATTGAAGTCCAAGAACACCTGGAGTGCCAAGGTTCACCATCATGGGACTAGAGTGAAACTGACCATGCTGTTGAAGGGCAATATGGCACATACATATTCAAAGAATTTTTCCCCACTTTAATGAACTGGTGGTTCACTTTAGCAATGATATCTTAAACACGGAAAAAAGAATCACTTTCTCTGATGGTCTGTGGACGATCAGGGCAAGTGTCAGTGACCAATTGTTAGCAACTTCAGCATACCAGATGTTTACATCAGAAGCAGTCTTTGACAGCTGCAAACCTCACTTGCAGAGACCACATTGCTGTAACAGGTCAAGAGAGCAGTTACAAAAGGTAGAACCCACCCAATACATGTTCAAAAAGGAGCGGTGGGAGGGGAAGAGTTGGGATGTGTGGACACCATAACTAGAAGAGGCTCCTGAGGGCTCTAATGAGTGGGCTGTAAGCCCTGTCTGGACAGGCTTATTGTTGATTTTCCTTCTGGTACTAGGGACTGCAGTGGTTCAAGTGGCTAAGATGCTGACTGGGAGGCGGAAGGTCAGCAGTTCGATTCCTGAGTACTGCAGGACAAAATAAGTTCCCATCTTTGTCCCAGCTCCTGCCAACCTAGCAGTTCGAAAGCAAGAAATTGCAAGTAGATAAATAGGAACCACTTTGGTGGGAAGGTAAACAGCGTTCTGTGCGCTCCGGAGTCTAGTCATGCCAGCCACATGACTACGGAAATGTCTGCAGAAGCAGACAACGCTGGCTCTTTGGCTTTGAAACAGAGATGAGCACTGAACCCTAGAGTCAGATATAACTGGCTTTCGAGCAAGGGAAACCTTTACCTTGCTAGCACCATAAAGCATCCATTCTAGAAAAGAACATGGGTAAATGAAACTCGTGAAGATACATGGGGATTACTTACTTGGTTACTTAGTTGATCTGTATTTCACACATCTAGTTGGATGTGGCGGATCGAAGCATCATCTCCCACCAGATTTTAGTGGGCTCTCACCATTGGGAGGTCCTACCATTACCATAGCAGGGTCCGATGGTGCACGGGGGACTAAGGCCCATGTTTTTTATGCTCCTTTAGCCATTTTAAATACAACAACACAGCTGGATGGGCTTATGTCAAAGTCGGCTACGTTAGAGCAATGCACTGGTCAGGTGAATTGCACAAGTATTCAGCCCTACTTAGCTGACCAGTGGTTCCCATACCTGTCAAGTTTTGGATTTGAAAATAAGGGAAATCTGTGGGCATGGCCAAATATAGCCATGTGACTTGCTGGGCTCTAGTCATGCCTGCCACATGGCCATGAAAATGTCTGCAAACACAGACAACACTGGCTCCTTGGCTGTAAATGGAGATGAGCACTGCACCCTAGAGTTGGATATGACTGGCAGATTTTACTTTTTTAGGATCAAAGATCGCTGCAGATGGTGATTGCAGCTGTGAAATAAAAAGGCGACTGATGCTTGGGAAACAAGCTATGAGAAACCTGTGGAACATAGTTAAAAGTAGAGGCATCACCTTGCAAACAAAAAATTACATAGTCAAAGCAATAGTATTCCCGGTGGTAATGTATGGGTGTGAGAGCTGGACCATTAGGAAAGCTGAGGGCAGAAAAATAGATGCCTTTGAAATGTGGTGTTAGAAACAAGTCGATCCTAGAAGAAATCAACCATGACTACTCATTAAAGGTCAAATAGTAAAGAAGACGCTAAAGTACTTTGGACATCAAATGAGAAGAGAGGATTCACTTGAGAAAACCTTGATGCTGGGAAAGGCGGAGGACAAAAGAAGGGGGTGGCCAAAAATAAGATGGCTAGATGGTATTGTAGATGCAATGGGCACAAAGCAGTGTGGGCCAAAGAACCTTTTCCCCATCTTCTTGGGGGAATTTTGTTTTGTTTTCTTTCTTGTTTACTCATTTTTAATTTTAAAAAATTTCTGGGAAGCAAAGAGCAGAATACTAAACCAGCCCCCTAGGGTGAACTAGCCCTGCACATGGCTGGACACACACACACACACACACACACACACAATTAGGGTGGAGGAGCAAGGGATTAATTTCCCCAAATTAACCACTCTATTTGTTCCTCACTGCAACCAGTTGAAGCACCAACACCTGAGAATGCCGGATCCAGCTTAAGGAAGGGAATTAGTAAAGAAGTAAAAAGCAACCTCTGTAGTTTCCAAGCCTCCCAGCAGCTGAGGAGTTAATCTCTATATATGAAACTAGCATATTTTGCCCGGCGGTGCGGGGCTTTTTAAAATTGTGTTGGATAGTAAAAGGGTTTCGTTTTTTTTCTTGAACCAATGGTGCTGGGCTGTTTTAAATGGTGTTGTAAGATTTTGTGATTTTGTGGCTTCGAGGCTCTGTGTCCTCCTGCGACGGACTTGCACTCTCAGTGTTTTTGTTTTTGTTTTTGTTTTGTTTTTTGCGTGCTGGCTTCCTCAGTGCCAGGCTCTTTAAATTGGTTTTTGAACGTTTTTGTTTTATGTTTATGCAAATTTTATTTTAATTTAATTTATTTAATGTAAATTAATTTTATTTAGTTTAAATTTTAATTTTGGTTTTTTAAATCTTTATTTTTACGCATTTTTTATTTTTTGCTTTGTTTTTTTGAGTGAAAAGTGATTTCTGGGTTTTTTTGGTATTTTTTGAGATTAGTGTGATTATTTTTGAATGTTTTTATAACTTATTTGATTAATTTTGGAATTAATCTTATTAGTATCAATATTTTTGAATGTTTTTTCTCTTGTGGCCTCTGGGTGGGGGTGGTGAGCTTTTCTTCCTCTCTACAATTTTTCTCTTCTGTCCTCTGGGTGTCGCTTCTGGTAAGCATTTTCTTTATTTTCTCATTTGAGTTCCGGTCCTCATGGATAGAAGACGTCTTATGGTAAGCTCTCTGGGTTGTTTTTTTTTTGGGGGGGGTTGTCTGTGTGTTTTTTTGTTTGTTTTTGGCTGTTTTTGTGTTTCCTTTTTGGTTTTTGGATTTTTGAGTGTTTTTGATTGTTTTTGGTTTGTGTTTTTGTGTTTACTTTTTCAGGGGGGGGTGGCTTTCTTTCCCAAGGGCCATGCTGGCTGGCCCGTGGGAAGGAAGGGCAATGGCGGGGGGGGGGGGCTTTCTTTCCCATGGGCCATGCTGGCTGGCCCGTGGGGAAAAAGGGCAGCAGCGGTGTTTTTTTACTTTTATTTTTCACGCGCCAGCTTGCCCATCGAAAGGAAGGGCAGCAGCAGTGGGGGGTTTATTTCCCCCCCCCCCCCGCGGGCCATGCTGGCTGGCCCATGTGGAAGAAGGGCAGAGGCAGCGGGCATTTTTTTTACTTTTATTTTTTGTGTGTCGGCTACCTCAGCATTCTGCACGCTAATGGCGCGCAGGATGCTGGGGCTTGTAGTTTTGCCTGCACGTGTTTGCTTACTGCAGCGGTTTTTTCCCTGTGGCTTTTTTTAAATTGGCTGCGGCGCATTTCCGAACGTTCCTTTTGCCACGCCACTCAGCCTGATTGGCTCTGGTGCGGCGCAGCTCAAGGAACATTGGGAATTGAAGTTCCCTTTTTTTGTTTGTGTCCGGGGGTTTCTACCTGCTAATTGGGTTCGGGCGAGTGAACGGAGGCCCATTATGGGCTAGTGGGGCCTGGTGCAACATCCTTTGTCACATTCCAATGGTTAATGCACCATTTTATAGGTATAGATATCGCTCACCTAGAGTAGACTGACTCCCATCCCATGGTGGCTCCGAACAGCAGCAGCAGCAAAAACGAAGCCTCCATGACCATGTGGCAGGGAAGGGAAATGAAAGAGAAACTAGTACAGAAGACCCGACCCCCCCCCCACACACACACACCTTCTCTCTCTCCTTCCACAATGAAAAAGCCACACAGCGACCTCTGGTGGCCGGAAAAACATAATACAGCTTTGCCTGTGAGGGCTCCGGTCAGGAATTTTTTTTTATTTAAAAAAATAAGGGATATTACGGGGAAATTAATACAATGGGAGGGGGTGGGAAGAAGAGCAAAAATAAGGGGGTTTTCCGGGGAAAACAGGATACTTGACAGGTATGGTGGTTCCAGAATCGAGAACTCTTCTGGACTGCTAGCCAACTCCTTTGTGGCATGATTGAACCTTCCAGGGGAATCAGGGCCATAGCCAGGATTCTAGACATGGGTGGGCACATATGCAGCCAAGAGTTTGAGGGTGGGCAAACTGCTAATTCAGGGTAGGCGATGTCCACCCTGGCCAGCCTCTGGCTATGGCCCTGAGAGGAATACATCCCACCACCATAGCTATCAGATGACCAGGGTCTCCGCTGCACCACATTGAGGTGTGAGGTGGGATTTGCAGCCTAAAAATTAAAAATAAACTTTTCTTTTAAATCCTTGTTATTACAGGTATTTCTGAGTTTTTCACTTAATCTTGTTTCTGTGTATATTTTCCAAAAAGGGATTTGTTAGCCTGAAAATGCTTTGCTATGTTTTTCTTGGATTATAACATACTTTGCCTTCCAGATGAAGGCTAACATTGTATCCTTTTTTAAAAAGAGGATTTAGGGCTAGCTTGTGGCAATCTTAGGCTGCAGTGGCTCAAGTGGCTCAAGACGCTGACTGGAAGGTGGGAGGTCAGCAGTTCCATTCCCAAGTACTGCAGGACAGAATGAGCTCCCATCTTTGTCCCAGCTCCTGCCAACTTAGAAGTTCGAAAGCAAGAAATTGCAAGTAGGTAAACAGGGACCATTTTGGTGGGAAGGTAAACAGCGTTCCATGTGCTCCAGTATCTAGTCATGTCTGCCATATGACCACGGAAATGTCTACAGAAGCAGAAAGCGCTGATTCTTCAGCTTTGAAACAGAGATGAGCACTGAACCCCAGAGTCAGATATGACTGGCTTTCGAGCAAGGGAAACCTTTACCCGATCCTTACGATATTTTGCAGAAATAATGGATCTTGTATCACTTCATAACCCTTGTTCATACAATAGACAGCTTATTATATTTCTTTTGGGCTTATAGCACTCTCCCCTCTTTACAAAATGACAGATCCGATGCAGGAAAGAAATCGATAGTTCAGGAGAAGAGAAGGAAAGAGCTCTAAACTGTGTTCCTGTTAGGATCAGTTACCAAATCTGGCCAAAAAGAACATGTGCAGCAGGACTACTGGAGATGTGGCTCTCCAAATGCCATTCACATTGTCCCTCACTTCACTATGGGGTCAGCTATCTAAGGCTTATGGGAGTTGCAATCCAATGACACTTGGAAAGGCACACATTCTCACACTTACTCTAAGGGCTAGAAGGGTGAGTTATGTATAACTCCCCCCACCCCACCCCACAGGATATCACAATATATCAATTTGCATTTAAAACATCCTCTTCTAATTTATCCAGATAAATATAAAAGTAGAATTACTTACTGTAACTATAACATACCTGTCAACCTTCTCGGATTGGCTGGGATTTCCCATTTTTTTGGCGCCGATTTGTGCCATTTCCCGCCCGGAGCTGGAAAAACCCCGGAATTTGGCAGCGGAGGGGAAAAGGTACTGCACATTCCTTCTGCGCAAGTCGCCTTCTACGCATGCGTAGAAATGTTATACACAAGTGTAAAAGGGTTCTATGCAAGCGTAAAAGTCTTCTACGCATGCGTAGATGGCAACTTGCGCAGAACCATTCTGCATAGGTCCCGGATGGTCCGGAGCCACAGTTGACAGGTATGAACTATAATATAAATTCCATAACTCTCACTCCAGTGGATGGAGGAATAAATGGTGTTCACTTCGCAATATGACTTCATCCTTGACATCAAGCACCAGAGAATTATCATCCATAATAAATAAATAAATAAATAATAGATGTAGCCATTTTTCAGTATGTCTCCTAATCTTTTCACATTGCTATTTGCATTAATGGAATCATGGATTTTCTTTAGCTTTTTTATATCTGTACATCACACCACCCCTTTCTTTCACTTCCCTAATTTTGCTTCAGATGATTCTGTGGCATTTTCTACATTTGATGTCATCAATTTCCCATTGCAGGCGCACCCCCCAATAAAGGACTCAGACACTGATGAAAGTGGATAACGGCATTGGGCCACATTTATTGATTCATGCCCTAGTCCGAATTATAAATTTCTATTGGTAATTGACCAATTATAATTCTTAAGGCAAGCAGGCCGAAGTAACACTGGTAAGGTACCACCCAAAATTGCCGACGGCAATTGTTACAATGTATCTATTTGTATCAATTTGTTTGTTGAAAACAAACAAATTGTTGACCGTAGTCAATATCTAACTAATGACCCCACCCTCTGACGCGTATCCGTAAAATCACGGGGTGATGCATGCTGTCTAGCTGTAGCCATCACCCCGTCGCCTGGTTCGTCGTTGACCGGACAACGTTTAACCAACTTATGCCTGTCTAGTGTTGTCCAGTCAATTGCGAACCTGCCGGATACCTGTGGGTCATAAATGTTTACCTTACCAGTGCTACCCGCCACACGGAGAGGCTTCAATGAAGGCTCGACCCCCCCCCCCAGACCGTCAGCTCGGTCAACAGGCCTGCTCGCCAATCACCTAACAGGAGGTCCATGCCTCCTCGCGACAGAGGTACCCCATCCCCTGCATAAAGTTCATAATTTTGCAGACTAATGGCGGGGTGACGACTGACCCGCCCCCAACCCCTGTCGACAAGGAACCGGGCAACAGCCCTGTTTACCATGCGTCTAGCACGGTCAAGGGCCTGGAGGTCGAACCCTCCCCTATAAGAGTGCCGCGGCACCATGTCTGACCAAACGAGGGTTGTGGCGGGCCACACGTAATGTAGGTAGGCGAGGTCGCCGCAAATCGCATGCTTCAGCGATAGGCCGGTGACCCGACCTAAATCATTGCCCCCAAGGTGTATGATCAGAATGTCAGGCGGGTCAGCATTCTGGCCTGAGAAAAGGAATGGCAACAGTTCCCGCCATAACATCCCGGGCTTACCATACCATGTGAGACTTGCGTATGCACCCAGTCCCAGTCGGGGTCCCCACTCTGTCGCCGCAGCGTAACGCGCTGCCCTGTGCACGTAGCTATGGCCCACCAGCCATACTGTCACCGGTGTAATACGACACCCAGGGTCTGTCAAGGAAAAACAAGGGGAAGAGAAAAGGTGCGGTGACTCAACTGGTACTCACAGTGAAAGAGGGCGGACATAAAACTGAAAACATTGCGATCCCCACCTCCCCATGCGGCGTATTTCAGCCCCGGAGTACCCAAAAGCAGCCGCAGTGGAAGCTGCCCCTATCCTGAATGAATGGGTGCCGTAACGGGCCCCTGGGAGGCCAACACTGGCCAGCGCTTTGCTGGTCACCTTCCAAAATTGAAATTTAGTAAGGGGAGACCCATCTTGGTGACAGAAAAACGGGCCATGGTGCGTGCCACGCAGTGCAAGGAACTCCTGTAGGGCACCAACCGGACAGATGTCTGCCAAAGAACACCGTAGCAGTCTTACTCCACTGCCTACGCCGTGCTGATCCGTTTTAGAGGAGCGTATCCTCAACTGAGCCCAATCATTGCCAACATAGACATCTTCGAGTTCCAGTGCCCTACGACTTGCATCCGCCTTAGACAGCATCACAAGCTCGCTGATGCGGAGCACTCCAAAAAAGGCCACCGTTGTAGCCGCATGAAACAGGGCTGCCTCATACCTATCAAAACATAGGTCATGCCAGCCCTGCGCCAGTTGGGTAAGAACCCCTGGGGAAATTGGGTGGCGGTCGTCCGGGCTACGCCCACGCTCCCACACCCACCCCTCCAAAACGTGTCTCACACGGAAGTCAGCGGTACTGTCCGCATGACCGCCTACTTTGGCCATAAAAGCCAGCGCTGACAGCCTGGATGCTATGGTGCGAGGTGCGAGACCCTGGGCATGTAGGTAAACCATGAATCGAAGGATGTGGGCCACTGGGATCGGCCAGGTGTCTGGCAGCCGAAATTGGGCACAGAATGCTCGGAAAGAAATGAATGCATGGTGATACGCCTTACGCGTGCGTGGCGCTAGCGACATGCCGATCGCCCGGTTCACCTCTCCTTGCCAAGGGTCCATATCTCGTCCGGGAGTGGCGAGGGAAATTCCTCCGCATCCGGGGCCAAGGCGCGGAACCGGGAGATCTGCAGGCGGGACAAAGAGTCAGCGATATCATTATTGACCCCCGGGACATGCCTGGCCCTGAACAGCACATTGAGGCGCAGGCTGCGCAATACAAACTGGCACACCAGGTCCATGACCCCGGGTGATTTAGAAGTCTGTGAGTTGACAATGTGGACAACGGCCGCATTGTCACACCAGAAATGAACCACCGAGTTGGCCCACTCCTCACCCCATAGCATCAAAGCCCCCAGGATGGGGAAAAATTCCAGATACGTAAGATCACGCAGGCGACCCGTGCCCGACCAGGCTGGCGGCCACCCACCATACTCCCACTTCCCATTGAAGTACATCCCATAACCCAGGGATCCAGAGGCATCGGACTGTATCTGGAAACGAGGTGAAGCCAGAAGGTCGGACCTCCAAAATGACACCCCATTGAACTCCCTCAGGAACTGGAGCCAGATAAGCATATCTGCCCTGATACCCCGGGTCAGTCTCACCCTATGGTGGGGCCTGGATAAGCCTGTCATGGCGTCGCACAAGCGCCGAGCAAATGCCCTGCCCGGTGCGACCACCCTGCAAGCGAAATTGAGGTGACCATGTAGCACCTGCAGTTCCCGCAGTGATGCCTTGCGTTTAGCAAGCAAGTCCGAGATGAGGGTCACTATCCTTGACACCTTATCCCCTGGTAACCTAGAAGCCTGCGCTACCATGTCAATCTCCACCCCCAGGAAGACTAGCTGAGTAGATGGGCCCTCGGTCTTTTCGGGCGCTAAAGGGACACCAAGTTCCTCCATTAGCGTCTGAAATGTGTTCAGGAGACGTGTGCACGTGTCCCAGCCCCGTTCACCCCCGAATAAAAAATCATCGAGGTAATGGGCTACAGACCGAGACCCTGACCTGCGGACAAAAGCCCACTGTAGGAAGGTGCTGAAACGCTCGAAGGCCGAGCATGATATGGAACAGCCAAAAGGCATGGCCTTATCGAAATAATATTCACCCCGGAACTTGAAACCCAGCAACTCAAAGTCACCCGGGTGGACCGGCAGGAGACGAAAGGCAGACTTAATGTCGCACTTAGCTAACAGCGCACCCGGGCCACATGAGCGCACCATGCGCAGCGCTTGGTCAAAGGATGTATACCTGACCGAGCAAAGGTCATCAGGGATAGCATCATTGACCGATCGGCCGGCTGGGTAGGACAAGTGATGAATCAGGCGGAACTCGCCCGGTGACTTCTTGGGCACTAAGCCCAAGGGGGACACTTTAAGGTTGGGAAACGGGGGTGCAGGGAAAGGGCCGGCGACCCCGCCCGCATCAACCTCCTTAGTAATGCTGGCAGCAGCCACCTCCTCCCTTCCCCTAAGGGACAAAAGGTTGGGGGCGTCTTGGGGGGACCTATCCTCCGTGAAAGGAATACGAAACCCCAGTCGAAAACCCTGAAGCAGGTAAGCCACGTCTGCCTTCCTCGGGTACAATGCAAGCCAACGCTCCAACATGTCCACATTAATTGGGGAGGGGGCCTTTCGGTGGACCAGCTCCCTCTGCGGCAGTCTTGCCAGCCCCTTGTCCACCCCTACCTCTGCCCCGCATCCCTCCAGGCCTGGGGCAGGCGGAGGCAGCATGGGGGCCAGCACAAGAGGGACACTCATGCTTGTACCGGCAATTCTTCCTATTGCAGGAACCATTGGACGAGAAGGTCCAGCACAGCAGGCGGGCTGGAACCCCCTGCCCCGCCACCTGGCAGGGTGTCTGTGCTGGGGCAGCTCGCTGGACCGCATGTCCACAATGGTATCTTTCCCCAGGCGCAGGGCGCGTGGGAGTCATGTACAGAAGCCACAGCTTCTGGCAGGGCTCGTCCCACCTCATCTCTGGGTGCAGGGGAATTCGCATACGGAATTCTTCATCGTAAGCCAACCACGACGGGCCCGGGAAGTCAACCATCGCCCGGTAGATGTTGTCCAAATACTG
The DNA here is from genome assembly GCA_035047345.1 of Bradypodion ventrale. Classification (NCBI taxonomy): domain Eukaryota; kingdom Metazoa; phylum Chordata; class Lepidosauria; order Squamata; family Chamaeleonidae; genus Bradypodion; species Bradypodion ventrale. The sequence goes on from JAWDJE010000007.1 coordinate 1,480,368, forward strand.
GACCATCGGGATTGCCAGATCCAGCCTGGCCCTGAGGTAAACCGCCATGTATATGAGGTACGCTGGCAACCAGTTGGCCCACGTGCGTGGCGGCTTACGACGACGTGCCTGTTCCTTATCCTTCTCATCCTGCCCCTCCCTCTCCTCCTTGGTGGGCTCTCTGTTAAGAAGGGAGAAGATGTCCACATACTCCCCACGCCAGATCTTCTCTTTGGTAGACTGGGCCAGATGATCCCCAAGGGGCAAGGAATACCCCGCTGTCGGCAATGCCGACACCGGCATGGTGGGAACTGAGGGCATTGTAAAAGGAGCCTGGACCAACCCCGTCACCCCTAACACGTTCCCGACTGAGTAGGAGGCACCACCCCAAACAGGGCCCTGGGTAGGAGGTGAAGTCGCCGGGTGGGCCGTCGGCGACTGAACCGTCGCGCCACCCGTGCGAGGCCACGGCCACTGAAATGCTCCCCCCAATGTAGTTAGGTGTGTGGGTGCACTAGATTGAACCGCATACTCACATGCTGCACCCCCGTGGGCCGCCCCCACCGGGGGTTCTGTCCCACTGGGGGCGTCGGAGCTCGCGATCGCGATTGAGCTCGTCGATGGGGCCTGATCAGCACCAGCCTGTTGAGTGGGGAGCTGCAAGGCAGTGGCCGACGCCGGCCCACGCGCCTCGGGCAGCTCGACCCGTCCCGCCGCCTGCCGCTGCCCGGCAGACGAAGCATCAACCTGCGCTCCAAAAGGCACCCCTGGGTGGTTGACCCTCGCGAGGGATGCCTCGAGGGCCGCAACGCGGCCAGAAGGGCCTCAACATTGACATAGCCCCCGAAGCCAAGGGGGGGGCAAAGGGCCGGCCGGCCCACAGGTTGCAGGCGCCGGTCCAGGTCCCTGGACCCCGGGGCCCGGATACGGCCACGAGCCCAGGCCCGGCCCCTGCGGGGCCGGGGGCATGCCCTGCCAGGGGAGGGAACCCAACCACCCCCATGGCTGAAACCCCCCACAGGAAGCTGCGTACTAAGAGGAGAAGGCCCCGAAGAATGGACCATGCCATGGGCAGTGGCCATTGCTTGCGGGCCAGGGGCCGCGGCCCCTGCTGGGCCGGTATGCGGACGTCCCGCCTCAGGCCAAGGGGCTATCAACCCCATCCCACCGGTCCTGGTGGGCTCTGGCAAGGGAGGCTGCTGGGGAGGCGCAGTCACGGTCCAACGACCCGGCTGGCGCCTCCGCGCAGAGCGAACCGCATTCACAGTTGCCTTCTTCTTAGAGGGCATAGCTGCTATCTGCTGGGAAGCCGGATAAAGATGAAGAAAAATTGCGTCCAAAGAGGCTTCCTGGCGAAAGGCAAGAGCGACGGAGGTAAGAGAAAAAGAAAAACTTATCCGCTCCGTCGCTTCGCAAAATGGCAGCTCGGCTGCCTCGTGGCCACCCCTTTTATAAGGGTGCTGGCCACGCCCCCTAACTACCCGGATGCCTTCGTCCGGTGGGGGGCCCCCGCAAAGAGCGCGGCGGCCATTTTGGCGCCGCGCTTGCATTCTTGCCTTTCTTCTTTGTTGTCTCCTCCTTTTTTCATACAGATTTCTACTTTTGATAGTGTGGGTCACAACTCTATCAGTTCAAGGCAAAATTCAGTCAAAGACTTTACATCTGAGCTGTTTGAATGGACAATCTTATATATGCCTTCATGAATCACTTTCTTAACAACAGCATATACAGTTGGATTACTGAGTTATGAAACCTTTCCCTCCCTGCTTTTAGTTCTCTGCCTTTTTCTGTGCAAGGTTGGTAAAATGGGAGTGTTAGGGGCAAAACTGATAATCACCTTGTGAATGGCCCAGAGTGTGCTCTAAGTGGTGATGTATAGTGTAATTGTTATTGCTGTTGTTAGTGCAGAGAATCAACTGTGCTTCAATGCTTTTGTGTATTAAGAAGAAAGTTCTTCATAACGTTCTATCTCAAAATGGAGGGAGTCTGTAATCAACTTTTTCCTGCTCAAACATTTGCTGCCTCTTTTAAAGGTAAAGGTAAAGGTAAAGGTTTCCCTTGCTCGAAAGCCTGTCGTATCCAACTCTAGGGTTCAGTGCTCATCTCTGTTCCAAAGCCGAAGAGCCAGCGCTGTCTGATTCTGCAGACGTTTTCGTGGTCATGTGGCAGGCATGACTAGACACCAGAGTGCACGGAACGCTGCTACTTTCCCACTGAAGTGGTCCCTATTTATCTACTTGCAGTTTCTTGCTTTCGAACTGCTAGGTTGGCAGGAGCTGGGACAAAGACGGGAACCTCCTTTTACTGTGTTTAAAATGTGCTCCTTTTCAGCTGAATTCTTCAGAAATCAATGGAATTAATTTCACACTTTTGTTTAGGTGCGGAGTGAAAATATCCCTGCCACGTTTTCCCCTTTTCCTATAATTGTCAATTTCTAGAACTTCTAAACTACATCACCTATTTGTTCACCCAGATCACCGACAGTCCAAACAAGTTTAAGGGAAAGCCTAATGAGTCTGTAATCATTTCCCCCCTCAAAGCACTGTACAATTTCCTCTCCTCATGTTTGTACTTGGTTTAGATGGGTCATTCCTTAAGAACCATCATGTTCCTAATGGAGTGACAACAGCCCCTTGATAAGTCAAGTGGCAGCTAATTAGTCCAGAGTGGCTCTAGAGGAGGAGGATCCATGTTACCTGAATAGCTGTGCATCATCACCTGCGGCACTCTCTGTGTCATAGATTCAATGGGAAGCACTTGTTCAGACCCTTGGAGACTCACAGCAGCGTATCGGATGCATCAGGCTGGAAAAAAGAATTGTCAATCAAAGCCCAGACGGCAGCAGCTGCTCTCCTTCAGCCTCAAGCCAACAGAGGCACTATTTGTGTGTGCCCTTTTTGGTGACAGGAATTTCTTGGAGATAGATACATATATACCTCTCATCCAAGAAGATCATATTCTATATGCCAGCCAGAATTTTATACACCAGCCAGGATCTCAAAATAAATCAACATGCCTTTTTACTGATCTTAAGAGATAACCTTTTAAACACCATGGTGGGGATATAAGGATTGCTGAATATATCAGATGAACAATAGCATTTAATACATTACTGCACTGAGGTGTAGAAAAAGAAATATTTGGAATGAACACATTAATTTCAAAAAAAGGTCATGCTAACTTTGGTGCATCACGCTTTTGGTTTCTAATCTCCCTAAATTCAAGGTGTTTTTTTCTTATTCAAATGATGCGTTTGTATTCATACATGAGGGATTGAAGTGGCTCAAGTGGTTAAGATGCTGATTGGGAGGTTAAAGGTCAGCAGTTCAAAATCCAAGTATTGCATGACGGAATGAGTTCCCATCTTTGTCCCAGCTCCTGCCAGCCTAGCAGTTCGAAAGCAAGAGATTGCAAGTAGATAAATAGAGGACCACTTCAGTGGGAAGGTAAACAGCATTCTGTGCAATTCGGTGTCTAGGCCTGCCTGCCACATGTCCACAGAAATGTCTGCAAATGCAGACAGCGCTGGGTCTTTGACTATAAACAGAGATGAGCACTCCCCTGAAGCTCTCGAAACAGCGATGGGAAAAAGGAAAGCTGACAGGCAGGCCGCCCTTCGTCCGGGGACACGCGTTCCCGGATGAAGAATGGCATGATTGTCGGCTCCCCTTTTCCCCATTGCTGTTTCAAAAGCAGCTCTCAACACAGCGATGGAAAAAAGGGAGACAACAGTAAGGCCACACTTCATCCAGGAACACGCGTCCCCAAATGAAAATGGCCTGACTGTCTGCTCCCCCTTTCCCCATCACTGCTCTCGACACAGCAAGGGGAGGAGGAGAGCTTTCCCCATCACTGTTTTGAGAGCTGCTCTTGAAACAGCAATGGGGAAAGCTCCCCTCCTCCCCTCACTGTGTTGAGAGCTGCTCTCGACACAGCGATGGGGAAAAGGGGAGCTGACAGTCAGGCCACACTTTGTCCAGGAACACGCATCCCCAGATGAAGAACACCCTGGACAAAGTGCAGCCTGTCATCTCCCCTTTTCCCCATCGCTGTGGTGGGGGAGCCCCTCTTCTCTCCGTGGCCCCAGGGATGAAAGCTGGGCTTCGGCGGGGTAGCAGGGAGGAGGGGGAGCCCCTCTTCTCCTCCCAGCCCTGGGGAGGAAGGCCGGCACCGGGCTTGCCGTGACTTCGGTGGGGTAGCAGGGGGCGGAGGAGCTCCTCTGTTCCCCAAAGTTGAGGCCGCAGCTGATGAGGGGGAAAAGGCACGCGGTACCGCCACTGCCAATCTTATAGGTATAGATATAGAGATGAAGGTATGTGGTACACATCTTTGCATATATTTTTCTGTGTTTTGACTACTGAAAAATACAGGTAGGTCTTCATTAATGTGGATGTTGTATTAGGAATGTCATTTATTAAGTAGTTGATGCTTGTTTTTATTAATTCATGCCTCAATTTAAAAAAGGCACTGCTTTTTTTAAAAGTTCAGTTGCCTCAACAGCACTCCTACACAATATCACTGATTTGCAATATTGTACATTATCACATGTCCTTCAGTTGCTATGCAGGGCTGTCATTTCCAAAGACAACTTCTCAGATAGTAGCTACTTCTCTCCTGCTTTCTTGGCAGGTAGGCAAACCTCAGTGTGAAGAGGTAAATCACCTTCCCCTCTCCTGCCTCATGAGGAAAAAGGAAAGTGTACATATATGTGGATGCACATATTTGCATCCAGGCACCACTCACTTTTCCCTGCAAAGCCTTTCCCCCTCACATCACTTTTGTTAACAGCTTTCCTAAGGCAGAGGTGCTGCTTAGTCTTTTTACAACTAGCTATTCAGTTGGCAAGAAGAGATAGAGAAATACTTAACAGATATAAGGCAGTTCCTTTAAGCCACCCCAATCTCCAGGCCCTTTAAAGGGAACTGCAATCTGATGGATTCTTGTCCCCTCTGCCAATCACAGTGCAACTTCACAGTGATAGACTGAGAGTTAATTCGCATTTCCCTCACCATGTACTTGCACCCTTACTAATCCTGAGAATCCTTCATACCACAACTACCAAGAAGACGAAACTAAGTTCCCACTAAGACAGATCAAGGATGCTTCCATAACGATAGCATAGAGGGGACGTCTGCAGCGCACCGTTACAACTCATAAACATGATTGGTTTGGCATAAGAACAGACAGAGGAGCTAAAGAGCCTCTCTCAATGATCTTTAGACCCATCTTTGCTTGGAAGGGGCAAATGGGCATGATGCCACTTGCCTAGAGGGCTGTGGAGAGTATATGCACACTCCTCTCTTTGCATTGTAAATCAAGGGGAGTGTGATGATGATGCACACAAGCCCACTTTTTCAGGAGGGCTCTCCCTCCTCCCCTTACTTTTGAAAAAGCTGAATTACTGCCTTTGAGTTTGAGTCTATTTTTCTCCAAAATTACCATGAAGGGAAAAGTATAAATCACACTTTTCAGTGAGCCTAGCATTTGGTTGGCCAAAGAGCTGAGAGCGAGAGAGAAAACAAGCTGGAGGGGGAGAGGTAATGCCGTAATGTAAAATAGTTAAAAGCTTATTAGAGCTGTTCAGGGGCAGTATGATTTCCACTTTGTTTCAGAACGCCCTGAGCTCATCCTTTCATGCCATTGTGAAGGCAGCAATTCAAATCTCCTTTTGTCAGTATGAATGGACCCTCTCAAAGCTCTTTTATACGGACATATTCCCTACAGGCATATGCCCTTTAGCTCTATTACTGATTTACCCCAAGTATTCAGCCCATACCTTCTGCTTTTTCTTTCTTTTCCTTACCAATGTTCCCAATGACAGGAACACAGCTTTTGTGGGGCTCCCCCAATTCAAAAATTTGGATTTTGATCTTCTTGTTTCTTTCATTTTAAAAAAAGAGAATTTTCCCCCCTGCATCTCCCCAAAGCCTCTTCCTCTACTCCTTGTAGGAACAAGTGACTTTGCAAGACTATATTCAGCCAAACCCTTCTTCCTACCCCCACCCTCCATCCAGCCAACCATCCACACAGGACAACTGCTAGTCCTAAAGGGGCAACCATGGTTTCTTTGTTTGTTTGTTTTGTTGTTTTGGAGGGAGGAGGAACTAGAATGGGAAAACCCCCAAGTAGGCCCTCATGCCTTCCTATGTGCTCTAATTAGATGGGCTCTGAAGAGCTATTCAGCCATCCTGAAAGGCTAGTGCTTTGCTACCTCACATGGTGCCCTGTTTGCAGTTTTCACAGGCATTTGCATATATTTGTGGATGCTTTCAAGGAAACCAAGAGGGCCAGTTTCCATGCCCCCCCCCCCCACACACACTGTCCCTACCCTACCCCTGCTCCCGGTTTTAGGCCCCCAATCCTTCTCGGTGCTAAGCTAAAATTATGCAGCTATTGCAGAGTTTTGGTATGTGGAGTGCAAACTGAGGTGGCTAAAGGTGATGGGAAGCTTCAAAGATTTAAAGCATCCGTTCCTGATCCTAGTTTCAAACAATCGCTGTTAACACTGCAACTTTGGGCATAAAATCTTCTAACTAGATTAAATTCTAAGGACATGGAAAGCCCAAATAATAATAATAAAAAAGAAGGCCTCAGCCTTTAAGTAAACAGTAGGCACCCTAACAGGATAAAAAAGTGTGAAATCGATGCAGAGGTAGAGTGAATAGCTGGAAACACAACCCATCCTTTCATACGCATATGGCCTTGATCATTCAACTCGGGTTTCAATGAGGTGATCAGCTGGGGATGAGAAGAGAAAGTGCACAAGATATACTTGATGTAGATGTTCGCACATGCAAATGTTGCTCTTGTCGATTAAACAGGACACACAAATACAACAGGCAGATCAAGCTTGGTTGGGTAAAAATAATAACATGCAACCAAGCTTTATGTGCTGTCAGTTCTTAAATATGAGCCCGGTACAACTTCCACAGTGAATAAAATGGAATAATCTTCAATGACCTTATGTAATTCCACAATGTCTACAGACAAATCTACAGCTGTCCACACAGACAGGAGAGTGAAACTCTGTAGGGTTCAAGATAGGGAAAAATATGAAGGGGAAATAGAAGACCTTTTGGAACAAAGATTGAACAGTAAAACCCCGACTTACAAATGCATCGAGTTACATAAAATTCGATTTACATAATGATTTTATGCTAAAACCATGTCCCAGTTTAAACGATTTGCTTCGAGTTATGTAAAAATTCATTTCCCTATGGGTTTGCTTCGAGTTACGTAATAATAATAATTTTTCCTATGGGTTTGCTTCAAGTTACATAAAATTCGATTTAAGCAAAAGCCTACGGAACGGACTTTTTTTTGTAAGTAGAGGTTTTACTGTAGTTTAAAAGTTAGAAGTGGCAGCAGAGGAAGTCACAAAGGAGCTCACACCAATGCATTCTTACATTGTCTAATGGCTACACACAGAAGTATAGTTTACATTGGGGATGAACAATATGCATGGGATCAAGGGCCGCTGTTCCAGTTGACCAGCTGGACAAGGGCCACATGTTAAAAAGGTACAACGAAAGAATAGCAAGTATGACTAAGATAATTTTAAGGGAAAATATACTTAAGATATATAAAAACAATTGCAATAAATAAAAATAGATAAATATCGGTTACATCATCCCACTCAGATTTAATTTTTGTAACTAAATATGTTAGTATGAAATAAAAAGATCTCCCACCCCCATTCCATTATTAAATTACTTTGTATTTTAATATACTATTGCTAGCACTTTATTTCTGAACATTTAATGCGCCCAAGCAGCAAGGACTAAGAAGCAATTAAAATTAATTTGGGTTTAAATTTAATTCATTACTATGACTTGGATAAAATAACAATACTTCAACTAGACACTTGAAATTTGCTAATTGTGGTACAATTACAGCCTATCCAATAACAAGCAGTGCCAAGAATAGCAGCAACTAAAGTAATCTCTAAAAAACAGAAGATATTTTGAGAGTAAACAAAACAAAAAGATCAAAAATATTGTGACACTTTAAAGCTTAATTGCTGTATTTTAATGTTAGCTTTCGTGGATCAAGTCCACTTCGTCAGACAAAAGAGCGAGGCTTCATGGCATAAATTTATACACCTCAGGTACAGGGGTACAGAATGATTTGCATAAGAGACAAGTATATAAATCAATGTAGTTGTATACCTATTTGCTATGTTAATAATTCTGCACCCTTGTATCTGATGGGTATAAATTGATGCCATAAAGCCTCACTCTTCTGTCTGATGAAGTAGGCTAGATCCACAAAAGCTAACATTAAAATACAGCAGTTTTAATCTTTAAAGTACCACAATGCTTTTTGTCTTTTTGTTTTTTTTTAACTCTCTTTTACGCTTGAAACACAGACTAACATGACTACCATTTCAAAAATTTCAACAGAGGATCTTGTGTTCCAGGATCACAGAAACCTGGATGATGATAGCAAGGCTGGCAAAGAGAAAGTTGCTTCAGGAAAGTGATCATTATACAAACATGAGAGAAAAATGGAAAAACTTCCTTGTCCAATACATGAAGGTAAGACGTTTGCAAAACTTTTAATCTTAATGAAGAGTGCTGCACCTTGCTAATAGAAGCACTGTGTGAAGCATGTTTACTGTCATACTTTATGGCAGATTGTGTGTCGTTGATTTTTCTGGAATGTTTAAGATGCCAGCAAAAAAAAAAAAAAAAACAAAAACGGAGGGGGAGAAATTTAGGGCCTCATGTGCTCTACGTTTTGCTTTAGGTGAGTTGACCATTATGAAAAAATGGCTAAGATGGAGGAAAAAACACCCCCATTTCTTATATCAAACATTGTTTTGCTGTAACAAGGTTACAGGAACCCTGCACCCAGCCTCAGTTACCAATCTGTCTGCAATGTTTTTGAGCCACTGGAGTTTCTGAACACTTTCCAAAGGTAGCCCCACATTAGGCTGTAGGAATACCAAGCAGAAATGTCAGTTCACCAACACTGACTGGATAGCAGGCCTAAGAGTAGCTAGATATGATCTGAGAGGAACCATGGACTTTGAGCTAAGACTGCAGCCAGCAGAAACTTAAAGTTTGTAGAGTACAGAGATGCATTTTGGGCAGGGGATAGCACATGCTACAAGTCCACTGCAGTAGTGTTTTTCTGCTCATGTTGTGGTAGTAGCCTATTTTGAAGTCTAGTCATAAGCGAGAATTATATTCAGTGATGCACTGCAGCAGGTTCTGACAGGTCCTGAAGAACCTGTAGCAGAAATTTCCCCAGGCCACGCCCACTTGGTTGGTCACACCCACCTCCATAGCCCATAATGCAGGATGTTTGGCCATGCCCACAGATTTGGCCCCACCCACAGATTTGGCCAGCCCACAGAGTAGGTAGTAAAAAATTTTTGCAGTGCATCACTGATTATATTGCTAGTTGCTTGCATTGCTAGCGAAATGATTGTTTCACCAAGTTTATCTAGGGGGAAGAGAAATTTATGGATGATTTTTTAGAAATGGGATTCACTATTAGCAGATATTATAGCAGAGCTTGTTTCTTTTTCTCCAAAGTATTTTTTGGTTCTTAGGCCACCAAAGGGAGTGGCAACAACAACCAGGCTGGCATTCTGCAATCTTTAATCTTCCTCCACAATTCCCTCTATCTAATATCCATCTTGGTAAAGAGCCCTAGCGGTGCAGTGGTTAAATGAGTTCAGTCCTGACCAGGGCTCAAGGTTGACTCAGCCTTCCCTCCCTTGGAGGTCGGTAAAATGAGTACCCAGCATGTTGGGGGCAAAATGCTAATTAACTTGTGAACTGCCCAGAGACTGCACTAAGCACTATTGGGCAGTATAGAAGTGTGATTGCTTTGCTTTAGATTGCATTATGTTGTTGATGGCAAGTGGCTCCTCCAAAAGTGGTGCAGAAATTTAGGAAATATGGGAAATAATTCTGTAAAGTGGTATTATATTTCAGAAGTGTTAAAATACACCTTTGGAATTTTTTCAGAAAAATGTATTCTGAGAAATTTCATTATTATATTTCATTATAATTATTGTCTTTGTGCATACTTGTGAACAAGCATTATGTGTCAACAGTGCACCTGTATGTCCCAGGGACTAGTGGCCACTGTTCCATTTTGTTTCTTTTGAGAACATACCATGTTTATGTTCTTCTTTCTCTAAGACACAATAGCCCTCTCCATCTCTTAGGAAGATGGTCACATAGCCTTTAGATCTTTACTGGGTGAAGATACAGGGGTTAAAGGTCATCTTAGGGCATTTGGAGGGGACAAAGTCCCTTCAGCTGCCCATGTAAACTGTGATAACATTGTTCTTAAAGCACATCCACTTGAAAATATCTGTAAGCACTTTCTAAGTGCTTATGATGTTGACCCTCCTGGCATGAGACCCAGATTTTATGGTATAAACCCTGAAGATATAAAAGAGGACTTGGAAACAATTCATCAATGTAGGCAGTTCTTTGCCTACATTGTAGGACAAAAGTAAAATGCAGTGATACCTCATACAACGTCCAAACTTGGTTCCACAAGTTTGGACTTTATACGGATTTGGACTTTGTATGAGGCATGCAAAATCCTAGCCGCGATGCCTCATACAACGTCCAAATCCTTGCTGCGATGCCTCGTACAACGTCATTTCCATAGAGATACATTGTACTCTAACAGCACAGACTTCAGGGCAAAGTCAAGGAAACAGACAGGAAACTGACAGAACTTTAAGAAATTATTGTCTAAAGGCTAAATACATTACAAAAACATGTCAAACAACCCTGATTGTCCAAGAACCTGAAGAATGCTGCAAAAATCCCAGGAATGCTTCTAAAAATTCTGATGAAAAATCCAAAAAAATCCAAAATCACGCTCAAAACCACTCCTAAACACTCTTTGCCTTGTGCAAAACCCACAAGAGCAATGCACACATGTGTCCTGTCTTTTATACTGCCCAGGCACAATGCAACCTGGGAAAAACTGAATGCCTCATACAAAGTCGAGCGACTTTGCATGAGGTAACTTTTTTCAAGGAATTAGGCGATGTTGTATGAATTTGATGTTGTATGAAGCAGACTTTGTATGAGGTATTACTGTATAGTGCATGGATAAGTAGGTGAAAATATTCTATGCCTATCTTAATCAACAACATGTGACAAAACACAACAGATAACAACAGATAAAACCAAACCCTTTAAAATACAGGTCTCTTCATTCCATTTAAAGAATAAAGAAGCAGCGAGGAAACACTAAGTTAACTGAGAAGGCAAGATTTTGGGACATTGCCCTACCACAAAGTATTTGGGCAGCACTCTGGATTGAACCCTGACCTTCAAGAACATTGTCTGAACACCAGATAGAAAGTTGCTTCCAGAAATATCATACTTAGGAAACTGACTTGTTCATATTGTGGTGCACAGAGGGAGAAATCGGGGAGGAGAAAGTTTTGGTCAATAGGCCATCAGACCCAATGTCTGACCTCCCTGAGTTGCTGACTAGTTCCCTGGTGGGTGGAAGGAGTGGGATGACCCCAGATAAGAACTGAGAAGAAAGAAAATGCATAGCGTCAGCTCAGGAGGAGTCAGGAGGAGTCAGTAGTGCTACTGTTATTGCCACTGCCTCCACCTCAGCTAGGAGTGAAAGGACTATTGCCCCTCAGTGAAGCTGCCCTGAGAGGGAGCAGATTGGACCCAAAACATGGAATGGGGGCAAATGCAATTATTTGTCCTCTGGCTTGTGTTGATTGCTCTGTTTGTTATACTGTTTAACAGAGAGAGTTGGTTAATAAATTGTTGACACACATGACCTTATTGAGAAACTATACACTCTTGTTGGTATTGCTTCACCTAATTTTGTCCCATGTATTGGTCTATATGTTTCTAAAGCCATTTAAGTTGATGGCTATCACATCACTACATCAAATGGAAGACAATTATGGAGTTTTGACCATTTGTCATAAAGCTCTTCCTGGATCTGAGTCAAGGGACTTGAGGTTCATATCTGTTCAGAGGATGTTGAGAGTCATTTTCTTGCTTAGTTTAACTAACTAACTAACTAACTAACTAACTAACTAACTAACTAACTAACTAACTAACTAACTAACTAACTGCTATCAAGTCATTTCAAGGCTTATGGTGACCCTTCCATAGTATTTTTTTATAGTTTTCTAGGTATAAAGTACAGTACAGTGATAACTCATACAATGTCCAAACTTGGTTCCACAAGTTTAGACTTTATACGGATTTGGATTTTGTATGAGGCATGCAAAATCCTAGCCACGATGCCTCATACAATGTCCAAATCCTTGCCGCAATGCCTTGTACAACGTCATTTCCATATACATTGTACTGTAACAGCACAGACTTCAGGGCAAAGTCAAGGAAACAGACAGAAAACTGACAGAACTTTAAGAAATCATTGTCTAAAGGCTAAATACAAAAAATGTCAAACAACCCTGATTGTCCAAGAACCTGAAGAATGCTGCAAAAATCCCAGGAATGCTTCTAAAAATTCTGATGGAAAAAATTCAAAAAATCCAAAATCACGCTCAAAACCACTCCTAAACACTCTTTGCCTCATGCAAAACCCACAAGAGCAATGCACGCATGTGTCCTGCCTTTTATACTGCCCAGGCACAATGCAATCTGGGGAAAACCCCAAAGCCTCATACAAAGTCACAGCGACTTTGTATGAGGCAACTTTTTTCAAGGAATTAGGCGATGTTGTATGAATTCGATGTTGTATGAAGTGGACTTTGTATGAGGTATTACTGTAGTCAGAAGTGGTTTACCATTCCCTGACAATATATGCATTATAGTGAGGCAATGAGCAGAGGCAATAAGGTCAGGCTAAGGTCAGTTAACAAGGAACAGGTGCAAGCAATCATCTAGCTCTGTTTTCCTGTGATTGACAGTTAATAAGATACATTGTAACCTTAAGCGTTTTCCTGGCTGTAGAAATAGAAGTTGCTAGCAGAGCAGAACCGAACAGTACAGGATGTAATGCTAATTTACTTTGTCTGTAAATGTTGTTAATATACCAGTTTGATTTAAACTAAATCTGGTGTATAGTCTTCTTTCTTGGACCTATTGTAACTTTTAAAGGTTTTGACCTTTAAAAGCCCTACATGGTAGTGGGCCAGGATACCTAACAGACCGCATCATCCCAAGAGTGTCTGTCCGTCCAACCAGAGTGGACCGGAGGGGCTCTCTAATTGTTCCATCTGCCAGAGGGGCTCACTTCTCTGGCACACAAAGGATGGCCTTTTCCATGTCCGCACCGGCCTTGTGGCATCTCCTGCCAGTAGAGTTGCGGGAGCAGACGGAGCTGCTGCCTTTCAGAAAAGAATTAAAAACCTGGTTGGCGGGGCAGGTGTGGGGCTCAGATGGAAGAGTGGCCCCCGCCTGTTGGCTTATAAAATGAAGCCTCCCCAACTTTTTTAATGTGGGCAGTTTTAATGTGGTTAGTTTTTAATAGGTGGGTGCGTATGTTGGGATTTTAATTGTTTTTAATATGTATGTTTTAATCCTGTTGTGAGCTGCCCTGAGTCGGGTTCGCCTGATTGGGCAGCATAGAAATTTGAGCTATAAATAAACTCAGACTGCTACAACACTCACTTAAAAACTAACATTCCCTTCTTCTTGGGGTTCCCTGGGACTGTGCAGCTTGCCTATGACTACACAGGCTGGGGAATTGAACTCTCAATGTCTGGCTTCCCAGCCAACCCACTGAATGATCCCATATAATTGTCTTATTTATTTATTTAATAGATTTATATACCACCCTAATCCGGTGGACTCTGGGTGGTGTACATAGGCCAGCGAGCACCTTACTGACCATACAATGAAACAAGTTAAAACCAATATAAAAACAATTAAAAACCGTTAGGAACATTTGGCAATATTGCCCACCAATGTGCCATTTTGCTATCTATAAACAAATATAAAATCAGCATGACATTAACATTAAAATTGATTAGGGGGGGGGGCTCAGATGAGCCAGAAAGGGGTGCTTGTTGACAATCCCGGCCCCCAGACCCATTTTGCCAACCATGTCTTCAGCTCTTTCCTAAATGGTAGCAACTGGGCCTGCCCTGGAGGCATAGTTCTACCAGGAGGCGATTCCATAATGTTGGGGTTATGACGGAGAAGGCCCTTTTTCTCATGGGCCTCCCCAATGGATGGTATCTGAAGGGTGCCATCCTGGTTTGCTCTTGTGGGATGGGTTGATGTCCTAGGGACAATGCGGTCCCTGAGGTATCCTGGTCCGATACCATGAAGAGCTTTAAAGGTGACAACCAGCACCTTGAATTGCACCTGGAGACATATAGGCAGCCAGTGCAGCTCCCGCAGCAGTGGCGAGGTACAGGCGAAACAACTACACCCCACCACTGCATGGGCCGCTGCATACTGGACCAACTGCAATCTCCGGATGGTCATCAAGGGCAGCCCTTATGAGATACTGTATAAAGAAAAACTTCTTTCTCCACTTCTTTCTGTTTCTTTTTTCTCTCTCTTCAGTCTTAGAAGCTCCAGATGTAACATTTCCTCATTGTGGAACTACTTTGGCCACTCAATAATTTTCACTGCCTTTTGTTATACTCTTTTGGGCAGTGACCAGAAAACTGCACAGAGTTTTCAAACTGTGGCTGCATTACACACTGTGTAAAGAGACTGTAAAATTGGAAGTTTTATTTTGATTCATTTTCTAATCATGCCCTGTTTGGAATAGTCACTGTACGGTACTTCAATTTTCAATAAACTATCTTCCATTTTCTCCTGCTAAAATGCCTCTTTCTTTCTTTCTTTCTCTCTCTCACTCACTCACATGTTGGCAGTGATACATACTCTTAATCACCAACAGGGAGCTGCATTTTGACAGAAACTGTACGCAAACTTTAGTGATGTGTGTGTCAGTGACATTCTGGATTATCAGTTTGCCCTGCCATTTTTATTTTCTGATTTATTCTTTGAGTTACAGCTTTTCTAATTTAGACCATTTCTTCATTCAGATGTCCATGGGATTGCCTTTCCCTTAATTTATTGGTGCTTGCCTGCCAGCTTCCTTGTCTTCTCATTTATTATGCCATCTCTAAAAAAAAAAGAAGAAGAAGAAGGTTCTTCTGCCTTCCTTTGCAGATGCAGGTTATGGGTGGCTGGCTAGCTCAGTGGTTTAGATGTTTGGCTGCAAAGTCAGATGTTGAGAGTTCAATTCCCCATTGTGTCTCTTTGGAGACGAGCCTGTCATGAGCAAGCTACACAGTCCCAGGGTACTCCTGGAAGAAGGAAATGGTAAACCACTTCTGTTTATTCCTTACCTAGAGAACTCTAGAAAGGGTCATCTGTCAGAATTGACATGCAAGCATAGGAGGGAGGATGCAATTTATTGACCTGGGTGTTAGTTATGCATGTGTTCAATCCCAGCAGAGATCTTCAGATTCAGATCTCATAGAGACACAAGGTGCATAAAAGAGAGAAAGTTGTTGCCTTGGGGGAAGCTCAGGCTGCTGCTGATCCAAAGGGAAAATAATGGAATTTTCCAGGATTCACATTGATCTTCAAATGAGGAAAGACTCCACTTGCCCTTTTTTCTTTCCAGGGTAGTGAACAAAGAGCCGAAGCTTCTTTAAAGTCTGCCTTTTCTGAGCTAATTATTATCAGAGGGGTTATTAGGATAAATGTTAGCTCTTATCTAGTTAGACCTTACAAGCATGTATTTTTTTTTAAAAAAAGGAACAGTCATAGGAAGGGTGGTTTTATATCCTCTGTAAAAACATCATTTACCCTGACGGAACCATGTTGATAAAATTGTCCGATAGTTCTTCCAAACTTATTCCCCAAACCATAACATTTAATTAACTCATTAATTGTTTCCCATTGAAGTGAATCAAATGCCTTGAAAATATCTAATGATAAAAATCCAACTTTCTCCTTGTTTTGTCCTGCAATAGCTATCAAATGCAAAACCTTCCTTGTCAGGTCCGCCATATGTCTTCCTTTCAAAAAACCCAATTTATCTTTATTTATATTTGTTGTCCATAAAGCTATTTAGTCTGTTTGCCAATATTGCAGTAAATATTTTGGTTCCTTGATTTATTAGGGAAATAGGCCTATATGCATCTCCTTTTTCTAAACCTTTTCCAGGTTTTGGTATCAAAACAATTATGGGTTTATGCCAAGAAGTCGGAATCAATCCACCATCTAAAATATAACTAAACAGCTTCAATAATCTTGGGACCACAACATTGTTAAACTCTTTATAAAACTCAGCTGGTAACCCTTCTTCCCCTGGTGATTTATCAATCTTCAATCTTGCTATCACATTCCTGATTTCTTTCTCTATTCTTCCATTCTATTTTTATGTACCTGATTTATCTTATTTCCAAATTGCTTTTCTAGATGTTCCTTTAATATTTTGAAATTTATTTCCTTTTTAGAATATAATTCCTGATAAAATTCCTTCACTATCTTAATTTTATCCATGCTCTTATTACATCTTATTCCTTGTTTGTTAATCAGGACTCCAATTTCTTTTTTTACTTCTCTTTTCTTTAACTGCTCTTGCTAATAACTTTGAGTTTTTATTACTATACTCAAAATATTCTATCTTTAAATATATCAGGTCTCTTTTCACTTTCTCAATGTCTTTCCCCACCAGTTCCATCCTTAGTCTTTGCATCTTATCAAAGACCTTCATATTTTTTGTCTTTGCATGTTCTTCTTGCAGCTGTTTAATTTCCTTTTCAATTTCCTTTTGTTTACTCTTAAATTGTTTGTTTTTAAGACTTGCTAATTTAATACTATCCCCTCTAAATACCGACTTCATGGTATCCCACATCACGTTATAACTAACCTCTTCCATGTCATCCCAATACCAACTTTCTTTCCATTTTTAAATTATTTGTTCTTTACCCTTTGGATCTTTAAATAATTTAGTACCATATCTCCAATTATTTCTAGTCTTCATTGCACTCTTTATTTTTAACTCCAACAGCACTTTCGCATGATCTGATTCTTTTAAAAATTCCAATTTCTATATCCTCTAAATTCTTAATCAGATTATCTGCAACAAATATATCATCTATTCTAGAATATGAGTTATAAACCTGTGAAAAAAAGGTATAACCCTCTCTGACATACCTGTCAACCCGTGGCTCCGGAAAAACGGGACCTGCGCACATCGCTTGTGTGTAGGTCACTTTCCACGCATGCGTGGAAGGGTTTTACCCCTTCCACGCATGCACGGAAGCACTACACCACTTGCGCAGCCCCTACGCAAGCGGCGTAGCACTTCCACGCATGCGCGGAAAGTGCTACGCCGCTTGCATAGGGGCTGCACAAACTGTGTAGCGCTTCCGCATATGCGCGGAAAGCATTTCCCCCCACTGCCAAATTACGGGGTTTTGGCAGCGCAGGGTGGGTTATGACGTCAATCGACGTCAAATTACGGGGTTTTCCCGGCCAAATCAGGATGGTTGACAGGTATGCTCTCTGATCCTCCACGTATCTCTTAAATGCAAAGATTTTATCCATTTATTAATTATTTGCATTTTAAACCCACTTCTGCTCCTAGTTATATTCATGCAGTCTATGTTTGACTGTATTAGATTGAAATCACATGCCACAACTATTTTTGTTGTTCTAACTTTTCTAATATATTATAAACCTTATCCAGAAACCTATCTTGACCTTCTTTTGAAGCATAAATATTCATCCTCATCATCTATCATCCCTTTCACTATTAAATATCTACCTTCTAGATCATAAGAACATAAGAACATAAGAACAGCCTTGCTGGAACAGGCCACAGCCCATCCAGTCCAGCATTCTGTCTCACACAGTGGCTCACCATTTCCTTCAGGGTATTCCCAAGGAGATGCCTTCACCTGCTTAGGATTCCCTGGAAATGGCATTGAGAGATATCCTGCCTATCTCTCCAACCCGGAGGTTGTCCTTAGGTAGCCATAATTATAGCCATTGATAGCCTTGTCCTCCATGAACTTGTCTAATCCTTTCTTAAAGCTGTGAAGACTGACAGCTGTCACCACTTCTTCTGGCAGGGAGTTCCATAGACCAGTAATCCTCTGGGTGAAAAAGTACTTTCTCTTATTGGTTTGAGAACTAGTACCCAAAAGTTTCATGGAGTGTCCCCTAGTTCTAGTGTTGTGCGATAGGGAAAACAGTTTTTCCTTATCTACCTTGTCCACACCGTGCATGATTTTATAAACTTCAATCAGGTCACCTCTCAGACGCCGTCGTTCAAGAGTGAAAAGGCCCAACCGTTGCAGCCTCAGATGGTAAGGAAGGTGTTCCAGTCCCCTAATCATTCTGGTTGCCCTCCTCTGTACTTTCTCCAACTCCATAATATCCTTCTGGAGGTATGGCGACCAGAACTGTACACAATATTCCAGATGGGGCCTCACCATAGATTTATAAAGAGGCAAAATGACACTTGCTGACTTATTTTCTATACCCTTCCTAATGATCCCTAACATTGAGTTTGCTTTTTTCACTGCTGAGGCACACTGGGTTGACACCTTCATTGAGCTGTCCACCAGGACACCAAGGTCCCTTTCCTGGTTTGTCGCAGAGAGTTCAGACCCCATCAGTTTATAAATGTAATTGGGGTTTTTTGCCCCAACATGCATCACTCTGCACTTACTGATGTTGAAGCTCATTTGCCACTGTTTTGCCCACTCCCCCAGTGTCAAGAGATCCCTCTGGAGCTCTTCACAATCTCTCACAGTTTTCACTACCCTGTATAATTTAGTGTCGTCAGCAAATTTGGCTACCTTGCTTTTTTACTCCTACCTCTAGATCATTTATGAAGAGGTTGAAAAGCAGGGGTCCCAGTACTGAACCTTGGGGGACCCCACTCTTTACTTCCCTCCACTTGGAGAAGTGTCCATTTAGTGCTACCCTCTGTTTCCTGTCCCTTAGCCAGTTGCTGATCCAGGACAAGACCTGTCCCTTTATTCCATGACTGGTAAGTTTATTCAAGAGCCTTTGGTGTGGGACCTTGTCAAAAGCCTTCTGAAAGTCCAGATAAACAATGTCAACTGGATCCCCCTTATCCACATGCTTGTTGACACTCTCAAAAAATTCCAACAGATTAGTGAGGCATGATTTGCCCTTGCAAAAGCCATGTTGGCTCTCCTTTAGCAGTGCCTTCTCTTCTATGTAACTATTAATTCTATCTTTTAGGATGGTTTCCATCACTTTACCTGGGACACATGTCAAACTGACAGGCCGGTAATTTCCTGGATCACCCCTGGATCCTTTTTTGAAAATTGGTGTTACATTCGCTACCTTCCAGTCATCAGGCACAAAGCCTGATTTGAGGGAAAGATTATATATTTTGGCTAGGATATCAGCAATTTCATCTTTAAGTTCCCTGAGAACTCGTGGATGGATGCCATCTGGTCCTGGGGATTTGTTAGTGTTTAGCTTAACAAGACATGCAAGGACCTCCTCCCTGGTTATTTCTATCTTGCTTAATTCTTCGGTTTCCCTCCCTACGAAGATAGGCTCTGTTTTGGGCATGTGGTCTCTGTCTTCTTCAGTGAATACTGAAGCAAAGAATTCATTGAGTCACTCTGCAATCTCTGTTTCCTCTTTAATAACCCCTTGCCTTCCATTGTCATCTAATGGTCCAATGGCCTTCCTAGTTGGGTTCTTACTTCTAATGTACTTAAAGAAGTACATTATCAGAAATGCTCTTTGTCATTGTAAACCCTAACCTGCTCAAAATCAAGTTCGCCACTCCTCTTGCCTTTGATGTGCCATATGACTTTTCATAAATTTGAGTCCATCCTAAAAAAAAAAAGTATTTCGTATCCTCGGACTTTTGATGAGTTTCCTGCAAAAAGTCTACATCGGGTCTATCCTTCCTAAGGGCTGATTCTAATCTTCTTCTCTTCACTTGGCAGCTGGTTCCTTTCACATTCCATGACAATATCTTAATACTCTTCATATTTAAACCTAAACACCCTCATGCTGTAACCACCGCTACCTCCTACAGGCATGTACTTATCTAAATCTATATTCCCCACTACTCTTCCCACTTTTCTTATCAAAAAGCCACCTTTGTCAACCAAAGAGGGGAGGGGGGGACATGGAAGATGCACATATTATCCAATCTTCTTGCGCTCAATCTACTAAGAAAAACTTATTCTGTTTAAACTATTTCTCTCCTCTCCCTTCACTTCTTTTTCTTACCATTCCTGGTTCTCATCCCTCATCTGATTCCACCACCACTACATCACTCCAGGAAACCCCAACTTTACCCCCTCCTGCAGCACCACCCTCTTCTTCTTGTCTCTCTCCTCTTTCTATACCTCCTGAATCTATCAGCTCCTGTCTCAGTTTGAGCCATTCTTTGGACCCCAGTTTTACCTAGCCGATCACACACAGATATTCTAATGGTTCCATTTTCCATCAATTGTATGCATTTTCTTTACGAAGAAAAATCTTAGTTGTTGAGGAAATCTCCAATTATATGTGATCCCTTGCCCCCTTAGGATTTTTGTCACCATTTTCATCTTGTATCTCCACAGTCATTCATTCACAGCAATATCATTATAGACCTCCACATCATTTCCATCATTTTTTAAAGTGCCAGACCTGCCTGAGTGGGTGGCATATATAAATATGACTATTAAATTAAAATTAAATTAAATTCATTCTCTAAAAGCCATCACTCTCAGTTTATCTCCCAAATTTGCAAATTTGACCAAAACATTTCTTTGAACTTTCTTCCCTTCCCTTGCCCCCAATCTATAAACACTTGCAATTTCTTCAATCTCAAAATCCTTCCCCATTTTAAGATTATTAAACCAATCAACTATTCTTTCCTTTAACTGATCTGGCTAAAAATGAAATTTATTTATCCAGCAGAAGATATGTATTATTTTCTTAATTTCCTCAAGAGCTGTGGAGTTTAACTGGTAATTATGCCATTAAAAAAAGGTCCAGAAAAGGACAAAGCAACCGCTTTTATATCTTTCCTAAAATGTGAATCAAACAACAAAGCAACAGAATTAGCAGTCTTTTCAATTACCAAGACAGAAGCAAGGTCACCCTAGTAGGAAGTCATATAACCCATCTGAGACTATTCAATGACTCACTCAAGGAAGGTCATTCACACCTTGTCCCCAAGGAGACAGTTGCCCTGATAAGTGACCAACCTCCTACCCTTTCCTGGGGCCATTGAAATAGAGAAGCATTTGCAGCCATTTCTATATAGCAAGGTCACTAAAGGGATCTCATGACACAGAACTTGTCTGGAAATGTCAAACTTACAGGCCTTTGTTATCAGCAAAAGGTCTGAGATCTTTTTAAACTGATAACCTGCTTCTTCCTTCTGCTAATGTTTTCTTTCTGTCTTTCCTTTCTTTTTAAGACATAGTATGGTTCTTTTCTTCTCTGGACAAAAAGTTCAAAGGTTTGGGATTGAATTTTGAGGCAATTTTAAAATATTGGTTCTTCCCTGTGCCAATCCCATAGAAATCAATCCAGGAAACTTTGAGTAGCTTTCCCTAACCCAGAGGTTCCCAATCTAAGGCCCGTGAGCTGGATCCAGCCCATGGTGCCATTTCATGAGCCCCCGCCCCCATGGCATTTGAGAAACAAAATTGCCACCCCTTTGACACTGTTGGGACAAAATGGCTATCCTCATCATGCAGGCAGGGAAAAATGTCTGTCCGGC
This sequence comes from Bradypodion ventrale, assembly GCA_035047345.1. Lineage (NCBI taxonomy): Eukaryota > Metazoa > Chordata > Lepidosauria > Squamata > Chamaeleonidae > Bradypodion > Bradypodion ventrale. The sequence continues at coordinate 1,502,034 of JAWDJE010000007.1, forward strand.
CCTCAAAGCTGACTGAGAGAGCGGCTCCCAGCTTGAAAAGGTTGGGAACCCCTGCCCTAACCTGACACCCTTTTAGAGTACCATCTCCAGCCAGCAGAGTTGCTGGATAAGCTACTTGGGAAAAATGGGTATTGTAGTCAAATACATTTGTAGGTTAACCAGTTAGGCATGGGTGAATTAAGGCTATGAAACAGAGATGAGCTGAACCCTAGAGTTGGATACAACTGGCTTTCGAGCAAGGGTGACCTTTACCTTTACTTTATTTAAGAGAGGGCCCTGGTAGCTTAGTGGTTAAGATGCTGAGCTTGACAACCAGAAGGCCAGCAGTTTGAGATCTGGCTGCTGTGCGATGGAGTGAGTACCTGTTGTCCATCCCAGGTCCTGTCAAACTAGACATTTGAAAGCAAGAAATTGCAACTAGATAAATAGGTACCACTTTAGCAGGAAAGGTAATAGTGTTCTGTATACTCTGGTGTCTAGTTACGCTTGCCTCATGATCATGGAAACATCTTCAGATGCAGACAGTGCTTGCTCTTTGGCTGTAAACAGAGATGAGCACTGAACCCTATAGTTGGATATAACTGGCTTTCAAGCAAGGGAGACCTCAATTTATTTCTGGAATCTTGGGATCATAGAGGCATTTCATGCTGACACTGTCCATTACAGATGTATTGTTATATTCTGGCTTCAGGAAGTGGGAGTATTCATCATCCTGTTTCCCCCCCCCCTTTTGAGCTGTTGTTGCTCAAGATGGCAATCATCCCCATGTAAGAGTGACTGAGAGGCAATACATGCAAAAACAGTTGAAATCTGAACTTCCTGCTAACCAATCACTACTCAGGTTGTGCTAGAACCGTGATGGTGAACCTTGGCATTCCAGATGTTCTTGGACTTCCATACGGGCGCGTTTTACTTCCGCTCCCAGGAGCGACGAGGGCAGCACAGGCCTGATGAATCACAGTAAACTCATTCATGTGGATTCACAGAGTGCTTGGGCTTCTGGGAATTGAAGTCCAAAATATCTGGAGTGCCAAGGTTTGCCATCATGGTGCTAGACCTTACCAGTTGAAGTGCTAGATGAACACAGCATATGAAATGCTGATCATTGCCAGATGGTACTAGAACACTAGACTTTAAGGCATCACAGAGTTCAGCACGAGTTATATCTGAAGGTAAGAAGAGCTTGGGAAAGGCGTTTTTAACTAGTCCCAGAATCCCCCAACAATCTGGGTTGCTCTCTCCATCTTGTAGCAGTCTATTCTCCCTTATAATCCCAGCCTTTTGAGGCACACAGGAAGGAACTGTGCTATCTGCAACAGCTCCTCTGCCACTGAAGGGAAAGTCAGAAGTGATCCAAGTCAGTGATGGATGATATACCAAGAAAAGGAGGCACTTCAGCCTGAAATAGAGAGTGGGAAGGAACATTTGACTCTAATCACAAACTGTATGTGGTCAAAGGGATACCATAATTTTACCCAATGCCCAATCCATCCCATGATCATAATCCCTTTGATGATTTACGCATAACTTGCTATGGCCAATTGCTGCTAATTAATGAGGTGCCAGTTGCATTACAAGGCATGTCTCAAGCTACTCAGTAGATGCATTCCTGGTACTTCATTCTTAGCAGCAATTCATCATGGTTGAGTTACTCATTTTTACTTATGCACATGTAAATTGCCAACAGGATTCTGGTTAGTGTCTGAATTTTACCCAAGTGGTACCAGTGTAGCACTCTTGACACACAGATCTCAGTGGATTTTGAATGTTAAGCAGTTTTGGAGATGCTTAGTATGCCAATGGAGGACAAAAAGATGATACCATGTTAGAAAATGGAAGAATTCTGCTTAAGCTACTAGAAATCCACCGCTACCACTTAGAACTTCCACCATAAGTTCAACTGGACCAACCATTGGACTCAGTACAAGGCAGATCCCTACATTTCCAAAAGATTATATTGTTCAAATGCTAATGGCTGTGGAAAAAAAGAATGTAATATGGTTATGGATATCTTTTCTCTAAATTGTAGACAAGTCCTACATTAGTATAGGTGATGTTTTTCTAGCAGATTTGCTGATTGACTCAGAGAAAGTTCAGATGGGGATTTAGACAGAAGTGGAAATGAGGCTCAGGTTGTCAGATCGATTACTGGTCAACATATGTTGCTTCTAAAAGGTATCAGATTACCTACATTATCTCTAGCACTGTTCAGGTGAGAAATGGGGTGGAAGAGACAGGGAGAGAAGGGATTATTTGTATAATTAGTCCGCATTTGGCACAATTTGTGGAGGCCAGACCTTGTTCTTTCAGCCAGGGACATTTAAAAAACTGTATTAATTTAGCCCAACTGTGGTATGTGTTAGAATACACTTAACCAAAATAAATGCATATAGTATAAGCAAAGTTAACACAGTGTAGGCATCTAAACTGCACTTGATTAAATTATGAGAACTTGATTTCACAGTCTGTAACATTAACTGACAGAAAGAAATGTAGAAACAAAGTCTCACAAGCTCTTGCTTTTTGTTTGCTCAAAGCCTGTGACCACTTCCATTTTAGAGTTAGCAGCATGGGATGGCGGTGGCTTCTTCCTCCTCCTCCTCCTCTTCTTCTGTAAATTTCTGTCTCCAAACTGGATGATGAATCAAAATGCTATCTGCCATGCAGTTTGTCCCATCTAGTCCACATTCTAGTCAGTAGCTGCTTGACATCATGAATCTATGATTGGCAAATAACTTACCAAATATGTTTCTTTGAAAATAGCCATGTTAGTCAGGAGATGAATGGGACATATTTGTCACTGGTGCTTGGTCTGAAAGAAACAGGGCAAAGCTGCTTAGGTGCTGACTGCTTAAAGCAAGAATGGGCAAATTCTGAGCCTCAGATGTTATTGGACTACAGTGCCCATTATGCCTCAGCATTGGTTATACTGACTAGGACTGATGGGCACTATAGCCGAAGAGTATCCTTGTAGGCAAACATTGCTCACCCCACACAGAATTGCTTGAACCTGCCCTATTGCTTGTGCCCCAATCATGCAGCCCACCTCTATGCAAGATACATTGGTATTAATAAAATGTCTCTTAGGCTAGCAGCCAAAAACCTCAATGGAAATGCCATGACTGAATGCAAAAGTATCTGGAAGGGAAAAAGTAGACAGACGGAAAGTGTGTATCATAGGATCAGCGTGAAAAGCAGGCTTATCAGAGTGAAGAACTTATATCCCTTGAAATACTATTGGACTCTAGTTCCCATTAGCCGCCACCACCTTGGCCTGGAAGGCATGCTGGTAATAGTGGTTCCTCAGTCCATGAGTAACTATGACTTCTGCAGCCAACTATGTAGGCTCATGGTAGAGCTCACTGCACTGAGTGAGTGCATTCTGACAGATAGCAGAGGAGGTTGTAAAACTACAGTTCAGATTACATCCTAAACTCATGTGCAGAATGTTATCCATACATCCCCTCAATCCATCTATCAAAGAAAACCAAGGTCCAGGGAAGAGAAGAGTATCTTCTTGACATGCTTGTTTTCCATGTGCAATACTTCTTCTTAATTTTTAATTATCAGGGTTATGGAGAAGCATTTAATGATGTGACCAGAAGGTCGGCAGGTCAGCAGTTTGAGACCCGAGTGCTGCACAATGGAGTGAGCTCCCATCATCTGTCCTAGCTCCTGCCAACCTACTAGTTAGAAAGCAAGAAATTGCAAGTAAATAAATAGGTACCACCTTGGTAGGAAAGGTAATAGCCTGGCTTCTAGTCATGCATACCACATGACCAGAGAAACATCTGCAGATGCAGACAGTGCTGACTCATTGGCTGTAAATAGAGATGAGCATTGCTTTCGCTGACTTTCAAGCAAGGGATACCTTTCCCTTTACCCCAGAAATAGGCCTGTAATCTCATCTGTTGCTTGTGAAAGACCCAAATATGCTCTGTCTCTGTGTGGGGAATCTCAAGGGGAACAGGTGCACTGGATGTGTGATAAACAGGCAAGGAAGGTCCCTTCTGAGTGACAAAGCAACCATCTCACCCTACATGTTCTGCTGAATTCTCCAAAAGCCGTCTATTCTTTCATTGTTATGTGTGCATTCAAACTGGCAGCATTTCCTGCACAATCCCCACTACTATAACATCAAATTATTCTTCCTGCTGCAACTGTCCCATCTGGCGGTGGGTTTCCAACTCCTCCCATTTTCCCTCCAGGTCATTTTCTGCCTTCTTCTGCCTTTCTCTGGTTTTTGGGACCATGTGGAAAATAGCAGGGGAGCGCTTATTGCACACCCAAGTCCCCTTTGGCAGTGGATTTCCAGTCAAACTGCTCTTGTATTAGTTTTTGATGAGTTTTCAATTTAAGGCCTTTGCAAATCAGAGGAAGGAGGCAACCGAAGAGGGAGGAGGAGGGGCTCTGAGGGGCAGAAATGCAACAGATGGGGCCGATTGTGCTCTCTAGGCAAATTAAGGAAGACATCTGTAGCTCCCAAATACTGGTGGTCTAAAGCAATTAGCCCCCTGTGAAAGGGGGCCTCTCGGAGACTCCTTTCTCCAGTCCCATCCAGGGGAGCGCTCACGTTACAATGGCCTTGACCACAATTCATTGAGCCAAAGAAGGAAAAGAAAAGAGTGGAAAAAGAAAGATTAATTCAGTAGAAGCAGTGCGAGAAGGCATGCATCTGTATACTTTGAAAACACAAAGTTGCTTGCGTAACAGCTTCTGCGTTTAAATTTTTAAATTTTTAAATTGTAAAATAAAATAAACTCCTTTAATTCTTTCTTGGCTCTAAATACATAAAATGATGCCTAATCTAATGGACTCCATTGTATAAAGTGTGTAATCTGAAAATTGGTCAGGGACCTCAATTTTCCACTGACTTGTTTAGAAAATGATGAATGAAGTCCCAGGATTCTATGATTGGAAGGATCTCCCCCCCATTGACTCCACCCCTCCCTTCTGTCCCCTAATGAAAAGGGGAAGAGGCGGAAGAAGCTGATACATGATCAGTCCTGTTCTGTAAGTGATAATTATAATGATTGTTATGATTCTGCATGAACACCGGGCAGGTTAATCTGGGGGTGTGGTCTGCTCATTTTAAAGCCAGGAAGCTCAAAGCAGAAAACTCAAAAAGGACTTTATCTAAGCTAGTTATGAGTCCTACTGGAAGGGACACTTTTCTTCATGCATATTTATGATTGGGGTGTGTGTGTGTCTCTTGACAAAAGTGGCTAAAGCTGCTCTTGGGAGGTCACAGCACCTTTAAATTACACCTCTTGGCTTTTGTTCATCCAAGCGCAAAGGAGGGAAGAGATGGGGGGGGGGGAGCTTTATGTGCTATGGCACATCAGAATGCTTCCCATCAGTTTAGGATTAGGAGTGTAACATAAAAGCTCAAACTGATTTGATATCTTATTGGATTTCTGTTAACCTAAGAACTGGTTCCTGCTCTGTTGTTGCCACTGGTCAGCAGCTGATCTTTTTAACCTCTGGAGGGAGGGGGAGAAAGCGGTAGTGGATGAGTGGAACCTGAGTTTGTTGATCAAAAGTTGCCTTCATTCGGATTTCGAATGGATGGGGTTAGAGAATTCAAAAGAACCATCTGCCCACTTAACCCTTTGCTTATTTCAATTAATTGATTATGTTTCTTTAGTGTTGAAATTGTGACACTTTTTATAGCCATAGAAATATGTGAAGAACTCAGCATATAACTGCATATATATAGTTGAAAAAGAACGAGAATCCCAACTGGCTCCATCTTTATGGATAGATCTTTTTAAATTAAATACATATATTTGGAGGGAGCTTTTCTGTTTTGTCTACCTGTCTGCTTGTCCATCTGTTTTGGCAGGGAATATAGAGAGGGATTATATTCTGACAATTTATATAGAACTTTCTTTTGCAATGGCAGTAATAATGCATGTCTCTGATGATAATTCACATATGAGAAGTGAAAATTGTTGCAATGGCTACCAGATGTAGGAGTGACTGGCTGCAAGGAAGACATGCGAGACAATTGTGCAATGAAGTCCAGCCCCGATCTGGGTCAGGTGTCACATATTTATTACCCTGCCTTGGGGTGATACGTGCGTGACCCCCTAATACAGAAGGCTTGCATACGTGGCATTTTCCGGTGGTCAGTACAATGCCTGCTCATTGCCCTGTGGTTAATAGACAACCCACAGCTAATTAAGGTCTGGGCTGGTGAAACCCATTGTTCCTGCCCTATCTCGGAGTCTTATGTATATTGACTCCAGGTACCTAGCTTGTCCTGCTGTTTGGCGTGGCTTATTTGCCCAACTTAATCTGCAGCCAGAAGCGGAGGATTGTGTATTTCCATTAGAGTCACCATCTCTGGTTCTTGCCCTGTTTCTATCGTAGCCATCAGCCAAGGATTTATGATTTGCCCCCCAAACTAACTAACTAGCCCGTACCCCAATTGCCTTCCCTGCAAAGCCCGGTTGGTCCCTGGATCTGTTGAATGCTGGGCGAACCCCTGGGGAAAGGTTTGGCCAATTATTCCTGCAGGCAACCCACAGAAAATAACTGCAATATTATACAGTAAAACCCCAGGTTACAACCACCTCAGTTTAAGTTTGCTGTGGTTTACAACAGCAAATCCTATAGAAATGCTGTCCCGGTTTAAAAAATTTTAATGTATTTTTTTCAGTTTACAATGATCAATTCAGAACCATTTTTTAAAATTTTTCAATGCATCCCTATGGATGTTTCAGACAATCAGGTTCCACAACATCTCGGCTCCCTCCCCTGGCCCGGCTGGTCAGGGGAGGTGGGGAGCAGTCCAACTGAGCATTGTTCTCATTGGGGCCATGAAAAGCTGTTGCCACCAAGCCACCAGAGCCACCACACAATCTCGGCTCCCTCCCCTGGCCCAGCCGGTCAGGGGAGGTGGGGAGCAGCCAAGATGAGTCTTGTTCTCGGCAGGGCCATGAAAAGCTGCCACCGCCGAGCCACCGGAGCCACCACACCATCTCGGCTCCCTCCCCTGGCCTGGCTGGTCAGGGGAGTGTCAATAATATGCACATAGTGAGGCAAAGTGCAGAAATAATGTCAAGGACAGGCTGAGGTCAGTTAACAAGGAACAGGTGCAAGAAATCATCGTAGCTCTGCTCTGCTGTGATTGACAGTTAATAAGATACATTGTAACCCTAAGTGTTTTGCTGGCTGTAGAAATAGAAGTTGCTTGCAGAGCTTGTTCTGCAGTGCAGAGCAGAACAGTGCTGGATGTAATGCTAATTTACTTTCACTGTAAATGTTGTTAATATACCAGTTTGATTAAACTAAATCTGGTGTATAGTCTTCTTTCTTGGACCTATTGCAATGGTTACATGGAAATGGTGTAGTTCGCAGAATAACAAATACCTGTGTGCCCCAAGAGCATGGTCTAGCTGAGAGAAAAGGGGAAATATTGCAAACAGTGATGTATGCTATGTTAACTGATGCTGGTTTGCCTAGAGTTATTCTGAGTTATTGGGCCGAGGCTTTATCAGCAGCATGTTTTGTTTATAATCGTTTATATACTATAGCTGTTGATAATATCCCCTATTGTTTATTGTACAAAAGGAATCCAAGTTTAACCTTTCTTAGAGTGTTTGGAGGAGGGCCCAAAACAATGAAACTTACATTCTTGGGATATGAAAGCCTACAGGTTTGCAAATGAGCAAAAGAAACTAACCTTTAGTAGGTTATCCAGTATACATGAGAATTCTAATTGGCAAAGGATTCATGGATATGAAGAGTCACAAAAAGTCATGTTGCCTTTAAGTGAATGTGATCAGAGTTTGGAACAAAGCTCTGAAACACCTGTTTCAGATGTTGAAGAAAGGGAGATGCAATCTCCAATTAGGTATGAACCTATAAGTGTTCAAAGTTCTGTTCCTGAAATGAGAGTGTATACTAGGTCAACTAAAGGTATTCCTTCACAAAGGTTCATTTTTAGTGTTGCTGTAAATAATGTTTATGTAAGGGAACCTAACAATTACAAAGAGGTACTGGCTCTTGAAGAAAAAGAAAAACAATCATGGCTAAAAGTAATGCAAAAGGAGTTTGATTCTCTGACAGAAAATAATGTGTTTACTCCTGTTCAAAAGATACCAGAAAACACAAATATAATTGGGTGTAGATGGTTGTACAAACTACAACGGCTTACTAATGGTGAAATGCAATATAAGGCCAGGCTAGTAGCCATGGGTTAGCCAAGTACAAGGGTCTGACCATGACCAAGTGTTCTCATCCTGTGTAAAATCTGAATCACTAAAAATTGCTTTATGCAAAGCAGGAGTTCAAAGAAAAAGAGTGGTTAACTCGATAGGCACGTAATGAGTAATCTCGCATCTGCAGAAGCTCTAAGCCTTAGAGTCAACTTCAGCCACTTGTTTGCTCCCAATAACGATGAACAATGCATGTCCCCGGTAGTTAATTAGCTTGATAAGAAACTTCCCCTGGTAAAGTCATCCCTAATTAGTAACTTGTGTAATCATGATGTGCAGACTCAGGGCTTTCCTGTAATGGCTATGCACAACTTATGCCCACAGCCAAGCCAGGCAGGTATAAAGTCTTTTGCTTTCTGATCAATAAACACTGGTCTTCGCTCCATCTTGCCACACGTGTCTTGCTTGACCAGTCTCCTCCGGGACCCTCCGGCCTACATCGGTCTCCGATCCAACATATGGTGACCCCGATGTGATCCTACTCGTGAGTAGCGACACCCTTGGTCCGTTTCTATGCCAGAGCCGCATCCAAGTTCTCCCGGAGGCAGCGCAGCAGTTCAGGTTGGAAAGCCATCCGATCTGAGTGACAGCTACGCTAACAGTCATTCCAGAGGCAGAGCGCGCTCCAAAGCTGTGAGGCATCTTGCACATCGGAAACGCATTCCGAATGCTCAGGGTCGGCTGTGAACCCTGACGCCATCGCAGAGGCCACTGAGGGCCTGTGGCAACAGCCCACATTCCGAGTCCTTCCCAGAGGTCCATTGCACCAAATCCAGTTGCACCTAACCCAGACGTGCTGACTTGTCCCGCGGAGACAACTTCAAAGGACCGGCCACTAACCAGAGAGTTCACTTAATGGAACTCAAGGCCCTGGCCAGGGTAAACCGTGCACGCATTCACAGCGCCCAGTTAGCGGATCTTTTGGTGTACTTGGGGGAACACTGTCTGTTTTATCCAGAAACGGGCATGCTTAGTCTCCAACTTTGGGATAGGATAGGGGCCTGTATTAAGCAAGAGCCAAGAGCCCCGGCTAAGGTGATTAGCACATGGAGTAAATGTAGGAAGCTCATCACAGAGGTAGACCCAGTCCGGATAGAGACCAAGGACCCCCCAGGGCAGTCAGAGCCATCAGCCCCGATGGGTCTCTATCCGTCACTTCAGCTTAAACAGGGAGGCTTAGGGAGCTTTCCTTTAGTGACAGCTGCAGACGTCACTGAAGGAATGCAAGGTATGGGAAACGCTGGCGGTTCCCACACAGTTAAAATTTTCCAGATAGCCAAAAGTTCCATCCAGCACATGGTAGAAGAAGAAACCACCAAGGGGGAATTATCAGCAGAAGAACTAGCTGATTAGGGATGACTTTACCGGGGAAAGTTTCTTATCAAGCTAATTAACTACCAGGGACATGCATTGTTCATCGTTATCGGGAGCAAACAAGTGGCTGAAGTAGACTCTAAGGCTTAGAGCTTCTGCGGATACAAGATTACTCATTACGTGCCTATCGAGTTAACCATCTGGTGATCTTTGGCCCTCTATTGTCCTAGCTGCCTGTTAGGTCAGCAAATGGTGAATCAAACTATATCTAATATTCCGCTCCCCAATTTCTGTCCCCTCGAAACCAATGGCTCGAAGGAGTGTTCTGCCATAACTGCGATTCTGTCAGGGATAGCTGTGACAATTGCGTACACGGAATCCACACTCCCCCTTTATTTGTTTAATTGGACCTGACAGATGGCTCGGCGCAAGAGTGGCATTAAGTGACGTGGAGTGAGGACATCCTGGGGTTTCCTCCATGGGGGACACATTGATATCAGTGAGGAATATATTGCGTGAAACAGCAGATCGCTATCCCCAATATTGTCACATCAACAATCACCTTGAGTGTTGTTTGAAGCCATTCCCATGGAAACCACAACCACAATGAGTCCCACCACCCCCACGCGGCATCTTCCTTGATATTCTTAACCAGGGTATAGAGATCTGTGATCTGGCTCTGTACCTTGCAAGAGTTATTCATGAGGTTAAAGCAACACATGCCATGGACTGTCTCGCAACCCAAATGGTGTATGAGCAGGAGGTAATCAATAGCTGCTCGATTATCCAATATGGCATGGCGAAGCTCCGTCTGCTCCTGATCGAGCAGTGCTATCACCGAGGAGGTATGATTAATGGCTTTTGCCAAAGCGCAAGCCAGTTGACCAATCCTGCGTGCGTTACCTACGGCTAAGCCTGGCGTGCCAAACAAGCTGACTGCCAATGAAACATACTCAGCTTTGCTCAGAACCCTGATATTGCTGTCACATGAACTGTCTAACTGGGTGGCACAAATGTGCCGTGTGTGGGCAGATACATCGGTGCTTGGGACAACCATATCCTTAGTGGGAAGCAACAGTGTCAAACGACTGATACAACAGAAGGAGTCAGATACATTTGCGGGAATATAGTTCCAAGTGTGTTGGTTACATGTAAAAAACCAGCCTGAAGGCAAAGTGACATGAACAAACACCGAGTCAATAGTCTCTGGGTTATTGCAAGTCCAAGTGCTGTTGCCGGGGTCGAGGCAACGGTGATGTAGCCCTTCGACCGCGGAACAGCCGGTCATGCAAGCACAAGTTGAGTTCGGGCTGACCGCCACTCGGGGAGTGTACAGAGTGGCTGCATCAGCCGGTAGGACCTTCGTGACTTGGGTTCCCCAGTGCGCATATGTCGAGTATGTGGTCTTGTGAAACGGGCCAAATATCCGCTTCACTAACCAGTCACCGTTCCTGATGCGTGCATCTGGGGAGTGACACACTGGGATGAGACTACTAAGAAGAGAGGCAGAATCGGTGGTTTGCCTCAGGCAAAAATCGGACTGATTGACGAGGTTCACCAATCTTTCCCAGATGTTGTAGTGCAGCCGGGCAGAGAGATCTCCACCAGGCATCAATTCTTCTGCTTCCAATGAAGCAGCTTAAACCCCTCCCCCCAAAAGCAAGGAAAGGATCAAGATGGTCGTCAAGTAGTTGAAGGTGATCTGGGACAAAACTGAAACCACAATGTGCTCCGGCGTTGGTTCTGCATTCTGCTGCCGCGCGATGTCAGTCGCCACCTGGCACAGGGACTTGACCATCCCCCAGGTGATCTTCAGCGCTGGCATCTGCTGTCGTCGCCTCCTCTGCTTGGTTTTCCCCGTCAGGGTCAATCCCTCCACCTCCGGCAACGATCTGGGAACGCCTGGCTCCATGCCATTGGACTCGAGATGAGGCTTGATACAGTGAGCTGGAACCCAGATAACACCTGAAGGAGACATAATTGCAGCATACCCTCTCCCCCACGTTATGAGTGGCGCCGGGCCCCTCCAAGAAGGATCCGGTGGCACTCGATAGCACACCATAGGGTGCAGGAGAGCCTCTGTTCGACGGAAGTGCCTCTCCTGCGGAGTGTAATCCGAAAAAACATTGAGGTGGTTGTATGTAAACAGTACCTTGTTCAGACAATGCTGTGCCTGACCCTGATTTTTGGGTCTGTTTGTTTATCAATGTAGGACTTGAGCATCCGATTCACCCGCTCCACAATTGCTTGCCCTTGCAGATTGTATGGAATGCCAAAAGTATGCTTAATGTCCCAGGTGGCCATAAACGTGGCCAGCTGCCTGGAGCTATAAGCCGGACCGTTATTGGTTTTTACGTGCCGAGGTTTGCCCATGGGCGTGAAGTAGGAGAGGAGATGCTGCTCCGCATGGGAAGCCATTTCTCCCTTCTGAGTCGTAGCCCAGACAAACTGTGAAAATGTGTCGATGCAAACGTGCATGAACTGCCATCTCCCAAACTGTGGAACGTGTGTGACATCCATCTACCACACCTGGTTGGCTTCTGTCCCTCGTGGGTTGACACCCCACGACCCCCCCCCACTGCCCCTGCACAATGAGGGCAGGAGTGGACTATGCCCTGGGCTTGGGAAAGTGGCAGGTTGAACTGCCGTGCAAGTGCATTGGCATTTTGGTGAAAAAATGCATGACTTTGAATCGGAGTCGTGAAGACTCCTAAAACTGACCTCTGCTGAATTTCCTTTGCGGCCGCATCCACTCTACTATTGGCCACAGAAATTGGGCCAGGCAAATCCTGGTGACTTCTAATGTCGGCGATATAGAGTGCTTTGGTGCGGTTACGCAAATGATATTGGGTCGTGAGGAAGAGACCTAACAAGTTTTTGTCTATCGTGGGAGTGATGTATGCTCCCGGTAGACTGTGAAGCAAATTCCGGACATAATGGCTGTCAGTGATGATGTTCAAGCATTCCTTGGCAAAGGTGCGCAAGGCGAGGTTCACTGCTGCCAATTCCGCCCGCTGTGCGGATTTCTGTGGAAGAGTCAGAAGCGTGCACCAAGCCTCGCCCTCCTGCCAAGTAAGAACACCATATGTTCGACCCCCATCAGTGAACACTGTCCTAGCCCCCTGAAGTAGAACCAGGGACAATAACTCACACAAAGTGACTGTCTGCATTTGAAGCGAGACAAGTCTGGGGTCTTTCGGCAAATGGTATGCCAAACATCCTGTGAATCCTTCCAATGCAATTGGGAGTGAGTCACCAAGCTGCATCAGCTGCTGGATCTGATCCTTTGTGAATGGAACAATGATTTTCGCCAAATCATGCCCTGAGATATCCCTTGCTCTCAACCTTCCTCGGTAAATCACCGCGGAAACCAGTTCCTGCAGAGGAATGATGTTTTGGGAAGAGGTCTATGGTAAATACACCCATTCCACGATATTCTCCCCTCACTCGGAGTCTACCCGTAGAGCTGCAGTGAACATGGTTCCAGTCCGGACTATGTACAGGTTCAGAACAGGAGCGTATGGCCCCTGACTAATCCTGTCCACCCATCTCTGGCTGAGAATTTGGTTGACCTTTTCGAGAGTCAAGCGAGCCTCTGGAGAAATGTGTATCCGGTCTGCTGGCTACTTACCTAGTGTTAGTAGCGAGAAGAGCGGCTTCAGGAGTTCCGTATCTAGCCTGAAATACGGTCTAGCCCAATTGATATTCCCCAGAATCTGTTGCAATTCTACAAGGGTGACTGAGTCTTTGAGGTTAATCTGTGGCAAAACTGGTGCCGCGAAAGAACGGAAAAGCCGATGGCCCAAGTATGAAAAGGGCTTAGTCCTCTGAACTTTCTCCAGGGCAATGAGTAACCCCTTTCCCCCCAGAGTGGTCTGGAGGTCCTTAAACATTTCGCTGCCGAGTTGCGGCGCTGCGACCAAAATATCATCCATAAAATGACAGACCAAGACTGTGGGGTGAAGGTTTCAAAACTTTTCCAGTGCATCATGAACGTAAATTTGGCACAGGGTGGGCGAATTGAGCATCCCCTGTGGCAAAAATTTCCATGCGTAATGTTGCGTAGGCTCTCTGTTGTATGTCGCCTTGAGTCACACGTGGTGTCGAGTGAGGTGGGATATAAATTTAATAAATAATAAATAATAACTTACAATTTTTGGGGTTACAAAACCTCCGTCGAAACCTGGGTTTTTACTGTATAAGGCATCAAAAAGAGATGGACTAGCCATGTGGTAAAAAATCAAGGCAACCAGGAGATGGTGAGGGTACTCAGTTAGTACCTGTGGAATATGGCATGCACAAGAAAGAGAGGGAGGCTTCTAAAATGCTGAGCAGAATTTCTCTGGAGGATTCAGGACAATGCATCAACCAAGGTTATAGAAAATAAAATCCATCATAGATGAACCTGCACTGGTATAATAATTTTGAATTAGAAATTATTCTGGGTTGAAAGGATTTTTGCTGGAGAAATTCTGCTCAGGGGTCACCCGAATGAAGTTCCTTTCAGGTCCCCAAGATTTTCCCCCACCAAAGTGCTCCCGATTTATCTACTTGCAATTTCTTGCTTTCGATCTGCTAGGTTGGAAGGAGCTGGGACAGAGACGGGTGCTCAATACATCATGTAGTACCCAGGTCTCGAACTGCCGACTTACCAGCCTTCTAGCTAACAAGGCAAGCTTCTTAACCACTGAGCCACCGCAGCCCACACCTGCACGGGTGTTGGGATGTGACATATTAAATTGCAGACTGGGAAGTATTCAAAGTAAGTTAAAAGCATTAGCTTTCAGTTTTGTGGTTCATGGTCCAAATTTTAATCATTACCTAATGCAGCAACATAGAAAGTGGGCAGATAGCATTGTGTCTCCCACATACTCCCTCTGAAAGATTATGTTGAGTATGCTAGTCTAAGCTTTCTCTGGAGCAACACTGTGAGTATTCTACTCCTTCAAGAGAAATCAAACTGGCATCATTCCAATGAGATTCTGGTGGACAACGGAGACTGTGATATTTTGCATGGCTTTTCTACTAAAAGCTTTTAAAACAGTGGTTTTTGGTCTGTTTTAAAGAACACTGGTTTTTCCTTTAACAATTTAGAACAAAATAAAAGGTTTTTTAGAAGTATCTTTCCTTGCTGTGTATTGTGTTGAGGGGACCTTGTGGGAGACACTAAATGATTACTGTGAATGAATGAATGAATGAATGAATGAATGAATGAATGGTACTTGTATTTGTGACACATTAGAACAGCAAGTTCACTGCATTTCTAATGGCCACTCAGAAGGGAAACATGAAACACACACTACTGGCATTATTAACATCACCACGGTTTTAAATGTGAACCTACTGAACACCAGATTACACAAAAGAATAACATAACACCAGCCAGTAGTTTATGTGAGCAGATATTAATTACATTTAAAAGTTCAGTATGTCTCTGCGCACATCCAAAGTACTTTTCCAGGAAACCTGAATAAGAATGTACTCCAAATTTTACTCTGGCAAGTAAAACCAGCCTGTATGTTTATGGTCAGGCTGCACAGTCTCAGGATGTCCCCTGAAGATTGGAATGGTGAGCCCCTCTGAATATTCTCTGCCTGGAAAACTTAAAAGTATCACCACATGTAAGAACTAATGTAAAATCATAGAATAATTGAGTTGGAAGGGCCCAACCCTCTGCTCAATGCACAAATCCAAATCAAAGTAGATCTGACAGATAGTTTCCAATTTTCTCTTGAATTCCTCCATTGTTGGAGGCACCTGCTAAACCATTTGGTTCCATTGTTGTACTGCTCTAAAATGTTTTTCCTGATATTGAGCCTATATCACTTCTTATAACTTGAGCCTGTGCACTCTGGGATGATCATGAACAGATCCCTCCCCTCCTTTTTATGACTATCTTTCAAATATTTTAAAAGTGGTATCCTATCCACCTGCATTCTCCTTTTCTGAAAGCTAAACATGCCCAGTGCTTTCAGTCCTTCTTCATAGTGCTTGGCTTTTGGACCCTTGATCATCCTTGTTTGTAAGAACAAAATCTTGCACTCTGGCTGTAAGAGAAGAATAAAGAAGAACCTCAATTGCTACCTGCTGCATTCAGATTGAGGTAACAAAGTTTCTTAAAGGTGTCTAAAAACCATGGGCTGTTCTGAAAGAAATGGGGGTGCCACAACACTTATTATCTAATTCCTGAAGCACAAGCTGTACTGTGGGCAAGACGCTACTACTAAGACAGAATATGGAGAGACAGAATGGTTTCCTCCAGGCAAAGATGTCAGGCAAGGGTGCATTTTATCCCTTTAGTTGTTCAACCTGTATGCAGAACATTCATATAGAAAAGAGTCTAGATTTAGGAGTAAAAATTGATGAAAGAAACATTAATAATTTTAAATATGCAGATGACACCATCTTAGCTGGCAGAAAACAACAATGACTTGAGATGGCTTTTAGTGAAAGTGAAAGAAGAATGTACTAAAACAAAACTGCAGTTGAACATCAAGAAGGCCAAAATGATCACGACAGATTAATGTGTCACTGGAGAACAAGACCATCCACATCCTTGTATTCCCAATCACCAAGTATAAGTTCAAAAGCTGGACAGTAAAGAAAACTGAAAGGGGGAAAAGGAGAGGTTTGCAGACACCCTGGACTACCAGAGAGACAAACAAGTGGGCCCTAGAGTAAATTTTTGTTGTTCAGTCACACAGTCAATTCTGAGCTTTTGCGACCCTATGGACCATTGCCCGCCAGGCACCTCTGTCTTCCACCATCCTCTTTCTGGAGGTACTGTACTTTGGGCACATCATGAGAAGGTAGGATTTTCTGGGAAATACAATAATGCTGGGAAAGGTGGAAGGCAGCAGGATATAGGAAGATAAAATATGTGATGGATTGTTTCCCTAAAAGAAGCAACAGTCTTGAATTTGCAAGATCTGAACAGGGCTATTGAGGGCAAGAAATGTTGGAGTTCAATTCTCTTGTTTGTGGAAAGTAGCGCCATCTGTTGGGCTATAATAAACATTGTGTCACTGTATTGTATAGCCCAACAGAGTATAGTATAGTATAGTATAGTATAGTATAGTATAGTATAGTATAGTATAGTATAGTATAGTATAGTATAGTATAGTATAGTATAGTATAGTAATTCCCCAAGAACAAGTTAAAGAGGCACATTAAAATCTGAATAAATGCCAGTCTACCAGGCACTTTTTGAAATGATTTTTTTTTTGTGTGGTGGTGGTGGTGCATGTTTCCCCCATACATTTAACATTATGTTTAAGGGAAAATATCAAGTGGAAAAGTAAAGTTTCCACAAATGTAGAAAGAAAGAGAAAACATACATGATTTTTTTTTGGGAGGTGGTGGAGGAGAGAATGAAATATATGTAGTGCTACACGTAGAACAGCGTTCCGTGCGCTCCGGTGTCTAGTCATGCCTGCCACATGACCACGGAAATGTCTGCAGAAGCAGATAATGCTGGCTCTTTGGCTTTGAAACAGAGATGAGCACTGGACCCTGGAGTTGGATACGACTGGCTTTCGAGCAAGGGAAACCTTTACCTTACCTTTACACGTAGAACTATTTAAAAGCAAAGTTGTGCTAACAGATGAAAGATATGAAACATATTATTTCATTTTATATTTATTTCCCCCCTTAAAAGCATTTGCTACTCACACAATTTTGCAAATGTATAAGTAGTGACTACCTACTTTGCAAAAGTGTGCCACTTATTTTTCTGCTGTTTACAGCAGTGGTTGCCAACCTTGGGTCCCCAGATGTTTTTGGATTGTAGCTCCCAGAAATCTTGGCCAGCACAGCCTACATTGAGCATACCTGGGAGTTTTAGTCCAAGAATGCCTGATAGCCCAAGAAGAAGGTCAGCAGTTCGAGACCCAAGTGCTGCATGCTGGAATGAGCCTCCATCTCTGTCCCAGTTCCTGCCAACCTAGCAGTTTCAGATCAAGAAATTGCAAGTAGATAAATAGGTACCACTTCAGTGGGAAAGGTAACAGCATTCAGTGCTCTGTAGCATCCAGTCATGCCTGCCACATGACCATTGAAACATCTGCAGACACAGATAGCGCTGGCTCTTTGGCTGTAAATGGAAATGAGCACCACCACTTAGAGTCAGACATGACTGGCTTTTGAACAAGGGAGACCTTTACCTTTACCTTTACCTAAAGTTTGAGAACTCTTTTCTTTTCCAGCAAATTGATGTTGTTTTCCACACACCTTCAGCTGCTTTTAGTGTCTCCAAAGGAAAAGAAAAGCAAGACAGATATTTTAATGCAATTAACTAAATGGACTGCCAAACCACAGTTTCTTGCAATAGATTGCAACTACAGTTTCTTTTTCAGGGATATAAAAAATGCAAAAAAATGCAGAAGGAAGGCAATACCTTTATTGGGTCACTCAAATATTAAAATGTTGTGCGCGATTTAGCGTATTAATTTTTGAGTGATCCAATAAAGGTATCGCCTTTCTCCTGCATTTTATGCATTTTTTTATAATGTGAATATAGATCACACGGCTAATCTTCTTTGTTTTTCAGGGATATGTCCCATACATTTTTCATGGTAACAATTATTGTTGGCAAAAGAATGACAATTGCATATAGTGCCCAGTAGATGGAAGCATCGGCCAGTTTTGTGAAAATTATGTTCCATTAACAATAATTCCATGTCAGAAATTAATCTAGGTTGAAAAGATTTTTGCTGGAGAAAGCAACATCTTGACTCTGAAAGGCAAAGGTAAAGGTTTCCCTTGCTTGATAGCCAGTCATATCTGACTCTAGGGTTCAGTGCTCATCTGTGTTTCAAAGCCGAAGAGCCAGGGCTGTCTGATTCTGCAGACGTTTCCGTGGTCATGTGGCAGGCATGGAATGCTGTTACCTTCCCACCGAAGTGGTCCCTATTTATCTACTTGCAATTTCTTGCTTTCAAACTGCTAGGTATTACACCATTAGTTTGATTTTACTGCTGAAATCCAAGACACACTTTGTTAGAAGTAAGTCTTACTAAACATAACAGGAAGTACTTTTGTAAAGTTTACTGCAATGTAAAGCATGCATGGCTGGGTCAGACTAGTTTTTGATACTGTACTACTAAATCTGGTGAGGAGTTCTGGATCCTATGGAAAGCATGCCTATTTTCATGGAATTTTAGTTGGTCCCTCCCAAAAGGGAAGGGTATGCCTTTTGATGCAGGCTTGATTTACATGGGCCAACAAAGAATTCTGTATTATCTTAGAAAACAGTAGCTATGTTATCTACAGACAAGTCACCTCCTCCATAGAGTGACCCTATGAATAGGTGACCCCCAAAATGCCCCATCTTTAACAGCCCTGCTCAGGTATTGCAATCCATCTCATTTTTGGTCTTCCTCTTTTCTTGTTTCTTTCAACTTTCCCCAGCATTATTATCTTTTCTAGAGAGTCTTGCCTTCTCATGATGTGCCCAAAGTAAAGGTAAAGGTTTCCCTTGCCCGAAAGCCAGTTGTATCCGACTCTAGGGTGCAGTGCTCAACTCTGTTTCAAAGCTGAAGAGCCAGCGCTGTCTGCAGACGTTTCCATGGTCATGTGGCAAGCATGACTAGACTATATTCTTCCAGAAAGAATATAGCCTTGATTTGATCCAGGACTCACTTTCACCATCAACATTCAAACTCTATGTGTCCTGCTTCTCTTGTGTGTGTGTGTGTGTGTGTGTGTGTGTGTGTGTGTGTGTGTGTGTGTGTGTGTGTGTGTGTGTGTGTGTGTGTGTGTGTGTTTTCACAAGGCTGCAGGTGGGCAAATATTTCTACTACGAACAGTTCTGATAGCAGTCACATCATAGACATTTGTGTTTCTCTGTTCACCTGGGATGAAGGCACCCCACCCCCTCGACATATACATTGATATTTAATTTAATAGCTAATTTCCAAACAAGATTGTTGTAGGTACATTTTAGAGGTACATTGTTGTTGTTGTTGTTCAGTCGCACAGTCGGTTCCGACCCTTTGCGACCCTATGGACCATTGTTCTCCAGGCGCCTCTGTCCTCCACCATCCCCCTCAGCCCTCCCAGCTCTGTGCCCATTGTGTCTACAATGCCATCTAGCCATCTCATCCTTGGCCTCCCCCTTCTTCTTTTGCCCTCCACCTTTCCCAACATCAATGCCTTCTCAAGTGAATCCTCCCTTCTCATTTGATGTCCAAAGTATTTTAGCTTCATCTTTACTATTTGACCTTCCAATGAGCAGTCAGGGTTAATTTCTTCTAAGATTGACCTATTTGTTCTCCTCGCTGTCCAGGGGACTCTCAAAACCCTCCTCCAACACCACATTTCAAAGGCATCTATTCTTCTGCGTTCAGCCTTCCTAATTGTCTAGCTCTCACATCTGTACATTACTACTGGGAAAACCATTGCTTTGACTATTCTAATTTTTGTTTGCAATGTGATGTCTCTGCTTTTCACTATGTTGCCCAGGTTTCTCATTGCTTGTCTCCCAAGAATCAGTCGCTTTTTTATTTCATGGCTACAATCCCCATCTGCAGTGATCTTTGATCCTAAGAAAGTAAAATCTGTCACTGCTTCTACTTCTTCCCCGTCTATTTTCCAGGAACTGATCGGGCCTGTTGCCATTATCTTGGTTTTCTTGATATTTAGTCTCAAGCCAGCTTTTGCACTCTCCTCCTTCAGCCCAATCAAGAGATTCTTTAGGTCTTCCTCACTTTCTGCCATTAGGGTGGTATCGTCTGCATATCTCAGATTGTTGATGTTTCTCCCAGCGATTTTAATCCCATATTGTGATTCCTCCATCCCTGCACTGCGCATTATGTGCTCTGTGTATAGGTTGAATAGGCATGGTGACAAAATGCAGCCTTGTCTTACTCCTTTTCCTATTCCAAACCACTCTGTCATTCCCTGTTCTGTCCTAACTGTTGCTTCTTGGTTCATGTACAGATTTCTCAGGAGGCATATGAGGTGCTCTGGTATTCCCATCTCTTTAATTACTTGCCACATCTTGTTGTGGTCCACACAGTCAAATGCCTTAGTGTAGTCAATAAAGCAAAAGTAAACTTGTTTCTGGTATTCCTTTGTTTTCTCCATGATCCAGCGTATGTTGGCAATGTGGTCTCTAGTCCCCCTGCCTCTTCTGAAACCAGCCTGCACCTCTGGTAATTCTCTTTCCACATGCTGCTGAAGTCTATCCTGTATTACCTTGAGCATCACCTTACTGGCGTGTGGGATGAGTGCGATTGTTCGATAATTTGAACTTTCTTTGGCATTGCCCTTTTTTGGGATTGGGACGTATACTGATCTTTTCCAATCCTGTGGCCATTGTTTTGTTTTCCAAATCTGCTGGCATATTGAATGCAGTAATTTGACGCCGTCATCTTTTAGCGCTTTGAAAAATTCAACTGGGATACCATCATCTCCACTAGCTTTGTTGTTTGCAGTGCTCTTTAGGGCCTTTATGACTTCGCTCTCCAGGATGTCTGGCTCAAGTTCTACTTCTTCATCATTGTGATTGTCAGGAGTGTTGAGGTCCTTTTTGTAGAGTTCCTCTGTGTACTCTTTCCATCTTTTCTTAATCTCTTCTGCATCAGCTAGCTCCTTTCCTTCTTTGTCCCTTATCATGGTCATTTTTGCTTTAAATGTTCCCTTAATTTCCCCGATTTTTTTGAAAAGATCTCTGGTTCTGCCTCTTTTGTTGTTTTCCTCCATTTCTCTGCACTGTTCTTTTAGGTAGTTTTCCTTATCTCTCCTTGCTTTTCTTTGAAATTCTGTGTTCAAATGATTGTAGTTTTTCCTTTCTCCTTTGGCTTTTGCGTTCCTTCTTTCTTCTGCTATTTTAAGAGCCTCATCAGACAACCACTTTGCTTTCTTACTCTTCTTTTCTTTTGGTATAGTTTTCTTTGCTGCTTCCTGCATGATGTCCCTCATCTCCATCCATAATTCTTCTGGTACTCTGTCTACCGAATCTAAGCCATTAAATCTGTTCATCACCTCCACCGTGTATTCTTTAGGGATGCTGTCTAGGTGGTATCTTTCTGGTCTCCGTGTTTTCCCTATTTTCTTTAGTCTAAGCCTGAATTTTGCGATCAATAGGTTGTGATCTGAGCCACAGTCTGCTCCAGGTCTTGTTTTTGGACTGCTTGTGCAGCAGTCCAGCCAGTGTGATCTATTTCACATGACAGATGGAGAAACATGCCCCTGCCATACCTGTCAAGTTTTGGGAAATTTCTGTCAAACCCCCATATTTTACACTCTTTCCCGCCATCATCCCGTATTAGTTAGACTGTAATTAGACTGGAGTTAGACTGGAGGTCAGCACAGGATAAGCATAGCTGTCCAGTTTCCTGTTTTGGCCGGGAAATTTCACTTATTTGACAGAAATTTCCTGAAACTTGACAGGTATGGCCCCAGCCTGATTCTGACCCCAACCAGAAATGGACCTCTTTGGTCTAATTCTAGGGATTCTACTTTTGGGCAAGGATTGAAGAGATTTCCCAGCAGACAGAAAGACTGCTTTAATAATAATAATAATAATAATAATAATAATAATAATAATAATAATAATAATAATAATAATAATAATAATAATAATAATAATAATAATAATAATAATAGTAGTAGTAGTAGTAGTAGTAGTAGTAGTAGTAGTAGTTGTTAACTTCCACTTATACCACCCATCTGGGGTTTCATCCCCACTGTGGCCAACTACCAACAACATATTAAAAACATCTTAAAACCACCAAAAAGGGAAATCAGTCCCAATATAGTGACTCTTTCCATTATGATGAGACATATGTTTTTGCAGCCATCTGATTGCACCCTTATAGTGATATTTGCATTGCTAAATGTTACTTAGAAGTATCCTAAAATCTTTAAATGAGAGCTTTCTTTTATGTCACGGCTTCCATATCTGGTACAAAAGCTGGTGTCACTGAGATGCCTTGAATAACAACTCTTGTCATCCCTGACCATTGGCTCACTGGTTGGAGAAGATGGAAGCTGTAATTCAAAATAACTGAAAGGTCAGTGGTTTGGAGAATGGGTCAGTGGGTGCAGAAGCACTCCTTGTGGATATTTGTTGGAATTTTTTCTTTTAATTCACTTGCTAGGTGATACTTTCTCAATCTTAACAGAATTGTATGACTCTGAAATGCAGTCCAATAAAGTGTAGCAGAAAGACATGAAAAAATAATGCTACTACTATGAGAAGGAATAGTGACAAATAAACTCATCATGCTGAAATGAGCCACATTTTCTTGCTGGGAATTAAAAGTGAACTCCCAGTTGCCAGACCTCAGTGGGATAAACGGAAGCTGTTGTGCAACCCTTGCTTTCTTTTTAGCAAACTTTTTTTTCCCCCTGGGGGAGTGCTAAGTGTTCAGATATAGCACACTTAGCGCCTGGTAACCTAACAAAACAGAAATTGGTGGCTGTATAGAAAGATTTCTTTTCCATGCAAGTTTCTAACCATGAAAAGACACAGAGTTCAACCACTTTAGAATCCTTAATTAAATGCAACAAAGGAAGGCAATTAGACTGGCTTTTTTCTTGCTGCCGTCCAACAGTCCTTCCGCAAGCTTTGAGAAACCTTTCTCATTCCAAGGTTTACAAGCAGGCTAGGTCACAATGGCCATAGCAATTATCAGTATTAAATTGGAACAACAAGCTCATTTCAAGGTGTTTGATGGCATTCTTGTTTTTATTTATTTATTTATTATATTTTTATACCACTTTCCTGACCTATTGGTGACCCAAAACGGTTTACATACAAACAAAGAAGGTAAATTACATAAAACTTGAAATACAATTAAACATTGTGGCTGAACACCCGAGGGAGCCTAAAAGATGGCATCCAGGCTCAACGTCAGTGACGGAACCTGGTACTCAACATCTTCTGCAACGGATTTTTGTTTGCAAGATGATGTCTCTACTTTTCACTTTTTACTATGTTGCCCAGGTTTCTCATGGCTTGTCTCCCTAGAATCAGTCGCCTCTTTATTTCATGGCTGCAGTCACCATCTGCAGTGATCCTAGATCCCAAGAAAGTAAAATCCGTCACTGCTTCTACTTCTTCCCCGTCTACTTCCAGGTGCTGATAGGGCCTGTTGCCATTATCTTGGTTTTCTTGATGTTAAGTCTCAGGCCAGCTTTTGCACTCTCTTCTTTCAACCTAATCAGTAGCTTCTTTAAATCTTCCTCACTTTTTGCCATTAGGGTGGTATCGTCTGCATATCTCAAATTGTTGATGTTTCTCCCAGCAATTTTTATCTCATATTGTGATTCCTCCATCCCTGCATTGCACATTATGTGCTCTGTGTATAGGTTGAAAAGGTAGGGTGATAAAATGCAGCCTTGTCTTACTCCTTTTCCTATTCCAAACCATTCTGTCATTCCGTGTTCTGTCCTAACTGTTGCTTCTTGACTCTTGTACAGATTTTTCATGAGGCATATGAGGTGTTCTGGTAGTCCCATTTCTTTAAGTACTTGCCACATTTTATTGTGGTCCATGCAGTCAAAGGCCTTGGTGTAGTCAATAAAGCAGAGGTATACTTGTTTCTGATATTCTTTTGTTTTCTCCATGATCCACCGTATATTAGCAATGTGGTCTCTAGTCCCCCTGCCTCTTCTGAAACCCGCCTGCACCTTTGGCAATTCTCTCTCCACGTGCTGCTGAAGTCTATCCCGTATTATCTTGAGCATCACCTT
Organism: Bradypodion ventrale; assembly: GCA_035047345.1. NCBI lineage: Eukaryota > Metazoa > Chordata > Lepidosauria > Squamata > Chamaeleonidae > Bradypodion > Bradypodion ventrale. Next base: position 1,526,273 of record JAWDJE010000007.1, read on the forward strand.
GCTAGCTTGTGGGATGAGCGCAATTGTTTGATAATTTGAATGCTCTTTGGCATTACCCTTCTTTGGGATTGGAACGTATACTGATCTTTTCCAATCCTGTGGCCACTGTTTTGATTTCCAGATCTGCTGGCATATCGAATGCAGTAATTTGATTCCATCATCTTTTAGAGCTTTGAAAAATTCAACTGGGATACCGTCATCTCCACTAGCTTTGTTGTTTGCAGTGCTTTTTAGGGCCTTTCTGACTTCACTCTCTAGGATGTCTGGCTCAAGTTCAATGTTCTCATCATTGTGATTATCAGTGGTGTTGAGGTCCTTTTTGTAAAGTTCCTCTGTGTATTCTTTCCATCTTTTCTTAATCTCTTCTGCATCAGCTAACTCCTTGCTGTCTTTGTCCCTTATCATGGTCATTTTTGCTTTGAATGTTCCCTTGATTTCCCCATTTTTTTTGAAAAGATCTCTAGTCCGGCCTCTTGTGTTGCTTTCCTCTATTTCTTTGCACTGTTCTTTTAAGTAGATTTCCTTGTCTCTCCTTGCTTTTCTTTGAAATTCTGTGTTCAAGTGACTGTATTTTTTTCTTTTCTCCTTTGCCTTTTGCATTCCTTCTTTCCTCTGCTATTTTAAGAGTCTCGTCAGACAACCACTTTGCTTTCTTATGCTTCTTTTCTTTTGGTATGGTTTTCCTTGCTGCCTCCTGCATGATGTCCAGCACATCAGTCCATAATTATTCTGGCACTCTGTCTATCAATCCCAAACCATTAAATCTGTTCCTCACCTCCACCGTGTATTCCTTAGGGATGTTGTCTAGGTCATATCTGTCTGGCCTGATTGTTTTCCCTATTTTCTTTAGTCTAAGTCTGAATTTTGCTATTAGTAGGTTGTGATCTGAGCCACAGTCTGCTCCAGGTCTTGTTTTTGCTGACTGTATGGAGGTTCTCCATCTTTGGCTGCAGAGTATGTAATCAATCTGGTTTCGATGTTGGTCATCTGGTGATGTCCATGTGTAAAGTCGCCTCTTGTGTTGCTGGAAGAGGGTGTTTGCTATGACCAGTGTGTTATCTTGACAGAACTCTATCAATCTTTGCCCTGCTTCATTCTGCGTTCCAAGACCAAACTTGCCTGTTATTCCATCTACTTTTTGATTTCCTACTTTGGCATTCCAATCTCCCAAGATAATGTGGACATCATTTCTTGGTGTCTGTTCTATGAGGTCTTGTAGGTCCTCATAGAAGTGATCCACTGTGGCTTCATCTGTGCCCGTGGTTGGTGCGTATATTTGGATTACAGTGATATTAAAAGGTTTGCCTTGTATTCTGACTGACATCATTCTATCATTTTTGAGATTGTATCCAATTACTGCTTTTCTCACTCTTTTGTTGACAATTATGGCTACTCCGTTTTTTCTGAAGTTTTCTTGACCACAGTAGTAGATGTGATGGTTTCCCGAGTTGAATTCACCCATCCCTGTCCATTTTAGCTCGCTGATTCCCAAGATGTCAATGTTTATTCTTTCCATCTCATTGTTCATCACTTCCAGTTTTCCTTGGTTCATCAACCTCACATTCCATGTTCCTATGCAGTATTGTTCTTTGCAACACTGTATTTCTCCTCCCCCTTTCCCATCTCTCCCCTTCTTTTGTTCTGTGTTAAGCATCCTGTTTCATCTAATTTGCCTCTTTTGTTTTGCCTTTTGTTCTGGTCCATAGGGTTCTCTTGGCAAAAATTTCTGGTGTGGTTTGCCGGTTTCTACACCAGTATCCTCACATCATACATGTTGTTACAGTTCAAAACAAAGTATTATCATGCATATTATCAGTTTAAAATAAAAAACACAGTTCTACTTCATTTGTTGTAAAAGTAAAAACTTAGTATGAAGGAAAACTCCACTATATCAAGTCTCTACATTGCTATAGTTGAAGACTATAGGCCTCTTACCCTCAGTGGTTTCTGCCAGGCCTTTCTTCCCTGGATGCTTCCTCCCTCTGGGGTGGGGGTGTGGCCTTTGGAATATGCCTCTTACCCTCAGTGTTTTCTGCCAGGCCTTTCTTCCCTGGATGCTTCCTCCCTCTGGGGTGGGGATAGGGCCTTTGGAATAGGCTTCTTACCCTCAATGGTTTCTGCCAGGCCTTTCTTCCCTGGATGCTTCCTCCATACTACTACCATACTACTACTCTGCATACTACTACCATAACTGGAGAAGTCATATAATTTGTTTAGCATGTGTTTGAATATTTTGTTTTTTTGTGTTTGTAAACTACCCATCTAATACAAAACTACTCTGGGTAATCAATCAATCAGCCAGTCATCAATCAAAATACTACATTCAAGCAAATGCAAATACATTATGTGACATTTCCAATTATGGTATTAGACTGCAAATAAAACACAAGCTAAAACACCAAGAATGTAAAATTAGATAATTAAACCACCAAAATTGTTACAAAAACAAAAACAAAACATAAACATAGCATCAAGTAAATAAAGTCTGTGGCTGGCTGGCTGGTTTAGTTAAGAGGTTGGGAGTACAATTCCCCTCTGTACCTCCTGGGAGAAGAGCCAACCTGTGTGATACTGGGCAAGCTGCCCAGTCCCAGGGCAACCCCTAGAAGAAGGGAATGGGAAACCCACTTCTGTGTATTCTTTTGATGTAGGCAGATTGATTGCACATGAAGCCAGCAGGCGGGCCAAACACTTCTTTATTGCAGCATGGTCAATCTGTACATGGCAAAATGGTGGAGACGCAGCTCCTTATATATCATACATTGCATTTGAATTTTCCCCCAGGGGGGCCCATTGGTTGCAGTAGCAGTGATGTCATTGGGACGTACTGCATACCTTCCTAAGGTTCACCTAACCTGACTAAGGTTCACCTGTGGCGGGGAGGTTTCCCACGCTAGTTGCTGATTGGGTGATTGGGGTTGCATGGGCTGTGCTTCCTCAGCTGCTCTATGGCTGGCAGCTGAGTTGCGTGCAGTGGCAGATAATATGCTTGCATATATAACATCCCTCCCCCTAGGATGGGACAAAGTCCCTCAACCATTGTGGGGGCCAGCGATTGCGCTGCGGTCAACCCACCGGTTCAGTGGTGCTGCCTGGGTCACCTGCTGCACCTGGGCTTTCCCCTCGAGAGAAATGAAGAGTCCCATCAAATCCTGGCAGGGGCAGGGATGGGGTATCTCTAACTCGGGGAGGATGAGGCGACCATTGGGAGAACTCAAAACCCCGCTGCTCACTGGGACGAGTGGGGGAACACTAGCAAAAACTCCCCTCATCCTGAAACAAAAAATCAAACTGGGGGTCCTCATCCTTTGGTTGGGAGACCAACTCCCATGGCCCTATGTAGCCTGCCATGCTGAGCTCTGTATTCCCCCCTTGGGTTAAGTGGGTGGGTGGGTGGTAACCCTAACATGGAGTCCTCTGGGTCACTCCCCTCAGTGGGTTCCTCTTGATCCCGAGTAGCTTCCATGACCCTTTTCCTAAGCTGGTCAGCGTGTCTGCACCACAGCAACCCCGACTCTGGTATGACTTTGTATGATACTGGCCCGGTTTGCTCTACCACCTCCCCAGGTACCCACGCTGGTCCTGAGCTCGCATAATTCCTACAGTAGACCGGTCGCCTGCCCCAAACACTTTTTTCTGCTCTGCTGACACATTCGTACCCCTATCCTCCACCCTAGAAGGATCCACGCGGTCGAACAATGTTGAGATTCTTCTCCCCATTAGGAGTTCCACAGGGGATTGCCCTGAGGCCAGTGGGGTGGCCCTATAGCTTATGAGGAACTGACAGAGTTGTAGCTCCAGGTCCCCCAGACCCATCCTTCTTAGCGCCTCCTTTGTGGTGTGGACCAGGCGCACAACTTGGCCATTCGTGGCCGGGTGAAAACGGGCAGAGGTGACGTGCCTGACCACGTTCCGCTCGAGGAATCGCCTGGAATTATGTGAAAGTGGATGTGTTATCCGAAATTAGCACGTCGGGGATGCCAAAGCAAACGAACACCCTCCTCAGGTGTTTGATTGTGGCCGTGGAGGACATGTTATGCATTGGAATGGCCTCGAGCAATTTCGAGAATGCATCAACCACGAGTAGGAATATTGTAACCCTGAAGGGCCCCACGAAATCCATGTGGATTATGGACCATGGACCGTGGGCTGTATCTCACTCCCTGAGGGGTAGCCTATGCTCTTCGGGCCGTAATTGTTGGCAACTCTCACACTGGCCCACCAATTTCTTTATATCCTCATCTATATTGGGCCACCAGAAGTAGCTCCTCGCTAGAGCCTTTGACTTCACGATTCCCAGGTGGCTCGTGTGGAGCAGACAGAGCACCTTGGCTCGCAAGACCTTGGGAATTACTACTCTCTGGCCCCAGACGAGGCATCCTCTCTTGAAACGCTTCCTGAAGAACGATGCGAGTTCTTCGGAAGGAGACGTTAAGGGCCAGCCTTTCTTAACCCAAGCCAGCGCTTGTGACAAAACCTTGTCTTTGGCAGTTACCTTGGTGATATCCGCAGGCACAATTGGGGGCAATTCAAGGGACTCGATGAGCAGCACCTGATGCTCTTGCTTGACCTCACACTCGGGTTCCCCCAGCTCTGGTAGGGGAGACCTGGAAAGCGCATCCGCGTGTGCGATGTCTTTCCCTGGGCAATGCACCAGCATGAACTGGTATGCGTTTAGGAATATCGCCCACCTTAACATTCTAGGAGACAAGATCTGTGGGGTGGGCTTGGTCGCGAGGTCCTCCCTGTCTGTCTGGGCATAGTTGTGCTCTGCTTTCAAGAGGGATCTCGAGTAGAATGCAATTGGTGCCTCCCTCCCAGGTGCATTGCCAAGGGAAACACGTGGCAGAAGACAGCCTCGACCCCCACCGGTGAGGCATCACACACTAGTACTATGGGCTTCTTGGGGTTGAAGTGAGTAAATATCGCGTCGGAAGAGAGGAGCTGCTTTAACTTACTAAACGCTCACTCTTGAGCCTCCCCCCACCACCAGACTGTGTCCTTTTTCAGCAGGTGGTGTAGCGGCTCTGCCACAGATGCCTTCCGTGGGAGGAAGGAGTGGTAGAAATTCAGGAGCCCCAAGAACGACTGCAGCTCTCACTTAGTAGCTGGTGTGGGGGCATCCTGAATGGCTGCAACCTTTGATTTTGAGGGCTTTACCCCATCGGGGGTGATCCAAAACCCCAGAAACTCTACCTCGTTTGTGTAAAAAATGCACTTGTCCCTTCTCAGGCGTAACCCAGCTCTTTCAAACATAGTCAGGACCTGGTCTAACCTCTGAGCTAGCTCTGACTCATCCCCAGCTGTTATCAATTCATTGTTGACTTATGGCAACATCCCGGGGAGTCCCTTAAGTAGGCGTTCCACAAAAGCCTGAAATATACCGGGAGCTGAGTTCACGCCGAACTGGAGGCGTGTCACCTTAAATGCACCTTTGTGCGTAACTATCATCTGGGCAGCTGCAGCCGCAGGTGAGACTGTTAACTGCTGGTAAGCCTGTGCTAGGCTTCTCAAAGCACCTCCCTCCCATGTAACTTGGCCAGCAAGTGGCTAACTACCAGCACCTGGTAGGCATTAGGGCGGATTGTCTTATTGATAGTACACTTGTAATCAGCACAAATCCTAACCTCCCCGTTAGATTTCATGGCAGTTACAATCGGTGTCTCCTACTCCATGGAGTCCACTGGAACCAAAATCCCCTGACCCACCAGTTTGCCCAATTCTGCCTCTATTTTATCCTTTAGTGCAAAAGGCACTCTTCGCGGCTTGAGGTGCACGGGGCAGACGGAAGGGTCCATATCAAAGTCCACAGGTGGGCCCCTGTACTCCCCAAGTCCTTTCCTGGAGACTGCAGGGTGTGCATTGCACACGTCTTGGATGGGGTTGCCTTGGACGGCGTTGATTCCAGTCAATGCAATATCCAGTGGTTCAAACCACTGGGTCCCCAGGAGACAACTGGACCCCCCTTAAGAACCACTAAAGGTAACTTCCTTGTGAAGTTCTTGAACTGGACAGTGAAGTCCCCCACCCCCAGGACTGGGATGTAATTTCCCTGAACATCCCGCAAGTTCGTCTTGAGGGCTCTAAGTTTGGGGCGATCCCTAGGGGGTATTTGCAGAAACTCGGTCTGCGAGACTATGGAGTAGGCAGTCCCTGAACCCACCTCCATCTTCACCTGGACCGCCTGCAACAGTACCTTTACAAAAAAGTGGGTGCGCCGGTCTGACACACACCTCACCACTGTGTCTCCCGCATGCACCTTCCCAACGCCCTCGTCCTTCCGGTGGCTGGTCCAGCCAGGGTCTCAGCTTCTGCATTGTCTGCACACCTTCGCGATGTGGCCTAAACGCCCACAGTTGTGGCACTCTGCCTTCTTGAAGTGGCACCACTTCCGGTTGCATGTGCCCCCGCACCCCTCGCAGCATCCGCTTGCTTTGGCAGTCTCTCTCCTCTTGGAAGGCCTTTTCCTCACCTTCTGGACCTCGGGTTCACTTTCACTCTCGCTGAGGTCAGATGAAGACTCTAAAAAGGCTGCCGCGGCTCTCGGTTCTCGCTCCCTGTGAGACGCACAGCTGTGAACCTGCACGGCGGACAACGGGTTTCCTGAGGCTGTGGTTCTCACCCAGCATGCCCACACTCCATCCTTTACCACCTCTTCAGCCTGGGTAGCCCGCAGGACCTGCTCAAATGTGATGTCCTCGTCCCGGGCCAACAGTCTCCGCTGGGCCTCCTCATCCCGCATGCTGAGTAGGAGGTGGTCTCGCAGCACCTCAGCCAGGAAGGTTCCCCACCAGCAAGGAACGGCCACCAATCTCAGCGCAGCGACGTACTCCTCCATGCTTTCTCCGGGCTGTTGGTCGCACCAGTGGAAGGCCAGTCGTGCCGGGAACACGAAATGTGCCCACAGCGCAGCGAGGATGTTGCTGAGGTGTACCGACTATAGGGGCCTCAGCATCAGAAGATTCCTCACCAGTTCCAGGGTTGACAAACCGCACTGAGCCAGTAGGCAGGCTCGTCTCTGCGCTTCACCCTCGATGTTCTCTGCATCCATCACATACAGGAACTGTTCCTCGTAGAGGTCCCATGACTCGGGCTTGGAGGTGTCGAACGGAGTGAGGGTAACTCTGTGGGAAGCCATTATCCCATCCTCATCGCCAATTTGATGTAGGCAGATTGATTGCACACGGAGCCAGCATGGTCAAAACAGTGGAGACGTAGCTGCTTATAAATCATACATTGCATTTGAATTTCCCCCCAAGGGCGCCCATTGGTTGCAGTAGCAGTGACATCATTGGGACGTACTGCATACCTTCCTAAGGTTCACCTAACCTGACTAAGGTTCACCTGTGGTGGGGAGGTTTCCCGCGCTAGTTGCTGATTGGGTGATTGGGGTCGCATGGGCTGTGCTTCCTCAGCTGCACTATGGCTGGCAGCTGAGTTGCGTGCAGTGGCAGATAATATGCTTGCACACACAAAAATTCTCTACCAAAAACCCTGGAAAGGGTTGTCATAAGTCAGAATTGATTTGATGGCATGTAATTATTATTAAGCAAGCAAGCAAGCAAGCAAGCAAGCAAGCAAGCAAGCAAGCAAGCAAGCAAGCAGCAGCAGCAGCAGCAGCAGCAACAGCAACAACAACAACAACAACAACAACAACAACAACAACAACAACAACAACAACAACAACAACAACAGACTATATCCATCTGCTCCAGTACATTTATTCTGTCGGGAAAACGATTGCTGCCAAGGTGTTTGATGGCATTCTTCAAATTCAGAAGGCAGTTTAAAATGGCTTGGTGCTGTTCATGATGAAGGGTGAAATGCCTGTAGTGGAAAGGTCTATATATTGCGCATTGCCTGGCATATAGGGCTTGCTAACACTCTGCACTAAAGGTGGGCAACTTGTTTCCTTTGGTCCACTAATTAGTTTCCAATTTCAGGGTTTGTATTTGATATATGGGAAACAGTCCCAGGCTGTCCTCTCTTCTCAGAAGCATTTCCAAAGCTAATTTTTAAAAAGATGCCTGAAAAACGACTGAAATGCACACAGGATTGTCCTGGGCTCTGATGAGATGGTGCAGCCCCCAGAAGCTCTTCTTGGCTTTTGCTTCATTTTGCTTCTCTCTTTCTGGAGCCTTCATGGCTATTTTGACTTTGAATGTCATAGCTCTAAACAATGGTGAGCTGACTCGAGACAAGTCTCCCAGATTTTTCAGCCCAAAACATCTTTCCCCTTCCTGCACTTCTTATTTTGTCTTGAATGATCAGCTGTAACACTCTGTACTTTTCAATTCTCACTACCTGATCAAACTATTCCAGTATCCTGTCTCTTATGGTTTCTTAGTAAGGATAAAGGTCACCATTGCTCAAAAACCAGTCGTCTCCAACCCTAGAGTGTGGTGCTCATCCCCATTTACAGCCAAAGAGCATGCTTTGGGTTAAGAGTTTCCCTCTTTCCCAGTGTTTTTTAAAATGATTTTAATTTAATTTAATTTTTAAATTTATGATTGTGTTGGGAAGCAAGATATCAACATCACCTGCACAGAAATTCTTACTGCATCCCTCATATGGGCGGCGTTATCCTTGTGCTTATTCCCTAGCACTTTCCTTATAGAAAATGATATGTGACACATTTTCTCTTGTTGTCGTCATCCTCCTCCTCCTCCTCCTCATTGCTCCAGTGACTAGGTCATTGAACATTATATCACTGCTTGATGTTTGTAGTTCTTTTGCTTTTGAAAATGGGTACAGTTGAATGACATAGACCAAGTTGACCTCTCGCTGTAAGGCGACATTCAGTGATGCACTGCAGCAGGTTCAGGTTCTGCAGAACTGGTAGCGGAAATTTCCATGCCAGGCCACACCCACATGGTTGGCCATGCCCACCTCCATAGCCCATAATGCAGGATGTTTGGCCATGCCCACAGATGTGGCCACGCCCACAGATTTGGCCAGCCCACAGAGTAGGTAGTAAAACTTTTTGCAGTGCATGACTGGCAACATTGCTTTCTTTCTGAGCAGAATCATTGCAGAAATTGGGGTCCTCTTAAAGGCCAGTGTGAGCCATTGTGGTCAGAGAACTGGACTAGGAGTGAAGCTCAGTGCATGCTGTTAGGCTGGTGAACAACCCACTCAGTAACACTCAGAGGAGGGCCTTTCCTCCACTTGGAGTGAACTCTTTACTGAGATTTGATTTGCATCCTCTCTCCATGTTTTTTTATTTTAAAAACCCCTTAAAACACATCTATATAAAGAGGCTTTCACCAAGTTTCTCCCATAGGAAGGAAAGTTTGTTTTAGGTTTTTTCTGTTGTCCCCAATGTATAGGGTTTGTGTTTATAGTCTGTGTTTAGATTACCACCTGTAATCTTGGTTTTTAAGTATATGTATTGTTATTTTTTCTTGGTGCATATTTTTTACTATTATTCTATGTGCCTATTCAATGAATCACTGTGAGTAGTTTCTGTCACTAAATCCAGCATTGTCGTCGTCGTTTGCAACTCGTATACGAGAATGCATTTATTCCTGAAGCATAAATTTGTTTAAGGTGGATCCCAGCTTGCCATGAAGTGACCCACACACTATGATCATGGATCCATATCCTCTGGCACATATGAAATGAGACACGGACATCCCAATATGGTAATGGAGTAGACCGCACAGCCAGCAACTCAACGCCAAATGTTGGGCGGCGGTAAATAACCTGACTCGTTAAAGCGGCCAATGGCTATGGGCAGATGAGGCCCTTTAGGTGGGGTGATGGTCCCCTCGGTGGAGGAAATGCCACTGGAAACTAACATACTGGGCCAAACAGCAAAACGAGTGGAAATACTCTGATTTCCAATGGTCGTGGAGGTGGAAGAGGCCATGCCAGATGGACTGGCTGTGAAGGTGCACCTTGATTAATATCCTCAAGGCTGCGGCAGTACATTGCAGTCAGTCCATTGCAGCCTTGGTGTTAAATCCAGCATTATACAAATACAATAAATAAATAAATCACCTTCTCTGTGTTGTTCGTGGGATAAAAGGTGTCAAGGAGAAGGCAAGAGACAAGAGTACTGTACATTGCCTGGAGCAACATGGAAGAATGTTAACATAGAAATGTAATTTACACTAATTATTAGATTATTAGGGAAATAGCAGGGGGTGATGTTCTGATCTGTTGCGTTGTGAGCTTTGTTTATTTTGCTCCTCTGAAGAATAAAATATAAACCCTAGACAGAGTCAATATATTTAATCTTTACATCTAAGTAAGCAAATTGCAAACTACCGCAGCTCATGCTGAAATAAATATGTCAGGTTTAAGTGCCATTTATTATTATTTTTAATAGAACCCTTTAATCCAGTGTTTCCCAAACTATGTTATGCAGAACACTGGTGGACCTCAACTCCCAGAAGCCTATGTAAGTACATTGGCTGATCAGTGCTTTGGGGAATTGACTTAGGCTTCTGGGAATTGAAGTCCAAAAACCAGAGATTGGGAGACACTGCTTCAACCCATGACTTTGGACCAGTCATGTTCTTTCAACTTGGCCTGAGGCTGCAAAACATTTAGAATTATATTTGATTCATCTAAACAAAAACAAAAGTATAACTCATGTGGGCTCCCTACACATTAAAATAGGCTAATTCAGATTCAACTCACAGAAAGACTCTCAAATATGGATACAGAAAATTAGTAAGGAAGGAGTGAATCAGCAGAGGGCACAACTGAGCTTGCTTGTCTCTCTCTTGCTCCTGGGCTAGCTCTTGAATAACTTATGAACTCGACCAAAGACTGAGGAGTAATAGCTGTTAAAACACACTCACACACTCACACACACACGGCTGTGCCTTTGTAGAAATGGTCTGTACCTGAAATATTTATTTGTATTTTAATGAGATAGATCCCCTTCTTCATCTTTGTTATTTGTCCTTCTAAGGAGCACTCAGGGCTAATCTCTTCTAATATTGACCTATTTGTTCTCCTCGCTGTCCAGGGGACTCTCAAAACTCTCCTCCAGCACCACATCTCAAAGGCATCTATTTTTCTTCGCTCAGCCTTTCTAATGGTCCAGCTCTCACAGCCATACATCACCACCGGAAATACCATTGCTTTGACTATGCGGACCTTTGTTTGCAGTGAGATGTCTCTACTTTTCACTATGTTCCCCAGGTTTTTCATAGCTTGTCTCCCAAGAATCAGTCGCCTTTTTATTTCATGGCTGCAATCCCCATCTGCAGAGATCTTGGATCCTAAGAAAGTAAAATCTGTTACTGCTTCTACTTCTTCCCCATCTATTTTCCAGGGACTTATAGCGCCTGTTGCCATTATCTTGGTTTTCTTGATATTGAGTCTCAGGCCAGCTTTTGCACTCTCTTCTTTCAACCTAATCAGGAGCTTCTTTAGGTCTTCTTCACTGGGGAAGGTGGAGGGCAAAAGAAGAAGGGGACGGCCAAAGATGAGATGGCTAGATGGTATTGTAGACACAATGGGCACAGGGCTATGTGGACTAAGGAGGATGGTGGAGGACAGAGGTGCCTGGAGAGCGATGGTCCATAGGGTCGCAAAGAGTCGGAATCGACTGTGCGACTGAACAACAACAAAAGATCCCCTTCTTGTAAAACCTGAGCTCCCTTTTCAAATCCCACTTTTTTTCCTTGTGTGTGTCTCTCACCAGCTTGACTTGTGGAAACTGCTAGGAGGCTAATTTGATCTACTTTGCTAAACATGACCTTCTGTGAGGAAATGAAGCGTAATGAGGTCTAATAAAGCATCTCTTCTATGATTCAGTTGTTTCACCCTACATAACACTTAGGCTATTATGGAAAGAGGAGATAATAAAAGAAGGCGGCTTTACAAAAATAACATTTCAAAAAGGGACCCTGCTGAGATTTGTTGCTGCAGTTTGCTACTGCGCAATCTGATTTAAAAGCATTAAAAGAAGTGTGTGTACTTAAAAGAAGAAAAACAAACTGGGAGGAGGTCCAACAAATATTAATAAAAGCATCTGAGGCTAATTAGCCAGCCAGAAGTGGAAAGGCATTCAATGGGAAGGTGCAGTTTATAATTAAGCCAGATGTTCAGAGTGGAGAAATTGCCAGAGAGTAAGTGTGAGCCAGAAAGGCTAAAGACACCTTGAACCATGGCCAGGAATAGAGACTATGATTTGAATTTGGGTGGATTTTCATTGGAGAACATGTTTTGTACAGAGAACCTAGTCTGCTTCTCCTAAATGGGAGTAGTATACATTACAAGACTTGAGTTTGCAACAGCACCAGTGATTTTGCAGGAACCCTCTAATAATCTATAACATATGTACCCATGTTTCATTTTTTGCACCCATGTTTGAATATTTGACATGAAAGCATATTTTCCTGCTTCAAAGTATTTCTCCTCCTGGAAAATAAAATATCTCTCAGCAGATGTGCTGTCTTCAGAAAAGATTTCTGGATTCTCGCAATAAATGAGACAGAATTATGCATCTTACTGAGCTCTAGACCAATTATCAACTTTGAAAAGGTCAAATATCTACTTCATGATTTGTACATTGAAGTGTTCTTTGGTATTGGTGTGTGTGAAAGCTCTTTATCAACTTCTGACTTAATTCTTGGGTTGGCTGAAAGTTGAGGACTTAAAAAGAGAGAAAACAAGCATCTATTTTGGAGAAGGGTGTTTAAGCACAAAGATTGTGCCCAAACCAAGTTGTTATGGTTTGACAAAGCAACACATTCAGAAAAATCACATGAGCCAATGTTACAGAAGGAACACACTCATTTTGCAGTGGAGATTAGTTTTGGCCTTTCCATAGGTAGTGTCAGAAAGAGAGAAGCAGCATATGTAGCACTAGCATATTTTGCCTGGCAGTGCCGGGCTTTTTAAAATTGTGTTGGATAGTAAAGGGTTTCATTTTTTTTCTTGAACCAATTTTGCTGGACTGTTTTAAATGGTGTTGTAAGGTTTTGTGATTTTTTGGCTTCGAGGCGCTGCATCCGCCTGCGGCAGACTTGCACTCCCAGTGGGGTTTTTTTTGGCTTTTTGTTTTTTGCGTGCCGGCTTCCTCAGTGCCGGGCTCTTTAAATTGGTTTTTGAAGGTTTTTGTTTTCTGTTTATGCAAATTTTATTTTATTTTAATTAATTTAATTTAATTTAATATTATTTAGTTTAAAATTTAATTTTGTTTTTTAAAATCTTTATTTTTACGCATTTTAATTTTTTGTTTTGGTTTTTTTGAGTGAAAAGTGATTTCTGGTTTTTTTTGTATTTTTTGAGATTAGTGTGATTATTTTTGAATGTTTTTATAACTTATTTGATTAATTTTTGAATTAATCTTATTAGTTTCAATATTTTTGAATGTTTTTTCTCTTTTGACCTCTGGGTGGGGGTGGTGAGCTTTTCTGCCTCTCTACAATTGTTCTCTTCTGTCCTCTGGGTGTCGCTTCCGGTAAGTTTTTTTTCTTCTCATTTGAGTTCTGGTCCTTATGGATAGAAGACGTGTTTTGGTAAGCTCTCTTGGTTGTTGTTTTTTGGGGGGGGGAGTGTTTGGGATTTTTTTGGGGGGGTCTTTGTGTTTTTTCTTGTTTGTTTTTGGCTGTTTTTGTGTTTCATTTTTTGGATTTTTGAGTGTTTTTGAGTGTTTTTGTTATGTGTTTACTTTTTCAGGGGGTGGCGGCTTTCTTTCCCCCGGGCCATGCTGGCTGGCCCGTGGGAAGGAAGGGCATTGGCGGGGGGGGGGGGGCTTTCTTTCCCATGGGCCATCCTGGCTGGCCCATGGGAAGGAAGGCCAATGGCGGGGGTAGTGCTTTCGTTGCTTTCTTCTCCATGGGCCATGCTGGCTGGCCCGTGGGGAAGAAGGGCAGTGGCGGCGGGGGTGTTTCTTTTTTTCCCCCACGGGCCATGCTGGTTGGCCCGTGGGGAAGAAGGGCAGCAGCGGTGGGCATTTTTTTTACTTTTATTTTTCGTGCGCAGGCCGCCTCAGCGTTCGGCACGCTAATGGTGCGCAGGACGCTGGGGCTTGTAGTTTTGCCTGCGCGTGTTTGCTTACTGTGGTGTTTTTTTTCCTGCGGCTTTTTTTTTAATTGGCCGCGGCGCGTTTCCGAACGTTCCTTTTGCTGCGTCGCTCAGCCTGATTGGCTCTGGCACGGCACGGTGCAGCGCAAGGAACATTGGGAATTGAAGTTCCCTTTTTTTGTTTGCGACTGGGGGGCTCCTGCCCCCGGGTCGAAAATTTCAACCCGACAGTTACCTGCGAACCGGGTTCGGGCGAGTGAACGAAGGCCCATTACGGGCTAGTGGGGCCTGGTGCAACATCCTTTGTCACATTCCAATGGTTAACGCACCATTTTATAGGTATAGATTAGAAATGTTTTTTTAAAAAAAGCAAAATGCAAAGTTGAACTTCAAACAGGTGATGTGATGGATTTCTACAGCTGTGTCCTGCCCAGTATGTCTGTGTAATATGTCTGTGTCTGGTCCACCCAATGTTATCTTCATCAGGGAAAATAATTTTGTAATTGACTTATAGTAAAGGGTGTTTTCAAAATATTTTGGAGCCTGCTCTGCTAGTTTTTCATGTTAAAAAATTGTGTAAAGAAAATCAGAGGAGGCTTGATTCCTATAATAAAAAAAGTATATGGTGAGCTAAAGACACATTCATTTAAAAAAGACACACAAGTTTGTTTTATTTTAATTCTTCCTAATAATGATAATGAGAGGCCATGGTGGCTTAGGGCTTAAGTCACTGAGTTTGATGACCAGAAGTTTGGCAGGTTAGCAGTTAGAAACCCGAGTGCTGCGTGATGGAGTGAGTGCCCATCAACTGTCCCATCTCCTACCAACCTAGCAGTTTGAAAACAAAAACTTGCAAGTAGAAAAATAGGTACTGCTTTAGTGTGAAAGGTAACAATGTCCCATGCACTCTGGCATCTAGTCATGCCTGCCACATGAGCATGGAAATGTCTGTAGATGCAGACTGACTTTTTGACTGTAAATAGAGCTGAGCACCATCCCTTAGAGTTAGATATGACTGGCTTCTGAGCAAGGGAGACCTTAATAAATATATTGCCAAACAGGGTTTTTTATCCTTGTAATGTGTATGCAGAACGATTCTTTTTTTTCTTTCTTTCTCATAAATAAAAACTCAGTCTAAAAGACATCACATAAATACTAAAAGGCAGACATAACAAACACCATAATAGTGAGTATAATTACAGTTATGCAAAGTTAAATGAGGAAAGAGAAAACTCCAGCTACATGACCAAACCACCATAGTTTCAGGCAAAACACACTTGAAGGCTGCTATAATCTTATGCATACATACCTTGGAGTAAATCACATTGAATGCATTGATTTTTGCTTTTAGAACAGAAACATTAAGAATCTACTGATATCTACTATTTGTGATTGTGGAAATTTCAGAGTTTGGCAATGTTACTTTTTGGATGTCAAAAGTGACCAGGTTTGCTGCACATGCTCATAGCTGGAGTCTAAAAATGCGATGTTTCCCTACTCTTGCTGACTGAATTCTCTGGCCATTGTTCTTTATCCACATAGACACTTTCCCCCTTCATGATGGCCAGGATCCCTGTCTCCTTGTTGCCAGTTGTGTTTTACGGAAACAAAAAGATAGAGTATGTGATCAAGAGAGATTGCTTTCGTAGAACAGTATCCTATTTTGTTTTTAGTATGCTTGGTGCATTTCACACCAGTGGACCATGGCAAGTTAGTAAGTGCAACGAAGACTACTCATTCAATGCTGCTTAATGAATTCCCAGTGCTGTAAACCTCACAACTCTGTTCCAGTGGCTTCCCAGTAAGCTGAGTTACAATCGACATCTGGATAGTAAAGGTGAAACTTCACTAGACAGTTGTTAATAAAGTTTTGGCCACTTCTGCCCTAGACCATATAAGAACAAGTGACATGTAAGTGCTGACAGGTTCTGTATCCCGTTACTAATTCCACAGAGTACTTAAGGTTGACAAAAGGCAAGGAAATGTTCCCACCTCTTATTTTTTCCAGTACTGCAGGGTGCTTTCAGCACAGCTGCATGGGTTGCTTTGGCACTCTTATTAAAAAGGAACTTGATATCGCATATTTGAAAAATGAATACAGCTCAGATGATACATAATGCAAAAATTAAAAGGAGTGAGGGAGAGAGAATGAGAACAGTGAACATTAAGAGTATTAATAAAGGGAGGGCTGAGGGAAGTACTGTATGTTAAACAGGTGACAGGCATCCAGGTTCTGTCTGCCTTGGACAACGCCAGAGGTCATCTCAGTTTTGGAAATTTTGCAATAAGGTACCAGCTTGCAAAGTGAGGGACCTTTGGTTTCTCA
Organism: Bradypodion ventrale; assembly: GCA_035047345.1. Classification (NCBI taxonomy): domain Eukaryota; kingdom Metazoa; phylum Chordata; class Lepidosauria; order Squamata; family Chamaeleonidae; genus Bradypodion; species Bradypodion ventrale. The sequence continues at coordinate 1,542,591 of JAWDJE010000007.1, forward strand.
TTAGTCTAGATTAGAAAGTAGTTTGCTTCCCCTGCTCCCCGGGGTCCAGCCTAGATACCTACCATCTGACAAGAACCAGTTTAAATCCTGCTGTCATATAAGGTAGACTGGGAAGTTAGTTATACAGAGATTGCCTTGAGGATAAAGGCAGATGTTTTAAGCACTTCTGCTTAAGGTGCATTGTTATAGAACCAGAGATCATTTTTTAGTTTATACGTTCTTACCTCCAAAACATCAGTGAATTAATGCTCTAAAAAGCCTTTGTTACTCTGTGCTAAAGGCTGTTGTCTCCTCATATTACAGAGGTGAGTGGCATATCAAAGCCAATGAGCAAAAGGCAAGGAGACCAATGGCTGAGGATAAAGAGAGGCCAAGGGGATGTTGAAAGTGGTGTCAATGACAACATTGCACACAACCTGCCCACTATGCTCTATGGGCATCAGAATAGTTAACATTCTACTCGGGCCCCTTTTATTCAATGGACTGCAGTGGCTTAGTGGTTAAGATGTTCAACTTGACAACTGGAAGGTCAGTTGGTCAGCAGTTTGAGAGCCTAGTGCATGACTGAGTGAGCTCCCATCTCTGTCTCAGCACCTGCCAACTTAGCAGTTTGAAAGCAAAAAAGTGCAAGAAGATAAATAGGTACCACTTTGGTGGGAAGGTAAACAGTGTTCCGTGTGCTCTGGTGTTTAGTCATGCCTGTCACATATCAATAAAAATGTTTGCAGACACAGACAGCACTGGCTCTTTGGTTATAAACAGAGATGAGCACTGAACCCTAGAGTTGGGTACGACTGGCTTCCAAGCAAGGGTGACCTTTACCTTACTCAGGGTAAACCAGGACCAAAATTCCTATCTAACCCCAATGGAGACCCCAATCCACAGAGGCCAGTGTTGGGGCAGGGCCAGCTCTTCAAGCCCCTTGACCTGCCTCCCACACTGCTGTGCTTGGATGTACTAAGGAGACAACACTTTGTAATGTGATACACTTTGAAGGGTCGATTAAAAGGGCTTGTGTCTTTTCTCTTCTAGTCTCCTCCTTTCCATTTCCCTCTGAATACAGAAAATGAATTTCTGAAGGGGAACGCCTCCTCTATGGGTAGAGACTGTCCATGGAGCTTTCCAAAGATGGGGGAATCCATGGATAGTGAGGCTCTCTCATTGAAGACATTTTCTCAGCATATAAAAAGTGAGAGAAATGAGGATGAAGAAGATGCTGCTGGCATAGTTCCCTCCCTGGCATGCGTTCCCCCTGAACATCTTGAGAATAACTCAATGGGGCTTGTGTATGCAAGGCATTTTATAAGTCCTCTTTCAAACACATGCACAATTTCACTCACTTGGCTTTCTGTGACACCCACATGTGTTAAGAGTGCATGTAAACCTCTGACCCTAAGAAGTCCCTGGAACTGAGTCAGTTGGCAGTTACCCGCCCACAGTTCCCTTGCCAGGTGGCCTTGCTCAGTCTTTCTTTCCTGTGGCCTCTGTTTTTCCTGTCTCCTGAAACCTACTTTATTGTTCTTGTTTCTTCCAAGTCTTGCCCTGCCACTCAACTGCATTTCCCAGATGCTGTGTTTGGTGTGGCTCACATCTGGATGTTTTCATTAATTAATTAATTAATTAATGCTTGGTACTTTACTTTAGAGAGGTATGATATTTAGCCAGGGAGCCACATGCAATTTCAGGGCCATTTTAGCAACTCCTTGGCACCTATGCTACAAAAAATAAATAGGGGGTGGTGGTGTAATTTTTTAAAGACAATTCTTTTTATCAGCACATCTGTTAGTGTCATCAGTTTGGTCATGTTAAGTGACCAGTCCAGCATCACGATAGCTCCAAATTGTTCAAGCAAGCAAGCTTTCAAGCTGTCACCTATCCCAGGGTTCCTCAAACTTTGCTCTCCAGATGTTCTTGGACTTCAATTCCCAGAAGCCCTGATCAGCCAGTGTGCTGACTTGGGCTCAAGAACACCTGGAGAGACAAGTTTGAGGAAACCTTACTTGTCTATCTATCTAATCTGCTGCTAAATGGTATAAGACTGCTTTTCTCACTGATTTTTTTTTAATTTTAGTGAAATCCATTTTTATTTAACAATAACTGTTGGAGCAAGCATTACAGTACACAGCAACTGCTCCCTTAAATTGGTAACTAATACTAATCATAGTTAGTTCAAATTTATGACCTGTTTCACTCTTAATGTGACCCCCTTCTCTATTTCCAACTTTCATGGCTTTTCCACATTCAGGCAGTGTTAGGAAGTTGAGAAGAAGGGAGGGAGGTTGCTGTAATGTGAGGATAGGTTTGACAATTGCTGTCCTCCATAGGCATATCTTTGAAGACCTTCGATATATATAAACAGATGACAGATTCCTTCCCCCATATTTGCTGTCTCTCCTTTTTTTACACAGCTAGTGCTTTACTTATATAGGATTTCAGTGGCTTGCTTGCTGGGAACTCTGAGAATTACGACAAGCATAACTAGTAAATTGTAAAAAGTGAGAAAAGGTCTTCAATATTTTTCAAATGTATTTTATTTCTTATTTTTTCATTTGTCATAGAGAGAAATATGAAAGCTGCATGCAACTTCCTAAATATTTCAAACATTTAAATAGCATATGATAATTTAGCAGTACAATACATTATACAGAAAGAGAATATAGGGGAATCTCCTGTAGTATATTTACAATTCAAAAGGTAGCTTTTGTTATTCTTAATTTTAAAAAGAGGAATGCATTTGCTTCCCATTGAAAGTATTACATTCAAAATAACAATGTCACTAGAAGAAATATAGCCATTCCCCTATCAGAGGTTTTTCCCCAATAAGATACAGTTTTGAGAATCTTAAACTACAAATCTAAGGAACCCTATACAATATTCCCAAAGCTTAAAATATCTCAGTATTGAAGATGCAAAATTTTAATAAGAGTCTCACATGAAAAATGTGCTTTCTTAAACTGCTGTAGAATTTTTTTTCTTGTACAAAATTCTTTGAAGGGGATAGCATATTGCATATGACACCCTTTATAGGTATGTATAGATGGCTTGTGGATCACCCAAAATTTCAGGGGGTGCTCCCTACACATGATCACAAGCCACCTATCCATAGGCATTAAAATTTGAATAGTTTAGATCTACTTTATACCCACAATTTTTTTTGAAACTTTATTGCAGTGTGTATCATTCTGCATAGCAAACCATATCTCACCCCCTTCTCATTCTATTGAAAACTATGTATTCTGTTGTTAGAAATCTTTACAATGGCATATTAAGTTTTCCACAATGCCAAAAAAGGAACACTGTTTAACAAATTATGGTTCCCAGATGAGCTTATAAAGCCCAATTTCCAGTCATAGTGATATACAGACTACTATCAAATGAAGATTTCAACAAAACAAAAAAATTAAATGAGGATTATATGTCATGAGCTACAAAGAAGGTATGTATGAAATCTAATGTGTCAAAGACACTTAAGAAATTCGGCAGGTATTTTTTAAAACATCTATAAAATGTAAAAAGTGATCCTTGGTAAAAAGTGCTTTATAACAATATAGATTTTGTGTTGTGTCTTGTAAGAAGTCATCTCTTCAACCATTTTGTTTTCCTCATGTCCATCACACAGTCCTGTTCCTTTTACCAAGTTGTATCTTTTCACTCTTCATAAACTCTGGGAAAATAAAAATAAAGAATTAGGTTTTGAGACAGGCTGATTGAAAAATGAGCACAAACTCTTCCATGGCTACTAAGAAACTAAATGTCAAAGTCCTGGTGAGCAGCAACTTCAAGTCAATAATTCAGCAGAAATTTGGGTGCTATGATCTTTAGGTTTGGCCAGGTTATCCTGCTAAGGTAATAAAGTACATACTGCCAGCGACTCAAGGCTGAGTGACAGACAGCAGTTAACTAACCTGACAACCCTGAGGACTAACGGCCTTGGGTGCCAAAGTACACAGGAAAGGGTGATGGTCCCCAAGTGGATTAAATCCCACTTGAATCCATCTTGATGGAGGGCAGCAGCTTCATCCATACTGGCCTGGGGCTGATGAGGACTTTGTGTGCCAAAAGGACTAAGGACCAGCAAGTGACTTGCAGAACTAGATCAGTGGTATGGGTGTCACTGGGATACAGAAGGCAGATGAAAGGCCACTGCATCATACCTGTCAACCCGCGGCTCCGGAAAAAATGGGACCTGCGCAGATCGCTTTCCATGCATGTGTGGAAGCGCTATGCCACTTGCACAGCCCCTACACAAGCAACATAGCACTTCCACGCATGTGTGGAAGGGTTTTACACTTGTGTAGAACCCTTCCACGCATGCGTGGAAGTGCTCCACCGCTTGCATAGGGGCTGCGCAAGCGGCGGAGCGCTTCCACGCATGCATGGAAAACGTTTTCCCCCACTGCCAAATTACGGGGTTTTGGCAGCACGGGGCGGGTTATGACGTCAATCGGAGTCAAATTCTGTGGTAATGGCGGCCAAATCAGGATGGTTGACAGGTATGCACTGCATTATAATCTCAGGACAGTCTTAATAGTTGATTGCCATGATGATCACCAAAATTCAGATTCAAATATGGCAGCAGCAGCAGCAGCAGAAGTTAAGATGAAGACCTTTCTCCTAGTGTTAAACAGATCTTGGAAAAGTTGACAAAAATGGTCCCTTTTCCAAAACCCATTGAGGCAACTCCCTTGAATCCATAGATTGGTGCCTATTCAAATCATCATAGTCTTCCAGAGTCACTTAAAAGTGTAAGGCTGTAAAGATTTTTCTCCACAGTGGCCATCCAGATGCTTTTGAAAGGGCACAAAGGCCAATGCTTCTCCTGCTGTTGCTGTCTTGCTGGAAGCTTTCTTCTGTGCTACATCCAAGAGTTCTTCCATGTGGCAGTAAGCTATCATATCACAATGAAACAATTTAATTTTATTGTAGCCAATTCTAAACTTGCTATATTTAATTTGTAAGCTTCAATGACCTTTAAGAACCTACAAAGAGATGTGCTGGATCTGACATGAAAAGAACATAAAAGATTTAGATTTTTATTGTCTGGTAAGACAAACTGTAGAGATTTGAGAATTTAGAGTATTCAAATCCAGCCATTTGTTTTGGCTTTTTCTAATGTCCTTGAAATTATGCCTTTGGTTGTCATATGTCAGTGATGGCGAACCTTGGTACTCCAGGTGTTCTTGAACTTTAATTCCCAGAAGCCATGATCAGCAGAAGTGCTTACTTGGGCTTCTGGTATTTGAAGTCCAAGAACACCTGGAGTGCCAAGGTTCGCCATCACTGTCATATGTTCATTTAACAGGCCTCTGAGTATTTTCCCAGAGATACATCTGACTGGTAAACCAAAGCTTAGTCTCAATATGTGTAATCATAAGACTGATCTCTGAAAAATGAACTACCTTGAAAATTGTCAAAGAAAATCCCAACATAAATAAACAAACAAAAAACCTATTTAGATACTGCATAACGAAAATCAGCATTATTTCTGTCAAGGAGACAGATTTAATGGCATTTGCTCTGAAAAGCCTCTTAATACGTAATTTACAACACCTAACATCTGAGCATAGTCCAAGATCTCCTGGCAAAATTCCCATTGACCTCTGGCTAAAGAATTGATTCTGTAGCTCACCTGTGTTTATTGTCTTGCCTCTCTCTTATGAGTCTTATTACCAGGATAGCTTGCATGCAATCAAGCTCTATGTTCTTAAAAGTTCATTTGCTCCTGCTATCCCACCCCAGGGAAGTTCAATAAACCCTGATTGTGGAGAGAAATAGCTGTTTACACAAGCCTCTATTCATCCCTGCTGAATGGGCAAAGAAGGGTGTTCCATTCATTGATATCCTCCCTTTAGCACCTGAGAAACAAGAATTGACTTTGCCTTTCCATAACATGAGATAGCTGGGTAAGACACACAAAGAAAGGTTTTGGGGGAACATTAATGTTTTAGACCCAGATTTTAGGGCAGCTAACAATATATAAATGACCCCAAGGTAACCCAAGGGGTTTACATACAGGATAAGATCCAAAATGATTTACATACAAGATATAAAATACAGAATATAAAATATGATAAAATACGATAAGATAAATAAATATACAATATACAATAAATATACAATAATAAAATACAGGCCGGCACAGGTGCTACCACTCCCCACAGCCAACAGGACCGGGGGAAGGAGCTCCATGTCTCAGCTGGAGGCGAGGCTAAGTTACAATAAAACCCTGATTTACGTAAAAAAAATCCATTCTGTAGCTTCTTATGTAAATAGGGTTTTTAAGTAAATTGATGCATCTCCATAGTTTACTACATGTACTTATTCCGGATTTTGCAGTATATAAGAGGAGATTTTGGATTCCATTCCTTCCAGCCAACAATTTACAGAAAAGAAGGTAACTGGTTTATGCATACCTGTACAGTTAAGGAAGGAAAGTGAAAATGAGTCTTCAGACTCTGGGATACCCAGCAGAACTCTTTTCTTAAGAGTTATACTGATACAGGAAATAAACAGTTAGTTATTCCAGGTCAGGTAACAGAGCTTTTGTTGTATGTGCGGGTTTTTGTTTGTTTTTCCTTCTCAATTACAATGACTTGTTAGAGACAGAACTAACATAATAAATATGATCAGCTGGAGAAATACAAAGGCCAAAAGAGGATCTGTTATCATCATGCATCGCAGCTGGAGGTACAATGCATGGCATCTGGACATCTGTCTAGGCAGGCTTGGTCTGACGTCCTTGTCTTTTATTTCCCCTAGGCAGACCCTTAGCATTATTGAAACCTAAGCTTTTAAGTATGTTATTTCCGTCATTATAAATGGTCACCTTTCAACAGTAAACAAGAGAAAAATGAGGTTACATAATAGTTGACATTTAGCAGTACAAACTATTTTCTCTCCTGCTCTCAAAGAACTGCCACAAGAGTGCTGGCAGATAATCAGGCAAAACTGTCAGCCTGAGGAGGGGATGGGAAACAAAAATAGGCTCATTAGAAAATAAGTCTGACTGAAATGTGTGGAATATATTTCTGAGTAAACAGCTTCAGTTTGGGAACAGGCTAAAACCCGTGTCCCAGAGTTTGGGTTGCTTCCTCCAAGTCCAATCTTACACATTAACATGGTTACTTTTGATGGCCATGATATGGCTCTTGACATTTATTTTTTATTCATCTTTTGCATTTTATACTTCTGTCACCCAAAGGGTTCAGGACACCACATATGGGACTTATCTCACTTTACATTCACAAGCATGTTAGGCAAAGTAGGTTGAAAGAGTAGGCCTGGCTCAAGATTACCCAGTAAATTGTCACAGCTGAATAAGGGTTGACATCCAGGCAGTGGTGGGTTCCAAATTTTTTTTACTACCACAATGTGGGTGTGGCATACTTTGTAGTCATGGCCTACTTTGTGGTCACGGCCTACTCTGTGGGCATGGTCATGTGACTGGGTGGGCGATCTAGTCATCCTGCTCAGTGATGGGATTCAGATTATTTTTTTTTTACTACCTACTCTGTGGGAGTGGTATGGTGGGTGTAGCCAGGGGGAAAGTCCTGCATTGCACCCAAATTAGGACTACTTTATGTTAAAACTTGGATGGGCAGGGCCAGCCAGAATTTCTGCTACTGGTTCTGGCAATCTGGTGCAAACCTCCTGAAGCCCACCACTGCATCCAGGTCAAGATCTAACCACTGTCCTAAACAACCTCTCTGAAAAATAAAGATCTCCAGATGCAAGACAGGACATTGGTCCTGGATCTGCTGAGCTACCCTGTTCAAAATTACTACAATTACAGGAAACCTGTCATCTTCTGCATCTAGCCACCCTAGTTGAGAACTAGAGTGTCTGTACACTACACCACAGTTTGATGTAGTAAAGGGTGGAATAAGGGTGCTGTTAGATGGTGGCAAAGGTGTACATTTGATTGTACTTTTGCTTTGCGTGCTGCAATCTCCCTTCATGGAACCCTTCCATCTATCAGGGAAGGGCTCCAGCCTGGCTCCAAAAGTAGTAGCCCTGTATCTGGACTACAGGGAAAGGCTAGAGCATGTCCTCATAAGTCTTGTGGTCGCTGAGAAAATAAATCATACTGGGTTGCACCCAAATGGTCCAAAATGCAATCAATTTCCCCATGCAATCATGCCCTAGGTCAACTTCTCTGGTCAAGGTATCTTTAACATTCGCCTGAATTACAACATATAAGTTTATGTACCTCCCCAAAAGGTGAATCCTGAGGTTACAGCCATGTCAGTTAAAATGGTAAAAAGGGAATAGTAAACCACTTCTGCTCATTTTCTACCCAGAAAACCCTGGAAAGAGTCACCATATGTCAATATTGATGGTAGCATCCTGGGACTCTGCAGCTTGGCCAAAGCCAAAGAGGCTGGTTCTTCTCCCAGGAGGCACAGTGGAGAATCAAACTCCCCACTATTCAGCCATCTTAGGAACTCACATCTCACTCAGGCACTCAAGAAGCAACTTTTCTAAGAGGAGCATAATTAGTTAATTAGCAAAAGTGAGGGCCACTGGAAGTAATAGATAGAGTGTCAGATTAGGTATTTAGAGATCTGGGTTTTGAAGATCCCCTACTAAGCCATGAAACTTTTTAGTAATGATTTAAAGCAAAGCAAAAGGAATTACACTTATATACCACCCCATAGCGCTGAGTGCACTCTCTGGGTGGTTCACAAGTTAATTAGCATTTTGCCCCCAACATGCTGGGTACTCATTTTACCAACCTTGGAAGAATGGAAGGCTGAATCAACCTTGATTACTGGTCAGGATCAAACTCACAACCTTTTGGTTGCAGGACAACAGTTTAACCACTGCACCACCAGGGCTCCTAACCCATCTATGCACACCCCACTCCCCTTAAAAACCCTATTAGGGTTACCATCAGGCGAGAAGTGATTGATGATATATAACAACAGAAGTTAACAAAAAGCCTCTTGTACTATGGTGGACCTGATTAATACACACCTCTCCTTCTCTTTCCATATGGTATACCACTTAAGTAATCTTTTTGTACTGGGAAGTTTGGGATGCAAGCAGTACTGATGACCCCCTCGGAAACGTGACTTCATTGTGACTCTGAAATGAAAGGCAAATCGTCAGTACAGAGAAGAAATGGCATAATTTTGAACACAACTGTGAAGCTCATTGGGGGGGGGAATCCACATTGGAGTTTGGGAAAATATCTTTATTGAAGCACCAAAATACCATTTTAAAATGTAAGCATTCAGATTTTACAGTTTTCCTACTCTTCATCAGGCTGTGTATGGTACAGCTTCAAAGCTTAGCATGATTTCCCCTCTCCTCACTCTGTTCTCATGAGAGCTTTGTGAGCATGGTCAGGTTGAATGAGACTGGTCCACAGCCATCCCATCAGCTTCAAGACTGCAGGGAGATTTGAACCCACATCTCCACCAATTTACAGAGTCCTAATCCAACACTCGGAGCTATGGTTGCCTAATGGTTAAGACACTGAGCTTGACAACCAGAACCTTGACAAGTCAGCAGTTTGAGACCCAAGTGCTGCAGGATGGAGTGAGTGCCTGTCATCTGTCCCAGCTCCTGCCAACCTAGCAGTTCAAAAGCAAAAAAATTGCAAGTAGATAAATAGGGACCACTTCAGTGGGAAAGGTAACAGAATTCAGTGTCTAGTCATGCCTTCCACATAACCATGGAAATGTCTGCAGACAGTGCTGGCTCTTTGGCTGTAAACCGAGATGAGCACCACCCCATAGAGTTGGACACAACTGGTTTTTGAACAAGGGAGACCTTTACCTAATCCAACACTCTGACTGCTGCCAGTTCACTAGCTCCATTCACTGATTGTGACTTTAGCATATGTAACACTAATGTGTGGTGACATAGCATGTTTTTGAATGATCTTACTGAGAAAGTTATCTTTCTGGATTACCAGACCCTCACTTGGACAGCCATATAATCTTACTGCTCCATTTTCCATGATCAAGAATTTGCTCTGTATTCTGTCTTCCTTCTCACAAGAGTTTCTATTCAGCCCTAGCTGTCTTGGCTTTCGATAAGGCAGCATCACCACAAAGGCTGACGTTGAGCCAGACAAATTATTCCACACCCACACCTGCACATTCCAGTTCTCCTCCTTAAATCCCTTGTCTAGAATCAAAGGTGGATGGTTTTAATGGCAGAGCATTTCATAGTCTGTGAGTTACAGCCACTTCTTGACAGAATGCAAGATTCTACAAGGTGTAGTTTGATGCAAATTAAGTTGATTCGTGGTCTATTTTACTGTCACAATTATGGTGGGAAAACTACATTGTATTGCCTAAACAAGTAAAACGAAGAAAACCATGTCAAAATGAAACATTTCAATAAGGCCTTTATTTCTTCACACATTTTTTGGGGGGGATATTGTAATATTTTGTTATTAGATCTTAAAATGGATGGAGGGGATCATTAGAAAAAAGTTGTCACATATGTGAGTTCAAACAGAGGCTTACTACTTGTAATAACAGCAACAAAACTGATTTAATACTTAAGAATTGATTACTGGAGCAGTTCACACTTTAAGTCAGGTGGTTCAAATCACATTAAATTACAATTTTGTATTAAAATTAATTCTCTATATTATTAATGCCTCAATAATGAAACCATTGAGAGGTGAATCCAGAGGTATATACTCAGTAGTAAGGCCCACTGAATGGAAAACAGACATGGATAGCTCATATCCTGTTTGTCACAGTAGGGGCTTCTCCCACTTCTGAGAGGACAAAAAGAGAGAGAGAGCTTGTTTTGCTATACGATTAGCCTTCATAACTTAAGTATGGGCTATCTTTGAAGTTTCAGGGAAGAAACAGACAGCAGGTTAAATGTCCTGTGCAGATGGTCTGCATTTAGAGCTGAAAACAGGTTAGTGTTGGAGAGACATGATTGAAGCACTCATTTGTGTTTGTAAAATCTGTCATCAAAAATAAATAAATCCCAAGTCTTAAAGACATGTCACAAAACAAAGCAAGCTATTTTTGTGTTCCCAGAATTGTCTGTTGCTTAGACAATCACACATGAAGTGCCCGTAAGGGTCTCCTGCTTCTAATTATGGGCAGTCTGTAATGTTAGTCTGTGCAAAACTAGTGTGTTATTAAAGTATTGGGCTATTTAGAACAGCTCTTTCTGACCTCAGGTATGCGGATGCAGGATTGCAGCTTAAAGTTACATTGCTGTATAAACACTCCCCTGAGAATCACTGAAAAGGCTTTTAAAAACTAAATAAAGTACAGCATTACACTGCAATGCATTTAAAGACAGACAGACAGATACGAATTGTCAGCATGTCAGAAAAATGGGAAATTTTAGGAGATTTTACCAAATGGAAAGGTAGAAATGTGTGCACAAAATCATGATTCCTGTAGAATCACCCACACTCAATCATATGTTTTCTTGATGATTTTAACAGACAATGAAAAAAGTTTTCCTAACGGGCATTTCACTTACATTTCTACCTCACGTTTTCTGCCTTTTCCTTCAACTGCTTATTCTGGCCGAGAGTCTAAAGGTCTCTCTCCTGCCCACCCTAGAAAAAGCATGCTGTTGTTTTCTTGTCTGCCTTTCAACATCCAGCTTCTGTTGGCATCTTTGTTTGTGAGCACATATTGCTGTTTGGTTTTCCCATCAGTCAGGCAAACTTTGAGGCCCAGACTGAAGTCCTTGGCAGCCAAGCGCTTGGGCAGGAAAGCTTCACACTGGTTTTGTTATGCCGATCCACGTTCCTGAACTCTTTGTCTGCTTTTGGGTTCCTGATGTAATGAAGACATAACTGGGGATGCAAGTTGACTGGGAAATGGCTACCTCTGTATCTGATGTGGTTTGTTGCTGATTTGTAAGAACCTGTCAGGAAAGGAGGTCACTGGCACACTCGTGAGAAGGGAGGGAGGCTGGCATGCTCCTATCCTGATATTCACACAGAGGTTTTGGCTTATATTTTTGTGCTGAGGAGAGAAGCAGTGAGAGGGGGGAGAGCAGGCCTCCTTTCTTGGCCATAGACCTGGCATTCTGAACTTCTATTTGAACACACAGTGGTCCCTTTCCCACCCTGGCTGGCCAAACCACCTCATTTCGGCCCCCAAATTTTGTGTTAAGCTTTTGTGGGGCCCATATCATTCATGTCAATGAAATACTGGCTTGAGCTAGTTCTTGCTTCTGAGAATGTCTGAAGGCATCTTTCTCACTATGAGTGCTCTGCAGTGGTGGGCATCATCAGGTTCACACCAGTTCATCAGAACCAGTAGCAGAAATTCTGGCTGGCCCCACCCATCCAGGTTTTGAAATAAAGTAGTCCTAATTTGGGTGCAGCACATGGCTTTCTCTCTGGCCATGCCCACCATACCACACCCACAGTATGGTAGTAAAAAAGTTTGGAGCCCACCACTGGTGCTCTGTCTCTTGATTGTACCTTCGTGGGGCTCTGGAGCCTTAGGATTGGATATGAGACATCAACTCAATGCAGTTTTGAAATTCAGCTTCAATGGCACAGCCTTCACCTCCCATGCATCACAACTGCCGTCCTGACGCTTTGAAGGTAATGATAGTGCTTATGCAAGCACCACTGTGTTTCAATGGAATATACAGACAGGTATTCAGATGCTGATCACAAAACACTTAATTGCAGTGAAAGCTACTTCTCTTATTTCATGTCTTCTTCACAGCTATTGGTATTGTTCAGAAGCGGTTTCTTAAGGACTGAGATTGGTGTTTTATGGGTGTTGTGTGATTTCTTAGACACCTTCAATTATCTTTTGGCAGATAATATGATTCTGTATTTTTGAAATTGGGATTCCATCTTTCAGCTCCTGCAGAATCCTGAGGTTATTGTTATTGGTAAGCTTATTGTTATAAATATGCTGTATAAGTAATACTTTACTTTACTTTAAGTAGATGGGACTTGGCTTGAGAGTGAGGGGTGGGGGAGAAAAATCAGAGACCCAGAGCATAGCAAAATAAAAGTCTGAATAAGGAAATGTTTACAAAGTCTTCCCATCTTCTCAAGATTCTAGAGCTCTAAGCTAGTACTTGTAGAGAAGCACTGATGCATCATAGGTCTATCATGGTTCTGTTTTTTCACTTACAGATTCATATCAGTAATCCAAATGAAGACTGCAATGAAGGAGTCAAAGAAAGACTGAGACTTGGATGGAAAAGCTATGAGGGATCTAAAAAAAAGTACTCAAGTGGGCAACTGCTGCTGTTCAAGAAAGCAACCAACTAATGTTACCCTGAGTTTTTGTGGCTGATGGGATTAGGTGTCTTGCCATGTAAGCAGCCTTGGGGTAGCTGCATAGTCCACAAGAGAGAAAGTAAATCACACTTGAGTTCTTTATACCTAGAAAACCAAGGGTTTTTAATCAGCTTGAAGGCACACAATTTTTTATTGGATCAAATCAAGCCTCAGTCCCATTTGAAGCAAAAATTTGTAAACTGAAGCTGTGATTGTTTGAATGTTGCAAGACTCTGAAAAGCCGATCATGCTAGGGAAAATTGAGGCCAGCAGGAAAAGAGAATCTGAGATAAATTGACTCACTAAGGGAAGTCATGGCTTTTTGTTTGCAAGACTTGAGCAGGCCTTTGATGGGACTTTTGTGTGAGGGTTACTCATTCATAAGGGTACCACAAGCAGGAAACACTGTGATAGTACACAACAACAACCGACACATTGTGCTTGCTTCTACTGTCCTTCCTGATCCCAACACATCAAAGCACAAATGTGTGCTCATTAAATGCACACTGCTGAAAAGAAGTCATAACAGGAGTGGCCAATAGGACCAAGATCCACTTTTCAATCAATTCACATGCATGTTACTATGCATTAGTAAGCCAGATAGAAAGGAGTGATATGACATGATAACCAAGCTGAAATAAATCTATTTATCTTACCTGTACTACAACAGACTTTCCTTTTTTTATTACACTGACCGAAATTTACACAGCTACCTTGCTGCAATGTGCCAAAAGTAAAACAAAATAAAATAAGTGCATGAAATTGCAGAAGCACCAATTCCCAAGCATATATTAAAATGTAATGCAAAGACTAAATAAAACTGAGTTAAGGAATGGTATAGAAGAACTCGGTCTTTCCACCTTGTTGAGAGAAAGTTGCAAATGAAGGACTTCACTTGATTTGAATGAGAAACTACAGTTGACACACGCCCTATGGATGTGACTGTGGCCTCTGCTTGCTCTGTGCTAATGATTTGCCCAGCCTGAGGATGTAGGCAGAATCCTTGGAGAGATGACAGCAACTACATGTGTATTGGATCCGTGCTCCTCTTGGCTTCTAAAAGCAGTGGGAAGAGGTTGGCCAAATACCATGGCTTCCAATCTGCCTAAACAAAAGTGTGATAAGACGTTTGTTGGATAGTTATTGGCTTGTCTCCAATATTCCATTCTCAAGCAAAGTTCTGGAGCTTGGGACTGAGACCACTTTGTTTGCATTGGTGGATGCAAGAAGTGGGTGCAAGAAGTGGACAAAGGAATACATCCTTTTCTGTCCTTATTAATCAAAAGATATGTCTTCTGAGCTAGCTGGCCACTGGCTTTTGATACCATACACGATAATATCCTTCTGGACCATCTCTCTCATTGTTTTCTAGTGAGTTCAGTTCTTTCTATAGAGAAGATGGTGCTGGGGTACTCTTGCTTGATGTCTGGGCTACTGACCTGTTTGTTGTTCAGTCGCATAGTCGAGTCCAACCTTTGCAACCTCATGGACCACTGCACGCTGGGCACACCTATCCTCTACCATCCTCCTCAACCCGCCCAGTTTTGTGCCCACTGTGTCAACAATACCATCTAGCCATCTCATTCTCTGCTGCCCCCTTCTTCTTTTGCCCTCAACCTTTCCCAACATCAAGGCTTTCTCAAGTGAATCCTCTCTTCTCATTTGATGACCAAAGTACTTTAGCTTCATCTTCACTATTTGACCTTCCAAGGAGGAGCCAGGGTTGATTTCTTCTAAGCTTGACCTATTTGTTCTCCTTGCTGTCCAGGTTATTCTCGGGGACCTGTACTCTTAGGGTACTCTCAGGGACCTGTAGAGTCCCACAAAATCCTGTTCTATACCTCATGCTAGTTAATATCCACACATAGCTTCTGGAAGAGGTTGGCCAGAATCTGGAAGTCTGGTGTCAATGGTGGTCAGGTAATATCCAACTGTATTTTTTATTTCCATCCAGTTTTTGAGAAACTGTTTCAGTTCTAAACCATATCAGTAAGAGGTTGCATGAGGCGAAAGAAATGGAAACTCAATCCAAACAAAACAGAGGTACTTCTGTTGAAGGACATTATCAAGGAACAGTGATCCAGCATGTACTGGATGGGATTATATTCTCTCTGTAAAACTCAGGCTTAAATGTGGTCTTGGATACAAATTTGAGCCCTGGGTGTCTAGGTCTCAGCAGTAGCCAGGAGGGCATTTGCACTGTTGCAACTAACATGCCAGCTACATCTATTCCACGAGACATCTGAAGCAGTCATGGTGTCATCTATTTTAGTTACTTCCCATTTTGTTTACTGTGGTGTGTTGTCTATAGGGCTGCAGTTGGAAAATGTCTGGAAACTTCAGCCGGTTCAGGATGCTAAAACTAGACTCCTAACCAGAGCTCATTGTAGGGAGTATAGATATTCTTTGTTACAACAGCTTCCCTGGATACCGGTCCATCTTAGGCTCAATTCAAAGTGCTGGGCTTGACCTATACATTTCTAAATTATTTGAATACGGCTATCTGAAGGACCACATCTCTGTGAGCTTCTCTGCACACGCATCACTGTGAGCTTCTTAAACTCTTCAGAGACAGCCTCTTGGTCCCCACCACCCTCCAGAGAACACTTGATATATACATGACAGAGGGTCTTCTTGATGGCTTTCCCCAGACTGTGCAACCCACATTCCATGGACACCAGGCTACCACTTTGCCTGCTGTTTTTCCTCCACCAGCAAACAGGTAGCCTTTCTTTTTTGGCAGCCTTTTAGTAAGCAAGTGGTTGCTAAGGAAGGCTTTTCAATGGAGGAGCTCATGGAGGACAAGGGTATCAATGGCTATAATTATGGATACCTAAGGACAACCTCCGGGTTGGAGAGAGAGGCAGGATATCTCTCAATGCCATTTCCAGGGAATCCCAAACAGATGAAGGCATCTGCTTTGGAATACCCTGAAGCAAATGGTGAGCCACTGTGTGAGACAGAATGCTGGACTGGATGGGCTCCTGTGGCCTGTTCCAGCAAGGCTGTTCTTATGAGCTGCATTTTTAATAATTTAAAATGTGATTTTAAATGGTCTTTATTTTATTTCACATTCGCAATATGATTGTTCTCAGTACTATGATGTATTGCATTTCTCAGCTGTTTTAATATTTTTAAAAATGCTTTATAAACCACCTTCGATCCTTTTGTTGGGAGAAATGAAAGTATGAAGCAAGCAAGCAAATAAACAAACAAACACTAGATTTTTATTTGTTGCATGTAAAGTAAGAAGACACCAGACCTAAGTTGGGATATTTTCCCCTCAGTCATGTTGATTAATTTAGAATCAAAAGGTTGTGTCTTGAGCTAGCTGGCAACAAGGCATGCCCAAAGTGAAAAATACCCCTATTTTTTTGCAACTGCATCCTTTAGACCAGTGGTTCCCAACATGGGATCGACGCCCCATAGGGTGACTTGAATTTCCAGAAGCCTAAGTCAATACATTGGTTGATCAGTGCTTTGGGGAATTGAAGTCCAAAAATCAAATGTTGGGAAACACAGCTTTAGACATTAACAATTTCTGGGAAATTCTCACTGGAATGTGCAGGGATCAGCATGGTATGAAGAAACAACAAACTTCAGAGAGTGTCTGTTAATGAACACTTCTCATTTGCCCCACTCAGAATTACCATTTGGAAGGGAACTCTACTCTTCAGGTTGGCATTACTCTTGCTGAGAGGGCTTTGATGCCTAGGCAGGTTGTGTTTCGAGGTTCACCTGGCAGAAATGAAGCACGGCTGTGATGAAGATGAACCATGCCATTCTCTCTCTCTCTAGGCAGAGAACACATTGGTTACACTTGTTACGTATCTCATTCTATCCCCAGCATAGGAGGAGGAATTGTTATTTGTTTTGCTTAAATACAGTTTGTTTGGCATATTTCTAACAAATGACATGGCAGTGTGAATAAATGTTTTAATTTTTTTTAAAAAAATTGGCATGCCCAACAATGAGTTGAAATAATCTCATTCAAAGTAGTGCAAGTTAAAACATGTCTCCAAAGGGACAGATGTAACATTTATGTTGAGGCTAAGTTGGCTGATTTATTAAAACCAGTCACTCTGCTAAGCTAAGAGGAGTTCCTCACACACAAGCTTAATATTTATTTGCAAAAAAAAGTTTAATGTGCTTAGTCTAAAGGGAATATATACAAGATTCCAGCCGTATAGGCAGTTAAATTTCTTTAATGCCATTCTCCACATAATTAAATTACTGGACTACAGTGGAAAACAATGGGATTAAAGTACTTTCATTGTATTGCAGGCTTTTCTTAGCTATTTGCTTTCAGAAAAATAGTAACTGGCTCATGAAATCACATATAGGTACAGAGGTAGAGGGAGAGAGATGCAAGGTCATGTTATCCTTCAACTTTATTCTCTCAATTTATATATTAAGCATATTTCTACTTCAATTTCTTTATAAGAGCGTTCCCTACAGAAATGAGATTTATTCTGAATAGAAGATAAATGACTTCTTTTTAACTATACCAGAAACAAACAGAACATTTTAGAATAGTTAACTTTTTTGTTTTTCATATTAGCATATCATGAATAAATAATTCTAACTCTGAAGTCTGCAGGAAAAACCTCTAGGTATAAATAAAAAAGCAGGACTTACATTATCATTCTTTCCTTGCAATATGGATACTTTGGCCTTTCTTCAAGTTTTTGTATGTCAGAAAATCTTATCTTGGGACCCTTTCGTAAGCATCTGCATTTTGATCCTACAAGAAAATGTATTTATCTATTGGTGTACAGAAATCATTGCACAGCACATACCCTTAATATTTTCCATCCCAGCTCTCTTATCATAGCTTTCATTAAATTATGATAGCATTCCTTTAGCATGCTCAGAAGCTATTTTAACATATGCTTTTTGGAAATAGGGGATTAATTAATAATATACAATGTGGTATTGATAACGATGGATAAAGAAATGTGGTCCCGGGAGTGAAAAGTGCATCCTGTTATGCATTATGTATTAGTAAGATATGTATTGATATGTATCATAAGTGTTTTGCAATGAGATTTGAGTTATGTTGTTATGTAATTTTGTTTAACTAAAAATTTTTTTTAAAAAAAAGAATAAGCTTTTATTTTATTTTTTAAAAGCTATCATTTTATATAATAATAATTTGTGTCAGAAATTATTCTGGGTTGAAAGGATTTTTGCTGGAGAAACTCCACTTAGGGGACACCCGAATGAGGCTCCTTTCATGTCCCCAAGAGCTGGGACAGACACAAGTGCACAATCTGTCATGCAGTACCCGGGTCTCGAACTGCCGTCTTGCCAGCCTTCCAGCTAACAAGGTGACCTTCTTAACCACTGAGCCACTACTACCCCTTATAATTTTTTATATATAATCTTACTGTTTTTTTTGAAAAGTCTATAGTCAAAAAAGCCTTGAATGAGCTTAGTTAGCTATGTCCTGTCAAGTTGGAGTCAACTCACAGCAACCTTAATATAGCTGTCATGGTAACTGAGATATTTAAGCAGTGGTTTACCAATTCCACACAACCCCAGTGAATTTCTTTGGCCAAATGTGGACTTGAACCCTGGTCTCCAGAGTCCTATTTTATTACTCTATCCACTACACCACCCTGGAAACCTACAATATGCTGATATGTTTAGGCATCTTAATTCCTTTGAATTCAGTGAAAGGCAGATTCATTTCATGAACGTCTACCTAGAGGAATGACCTACTAAGATTAAGAGAGGTAACTTCAAATTACCTATGTTCAGGACAGTAAATTTTGAGGCATGAAACCATATGGCAATCCTGCCTACTAAAAATGCACCTGCAATGATCAGTCTTACTGACATAGAAGAATTAAGAAAAAATGATACTAAATGGTAAATTATATCTTTTGTTTGCCTTTTCTCTTATATTCCAGACTTGGAGATAATATAAATCTTTCTTTAGCAGTTTTTTCTCCATAAGCCATATCAAAATAGCACTGAGCGTGACAAACTCAAAATGTTCAAACAACAGTGCAACAAATTCATGAAACCATGGAACTAAAACTTTTGGGGCTGATGGATCTGATGGTGGCAGTGCGAGTTTGAATTCAGTTCACCTTTTTTGCATTGTACCATCAAGTGCCTTTAATCTATCATTTTCTAAAACATTCCGATCCAATTAAATGCTAGGGAAACATACCCCATAATATTCCTTTTTCACTCAGAAATTAACATGATTTGTGAGTAGAGAAACTGGCTACTTTTGATCTTTTTAGTACTGTAACATTTACAAAGCTAAATTTCAACGTGAGATTTGTCTCTCATTATTTTTACAATTCCATGTCTCAATGTTTTTAATCATAGAAATAATATTATTTCATTCAGCTATTTCCACTAGCAGTAACAGTGAAATAGAGGAGAGAGGGAAGGAAGGAGGGAAGGAGAGACACATGGAATGGGTTGTTAAAGAATAACCTGTAACTTACCTTCCACACTTGTAAAGCAGATGACAATGAACAGTAAAATAGAAATTGCTGGCAAGAGCTTCATGATGAGAAGACCTCAAAGAACCTAAAGGTATGTTCACTTAGATATGACTTTGATTATTTCCTTTCCCTTCTTGCCCTTGTTCTTGGATCAGATGCAGTGGTGAGAGTCAGACTTGAGAGTTGCCAGCCAAGCAATAGGTTTTTAAGGTGTTTGCCTCTAATCTGTTCTCTTGCTGGCTGTTAGTACTATTGCTGCTGCTGCAGCAGCAGTAACAATCCTGTCAGTCTTGCAACTGCTCTCTGCCTGAACACAGCGGCTTTCCTCCTCTTTTTAAAACAGCTCCTGCTGCCCATTCCTCAATCTCATTAATATGCAGAGAGACTCAATTACTTTCAGCAATTTTGCAATCCCCCCCCCCCCAAAGGGGTGGAACTTAGAGGGAACAGAAAATAGTTGATTCTGCTGAAGGCGGCAGAGTCTGGACTTTAAAAAAAGACACAGTAACTCTCATTGAAGAAGAAGAAAGGTAAGAGGGAGTATATAGGTAAGAGCTTTCACTGCCCCACACGACCCCTACAACCAAATCTTTGAGAGGGCAGGGCCACACTCCACCAGGTCTTTCAAGAATGTTAGACTTGGCTGTGTGAACTAGAGGTACACATAAATGTGGTTTTTGGTTAAGTAAACCCCATGTGTTATTTCCCCCATATTTGCGGATAACCAGAACATTTTTATAGGGCTGTTAGCTTGTTGCAATAAATTATGGTGACCGTACACTCTGGTACACTCTGGTGTCAAGGCATGCCTGCCACATGTCCATGGAAATGTCTGCAGACACAGAAAATGTTGGCTCTGTGGCTGTAAACAGAAATGAGCACTGAATTCTAGATTTGGATACAACTGGCTTTCAAGCAAGGGTGATCTTTACCCTTTACCTCT
This sequence comes from Bradypodion ventrale, assembly GCA_035047345.1. Lineage (NCBI taxonomy): Eukaryota > Metazoa > Chordata > Lepidosauria > Squamata > Chamaeleonidae > Bradypodion > Bradypodion ventrale. Next base: position 1,563,253 of record JAWDJE010000007.1, read on the forward strand.
CATATGGTGCCATGCAATGGTGTCAACCAATAGTGATCAACCTTTGAGGCAATGGCATTGGACTTTGGCAGATCTTCAACACTTGAAGAATTGTTGTTTTAGGTCATTCTCTTGCATTGAGTGGTGGTGGCAGAGGTGGTGGTGACAGCAGGTTTGGACTCAATGGCCTAAAAGGTCCCTTCCACCTCAGTTATTCTGTGATTCTATGAATAGGCAGCTTGTGGCCTTCTTGTTATTGAGTCACCATTCCACTCACCTCTCACTATTACCTACACCGGCTACGTTTAGTCATCTTTCTGCTATAGGATTTCATAATCCATAGAATGTGAAGGCAGTACCTTTTTAAAAAGCTTTAATCTCATGACTGTTAATAATATACTTCAGTAATATAATTTGAACAAACTAGGATGTGATCCCAGAGACTTAACAGCTTCCTTTGAAACTGGTTTTGAATGTAGCATTTTCATCTCTCAACCAACTGGGATTTATTAGTCTTTAGAGCAGGAGTGCCCAAACTTTTTGGGCCAGGGGCCTGACCACACCCCCAGAACAGGGTGTGTTTGTGCATGTGTGGCACGGCTGCCTTTGTGCATGCACAAAAGTGGCCATTTTACTTCTTGGTTTGGCGCGGCCACTTCTGCACATGCACAAAAGTGGTCATTTTACTTATTGCACCAAACCAGGAAGTAAAATGGCCACTTTTGTGCATGTGCAGAAGTGGCTGTATTTACTTCTTGGTTTGCCGAGGGCATCGTGGGCCTGATGAAATGGCTTTGGGAGCCGTATCCAGCCCATGGGCTGTAGTTTGGGCATGCCTGCTTTAGAGTCTTAAAGTATGACTCTTGACCATGTCCTGGGACTCTTTCTAGTTTCATATTTTATCTGGTGGTGAATATTAGTTTTGCTGCTGCTTAAGGTGTTTTTTTTTAAAAAAAAATTAGTTCACTAGTGTGCAGTCTCTGAAAAGTTATTGAACCACTGTTCTCAGAATCTCTAAACCAGTAATGCTAGGGGCTATGCTGGCTGGAGAATCAAGAACCATGGCAACTGGGGGATTCTGGAAATTGTAGTTATTTAGATTGTATCTTTTCAAATTGCTGTTTTTATATGGAAAAGAAAGGTTATTTCTCTTTGACATAGAATGCCCTTTGCCATCAAAAGAGCCCATGTTTCATCTACCTGTTTCTAGGTAGAGCTGAAGAAAGTCTTCTACTTTAAATCCTGGCAAGCCACCATCAGTCAGTGCTCCTCACAGAGACCTGGATGAATCAGTGGTTTGATGTGCTATAAGGCAGCTTCCTTTATTTTTAACCCAACATAAGGCTGAGTTCATAGATTTGCCAAGAACACCTTCACCAATCACTGTGAGGCTACTCTGTTATTAGGCCACCTCTGTATGGCATCTTCTCATGTCATTTTTCCATAGCCTTGCCAAATATTTTGAAATCACATAAATATCAGGGACAGATAAGCAGCTCCCAACAGAACCTGGTCTCCATGAAGTTGTGTTTAGAAGGAGCTACTATGCTGTCAACTACATGAATGACTGTGAAATACACTGGGGTACAGCTCTCTGATAGTTATTAAGAGCAATAATGTCTATGAGCACATTGTTCTCTGGAGAAATATTAATTCTTTTAATGAATGGTTTTTCTTGTCTTTAAAGACCATTGAAAGTGTGCACTGAGAAACACACAAAGGACTGCACATATGCTACTATTATCTTCTTGTTTTGTCTTCTTTTTCAAAGAGTCTTATACATATACAGCCTTATAACCAGGATTGACCCAAAACATGCTGTCATCTCATGTGGGCAAAAAGGACCATTTCTGCACCCCACATTGCCATGACTCACTAACTATCAAAAATATAGACAGAAAGATCATTGCCCCAAATGGCCAACTGTGGCATGTTTAAACTGAAGAGTACCAGATTTTGTATTAAGCAGCCCCCATTTTCAATCCCTATAAAGGCAGCTTCAAAGGTGATGCCCAATGTGCAGTCATGGTCTCAGGCACTACATTTGAAAGGTACTATAACTTGTGGATGCCTGCAGATTAGGCCGGTTCTCTGGAGGAACAGCAGACTCCAAAGAAGGAGTCTGGACCACAACTTGCTTCCAAACTAGAAGATAGTGCTAATGACAGGACCTTGTGTGTGTGTCTCTCTCTGTGGCTTCATGGTAATGCGTGACCCTCGCCACCTTTTCATTGTCCTGATTCTAATCCATGTTATGGAATTGCTGCCTTTCAGAAAAGAACTTAAAACCTGGCTGGCGGGTCAAGTGTGGGGTGCAGGTGGAAGGGTAACCTCCATTTGGTGGCTGGTGTAGAAGAACTCCTCCCCATGATGCCTTTGGATCCTGCACCCCTTGTTTTAGGGGGTGGGTAGTTTTAACTGTTTTTAACATGTTTTTAAATTGTCATTGTGAACTGCCCTGAGTTGGCTTTGGCTGAGTGGGCGGTATATAAATTTGACAATTAAATTAAATTAAATTACTAAACAAAACCCTGATTAATAACTCATATAAGTGGTGCTTATCTGCAACCCCTGGTCCCCATTTGTGATCAGGTAACAGAGAACAGTTAAGTTTTAATATCTGTATTCAGTAATGGATTATCATAACTCAGGACTGAGCCAGCAGAATGGCTTCCCTTGTAAATCTGTTACTTTGAAAGTTTTCCTTGCATTGAGTCTGCATCCAGTATTGTTTCCAATGTCTGGGTGTTGGCAGGTTCAGGAGTACATGCATACCACACGCACAAAGAATAGGCTGAGCAATATATCCATTTTTCCCCTTTCTCTGCATGTAATATACCGTTCATGTGAGACGTGCTGCTGACATGCTTGGAACATCCAGAATATCCTTGAGGCTTTACTAATGCAAATCTCTGTGTTTTCTTCCTTCTAAGACGTGCTTCTTTTGTACCATTAAGTACTGGTGTGTCTATGTGCATGTGTGCATCTCTCTGTGTGTATGTATGAGACACACAGAAATCAAGAATTCATCAGTTGAACAACATGGCAGGAAAAATGGAAAATAAAAAACACCCAGTGGGCATGAACTGTTGGAGCTTGCCCAATTCACTATGTTTGATCACCCTTTCTGCTGACAATTAAGATTGATTGATCTTATTTCTTAATGTTAATCTAGGACTTGCAAAAACAACTTTTTTGCAAGTAACATTTGGTTCCTCCAGCCACCAAGGCCAGTTGTGGATTAAATTGATCTTTGAGACAGGGTAGGAGTTTAGCCTATGAAATGATGTAGGTAGTTCTATGCAATGTCCACACACTTGGGAGATTTTCCCCCCCGGCCTCCACCAACATCTGTGGATTGGAATGGGGTTGTTGTGAACAATTGTGACATGTCCCATAAAGCTGAAGCCCTCTTCAAAAAGTATTTGCTTTATATGGTTGACATCAGATGGAGACAAAGCAGGGCCATGTGGTCTTTCTCAACATCCCTTTGAGTCAAACCCCCTCCTCCTGCTGTCCATACATTGGGGAAATGCCTGAAGAAGAGAAACTGGCTGTATATTTACATGTTCTTTCCACAAAGTGATGACTAGAGTATCAGAATAAGATTAGGGAAATCCAGGTCCATAGTCATTCTCACTCTTAGTCTGATCTACTTCACCGTCAAGTTGTGAGGACAAAGTGAAAAGGACAGCACCCACACTGTCTTAAGCTCATTTGAGGGAAAGTGGGACAAATATAGAAGACTATGGGGGTCAGATGATCCACACACCTCCTTCTGCTAAGAATTCAAATCACTAATGAGTGAGTGGTGAAGCTCCATCTATATCATTTCTCACATAACTGCCGCTCTAGCCCATCTGTGTATTTAGTACAAATGGGAAGAGTACTGTTATGTATGCATGTACAATGTTACTTTAAATATATGAATGTAACCAGTCCACAATCACAATCTATCTCAGCTGTTAAGGAACGCGAGCAGGCCGCCCATAGAGGGCAGCTGCGAGCGTTCAGTCTCACATGGTCCACATTGCCCAAATCATGAACAGCCGCGGGAAATTCCCCACATGATCAGGAGCTACAGAAAACAACTGCAGAAGAGAAAACAACTGCAGAAGAGAGGCATGACCTGGGCGAGGCCACGCCGGTAGCAGCCAATGAGCTACCGTGCAACAAGATTCAAATGTATTGTGTTATGGTATATAATGAGATGTATCTTCCCCATTACCTCATGTTCGTGCTGAGCATCAATGAATAAACCTGTGTTAGTCCTTCCTGCGACTCCTTCTTTGTCTTCCGTGCAAGGCACTAAAAGTACCTACTTGTATAATGATGGCCACATCCATATGTACAACCTTCCATGCAGGCTGTGGGGGAGGGGCCAGGGATCTTGGGACATCTCAGTCTCACCTTCCATGGAGGAGTCCATGTGCATGAAGCATACTTGGGAACAGCACATGGGAAATAGCCCGTGTCGCTCAACAATACCGTTACAAGTTCTTTGAATGAGTGGAAAATTAGGATTTATGTTCAAATTGTATTGAAATGACCAAACCAGGTACTCTAGTTTATCTCTTGTCATCTAGACAGACTTTTTTTTTGCTTTGACTGTTTTTCATTTACTTCTCTAAGTGTTTCATTTTGTTCATAGTTTCATTTTTGTTGCTGTTTTGCCTTTTTATGGTTTTAATGGCTTTCCATGTTGCTGATTTTAATTACTCAAATATGAGAATTCTAAAGTTGGAAGGAACTTGGGAAGTCCTGCTTCCTGCTCAATACAAGATTTGCAAACACAGATGGCAAATACAGCATCACCCCCTGACTGATGGCCATCCAGCCTCATTTTAAATATCCCCAGTAATGAAGAGGGCACCACCGTCTCCTAGGGGAATTTGGTCTAAAGACGAATAGTTATTTCATATCATGAGGAAGGCTCTCCTAGTGATTAGCTAAAATCTGCATCTGTATGATTCGGGGTTCTAATCTTTCCCACTCAATGATAGTGAACAAGTATACCCAGTGGTGGGATTCAACAGGTTCGCCCCAGTTCACCAGAACCAGTAGCAGAAATTCTAGCTGGCCCCGCCCATCCAAGTTTTGAAATAATGCAGGGCTTTCCCCCTGGTCATGCCCACCATGCCACATCCACACATCAGATAGTAAAAAAATTATTATCACCACCACTGAGTCTACCCCATCTTCTGCATGATTAAGAAGTCAGCGATTGTGTCCTGCGTAAAAGATTCCCCAAAGCAACTGCTAGTTGAATGCGCTAGAATGCTGCATGAAATGGGAGTTTAATCCTCTGGTTCATCAAGTCAATCCAGACATTTTAACATTTCTTCCATATAGATCTAACCTGTGTTTTGTGCTTCTCTTTGGATGTTCTTAAAAATAAAATAGAGTAGTGTTTTGGCCCCAGACATTGAAGAAAATAGAACTTTTACTCTTCTGCATTCTGTTTTTGCTTTTTTGTTTTATCTAGAACAGACCTTGGGAAAGTTAATTTTTAAAGACTACTACTCTCAGAATTTCAGAGCCAGCATGGGAAGGGCCTGTGTTATCTGGGGGATTCTGGGAGTTGTAGTGTACAAAAACTGATGAGGTCTGTTCATCTGCTGCATTGCTTCTATCCCCATTGCTGGTATCCATGCACATTATTTTCACTTAGCAGGGACTGCGATGGCTTAGTGCAGAGGTCTGCAACCTACAGCCCATGGGCTGAATCCGGCCCACAGCACCAAATCATCATGCCTACGCCCTCAGTTCAACTGCCACTGCCACTAGAAATGGCCACATTTATGGTAGCTGCGGATGCGTTTACAGTAGTGTTTATGGCAGGGGACCACCAGTCCGGCCCCCTCAAATGTCTGAAGAAGCGTGACCTGGACCCCAACTTTAAAAGGTTGCCAACCCCTGGCTTAGTGGTTAAGACACTGAACTTGATGAATGGAAAGTTGGCAGGTCAGCAGTTTGAGACCTGCATCCTGCATGATGGAGTGAGCTTCCATCTTTGTCCCAGCTTCTGCCAATCTAGCAGTTTGAAAGCAAGAAATTGCAAGCTGATAAATACGTACCACTTTGGTGCGAAAGTAAACAGCATGCTATTTTGTGTCTTGTCATGCCTGCCACATGTCCACAGAGATGTCTGCAGACTCAGACGTTGCGGGCTCTTTGGCGATAAATGGAGATGAGCACCAAACCTTAGAGTCAGACATGACGGGCTCTCCAGCAAGGGTGACCTTTTACTTATTTTCACTTGATTTTTACGCTTTCAATTTTTAGGTTTTCAATTGGTTTTTTTCAAAATTGGCTCAGAGATTTTGGCAATCCACAAATGTAATGAATAAATATACATATACAATGAAATATGTTCGTTGTTAAGAACTATTATTCAAAGAGCATTCGCTGCCACCACATGGCAGAAGTCCTGTTTGGTGCAGTATTTTGTGACTGCTCTTCTCCTCCCTAGTAGTGCAGTGGTTAAACTGCTGTCCTGCAGCCAGAACATTGTGAGTGCGATCCTGACCAGGGAACCATGTTGACTCAGCTTTCCGTCCTTCCAAGATTGGTAAAATGAGTGCCAGCATGTTGGGGGCAAAATGTTGATTACTCTGTGAACCACTCAGAGAGTGCACTAAGCACCATGGGGCAGTATGTAAGTGTAATTGTTTTCCTTTTTCAACACAGCTTAAGGATATCTTCTGAGTCCTTATGTACTGTATTTCTTTCCTTTCCTCCCAGCCTGTGAGATGTACTTGTATTCTTCCTGCTAGTACAGTAGTCTCTTCACCTGGTTGTTATCGACAGAGATTGGCAAGGCTCAAGTTTGTTTGGAGTATTGTTCTTGCAATGATACCAGATAATGATTAAGCCAAAGTCTGTATCACTTATCCTTTGGTTGCCACAGTTTTCTCAGGGAAGAAAAGCACCACACACATTTTAGAATGGATTTTTTAAAATAAAAAAATGCCCTGTTTTGCTTCCCTCATTGAGATGGATGACAGACTGGACATTTATTCTCATTAAACATTCTTTTCAGCTGGTCTTTTCAGAGTTTGTCCTCAAGATACAGTTTCTTGGCTGCATTGCCCCATGGTGAAAACTAAACCACTGAACAGACTAGACACAGCTTAGCAAATGAATAGAGGCTTGGTGCAATGGGCCACGTGACCCAGGGCACTCATTTCCCTGTGGCCTGAGTCTGCTGTGTGACTTAATGGCTGCTTCATTTCCAGTCTTCTACAGGGTTGTACACAGAGCCGTTAACTGAGAAAGGGAAGCAGATGCATGAACTGAGGGAGGCCATCCCAGTGATTATGAGCTGACAAGAATCTACACCAGTGTTTCCCAACCTTTGTTTTTTGGATTTCAAATCCCAGAAGTCTACCTCAATTCCCCAAAGGACTGGTCAGCCAATGTACTGACCTAGGCTTCTTGGAATTGAAGTCCCCCTGTAGGGCATGGGGCCCATGTTGGGAACCACTGATCTATACAATTGTCATGGTCCCGCTATTCCCAAGTTGGATCTTGGCCTACAATTTAGTGGGAATGCATCTGAATTGATGCCCTGAAGCTAAGCAATCCAGGATTTTAGCTTGTCTTCTTACAGATCAGGCAGTTAGAATGGTAGCAGACAGAAAAATAAACAACTCCAGTCTTCATGTCTTTTAAAAATTTATTTTGTAGCAAAACAGGTTACAGATTTCTTAAGCAAATGAAGCATCCTTCCTCTGTTTTAATAGACTACATGATTGTGGAGTTCAAAGCACCCCCATAGACTAACTTACACAGCGTGGAAAGAACAAAAAGCCAAGACACTGTCCTCCTCCCTCCCTTCCTTTTTATCTCCTCCAACAAGTTCCACCCTCTGGCCCTTCCTCTGAAGGATTTCAACCAATGACTACTCAGGACTCCCCGTCCATCCAAATTTAGGTTTTGTTTTTCCCCAGAACATGAGAGTAGATTGCTTAATCTAAAACACGATACTTGCCCAGTGACAACCCAGAATGCATCACTGCCACCTCCTCCAGTGAATGGCCAACAGAAATCTATGTCACTATTTTAAAAAAGCACAAGTGCCATTTCTATTTCCTTGACAGTCCAGGTTTTTTGAAAGAAAAATCCTGGGACTAGGAAACAGGTAGAGGGTGGGGGGGAATCCTCCATTAGTGTTAAAGCACATTTGCTGTAGTTGTCCAAGAGCCACAGTTATCATCTCTCATCACAGTTTTAGCAGATGCCCATTGTTAAGGTCTTGCTGGCCAGTTTGCATCACATTAGTCTCATTTAGATATGAATGTGACCTGTCTCTAAAGCACTTGGAATGGCTATCTGTGTGAGGAGCAATTCAGAAGAATGGGAAGATATGGGTCTTTGTCCTAAGTCAGTGATGGTGAACCAATGGCACACGTGCCAGAGGTAGATGCAGAGCCCTCTCTGTGGGCACCCATGCAGTAACCCCAGCACAGAGTTTGCCCCTCCCCTCTGCCCAGAAACCCAATGGGAGCACTTCCTCCCTCCCCACAGCACAGAGTTCACTCTGCCCAGCAGCCCAGTGGGAGCATTGCCTTCCTCCCCTGTTGCTGTGTTGGCACTTTGCGATAAATAAGTGGGTTTTGGGTTGTAGTTTGGGCACTCAGTCTCTAAAAGGTTTACCATCACTGTCCTAAGTGGACTGATCTTCAAATAGGACACTTAGGGTTGCTGGGTCACCGGCTGATGCATCAGAGAATTGCTCCAATTTTCTGGGTCTCCAGGTAAGGAGACAAGTCTTAGGGTGAGCAGTATTGGGGGAAGCACGGGCTTAATAATTTTATGTGAGTTAGCATTAAATCCTGTACAGTTGAAAGCCAGTATGATGTAAATCCCCACTTGGCCATGGAAGCGCTGGAAGTGCCACAGGCAAACAACTATTTCAACTTCTCATGTAACTCAGAAACCTTGTTAGGGTGACTACAAGTTCGAGGCAACTCAAGGCCGCTGTCGGGGGGGGGGGGGACAAGGGGGACTGCTGTTTGGGGCCCGGGGCTGGCAGAGGCCCGAGCAGCGGTGTATTAATTTTTTTCTTTTTCTAAACTTTCTTTTTCTTTTTTAAAACTTTTTTTTCTAACTGGCGGCAGGCAGCGCCACTGCGCATGCCCCACCAGAGGGCTCTGCCTTGACTCGGATATCCGGGTTCAAGGCTTCAGCTGGCAGAGACCCCTGTCGGGGCCAGAGGCAGCTGCGGAGAAGGAGGAGGCGGCAACTGCCGGGCTCAGGAAGAACCTCAGTTGTCCTTTGGACAAGGAGGAGTCCCAGAGCAGCCAGGGGGCACCATCCTGGCACGCGCGCTCTCCTCCACACTTCCCATGTGCCTTCAAGCCGGGGGTGGGTGGGCTGGTGAGCTGGCAGCCTCCCCCTCCAAGCAGCGCGAGCAAGTTGGGGCAATGCTTCCCCATGCACCTCATCCACCCCCGAAGGTGCGTGGGAAGTTTGGAGGTGAGAGTGCGTACCATGAGGTCCTTTCAGTCTTGTTTCTCAGCAAGTGGCGGCTCCTCCTGCCTCTCCACCCCCCCTGGTCCCCAGAGGTAGAGGGACATGCCTTGGCGCTCCGCCGCTTGCCACCTCTTAGTAAGTCTGTCTTTTTATTTTGTTTACTTCCATGTGTGTGTGTGTGTGTGTGTGTGTGTGTGTGTGTGTGAGTGTGTAGATGGTCTGGAGTATGCTAAGTGGTTTTCTTTTAGTTTTGTTTACTTTGCACTCTCTTGGTTTATTTACTTTGCTCTCTCTCTGTGTGTGTGTGTGGGGGGGGTGTCTGGAGCAGGCTAAGGGTTTTTTTTTGTTTCATTTACTCTGATATGCTTGAAACACATGCTATCATTTAAAAAGGTTTATTCTGCGCAAGCATATCAGAGAGTAAACAAAACAAAAAGACAACATACTAACTGCTGTATTCTAATGTATTTCACCTAATAACAGAAGATCCCTGTTTGGTATTCAGATTTGCTGTGGTTAGTAAAGGTAAAGGTTGCCCTTGCTCGAAAGCCAGTCATATCCAACTCTAGAGTTCAGTACTCATCCATGTACTCAGCCAAAGAGCCAGTGGACTTGATCCACAAAAGCTGACATTAAAATACAGCAGTTAGTACGTTGTCTTTTTGTTTTGTTTACTCTCTGATATGCTTGCACAAAATAAAACTTTTTAAATGGTAGCATGTGTTTCAAGCATTTCAGAGTAAATGAAACAAAAATAAACCCATTAGCCTGCTCCAGATTTGGCTATGCCCACAGAGGGGCGTGGCCAAAATGTGTGTGGGAAGGGGGCAATAGGATTGCTCAGTCTGGGGCTCAGAAATTTCTGATGGCGGCCCTGAGGCAACTTGATGACAATAACAAACAACACCCAATTCTACCCATTCCCAGTTGGTACCAGAGAATATTGCCTTAGGATAAAAGTGTTTGTTATGTGTGTTGCCCAAGTGTGTGTATCCACTGGTTCTTTCCCCTTTGTTCCTGGCGCTTTTTTTTTTTGGAGTGCCAACCTTGGGCCCATCATGCCCTTTGGAGTACCAATATTGTGACTTATGAAGTCATTTTGTTGTATCTCTGGCAGCAGCAGAAGAGACTGGAGGGGGAAAGCCTCCTTCTTTCAAAGAGTTGCCCATGCCTGTGATGTCACAACAGCTTGCGCAATGGTTCTCCCCACCCCACATCTTTGTTTCAGATTTTGGGCATAAAATCTTAGAGAATGGGATGTTGCTGACCTGTTAGACTCATCTTCAATCGACTTCAGCATTACATGCTGGCCAAATCTATCTCTAATGATGCTAATATAATGACTATTCATATCCTAGAAGATAAATCTAGTCCTGATGTTTCCATCCATACCAGAAACAACAGGCCTGTCAATAACTGTGGCTGGAGGACATGAGTGGGTGGATTCTGTTGCAATCGTGTTCTACTTGTTGGCTGCTCAGAAACATCTGGCTGGCCATGCTAGGAACAGAACACCGGACTAGAAAGGCCTTTGATCTGATCTAGGATGGCTCTTTTTATGTATCTGCCAAGGGCATTCTAGCCCCAGAATACAGGAAATGCAACATGTCATTACTTCTGCCTCTTCTAAATTCTCATGGAACACTTTGTTATGAGACAAATGTTTAGTTAGTAATGTAATGTCTAAGAACAATCCAGTTACCATAAAGGGTATAACACTATGAATATGAATGCAATACTCTGTTCATAATATCAGTTAGACTGTCTCAAAATATTGTGGCCCCTAATCTTTTGCATAGTATAGGCTGATTTCTTAATAAGTCAGTTAATCAGTCTGGAGATTATTGAATACATACAATCTTTTTCCAGGAGTAATGTCACTTCCCCTCCCCACTCCACCTACCCACATTGGGGAGACGATACCCTTCATGGTATTGGACCAGAATACTTAAGAGACCGCATCGTCACAAGAAATTCAGCCCGTCCTACCAATGCAGACAGGAGGGGCTCAGTGATGGTCCCATCAATGAGAGAGGTACATCTGATTGGGGCCAGGAAGACAGCCTTCTCCGTGTCTGCCCCAGCCCTGTGGAACCTCTTGCTACCTGAGGTGCATCTCCAGATGGAACTACTCCCCTTTAGGAAGATGCTGAAGACATGATTGTTTCAGCATGGGTGGGGCATGAGTGCCCCCACCTCTCAGGCCTGCTGGCTTATCTAGCCGGGGAGACAGACCTGTCCTGTCTTGGATCTCAGTTTTAATTGTGGGCGATGGGTGGTGAGGGTTGTTTTCTGAATGTTTATACAGGTTTTATGTGTTTTAATGTGGATTTTAGCTGGGTTTTTTAGCTGTGGATGTTTTAATTGTTTTATATTGTATTCTATTTTCCCCTCTTTTGTTGTTAGCTGCCCTGAGTAGTGTTTCCCACCAGGAGGGCAGGATATAAATACACAAATAAATACAAATACACAAATAAATATACCAGTGGCAGACTCTTTTCTCTGAGTGCCAGTTCTTAAGGAACTAAAATGCAGTATAGGCAAAAGTAGGAAGTGTCAGCAAGCTTTAGGGGATGAGTGTCTTTGGAAAATGAACTCATGAACTGTTGGGAGAAACACAGAAGTGACCGAGTAAGAACTTGCATTTTAAATGGACACAGTGTTCTGAAGGACTTGTGGGGGTTATAGCAGCAATGGATGATTCTTGGGCTGACTGAAGATTGCCTTTTGCTTTTCTGAAAAAAGAAACTAATGTATGCTAGTAAATTTCTCCATGACAAAGTAAAGGCCACATTATTAGGTGCACAGAGGAGGTTGCATTCTTTAGTGTAGAGTCATGGTTCAACACACACACACGCACACGCACGCACGCGCGCACGCGCGCACGCACACACACACACACACACACACACACACACATGTACAGTGAAACCCCAACATACAAATGGTTTGACTTACAAAATATTTGACATACAACTAGAAATCCTGGCTAAAAAAAACCCCGACATACACATTTTAATAGGAAAAAATCGACATAAAATGTGGTGACATCTAGTGGCCTCTTCTGGTAATGCAATAGGTTTTTGACATACAGTAAAACCCCAGTTTACAAATGCCTCAGTTAAAGTTCGCCATGGTTTACAACAGCAAATCCTATGAAAATGCCATCCCAGTTTACAATTTTTCAGTGCATCCCTATGGATGCTTTGGTTTACAGTTTTTTTCGGTTTACAACAAAGGCTGTCTGAACAGACCTCGTTTATAAACCAGGATTTTACTATACAATTTTTCAACATACAAATAACCTTGTAGAATTGGGGGGGGGGATCATATGTAGAGGTTTTACTGTATGTATATTGCTTATTTGCCCATTGTGCTGGCATACATTGATTCCTTCAATAAATTCTTATTTCATCACCACCAGCTCCTTGGTATGTACATTCTGTGGTCCATGAATAAGTCTGGAAAAACTCAAAAACAGAGAAGTGTTTTACTCTTTCCAAAACATTAGGAGGAAACATACAGTTTCCTACTGGGAATGTCTTGTTTACCATATTGGGTTGATAAAAAAAAATAATCCCTCTTGCATCTCATCACCTGGCAGCCTTGTCTTTCCATGAAAGAATGGAGAACTTGAAATGGCTTGCTGGCTTGGCAGGAATTAATAACATAGTCTTTACGTGTGTCATGTAATTGGCAGGGTGGGAGAGTCATATCTGCTCAACAGTTCTACTTGACCCATCTAGGATCAGCTGTTAAAACAAGGTTACCAGTTCAAATGTTTTTGTTGCTATTCAGGGCTGTAGCCAGGGGGGGGGCAGAGGGGCAAAAAACCTCCTGAGTTAACAGCCCCCCCCCAACCCAACCCAGGTTGCCAATGTTATACATTTGAGTGTGACATCATCAGGCTCCCCCAAAAAATGTTTTTGCCCCTCCTGAACCCCCCCCCCAAAAAAAAAATTTTTTTTTTTATAATAACAATCTAGAATCCTGTCTATGGCCCTGTTGCTATTCAATTTTGGATTGCTCACATCATATTGGTTCCTTTGTCACAGAGATTAATATGAGCAACCTGAAACATACCTCACTTTAAAACTTTTATCAACAAGGGACAATAACTACACTTTTCAGTGCAGAACTTGCACAGGAATGGATGTACAGTGGAACCTCATACAACAATCGCCCAGTATAACAACGATATCGCATAACAATTAGTTGTGTGTTTTTTTTTTTTTTGGGGGGGGAATGGCGTCTCACATAAAAATTTTCCCTATGGGAAAAATCGTACAACAATTTTTCAATGGGAAAAATCACTTAGCAAAAAAATTGTTGTACGATGCATCCCATAGGGAAAATCGCTATACAATGCATGCATCATATAGCAATTGTTTTGTACAACAACGAGCCGTGTGGAACGGATTAAAATCATTGTATGAGGTACCAATGTATAATATAATTCTTCTAGTCCTGTACTGGAGTAAATACTGTTCTCCAGTTTCAACAAGCTACTGTTTTCTTTAAACAAAAAATATCAAGATCAAAAGCAACACAGGAAAGCAAGGAATTTTTGCATTCCCCGAACCATTTGGGATACTTTTTTTTCCTAAGAAGAACTGATCCAGTGTATCTGATTTAAAGGATCTACATTGTGTTATTTCTGTGAAAGTGCTCCCCTCCCAACTTGGGAAACAAATGTGTCAATTTTTGCCATTTGGTATCTGTTGTTCTTGGTGGGGTTGTCCCTGTGAAATGGAATGTATTGGAATGAAGCATGCCCTACTGATTTTTGAACAAAAGGAAACTGATGCTGAGAAATGTGATTGTGCTTTCCTTTATCTACTTTCAGTGAAAATACTCTGTAGAAAATGTCCAAATAAAAATGTTAAAGTAATCCAACCAAGATGTAAACTAAGGCATGTGTCACTGGGGTCAGATTAGACATCTCTGGGAACTGACAAAACTACTGCCTTCCTTTTAATTGTGCAAGTGCACTCCTGGCCCTTGAGTGCAGTGGTTAAACTGCTGTATTGCAGACAAAATTGTTGAGGTTGTGAGTTTGATACTGACAGGGATCAGTGGTTGACTTAGCCTTCCACCCTTCCAAGGCTGGTAAAATGAGTACCTAGCACTAGAAGAAGAGCCTTTTCGGTATCCGCTCTGGCCCTATGGAACCTCCTGCTAGTTGAACTGTGTTTCCTGACGGAGCTGCAGCCCTTCAGGAAAGAGCTGAAGACCTGGCTGGCAGGGCAGGTGTGGAGAGGGAGTAACTACTATCCCCCACTGGCTCATTTAGAGCAAGAATCACTCATGCTTTTAAAAGTTTTAACTAGATTTTTTAAATTGGTGTGGGTGGTGATGGGTTGATGTTTTATGATGGAGGTTGGGCTATTCACTCTATTGTTTCTGAAATGCTTATGACTTGATATTTTGTACTGCAATTGTGATATTTTGTTTTTCTTTGTTAGCTGCCAAGAGTCGTTCTGCGAATGGGGCGACATAAAAATTGAAAAATTAAATTAAATTAAATTACCTTGTGAATACCCAGAGAGTGCACTAAGTGCTATAGGTCAATATATAAGTATAATTGCTATTGCTGGTGACTACTGAAACCTAGGCATCCAGGCTCTGGGATAAATCCAGGAGCACAATCAAGCTGTGGGCCGGAGTTTTCAGACAGAGTGTAACCTCATCCAGCACAGGCTAGATCCCTATTCACTGATCTGCCTTTAGACTGACTAGGAGCACCATTGTCTTGTATGGATTAAATTTCAGTTTATTTGCTCTCATCCAGTCTATTACTGACACTAGACACCAATCTACAACCAAAATAGCTTTCTTGGAGATGGGCACTTGGGTGCCGTCTGTATACTGGTATACTGGTGACATTGAACCTCAAAACTTCAGAATACCTCAGTAATATGATGGAGGACAAAACAGAAACCTGAGTGACACCATAGACCAAGACATCAAACAGGAGTTCCTCCAGAAGAACGGGAGCAAATATTGAAAAGTACATCAATGTTCTGTCCAAGAGAGGTGGCCCAGAAGAATATTATGGTCAATGGTATTGAAAGCCACATAGTGGAGCAGCAGCACTATAGACTCTCCCATCCAGTTCCCAACATAGACAATCCAACAACATAACCAAAACTGTCTCCATCCCATAATCAGGCCTGAAACCAGATCAAAATAATTTATCTCATCCAAGAAATTTTTTCATCAATGCTCTTACCATTACTCCTCGCTGCTGCTGCTGCTGCTGCTGCTGCTACTGCTACTGCTGCTGCTGCTAGATAACCCAGTGCAGATGCAGTGGTGCCAGAGAAGAATTACTTCTTTGTTATGACCACTGCCATGAAAGCCTTCCCCTGGGCCCTTTCTTTCTCACCCCTGAACTAGAGCATTGACAGAATCACCTGCAGGAGGCAACAGGAAAGTCCCCAAGAGCCACTTAAGATAGAGCAATAGAAAACATAGGCAAAATTAGTTGGGAAAATAATTAAAGCTAGGCATGAGGTAAGGCTTGTCTGTGACTTAGGGATAGTAATGCTAAATTACTGTCTTGCTGTTATCAAACTTAGTTACTCTTTATAAATATTCTTAAGCCACATTTTGCCTTAAGATTTAGAGTATAAGAGGCATAAAAACCAGAGTTCACCAACACCACTGAGGTGACAAATGAAAATGGCTTTTGAACTTGGATGCTACCATGCTATTTTTAATAAAAGATGCTAGTGTTGTTATCATTATATTTTGGGAATATATGTGCCCTTAAAATGTGAAAATTATTCTCTGACGCTGTGTCATTTACAGTCAGTTAGGAAGCCCATTGCAGTGCAACAAAAATCCTTGGTTGATTTAAGCATTTATTATGTTATCTTTCAAAGACCATTAATAAAATGGTTATTAAATATTTCTCCAAAATATCAGTGAGAAGGTTGCACAAAGTTTTACATGATTCAGGGTCCTTGAAAATGCAAAAATTGTCACGTGTGGTCAGCTAAATGTCAGCAGAAAACAAATATTGAAAAATTGAGATTTTTGAGTATAACTCCAGAATCTTCCAGTAAGCATGGCCACTGCAAGGGAGCACTGATGCTTAACAGAACACACAATGTGTGTGTGTGTGGGGGGGGGGAGAGTAGGTATGCACACACATTTGTGTAAAAAAAACACCTCTTTGCCATTCAGATGCCTTCTTCCGTGTCTAAACCAGATGTGAAACTGCCAAAATGAAGCCACCCTTTGGGTGAGTTCATTCTGCAGTTCCTTTCACCTGATCGAGTGTGAGAAAGATCAGTTGGCAACACAAAGTTGCCATTACCAGGGTGCATCCAATTGTGGTTCAAGAATACCACAATCTTCAAGGAGGCTCTTTCAAACTGGCAAGAACAAGTGGATTCTTATCATTGGTTTCCATACTATGACTCTCTCAAATTTATTCTAATAAGCTTTGCACAAAAAGCCTGCAAATATGGTAATGCAAGCTATGTTATTATAATGACACTATTAAGATAACATCATTCCACATGAGCATATTTTAGAATAACGCATTCACATCTGCATATCAGAGTCAACAGAGAAACAGCACTTTGTTTTCTGTTTTCATGGAGAAAACAACAGAGGAGGAGATAGAAAGGAACTGGCTGTAGAAGAGTAAATAAACCCAGGTTAGCAATTTATGCTTTAAAAAGTAGAGATAATGATCTTATCAGCAGATGTATCTGCAAAATTGTTGGCAGTGACATTCATGTTCCAATTCTGCATATGCAAACATGATTCCACATCAGCACCTCCTTGAGAAATGTAGTTTCATTTCACATGATCATGGAATCACATTGAAGCAAAGCTGCGAAGAAGCAGTCTTGCCCAGAGAGAAAGCAAAGGAATGCGGAATGCGGACTATTTCTTAAACAAGCTGGAAGCTGCTAACCACTTGGCCAAAATAATCAGCAGGGGCACATTTCATCTTTGTGGTACCATGCAAAATTCTGTGCTACAAGGAAATTTTTTGATGTTTCCCAGCTTTTTGGAACTGGAGAGAGAAAAAGTACAGGGATTTCGAGACATAATCCAAAATTATGTACATGGGTGTTGAAAGTAGTGTGCGTACTATTGTGCGATGTTTGAGTTTCATTTCTTAACTATTTTTTTCTTTAAGAAAGTAGGTTTTCTAGGCCTTTTCTTCTCTCTTGAACATACAGTGAATGCAAAGTTAGAAACGCTAAATAGAGTCTTAGCCATCACCCAAGGATAGCAGGTAATAGAGGAGAGCAACAACAGTCCCAAGTCCTTGTTATGGAAGGATTCCTTTCACCTCATGTTATATATCAATATTTATTCCCACCATTCAATAAGCATGTTACTCATTCATTTAAAATTCACATAATTTTAGACTGGAAGATTGCAAATTGGGATCTGTTCCTCCTCCTCCTCTTTCTGAAGTATACAGTGGAATCTCATACAACAATCTCCCCGTATAGCAACAAAATCGCATAACAATTAGGTTTTTGGGGGGAATGGCATCCCGCATAACAATTTTCCCTATGGAAAAAATCGTACAACAATTTTTCAATGGGAAAAAACTAATTAGCAAAAAAAATATGGTGTACGATGCATCCCATAGGGAAAATCACTATACGATGCATGCATCGTATAGCAATTGCTTCATACAACAATGAGCCCCGTGGAATGGATTTAAATTGTTGTATGAGATACCACTGTAGTACCAAAAACCATATAAAAATCCACATATACTTAGCTATGATTTTTAACATGCTTGTTTGTTTGTATCACAGCTGACATGGACATGTCAGCAGATTCCAGGCAGAAACTGGCTATATGAAATTTCAAAAAAGTGAATCCAAATCAGACGTGTATTGCTTGATGAGGCCTATGTCCATTTCATGTACCATTTCATAACCTTTCTCTTTATTCTGTCAGTCTTTACCATTTTCAGTCAAATTTCCCCAGAGATTCTAGTCCACCAATAAAGATTTGTAACTGTTGTGTATGTAACAGTATTACTTTAAGAATGTATGAATGTAACCTGACAATGATTACAATGTAACCCAGCTGTTAAAGGAACGCGAGCTAGCTGCCCATAGAGGGCAGCTGCGAGTGTTCAGCTCACATGGTTCAAATTCCCCCAATCACCGGCAGCCGCGGGAACCTTCCCGCGCAAGGAACACCTGGAGAAGATGGGCGTGACTCAGAATGACGTCACGCAGGTAGCAGCCAATGAGCTACCGTGCAACCCTTTTCAAATGTATTACTGCAGTATAAAATGAGCTGTACCTCCGCCATTACCACATGTTCATCCTGACCATCATGCAATAAAGCTGTGTTTTAGCCCTCACTGTGGCTCCTTCTTTGTCTCCGTGCAAAGGCACTAAAGTAACCTACTATACAGAGAAGATACATATATCCTTTTGTCAATAAATTCTTTTTCATTGCACTGCTGCTAAATCCTTTTTTTATAATTAATTTTTATTAATTTTAAAGAAAAAACAAAATTACAAAAAAATATACATAAACATAAAAAACAAATTATATTCATTCAAATACTTAAATTCCATATATAATAGTATTGTAAAACAATATTACTCTAGAACCTTATATTTATCAAATATTTTACAGTATATCGCATATTTTATCTAGAATTCCAAAGATTTACAAGGTTCAACTTGTTGTATTAAATAATAATAATAATAATAATAATAATAATAATAATAATAATAATAATAATAATAATAATAATAATAACACCCAGTGATAATTTTAATTTACAGAG
The DNA here is from genome assembly GCA_035047345.1 of Bradypodion ventrale. Classification (NCBI taxonomy): domain Eukaryota; kingdom Metazoa; phylum Chordata; class Lepidosauria; order Squamata; family Chamaeleonidae; genus Bradypodion; species Bradypodion ventrale. The sequence continues at coordinate 1,582,502 of JAWDJE010000007.1, forward strand.
GGATAGTAAAACAAAGAATTGTTGGAGATGTAAAAGCGAGCTTGGAACATATGAACATATGTGGTGGAGTTGTAAAGTGGTAAATGCTTTTTGGAAAATGTTTGAGAAAGAAGTATCCGATATTTTCAGAGTTGATTTTAAACTGGACTCAGGTATCGCCCTATTGACAGAAATGGATAATATAAATATGAGCACAAATAATAAAGAATTGCTATCCATAATGTTAACAGCTCTAAGATTATGTATAGCTAGGAAATGGAAGAGTGATTTAACAATGAAAATGGACGAATGGTATAAAGAAATGTGGGAAATTGCCTTGAATGATAAATTGACATGTGAATTGAATGTGAAGAAAGGTATTTTGAAAGAAAACAAATTTTGGGAAATATGGAGACCTTTTGTGGAATATATTTTAACATGTGGTAAAGGAGACAAACCAGTACCTCAGCATATGAGTTTTTGGAGTGAATAAAACAAAATAATGATCTTCATGACTGCTGCTAAATCCATTGTACTATTATTTCTCAAGTCGCAAAGATGAGCAGTTGGTTTGTGGAAACCAAATGAGAGAAGATATGCTTTGACTTGTTTTTCTCAAGTGCCCAGTCATTATTTTAACCTTTAATTTATATCCCTGACTGCACAAACTCATTCATGCACTAAAGCAAGATAAGACAAGCAGGTCTTTAACATTCTTTATGCCCTGGTTTGTGCTGCTAGGAAACTCTTTAAGGGGTGAGGCAGAAGTTATTTGCACGTATTTCTGCTACACCTAATGGGCTCAACACAGGCCTTAGGCTTAATTTTGAGGGACTCCCTTGACATGATTTACCACTTATCCACTTTAGTAGTCTTTTAGAAAGTCAAGAGAGGTATGGCCAAAAAGGAGGAGTTACACCTGTATCTCTTAAAACACTGAAAGTTGCAGGCCTCCAAAAGAAAAGGTTACTTTACTAAAAGTCAGTGTATTAGTGCTTCAAGTCCATTTATATATGTGTGTGTGTGTGTGTGTGTGTAGAGGACTAATCATGTATATATGAGTAACTGTCTCACTGAACAACCTTCTGATATGTAAAATGGCTTCACATTTTGTTTTATTCCCAAAACAAATATTGAAAAATTAACATTTTTGAGTATAACTCCAGAATCTTCCAGTAAGCATGGCCACTGCAAGGGAACTCTGATGCTTAACAGCCCACACAACCCTAGAGTCAGATACAACTGGCTTTCGAACAAGGGAAACCTTTACCTTTACCTCATAAGGAATTATATTCATTTTCACCTTCTCATTAACCTTTTTAAATTTAAAAATGGGGGAAAAACTATTTTTACCCTGCAGGAGCAACTGGATAACATGCATAGATGTATTTGCTGAGCTGATATTATTTTAGTAAAATGTTGGTGTTTTTATTGGCACATGCCATCAAGTTACTTCCAATATATGACAACATATGGCCATCAAGGTGTGATGATGTTCTTCTGAATTCCACCTGAAACATTCTGCAGCATGTTATGACATCTGATAAACTCGATAAATGGCATTCAGTGTCATTTTTTACATAGATGGAGCAACACAGTGTGAAGAACTATATCAAGTATAACTATGAAAATAGAATTAAGATCACTATAAATGAAAGAATTTGGGAAAGAATTAGGGAAATAACTATGATTTTGTTGTCCACGTAGTGCTCTCTTTATGTGGAGGCTCATATGAAATGGGATGAGTTTGTTCTTGATATGTTGTGCATTTTCTTTCATCTCTTTCCAGACACATGATGAAGCATTAGAGAGTTCACTGACTCATGGTATTCTGTGGATTTAATTCTTACATCTGAAAAGATGAATAGCTTGTAGCAGATTAATTTAATTAAATGAAACATCTTCAGCAAGTGCTGTTCTAAAATTTAATGAGTTTTTCATTTTTAAGCTTTTTATTGTAGTTATGGTGTGTACTATTGGCTTGACAATTGATGTGTAACCTATAAACAGATTGGATTTTGTTGCTACCTTTCAAAATATAAGTCTCTGTATCTTTTAGTGTGATTAGTGTGTAGGTGAACAAAGTATAGCAAAAATCGTAGAGCTTGGGGGGGAAATCACTTTTTTTGCAGAACAACCTTCATAATCCAAACCCACCCCCTAACTTTTACAAGGTTTGTGTGAGCTAGCCTGGAAAGGACAAATTAGCGTGCTCTTGTAATATTGTGGTAAGGACAGCACAAGAAGTATTGTGTTGGTTAACCCAACCTGTTTTGCATTCTTTCTCACTGGATGTGGTAAGGCTGCCACTTTTCAAATCAGCTTCTGTTATTTTTCTCAGGGATGGTAAGAAAGTGTCAGAGGAAAGCAAATAATTTAAAAGATTAATAGTATTGTTGAATGTTTATAAACTGAATCCAGATGCTTATTGATCCATTCCATTTAAAGCCACACACAATTATTTTCTACAGTTCCCTTAAAAAAGATATGGCTTCACTCCCTGTCCTATCAAATGAAGAGGCAAACAACATGAAATTTGGTATAAAACTTGAGCCACTTTATTAAAAAATGTAAACCCCCACCTCTGGAGGGGCTAATAGTGCAAATCTGGTGCTAGAGCAGGAAGTTCTCATTGGCCCATCTCCAGCCCAGACAGGTGAGTCTCCAGCCCCTGACAGCTAAATCCAGGACCAGCTCAGTTGAGGAGACCTCTCTGTGGGTGTTACCAATTCTATTGATGTGAATGGATGTTGAATTTCCTGCAAAGGTCTCTCATGATGGACCCTGTGTGCACCACTGATTCAGTTGAATTGCATTATACACCCAGCAGCCAATTTGATACTTAGGGCGTACATGGACTATGGACTTGGTGTGGATGCACTATGATGAGGCTTTGTGCAAAAGAGTTAATGGACATAAATCAGACATCCAGAATTGCAACAGAGAAACCCATTTCAAACCACTTCAATCTACTTGGACACCCTATTCAAAACCTGAAAGTTGCGATTCTGGAACAGAGAAATTACAAGACTAGGATCCAGAGAGAGCAGAAATAAAATATATCCATCTGTTGAACACCAATCACAAAGGTTTGAATATTAGCCAAGGGTTTCTGGGATATTATCAAATTTGATAAAAAGATTGTTATATGCTGCATATATTTTGTATATTATATTTTGTTATATTATACTACTTTCACAAATTTTCTTGTAAAATTCTCTTTCACAACAGAGGCTGTCTCACAGAACAAAGGATGTGCTCACACAGTAAAACAAAGGTTAAACTCATTAGCAAATGTTCAACACCAGGTATTTGTTTTGTAACTTCCCACTATTTGCAATTGAAAAGTGGACACTTAGAGCTAATCCAAATAACAGCCAGAGATAATCTGCTACTGCCAGTTGTAAAAAGCTATATTGATTTGTATACTTATTTGTCATGCTGACCGTGCTGCGGGTGCTTTAACAGCAGTATTTTGTGCACATGCGGACATGTTTAACTTCCACTTCCAGGAGTAGTGAGGGTGGCATGGGCCAGATTATTAGGTGTTGAGGGCCAGATCTGGCCTGTGAGCCATAGTTTGGGCACCCCTGGTATAGCTACATGAATAGGATTTCTGCCTGTAGCTCAGTAAAAATCTAATTTGAAAAGAAATAGTTTTAGTTAAAAGCTAAGTACTTATTATAGAATATAGTTTAACCCTGAGACTTTTTTTCTCAAAAGGTCTTTGACATTTTTTCAGAGTAACCCTTTCCAGATACAGTGGAACCTCAGTTAACAAATTTAATGTGTTCTCCGGGACCTTTTGTACTGCAAAAAATTTGTAAAGCGAATTTCCCATAGGAATGCATTGAAAACCAATTGATCCATTCTGGGGAAAAAAATTGTTAACTGAGGCACTATTTTCTATGGATTTCCTTTTGTTTTGCGATTTTGTGTTAACTGAGCCATTTGTTAAATTAGGTTCCACTATACTGTTTAAGCGAATAATATGACAATAGCTTTATGCAATTGACACCCTGGCTAATACAAGCAGTATTCATAATATTCTGCCAGAAGGAGGAACAATAGTATCAATATGCTATGGTATGCTTTTGAACAATATGGCCTTTTTAAAAAAAAGACTGAAAGTACTTTATAAAAACACACAGTGGCAAAAGACTAGAAGTGACTGGCCAAATCCTTGCAAAACAAAAGGAAATGACTCTCAATGTTGGACTGCCTTCCCCTTAGAAAGCAATAAGTTAAACAATTCATGGCCTCTAAATTCTTCTTTTGCCATATGTGGGCTTCCTTTTACATAACACTATTATAGTTTGCCCGGCTTTGCCGGGCTGTTTTAAATTGTGTTGTAAGGGATAATTTTTTTTGGTAATTTATGTAAAAAAGAGGTATGTTGGTGGTTAGGGGTGGTTTTGGGTGTGCACAACCACCACCACCCATACAATACCACTCCAACCACCAACACACATATTAAAAATTCCTGGCAAGGCAGGAGTGGTGTGTGTGTGTGTGTGTGTGTGTGTGTGTGAGAGAGAGAGAGAGAGAGAGAAGCAGTGTGTGTGTGTGTGTGTGTGTATTGTCCCCCCAAACCCAGGGGACCCTGCAGAGAGGGGATCCCCCCCAGGACACCCCATTATTAAACAGAAGAAACCAAGCAGTTTCTTCTCTTTAAAAATGGAGTGTTTGGGGGGGGGTGGATTCGATCCCCTCTCCCAGGTCTCCTGGGTCCAGAAGGGTTGGGGGGACAAAAGGGGTCTGTCCCCCCAACCTTTCTGGACCCAGCACCTTTCATTGCCTCCCTCACCCACTCCCTAACCCCCACCGACCGCACTTACCTTTTCCTGGCTCCCTCCAGCTGGGTCTTTCAAAGTCTTTCCCTCTGGCTCCCAGGTTTTTTTTCCCAGTCAGCACACATGTTCCCAGCCTGCTCTGCGCTCGTATCCCTCAGCCTGATTGGCTGAGGGGTTGCACAGCACAAAGGACGCTGGGACATGAAGTTTAATTTGTGATTTTACTGATCCTACATTGTAATATTTTCTACCACTTTATTTTGATTGGCTGCGGTGCGTCTCCCAACATTCTATTTGGTCACACTTCTCAACCTAATTGGCTGTGGCATGGCGCGGAGCACAGGATGTTTGGTAGTGAAGTCCTTTTTCTTTGTTTGCGTTCATGGGGCTCTTGCCCTGCTGGTGCATTTCTCAACCCCCCAGTTACATGCGGACCCAGTTTGGGTGAGTGCAGGAGGCTCGGTACGGGCTAGTGTGGCCGGGTGCGGGAGCCTTTGTCACATTCCAATGGTTAATGCTCGGATTTATAGGTATAGATTATGTGGTTGAAAATTTAGGCAGCTGTTTCCTAAATTCAGCAGAGTTAAATGGGCTGATATTTCTGAGATGCTTAGTTGACTCAGGATTTCAAATACTGTACCTCAAAAACAACAACAACCCACTTTACAAAGCTGTGGCGGGTCTCACTGCCCCAGCAACTGTAGCATCTGGAGACAAACCTGAATCTAAACATTTTTCCAGTGCCCCATTTACTGAAGGTACAGTTGATTCTTCTTATGTAATGCCTCCTATGACCAGTCAATGCAAGACCTTCTGCATATCCTACCTAGGACTGGATCCTGTGAAAGTATTCCAGGTGCAGTTTTTCAATATGCATGATGTATGTGGATGTCCAGCTGTTTATATGAGGAAGGATGTTGCAATTGTTTATCACCCAACACCTGCATGGAAACTGCTAATACACCATAGGCTATTTTGACCTGGTTATTATTTGATTACTCTTTCCACAGTGAATCAGTACAAACCTCTTGTGACAGAAGTATCACTGCTTGGTGGCAACTCCTCTAGCTTGTACCATGTCATCTGAGTGGGGTACGATAGAATAATCAATTGCCATGCTATTCGCTCTTGGTCTTTCCTATTCACCAGTAAGGGCTATCCCAGACCTTCTCCTGATTACAGCACAAATATCATGTCCTTAGGTTCATAAGCTCCACAGAGTCCAGTTTCCCCTACATTCCTATTCTTGGTGTTGTAAACCTGTCTAAAAGAAGCAAAGTAAAAGAATTGTTTCATGTGCTGAAAGAGCCCAATATGTTTAGGTTAATCATTTAGTTCGAGGCCTTCTTCAAGCACCATTCAAAAGAACAAACAGTTACAAGGTAATACAGTACGTACTTTCATAATATAACATAGTGAAAAACATCTCCATCACATCCATGATGGATGAGAGTATGATTTTCCCCTGTGCCTCCAGCCTGTGTGACTTTGGGCAAGCTGCACAGTCACAGAGCACCCACAGAAGAAGGGAATGGTAAACTACTTCTGAGTATTCTGTACCTGACATCCTGGAAAGGGGTGGCATGTCAGAATTGACTTAACAGCACACAAGTATTATTAGAGATTTCACTAAGAGCATGATTGCATTGACCATTTGCACAGCAATTTGCAACAGGTTAGGCACAGATGTACGGTATTTGAATTGAAACCCAGTAACTTCACAACATGAAGCTCAATGCAGGGGAATCTATTGTGGAATCATCTATTTTTAGTGGTGAATCTGTTTTTTCCTTAAGCCAACGGGGCTGATTTAAATCAGTTCCTATCAGGTTGACATCACTTTTAACCACTTTCTGCCCAGAGAGATAACCTGATGCAGAGACAAAGGTGTGTTCACCCAAGCATCTGTTGTCTGAAAACAATGTTTTTAGAGACCTTTCAGGCAATGCTGGAACATTGTAATGTTAGGTCACTTAAGGAGAAGTAAAGGTTTTGTTTTGTTTTTTAAGGTGGAACTTGCCAATAGCACCTTGTCAAAGGTAGCTTCTGCTGTGCAAACATAGCTTTCTGTCTTGCTCTGGCTGATGATTTCACCCTCAGAAACCCAGTTTTAAAAATGCAGGTCACAAAAATTCAAGTTTATTTTCCCCACTGTGTAGTGAACATTTTCAATGGCAGCTGTTGACATCAGGGGGAAGTAAAACTTTTGTTGTGTTACTTTTGCATTTATTTATTTATTTAACTCTATGAGGAGCAGAATCTTACAGCACAATTCTTTACCTCATCCCCTGTTGAAATTAAGCATGTGCCCAGGTTTCTCAAATTATTTCCTAACCTTCTAATTATATCTCCTTCTCCTCTTTCACTTCTTCTGGAGGTAACTGTTGAACAAGACAGGAGATTAGACTTCTCAGAACTACTATGGGATAGCTAGGCTAATCTGGTCATTCATATTTATCATCCTCCCAGATGAACACATGTGACCTATGGTCCTCTGGATGTTTTGGTTCTAGCTGCCACAATCCTTTGTCATTAACCATACTAATTGGAGTTAATGGGAAGTGTAGGTCAAAATGGCCCATACACCTATCCTTAAATGTCTCGTTCTGGAAAAAGGAAGAATATGTGCAGGCTCACCAGTTTATGGCCTGAGAGGTGGTCCAACAGAGTACATGAATGGTTTCTTTTTTATTTTCAATGGCACATATTAACATCTGTAACTGCTTGGGTCTCTGCTGAAGGCATGTGGCAGAGCATGCTAAACACAGGATGATAACAACATCGCTGAATAAAGAATAAAAGGAATCAGAATCTTGCCTGAGGGACAGCTATTCCTCCCCCATCAGGTTTTAGACCATTTAGGCAAGCAGCCAAAGAAAATTATATTGTTCTGCTTGCCTGCCTTTAAAAAAAGGACAAAGAAGAAAAAGTAGTATCCAAAAATCTGGTTGAGGTCAGAACAGCATCATAAAGCATGCAAAGCAAAGACAGTAAGATATAGTTGTTTGTCTTTTGTAGTGATTAATTCCAAAATCAACAGTATTAAATCTCAAATGTACACAGCTTAGGTCTGCTGGTTCTACATAAGCCCACAGAGGGCTTTAGAATTGCCTCTGGTTTTTACATCTGTCTCTGTCTATATCAATTTAACTCAAAATCATAGAACACAAGCAGAATCTGGCTGAGCACCAGTTGTCCAGGGGAGAACAGGCAACAACAAAAAGCTATTTTAGAAAAGGAGGAAGGATTACAATCAGAAACCCTTTTGTAAGTATAGTAAATTCACTTCAAGCTGTCCTGCTTAACCATTTTCAAGGAATAAGCAAATTGAGACTTTGCTCTACCATGATGCTAGTGATGCAAAAAGATTCTCCAATATAGCCGTACTGGATTTAATTGTTGCACACTGATAGTTCAAGAGACATATTCTCTTCACTCAATTAGCTAGTCGAATGGTCACTAGGAAGTCTCAAGGGTGGTGGCAACTTCAATCTCATATTCCTCAGCAACTGATACTGAAGCAAAGTGCTTCTGATCCCAGAAACCATGTATAGCCACCCTGACTTGACCCACTGTTGTCCATGATTTTAGTGGATTTTTTTATTCCCCTTTGAAAGTTGCCCAGATTTGCAGCTATTACTCCATCTTGCAGCAATGACTTCCAATTTAATTCTTCCAAGTAGAAAAAATGTTGATATGAAGCTGTGTACAAAATTTAAACCAGATCCATAGAGGATGGGTCTTCCATGGCGAAGCTAACTACTATAAACATTGACAAGGCAGGTTCCAAATGAAAGGGTTTCCCTGTCTTGAACTTTAGCAAGCAACAATTCTTCTTTATCCAGGGCAATATACTTAAATATAATATAATGAATTCACATTAAGTATTATGAATTTGTTATATTACATTAGGAATTATTTAACAAGGAAGAGAAAGAAAAGTTGCCATAAGTGCAAATTCACTGCTGTTGAAGGACTGGCAGTGATAAGCTGGAACACTTACAGCGGCAAATCAAAGCTTCATAAAACATCCACATGTTTACAACCTGCTGGGAAATTGTGCTGGCCTAATGCCCAGATCATCAAAGCTCTGAAAGGTCTTTTATGAAAACGTGTGTGCATGTGCATATGGCTGAAATCTTCCTTCGCAGAATCCAGTGCTCCAAAATGGTTCCCACTGTCTGGAAACGATTTGGAATTCATACTGAATAATGGTTTCTCTAATTCTTTTCCCCTCCATGACACACAACCATTGCAGGGGATAGCCAGGAAGGATAATAGAAAAGCCGTTGAAATGTAATGCGTGAAAAGGTTTTCTGAATCCATGCAGATGTGTAGACTTTACTGAAGTGTTCTCTTGCTTCCTGTCTAATGATGTCTCCATCCTGCTCTCCCACTCTTGCATACGGTCAGCTCAGGGAGCCCTTAAGCCAGCCCAGGTGCAACCAAAACTTTACTTCCTGCACTAATTTCACACTCTGTGTATTGCACACACTCTGGTACTAGTGTTAGAACACCCAGACCCTGCAACCCACCACCTTTTTCCAGTGCCCCATTTACTGAAGGTGCAGTTGATTCTTCTTATGTACTGTCTCCTATGACCAGTCAATGCAAGATCTACTATATATCCTACCTAGGTATGGATCCTGTGAAAGTATTCCAGGTGCAGTTTTTCAATATGCATGATGTATGTGGATGTCCGGATCATGAAGTGTACATATGGAAGAAAGCCATAGCAGACAATCTTTTTCTACTATGTATACAAGCTGAATCAAAGTAGGCACCTTAACTTCTGTTGAATATGTTAAAGCCAGACCTTGGGAAAAGTTTGTTTTTATACTAAAACTGCTAGAATCCTAAGCAATTTCTGTAGATTAACTTTTTGTCTTGCTTACTGTGACTCATAGGGCAATCTGTACTGAAGGGTTGCACTGTCTATGGTGGCTACAAAGTCCATTTTGCAGTAGTCTATGCCTCTACATTATATTTTAATATGAAATATATGATCTGAAATAAAAACTATATAAAAACAGATTCTGTTCTCTTCCCAAACACAATATGATTACAACAATACATTCTAAAAGACTAGAGTCCAATATCCAAATACTGTATCACCCATTCCTCATTTGGAAAGTGCTACATCATATGAGAATTGGTGTTTTGGTTTTATAAAGTAAAGGTAAAGGTTTCTAGATGGACAGAAATGTATTTCTCTACCTAGAAAATTTTCCCTGCACATACTACATATGTACTGTATCTTTCTTTATCTCTATCTATTTCTAACATATTTCACTGGTTTCATATGAAGATGTGTTAACGTCTTGACAATGGATTCATTTCAATGAAGAAAACGGCATGTGAGCTATATTGCTTGAGTATGTAGAAAACTTTTAAAAGGAGGAATTTGAAAAACTGCAGTTAGTTGGAACATGAATGTATCTATTCTACAAGTTAGTCACATACCCCAGATAAACCCTTTTGCATAGTTCATCAGGCTTTATTTACTTGACAAATGAATTGCATTGATAATTGTCACTTAGGCAATGTTTAGTTTTTTAAAATGGCTTGTGCAGCATAGTAACATGTGTTTTGTTGCTGATATAACATGTCATCATTATATCTTCTTTCTTGTTCAGGGAAACATATGTTTGTAACAATGAAGGGGTGTGTTTAATTTAAACCCTTCTTCATTGATGAGAATCATATTGGCGATTTATGCTGGGTGAAACATTATTGGGTAATTGTGATGGCAAATTACTGTTAGCAAGTTGCCATTCATATTCCTCATTGCATTGCATGTCAGTTGTTTGGTTTCGCATGCAACGAGCAATTTGTGTGGCAACTTGTTAATTAGCAGCAATTTGCTCCTGTATGATTATACTGTACTTCACCAACATAGATCCCTAATGCAACCTCATGATTGAGTTAAAGATCCTCAGAAAGCCCTACACAAATCTAAAATTACCTGTGAGCCATGGATATATAATAACTGTTATGCTAAAGAGCCATCTTTCTGTAAAATATTATTGGCACAGCCATTTCCATTCAAGTCGGTATTGAATACAGAAACTGTTATTCTTCTGTTGAATGGATGTTCCCATTGGGGCTATAACTGAGGTGGCTACTACATAGACATGGTGTCAATGTAAATAAATAAATTTCATGTCAGAAATTATTCTGGGTTGAAAGGATTCTTGCTGGAGAAACTCCACTCAAGGAATGCCTGAATGAGGCTCCTTTCGTGTCCCCAAGATCTGTTGTGCAGCACTCAGGTATTGAACCCCAAACTTCCAGTCTCCAAGCTCAGCATCTTAACCAATATGATAACTACCTCCATGCAGTTTTTGGTCCTTTCATAGTAATGTCCATAACCATCTTGGTTAGGAACATCACATGAAAAGTTTTCAACCCAAAGCTTTTCTGGTTTTCAGATTTTACAGGTCAACAACACATGCTTACAGTACTAGTGTCTTAGGTTGTAGCCTTTGAGTTGTGGATGAAGCTCTCCTTGTTTGTTTGTTTGTTTGTTTGTTTAGTCTCATATGTAGACTGCTTTTCACCCAATGAGAGGAGGTGGTAATAAAGAGACCTTCACTGGCTACCTAAATATTGTATCAAGGCATTGACCTCCTGGTTGTATCACAAAACAAACCTATGATGGTCATATGCCAGTACAGCCAAATGGAGGACAAAAAAAATTATAGACTTGCATACAATTTGTATATATGCAATAGATGAAAATTGGGAACTAGTTACCATAATTTAAATGGAAATATATTTTATTTTATATTTGATCCATCTGTTTCCATCTCTCTTTTTTTTTTGGTAGCAGTCAGTTATCCATTGCCAGCTTTCTGTGCCTGTCATAACTTCACCAGAGCCCCTTTGGCCAGGTCATTTCAGGGTGTTCAGCATGACCTTCATGGCTATTGCAGAGGTCTTATGGCAAAAGACCATGTCATACTTTGCCCAGTTCTAGAAATCCGTTACTTGGACCTGTTACCACCTCTGATGACATGAACGAAGACCATGAGGCATATCCAGAGGAAGATAGAGAGATAACATCAAAGAAACATTATAAGAACAAGAACTTTGCATCTCCCTCAACATCCAAAGGGGTAGAAGAAGAAGAAGAAGAAACCATATGTCTCATGACAGTGGAGAAGACTGTGAACAGATGGCCTGTGTTTCTGCCTAGTCCACTGTTCATGAGCCACTGCATGAGCTCTCTTTACTTATGGCTTATTACCATACTTAAACTTGATCGTCTTTCAAATTGAAGATGTGTTCAAAGAGAGGATGGCCCTTTGCACAGTACAGCACATGACCATCCTATCAGCACTTAATAATTTGATTTGAACTTAGTGCTGGGTTCCTTGTAGAGAGATGGTTGTCACGAGATGATATTATGAAGAAGAGCAGCACAGAAGCAATAACCACATCTCAAGCATGGAATCCGAATCTGGAAACAACTTCAGCCTTATTCACCAGCACCATGAGTAGAGCTACAGTGGAGGTGCCTTATTATGTTTTGAGATTGTAGGAGCACTGTATGCTTACAATCTCATTTCCAGGATTTCATGCAGAAATGTGATGATCTCTTGGACACACGTGCTTGTGCGACTGTCCTTTCTCACTTAGTCTTACTGTTGTTAGAAGACAGAGCCTAACTATGGCTTTTTCTAAAATGGCAAACCCCAAGGATTCCTATGCTCCAAAGCTAGCTCACCTGGTCTGAATGCATACCTGCTCTTTTAAAAAATAAAATAAAATAAAGATTTGGAGCTACGCAATCTGAATTTTTTGCCTGTATATACACTCCATCAAGTTCAAGGGGGTATTCAACAAATTGTATATAAGACTGCATGTAGCCTTTGTTTCTTTTCAACGAGAGATTTAAAGATAAAATAACACTTTTGGTGTCACCTGACAAAGCATACAGAGCCTGAGGTGCACTTTCAGGCACATTTCTGGTTTTGAACACAGTGTGCAATTATTTTTGAGTTGCTATGAGTATATTGTTGTGCCCTGAGGCAAAAGTCAGACTTTGGAAAAACAGGTGCAAGTTAGCTGAAATGTTGTCGGCACTGTTCTTTTCTTTCTGTTCATAAATACCAGGTTGTAATTTCAGCAGCAAAGCTCTTGATCACTGATAGGGGGGCTCAATGATTCATTGGAAAGCTCCCTCTGTTAGACAGGCAGGCATTTGATTCATTAGTTTTAATATCACTTCCAATAGAAATGTTGTTTTTCTTAACTTATGGGGAGAGTGGTTCCAATCTGTGTTTGTGTTATACCACATGACAGGCTTTGGAATATGCATGGGTGCTCAATTTTAGCCTGGTCCTTACACACCATAAATGTGTTTCAAATGCTAATAATAATCACACATAAAGCCATTAAATGAGATTTGTATGGAGGTCAAATGAGTGATGTGTAGGCTGCAAATCAGGACATACAAGTGCGCACAAAATATTGTAAGCAATAACACTTTTCATTGTAAGAGTATGAGAATTGTGAACTTTGCAGAAGCATGTTTTTGGGTGAAAATTACTTGACCTTTAAAAACTAAACAGTATAGAGAAAAAGGAGCCTTGCTTGTTAATTAGGGGACTCAAGGTGGTTGTCAAAAACTAAAACTATATGACAATCAACCATTTTGAAAATCAATATAAATATCATATTAAAAAACAATTACACATATGTCAAGTTTAAAATCAACTTTAAAATATTTTAAAGTGTATTAAAAATCTGTAAGTTTCTGGAGATGGCTACTGCTTAAAAACTGGCCTGAAGAGGAACATCTTGGCCTGAGGACAGGAAGACAAGGGGGAGCATTGTCCTGGTGGTACATCTCAAAGCCTGGGAGCAAACATAGAGAAGCCCCCCGCCCCCATGTGCCTGTCAAATGAGTTTGAGAGGGTGGTGGAGCTGAGAAAAGGGCCACTCTGAAAGATCTTAGAAGCCAACAAGGTTAATATGGAGTGATATGATGCTTCAAATATCTTGTACCAAAGCCTTAGAGGGTTTTATAGGTAACTAGCTTATTGCCTGCCGTTGCCAGGGGTTATGGATTTTTTTTTAAATTATGGAAAGGTATGTATGGCAGGGCGAGAGGCAGGTAGCCATCAAGGAAGGCGCTCTCCCTGGTGGATCCCTGCCTGGCGCCTTTGAATTTTCCCCTCTGCTGTTTCGAGGGCTGGCTCAAAACAGTGGAGGGGAAAATGCAAAGGGGAGAGGCAGGTATCCGTCAGGGGAGGCACTCTCCCTGGCGGATCCCTGCCTGGTGCCTTTGCATTTCCCCTCCACTGTTTTGAGGGCTGGCTCGAAACAGCGGAGGGGAAAATGCAAAGCCACCAGGCAGGGATCTGCCAGGGAGAGTGCCTCCCCTGATGGATACCTGCCTCTCGCCTTTGCATTTCCCCCTCAGCTGTTTCGAGGGCTGGCTTGAAACAGCGGAGGGGGAATGCCAGTGCCCGGGGGGGGGAAGCAGGGAAGGGGGAGGTGGACACGTTCCATTCCCCCTTCCCTGCTGGCGCCTGGGGGGAGGCAGGGAAGGGGGAGGTGGATGCGTTCTTTTCTCCCTTTCCATGCCGGCGCCTGGAGGGGAGGCAAGGAAGGGGGGAGGCAGATGCATTCTGTTCTCCCTTCCCTGCCAGCACTGGGGGAGGCAGGGAAGGTGGGGAGATGGACGTGATCTGTTCTCCCTTCTCTGCTGGTGCCCGGGGGAGGCAGGGAAGGGGGGAGGTGGATGCGTTCCATTTTCCCTTCCCTGCCGGCACCTGTGGGGATGGCAGGGAAGGGGGGAGGTGGACACGTTCTGTTCTCCCTTCCCTGCCAATGCCTGGGGGGATGTCAGCCGTTGTTTTCTTTTTTGTGTGCACCGGCTCTCCCTCCTCCTCCGCACTCGTGTCCGCTTGCTTGATTGGCTGAGGCGTGCCACAGCACGGAAGATGCTGGGACTCGTAGGTTTTTTGTTTGTGTTTGTGGGCCATTGGCCCCACTCTCGGCTCCCTGACCCTTGTGGCGCTGATCTCTGGGACATAAGGTGTGTAAGGTGCTTTATGGGATAGGCTGGATGGGTGCAGACACGCATTCTGCACACGCACGGCCACATCCCTTCCTTATAGGTACAGATAACTAGCTCCTTTGAATTGGGGTTGGAAACAGATTAGTAGCCAGTAAACAATTACCTGCACACTGTATGCAGTGCCAGTCAGCAGTCTGGTTGCAGCACTTTAAACCAACTGAAGATGCGGAACATTCTTCAGCATATACAGTGTCCCATATAGAGTGTCCCATATAGAGTGTCCCATATAGAGTGTCCTGATGAAATTCAAATGGGATGTAACTAAACATGCATTACCATGGCCAGACTGAACATCTCAAGGAACAGGTACAGAGGGTGCACCAGCTTTAATTGTGTTTTGGCTACTGCCAAAAACTGTGCACCCAAGCTCAGGATTGAGTCCAGGAGCACACCCAAGCTGCAGAACTGACTTTTCAGAGGAAGGGTAACCCCACCCAGTACAGATTGAATCCCTGTTGTTTGATTTAACCAGGAACACCTGCGTCTTGTCTAGATTAAGTTTCAGTTCACTTCATCCAGTCCATCTTTGACAATGGAAACTGATCTAAGCTCAGAATAGCTTCCTTGGAATCAGATGGAAAGGAGAAAAAGAGTTGAGTGTCATCAACAGACTGATGCCATTGTACTCTAAAACTTCAGACAATTTATCCTAGTGGTTTCATGTAGATGTTGAATAAATGGGAGGCTGGGCTGTGCCTTAAGGGACACCACAGACCAATGGCCAGGATGTTAATCTGAATTCCCTCAAAACCAATTTCTGAGTTCTGCAATCCAGGAAGGAATGGAAGTATTGTAAAACACAGCCTTCAAGACCTATCCCATAATGGCACCCCAGAAGGATACCATGACTGATGGAATTGAAAGCTGCTGAGAGGTCCTGCAGAACCTACAAGGACACATCCCCCCAATCTAGTTCCTGGCATAGGTCACCCACCAAGGCAGCCCAAACCTTCTCTGTTCTGTAACCAGGCCTGAAGGCAGACTTAAATGGATCTACCCTGTTTCCCCGAATATAAGACACTGTCTTATATTTTTTTAAACTCCAAAATTAGCAAAAGGTCTTATTTTCAGGGGATGTCTTATTTTTCCATGAAGAAGAATACCAGTCTCGATTGTGCTTCCCCACCCACAACCAAGGGACGCTTCCCTTGGTTGTGAGTGGGGAAGTGGGATCGAGACTGGCCTCAGCTGTGAGGTGGCTGGCATGGCCCATAAGAAAGCCTGCCGCATCGGATTCTCGATTGCCTCCCCGCTCACAACCAAGGGAAGTTTCCCCTGGCGAGAGCGGGATCGAGACTCCGACGCGGCAGGCCTTCTTATGGGCCACACTGGCCACCTCAGAGCTGAGACCAGTCTCGATCGGGCTTCCCCACTCGCAACCAAGGGACGCTTCCCTTGGTTGTGAGTGGGGAAGCATGATCGAGACTGCACTCAGCTGAGCTGTGAGGAGGCGTCGGAGCCGGCCACCTTACAGTCAAGACCAGTCTCGATCGGGCTTCCCCACTCGCAACCAAGGGACGCTTCCCTTGGTTGTGAGTAGGGAAGTGCGATCGAGACTGGTCTCGGCTGTAAGGTGGCCGGCGTGGCCCATAAGAAAGCCTGCCGCATCGGAGTCTCGATCCCACTCTTGCCAGGGGAAACTTCCCTTGGTTGTGAGCGGGGAGGCAATCGAGACTCTGACGTGGCAGGCTTTCTTATGGGCCATGCCGGCTGCCTTACAGCCTAGACCAGTCTCTATCGCGCTTCCCTACTCGCAACCAATGGAAGCGTCCCTTGGTTGCGAGTGGGGAAGCCTGATCGAGACTAGTCTCGGCTGTAAGGTGGCCGGCTCCGACGCCTCCTCACAGCTGAGCTGAGGGCAGTCTCGATCGGACTTCCCCACTCGCAACCAAGGGAAGCGTCCCTTGGTTGCGAGTGGGGAAGCCCAATCGAGACTGGTCTCAGCTGTAAGGCGGCCGGCTCCGACTCCGGCTTACAGCTGAGACCAGTCGTGATCGTGCTTCCCTACTCACAACCAAGGGAAGTGTCCCTTGGTTGCGAGTGGGGAAGCCCGATCGAGACTGGTCTTGGCTGTAAGGCGGCCGGCTCCGACGCCTCTTCACAGCTGAGCTGAGGGCAGTCTCGATCGTGCTTCCCCATTCGCAACCAAGGGTAGCGTCCCTTGGTTGCAAGAGGGGAAGCCTGATCGAGACTGGTCTCAGCTGTAAGGCGGCCGGCTCCGACGCCGGCTCACAGCTGAGACCAGTCTCGATTCCGCTTCCCTACTTGCAACCAAGGGAAGCGTCCCTTGGTTGCGAGTGGGGAAGCCCGATCGAGACTGGTCTTGGCTGTAAGGCGGCCGGCTCCGACGCCTCCTCACAGCTGAGCTGAGAGCAGTCTCGAACACGCTTCCCCACTTGCAACCAAGGGAAGCGTCCCTTGGTTTCAAGTGGGGAAGCCCGATTGAGACTCGTCTCAGCTGTGAGGCAGCCGGCATGGCCCATAAGAAGGCCTGCCGCATCGGAGTCTCGATCCTGCTCTCGCCAGGGGAAACTTCCCTTGGTTGTGAGCGGGGAGGCAATCGAGACTCCAACGCGGCAGGCTTTCTTATGGGCCATGCCAGCTGCCTTACAGCCAAGACCAGTCTCGATTGCACTTCCCTACTCACAACCAAGGGACGCTTCCCTTGGTTGCGAGTGGGGAAGCATGATCGAGACTGGCCTCAGCTGTGAGGCAGACGGCATGGCCCATGAAGGCCTGCCGCATCGGAGTCTCGATCCCGCTCTCACCAGGGGAAACCTCCCTTGGTTGTGAGCGGGGAGGCAATCGAGACTCCGACGCGGCAGGCCCTCTTACGCGCCGGGAGGAGGGGGCCAGCGGTGGAAGATGGCATACCGGTATTACAGTACCGTACCTGGCTCTGGCTCCGCTCATCTTTCTCTTCTGTCCTGGACACCGGAAGCAGGGAGTGCATGCGATCGGATTGCCAGGAGGTAAGGGGATATTATTTTCGGGTGGGGCCTTATATTTCAAAGGCAGGGGGAAAAAGGGTGTGTGTCTTATTATGGGAGGAGGTCCTATAATCAGGGAAACATGGTAGGCAATCCAGTTTACCCAATACACTTTGGAGCTGAGATGCCACAGCACTATAACCAGATAAAAGTTCTTTAATTCCCACCCCCACCCCACATGAGTCTCAAATATTTTGAATCCATGCAAGCAGATTTCTTTCTGGAAAGAAATACTGTTATTTCTTAAAGCATATAAATTATCCCCCAAATTACCAACATATTGCAAAAGAGGAAGTAATAACGATAACATAAAGATGCACATAGAGTCTAGCCAGGTTATCCTGCTATGGTAATAGATTAGACCATACTGATAGGGACTCAATGCTGAGTGCCAGGAGGTGGTTAATTAACCTGACCACCCTAAGAACTAATGGCCTTGGGTGCCGAAGTCCACAAGGAAGGGTGATGGTCCCCAAGTGGATTAAATCCCACTTGAATCCATCTTGATGGCAGGCAGCAGCTTCATCATTACTGGGCTGGGGCCAATGAGGACTTTGCATGCCAAAAGGGCTCAGGACCAGAAAGTGACTCATGGAGTTGGATCAGTGGTACGGGGGTTATGCTGCAGTACAGAAGGCAGATGAAAGGCCACTGCATTATATTCTCAGGATAGTCTTCATGGCTCATTGCCATGATGATTGCCAATATTCAGATTTGGATACAGCAGCGGCAGCAGCAGTGGCAACGGCAATGTCAGTGGCAGCAGCAGCAGAAGAAGAAAAATGCATATGATAATGAAAAGTCATACTCTAATTATTAATAAATAATTCTATTTCTTTAAAGCATTGGTTCCCAATGTGGTGCCCATGCCCCACAGGGGTACTTCAATTCCCAGAAGCCTAAGTCAATACATTGGATGATCAGTCCTTTGTGGAATTGACTTAGGCTTCTGTGAATTGAAATCCAAAAACCAAAGGTTGGGAGACGCTGCTTTGAATGGATTAGGTGTATGTCATTCTTTACTGGGTTTATTTTTGCAAGTTCGGGTAAATATGCAGGAATCTGTATTTGCTTGTTTCAACATAACATTGAAAAGAAATGGAAAATTTCCACCTACTAGTAATAACATGTCTTACAGGGATATAAATAATTAACTAATTCAAAAATTTCCAAATGAATCACCATAATTTGCAGTTTTAAAAGATGGATTTTTACATCTCATTACATATTTTACAATTTTTAAACTAAGCAGTCAAAAAAAAATTGCAGCCTTTAGAACATGACCCCCAAAGGTTTAATATTTTGAATATTTATTATCTTGTAAATCATAAATCCTCTTTCTCTATCATGAAAGAGTCTGATACAATGGATATCCATGCTATATACAAGACACCCCCTTCCATACCTACAGGGGACATATTCCCAGATCTTCTGCAAAGGCCAGAAACTATGGAAAGCAGCAATCCCTATATTATTATTACTTATAATTCATTATATAATGAAGGAGGGAGCTTGGAGTAATGGCTTAATCTAAAGTGCAGCACACCAGGCAGATAAAATAATAATAAAATAATAATAGTAATAATATTTATACCCCAGGGCGCCAGAGGCAAGGGCACACCAGGATGAACCCCCCTGTCTGAATCTGCAGTTGGTACCCTTAGAGAGCCCCTCCGGTCAGCTCTAGTGGGATGGGCTGATGTCCTCGGGGTGATGCAGTTTCTTAGGTAACTTGGCCCACTGCCATGTAATGACCAGCACCTTGAATTGCACCTGGAGACACATTGGTAGCCAATGCAACTCCCGCAGCAAGAGTGAGGCATGGCCATAGCGACCACACCCCATCACCATGCGCGCCGCCGCATTCTGCACCAGCTGTAGCCTCCAAATGGTCATAAAGGGCAGCCCCATGTAGAGCGTGTTACAATAGTCTAACCAGGAGGTGACCAGTGCATGAGTGACCATGAGCAAGGAGTCCCAGTCCAGGAAAGGGTATAACTGGTGTATCACTCGAACTTGAGCAAAAGCTCTCCTGGCCATGACTGCCACCTGCTCCTTGAGCAGGAGTTGTGAGTCCAGGAGGACCCCCAGATTACACCCAGGTCTGTCTGGGGCAGAGAAGCCCTGTCCAGTACCAAAGTTGGTAAAAGGGGAAAGGTGATTTGTATTTGTAAGCATATCAGAGAATAAACAAAATAAAAACGCTGTAGCATTTTATAAAACATTACCTTTGTATTTATAACACATTATCTTTGTCAACCTTTGTCTTCCAGCTGTCCAAAACAGGACATGACTCTCTTAGTACATACGTAAATCTTTCTCATTGAAATAAAATAATGTTAAAAGTGATTAATATACATTTATTACATAAGCAGTTATTATATAGAAATTTAATTTACATACAGTAATTCCTCGCATAACGAACACATTGCATAACAAAAGATTCACATAATGATGCGTTTGTTATGCAAGAGAGATACCCTGTATAACAAACAAAGTTCGTTATGCAGGGTTTTTGAATGGGAACCCCGGATAACGAACTTTTTTTTCATTATCCAGAGCATCTCCCATTTGCTTCGCATAACGCTAAAAACCGCATATCGAAGAGCTCCGTGGAACGGAGTTTTTTCGTTATGCGAGGTATTGCTGTATATGCTATCCCACTACCAGAAAACTTTTTAGACTTACCATTTAGGAAGAAAAATCTTTCTCCAGCATATACTGAAAGACAATACAGTAGTTTAGATGAAGTTGATAAGAGTTTTGAGGTCAATGGCTGATTTGCAATTGAATCTGCAAGGAGATTGGAAACTTCATCTTTTTCATCTCTGATGGTGATGCTGTGATATTTACTCTGGACGTGTAGCGATTATCTTTTCACTGCAAATAGCAAGGAATAATCTGATGCTTCTGGACCCATTTGAATAGCAAGTGGAGTAATTTCACTTGGGTACTTACAGAAGGAGACAGAGGTTACAATTTACTTAAACTAGAGCAGCAACACGATTGAAGTTAATAGAACTGGAGGGATGTGGTATGGATTATAGCTTTTAGACTGAATGTCAAATGTTCTTTTTTGAAGAAGTAAAATGGAAAGTGATGCTATTCATGCAAGAATAAATTTTGGTTTTAAACGCCAAACTTGGCAGCTCCTCTCTCACACAAAACATGTACTGTTTTTTAATTGTTGTAGAGATGAAAAGAAGTAAATTAATAGGATGTGTTTAAATTGAATCATGGTGGGGCGTGGCTAAGATGGCTGACGAGTAACATCTTGATTTTGGCGCTCGCGCTATGAAAGTGGTAAATAATGAGAATTACTGAGCTAATGGAGTAAATTACAGAGATCTTTTGTGGTGATAAGACTCCTTCTTGCCTGTTTGGAAAAGTTGCTGCAGGGCGGTCAAAGTTCGGGAGGTATCCCCAGTGGGAGAGGTGCGCGACGGAAGCCGCGGCTTCCCCACCCGAGGAGCTGAGAACGGGACCAGCGAGACGGCGGAGACTCGAGGAAGTGGAAAATCAGCAAGAAAGTGAGTTAACTAAATGTTTTACTGACAAAAGTTAGAGGTGATAGTGGATTGCCTTGCTCTGAAGAGTTTGGACTCGGCGGAGTGTGTAGAAGAGGACAGAAGGGTGGCGGTTGAGGCGATAATGGCGGCGATCTTGGAAATTGAAAGTGGTTGCTCTTCGGACAATGGCTTCTTAGCGATCTAGGGGAGCCGCGGAATGGTTTGGAGGTTTTGATAAGTGGGCACAGAAGAAAGCGACCGGGCTTGAGATACTGGTTACGCTAGCACCTTTTGAAGTTGAAGCAAGGGAGAGCGGTTTAAAAAGGTAAAAAGGGTTTGCTGATCTGGAAAGGAAGAAGGGGGGGTTGCCCCCTGAAGCTGCCATAGCTCCTGGGAAAAGGGAGTTTTGCCTCGCTCGCTCAAAGAGAGGGATTACCAATTTTTTACTCCTTCACTGTGTGGATTATAGTATTCATCTTTTCTTTTTATACTCCTCTTCTTTTTCTCATCAAAAGTTGGAGCTTGGGACTTTTGGGGTTTTTTTTCCTTCCCTGTGGAACTCATATAAGTGGATATATTTGGGCACCCGTCTCCTTGGAATTCCTGTGTATGCTGATGGGATCATATTACTCCATTTGCAAGAGGGGATCTTTGTGAAAGATTTTTTTAAGGGCAAACTTTGCGAGTTGTTGCTACTTGAGGTGCATTGGTTGACTTCGGTGACCTTCCCGTGGAATATAAACTTTTTTTGGGCTGCTTGTGGTTTCCGTTCCTTTATGGATTACAACAATTAATTTTTCGCTGGCCCTCCTCCTTTATTCAAGTCACATTATTAAGGATTAAGGATTGTCGTCAGCTTTAGCTGCATCGGGACAGATTGAAGTTGACTGTTTAACGAGCTTACAATACATTGCAGCATTAAAACAGCTCAGGGACCTTCATCATGGATAAGGGTACACAAGGAAAAGCAAAGGAGGAGGAGCCAGTGGTGAAATCTAAGAGAAAAGAAAAAGCACCAATGGAAGAGGTCCCTCCGTCATCATCACCACCACCCGAACCCTATGATCAAACTCAAATGTTGGTGGAAATTGGTAAATTGTTTCAGAAGATGGAGAAAAATGAGGATTCAAGGGTGAAAGATAGAAATGAAATGATGAAAAAACAGGATAAGGTGGTAACAACTGTTATGGACTTTACAAAAAAAGTGGAATTAAGTTTGCAAAAAATAGAAGGAAATGTGAAATTGGTTCAAAATGAGGTGAAAGTTATGAAAAAGGAAATAAAAGGGACTCAGGAGTCGGTGAGGGAAAATAAAGTGAAAATGGATGAACATGAGAAAAGGATTGATGCTATGGAAGATATGATGAGAAAACAGAATATTGTCCTACGTCATGTGATTGAAAGGACGCCAGACCAGCTGAGAGAAAGGATGGTTCAGTGGTTAAACAATTTGAGCATGGGAAAGGAATTTATACAGGAAGACATCATAAGTGCGTATAGGGTGGGTCTAAGAAGAGGGAAAGTGGCCCAAAGAAATGTGTTGGTAAAATTTGCAAATTGGGGAGATAAACTTAGAGTAATGGCTTTTTAAAAACACGCTGGTTCTGGTGCCCTGAAAATCGATGGTTCTGACGTGGAGGCATACAATGATATTTCAATAAAGGAAAGAATTTGGAGATATAAGATGAAACCGGCAACCAAACTGTTGATGAGTAAAGGTGTAAGGTATAATTGGAGATTTCCACAGCAACTGCGATTCTTTTATGGAAAAAAAATGCAGGTTATTGATGAGAGGACCGACCCACTGGAGTATTTGAGCTTGCTGGATCTTGTTAGAGCAGGTTCGGAAGAGTGGCTAACTCTCAGAAAAGATCTGTTGGAATCGGGGGCCATACGTAGGGATTACGAGGGGGCAGATGCCAGTGGTGCTACGGGTGGAACCCCGCAGGGAAGAGAAGAAGAGGAGTTGTCATTGATCATGGTGGAGGAGGAGGCAAGTAAGGAGCAGTGAGCAATAGGTAAGGATGTAATAACTTTTTTTATATTACTCAAGAATGTAGAAAGGTGAGATGCGCGGTGCACTAATCTATACGCACATCTTTCATGTCCCCCCTCTCCCCTCTTTGGTTATCGAAGGTGCTTTTTTATGAAGAAAGTGGGGAGAGAGATATTGTGTGTTTTATGTATATTTTTGTTTTTTTAGTGGTAAGGGGTTTGTGGTGGCACGCCCAATGGAGAGTTTGGAAAGTAGAAAAGGTGAAAAGGTGATAAACGATGAGAAATATTAAAGTATTAACCTGGAATGTAAAGGGTACAGGTTCTGTTCTTAAGAGGAGAAGGTTGGAATTGGCTTTGAAGCAAGATAGACCTGATATAGTTTTTTTTACAGGAAACACATCAAAAATCAAAAGATACAAATAAAATTTTCCTAGGATGGATTCAACATTATGAAATGGCGTTTGGTACATCAAAAGCAAGAGGAGTTGCAATTATGATCTCTAAAAGATTAGGATTTGAGATAACAAAAAGTGTTGTTGACCAAGAAGGTAGATATTTGATCATGAGAGGAAAAATAGACGATGAGGAAATAATTTTGGTGAATACTTATGCCCCAAACGAACGTCAAGCGGAATTTCTAGAAAAAGTTCGTAAAATTGTGGTGTTAGAAAAAGTGCCAAAGATGATTGTGGCTGGAGATTTTAATTTGATAAGGTCAAACTTAGATTGTACGAATTTAGCAAGGTGTGGAGTAGGGATGAAAGGGAATGTTTTAGATAACTGGATGGTTGCGATGGGATTGAAGGACTCTTGGAGAGAGATCAAGGGCTCGGAAAGGGCATATTCTTGTTTTTCACATGTTCATGGGTCCTACTCTAGAATAGATTATGTATTTTTATCGGAAAACATGGTCAAAAATATTGAGAGAATTGAAATAGGAATTTTAAGGAATCAGATCATGCTAAAGTACTTTTGGAACTGAGGACACAAAAGGATAACAGGAGAGGAAGGAGTTGGAGATATGATCCCAATCTATTCAAAGACCAAAAATGTAAAGAACAAATTACAGAAAGTTGGATGGAAAGTTGGCAGTGGAATGATAACGAAGAGGTAAATTTTAATGTGGTTTGGGATGCCATGAAGTCGGTTTTTAGAGGGGAAAGTATAAAGTTGGCAAGTACCAAGTATAGAATGTACAAAGCAGCACAGGAGGAAAAAGAAAAAGAAATAAAGCAATTACAGGAGGAACACTCAAAAAAGAAGGATAAATTTTTTTTGGCTAAATTACAAAGACTTAAGGCGGAATTATTGGGTAAGGATATAGAAAAAGTAAAAAGAGACTTGATATATTTAAATAGAGAGTATTTCGAATTTAGCAACAAAAATTCAAGATCACTAGCAAGAGCGGCTAAAGCTAAAAAGGAAAAAAGGGAAATTGGGGTGTTGGTTAATAAACAAGGGATAAGATGTAATAAGGTTAGTGATAAATGTAAAATTGTGAAGGATTTCTATCAAGCATTATATGCAAAAAAAGAGATTGACGTTGGAAAACTTAAAGGGGTATTGGATAGGCAGCTTGGGAATGGAATAAAGCAGGAACACCGGGATAAAATGGAAGAACAGGTCTCTGAGAAAGAGGTAAAAGAGGTAATTAGTGGTTTGAAGCTGGGGAAAGCCCCGGGAGATGATGGACTATCGACAGAGTTTTATAAGGAATTTAAAGATGTTGTGGTACCAAAGTTGGTAAAGTTATATAATTATATTCTAGATGGTAGACAAATTCCGACTTCATGGTATAGGACCATAATTGTTCTGCTGCCAAAAATGGGAAAGAATTTGGAAAAAGTGGAATCATATAGACCAATCTCTCTTATAAACCAGGATGCCAAGATCTTCACAGCAATATTGGCTAATCGGCTAAATAAATTTATGGGAGAATATATAAATGTCGATCAAGTAGGTTTTTTAAAAGGAAGGCATATGGCTGATTTGACCAGGAGGGCGTTAGACTTAATTGATAATGTTAATCAAACGAAGGAAAAAGTGGGGTTAATATCTTTGGATATTTTTAAGGCATTTGATTCGTTACAATGGTCTTCAATTAAGGAAATAGTTGAAAGTTATGGATTTGGGGATAGATTTAGAAGGGTAGTTGATTTATTATATCAAAAAGGGACTGCCAGGATTAGAGTAAATGAAGAGGTTACAGATGAGGTAAAGCTTGAGGCAGGCACTAGGCAGGGTTGTCCTTTGTCCCCTATTTTGTTTATTATGGAAATGGAAATTTTGGCAAAAAATATAAGGGAGGACTTAAGTATAGAAGGGATAAAAGGTAATAAAGTGAGTATGTATGCAGATGATACGCTGTTAATAGTGAAACACCCAGTGGGGGCAATGGATAGGATCAAAGCGCAAATAGAGGATTTTGAGGATATAACAGGATTGATGATAAATTGGGATAAATCGGAAATGATGTTGTGTAATATGGGGGAAGAGGAGAAGGAAAAGATGGCGAGGTTATCTAATATACAAATTAAAGATAAGCTGAAATATTTGGGGATAATTATTTCAAATAAAGTGGAAGAACTTAAAAAATTGAACTATGACAGCTTGAAAGCAGAATTTAAGATTAGAATACAAAGTTTTCAGAAGTTGAAGTTGTCATGGTTTGGGAGGATTGCAATTTGCAAAATGATGTTGTTGCCGAGGATTAACTTCCTATTTGATGCACTTGCAATCCAGCTGAAGGAAAAGGAAATTAATGAGTTTCAGAAGATGTTTAATAATTTTTGCAACGGAGGTAAAAAATCTAGACTGCCAAAGAAACTTTGGTATCTGCCGCAGAAAGAAGGGGGTTTGGGAATGCCAAATCTGTTAGCGTATTATCGAGCATTTCAAATTAAGAATGTTGTGAAGATATTGGCAAGAGGAAAAGTAATTTGGGAGGAATTGGAGATGAAAGATTACAGGAATATTGGTAAAGTGATTTTTTTGGGAGCTAAGGCTAAAAAGATAGGCACAAGCAACATTATGATGAGAGGACTCATGAAGGTATGGAAAAGATTAAAGAAGGATTTGGTCCCAGATGTCTCTCCAATTTTGGAATTGGCAGATATGGCGTGTTTTCCGATAAAAATAGATAAAAAAATAAAGGAAATATTGGATAAAAATGAAGTTTCTTTGGTGAAAGAATGGTTAAGAATTTGTGGAGATGAAATTAAGAAGAAAAAACTGTTTGAACAGTTAAAATTGGATTGGTTTCACATAATGAAGGTTGACAACTGGAATAAAAAATATAGAAGAGAATTATGCACAGTTAGAGAAAAGACTGAATTCGAGGAACTGGTTTTGAACATTCGAAAAGGAGATAAAAGCATTAAGGGTCTAGTAAGCAAACTCTATGCTTTAATAAATAAGGGTAGTGATCCACAGGAAGATCTGAAACTGAAGTGGGAACAGGATTTGAACATAAAATTAGGAAATGATGAATGGAGAAATAAGTGGAAAAAGAGGATAATGAGAACTATGTCAGTAAGAATTAAGGAACATAACTATAAAATGTTGTGGCAATGGTACCTGACACCACTGAGGTTACATCAGATTGATAATAAAAGGGATAATTTATGTTGGAGATGTAAAGACACTGTTGGAACTTATGAGCACATGTGGTGGAGTTGTAAAATGATAAATGATTTTTGGAGAAGAATAGAATGCAAGCGCGGCGCCAAAATGGCCGCCGTGCTCTTTGCGCCCCCCCCCCACCGGACTTGGACATCCGGGTAGTTAGGGGGCGTGGCCAGCACCCTTTAAAAGGGGTGGCCACGAGGCAGCCGAGCTGCCATTTTGCGAAAGCGACGGAGAGGAGTTTTTCTCCGTCGCTCTGTCGGACCGCAGTGGCTCAGGGGATTAAGATGCCGAACTCGCTGCCTGGAGGGTCGGAGTTTGATTCCTGAGCATTGCAAAAGGCTCTCGGTCTCTGGCTTTCCAGTCAGCGGGTGCTGATCCCTGGATAGGGATCGTGCTGTTCTATGCTCCTTGAGTTAGCTGGTGAGTGTAAAAAAAAAGCGACGGAGAGGAGAAGTTTTCTCCGTCGCTTTATTCCCTTCTGCCTCTTTGCAAGAGGCTTAAGTTTGCTAGCCTCTGTTCGAGGCTTCCTTTTGGCTTTCTAGCCTATTGGCTTCAGAATGCGACGGAGCGGAGAAGTTTGCTCCGTCGCTCACTCCTTTTCCTAACTCAGGGGTGCCCAAACTTTAAGTAGGACTGCAGTGTCTCCAGTGCCTCAGAAGTTGACTGGGTTGTTTAAGGTCAGTGTTTCAATTTCTGCGCACGCAGGACAGGATGAGCTCCCGTGCCGTTCCGTTTTCACCCTCAGGCTGGCCCTTCGGAGGATGCGGCCCTCGGCCCACGGTTGCCGGCCATGGCCGGGACAATTGGGGGGAGGGCCTGGTGCTGGCTTACAGCATGTTTTTTCCCATTAGGGGCTGGAATTTTGGGGCATGGCTTATTCTGGCACAGGCTCTCAATTCAGGGCCTCTGGCACAATTCCTATCGGGCCATCCGGCCCACCTGGCCCACCTACTGGGAGTTTACTGTGGCAGGGGGTGCCTGATTAGCACGTTTGGCTGTACTGGAGGCATCCTTAGCAATCCAGTGGGTGGGAGTCCTTTTCCTATCTACCAGGCCCCCTTTGTGTCCGCCGGCTACTTCGACCACTGCCACTCTGCAACAGGCGGCCGGCCGGGTCGAGCTTATTGAGACAGTCCAGCCTGTGCCTGCCGCTGTCTCGCAGCTCCCTGTTTGTCTGGAACAGCGATTGGAGTGCGTTGGAGGTCGTCCTAGAGCTCGATTTCGGTCGCAAGCTCCGATGCCCACTGTGTGCCGGAACCCCCAGTGGGGGCGGCTCACGGGGGTGCAACTAGTGAGTATTGGGACAAGTTGGATACACCCAAATCACAGTCCACTTGCAGCGGTGTGGTTCAGTGCTCTTCTCCTTGCCAATTAGAGGCTAGTGGGGAATCACTTGCCATCCTATCCCAGTGCCCCTTGGTTGCATTATGGCACACCTTGGGGGTGGGGGTTTCTGCCCCGGGGCAGTACGTGGCATCGCATGGGCTGTCCAGGTCCCGCTGCGTATGCCCGGTATACATCATGTACCAGCAACGGCCTTGCCGATGATTGGTTATTCATTGTCCCCTGGTGATCATCTGGCCCAGATCAGGAAGGGACAGATTTGGTGGGGGGGGGGGGGATGCGTGGATATATTCTCCCTATGAACCGAGACCCAAATAAGGATAGGAGGTACGGACAGGAGGACAGAGACATTGTGTGGTCCCGGCGTAGTAAGCCACCACGCACTGGGGTGTCCGCCCCCGGGACAGTGCTGGGCATCGCAGGGGCTGTCTAGATCCTGCTGCGTAGGTCCCCTTTATACAGAACGTGCCGTCAAGGGCTTTGCCGATGGACGGCTATTACTTGCCCCGGTTGATTATTGGCCGCAGGCCATGAGGGGTAAGGGCAGAAGGGGGACATGTGGATATTCTCCCATTGAACTGCGAGCCCACTGTGAGGGGAGAGAAGGACAGGACGGCTGAGACAAAGAGATGTCCCATCGTCATTAGCCACCGCGCACCTTAGGGCCAACTGGTTGTCGGCATACCTTGTACGTATGGTGGTATGCCGCAGGGCTTGCCCTGTTTGGGCCATCCTGATGTCGATCGGATGGGCCCATGACGGTTGGCTCATGGTGAGGAATGTGGACGAGGGGGGCTCTCTATCCCGAGGGGAGGTGGGATGAGTCCTGTCAGCAAATGTGCTCGTGCACATCATTCCCACGAGACTGGTGCCTGGTGATGGGTACCATGGTGGTCATGCTGAGCAGCGGGCTGTTCAGACACTGGCTCCACACAAACTGGTCGGGCGGGGGGTTCCGGCCCGCCTACTGTGTTCGGCCTGCTCAGCTGACGATGTGTGTACTAAGCACCACGGTTGTTACCGACTTAAAAGGGGGTGCACAGGGGCGAACAGAGCTCCGTCTGAAGCAACTAACTTTGTCATGCCCCCCCGCCCCAATTATGGTCAGCCTGGAGGGATGTCACTCAGTTCATCCAAGAAGGGATGGGGCGGGAGACCTGCTGGAGGGTTTTCAATGGGGCTTTTGTATCCATTCGGGGGTGTTGGGGGCCCCAGGATGCGACTATCTGGTTCCCTTCCTGGGTCACGGAGGGGGGGCTCCGCTGTCCACAGTTATGGAAGTTGGGGGGCTATGAGAGTAGCGGGGGCCCTCCTGGGAACCACCTTTCCTTAGTCGAAGGTATCCCCCATGAAGCTCATACTGAGCTAGGAAAAGGGTGAATGTAATATAATCCTCCATTCAGCTTGCCCTGTGGGTGCTCCGTTCAGGGATGACTTTCCTGATGACCTTGTTTTGTCAGGTACTCGTAGTTGCCTCGGCTACCATGGGTGGCGGGCTCACGCAATGCTGGTGCTGTTTTGGCACAGTGTGATATGCACTCGGCTTCCAGTTTTTTGCCAGTGCACCCCAAGGTTTTAGACCTATCGGGTTTTTAGGTTTGGAGGGGAATTTTAATTAGATAAGGCCAATCCCTTTCTGAATGCATTAATTCAGGTTCAGCACCCGACCGAGGTGGGACTTTCATTCAGTGAGCATTTGCTCACGGGTTGGGGTCTCGGTCTCCAGCCCATTACCTCGACAACTTTTGGGTCTGAGGTTTAACGGGGCTTGGACACGTGTACGCATCTCCTCATCACGATTCAGACACTCAGGTGGGAACTGGGTGTCCCCTTGGCGCCTGAATAGACCGAGGTCCCATGTTCTAACATCACATTTCAGCCTCGATGCTGTCACGCGGGCATCCAGGTTAACCATTGATACGGTGGCTTGGATGTCCATGGCGATTTTGGCATTGATTGCAAAACATCAAGTGTGCCCTTGGGAATTGTAGTTAATTCATTGCCCCCCTTAATTTGTTTGCTCTGGCTCAAATTACTCCTGGGTTTAGAGGGGTCTCTTATGGGAGATCAGACCTAGTGGTCTGCCCTAGATATCTAGTACAGTCAGATACTTCCGGCGCCCGGACTTATGGGGTTTACTCCGAGGGTGGGTCCACGGATCGCCCCGCGATCTTACCTTCCTTGCGTTTTTTCCCATTTGGAGAGCACTGATGGTATGGTGCAAGGGGTGGGCCTACTCAGTGGTCCAATTTCAGTGTGACAATGCGGCAGTGGTGAACATTGTCAACACCCAGACATGCAAATCCCCCAAGGTCATGACATTAGTCCGTCTATTCTCTTGAGAAGCCTACGCCTAAATGTGCTGTTCTAGGCCAGACATGTTATGGGTATTTATAATAACATTCTGCCCTCTCCACCACCGCAGATCACCTGGTTCCGTGCCGTACTCTGGAAGCAGAGGGATTCCACTCGCCACTTTTGGCTGAGGGTTGGACGTTTGGCGAGGAGAGGGGAACCGGACATGTCGTTGGCACCTCGCACGCGTAAGGCGTATCACTCTGCATTCAGGCGTCATGTTTGGGAGGGGTGGACACGGGAACATGTCCGCCGCCCTTACGCGCGTCACCCCTGTTCCCAGAGTTTCTACCCACCTTGCACGAGGCTGGCATTGCTTATGTTCAGATAGGTGTGAGGTGGCTCTTGGCCACGCAGCTACCACGGTAGCCTTATTGGAGCGCTCCGCATCAGTGAGTGGGTGCCAGAGTTGGTGCCACCGGTGTAAGGCGGATGTGTCTCGTAGGGCACTGGAACTCGAAGATGTCTCTTTCACACATGAGTGGGCTCGAGTGGGGATGCGGTCCTCACGGGTTATTCAGCACGGTGCAGGCAGTGGTGTATACTGCTGCGAAGTTTTTGAGACATCTGTCCGGTTGGTGCCCTACCTGAATTTTCGACAGTGCCTGCTGCGCGCCCCAGCCTGTTTTCTGCCACCGGGATGGGTCTACCCTTACCTTAGTACGGTCCCTGAGGGTGACCGGTGCCGCGTTTCGCGGTTTGGTGCCCGTTTTGGCACCATTTCCTTAAGATAGGCGTCGCGTTGATCGCGGCTACGTTTGGGGTACTCGGAGGTGGATATGCGTCTACGCGCAATTTCAGACAGGTATGTCCCCTCACTGTACGAGTACCTAGTTATGTCCTTCACCTTTTTCTCCTCTTTTACAGATCCTAGGGGTCTCAGCACACCGGTGGCAGGGGGCTGGTGGGCCGCAGCTATGTACACTGGGCAGCAGTATATGCTGCAGCGACAGAGAGTGGACCCCGGCTGGGCTGTGTGCATCCGCACGTATGCTATGGTATGGTATGCGCAGCACATGGGGGCGGGAACTGTGGCCATTCCTGCTGTCTGACAGGGATGCTGGACCGCCCAATGTTTTACAGGCGCCTCGGCGGCAGCGGTCTTATATGGATCACTGCTGTTATTAAACTGTCGAGGGGCTGTGACCTGGCATTTTGTATCACGTATGGCTTACATACGGTCGCTGACATCGTGCTGAGACACCAATTTAGGGAGATGCAGATCTCACTAGTTCGGACTGTTCCGGCAGTCACTGGACGGGGCTGTGGCTACGTCCCGTTCTGAGCATGGCTGTGAGACGGCCATTGGAGTCCGGATGATAGGCTTACAAAAAATTTTGATGGTAGGCAGGAGAAGGAGTCCACCTGTCGGTCAGAGGTATGTACCTCGTTCTGGGTGCAATGCAAGCAGGCCTGGTGACCGAGCTGACGGTCTGGGGGGGGGCGGTGAGTCTTTATTGAAGCCTCCCCGTGTGGCGCGTAGCACTGGTAAGGTAAATATTTATGACCCACAGGTATCCGGCAGGTTCGCAATTGACTGGCCAACACTAGATAGGCACAAGTTGGTTAACGTTGTCCGGTCAACGACGAACCAGGCAATGGGGTGATGGCACGAGCTAGGCAGCATGCATCACCCCGTTATTTTACGGATACGCGTCAGAGGGTGGGGTCAGTAGTTAGTTTATTGACTACGGTCAACAATTTGTTTGTTGCCAACAAACAAATTGATACAAATGGATACATTGTAACCAATTGCCGTTGGCAATTTTGGGAGGTACCTTACCAGTGTTACTGCGGCCTGCTTGCCTTAAGAATTATAATTGGTTGAGTACCAATCAAAATTTATAATTCGGACTAGGGCATGAATCAATAAATGTGGCCCAATGCCGTTATCCACTTTCACCAGTGTCTGAGTCCTTTTTTGGGGGGTGCGCCTGCAAAGAGAGGGGAAATAATGGGTAAGAAAATCAAGCTGGCGTCAGGTATCATTATGCTAACAGATGTGGAAGGTATGTGTTTAAATAAGGAGGAAAAAGAATTATTAGAAATAATATTAACTACGGGTAGACAATGTATTGCTTTTGTTGTTCAGTCGCATAGTCGACTCCGACCCTTTGCGACCCCATGGACCATTTTCCTCCAGGCGCCTCTGTCCTCCACCATCCCCCTCAGCCCTCCCAGCTCTGTGCCCATTGTGTCTACAATGCCATCTAGCCATCTCATCCTTGGCCTCCCCCTTCTTCTTTTGCCCTCCACCTTTCCCAACATCAATGCCTTCTCAAGTGAATCCTCCCTTCTCATTTGATGTCCAAAGTACTTTAGCTTCATCTTTACTATTTGACCTTCCAATGAGCAGTCAGGGTTAATTTCTTCTAAGATTGACCTATTTGTTCTCCTCGCTGTCCAGGGGACTCTCAAAACCCTCCTCCAACACCACATTTCAAAGGCATCTATTCTTCTACGTTCAGCCTTCCTAATTGTCCAGCTCTCACATCCATACATTACTACTGGGAAAACCATTGCTTTGACTATTCTAATTTTTGTTTGCAATGTGATGTCTCTGCTTTTCACTATGTTCCCCAGGTTTCTCATTGCTTGTCTCCCAAGAATCAGTCGCCTTTTTATTTCATGGCTGCAATCCCCATCTGCAGTGATCTTTGATCCTAAGAAAGTAAAATCTGTCACTGCTTCTACTTCTTCCCCATCTATTTTCCAGGAACTGATTGGGCCTGTTGCCATTATCTTGGTTTTCTTGATATTGAGTCTCAAGCCAGCTTTTGCACTTTCCTCCTTCAGCCCAATCAAGAGATTCTTTAGGTCTTCCTCACTTTCTGCCATTAGGGTGGTATCGTCTGCATATCTCAGATTGTTGATGTTTCTCCCAGCGATTTTAATCCCATATTGTGATTCCTCCATCCCTGCACTGCGCATTATGTGTTCTGTGTATAGGTTGAATAAGCATGGTGACAAAATGCAGCCTTGTCTTACTCCTTTTCCTATTCCAAACCATTCTGTCATTCCGTGTTCTGTCCTAACTGTTGCTTCTTGGTTCATGTACAGGTTTCTCAGAAGGCATATGAGGTGCTCTGGAATTCCCATCTCTTTAATTACTTGCCACATCTTGTTCTGGTCCACACAGTCAAATGCCTTAGTGTAGTCAATAAACCAAAAGTAAACTTATTTCTGGTATTCCTTTGTTTTCTCCATGATCCAGCGTATGTTGGCAATGTGGTCTCTAGTCCCCCTGCCTCTTCTGAAACCAGCCTGCACCTCTGGTAATTCTCTCTCCACGTGTTGCTGAAGTCTATCCTGTATTATCTTGAGCATCACCTTGCTGGCATGTGGGATGAGCGCGATTGTTCGATAATTTGAACATTCTTTGGCATTGCCATTTTTTGGGACTGGGACGTATACTGATCTTTTCCAATCCTGTGACCACTGTTTTGTTTTCCAAATCTGCTGGCATATTGAATGCAGTAATTTGACGCCGTCATCTTTTAGCGCTTTGAAGAATTCAACTGGAATACCATCATCTCCACTAGCTTTGTTGTTTGCAGTGCTCTTTAGGGCCTTTCTGACTTCGCTCTCCAGGATGTCTGGCTCAAGTTCAATTTCTTCATCATTGTGACTATCAGGAGTGTTGAGGTCCTTTTTGTAAAGTTCCTCTGTGTACTCTTTCCATCTTTTCTTAATTTCTTCTGCATCAGCTAGCTCCTTTCCGTCTTTGTCCCTTATCATGGTCATTTTTGCTTTAAATGTTCCCTTGATTTCGCTGATTTTTTTGAAAAGATCTCTGGTTCTGCCTCTTTTGTTGTTTTCCTCCATTTCTCTGCACTGTTCTTTTAGGTAGTTTTCCTTATCTCTCCTTGCTTTTCTTTGAAATTCTGTGTTCACATGATTGTATTTTTTCCTTTCTCCTTTGACTTTGGCGTTCCTTCTTTCCTCTGCTATTTTAAGAGCCTCATCAGACAACCACTTTGCTTTCTTACTCTTCTTTTCTTTTGGTATGGTTTTCTTTGCTGCTTCCTGCATGATGTCCCTCATCTCCGTCCATAATTCTTCTGGTACTCTGTCTACCGAGTCTAAGCCATCAAATCTGTTCATCACCTCCACCGTGTATTCTTTAGGGATGCTGTCTAGGTGATATCTTTCTGGTCTCCGTGTTTTCCCTATTTTCTTTAGTCTAAGCCTGAATTTCGCGATCAGTAGGTTGTGATCTGAGCCGCAGTCTGCTCCAGGTCTTGTTTTTGCTGACTGTATGGAGGTTCGCCATCTTTGGCTGCAGAGTATGTAGTCAATCTGGTTTCGGTGTTGGCCATCTGGTGATGTCCATGTGTAAAGTCGCCTCTTGTGTTGCTGGAAGAGAGTGTTTGCTATGACCAGTGCGTTCTCTTGGCAGAACTCTATCAATCTTTGCCCTGCTTCATTCTGTACTCCAAGACCAAATTTGCCTGTTATTCCCTCCACTTTTTGATTTCCTACTTTGGCATTCCAGTCTCCTAATATAATTTGGACATCATTTCTTGGTGTCTGTTCTATGAGGTGTTGTAAGTCCTCATAGAACTGGTCCATTGTGGCTTCATCTGCACCAGTGGTTGGTGCGTATATTTGGATCACAGTGACATTGAAAGGTTTGCCTTGGAATCTGACTGACATCATTCTGTCATTTTAAAGGTTGTATCCCATTACTGCTTTTCTCACTCTTTTATTGACAATTATGGCTACTCCATTTCTTCTAAGGTTTTCTTGCCCACAGTAGTAGATATGATGGTTTCCAGAGCTGAATTCCCCCATCCCTGTCCATTTGAGCTCGCTGATACCCAAGATGTCAATGCTTATTCTTTCCATCTCATTTTTTACCACTTCCAGTTTACCTTGGTTCATTGATCTCACATTCCATGTCCCTATGCAGTATTGTTCCTTACAACATTGCATTTCCCCTACCCCCTTCCTGTCCCTCCCCTTCCTCCCCTCTGTGGTGTTAAGCATCCTGTATCACCTAGCCTGCCCCTTTGTTTTGCCTTTTGTTTTGGTCCATAGGGTTCTCTTGGCAAGCTTTGTGGCGTGGTTTGCCGGTGTCTACGCCATTTTTCCCTCCTCATACATTTTATCACAGTTTTTAAAAGTTTAAGACATTTTAGACAACATATTGTCATGCATATTATCACACTTTATACACAGTCTCTATGTCAATTTCTGTATTTAGTTAGTATAAAGTCTCTATGTCAGTTTCTATATTAAGTCTTCTACATCTGCATATCAGGTACTTATCCTTTGCCAGGGACTCTGAGTCTCGCCCCCTGCTTTTCCTCCTCTGCCCTCTTCCCGTCTTTTAGTTGGTCTTCTCTTGGCCTTTCCGCTGCTCAACCGGCTCTCCTCCTCCTCCTCTTCCTCTCCCCCCCCGGCTGGGGGTGGTTGCCCGGCGGCGGCGCGGCTGGCCCTTCCGCCGCTCGCCCGGCTGGCTGGCTCTCCTCCCCACCCCCCGGCTGGGGGTGATTGCCCGGCGGCGGTGTGGCTGGCCCTTCCGCCGCTCGCCCGGCTGGCTGGTTCTCCTCCCCACCCCCCGGCTGGGGGTGGTTGCCCGGCTGTGGTGTGGCTGGCCCTTCCGCCGCTCGCCCGGCTGGCTGGTTCTCCTCCCCAATCCCCGGCTCGGGGTGGTTGCCCGGCTGCGGCGCGGCTGGCCCTTCCACCGCTCGCCCGGCTGGCTGGCTCTCCTCCCCACCCCCCGGCTGGGGGTGGTTGCCCGGCGGCGGTGTGGCTGGCCCTTCCGCCGCTCGCCCGGCTGGCTGGCTCTCCTCCCCACCCCCCGGCTGGGGGTGGTTGCCCGGCTGCGGCGCGGCTGGCCCTTCCGCCGCTCGCCCGGCTGGCTGGCTCTCCTCCCCACCCCCCGGCTGGGGGTGGTTGCCCGGCGGCGGTGTGGCTGGCCCTTCCGCCGCTCGCCCGGCTGGCTGGTTCTCCTCCCCACCCCCCGGCTGGGGGTGGCTGCATATAACTATACAGATGGGAGAATGGTATAAAGAAATGTGGAATCTAGCATTGAATGATAAATTGACATGGGAGATAAAAGTAAAAAGGGATAAATTGAAGGAAAATAGATTTTGGAATATTTGGAAGCCTTTTGTTGATCACTCCCTTATGGGTATGGAATGTTTTAGACCTGTACCATCTCAAAGTAGTTTTTGGAGATAATATAGAGACCAAACTTTCCAGGGCAATGTAAATATACACCGGGTGATTTGTAAACTGAAAATTTAGAGCTTGATAGTTGTTGATAAACAATTGTATTATAGAAAGCTTTTATGAAAGCTATAGTTATAGTATTAATCCTCAAAGTGGATATTTAATAATATGCATACTACAATGGATAATAGTTCAACTATCATTTATGTGGATATTTTCTATGAGGTTTATGTATTCTTGTTTTGTTATATGATTTGTATGTTTGTAATGTTTTTTTTCTTGAAAATGAATTAATAAATTTTTTAATAAAAAATAAATAAATTGAATCATGGTGAGTATAGCATGGGTAAGCTCATGGAGGAATATTTTTCTTGAATGCCAAAAAGAAAATGCTAATGGGAAATCCTTTTCTTTGATTGTAAATATACAACACAATAGTAGACATGGAGAATAACACTTTTCCTCCTCCTTTTCCTTTTCTTTGGTAAATAATAACCACAACACTACAAAACAAGAAAGGACAAAACCATGAACTGTCTAAACAGCATGATGCTGGCACTAAATGTAATGCTACTTGTTTTGTATTTCAGGATTAAAAATAAAGATCCTAACAAAGAGAATCAGGCTGTGCAAATGTAGTATTCCCCAGGGGCAGTAGATTGTTTTTAAAAAAATGTCTTAATCTCTTCTGATGGGTATTAGCAATGCTGCATAAAATAGTATTCACATCAACCAGAACAATAGAATTTGTATGTGCTATGTACAAATATTTAGAGCTCAAAAGAAGAGGCTTTCCTTTAATTGGTCTGGTTCTGCTGAAATGTAAGCTGAATTTATAGAATAAAATAAAGTAAGACACGTTAGGAAAAGCTGGTGACCACAGTGAAATCAAGGCAATTAATAATAGCTTATATCCAGGGCAGTGTTTGCAATGGTCCCCAACTTTTGGGTTTTGGACTTCAATTCCCAGAAGCCTAAGTCACTTCCCCCAAAGCACCGATCAGCCAATGTACTGACTGAGGCTTCTGGAATTGAAGTCCAAAACCCAAAGGTTGGGGTCCACTGAGGGCTCAAAGCGCTTCTCA
Source organism: Bradypodion ventrale (assembly GCA_035047345.1). Lineage (NCBI taxonomy): Eukaryota > Metazoa > Chordata > Lepidosauria > Squamata > Chamaeleonidae > Bradypodion > Bradypodion ventrale. The sequence continues at coordinate 1,620,452 of JAWDJE010000007.1, forward strand.
TGTAATGTCTTAGAAAAGCTCAGACCATCTAGTGAGTCCTTCGGTTTAGGAGGATCTCAGCAGTCCCTTATGATTTGCAGTTCAGTCTCTTTGTAATAGTACTACACAAACCCTCAAAGCACAGGGGGTTCCTTTTGGTTCCAATTACCTTATCTCAGGATACATGAGGTGTTTTGCCATTTCTTCTCACCTTGCAGTCATGACATCAAACTCTTACCCAGGCCTGCAATTGTTCTCCATGGAAAGACACTCTTGATGCCTGTGGTTATATCTCTCTCATACCAGATAGTGGCTTGTGTCAGACCTCTCTTGGAACTGCAGACTCCCATGGCATTAGCACCCCTATCCCTTAGCTGATGCAACCTGTGGAAAGAATGCAGAGGCCAACCTGAAAGTATGCTGAGACCAAATTAAACAGCAGCTATGTATTGCTGTTTGCCATAAAGGAGAAGTAGCTTTGGGACCGGCAGTAGCTTCCCACTGGGGCCAACAGCAGAAAGCCAACAAGAATTAGTACATATCTAGTCCAGTGTTCTCAGTGGATGGGGAGCATATTCTTTGGGAATCACCAGAGACATTTGGAAAGAGCATGGGTTGACAATGAGACATATGGAACTTGTGAAGACATGCTTGTGCCCTTTTGCCAGCAAAAGAAATCAAAAGCACCTTATTAAAATCAATAAAGTCCAGCAAACATTTCTGGAATCGCTATTTGTACTTTGCGGGTTGAGAAAAATTCACATGAAAATTGAAGTCAGCTGAAGAGAAAATCACTACCAGTTGCTCAGACACTGGTAAGAATATTTCTGTAGAAGGGTGGCGGGTGGCGGGTGGTGTCTTTCAGGAACATCTCAAATGCACAAGCAATTTATTTTTGGTCTAGGACATGTGGATTGTTATGTTGGGCCAACCTGTTAAAATTGGTTATAGGTAATTACTCACACTGCATTATAAGAATGTAAAGATCTACTGGGATAATAGGAACTGTTTTGGATAATAAAAAATCATTGTATGATGGTTGTACAGTATTGCAGTTTATGCAGATGATGTGCATCATATGTGTATGTATGTAGCTGCTTCCATGCTTTCTGTTAAAGGAAGGGAAATTGTTAAGCCACTAAATGGGAATTTTCTGATTCAAAGCTTTGGGCCCCATGATACAATGGCTAACATGCTATGACCAAGGTCAATAAGGAGCATGCGGACCTAACCATTGGTGGTATCTATCATACACAGTACCAGGTCTCAGTTTGTCCCAACTCCCACCAACTCAAGATCCGGCCTCGCGATGACCTGCCCTCACGGATCGGCTGGAACTGGTCACCTCATTCCCGGACTAACAGAATGGTTTCCTGACTCAGTGAGAGGTGATAGTGGTGGTGGTGGTTGTCAGAGGTAACTTCCACATACATTTTAAAATGCAAAATGGCCCAGTTTTCTGCCTAGTTTCTTCATTGTGGCCAGGCTTTAAAAAGCTGATCGATGGAACAATAGAAAGACTGAAATTAAGAATGAGCTGGCATGAGCCAAAGTGTCCATCAAGTAAATTTTCTAAAAAGAAGTGACATTAAGTTGTTGATTATGTACTAAATTAAGATCTTAGGCACCAGTAAATGTCAGTCTGTGGTTTAATAAATTTTCCTTGGTTGACCTCATAGGGGTGAGCATGTTGAGAAGGACAGAGGCTATACTATCTATGGCTCATACATTTTAAGGGGGAATTCAACACCACCTAATGTTAGAAGCTTTATATTCAGATTTGCACAATGTTTACAATATACTTCAGTTTATTTTATAACATTTGTCCTCTCACCATCACCAACAACCTATTCATGAGATCTCCAGTGGCTTCAACAAATTCCCTTGGTCTAGGAAGTAGAAAACAGAAGTAGAGCTAAATGTCATCTGCATTTGGGAGACTTACAGTCCAAACTTTTGGATGACTTTTCCAAATTCATTTCATGCCAATATTAAATAATGTGGGAGACAAGCTGGAACATTGCAATACCAAAATATTAAAGACCACAGGGCAGAATAGAATTCTCTAGCATAGATTTGTGAGACTAATCAGCCAAATAGAATCAAAATACAATGCTTTCCATCCAGCTCTGAGGCTATTGTAATAGATGATATCAATATCTGCACAGAGGTCCAAAGGCCACACTCTATTTGCCCATCTAATATACATCATTCACCAGAATGACTAGACCTGAAAAGAAGTTGGAATGGGTCAATATATTTCATAATCTCCAAAAGCAGAGTGACAGACCAGGACCCAGGAGATCTGGGTTCAAGTCCTTGCTGGGCTATAGAAACTTATTGGAGAGTGTAATAGTAAAACCACTTCTTAAATATCTCACATATTTTGGAAACGCTAGTAGAGTAACCATAAATCTGATGAAACTTGGTAGCACACAACAATGACAAAAACAGCAAGAATATAATTGTCTGCATTTGAGAGGCTTAAATCTGCTCCAGGATTCTGTTAAAATTTGATGGTTAATACAAGTTGATGGCTACAAATAAGAAGCATAGATATGAGCATTTTCAAACGATGGGAGAGAATTAGCTGTCAGCCATCACATGTTATTTTGCCCAACATGAAGACTAATTTCTGTGTAAGGAGAAATTTGTGTTTTGTAGTGCCTGAGTGGGAATTTTGTTTTTATTTGAGTTCATGATTTTGGAAGTCCATATACATCATACATCTAATGACACTCTGAAAAAAGAACCTGGAGTAGACAGACTCATATGCTTTCAGATCAACTAAGCTTTCACAAGAAATTCAAAAACAAAAGGCTCCTGTTTTGCAATGGGTGACAAACATGATGTACCCGGTACTAAAAAGTTGGGGGAGAAGTCTGAGAGGAGGACACTATCATGAGGAATGTTCGAATTTCATGACTACATTAATTGCCCTAGATGGGGAGAGAGAAAAGGAAAACCACATGAAACGATTTCATTAGATCAAAGGCAGTGATGATAACACTGCAGCAGAGGTAAAAGGAATTTCTTCACAGCAAAAGATGGGATTACAAGAAACCTAGCTGGCATGGTAGGCTGGCATTCTGTTACTGTAATTAAGTACAACTCAGTGTGCCAACCATAATAAGCAGAAACCTGGGAAGAGAACAGATATGTTATATTTGGAAGAAGGTTTGGCCCTAATGATTTTGCTTTCCGACTGGAATGATGCCATGGTTAATCTGCCCTAATTGTTCCTATCTCCAGATTCTTCTTCCTATTTTTTTCATATAACTACAACAAAAAGCCCTAGAGTTGTTGATATAAACCTTCTATTAACAACCACAGATTATGACTATATCAGATCTCTTTTTTTCTGGATTAAGCCATGGGTTCCTAAATTCCTGTACCACTGTAATTGTGTTTTGTGGGAAACTGAAGTAATCCACAGAGTGTTTTATCTTTTTACTACTCATAAATTTTTATGTATGTGAAAGAGGAGGTAGCTGGTGTCCCAGAGGAAAGGTCAACCTTGAGGCTTTCTACAGCCCCTTCAGACACCTGTCAGGAAAAGAATTGCACTTGACATTTGTTGACAGCACTCTACACATAAAGGTTAGGACCTCATTTGGAAGTACTGCAACAATTTAATGAGAATCAGAGATGCCCAAAAGGAAAGATAAGGAATTTCCAGGAAGTGAGATAGTGGAAGCTATAAAAGAAAAGGAACCTGAGGTGGTCAGAGAAAGCAGTGCAGAGAAGACGGAAGATGTATGGATAGCCTTTTGGAGTTCCAGGATGGCGTGTGATTATTATGGTTAGACCAGCCATGTCATAGATTTCCAGGACCCAGCAACTGAAAGGCCTGCCACAATCAGGCAAGGAGACTTGTAGACCTGCCAGAGACATGATGGGGTTGCCTGGGCCCATTCGAGTGGAGTCTAGCCCAACCTCACCTGTTTCCACAGCTGTGTTGCTGGTGGTGGGAAAGACAGGATTGGTTAGAAGAGTGTAATTTTATAGTTGATGAACAGGGTGGGTTTAGGGAGGGGTGCTCAACATTAGATCACTATGTAATACTCGAGCATTTTTAAAGTAAATATACCTCCAATTCTATGACATCTTTGTATGCAGCTTTTGTGGACCTAAAGTATGCATTTTATTCGGTCTCCAGACGACCGCTTTGGAGGAAATTGGAGAAAACTACCATCAATAGACACCTGTTATTCTTGATACAAGTGCTCCACAACAACTCTACTATCAGAGTCAAGTGTAGTGCCCGAGGTCACCTCTCTAACTACATCAAAATAGGGAGGGGAGTCAGACATGGCTGTGTGCTCGCACCTACCCTCTTCAACATTAATGACATAGTCAAATATTTACATCATAAGGATTTCCATGCTCCTAAATTAGGTAGTAAGCATATACCTTTATTGCTTTATGCTGATGATGCCATGTTGCTCTCAAGAACTCCCGTTGGGACGCATAGAGCCTTGCAGGCATTGTTTACTTACTGCCATTTGAACCAATTGGAGGTTAACCATTCTAAAACAAAAATGATGGCTTTTGCCAACAACCCAAACAACATATCTGGCATTTAAACCACCAGCACATTGAACAGGTTCACCATCATAAATATCTTGGTGTGATATTTCAATCAAATGGTCATAGAAATTCTCACACTGCATACCTAGCAATTAATGCCCAGAAAAGTGCTGGAGCAATCCAGATGTTTTTCTGGGAAAAGGGTGGGCACAATATAGTGGCTGCCCTTAAACTTTTTATGGCAAAACCCCTTGCACAAATGACATATGAGGCTCCCTTTTGTTTGGGTATGAACATAACCAATCTAGAGATAATTCAATCAAAATTTCTGAGATCAATACTTCAGATCCCAGCTAGTATCTCTAATGCCACAGCTAGGTTGGAAACCGGTATGTATTCTGTTCAGTCCAGGATTCTGATCTGTGCATTGTTCTATTGGCTAAAACTGCTATTTTTTCCCAGCGAGCTATTGAACTTAATGCTGTTAGATTCTACTGCTGCTCCATAGATATCCACTTTTGAAGAAAAATTGGCCTGTTATGGCCTTTCAAAGTACCTTGTTATCTCCTTGGGTCTAACTTGTGCTAAAGAGATAATCAAGCAAAGGATTCTGGATATCCACCATCAACAAGATTCAAGTAAAATAACCAGTCTGCTGTTTGATATGCCCTTATCCAATATCTCTAGGCCCTTACCTTACTTATTGTTGTGTTCTATGACTGTACCTTTTACAATGTATTCATTCACGTGTATCCAATGTAACCATGCTTGTGTAACATTATAACCAGCAGCTGCTTAATTGTAGCCCTTGCAATAGGACGCGAGCTAATGACCACCTGGTGGCAATAGCGAGCGTTCAGGCTCTCCTGGCCCAGACTCACCAGCAAACAACAGCGCGGGAAGATTCCCGCCATCACCTACACCTGGACAAGAAGGGCGTGACCGTCCGTGACGTCACGCGGACAGTAACCAATAGACTGTCGAGGAGCCACATTCAAATGTATAGCCACTATATATATTGAGCTATCCATCCGCCATTACCTCATGTTCCCCCTGGATCATCATGCAATAAACCTGTGTTAAGCCAACCTTTCGGCTGTTCGTTGTCTTTGGTCCCATACACTAAATTGGCGACGAGGATGGGATATGGCTGCCCACGGGACCAAGACATGCGCCGGTTTCGAAATCAGGAGACCGGCAGACTGGGACATCTTCGAGATGGACTTCCAGGGAGCCCTGGTGGAATCCGAAGTCACGGATGAGGCAAAGAAAAGGGCCATCTTCACCCGGATGCTGGGGCCAGACACCAAGAGGGTCTTGGTGGACCTGATCGCGCCGAGGAGGGCGAGCGAATTCAAGGTGAAAGAGCTCATGCACATGCTGCGTGAGTACTTCCGGCCCTCGACGGCGATGTTCCCCGCTCGGAGCGCGTTTTGGAGGCGAGTCCAAGTGCCCGGGGAGACGGTCGCCGACTTCGCAGCGGCCCTGCGACTGGCAGCCGGCCCATGCAAATGGGAGAACGTAGAAATCACACTAAGAGACTGCGTGCTGTGCGGCCTGAGCGATGCCGAAACTCAGCGCACATTGATGAACCGCGAGCCACCCCCCACGTTGCAGGAGGTCCTAAAGGAGGCACAAGCCGTGGAAGCTACGAAGGCCGGGGTCCAGGAGCTCCAGGACTGGCGGCCAAAGACGGGCAAGGCAGAGGCTTCGGTGCACGTTTCGGTGCACGTGGCCCGGCGAGTTTCGAAGTCGCCCACGGAGAGCAGCGACGACGAGGACGTCCGGAAGGTCCGGAAAGAAGGGCGGCGTTGCGACGGCTGCGGAGCGAACCACGACCGCGCCAAATGCCCCTTCAGAAAGGCCGAGTGTCACAACTGCGGTCGCCGCGGGCACATCGCCAAGGTCTGCAGGAAACGGCGAGAGGTCCGGAAGAGCTCGAGAGACCACGCGGCGGGACCCAAGGATGGCGCCCAAGCCACGAGGAAGCGGGACGGCGTGGGCCGCATCGCCGATGACAGCGAGGATGACGCACCGGTGTTCAGCGTGTCCGCAGGACACCCCCGTTACTTTGTTGAGGTACTAGTACAAGGGGCCCCCATTAGGATGGAGATTGACTCGGGGTCCTCATACTCCATCATTCCCCAGAAGGAATTTCTGAGAATTGCCCCCCACGTGCGGCCCAAACTCAAAGCTTTGAGGTCCACGCTACGGGACGTGCAAGGGAACTGCATTCCGGTGTTGGGGGTTGGAAGGTTTCAGGTCCAATTCAAGAAACACACCGCAACTCTTCCCCTAGTTGTTCTTAAAGGGGGGAATTGCAGCCTCCTCGGGACTCAATGGTTCCAGCCCCTGGGTTTGTTCATTGGGGGGGTGCATGCCGTTGTCGTGGGGACTGACCCGATCCAGGAGGTGTGCGACGCACACCCCGAAGTCTTCAAAAAGGGACTTGGGAAATTTAAGGGACCCCCAGTAGCCTTCGACCTAGACCCTGAGGTCCGCCCAATAAGACTCAAACCGTGCCGGGTGCCATTCGCGCTCAAGGACAAAATAGAGGCGGAACTGGACAAATTGGTGGGCCAGGGGATTCTTGTTCCTGTTGATTCTGCGGAGTGGGAAACTCCAATTGTAACAGCACTAAAGGCCAACGGAGAGGTGCGCATATGCGCTGATTACAAGTGCACCATCAACAAGGCAATTCGCCCTAATGCGTATCCGGTGCCGGTAGTCAGCCATTTGCTGGCCAGGTTACATGGGGGGAAGTGTTTCGCTAAGCTCGACTTAGCACAAGCCTACCAGCAGCTCTCGGTGATCCCAGCCGCCGCTGCTGCCCAAACTATAGTCACCCATAAGGGGGCGTTCCAGGTGACGCGCCTTCAATTCGGCGTAAACTCGGCGCCTGGAATTTTCCAGTCACTCGTGGAACGCCTCCTGAAGGGGCTCGAGGGGGTGTTGCCTTATTTTGATGACGTATTGATAACGGGGGGGAGTCGGGCCGAATTGGCAAAGAGGTTGGGCAAGGTCCTGGCGACTTTCGAAAAGGCGGGGTTGAGACTGCGAAAAGACAAATGCGTCTTCTTCGCGACTGAGGTCGAATTCCTAGGGTTCCGTGTCACTCCTGAGGGAATAAGGCCGTCCAAGTCTAAGGTAGCCGCCATCAAACAAGCCCCTCGCCCCACCTCCAAGCCCGAGTTGCAGTCGTTCCTAGGGCTGCTGAACTTTTGCCACTCCTTCCTTCCCCGGAAGGCAGCCGTGGCCGAGCTGTTGCATAGGCTGCTCAAAAAGGATGAGGCATGGAAGTGGGGCGACCAGCAAGAGAGGGCATTTAATGAGCTAAAGCAACTTATGGTGTCTGACGCCATCCTCACCCATTTCAACCCCAAGCGGCCAGTGGTCCTGATCTGTGATGCATCCCCGGTGGGGGTGGGGGCGGTGCTGTGCCACGTGCTGGAAAACGGAAGGGAGGCCCCGATAGCGTTCTATTCCAGGTCCCTGTCCCAAGCGGAGAGAAACTACGCCCAGACAGACAGGGAAGCATTAGCGATAATTGCGGGAACAAAAAAGTTCCACGACTTCCTGTATGGCCGCCCCTTCACGATCGTGACCGATCACAAGCCCCTGCTAGGCATTTTTACCGCAGATAAGCCCACGCCACAGATCCTGTCCCCTAGGATGCTTAGGTGGGCAATTTTTCTCAACGCGTATCAGCACGCGTTAGTGTACAGGCCCGGGAGGGAGATCAGCCATGCGGACGCTCTATCGAGGTCCCCCCTTCCCCAAGAGAACAGCCACGTGGGTGGGCAGGAGCCAGACCATCAGGTACTGATGATAGAAGTCCTCGACTCGCCCCCAATACTGCCCGCCGACATCGCCAAGGCGACCGGAAAGGACAACATTTTAGCAAGGGTTAGCTCCTGGGTGCAGAAAGGGTGGCCAGCGTCCTCCCCGGCAGCGGAGTTCGACCCATTTTTCCGAAAGAAGTTAGAGTTGTCCCTTGAGAGGGGGTGCCTTCTGTGGGGCCAGCGAGTAGTGATCCCGGCGTCCTTGCGGCCGAGGGTACTCAAACTCCTGCACGTCAGTCACCCGGGGATTGTGCGCTCCAAAGCCCTGGCGCGGAGCTATTTCTGGTGGCCCCAGCTAGACGCTGACATCGAGCACATGGTCGGCACTTGTGAGCCCTGCCAAAGTTCCAGACCAGAAGAAGCCCGCCTGCCTCACAGGGAGTGGGACGCGGCGAAGGGGCCGTGGTCCCGAGTTCATGTAGACTTTGCTGGCCCGTTTCGTGGGACGCTGTTTCTCCTTGTGGTGGATGCCTTCTCCAAGTGGTTGGAGGTCATTCCGGTTACAAGCACGTCCACGGCCACAACCATAAAGCATTTGCGGAGGGTCTTTTCCACGTTCGGTTTACCCGACACCCTCGTAAGCGACAACGCAAGTTGCTTCACGTCCTCGGAATTCAGGGCATTCACAGAAATCAACGCCATTCGGCACATCACCTCCGCTCCTTTTCACCCTGCCACAAACGGCCAAGTAGAGCGCCTTGTGCGCACCACCAAGGACGCGCTGCAGTGCATGGGGCCCGGGGACCTAAACCACCAAGTGTGCCAGTTTCTGCTAGGCTACCGAGTAACTCCCCTAGTGTCAGGATACTCCCCCGCAGAGCTGCTGATGCGCAGGAAGCTGACCACCATACTAACTAGGCTAGACCCCACGAGAGTAGAGGAAAAGGGGAGGAACATTGGGATAGAGGGCACAAAGAGTTTCGACGTGGGTGCCCCCGTGTATTGCAGGAACTATGCCAGCGCGGGTCCGGCCTGAGTACCGGGCGTCATCCTAGAGCAGACCGGCCCCGTGTCGTACCGCGTCGAGACCGGCACAGGTCTACTCTGGAGGCGGCACGCAGACCAGCTCCGGCGCAGGATCCCCGGCGAACAGGGCACGGACCGCGGGACACAAGGCTCAGCGTTAGGGTTCTCCCCCACCCGTTCAGCCCAAGGGGGAGGAAAGGGGAACCATGGGTCCCCACCAAGGGGGGAGGAAAGGGAATCTGTCCTCATAGATATCTTGCGGGATCGGTCAGCAGAGAGAAGGGAAACCGATCCCATAGATATCCCGCGGGATCTCCCCACAAATACGGATACCCCAACAGAGTTAGATTTTGATTTCCAGAATCGGGGAAGTTTTGCGGAGTGGTCCCCCACCCATCCAAGCAAGAAGAGGGGTTTTTCGTTAGCCCCGAGTGTCCCCGGTCTACCCACAATGGAGTTTTTCCCTTCCCCCAAAACCGCCAAACCACGGCAAGCCTCTAACAAGTCTCCCTCTCCCGTTTCAGGACAAGGGACCAGGGAACGAGGAAGCAGTAGCGCCCCTGGGGCGGGCCAGCCCACATCGCGGCCCAAACGCGTTTGCAATAAGCCATCTTGGCTGAGGGACTTCGTCCCATCCTAGGGGGGAGGGATGTTGTGTTCTATGACTGTACCTTTTACAATGTATTCATTCACGTGTATCCAATGTAACCATGCTTGTGTAACATTATAACCAGCAGCTGCTTAATTGTAGCCCTTGCAATAGGACGCGAGCTAATGACCACCTGGTGGCAATAGCGAGCGTTCAGGCTCTCCTGGCCCAGACTCACCAGCAAACAACAGCGCGGGAAGATTCCCGCCATCACCTACACCTGGACAAGAAGGGCGTGACCGTCCGTGACATCACTCGGACAGTAACCAATAGACTGTCGAGGAGCCACATTCAAATGTATAGCCACTGTATATATTGAGCTATCCATCCGCCATTACCTCATGTTCCCCCTGGATCATCATGCAATAAACCTGTGTTAAGCCAACCTTTCGGCTGTTCGTTGTCTTTGGTCCCATACACTAAACTTATCCAACTTTAGTAACCCGGATCATAGGAGATCTTATACCCTCCTTCATTGTAACATGTTACCCACAGCATTCAGAGAGGGGCTATTCAAGGAAGTCCCTGTACAAGAGTGTCTTTGTGTCTGCCAGACTGGGAGGGTAGAGACATCCCAGCACGTGCTGTTAGAATGTTTATTCTATGACAGCCTCAGATGTGATTTTTGTGCTGCATTCTCCCAGCTGGAGTTGAACAATAATTCGTTTAGAGACATGCTAACAATCTGACAGCAGCAGTGGCCAGATTTGCCTGGAGGACTACCAGGATTCGTAGTACAAGGGTGAATCAGCGGTAGGCCACAACCAATAAAAAATGTTCCTTTTCTTTGCCAGTAATTCCTATTTATCCCCATTATGCTGTATAAATGTTTTAGTGTATTTATATATACTGTCACTTTACTGTTTTATAACTGTTTTTATACTTGTTTATAACTTTTAACTGTTTTATTTGAGGTCATATTTTAAATTATATTTTAATTAGATACTGTTATTGTTTTAATATTCTATATTACCTCATTATTTTATTGGACCTGATTTTAATGAAAATGCTGATTGTGCTGTATCTCATTAATAATCGCCTGAATTAAACTTTTTATTGTAACTGGCCACTGGCCGCAATAAAGAATTGATTGATTGATTGATTGATTAAAAGACAATATTGGAGATTGTGTCAGTTAGAACAAAATTACCATGGTAAGGAAGAGTGGGGAAAAGGAATCTGATACTGAGAGACTGGAGGCATCAGCGATCACCTGATAAACCTATTTATTAATATTATTATTTATAAATAAATAATACAGATAAATAGGAGGTGAAGGTGAACTCACCTGTAGGGCAGGAAAGGACAGTAGGAGGTGTAGAGTTCAAAAGATGGATGCGCTCACCAAGACAAGTAAGTTATCTGTATCTAACTCAGTTTCAATTTCCCCTTGTTCATGGCAGGCTTTGGAAATGATGTAAGCAGAGCCAAAGAAACTATGGCAGACTCAAGGGTTTGGAATAAGGCTGGGCAGATTTCATCCAGATCGACATTGTTATTAACTAGAACCCCCAACATCTGCCCACTGGAGTCAAATGCAAAACAGGGAACTTGTTGGCACATACAAAGCAATGAATGAAACAAAGCCCTAAGCAGTCATTTGCAGTCTGAAACCATCAACAAAGCCAACTGGTAGACCATGTGCTAGATTTGTGCATTAAAAGAAGTATCTGCTGAGATGAAGAACCAAGGAAGGGTAAATGTAGGAAATTGCTCTATAGCAGCATGGATTATTTGCCTGTCTACACTTTTATGGTTTACTGGTTAGCAGCAGCTCCCCAGGGTCTCCAGTAGAAATCTTTCTCACTGTGTTGAGCTTATTTGATCTAGAGATGTCAGTTTATTTGAAATATTGTGCCCAAAGGCAGTTTACTCAATGTGTCAATGTACAAAAGGAATCTGGGGTCTGTGAGAAATCAAGATAAAAATTGAAGGACAGAATAGAAGGACCCGTTCGTATGCCCTGTTACATTAATTCTTTTTATTTTTCACTTCCCCATTCTCCATTTTTGCTATTAGTTACTGCCAAAGATAGCATACAACTTAATAAAAGCCCTCATGGCACAGTGGTTAAGTTGCAGGACTGCACCAAAACTCTGCTCAAAACCTGAGTTCGATCCTGATGGGTCTCAAGGCTGACTCAGTCTTCCATTCCTTCTGAGGTTGGTAAAATGAGTACCTGGCATGTTGGGGACAAAATGCTAATTAACTTGTGATCCACTCAGAGAATGTTCTAAGCACTACAGGGCTGTATATAGGTAAGTGTAATTGCTATTGCTATAACAAAAACAGAAGGTGGAAAATTCCAACCATAAAAATCATACAAATAAAATAAAATTAAACACAACCATAAAAATGACTGAAATTAATAAATGTGCAATTAAATTCCTCAAAGTGTGTTAAATACAATTATAAACCAATTCAGAAAGATCTATCTCCGCCTCCTTCTTAGAAACGGTGAGAGTGAAAACTGAGATCATAGCTGTGAGGGAAATGAATTCCACAGGGTGGGAGCCATGCTGGAGGAAGCCCTCTCCCATGTTGCTTTCAAGCAGGCCCCTGCAGCTGTTCATGATCTCAAGAAGCCATCTCCTGAAGATTTTAACATGTTGACAGACATATGTCAAGACAGGCAGTCCTTTTGATAGCCAGGCCCCAGATTATTGAGGGCTTTAGAAAGGTGAAAACAGTACTGTACCTTGAATTGATCCTGATAAACTGAAACCAGTGCAGGTTTTTCAGTATTGAGGTCATATGATCAGACATACCATACATTTATTGGCAGCGTTATACATTAAGGTATTCAGAAAATAATTAATCCAAACATATGAAACTGAAAGAAGCCTAGTCTGAAGAAGAGAGTTGTCCCTATATATGGAGTTCAATATTTCTTCTAAACCAGGGGTGGCCAAACATTTTGGGCTGTGGGCCTGATCACACCCCCTGGACAGCTGATCAGGATGGTCACATGGTTCCTCCTACCAGAAGTAGAAGTAAAACACACCTGCACATGCGCAAAATGCTGCCGTAAATGAACCCGTGGCTGTTGTAAATGTGTTTACCACAGCCAGGGATGCATTTATAGCAATGTTCTGCTAACACACAGATGCGTTTTACTTCCACTTCTGGGAGTGGCGAGGGTGGAGTGGGTTGGATGAATTGGTGTTGGGGGCCAGATCCAGCCTGCAGGCTGTAGTTTGGGGGGGCCCTGCTCTAAACAAATGCAGTTAAGAATATTTAAATTTAATTTTTAGTTTAACAGTCATATTTATATATGCCACCCACTCAGGCAGAACCCGACTCAGGGCAGCATTACAACAAGTTCTAAAACGCATAAAAACACTTTAAAAGACCCATATCCCACCACTTTAAAAAAAAACCATATCCCACCCACCATCCCACCCACTATAAAAAAGAAGAGAGAGTTCTTAATTGTTTACATAAGCCAGCAGGCGGGGACCGTGTTCCCATTAGGGCCCCACACCTGCCCCACCAGCCAGGTCTTCAATCCTTTCCTGAAGGGCAGCAATTCTCTTTCAAGTCTTAGATCTGTTGGCAGGAGGTTACAGAAGATTGGTGCGGACACGGAGAAGGCCCTCCTTCGGGTGCTGGATAGATGTGCACCCCTAGTTGATGGCACTATTAGAGAGCCCCTCTGGTCCGCTCTGGTTGGATGGGCAGACACTCTTGGGACGATGCAGTCTCTAAGGTATCCTGGCCCACTGCCGTATAGGGCTTTAAAGGTCAAAACCAGCACCTTGAATTGCACCCGGAGACAAACTGGTAACCAGTGCAGCTCCCAAAGTAGCTGTGAGGCGCGGGCATATCATCCACACCCCATCACCATCCGGGCTGCCACATTCTGGACCAGCTGCAGCTTCTGAATGGTCGTCAAGGGCAGCTCCATGTAGAGCGCATTACAATAATCTAGTCAGGAAGTGACCAGAGCGTGAGTGACCATAAGCAAGGAGCCCTGGTCCAGGAGCGTGCACAACTGGCGAATCACCTGAACTTGGGCAAAAGCCCTCCTTGCCACAGCCGCTACCTGTTCTTCTAGCACCAGAAGGACCCCCAAGTTGCACACCGGGTCTGTCTGGGCAAAACAGCCCCATCCAGTACCAAAGATGGTAGCTCCCTGGATAACACGGGGCCCCTTATCCATAGCCACTCTGTCTTGCTGGCATCTCCAGGCATCTGGATAGGATTTCAACGGCATCACTGGGGTCCCCACGGGCCGAGATGTACAACTGAGTGTCATCAGCATACTGATGGTACCGCACCCTGTGGGAACGAATGATCTCACCCAGTGGCTTCAATATAGATCAGGGGTTCCCAACCTATGACCCACAGGCCTAATCCAGCCCATGGATCTTATTAATATGGCCCACAGTTGCCACCCGGGCACCTCCAGAACTGCCCCCCACTACCAGAAGTCAAAATATGTTACTTACTGCGGCGGCAGCAATTGTGCCATTTTTGCGGCTTCATGCACAGCCTCCGCTGCTTCCCAGGGTGGTAGAAGGCTTTTTGGAGCATTTTTGCTCTGTTTTGGGGATTTTTAAGCTGCTTCTCCACTGTGTTTTAGCAGCCAAACCATGGTGGTTGGGAACCTCCGGTGGCAGACAGAGCTTACATCAGCGCCTGGGTTCCCAGTGCGAAACCAGAAAGTTCCCAAACGTTGCAGTTTGGCTGCCGAAATGCAGCAGAGAAGTAGTGGAAAAAACCCAAAATGGTGTAAACATGCTCCAAAAAGCCTCCTTCCACCCTGGGAAATGGCAGAGGCTGTGCAAGAAACCACAAAATGGCACGATTGGCACCACTGCTGCTGAAAAAATAAGCATTGGGTGCAGTCACGCCTCTGGCCCACACAGTTGAGCGTTGGTAGTGGGAACTGGTCCCTGGCGGGAAAACACTTGCAACACCCGATACAGATTTTCAGGGCTCCCAATCATATTGAGAAACTCCGCACATAACTGACTCTCCTCTTTTGACAGCGTGTTCAGAGAAGGCATTTAACTGGCTTGTTGGGGCTCTTGGGCAGATCACTCCTGCCTCCAGCATCCACATGTTGGCACATGTTGTGGATGCTAGAGTACCTCAATCTTCCCACAGCATCTCTACTAAATCCTCAATTTTGTGGCAATCCCATATGTATTATTCTCAGTTCCTGTAATATTGCAGTTAAACACTTCTTCTGGCCACCTGTTATTGCAGTTAAACATTTCTTCTGATCACCTGATATAGCAGTTAAACCAGGAGTTCTCAGCGTTTTTAAGCTGGGGGCTGGATTATGTTCCCTCAGATAGCTTTGGGGATGGGACAGCCATTTTGTCTTTCCTTCATGACATGGTACTTCCTGGTGTAGTGGAGGTGGGAAAGGCACATGAAATGGTGCTGTGGGCCACATCTGGCCTGTGGACCATAGGTTGAGAATCCCTGAGTTAAACACTTCCCTAGTTCATAGGAGCAGAAAAAGTATAATTATTTTCCTCTTCCTAGCTGATCATTCAGTTAGGAGGGAAACAAAAATTTCCTTAATTTTCCTATGTAGCCCCTACTGCAGTTTTGTCCCAATGCTACAAGGAAAAATAAAGAAAAAAATTCTCCCTCATAACTGTTACAGTGAAACAATCAGTTAGCACAACTCCCAGGATGCCTGAAAATTAGCTGGGCCAGCTGGAGGTTCTGGGCCCTGTAGTCCAAGTGTATATGAGGCCCAAGGTTTAGGAACCACTACTTTTGCTTATGTTGATAAATAGGTCTTTGAAAAAGAATGTTGTCATTTTAGAATAGGAGGGATGAAAGATCATCAGAGAATGTGTGAAACTTCCCAATTGGGATGTTGTGGGGAAGTTGACTATCCAGGGCATCCCAAGAGGTCTGAACTGAGCTTCAGGGCTTCAGGTTTCCTATCCCTATTTAATGATATTAAGGACCAAGCCATCCCTTGACACCCGATGGGGTAAAAGAGGAATCAAAGAAGAAGAAAGGTCAAGCCAGAAGATTGGTACATAACCACCCAGTAACCAACCTTCCTTTTTATTTATACTTTTTATTAACATAGGTGCCCGTTTTCGACGTGTTTTGTTTTGGGGGGGGGGGGCTCAACCCGTGGGCATACCTGTCAAGTTTTGGATTTGAAAATAAGGGAAATTCTGGCCACACCTCTCTGTGGGTGTGGCCAAATCTGTGGGCATGGCCAAATATAGCCATGTGACTTGCTGGGCTCTAGTCATGCCTGCCACATGGACATGAAAATGTCTGCAAACACAGAAAGCACTGGCTCTTTGGCACTGGTTCTTTGGCTGTAAATGGAGATGAGCACTGCACCCTAGAGTTGGATACGACTGGCAGATTTTACTTTATTAGGATCAAAGATCTCTGCAGATGGTGATTGCAGCCGTGAAATAAAAAGACGACTGATGCTTGGGAAACAAGCTAGGAGAAACCTGGGAAACATAGTTAAAGGTAGAGGCATCACCTTGCAAACTAAAATCCGCATAGTCAAAGCAACGGTATTCCCGGTGGTAATGTATGGGTGTGAGAGCTGGACCATTAGGAAAGCTGAGGGCAGAAAAATAGATGCCTTTGAAATGTGGTGTTAGAAATAGGTCAATCAACCATGACTGCTCATTAAAGGTCAAATAGTAAAGATGACGCTAAAGTACTTTGGACATCAAATGAGAAGAGAGGATTCACTTGAGAGCCTTGATGCTGGGAAAGGTGGAGGACAAAAGAAGGGGGTGGCCAAAAATAAGATGGCTAGATGGTATTGCAGATGCAATGAGCACACAGCTGTTTGGGCCAAAGAACCCTTCCCCATCTTCTTGGGGGACTTTTGTTTTGTTTTCTTTCTTGTTTACTCAGTGGCTTAAGTGACTAAGATGTTGACTGGGAGGCAGAAGGTTAGCAGTTCGATTCCTGAGTCCTGCAGGACGGAATGAGCTCCTGTCTTTGTCCCAGCTCCTGCCATCCTAGCAGTTCAAAAGCAAGAAATTGCAAGCAGATAAATAGGGACCACTTTGGTGGGAAGGTAACAACATTCCGTGCACTCTGGTGTCTAGTCATGCCTGCCACATGACCACGGAAATGTCTGCAGACGCTTTGAAACAGAGATGAGCACTGAACTCTAGAGTCGGATACGACTGGCTTTTGAGCAAGGGAACCTTTACCTTTACCTTTACCTTACTCATTTTTAATTATTATTATTTTCCTGGGAAGCAAAGAAAGTGCAGAATAGTAAACAAGCCCCCTAGGGTTACCAACTGCTTGAAAGCAGCTTGGCTTTAATGAACTAGCCCTGCAAATGGCTAGACACTCCACCCCGCTCCCATTAGGGTGGACGAGCAAGGGATTAATTCCCCCAAATTAACCAATCTATTTGTTCCTCACTGCAACCAGTTGAAGCACCAACACCTGAGAATGTCAGACCCAGCTTAAGGAAGGAAATTAATAAAGAAGTAAAAAGCAACCTCTGTAGTTTCCAAGCCTCCCAGCAGCTGAGGAGTTAATCCTCCTCCAGATGGTTTGTTAGAAGGTGGGGTGCTCTCTCTCTCTCTCTCTCTTTCTTTCTCTCTCTCTCTCATATAGTGATCAAGCAACCTCCCCCCTCCCAAGTTAACTCTAGAACAGAAATGGAAGCCTCCAGCCAGGAGGCAGGGCAGAAACAGCTCAATAAAGCATGAGAGTGAGAGAGAAGTCTCTCACTGATTTGCCCCTCCATATATGAAATATCGCTCACCTCTAGAGTAGACTCCCATCCCAGCATGGTGGCTCCGAACAGCAGCAGCAAAAACAACGAAGCCTCCATGACCACGTGGCAGGGAAGGGAAATGAAAGAGAAACTACAGAACGCCCCCACCACCTTCTCTCTCTCCCCTTCCACAAGCAAAAAGCCTGTCACACAGCAACCTCTGGTGGCCGGAAAAACATACTGTAGCTTCGGTCAGAATTTTTTTTAAAAAAAAAAATAAGGGATATTACGGGGAAATTAATCAAATGGGAGGGGGGTGGGAAGAGGGGGAAAAATAAAGGGTTTTCCTGGGAAAAACAGGATACTTGACAGGTATGCCCATGGGGTGGGGGTGGCTTGGGGAGGGTTTTTTTTCCTTTTTGCCTCCCTGCACACCATTTGTGATGCCCCCTGGCTCTCAGTAAAGGAACCTGGGCAGACTCACCCTGTCTTGATGATGAGGGAGGGAGGGATGATAGGTATTGAGGGGAAAATTTAGGAGGAAAGGAAGACGGGAGAGTAAGAATGAGGAAGGGAAGGAAGGGGAGAAGAATGGCTGGAGGTAGGGTAGGAAGTACGAGAGCTAATTACCCGGCCTTGGCTGGGGGGTGTTTATTGTATGTTTAGGTTTTTCAGACCCTGATACACCCCAACACACAGAGACTCTCTCTCTCTCTCTCTCTCTCTCTCTCTCTCTCATATTCAGGCACACACACACACACACACACAAATGACTGATCTGGAACCCACTGTCTTGTGCATTGTCTTGCACACACACACACAGATACACACTCCCTGTCTCTCTCTGTCTCTCACTCACACAGCATTGATGTACATTGAAAGTGTCTCATTCTAGGGCTGTAGAGGCTTAAATGGAATGGGTTTGTTCCATCCGCATCAGGACATTTCCCCATTAGTCATTCACTCTTGCGTTCAACCAATCACAGTCCAACATGCAAATCAGCTCTCTCCAACATTCTGTTTCCAGGCCTGGCTGTTAAACTGCCGTTTTTCTCCCATGGCACCATGGGAGTTGTACTTTCTGTTCTTTTCCCCATTTTGTGGGGCTTAGCCCCACTCTTGGCCCTCGGAACCTCGCGGCGCTGATCTCAGGGACAAAAGGTAGGTGTTTGGAGCATTACGGGATAGGCTCCAGGGGTGTGGGTATGCATTCCGCACACTTACGGCCACACCCTTCCTTATAGGTATAGATTAGAGGCATGATGATTGGTTGCAGAGAAGGAATCTTTCCCAGGCCCACAGGGATTTTCACCTCGAGCATCTTAGACACAGGTCCAGTGGGTAGGATTAGATTGTATGAACGACTCCCTCAAAGTTGGTAAGTGATTCTTTTGGATAGAACAGATTCTCAAGTAGTCAGTTTGTTCTTTCTGCAGTGTGTTTGGCTTTGAAGGCATCCGCATGAACTTTTTTCCTCTGGCTTTTTCATGCTACCCAGTGAGTAGGCACCTCCATTGACCCAGAAACAGCAACTATACTACCCATACAGGGAGAGGTGGTTTTTGGTTCTATCCACCCTGTGAAAGGATGCCATCGGCCTTCTTGCCACAGAATAGACCTTCTCCTATAATGATCTCACTCCTACACACATACTTGTAATTTGGGGGAAACGAGATATGTGGCTTCATAGTATATAAACTGAATATGTATATTTGCCCCCGGTATAACTAAATTGAAGAAAGCAACCATGTGCCAATGACAAAATACCATCGATGGCTAAAGATAATTTGGCAAAACATTTGCCCCCATGTAGAGCAGCCAATAGGTTGTTAACCACTGGCACTGGGTAAGCATTAGGCCGGATGGCCTTGTTGATGGTGCATTTATAATCTGCGCAAATCCTCACCTCCCCATTGGATTTGATCGGAGTCATGATAGGGGTCTCCCACTCTGCGGAGTCCACCGGAACCAAAATTCCCTGGCCCATCAGTTTGTCCAGCTCAGCCTCAATCTTGTCCTTCAAAGCAAATGGCATCCTGTGAGGCTTGAGGTGGATCGGCCGCATGGCCAGATCAAGATCGAAGGATACTGGGGGGGGGGGCTGTATTTTCTTAGTCCTTTCTCAAAAACTGCTGGGTGCACATTACAGACGTCCTGCACCAGATCAGCATGGGCGGCGTTGATGCCGGACAGTTTAATCCCTAGTGGCGCAAACCACTGCACCCCAAGTAAGCAGTTTGTGCCACGTTTGACCACTACAAGGGGCAGTTTTGTGGTAACGTTTTTGAATACAACGGAAAAATCCCCCACCCCCAGGACCTGAATCAGGCAACCCTGCACATCTCGGAGAGACATCTTCAGAGCCCGAAGTTTGGGGTGAAGCTTTGAGGGGATTTTCAGAAATAACCTCTGGGGCAGGATGGAGTAGGACATACCAGAATTTACCTCCATCCTGACTGGAACGCCGTGCAGCTGGACCTCTGCCAAGAAATGGTTGGAGATGCTGGACACACAGCGGACAGACAGCTCCCCGGTGGAAATCTTTGATGCGTACGCTCCCTTCTGGCTTGGTTAGTTGGGTTGCTCTGAGACTTGCTTCTTGCATTGCCTGCAATGCAAGAAGTAGAAGCAGTGACAGATTTTACATTCCTTGGATCAAAGATCACTGCAGATGGGGATTGCAGCCATGAAATAAAAAGGCGACTGATTCTCGGGAGACAAGCCATGAGAAACCTGGGGAACATAGTGAAAAGCAGAGATATCACATTGCAAACAAAAATTAGAATAGTCAAAGCAATGGTATTCCCAGTGGTAATGTATGGGTGTGAGAGCTGGACCATTAGGAAGGCTGAGCGCAGAAGAATAGATGCCTTTGAAATGTGGTGTTGGAGGAGAGTTTTGAGGGTACCCTGGACAGCGAGGAGAACAAATAGGTCAATCTTAGAAGAAATCAACCCTGACTGCTCATTGGAAGGTCTAATAGTAAAGACGAAGTTGAAGTACTTTGGACATCAAATGAGAAGGGAGGATTCACTTGAGAAGGCCTTGATGTTGGGAAAGGTGGAGGGCAAAAGAAGAAGGGGGAGGCCAAAGATGAGATGGCTAGATGGGATTGTAGACACAATGGGTACAGAACTGGGAGTGCTGAGGGGGATGGTGGAGGACAGAGGCGCCTGGAGAACAATGGTCTATAGGGTCGCAAAGGGTCGGAATCGACTGTGCGACTGAACAACAACAACAACAATTGCTGCAGACCTTGGCGATGTGGCCCTTCTTTCCACAGTGATGGCAGTCGGCATTCTTGAAGGGGCACTGACGGTGGTCGTGCCTTGCTCCACAGCTGATGCATCTGCGAAGGGCCCTCTCGACGGTGCACTTGTCCGACGTCTTCTTCCGAACTTTCCGGACCTCACTGTCATTGTCGCTGGACCCGGACGTGGATGAAGATGCCGGCGATGCTGAAGACGCAGAGGAGCGGGACGAAGAGCAACGATGGGCCTGCACAGTGAACTCCGAACCCCCAGAGGGGACAGGCCTGTGCTTAAAAGACTTGATGCCTGACCTTGCAGCCTTGGATGCCAACGCCTCCCAGAGGACCGACTTGAAGGTCAGGATTTCCCTGACCATAAGCCGGTGCTGAACCTCCTTGTCCCGCATGCTGGCCAGCAGGCGATCTCGCAACACCTCTTCCAGGTTGTTCCATTGGCACGGGGCAGCAGCCAACCTCTGCGCAGTGGCGTAATTGGCTATGGACTTTCCCGGGCGTTGATCCCGTCTGTGGAACGCCACCCGGGCCAGGAAGATGGACACCTTCGGCTGGAAGTATTTTGTCCATTGACAAAATGGAGGATCGTACTGATCTCAATTATTTTACAAAACATTACAGCATGAAATGCATTCAAACACAACACCACCAATCACTTCTTATTCTTGTAGCTGTCAGGAAACTGTTCAATAGAGTTCAGAGGGCATTCTGAAACAGTGTGGGAGGTAGTGCTGAGATTTGTAAGGGTAATAAGTTGAAATCCTCTTTTGGTCAAAACCAAAGTAATTTGAATTGGGTTAACTCTCATTCTCATTTTAGAAAAAAAAAAAGAATTTTATTGCTTGTGACCACAAAGCATAAAATTACAAAAGTAGCAATAAAGTATTTAAAAATATTAAACCTTTTTAAAAAGAGCAATTTCATTGTAAAAGTAAAGGTAAATGTTTCCCTTGCTAAAAAAGTCAGTCGTATCCGACTCTAGGGTTCAATGCTCATCTCTGTTTCAAAGCCGAAGAGCCAGTGCTGTCTGCTTCTGCAGACGTTTCTGTGGTCATGTGGCAAGCTTGACTAGACACCGGAGCACACGGAATGCTGTTATCTTCCCACCAAAGTGGTCGCAATTTATCTACTTGCAATTACTTGCTATCGAACTGCAAGGTTGGCAGGAGCTGGGAAAAAGACGGGAGCTCATTCCATTCTGCTGTTCTCGGGAATCCAACTGCTGACCTTCTGCCTCCCATTCAAGCATCTTAGCCACTTGAGCCACTGCAGTACAAAGTTCTATATAACAATTCAAAAGTGGTCTACCATTCCCTTCTTCTGGGGGAAACTTAGGTCTATGCAGCCTTGCCCAAGACTGCACAGCCTGGCTCTTCTCCCTAGAAGCACATTAGGGAATTAAACTCTTGGCCCCTAGCACCACAGCCAGATAACCTAAACCACCGAGCTATCTAGCCAGCTACCAAGTTATATACCTTATTTTTTTAAAGTAGAAATAGTTATGATCCATTACCCCAAAGAACCATTTATCTAAAAGGCAAATTTTAACAGCCCCAGCGTATTTTGGCCATTCACTTTGCTTGTACAAATTAACAGAACACTAAAATGCTGTGACTCAAATCACAAGTGAGTTTTCATAAAGTTCTCTCCGATATTATTTGTTCCAAGTGCGATACAGACTATGTTATATAAGATGCTGCTATTGATATATTTCAGTAAGAATATAACTTTTTGTATCAGGCTATCACATGTCCATGGAAATGTCTGCAAACACTCTTTGGCTATAAACAGAGATGAGCACTGAACCTTAGAGTTGGATACAACTGGCCTCTGAGCAAGAGTGACCTTTACCTTTACCCAATATTACAATAAATAAATAAATAAATGACACAAAATTACATCCCTGGTAGAGGTGTGTTGATGTAATCAAAAGAAATTTGGTTATTTTTGGAGATTAATGTTTGCCATGGATTAAACCTTTAGTGGGGGAGGATTCCCTAATTTTGATTTGATCTCAAAAATTCTAAGAGGCAGCACAGATATTAAAGTCAACTGCTTCTAATTAAGCCTCAAAGTTGCTTGACTCATGCACAGTGAAAGAACCTAAATTTAATTTACTTTTAATTAAATAGTCATATTAATATATGCCGCCCACTCAGGCAGAACCCAACTCACGGCAGCATTACAACAAGTTCTAAAAACACATAAAAACACTTTAAAAGACCCATATCCCACCCACCCATCTCACCCACTATAAAAAAGAAGAGAGAGTTCTTAATTGTTTACATAAGCCAGCAGGCGGGGACCGTGTTCCCATTAGGGCCCCACACCTGCCCTGCCAGCCAGGTCTTCAATCCTTTCCTGAAGGGCAGCAATTCTCTTTGAAGTCTTAGATCTGTTGGCAGGAGGTTCCAGAGAGTTGGTGCGGACATGGAGAAGGCCCTCCTTTGGGTGCTGGATAGATGTCACCCCTAGTTGATGGCACTATTAGAGAGCCCCTCCGGTCCTCTCTGGTTGGACGGGCAGACACTCTTGGGACGATGCGGTCTCTAAGGTATCCTGGCCCACTGCCATATAGGGCTTTAAAGGTCAAAACCAGCACCTTGAATTGCACCCGGAGACAAACTGGTAACCAGTGCAGCTCCCGAAGTAGCAGTGAGGCGCGGGCATATCGTCCACACCCCATCACCACCCGGGCTGCCGCATTCTGGACCAGCTGCAGCCTCTGAATGGTCGTCAAGGGCAGCCCCATGTAGAGCGCATTACAATAATCTAGTCGGGAAGTGACCAGAGCGTGGGTGACCATAAGCAAGGAGCCCCGGTCCAGGAGCGTGCGCAACTGGTGAATCGCCCAAAGTTGAGCAAAAGCCCTCCTGGCCACAGCAGCTACCTGTTCTTCTAGCAGCAGCCGCGAGTCCAGAAGAACCCCCAAGTTGCGCACCGGGTCTGTCTGGGGCAAAACAGCCCCATCCAGTACCAAAGATGGTAGCTCCCTGGATAATACGGGGCCACTCTGTCTTGCTGGGATTCAGCCGAAGCCCATTGGCCCCCATCCAGACCCCAATGGCCTCCAGGCATCCGGATAGGATTTCAACGGCATCACTCGGGTCCCCACGGGCCGAGATGTACAACTGGGTGTCATCCGCGTATTGATGGTACTGCACCCCGTGGGAATGAATGATCTCACCCAGTAGCTTCATGTAGATGTTAAATAGGAGAGGAGAGAGCACTGAGCCCTGAGGCACCCCATACTTGAGGAGCCTAGGGCTGGACCTCTCACTCTCCAACCACACCGACTGGGTACGGCCCTCCAGAAAAGAGGAAAACCAGGACAACATGTTGCCCTGGATCCCCAGTCCTTTGAGCCGTTCCAAAAGGATACCGTGGTCGACAGTATCGAAAGCCGCTGAGAGGTCAAGAAGAGCGAGGACGGATGGATAACCCCTATCCCACTCCTGCCAGAGATCATCCATCAGTGTGACCAATGCCGTTTCCGTACCATACCCGGGCCTGAATCCTGATTGAAAGGGGTCTAGATAATCCGCTTCCTCCAGGACACTCTGCAGCTGGCGTGCTACCGCCTTCTCCAAAACCTTACCCAGAAAGGGAAGGTTGGAAACCGGCCTCTAGTTGTTAAGGACAGCTGGGTCAAGGGATATTTTCTTCAGGAGGGGGCGCACCAAAGCATGTTTTAGTGGTGCAAGAAACACCCCCTCCCGTAATGATGTATTTATTATCGCCCTGACCCAGCCACTTGTCACCACCTTGGAGACTTTCACCAACCAGGTGGGACAGGGGTCCAAAGGACATGTAGTGGCACACACCGCTGCAAGGAGCTTGTCCACTTCATCAGGGACAACAGGATCAAACCGATCCCAGATCATACAGCAAGACTGTGCTCCGGTCCCCCCCCCCCGACCCTCCCCATCCGATCAATTTTCTCCACCAGATGGTCAATCGGAGTCATCCTGGGTATTCACCCAGCGGCGCTCTAGGCGTCTCTTTGCCCATTTTAGTTCCCACAGTTCATCTGTGAACCACGGGGATGACCTAGCCCCACGGGCTTGGAGAGGCCGCAGTGGCGCGATTTCATCCAAGACTGCTGTTGCCGTCCTGTTCCACAGGTCGACAAGCGCCTCAGGTGAATCGTGTACCCGATCCAGAGGAACATCCCCCAGTTCCCTCTGGAATCCATCTGGATCCATTAGTCACCAAGGGCGGACCATTTTAATAGGCCCTGCCTCCCTATGATGAAGCATTGCCCCCAGAAAATCAAGAGTCACCAGATAGTGATCTGACCATGGCACAGGTGAGAAGACTAAGTCCTGTAATCTCAGATCACTTTGCCACCGCTCCGACAAGAAAACTAAGTCTGGCGTGTGACCACTGCCCCTGGTCGGACCCCGAACTATCTGAGTCAGGCCCACGGCTGCCATGGAAGCCATGAACTCCCTTGCCACCTCAGAAGCCATCCCCAATGATGGCAAATTGAAGTCCCTCAGAACCATAAGCCTCGGGAACTCCAACGCCAACATTGAGGTGGCCTCGAGGAGCTCAGGCAGGGCATCCCTTACCCTGCAAGGAGGCAGGTACAGGAGTAAGATCCCCAACTGACCCTTAGGGCCCAACTGTAGAAGCAGGGCCTTACAACCAGACATTTGTGGAGCAGTGGCCCTAGCAACTCTCAATGACTCCCTGGCAACAATGGCGACACCACCGCCCCTCCCCTCACCTCTAGGCTGGTGCCAAATACCAAACCCAGCTGGAAACATGTCCAGAAGAGGTACTCCATCCTCAGGTGTCAGCCAGGTTTTGGTGATGGATGCCAGGTCGGCCCGCCCCTCCTGGATAGAATCTTGAATCAGGGGGGCCTTATTACAGACCGATCTGGCATTCACCAGTAGCAGCCTAAGGGCGGGATCACTCTGGATCTGCTGCTCAGGGCCCAGAGATGTACCTGCGGGGCTGGAACGAGGGACCACACTTAAACATTGGCCCGTATTCCCCGAGTGCGGCCCGCCCCTCGGTACCCGCCATACCGTCACAACACCTATATGGGTCCCTGGAACCCCCCTAGATGGAATGCTGCCCCTCCTTCCTGGATGGCAGGACCAACTCCCTCTCTTCCTACCCCACCCACAATCCCCCCTTGGTTCCGGCAGCAAAAATGGTAAGCCGCCCCACAGCAAGTTGCCTCCTTCTCTCGCCCCCATGCGGGAGGACGAGGCCAGGTCCGGTGGCAAAGGCAATGGGGCCATTGAAGCCACATCTGGCCACCCAGTTGATGGTAAATGCCTCAGGCGGCCAGGCATCTCCCCCCACCCCAAACCCCTGCCAGTCTGAATCCACAAAGGAGGACACCGAGGCTGGTGGGTAAGGAACGCTGGTCCCTTTATGCCTGCTGCCAGCGCAGGTGTTCCGTTCGGGGCTGGTGGCGGCAGCGCGGTGTCCCTTCTCCTCCAGCTCCATGGAGGAGGACACCGAGGCCAGTGGGCAGAGCACGCTGGCCCGCTTATGCCTGCCACCAGCGCAGGTGTTCCATTCAGGGCTGGCGGTGGCAGTGCGGGGTCTCTTCTTCTGCTCCTCCAACTCCATGGAGGAGGACGCCGAGGCTGGTGCGCAGAGCACACCAGCCCCCTTATGCCTGCCGCCAGCGCAGGTGTTCCGTTCAGGGCTGGTGGTGGCAGTGCAGGGTCTCTTCTCCTCCTCCTCCAACTCCATGGAGGAGGATGCAGAGGCTGGTGGGCAAAGCACGCCGGCCCCTTTATGCCTGCTGCCAGCGCAGGTGTTCCGTTCAGGGCTGGCGGCGGCAGCGCAGGGTCTCTTCTCCTCCTCCTCCAACTCCATGGAGGAGGATGCTGGAAAGCTGTTGTGTTCTGTGCTTCATTCTTCACGTTTTAAACCCACTTTGTTAAAAGACATACAGTAAAACCCCGACTTACAAACGCCTCAAGTTACATAAAATTCGACTTACATAATGATTTTGTGCTAAAACCATGTCCCGATTTACACGATTTCCTATGGGTTTGCTTTGAGTTACTGTTATGTATGTTAACTGTGCTTAAACTGTCAAGGCGATTCAAACCGCCATGTTCCCGCTGCTATATTCGGATGCTGTATTAACTCATTTTAATCCGAAAAAGGAAGTTGTACTTGTGTGTGATTCATCCCCTGTGGGGGTGGGAGCTGTGTTATGCCATGTACTACATGATGGGAGGGAAGCCCCTGTAGCATTCTATTCCCGTTCGCTCTCAAAGCCTGAGAAAAATTAGCTCAGACAGACAGGGAGGCGTTGGCAATTGTGGCAGGCACTAAGAAATTCCATGATTACTTTTATGGAAGGCCTTTTTCCATTGTAACTGACCACAAGCCCCTCCTTGGAATCTTTGTGAACAGGAAACCCATGCCTCAAATTCTGTCCCCAAGGATGTTGCGTTGGGCAATTTTCCTAAATGCATGCGATTTTACTTTGGTACACAGGCCTGGCAAGGACATCAGCCACGCTGATGCCCTGCACGTTCTCCACTGCCAGGGGTCGAGGAAGCAGATTGCAAGATCAAAAGCGACCACCAGGTCCTTATGATTGAGGCATTCAACTGGCCCCCGGTCGTCTACTCAGATATAGCCAAAGATATGGCCAAGGATGTAACACTGACTAAAGTAATGTCTTTGGTACAAAAGGCCTGGCCTGCCTCTCCTCTAGCTGAGGAATTCAGAACATTCCACCGCAAGCGTTTGGAATTGTCAGTGGGATGAGGTTGCCTTCTATGGGGCCAATGGGTGGTCATTCCTGTTACTCTCAGGAAAAAGGTTTTACATTTACTTCACACAAGTCTCCCGGGAATTGTACGTTCCAAAGCCCTTGCCCGTAGCTACTTTTGGTGGCCTCAACTGGACCAAGACATAGAACAGATGGTTGACACTTGTGCCAGCTGTCAGTCATCTTGCCCAGAGCAATCCCATCTTCCCTCTCGGGTATGGGATTCTGCTAGGGGCCTGGGGTCCAGATTGCACATCGATTTTGCAGGTCCATTTAGGGGTGCCCTGTTTTTGTTAGTTGTGGATTCATTCTCTAAGTGGCTGGAAGTGATTAGGGTGCCTAATACCACTTCAGCCACCACGATAATGCACCTGAGAAGGCTGTTTGCAGCTTTTGGACTTCCAGATGTGCGGGTGTCCGACAACGCATCCACGTTCACATCTGCAGAATTCCAATCCTTCATGGAAAGGAATGCAATTAGGCACATCACTGCCACCCCATTCCACCCAGCTACAAATGGCCAGGTGGAGTAGCAGGTGCGCAAAACTAAAGATGCGCTTCGGTGAAGGGGATTTGGAGCTCCAATTATGCCAGTTTCTTTTCACGTATAGGCTCACCTCCCCTTGCCTCCAGGCTGTCCCCTGCTGAATTGCTCCAGTGAAGGAAACTGTCATCTTTGCTGGACAGATTTTATCCCTCTAGGGTGGAGGACAAAGGCACAAATATAGTTTTTTGTCCGGAGACGCTGTACATTGCCGCAATTATGCAGCTAGTGGTCCTACATGGGTGCCTGGGTTTGTGATCGATCAAACTGGTCATGTTTCTTACAGAAATGAAACAGACACTGGTCTGATCTGGAGGAGGCAGGCAGATCAATTGAGACCCAGAGTACTGGACCCACAAGATGAATACAGACACTCAATGCATTGGCCCCCACCCGTTTAAACCCAGGGGGCAGAGGTAATAGTCAGTAGCCAGCCAACATTGACCCAGAAGTGTCTTCTAGGAACTGATTTCAAGGGGAATTTGTAGAATACTCCCCTATTCCGGCCATGTGTATCCCTACACTGTCCCAGCCTAGCATTCTGGATTCCTTTATTGATGATGACCAATTTTGTTCAGAGTCGCCCTCCACTCTTAGTACACACAGGAGGGACCCTGAGTTGTCTTTATCATCCACAGAATTAGATTTTGGTTTTGAGTGATCCCCTGCTCCTCCATCTGACAAATGGGACTTTAATTTGGGTTTACAATCCTCTCCCTCACTCCCTCACTCCAGTCCCTCACTCCAGTCAGATTGCCTGACCTACGAGCCCCTGAGCCGGCTCAGCCAAGCATCCGACCCAGAAGGGAAACTACACCGCCATCCTGGTTAAAGGATTTTGTTTTTACCTAGGGGGGAAGAATGTTATTGTGTTAACTGTGCTTAAACTGTCAAGGCGATTCAAACTGTCATGTTCCTGTGCTTTCCTAAACTGTCAAACAGTGTCCCTGTTTGACAGCTACGAAATCTCACCAGACAGCGTAATCTCATGAAATTTCGATATGGCGCGCAAATTAGAATCTGACAGGAGTGGAATGTATCTTTTCTCATGTATCTTTTATTATGCAAATAAGTGGATCGAAAAATGTGCACACTCTGTTAGCCAATGGGCTTTTGTTATTGTTGTTACTGTTACTGTTTAAAGTGTATATAAGCCCGAGTTTTGCCCCATCCAAACAGTGTTCAAACCCCACTAATAAAGAGATGAATTTCACTACTTCATTTGTCTCGTCTTCATTCCTTGAACACTAAAGTTACATAAAGATTCTTTTTCCTATGTGTTTGCCTCGAGTTACGTAAAAATTAATTTCCCTATGGGTTTGCTTTGATTTACATTAAAAAATCATTTTTCCTATGGGTTTTCTTTGAGTTACATAAAAATAATAATTTTTCCTATGGGTTTGCTTCGAGTTACATAAAAAAATGATTTAAGCAAAGGCTACGGAACAGACTTTTTTTCTTATATATATGTTTTAATATAAATACAATAAAATAGCACAGACTCATTGTTTGATTAAAGATAACCTATTATTTAATTATAGTGACACTGAGATCAAATTATGATAATATTGTAAGGAGAAATGACAATGAATAACAAGAAATCATAGAATCATAAAATAAATGAGTTGAAAGGGATCTTTTAGGTCATCGAGTGCAACCCCCTGCTCAAGACAGAAATCCGAATAAAAGCAAATCTGAGAGATGACTGTCCAATTTTCTCTTGAATGCCTCCAGTGTTGCAGTGCTCACCATCCCGCGAGGTAATTAGTTCTATTGTCATACTGCTCTAACTATTAAAAAGTTTTTCCTGATATTCAGTCTCTAATTGGCTTCCTATAGCTATTATGCATCCTGCATTCTGGGATAATCGAGAACAGATCCTGTACTTCTTCTTGATTATAATCTTTCAAGTCTTTGAAGAGTGCTGTCACATTCCCTCTCAATCTCCTTTTCTCATGGCTAAACATGCCCAGTTCCTAATACATTAATTTATTATGACACCATCCTTTATTACTGCGGGATATAAACTCCTGGATGTGGTATATTTTAAAATTTGAAGAACTAGAACAGAAGCTTGGCACATTGTATGATTCAATTGTACATTTGCGATCTGAGTTGTTACTTCAGATAGGCATTTACTCCCTTTTAAAAAAATTACAAGAATATAAATATTTAATGGTTTAACAGGAACCTGGATGACTCTGAATCAGTATGATTTGAGGTAGCCAAAATTCCCTTTAAAAAAAGCATTTAAACTTTCCTCTTGACCTTGTTCTCTTTCTGAAAGACATAATGGGTGCTGTTTTACTGCTGCATGTTTAATTATTATTCTGTAGCTGGGGCTGTTGCTTTATCAGAATTTTAAAGTAATTTGTTAGAATATATAGAACAATAGCTTATGGTTACATTGATTAGTTCTAGTTTGTATACTCTGGAGTCTTTGTAAATTCCTTGGACAGGCTACTTTTTGGAAAAACAATATCTTTGCTTGTTCAACAAGGAAAAAGATCCCTCCTGAGAATGTATTTGTTTCCGGAGAACAGACCGTATGCATTTTTTTTGTTTCTTCACAAAAAATAAAGGAAAAGAATGTGATAATGTTGCATTGGCACCAAGTAATGGTCCTGGCTATCAGAAAGCCTGTTTCTGTGCTCAAGGGAGATTTGTAAAGGACCCAATCTGGCTGCTCACATGTTTGAGACCAATGAAGGGAAAGGGAAATGACAAAGAAAGAAGAGATGTAAATGTAAAAAAGTCTACTATTGTCTGTGTGTGTTACAGATTTGTGCAAACAGTATTCTTGCAGTATTACTAGTACTGAGTATTACCTCATATATTAACTTTAATAAATCTCCTTTTCTGTCAATTTCATTTAATAAATATGGCTGAAACCAAGTCCATTTGATCTACCCACAGCTAAAGATGTAGATGAAGAAGGGTGAAAGAGGGGAGCAGAGTGCAACCAGAATCATAACTCCTTTAATCAACGAGAGAGTTCTGCCAGGGACATTGGGTCAAATTGTTTCACAAAGGGTTAAAAAGAAGTGCAAAACTACTAGTGAGCTGCTTAAAGGAGTAATGCTACTAAAAGTGCAATGTGAGACTTGAGAACAAATCCCTGTTGACACATAAAGAAATAATTGGAAGCCAAACGTTTAGCATGACATTAGCTGGCTAAGTACAGTTGTGATGAATTAGTCCCATAAAGCCTAATTATTCACATTCTACTCATACTCATACAATCTATTTGTGTTCCATAAATATTCAGGGTCCTATACAATGTGTTTGCAAGCAAGTCCTGAAATTGTTAAAGGTTTCCCTTGCTCAAAAGCCAGTTGTATCTGATTCTAGGGTTCAGTGCTCATCACTGTTTCAAAGCCGAAGAGCCAGCGCTGTCTGCTTCTCCAGACATTTCCGTGGTCATGTGGCAGGCATGACTAGACACCGGAGTGCACGGAATGCTGTTACCTTCCCACCGAAGTGGTCCCTATTTATCTACTTGCAATGTCTTGCTTTCGAACTGCTAGGTTGGCAGGA
This sequence comes from Bradypodion ventrale, assembly GCA_035047345.1. Classification (NCBI taxonomy): domain Eukaryota; kingdom Metazoa; phylum Chordata; class Lepidosauria; order Squamata; family Chamaeleonidae; genus Bradypodion; species Bradypodion ventrale. The sequence goes on from JAWDJE010000007.1 coordinate 1,652,217, forward strand.
GCTGGGACAAAGAAGGGAGCTCATTCCATCCTGCAGTACTTGGGAATCGAACTGCTGACCTTCCGTCTCCCAGCCAGTGTCTTAGCCACTTGAGCCACTGCAGCACCCCCCTGAAATTGTTAGCTCCATTTTATTTCCACACTAGAATGGCTCCATGATGAAAACAATTATGTAGTGCTATCACAAAAGATATGACAAAGGCTAAATAGATTATATGAAAAGCTGGAGTGTTGACATAAGAATAAAAAAACAACAACACAGGACAACTTAAAATAATGTTGCCATAATGTACCACAGTTTAATGGTTTGTATGTCTCTGTGTTTCCAGCATACCTCTATTAATCAGGAAACGTATGGCACATACAAAATATTAGTCGTTTTTTTCCCCTTGGGAAGTCTGGAATAACAGCTGTACAAATGGACTACAGTATGTTTCAAAGTAATTTGTTCTGTCAGCTTGACATTTGACATTCAGATCATTCATGAATCATATTTGGTCACTCATTTCTTTTTGGAGCCATATGATAGATGAATGGTTGCTTTCTTTGAAGGCTTTCAAGACTAAAAAAGGCTAACATTATTTTTTTATTTTATGTTCCATCTGATCAATGCACATTTCCATGAAAGCCAGAAAGTCTTCCGCTTTCAAGACCACATTTAGTATGTGGTGTGTATGTGTGGGATCATGCAGAAATTGTTTTGGTTGTAATATAACCTGGGGGTTAAAACTTGGGTCTTAACTTCTCACAATAGATGGATTCAACGAACTTGTTGCAGACACTGAAAGAAGATAGTTGTAGCTATCCTTGCCCTCATCACCAATATGGCTGATTCAGATGTTTACCATATGCTTGGAAGGCAATGCAACTATGCACTGGTACTAATGCATAAAAACATAGCTTCTCCATTTGAGAAAAGACCCAGATTGAGCTACTATCTTGGGTCAGCGTCTCATCTTACTTGGAGGAGTTTTAAACACATCTCATATTACAATTGAGATGTAATTTCTTTTTTTTAAAATAATTTTTATTAAATTTTAACATAAATACAATATATAAAGACATACATCAAATTCACATCCAGTAATAACACAATATTTCAGTTGTGACTCGATATTATATTACTTCCCCCTTCCATTTCTCTCCTTGGTACAATGTTTTTATCAATGTCGTTTATAATTTTTCCAAATCTAAATTTTTAAATTTTCACCATCTATTTGTGCATTTCATAATCTCTAATATATCATGTATCCACCAAGTCACCCTACTACTTCGTAATAGCAATACAAAAATGACATAACTAAATTATAAAATTAACAAATTTAAACCAAAAAAGAAAATAAAACAAAAAGACTAACCACCCTGTGTTATATACATTGCCCTGGAGAGCACGGAGTAACATTATGGAATCATTCCCAAAAACCCTTGTGAACGGGTGCAGGTCTATTCAACTCTTGTCCCTTCAAAGAGTAATCCACAAAAGTTTTCCAAATCTTCCAGAATCTATTTTCTTTAATAATCCCCTTTTTCATATTTATCTCATATGTTAATTTATCATTCAATGCCAATTCCCACATTTTCTTATACCATTCCTCAATTTTTATAATCACATCATTTTTCCATTTTCTCGCAATGCACAATCTACCCGTTGTCAGCATTATTTCAAGCAATGCTTTTTTATCTTTACTTAAATTTATATCTTCCACATCTGTCAGCATGATGGTATTTGCACTCAGTTTGATTTTTGTTCCCATAATTTCATTTATCTCATTCTCAATACCTTCCCAAAAATCCTTTACAACCTTACATCTCCACCACATATGTTCATATGTACCCAATGCACTCTTACAATGCCAACACATTTTATCATTTTTTTATCTATCTGATGCAATCTCACCAGTGTCAAATACCATCTCCACAACATTTTATAATTGTGCTCCTTTACTCTAACCGACAAAGTTCTCATAATTCTTTTCTTCCATTTATTTTTCCAGTTTTGATCCTCAATCTTTATCTCAAGATCCTGTTCCCATCTCGCTTTCAGCTCCTCTTGTGGATTACCTTCCTTATTTATCATTATATATATTTTACTAACCAGCCCCTTTATACCACATTGTCCCTTTCTTATTTTCAAAACTAAATCTTCAAACTCTGTCTTCCCTCTTTCTAATCTGGCCTCATTCATAAATTTACAATTCCACTTATTTACTATTTTTATCTGAAACCAATTTAATTTCAATTGTGCATACAAATTTATTTTTCTCTCGTTGTCTCTGCATGCCCGTATCCAATCTTTCAACAGGAAAACTTCATTCTTATCCAATACTTCTTTAATCCTTTTATTAATTCTTATTGGAAAATTTGCAATATACTCCAGTTCAATAATAGGAGAAATATCTGGTGCCAACACTTTTCTCACTTTTTTTCCATGTTCCCAATAATGTCTTCATCATCTTATTTTTAGTATTTTCTTTCCCGATGTCGCCTCCTAGAAAGACTATTTTCCCCATATAACTAAGTTATTTCATTTCAATTTCTTCCCAAATTGCCTTTTCCCTTGCTAAGATCTTCACAACGTTCTTAATTTGAAAAGCTCGATAATATGTTATTAAATTTGGCATTCCTAACCCACCATCTTTTTGAGGTAAATACCAAAACTTTTTTGCCAATCTGGATCTTTTCCCCCCATTACAAAAATTATTAATCATTATTTGAAACTCATTAATTTCCTTATCCTTAAGTTGAATTGGGAGTGCATCAAATAAAAAATTAATTCTTGGTAATAACATCATTTTACTTATTGCTATTCTTCCAAACCAGGACAACTTCATTTTTTGTAACCCCTGTATTCTATCCTTGATTTCTTTTTTCAGTCTTACATAATTCAATTTGTTAAGATCTTCAAATTTGTTTGGAATATTTATCCCTAAATATTTCAAATTATCCTTAATTTGTAAATTACCCTTTCCTTTTATCTTTTGTTGATCTTCTTTGCTCATATTATATAGAATCATTTCTGATTTATCCCAATTTATTCTCAAACCCGTAATATCTTCAAAGTCCTTTAATAACACTTGTATTCTATCCAATGCCCTTACAGGATGTTTAGTTATTATTAGAGTATCATCCACATAAAGATTTATCTTATTACCTAAAACCCCTTCTATTTCCATATCTTCCCTTATAGCTTTTGCCAACATTTCCATTGCCATAATAAATAAAATTGGCGAAAGTGGGCAGCCCTGCCTAGTACCTGCTTCTAATTTCACTTCTTCTGTGTCCTCATCATTTACTCTAACTATTGCGGTACCTTGCTGATATAGTTGTTCAATTGTCTTCCTAAATTTATCTCCAAATCCATAGCATTTGATTATCTCATTAATTGTTACCCATTGTAAAGAATCAAATGCTTTGAAAATATCTAATGATAATAGTCCTACTTTTTCGTTTGTTTGTCCAACCACGTCTATTAAATCTATAACTCTTCTTGTCAAGTCTGACATATGTCTACCTTTCAGGAAACCCACCTGATCCTCATTTATATAGCTGCCCATAAACCTGTTCAATCTATTAGCCAATATCGCTGTGAAGATCTTAGCATCCTGGTTTATCAATGAAATTGGTCTGTATGATTCAACTTTTTCCAAATCCTTCCGGGTTTTGGCAATAACACTATTATGGTCCTATGCCATGAAGTCGGAATTTGTCCACCTTCCAATATATAGTTATAAAGTTTAGTCAATTTTGGAACCACTAAATCTTTAAACTCCTTATAAAATTCAGCCGATAGTCCATCTTCTCCAGGCGCTTTATCTGTTTTTAATCTAGCAATAACCTCTTTTATTTCCTTTTCTGTTATCCTATCTTCCATTCTATTCCTGTATTCCTGATCTATCTTATTAATTATTAGTTTCTCCAATTTTTTTTTTAATTTTATCTTATCTATCTTCTTTTTTGCATATAACTCCTGATAAAAATCCTTCACAATTTTGCATTTGTCTCCAGTTCTATTACATCTAACCCCATCTTTTCTAATCAAAACTCCAATTTCCCTTTTTTCTCTTTTTTCTTTTGCAGCCCTTGCTAATAATTTTGAATTCTTATTACTGTATTCAAAAAATTCTCTTTTTAAATATACCAAGTCTCTTTTTACCTTATCTATATCTTTTCCTATCAATTCAGTCTTTAATCTTTGTAAATTATCAAAAACCTTCTTATCCTTAGTTCTTGCATGCTGTTCTTGTAAATGTTTTATCTCATTCTCAATTTTATCCTGTTCCACTTTACGTTGTTTATTCCTAATACTAGCCAATTTAATACTTTCCCCTCTAAAAAACAACTTCATGACATCCCATACCACATTAAAGTTCACCTCAATCGTGTGAGATGTAATTTCATCTAATTCTAAAATGATTCAAAGTCTACTCTACCACATGGGTTAGTCCAGATATCAGAAGAAAATAGGGCATGGTCATTATATCAGTGATTTAATATTTTGCTGCTACTGCCAAGCTGGGTTCAATAAGAATATTAAACCCCTCCAAGACCATTGATCTTGGGGGTCCTCAACATCACACTTGAGGAAACCTTTAACAGCTCAACCAGGGGAAGAGTTAAGCCCTCCTGTTCTCACTACACAAACAAAATACCAATTCTTGGATTCAAAACACAGAGCAAACACTTAGATTGGGATGAAAAACAATATGAGGAAAAACTGTTTTCCCTATCACACAACACTTGAACTAGGGGGCACTCCATGAAACTTTTGGGTACTAGTTCTCAAACAAATAAGAGAAAGTACTTTTTCACCCAGAGGATCACTGGTCTATGGAACTTCCTGCCAGAAGAAGTGGTGACAGCTGTCAGTCTTGACAGCTTTAAGAAAGGATTAGACAAGTTCATGGAGGACAAGGGTATCAATGGCTATAATTATGGATACCTAAGGACAACCTCCGGGTTGGAGAGATAGGCAGGATATCTCTCAATGCCATTTCCAGGGAATCCTAAGCAGGTGAAGGCATCTACTTGGGAATACCCTGAAGTAAATGGTGAGCCACTGTGTGAGACAGAATGCTGGACTGGATGGGCTGTGGCTTGTTCCAGCAAGACTGTTCTTATGTTCTTAAATATATGTAGTAAGGAGTACCCATAGACTACGACTACCACTCATCCTTACCCAGGTTAAGTTTGGTGCTACATTGGAAATTTTCATAGATAAATGGTATGAAAGGATAATGGGGGATGCCCGCAGCACTGTAGGACTCTCGCCGAGACCGGATTACTGCCGCATTTTCCCCATCACCCTCTCCACTGGACTCCTTCCTCGGCCCGGCATTGGCCACGAGGAAGTAGGAGTACTTAGGTGGCACTACTGGAAGGGTCTCTGTATGGGGCTTGTATTTTGTATTTTGTACTTGATATTGTATTTCTTTTTCCCTGACTTGTAAATTTGTAATTTGCTGATATTATTGTATTATTACTGTATTATTGATTGTATCAAGTTATATTTTCTTGTGTTACTGTATTTTTTATTGTGACTGTATACACCGCTTTTGAGTCACCCGCTGGGTCGAGTAAAGCGGTATAGAAATTAAACATGATGATGATGATTTTGCATGTGGAGCTAATTATGTGTTTGCATAGTAGTGCACTACAAAAGTCATTCAATAAAATATTTTAAAAAGAAAGGAAGGAAAGTATCTCAGCCTTTAATGTCAACATTTTCAAATGTTTATTAGGAAGCAGTGACCTCTAATATTCAGTCTGGACATCCTGAATACTATTTCTATAGAGTTGTGATTGTGAACCTTGTCACTCCAGCTGTGCTTGGACTTTAATTACAAGAAGCCCAAGTCAGTACACCTGCTGATCAGGACTTTTGGGAACTGAAGTCCAAGAACAGCTGGAGTGCCATGCTTTGCCATCACTGCAGAGCAACATGTCTTCAATGGACTTAGATGAATTTTAAGAAGAAGCTAATTTAAAGATGAATTGATATAGATATGGACAAATATTTATTAGACAAACAGAATATTTTAACAAACTTTGGGCAATATTGTTTATTTTTAAAAACCCAGACATGTCCTGTCTTATTCTTGCATCATATTTTGGGGGTTAGATTGGTTGTCTGTTTTTTCAACTTTTAAAGAAAGAAAAATTACCAAATCACTTATGACAGGTTGCTTAGAAACCTCATCTGTTCATTTTGTTTTTATTTCTCCTAATTGAGGTTGGGCAAGTTCAGCGTACAGCTGCAAGGGCTGACTAGCTCATGTGTGAAGTAGTAACTGGAACCTAAGTACAAAGCTTGGACGGCAAGCTCAAAACATGAATCCATCAGAGATCAGCTTCTAATACATCCAAGAGGTCCTTTCTCATTTGTTTAGGGCTGTGTAATCACTGTACAGTTGTTCAAGCGGAACATACCTGGTAATACCATTCCCATTTCAATAAAGTTACTATAATTAATTTTTTGAGTGTTGGGGTGATTAATGAAAAATTCCACAAGTGTTGAAACCTGACATTTTGGACAATTGCAACGTATTGTTCCTCAGAATCACTAGTTCACATTTTCTTGGCCAGTAAACTGTAAATGAATATTATATTGCTCAGAGTCTTTGCTACAGACCCATGACAACATAATGAATAATATAGTGAACAACAATGAATATTATAGCTTAGATATTCTCTCTCTCTCTAGTTTACTTGCATTGCCTCAATCATGTGACAAGGCCTATCAAACCAAGATTTTGTGCCTTCCAGACTTACTTATTACTTATTCAATTTATGTACCACTCATGCTATTCTGGGCAGTTTAAAATATGAATATTTTTCTGCTGTGTCTAGGCCAGATGTGAAACTGTCAAAATAAAGGCACCTTTGGTGAGTTCATTCTGCAGTTCCTTTCGCCTAACCTAGTGTGAGAAAGAATAGCCAGCAACACAAGGTTGCAGTTACCAGGATATGCCTGATTGTGGTTTAAAAATACAGTACCACAATCTTCAAGGAGGCTCTAAAATATGATACAGTAGGGGAAAATATAATAAATCATACAATACTAGAATCAGGAGTGAAAGTAATAAATGACATGGGAAGGAAAAACATAAACTAAATTTTAAGCCACAAATTACACCAAAGACAGAATAATTGGCAGAAGCACCATACAATAACAGAATTGATTTCACCATCCTACATCAACATGTAGGGCCATAGCCTAAAGAAGGATCTCCCCAAATGCTTTCCTAAAGTGGTGTGTTTTCAGTAATTTCTTGAAAGACTTGAAAGGAAGGAGCAAGACATGTTTCCTGTGGAAAGGCCTTTCCATTGGGACGGGGCTGCTACCAAGGTCCAATTCCTAGCCACAGTCTGCTCTGCAAGGCCTCCCTCAGGTCAGGAACCTGCCACCTTAGCACCTATGATGACTAAGTCAGAAGGTCAGTAGAACACAAGAAGAGGTGTTCTGAGAAATATGTCTGTTTGTAATATCAGAAAACAAAGACAAAAAATAAAACAAAAACACTGCAGCACTTTAAAGACTAACTGCTATATTTTTAAACAAACCTAGTATAATGGCAGCTATAAAACACTTTCACATTAAATATATCAGTGTCAAGTTCAGCATCTTAATCACTAAGTCACTGCAGCCAATAATATACATTATTGTAGTTATTCTTTGTTTTTTATTAGTCTCTTTACTTTGTAATTTTTTAAAAAAAAGATATTCATTCCAACATGAAAAGAAATCCCAGAAAGAAGTTACTATCTTCCATGCAATATTGTGCAGAAGCGCAAGCTACGTTAAGGAACCGGTCAGCTTTAACATGTGTGTTACCAAGTTAGGAGATGGTCAGGACAGATCTTGTAAGCGAGCCGAGTGTAAGGAAGCCCATGCAAAAACGTCCTTCCGAGCCTGCCTCTTGCCTTTCATACCCCATTTCTTTGCTCTCAAATCTGCTCATCAGCTTTGCTAGTTGATGCAACCCAAAACAAGCAGCCCTATCTGAGAGCTGGCACTTTCAGCTTAATATGCAAAGCACACACAGGTTCCTTTTTCGGCATGCCTGTTGAGATTTTGGGAGCCAGCATGGTGTTATCCATGCTAACCACCTTTCCCTCTTCCCGTGCCGTCAGGAAGACGCTTCGTTGACCCCACTTGAAGCCCTGCAAATTCCCTGCAGGGCTGCTTCAAGTCACCTTCCTGCTTTTTCCTCTCCAAAGCTACGCTTTATCATGATAGCTGCGCCGGTGGGAGGGGAAGGCTTGGAAAGATGAGAGGAGAGGCAAGCCAGATACATCTCAAGCCATCCTTGTTTGATGGCGAGAGTTCGAAAATCTGGGACTTTAACAAGATTTTTATTAAACTGGCCGGGACAATTTTTCCAACCTTGAATCCAGGACAATCCTGGTTTTTTTCTGGACATTCGAATTCTGCTGTATCTCTTTGGATCCTAGTTTTGTAATTTCTATGTTCCAGAATTGTAACTTTCAGGTCTTGGATAGAGTGTCCAGGTAGACTGAAGTGGTTTGAGACAGGTTTCTCTGTGTTGCCATTCCGGATGTCTGATGTGTCCATTAATTCTTTTGCACAAAGATTGTCCTGTTTGTCCTACAGGTGCAGGACATTTTTGGCAAGAGGTGGTATAAATCACATTGGCAGAAGCACAAGTAAAACTGCCTTTAATGTTGTGTGTGGTGCCATTGGATCCAGTAATACTGTTTCCAGACCGAATGTGGGGGCATAGTTGACATCTGGGTTTGCAGCAGGGTCTAGTTCCCATCTCTGTTTCACTTTTGTGTAGTCTGTTATGTGTCAATCATTGTTTGAGATTGGAGGGTTGTCTATAAGCAAGTTAGGGGTCTGTCACCAAGGGCTTTGGAAAGTGAAGTATTCTTGTCCAAGATGAGCTGGAGATCCCTCATTATGCATGTGAGGGGTTTAAGTTGGGGGCTGAAAGGGACAACCAGTGATGTTCAATTGTTTTCTTTTCTTGGCCTGTCTTGTAGTAGATTACTCCTGGGTATTCATCTAGCCCGGTTGATTTATTCTTTAACCATATTGGGTGGGTATTGTAGTTTGAGAAATGCATTTTGTAAGTCCTTGAGCTTGGCATCCCTGTCTTGTGGGTCTGAGCAGATGCGATTGTACCGAAGACAATGGATTTGGCCGGACAATGGATTTTGTTGTGTGTTCTGGATGGAAGCTGGAGGCATGCAGGTAGGTACATCTGTCTGTGGGTTTGCAATATAGTATGGTACTGAGATGTCCATTTTGTAGTTCACAGCAATGTCCAGGAAATTTACTTATTGTGTAGACTGGTCCAAACTGAGTTTAATATTGGGATGAAAATTATTGAAGTCTTGGTGGAATTTCTCTAAGGTTTCTTTTCCATGTGTCCAGATCAAAAATATGTCATCAATGTACCCCAAATAGATCAGCCATGAATATATTAGCATACTGTGGAGCCATGCGAGTACCCATGGTAGTTCTGTTGATCTGGAGGTACGTTTTGTTGTTGAAGGTAAAGTAAATGTGTGTAAGTACAAAGTTGCACAGGGAGGTTACTGTGTGGGCTTCATCTTTGTTTTGAATGGTGTTCCTGATGGCTTGTAATCCATCTTTGTGTGGAATGTTGGTGTACAGAGCTTCTACATTAATTGTAGCTAAGATGGTGTTATCTGGGAGGTCATGTGTGTGTTGAAGTTTTCTTAGAAAGTCTGTGGTATCTCTTATGTAGCTGGGTATATTGGTAGCATATGGTTTGAGAATGGAGTCCACATACCCAGATACTCCAACAGCATACCCATCAAGCGCGGCTCCTGGAAATAAGGGTGCGCATGCGCCACAACACCTCATCTGCACATGTGCAGAACCCCTCTGTGCATCCGCAGAACCTCTCTGCACATCTGCAGAGCCCATTTGTGATGGGCATGCATGCGCAGTAATGCCTTTCCCCGCTGTTCAAATACGGGATGGTGGCGGGAAAGGGGAGGAATGAGCGGAGAAATACGGGAAATCCCGGCCAATCCGGGATACATGACAGGTATGTCCAAAAGTGACAGTGTTGATGCTTGAAACAATGGGTCTCCCAAGGTTTCCAAGACTGTGAATTTTGGGTAGTAGATAAAAGGTAGCTGGTTGAGGTTCTTGTGGTGTCTCGGTCAAGAGTTGGTCACATATATTTCCAAGAACAGTTTTTAGAAGGTTTTGTCATTCTTTTTGATATTTGGTGGTTGGGTCCATAGTTAGAGGCTGGTAAAATGTAGAATTGGAAAGTTGTCTGTCAGCTTTCTATGTGTAGCTCGATGTAGCTATGTGTAGTCTCTTTGTAACGTTATCGCAAGGCAGAGAAGTAACTTTTAAAATTGTTTTCACTGTGTGTTCTACACAGAGTATACCATTACTTTTCCACCCCCACCCCCCAGAAGAGAACCTTAGATGCTTCATGTATCCTTGTGGAAGAAAGTCTAGAGCTGTGATGGCCAACTTTTGCACTCCAGCTGTTCATGGACTGCACTTACCAGAAGCCCAAGTCAGCACTCCTGCTGATCAGGGCTTCTGGGAATTGAAGTTCAAGAACACTTGGAGTTCCAAGGTTGGCCATCCCTCATCTAGAGGGAGATCAGGAGTAACAGGGAACCAGCAGACCATGGAGCTTCAAATGAAGGATTTCTATTCTCAGAGCCCCCTTCCCATTTTCTCATTTTCATCACAGGATCAAAGCTAGATGATATCATTTAGCACACATTCAAAAACAATGTTTCCTCTAGAGCAGTGATTCCCAACCTTTGTTTTTTGGACTTCAATTCCCAGAAGCCTCAGTCAATTTCCCAAAGCACTGATCAGCCAATGTACTGACTTAGGCTTCTGGGAATTGAGGTCCAAAACCAAAGGTTAAGAAACACTGCTCTGGAGCATTGGTTCCCAATGTGGAGCACACGCCCCACAAGGGGACTTCAATTCCCAGAAGCCTCAGTCAGTATATTGGCTGATAAGTGCTTTGGGGAATTGACTTAGGCTTCAGGAAATTGAAGTTTAAAAACCAAAGGTTGGGAAACACCACTCTAGAGAAATTGCACTGGAAGGTAAATATGGGCTTACTTTGCAAGTCCATAGCTGTCAAGTGTCCCGTATTGGCCGGAAACCTCCTGTATTTTACTCTCTTTCCCGCCGGCGGCCTGTATCAGTCAGACTGCAATGCCCTAATGCTGCCAATGGAGGGCTGCACAGGATAAGCATAGCTGTCAAGTTTCCCATTTTGTCCAGGAAATTTCCCTTGTTTTCAAATCCAAAACTTGACAGCTATGTAAGTCTGATTACTGAAATATGCATTCCTAAAAATATCTTGTCAATAAAGGGACATATAAACCATCTTTTCCTTTGTGCTTTTAACAGCTAGAAAATGTTCAAAAGAGATACCTCATTTAAATTTAAGCATAGGATACTCTGCTCAGTGAAAAAAGTTGCTGTGCAAATAGTACTGGGCAACTAGTACTCAGTAATAGTATGTTACAACTATACTCCCATTACAACAGGGAAGGTCTAAAATATATTTTCTTTCTGCACTGTGCAAAGTATAAGCATCTTACATATGTTATAATACATCTTTTTACAACATTTTCTGCTAAGGTCTCTGCCTTTTCCCTTGGTTGTTCTTGAAAAGATTGTGATTGCTGGCAAAACATTGTAGTTATTTTTATTAAAACTATTAGTCATGGTGCCTGAGTAAATTAATGCAAAGCTTGAGCGGATGATGTCTGTTATGAGCTGAGGGTCCTTTCCCATCACCTTCACAGCTTGTATGTTGTTTTAACCTTCAGAGTTAAAAGTTTCAGTTCAGCCACCTTGGTCCTGAAGCTTAGATTTAGATTTAATTTTCTGTTTTTAAGTAAACCAGCCCACAGCTGTGTTATAGCTGATAGTAGCTGAATTGCATTGCAGGCGCACCCCCCCAATAACGGACACAGACAACATTGAAAGTGGATAACAGCATAGGGCCACATTTATTGATTCAATGCCCTAGTCCGAATTATAAATTTGTATTGGTAAAACGACCAATCATAATTCCTAAGGCAAGCAGGCCGAAGTAACACTGGTAAGGTACCACCCCAAAATTGCCAACGGCAATTGGTTACAATGTATCAATTTGTATCAATTTGTTTGTTGACAACAAACAAATTGTTGACCGTAGTCAATAACTAACTCATGACCCCACCCTCTGACGCGTATCCGTGAAATCACAGGGGTGATGCATGCTGGTTAGCAATCATCATCACCCCATCGCCTGGTTCGTCGTTGACCGGACAACGTTTAACTACTTTATTCCTGTCTAGTGTTGTCCAGTCAATTGCGAACCTGCCGGATACTTGTGGGTCATACTGTTTACCTTACCAGTGCTACCCGCCAATGTGACCAAAGTCAACAGTAGGAACACAGAAAGACCCCTATATCAAACCATAGCAACAGTGTGGGATGGGCAAAAAAGCCAGGACCCGGAAGCCAATATGGGTCCCAACCAAAAATTCCCACCCGGCCCCGAAGCGACCAAAATATCACACTGTTAACTAGGGAGGGGGTGGAGGGGAAAAGACTTCTCCGCTCCGTCGCTGAGGTAAAATGGCAGCTCGGCTGCCTCGTGGCCACCCCTTTTATAAGGGAGCTGGCCACGCCCCTAACTACCCGGATTCTCTGTCCTGTGGGGGGGGGGCCCGCAAAGGGCGCGGCGGCCATTTTGGCGCCGCGCTTGCATTGCAGGCGCACCCCCCCAATAACGGACACAGACAACATTGAAAGTGGATAACAGCATAGGGCCACATTTATTGATTCAATGCCCTAGTCCGAATTATAAATTTGTATTGGTAAAACGACCAATCATAATTCCTAAGGCAAGCAGGCCGAAGTAACACTGGTAAGGTACCACCCCAAAATTGCCAACGGCAATTGGTTACAATGTATCAATTTGTATCAATTTGTTTGTTGACAACAAACAAATTGTTGACCGTAGTCAATAACTAACTCATGACCCCACCCTCTGACGCGTATCCGTGAAATCACAGGGGTGATGCATGCTGGTTAGCAATCATCATCACCCCATCGCCTGGTTCGTCGTTGACCGGACAACGTTTAACTACTTTATTCCTGTCTAGTGTTGTCCAGTCAATTGCGAACCTGCCGGATACTTGTGGGTCATACTGTTTACCTTACCAGTGCTACCCGCCACACGGAGGGGCTTCAAAGAAGACCTGACGCCCCACCCCCAGACCGTCAGCTCGGTCAACAGGCCTGCTCGCCAATCACCCAACAGGAGGTCCATACCCCCTCGCGACAGATGGACCCCATCCCCTGCGTACAAGTCATAATTTTGTAGGCTAAAATCGGGGTGATGACTGACCCGTCCCAAGCCCCGTCGGCAAAAAACCGCGCCACCGCCCTATCGACCGCGCGCCTAGCGCGGTCAAGGGCCAGGAGGTTAACGCCCCCTCTGTAAGAATGGCGCGGGACAATGACCGACCAAACCAGGGCTGTGGCAGGCCAGACATAATGCAAGTAGGCGAGTTCCTCGCAAATCGCATGCTTGAGCGATAAGCCGGTGACCTGGCCCAAATCATTGCCCCCCAGGTGGATGATGAGAATGTCAGGCGGGTCAGCACCCAGGCCAGAAAAAGGAAAGGCCGCAGCTCCCGCCATAACATCCCAGGCTTACCATGGCATGTGAGACTGGCGTGTTCACCCAGTCCCAGTCGGGGTCCACTCTGTCGCCGCAGCGTAACGCGCTGCCCTGTGCACCTATCTGTGGCCCACCAGCCATACTGTCACCGGTGTAATACGACACCCAGGGTCTGTAATAAAAATTGAGAAAAATTGAGAAAAAGGCGGTAAGGTGACTGGATTGGTACTCATGGCGGGAGTGGGCGCACATAAAACTGAAAACAATGCGAGCCCCACCTCCCCATGCTGCGTATGTCAGCCCCAGAGTACCCAAAAGCAGCTGCTGTAGCGGCTGCACCAATACGGAATGAATGTGTGCCAAAACGTGCACCTGGTAGGCCCACCCTGGTGAGGGCTCTGGCTGTCACCTTCCCAAAACCGAAATTTAGTGAGGGGAGACCCATCTTGGTGACAGAAAAACGGGCTGTGGAGCATGCCACGCAGTGCCAGGAATTCCTGTAGGGCACCAACCGGACAGATGTCTGCCAAAGAACACCGTAGCAGTCTTACACCACTGCCTACGCCATGCTGATCTGTCTTAGAGGAGAGTATCCTCAACTGGGCCCAGTCTTTGGCAACATAGACATCCTCGAGTTCCAGTGCCCTACCACTTGCATCCGCCTTATACAGCATCTCAAGCTCGCCGTCGCGGAGCGCTCCAAAAAGGCCACCGTTGTAGCCGCATGAAGTGGGCTGCCTCATTTCCAAAACAGAGGCCAGGCCAGCCCCGAGCCAATTGTGTAAAAAACCCTGGGAAAATCTTGCATCCGCCTTACTCAGCATCTCAAGCTCGCCGATGCGGAGGGCTCCAAAAAAAGGCCACCGTTGTAGCCGCATGAAGTGGGCTGCCTCATTTATCAAAACTGAGGCCAGGCCAGCCCCGGGCCAATTGGGTAAAAACCCTGGGAAAATCTTGCATCCGCCTTACTCAGCATCTCAAGCTCGCCGACGCGGAGGGCTCCAAAAAGGCCACCGTTGTAGCCGCATGAAGTGGGCTGCCTCATCTATCAAAACAGAGGCCAGGCCAGCCCCGGGCCAACTGGGTCAAAAAACCCCCTGGGTAAATGGGGTGGCGGTCGCCCGGGAAACGCCCGGGCACGCGCACCCGCCCTTCCCAACATGTCTCACCCGGAAGTCATTGGTGCTGTCCACACGACCTCCCACTTTGGCCATAAAAGCCAACCCAACAGCTGAGATGCTATGGTGCGTGGTGCGAGGCCCTGGGCATACAGGTAAACCATGAACCGCAGAACATGGGCTACTGGAAGCGGCCAGGTTCCTGGCAGTCGGAATCGGGTACATAATACTCTAAAGGAACTAAATGTGTGGTGATACGCCTTACTCATGGATAGCGCTAATGACAGGCCAATCGCCCGGTTCACCTCTCCTTGCCAACGGTCCATCTCTCATCCGGTAGTGGCGAGGGAAATTCCTCCGCATCCGGGGGCCGAGGCACGGAACCGGGAGATCTGCAGGCGGGACAAAGCAGCAGCAATATCATTATCAGCCCTTGGTACTTGCCTGGCCCTGAAAGGAACGTTGGGGCACAGGTTGCATAACACAAACCCACGCACTAGCTCCATAACCCCGGGCAATTTGGAAATCTGTGCAGTGACGATGCGGATAACAGCCGCGTTGCCATGCCAAAATTGCACAACCGAGTTGGCCCACCCCTTGCCCCATAGCATCAAAGCACCCAGGATAGGTAAATATTCCAGATACGTGAGACCATGCAGGCGACCCTTGCCTGCCCCAGATGGTGGCCACCCACCATAGGCCGACTTCCCATTGAAGTACATCCCAGAAACCCAGGAATCCTGAGGCATCGGACTGCATCTGAAAGCCAAGGGGAGCCATGAAATCAAACCCCAAAATGACACCCCATTGAACTACCTCTGGGCCTATGGCCAGACAAGCACGTCTGCCCCAATACCCCGGGTAAATCTGAGCCTGTGGCGGGGCCTGGATAATCCCACCATGGCGTCGCACCAGCGCAGAGCAATTGCCCTGCCCGGTGCGACGACCCTTCCAGCGAAATTGGGGTGACCATGTAGCACCAGAAATTCCCTCCATGATGCCATGCACTCAGCCAGCAAGACCGAGACAAGGGCCACTAGCCTTGACACCTTATCCCGCTGCAACCTAGAATCCTGCGCTATTGTGTTACTCTCCACCCCAGGAATACTAGCTGTGGAGATGGGCCCTCGGTCTTTTCGGGCGCTAAAGGGACACCAAGTTCCTCCCTTAGCGTCTGAAATGTGTTGAGGAGACGTGGGTACGTGTCCCAGCCCCGTTCAGCCCCGAATAAAACCATCCAGGGATTGGGCTACAGACCGGGACCCTGACCTGCGAACAAAAGCGCAATCTAGGAAAGTGGTGAAACGCTCGAACACCGAGCCCCAATGGGATAGCCCAAAAGGCATGGCATCATTGAAATAATGTGCTCCCCGGTACGGGGGTGCAGGGACAGTGCCAACGACCCTGCCCGCATAAACCCCTTTTGCCAAAGCTGGCAGCAGCCACCTCCTCCCTCCCCTCAAGGGATAAAAGATTGGGGGGAGCCCTTCGGTGAACTAAATCCCTCTGCAACAGTCGTGCAAGCCCCCTGTCTGCCCCACCCTCTGCCTATTTCGCATTCTTCTAGGCCTGGAACAGGCAGAGGCCGCATAGGAGCCAACACAGGTGGGACACTCCTGTCTGTCTATACAAGTCCTCCCATTAGAGGAGCCATTGGACAAGAAAGTCCAGCACGGCAGGCGGGCCGGAACCCCCCGCCCCGCCCCATGGCAGGTGACCTATGTCGGGGCCGCCCGCTGAACCGCATGCCCACAATGGTATATCTCCCCGGGGACAGGGCACGTGGGCGTCAAGTACAAAAGCCGCAGTCTCTGGCCTGGCTCATCCCGTCTAACCCGAAGGTGTGTGGGAATCCGCCTACGGCATTCCTCGTCACAAGCCAACCACGCTGAGCCCGGAAAGTAAACCATTGCCCGGCAGATGTTGTCCAAATACTGGACCATCGAAATCGCCATATCCGGCCGGGCCCTGAGGTACACCGCCATGCCTATGATGCAGGCCGGCAACCATTTGGCCCACATACTTGGTGGCTTGTGACAACGTGCCTGCCACTATCCTTCTTATTCCGCCCCTCCATCTCTCCTTGGAGGGCGCCTTGTCTAAGGGTAAGAAGATATCCACATATTCCCCTCGTCCAATTTACTCCCTGGCGGCCTGTGCCAAGTGGTCATTCAGCGTTAAGGAATAGGAGCTTAGACCAAACCGGCCACCCCAACATTCCCCTCAGTGTAGGGAACACCCCCCACCACGGGGCCCCGGGAATGTGTGTGGATGTACTCGCTGACACCCCAGTGCCTAATGTGGCAGTCGTCGTTGCCGGGTGGGGTGCCAACAGCGTGGCCCCCGCACCACCCGCGCAAGGCCAAGGCCATTGAAAGCCCCCCCCCATATTGGGCATGTGTGTGGATGTACTCGCTTGCACCGTATACTCACATGCTGCACCCCGCGGGCCGCCCCCACCGGGGGTTCCGGCCCACTGGGGGCGTCGGAGCTCACGACCGACGTAGAGCTCATCACCGGACCTGACCCGCACCTGGCTGCTGGCCGGGGAGCCGCGAGGCAGTGGCCGAAACCGCGCCACGCGCCTGCAGCAGCTCAACCCTCCCTGCCAGCTGTTGTCCTTCTGCCGACAGCGTCTCAAAAGGGGACCCCGAAGGGGGCGCCCGCCTGACTGGAGCGAAGAGCCGGCCGGCCCGCCCGGTCCAGGCGTGGTAGAGGCGAATATGGCCATTGGCCAGCACCGAAGCCCGGCAGGGGCGGTGAAGAAACCTACCAAGGCAGGGAGCCGCACCCCCCCCCCAAGGCTAGAGGGCCCAGGGGAGGCTGCGACCCAAAAGGAGTAGTAACAGGGTGGGCAGATGCAGGAGCGGTGTCCACCGCTCGCGGGCCGCGGGCCGGAACCCCTTCCGCGCCCGCACTCTGGTCGCCTACTCCGGGCGCAGGGGCAATAGACCCCATTCAGCCGACCCCGGCAGGGGCCTGCAAAAACGGATGCTGAGGAGGCGGGACCGCGGTCCTCCAACCTGGGTTGCGCCTCCTAACAGCGCAAGCTGCACTCGAAGCTGCCTTCTTCTTCAAAGGCCTCTCCACTGAAGCAAAGGGAAGCCAAAGAGGAAAATCGCTACCAAAAGGCTTCCCGGTAAGGTAAAGAGCGACGGAGACACAGGGGAAAAGACTTCTCCGCTCCGTCGCTGAGGTAAAATGGCAGCTCGGCTGCCTCGTGGCCACCCCTTTTATAAGGGAGCTGGCCACGCCCCTAACTACCCGGATTCTCTGTCCTGTGGGGGGGGGCCCGCAAAGGGCGCGGCGGCCATTTTGGTGCCGCGCTTGCATTATACAAGTTGGGTATTTTCTTCACATAAAGATTAAACAAGGGAGAGTTTTACAACCTATTATGCCATAAATTGTTTGCTTGTTTAAATTTATATCCCACCCATACAGTCACTTGTTCACATTCAAGTATATTCTACTGAGTTTAATGGGACTTTTAATCTGAAGTAAGTCAAATGCAAAAGCAATAGTTTCTTCTGGGTATATACACAGATATGCTCCACATTCCTATGCAGGCATTCTGCAATTCAGTTAAAATCAAGGGGCAAGGAATGGAACATGCTCATCTCCATACCTGCCAAGCGCGGCTCCAGAAAATACAGGACCTGTGCAGAAATCTTCTGCGCATGCGCAGTAACTACTTTCCCCACCAGTCAAATTATGGGAAGGTGGCAGGAAAGTGGAGGAAGTGGCATGGAAATACGGGAAATCCCAGCCAATCCGGGATACTTGACAGGTATGCTTGTCATCTTTCATCACTTTCTTCCACGGCATGAAGAGGAAACTTCCCTCACAAAGATCCTGGCTTTCATAGTTTCATACACTACTTTCAGAAAGAGAGGAAGGAGGCTCCCTTCTCCTGACTGTCACATAGAGAGAAAACATAAGATAGCATGACTATGACACCTCCTCATGTGCTGCTTTTAATCACTACATGAATATCACTGTAATTCTTAAAATCTGATTTTCATGAGTTGCTGTCTTAACAACAGCTAGCTGCCAAATGGAAACACACCGGTGTGGATCCTTGTTGATTTCCTAGATTAGTGATGGACATAAGATGGTGAAATATAGTCTTCATAGCTTGAAACAATGTCTTTCATCAGAAGAAGAACACTAGTTTTTTCAGGGCAATTTTAATGACTGTTTTTGCTGCTAACCATTTCCCACCATATTGATATTTTAACTTCATAAGTAGCCGTAGTAAGCAGCCATCTTCATAAATCCCCTTGTTCGAAAGCCAGTCATATCTGACTATAGCAGGGGTGCCCAAACTACAGCCCATGAACTGGATCTGGCCCATGGGCCCAATTCATCTGGCCCATGGGCTGGATTGCCACTGACACCAGAAGTGACCCCCCCCCCCCCCACCGCCGGAGGTAATGAAATCATGCTAAAATCATATCAAAATGCTGCGAAAGCGCAGCAAAAGATTCCAAATACATGGTGAATGTCATGAACTTGAAAAGGTTACTTTGTTTTAAGTTACTTGTCACCGTGTCTCAAGGTTGAGAAATGGAGCTTTAGAAGTGCAGGAATTCAAAGAGATTCCTGGAAGCATTACGTCATCAGGATTAGTGCCTCTAGTGGACAGAGAAACACCTAAGGGATTCTCAAAAAGTTCAATGAACGGGAGTGAACTTCGTAACTCAAGTTATTTGCCCTTTCAAACCATTGGTCAATAACCCTGCTAGAAAGATGGGAGGGGGGACAAAATGAGAGCTTAGCATTGAAAGATTTTGAGGCATTATCTCAAGATCTGAGTCAAAGGCCACCTGAAAGTTCCTAAGGAGGGAGTAAGAGGGGAAAATTGTGTATAAAACCCCGGATTTTGTTCAGTTAAAAAGAGTTTCTTTCAAAGGAGGCAAAGCCCATGTCAGTGTGAGGTAAACATCGGGAGATGACACTCTGATTTTATGGGGCCAAGCCAGGCCACCCATTTGGGAGATAGACAAAATCTCACCAGGCTGACACTTAGCCAGAATTACAGCAAGGCTGGACTTTAACTCTGGGAGTGATGAGTCCAGGACAATACTTGGAATCTGCGTGTTTTCTTATTTTGCAGTATAAATTAAGTATTAGAGTAGATTTAGATTAGGAACCCAGGAATTGGGAATTTTATTTCTAGAATGTGTTTTGAGTTTATTAGCTTAAGTTTAGCTATTCTTTTCATTTGGCTATTTCATTGGATTATGCTTTGCTTCTCATCACTTCTACAATAAAAAGGAAAACGGAGCCAGGATTGGTTTCGTTTTCACAAAAGACAAAAAGGGCATTTTGTTTTGGGAACTGGATTATTGGTTGAAACATAGAGATAATTTTGCTACCAAGAAGTAAGGGAATTTGCAATACTCCCATTGCAAGACCCTGGAAGTTCATTCAGGAGAAGGGGAGATCAAAGGAGAGTGGCTCAGACTGCAGATATCTTCTCAGGCCTACTGTGGGAATAAAATTCTGTTGCCTGGCAGTCTGAAAAGAGGACTGTGATGCACAGCCTTTTCGTCACATAAGACAGCACTCTGTTCCTCAACCTCTTGACCTGCATGCTCTGCTAAAGAACCCAGAATTGGGGGTACAGTTTGGGACAGTTGTAGTGGCAATAGTGAAAATTTGCTGCCCTCGCTCCTGCTGCCATAGAAAGTGACTGAGGTGGCAAAAACACCCGAAAACGTGTGGTGAATTCAGGTACCACCACTGGGAGGAACCACATGACCGGCCCACTCAGCAGTCTCAGGGGGCATGGTCTGGCCCCTGGTGGGAAAAGTGTGGGCACCCCTGGACTATAGAGTTCGGTGCTCATCTCTGCTTAGTTTTTGATAATTATTGAAATTTTGTTTTTACATGACAATACTCATGTGTGTGTGTGTGTGTGGGGGGGGGGCTTGTGTAGGTTAACCCAGCTGAATAAATTCTATACTGACAGTCAGATGCCTGCAGCACAAAAGCAGATCCATGTAAAGATAACCTATCTCTAAATCACAGTACCCTGCCAATCTAGTCTTGTCCATAGTTAATCTCCCCACTTCCCCAAACAATATTGTGACTAAAGGGTTGTTTCCTCAGTCTGTGTTTTCTTCACAAGGAAGATACAAATTACTTTCTGTTATTCACAGAGACTGTTCAGGATGTCTAATTATTACCTTCCTCTGTTTTTTTTTTAATGTTGTTCAAACCCCCAGGACTGATCTATACCATTTTAAGCCTTTGCAATGTAGTCTGGCAAAGTGCTATTGAGTTTTCATACACTCATACAATTTGGAGGGACCTTAAACGTAGTCTAACCCAACTTCTGCCCATACAAGGAACTCACTACAGCTTCCATGACAGGCTGCCATCTGCCCTATTTTTTAAAATGTCTAATAAGACAGACAACCAGCTTCTGAGGCACCTCAGTCACTTGGTTGCACAAAATATCATCAGGAAATTTTTCCTAATGCTTAATCAAAACAAACTTTTTCATAATTTGAATCCATTGATTCAAGGTCTACCTTTTAGTGCAGGGGTTTTCGACCTATGGTCCTTGAGCTGGATCCGGCCCATCGCACCCTTGCTGCAGTCACCGCTTCCGCCTCCTCTGCCTCAATCCTTTTCCCCTTCACTTGGCTTGGCGTGTCCCTAACAGTGCTCCATAGATCCTTACAACATCCACCCTACTACAAATTGCCGTTAGGGACATGCCAAGACAAGCGGAGAGGGGAAAGGATTGAGGTGGTGGTGGAAGTGGAAGCGGCAGATACAAATGGCTGCCTGCATCTTTCCCAGTGGCCGCTCTGGCCGAGTGCAGACAAGAAGGACAGCCTGGACTCCTCCATGCAGCTTCTCCAGGCTGGTAAGCAGGGAAGCAGTGTGTATGGGGAGTGGTGTGGGCTCAGGTTAGTCCCGCCAGCTGCAGGGGTGAGTGTGGGTGCTCAGGGTGGTCCTGCTGCTGCTGACATGAGATATTGAATGTGGCTGTTAGAGATTACTAATTGTGATTGGATGTTACTATGTCATTGTTGTTATGCTTTATTTGAATTCGTGTACTTTATCACTCCCCCCTTTCATTTTCTCTCTCTGTACACTTATGTTCTTCTTTCATTTATATTTAATTATTTGTAATGTTGGATTTATTACTGTGTCTCCAAACTGAAATGAAAAACCAGGCTTCCAAAACCATGAATGCATCCTCACACCTCTGCACACCTGCTCATGTGGTATAACCAGTTTAACTCAAAGGCAACCCAGAAATATTTCATCTATTAAGAACAGGGATCTCAAATTTGCTATCTCATATAGACAGAGAAATGGACTGTTGGTGTTCTTTGGAAGATTTAACTGGAAACAGGACACATGCACACACCCAGACATTGGGCCAATTTTCCTGCATGTGAAGGTGATTTTCTTTCTATGTGTCTGTTATGTCTGGCCCTTATAAGCACCAGTCCAGACAATGATGAACAAAACAGCAACAAGTCTTTATTCAACAGTCTTTTAGAGATGAGCTTACAAGATGTTCCAGACACAGAGATGGCTCTACAATCCCAAAGGAATCAGTCCCTCCGGACTCTTGCCGTAGCGGGCAAATACTAGCTACCATAGAAGCGTAGCATAATGGAAGAGACCCAGGCTTAGCACGTTTCTGGCTGCCTGTACGGAGTGGGAAGTGTAGTCCGGTCCGGCCCCACCCTTGTTTACTTGTGGGGCTTTTATAGTGTCTCCTTGGCGGTGGCTCCTTGATACAAAGTAGCGACCTGCCGGATAACCGTAAATGACCAATCATAACAGGGAATATATGTACTTAACCAATGGAGAACAGGATCCAAAACTGTATCCGATCACAGGGCTTGGATTAGCATAATTAGCACCCTGTGCAGGGGGTTTTCGCACCACTTTAAGCTCCTAATTTGTATGGCGGGAAACCACCATTTTCCTCAATACACAACAGTGTCATATGCAAATTTTTGTAATGTGTACCCCTACTAAGTTTCCTAGTAATGATCTGAGCTTCAAAATGAAGATGTAGTCAAATGTCTAATTATTTGGAAAGTCTCATGACACCACAGGTTTTCATTGAAACCAAGACTTCTAAATGTGCTACTTTAAAGTTTCCCTTAAGACCTCTAGCAATCCAGATTGGGGTAGTGGTGTGGAAAGGAAGATTTGGAACAAGTCCCAGGGCAAAGAGAGATGTTTCTTTTATTTAAACTATAAATCCAAACCATCCTTATTAAAACCACATTCTTCTTGGCTCAATGTCTCTCTGCTGAATCATGCAACTCCTTCTTCAAGCTGTAATAAACTTTAAGTACTGCTATTATTCTAAAACTTGATTAATCCCAGAATGCCTTGTATGAGCATACATTTTATATAAAATGAAAGACCAGAGCCTTGTAGAGATGCTCTTCAAAATCATGTGTCGCAGTGTGTCTATCTGTCTATGCACACACAACTTTTAGGAAATGGTAAGCTTCACATTTGTGAAATACCTAGTGTAGAAATGAGTGCTGTTGAATAGCCCATCATCCCTGACTCCCAACCTTGGTGGGGAGGGGCTGATGGGAGATGAAGTTCATCATATTCAGAAGATTGCTGTTTTGCCAACATCAGCCTAGTGCCAGGAAAGAAACATTGCATCAGAGCTGATTGCAAGGACGTTTAAGAAGTATCAGTGGGTAGAGCATTCAATTTGTTTAACACAGAGGTGCCCAAACCTTTTGGGCTGGGGTCCTGACTACACTCCCAGAACAACTGAGCAGGCCAGACCACATCCCTGGAACACAGTGTGTTTGCGCATGTGCGGAACAGATGCTTCTGTGCATGCGTGAAAATGGCCATTTTGTGTCCTGCTTTGTGCAGGAAACAAAATGGCCACTATCCCACATGCGCAGAAGTATCCGTGACAAACGAGGAAATAAAATGGCCACTTCTGCACATTCGTGAAAGCAGCCATTTTGTTTTCTGGTTTGCACGGATTCATCTACACATGCGCGAAAGAGGCCATTTTGTTTCCTGGTTTGGTGCTGATGCTTCTGCACATGTGAAAAAGCAGCCATTTTGTTTTCTGTGCCAAACCAGGGAACAAAATGGCAGCTCTCGTGCATGCACAGAAGCATCCGTACTTACTAAAATGGCTTCGGGGACCAGGGCTGGCCCGCAGGGCATGCCTGGTTTACCATATTGAGTGGCAGGTTTTAAATTTGCAGTTATTGAGTAGATTGGAAATTAATTTATTGGTAATAGTGGCTAAGTCCCAACTACAATACATTAGTAAAGGTAAAGGTTTCCCTTGCTCTAAAGCCAGTCGTATCTGACTCTAGGGTTCAGTGCTCATCTCTGTTTCAAAGCTGAAGAGCCAGCGGTGTGCTGTCTGCTTCTGTAGACATTTTCTTGGTCATGTGGCAGGCACATGAAGTGGTGTGAACCCCCCCCCTTCTGTTAAAAAATAATCAATAAATGTGAGGTGTGTTC
The DNA here is from genome assembly GCA_035047345.1 of Bradypodion ventrale. Classification (NCBI taxonomy): domain Eukaryota; kingdom Metazoa; phylum Chordata; class Lepidosauria; order Squamata; family Chamaeleonidae; genus Bradypodion; species Bradypodion ventrale. The sequence continues at coordinate 1,676,496 of JAWDJE010000007.1, forward strand.
GCTTAATAAAGGAAAATGTTCTTTAGTTTGCAATATCTGAACAAAGCTATAAATGATAAGATATTTTAGGTAAAGTTAAAGGTAAAGGTTTCCCTTGCTCAAAAACCAGTCATATCCGACAGTGATCTCATCTCTGTTTCAAAGCCAAAGAGCCAGCGCTGTCAACTTCTGCAGACATTTCCGTGGTCATGTGGCAGGCATGACTAGACACTGGAGCGCACAGAATACTGTTTACCTTCCTATTATTATTATTATTATTATTATTATTATTATTATTATTATTATTATTATTATTATTATTATTATTATTATTATTATTATTATTATTATTATTATTATTATTATTATTATTATTATTATTATTATATTTGAACTTATATACCGCTTTCCTTTGTCAACGACAAACTCAAAGCGGTTCACAACATGTTCAAAAATCAACAAAACTGTTATGGAATACTGAACTAGACAAAATCACATTCCACACGCTAAGACAGATTTAGGAGTTTTATTTGGCCAAACAGATTCAGAGGGGCTTTAACAAGCTAATTATCTCCCTGAATGAATATACATTTTCAGAGCCATCTTTTTATAGCATAAAATTTGGAAATTTCTACACATTACATCACTATGGGATAAACCAAAATTATTAATTAACCTTCTGACATTTTCATTCATATCAGGTCACAACATTCAGAATATTTGTTCATGTCATATAAGGAACATGTCTCATGTCACATCATGTCATTTCACAGAAATATCCTGTGTTTACACTACATGTTTGTTCGGCTTCTGTTGATTTTAGCTATATTGTCACAGTGAATCGATAGGGTTACACTGACCTGTTTAACTTTACAGAGTACTGAGAAAGTAATTTTTACTTTTAAACCAGAATTAATATCTTAATTCTTTCACCCCTATTTTAAAACAAAAATACAGTATAGCATCAAAATTACAATATAAAAATAACAAAGCGAAACAATGCATAAATACATTTGAAAGTTCAAAAAACAAAATCAGCATATCAATAAGCAAAAACAAAATCATAATACAATAACCCCCCACAACACACGCACATGCACACACACACACACACAGACACACACACACACATACAGAGAGAGAGGCAGAGACAGAGGGGAGGCCGGTGGCAGGTGAGTAGGGGAGGCGCTGCCGGGGGGGAGATGCAGGGAAGGAAGGGAGGCGGACGTGTTCCTTTCTCCTTTCCCTGCCAGCGTTGGGGGGGGTGGGGAGTCAGGGAAGGGAGGGAGGCAGATGTGTTTCATTCTCCCTTCCCTGCCGGTGTCCGTGGTGGTGGGGAGGCAGGGAATGGAGGGAGGCCAATGGAGAGAACATTGCTGGTCTCTCCTCTCCACCTCCTTCTCCCCCAGCTGACCTACCTGGCGAACTCTGCTGGGTCGGTGGCGGTTGGGTCGGTGGTGGCGGGAATGGCAGTGGTGGTGGTGGGAGGCAGCTTTTCAGGGCTGCCGGAGAGACCCTTTGTGTTGTGGGTCTCTCCTCCTCACCTTCTTCTCTCCCGGCCAACCTGCCGGGCAAACTCCCCTGGTGCAGCGGCGGTGGGAACGCCGATGGCAGCGAGGCAGCTTTTTAGGGCCTGCTGGAGAGACCCTTTGTGTTGCAGGTTGGCTGGGGGAGGAGGAGGTGGGAATGAGAGATGACCGCAACATGAAGCGTCTCTCTGGTGGCCCTAAAAAGTTGCCTCCCTCCTTCCTTCTCCCCTGGCTGACCTACCAGGCGAACTCTGCTGGGTCAGCAGTGGTGGCGAGGCAGTTTTTTAGGGCCACCAGAGAGACCCTTCGTGTTGCAGCCATCTCTCCTCCCCACCTCCTTCTCCTTCTGGCCGACTTGCAGCATGACGGGTCTCTCTGGCAGACTCTAAAAAGCTGCCTTGGCACCGCCGCCTACCCAGCAGAGTTCACCAAGTAGGTCGGCTGGGGGAAAAGGAGGCGGGGAGGCAGTTTTTTAGGGCCTCCGGAGAGACCCTTCATGTTGCGGGTCTCTCCTCTCTGCCTCCTTCTCCCCGGCTGTCCTGCCGAGCGAACACTGCTAGGATGGTGGTGGCGGTGACAGCGGCTTTTGAGTACCGCCAGAGAGTTGCTGCTGAGGGAGAAAAGGTGTGTGCAATTCGGCTGTTTTTCCCCTCTCGCACATGCCGGCTATCCCGCCTCTTCTGCGTTTGCATCCTCATGCCTCATTGGCTGAGGCATGCCATGCCGCAGAGGATGCTGAGTAGGGTAGCTGTTGTTTTTCCATTTGTGGGGAATTGGCCCCACTTTCGGTCCACAAACCCTTGCAGCGATGGTGTCCGGGAGGTAAGGTAAGTGTGACCGGCTCATTACGGGATGGGCTGGACGTGTGTGGACATGCATTCTGGACACGCACGGCCCAACCCATTCTTATAGGTATCGATTATTAACCAGAATCCAATCGCTCATTTACACTTGAGTAGATGAAATGACATAATTCACAGTGGCAAATTGCCTCTCATTAATGAGGTGCATATTGCATCTCTGGCCATGTGCACATTTATACGACTGAATAAGCACCAAGACACAGCACCCTGTTAATGAGCAGCTATTTACCATTAAAATGTATGGCATTTTATCTTCCCCAGCATGAATTGGCAATTAAATTCTGTCCAATGACTTACAGAAGTGACTGCTCAGATCTTGCAAATTAAAGGTCACAACTTCCTTTGTTGATTGAATTCATCTTATTGTTAAGTTTTCCTTATTTTCTACCAGCTTAATTTTTTTATAATAGTATTATCTTTTTTCTACTGACTCTTGTCTTCTAATGATATGCCCAAAACATATAGCCTTAGTTTAGCAATTGTAGCTTCCAATGAGAGTTCAGGATTTACCTGATCTAGCAACCTCTTATTTGCATTTTTTATGGATTATTTCATTTTCATTTCATTTCATTTCATTTCAAGTTTTATTTGTATACCGCCTTTCTCGACCCAATGGGTGACTCAAGGTGGTTCACAACAAATAAAGTGCATAATGAAATACAAAACAATACAGTATAAAAATTGACAGTACAGTATAAAATAAATATAAAAATACAATAATACAGTATCCAATACAATCTACATTATACAATAAACAAAAATAAAGCTACATAATCAATTCCTTACGGTCCTGATGGAGCCAATGCTCGACGTCCTTGGTGGGCCGAAGGAAAGAACTCCATGTCTCGACACCGGTGAAGCTGCAAGAGTTCTTTGGTCCATGGGGAGCTGGCGCAAGTGCTCCCAATCTCACCAACCATCAAAGCCGGGGAAGGAGCTCTGCATCTCGGCTTTTTCGGCCAGGGTGTCCCCAAATGCTGCTCACCTCCTCCGGCTGGCTATAGAGTCCAGGTGCTCCCAACTTTCCTGCGACCAATGCTGGATTGGGGAGGGGGATTAATCTATAAAGTCATCCTCCACCACCAAAATTTGAATGAATCTTCATCTCCCCCCCCCTAATTGAAATAACATCAGTTTTTATAATTTTAATCATGGTTGTAATTACTGTATTTTGATTATTTCTGTAGCCCAATTGTGTTTCTTTTTTACTGTGTAATGTATTTTGTTTTAATTTGAACTTTTTAACATTGTAATGAGTCCAAGATGTAAAGTTGCTTTGCATTTTTCATCCAGTCTCTGTACTGCCTGACGTAGTGAAAACCAACTATTCTGGGTGGTTTCAGTTACTTCTTAATATTTTTCTCTCATTACAAGTCATTCACTAAGGACCTCTCAACATCAACATCTATAAGTAATACTAGGCACTATTTAATACAGCACTGGGAATTAAATAGTCACGTGAATTAGATGAATTGTGTGGATCTGTTTGACTGCACAGTATAATAATAACTTTGTTTCAGAAATTATTCTGGGTAGAAAGGATTTTTACTGCAGAAATTCTGCTCAGGGGATGCCCGAATGAGGTTCCTTTCATGTCCCCAAGAGCTGGAACAGAGACGGGCTCTCAATCCGTTATGCTGTACCCAGGTCTCAAACTGCCGACTTGCCAGCCTTCCAGCTAACTGGGTGAGCTTCTTAACCACTGCACCGTAAAGACAATATACATATTGGGCTACACTACTGTTTGATTCACATGAACGTCCCAGCAGCATGCAGCAGTACCACAGAAACTATTATTGGATGTATAAAAAAGAGACCTTTCTTAGAGAAGTATTGTTTTCAGAACTAGTGTCTTTGTAAATTTGCAATTGTGATTGCCATCCTAGCTAACAAATTATAGCATTTATAGGATATATTCTGCCTCAGGCAGTGATTAATATAAGTAAAGAATCTAAACTATTTACAGGTGTACATGCACCTACTTGAGTCTTTATTGAACAAGATGATGAATCTCTGTTTTCAAGTCATATCTGACATGTTATTCTGATGAGTTTTCTTGGCTATGTACAATTGATATGTGAAGTGTGTAAAGAAAGGGGATTAAAGTTTTAAGAGGAAGGCTCTACAACCCAAAGCATGTTTGCAAATAACAGTTTTACATTCCTCTAGTCAAGATATTTATTCATGTGCTTGCTTGAAATGGTGAAGGGTTTTTCTACCTGCCAAATGCATTTGTCAACCCTTAACAATTAAAGGTCGCATAAGCAAGGATAAGAGGGCCTCAGAATAAGAGTGAAACCAATTGTTGGTGCAGGAATGTTTAAACTGCTGACTGTTGATCTTTCTAAAAACTGAAACTACTGTATATTCATCATAATCTAGCAAAAGCACAGGGCTGTTGCAGACTCATGCACGACCAGTTCTTGACGGGAATATCAAACTGAGATTTCATAAGACAATATCCTTTGTTACTCACTATAGTGGCTATTCCAAATCTACTACCCTGCTGGACTATCTGGAAGAGAAATTCAAAACCAGCATTTCAAGTTTAGATGCAGTGAAGGAGTACCCTGCTAAATATCAGTTCTGTCCATTCCCAAAATAAGTATTTTATTTCAAACTCTGTTATGACTTTAAAATATATACATATTGAGAAGTGCATCCAAGCATCTCTCTTTCAATTTTGGTATCTGTTCTAAGATTTGTAAGACAATTCAGATGTTCCAGTCAACAGAGTCATAATATTTGTCGTAGGAGCTGATTTTAAAATATACAAAGTAAAAACTCACATGTTGTTGTGCCCAAGCATTATTTATTAGAATTGTGTTTTGCTCTGTGTTTAAACTCAAGCCACACCAAGCAGCAAAGCCAGGAAGCACACCTTTCGGTAGGCGCCAAATTCAAAGAGCTGTCTTAAACAATGCTGATTTGTCACTTCGTATTTTGCCGCCTTGCAGAGACCCGCAAAAATTTATCCATTTGTGTAACTGCCATTCTCACTGTATATAAGCAAGCTACCTTGAAAATAGTCCTCAGTCCGATTTCCTGAGCTGATAATAAATCACTTGCGTTTGACCCGAACCCGATCCTGCTGGTCAGAGTACTTCTTAGCACTGGACTCAACACATGTGGAAAGAAATGTCAGTGCTGATAATGCAAGCCCTTTTTACTTGTAATTTAAAGCATGGGAAAATGATTTGCTTTGTATTTATTTGATTGTTTTGTAAACCGCTTTGAGTTGTCAGTAGACAAGTAAAGCGGTATATAAGCATACTAAATAAATAAATAAATGGAAAAACCTACAAGTGGTAAGAGAGAGTGCTAGCTCTGCTCCCTGCATTGTCTGCTTAGTCACAGAAATGTGGCTGTTTGAAGAGTAGCCAAATCAACCTTTTCTGGACCAGAGTAATTTCTCCACTAGTTAATCACCCAACTTTGAGTTTTCTCCCAGAAGGGCTTCCTAAATGCAGCAGCCTCCCACTCTGTAGATTTTGTTTTGTTTTGTTATTAAAGTGATGACAGAGAGAGTTCCTGTCTATCTTTGCTGGATCCTCACACCTTAAAACACGGCTAAATAGGGCTGGAGGTTTTCCAAAAACTGTGAATATTAATTCCATTGGGATTTGGGTCAGTTAATGTGAACATAAGCCACCATATCAGGGCCAGTGTCAGGGGCTCAGTGTCTGAATTACTGCTGCTCATCTAAGGGACACATAGCAGTAGAGGCCTATAGTTTCTCCTTGAAAGCTTGTGACTCTATTGCTGTTTCTCCTTGCTGGCAATATGTACTTCTCAGTCCTGCTTGAGTAAATAACCAATAAGAAGAGCTGGGATGCAAACTGGTTTCAGAGGAAGAAGAGAAGGAATGGCTAAACTCCCCCCTGCCATAAGGATCAGCATGGAACCAAAGATTTATTCAGATAGCAAAAACAAACAAACAATCACATTTATATACCGCCCCATAGTGCTTAGTGCACTGTTTAAGTGGTTCAGAAGCATTAGCATTTTGCCCCCATCAGCCAACCATGAGCCCTAGTCAGGATTGAACTCACAATGTAACATTTTGTTGTTGTTGTTGTAGAGTTGCACAGTCGACTCCGACCAGTTGCGACCCCATGGACCATTTTCCTCCAGGCGCCTCTGTCCTCCACCATCCCCCTCAGCCCTCCAAGCTCTGTGCCCACTGTGTCTACAATACCATCTAGCCATCTCATCTTTAGCCTCCCCCTTCTTCTTTTGCCCTCCACCTTTCCCAACATCAAGGCCTTCTCAAGTGAATCCTCCCTTCTCATTTGATGTCCAAAGTACTTTAGCTTCGTCTTTACTATTTGACCTTCCAATGAGCAGTCAGGGTTGATTTCTTCTAAGATTGACCTATTTGTTCTCTTCGCTGTCCAGGGGAATCTCAAAACCCTCCTCCAACACCACATTTCAAAAGCATCTATTCTTCTGCATTCAGCCTTCCTAATTGTCTAGCTCTTGCATCCATACATTACCACTGGGAATACCATTGCTTTGACTATGCGAATTTTTGATTGCAAGGTGATGTCTCTGCTTTTCACTATGTTCCCCAGGTTTCTCATAGCTTATCTCCCAAGAATCAGTTGCCTTTTTATTTCATGGCTACAATCCCCAACTACAGTGATCTTTGATCCTAAGAAAGTAAAATCTGTCACTGTTTCTACTTCTTCCCCATCTATTTTCCAAGAACTGATTGGGCCTGTTGCCATTATCTTGGTTTTCTTGATATTGAGTCTCAAGCCAGCTTTTGCACTCTCTTCCTTTAGCCCAATCAAGAGACTCTTTAGGTCTTCCTCACTTTCTGCCATTAGGGTGGTATCGTCTGCATATCTCAGATTGTTGATGTTTCTCCCAGCGATTTTAATCCCATATTGTGATTCCTCCATCCCTGCATTGCGCATTATGTGCTCTGTGTATAAGTTGAATAAGCAGGGTGACAAAATGCAGCCTTGTCTTACTCCTTTTCCTATTCCAAACCACTCTGTCATTCCGTGTTCTGTCCGAACTGTTGCTTCTTGTTTCATGTACAGATTTCTCAGGAGACATATGAGGTGCTCTGTAACATAGCTTCTGCAAAAATGAAAGAAAGTACCTGGTGTCAGGGGAAAACCCCATTCTAACTGTTCTTTTCTCTTATCCTTGATCCCTGTAGTCACTTAATTACCTAGTGCTTCAAGATGGTGAATATCACGTGTAGGAGTCCCTGTATATGAAATTTCAATGAGAGTCAGAAGAATGTAAATTAATTTCAATTGGCTAGAAGTCCACATGAGCGAAGACTGGTATCAGGATAATAAAACCACTGTGCAAGGAACTGTTCTCTCTCTTTCACCGTGGACAGCCGTGGGGGAGCCTCACATGATGTAGTTGTGAGTCAGACAGGGCCAGAGGGCCTAGGTAACCAGTTAAGCTTTATTTATTTATTTTTATATTAACTTTGACTGACTGCTCTTGCAGGTTTGCTCCTTTATGCTATACTCATCTTCTTAAGTTACTTAATAAACCTTATTAATCTGAGAGCCTTTGTGAATTTTGAATTGGGACTGGGGGTTGACTGACCATGCAAAGAGGCCACATATAAGCTACCTACTTCTGATGCCCTGCACTCTCGCCAGCCTGGGCCAAGTGGAGCCAAGGGGAACTCATAAAGGGGGGTTGCTCCATGGAGGAGGAGGAGGCAGATGCTGCGGACAAGAAGGCAAGTAGTGAGGCGTGACAGGAAGGCATGATAAAACTCCCCTGAAAGAGGGTAATTTATCATGACACCTGGTAAATGTGCCTACAGTAAGAAATGAACTCAGTTTAGTTCAGGTTTGGAACTCACAATTCGTCCCTCACTTGGGTAGCCATTCTCTTCCTTCTCCCAAAATTATTCCTTTGCCCTGGTCTCTTTCTCTTTTCACCTCAGCTCTCATTCAGTTTGTTCCATGGTTAGAAGCTTACTATCCCAGTGCTCTCTGGCTGTGGCTACATGGTCAAATACTGCAGGATTTTACAATGCTTCAGTTATAAAACAGATGTATCCTATTATTTTTATACTGATCGCAAGATACAAAGGTCAGTTTGAATCAGTTTGGCCCTTTTTGCTACCATGAAGTTTTTTCCCTCTCTGGTAGGAGTACATGCTTCTGTGATATGTAGGCTTCTGTGTAGATGGTGAAGAACTCTGGAAAGCGACCACCTTTTCCTTAAAGTTGTGCAATTCTTTAAAAACTTGACAGCAAACCATAAATGGGAGAAACAGAGGAGGAAAGGAAAGGGGGACTGAAATGGGGTTTGCTTCTATCCATATGTGGATCTTAACTCTGAATCAACCTGCAGGCCCTGTAAACTGTAATGGAAGATGGGCTGTGAATCAAACTGCAGCAGGACCAAATCATTCGGATTCCGCTTGTCAGCCTCTCTCTCCCTCTCTCCCTCTCCCCCCCCCTCTCTCTCTCTCTCTCTCTCACACACACACACACACACACACACACACACACACACACACACACACACACACACACCAGTATTCAGCCAACTACTCTCAGCAAAAAAAATATGTTTGGATTACAATTACCACAATCACAAAGGCAGCATCACTAGTTAAGATAGAAGCTATCTAATTATTTGGAAAATATCAGCAGTAATAATAAATAATAGCATGCATCTATGCAAACTTTCACATCTTTTGACCTGACTGTTTTGACCAAGTACAGCAATTTATCAGTTTTTGTTGTTCAGTCGCACAGTCGATTCCGACCCTTTGCGACCCTATGGACCATCGTTCTCCAGGAGCCTCTGTCCTCCACCATCCCCCTCAGTCCTCCCAGTTCTGTGCCCATTGTGTCTACAATACCATCTATCCATCTCATCCTTGGCCTCCCCCTTCTTCTTTTGCCCTCCACCTTTCCCAACATCACGGCCTTCTCAAGTGAATCCTCCCTTCTCATTTGATGCCCAAAGTACTTTAGCCTCATCTTTACTATTTGACCTTCCAATGAGCAGTCAGTGTTGATTTCTTCTAAGATTGACCTATTTGTTCTCCTCGCTGTCCAGGGTACCCTCAAAACTCTCCTCCAGCACCACATTTCAAAGGCATCTATTCTTCTGCGTTCAGCTTTCCTAATTGTCCAGCTCTCACATCCGTACATTACCATTGGGAATACCATTGCTTTGACTATTCTAATTTTTGTTTTCAAGGTGATGTCTCTGCTTTTCACTATGTTCCCCAGGTTTCTCATGGCTTGTCTCCCAAGAATCAGTCGCCTTTTTATTTCATGGCTGCAATCTCCATCTGCAGTGATCTTAGATCCTAAGAATGTAAAATCTGTCACTGCTTCTACTTCTTCCCCATCTATTTTCCAGGAACTGATCGGGCCTGTTGCCATTATCTTGGTTTTCTTGATATTGAGTCTCAAACCAGCTTTTGCACTCTCTTCCTTCAGACCGATCAGGAGATTCGTTAGGTCTTCCTCACTTTCTGCCATTAAGGTGGTGTCGTCTGCATATCTCAGATTGTTGATGTTTCTCCCAGCAATTTTGATCCCATATTGTGATTCCTCCATCCCTGCCTTGCGCATTATGTGCTCTGTGTATAAGTTGAATAAGCAGGGTGACAAAATGCAGCCTTGTCTTACTCCTTTTCCTATTCCAATCCACTCTGTCATTCCGTGTTCTGTCCTAACTGTTGCTTCTTGGTTCCTGTACAGATTTCTCAGGAGACATATGAGATGCTCTGGTATTCCCATCTCTTTAATCACTTGCCACATCTTGTTGTGATCCACACAATCAAATGCCTTAGTGTAGTCAATAAAGCAAAAGTAAACTTGTTTCTGGTATTCCTTTGTTTTCTCCATGATCCAGCGTATGTTGGCGATGTGGTCTCTAGTCCCCCTGCCTCTTCTGAACCCAGCCTGCACCTCTGGTAGTTCTCTTTCCACATATCAGTATGCATGGCCAATTAAAATATCACGCATTCAGCTACTTATATTGGAACTTCACCAGTATAGGTTCAAACATTTAATTGCTACTTTTTATCATTTCTGAGATCTTTCTAGATGAAGATGATTGTAAAGAAACAAACTCATTCCTATATTTATAAGGTACCTCCACCCATTCACTCCAGCCCTCCACTGAATTTGTGTTATATCTTTTTGTCAGTTGTAATTACTTGTCTTTTAGTTTGACAGTTTCTATGCATATGGAAAATATGATTATTCTTCAAGAAATCCATTGCAATATTCAGACATTTTTCACTTGAGAAAGGTGTGATGTCCACTCCTTCTCAAAGAGTTTATTACAAAACAGATGCTCAAATGTTAACAATGTCAAAATAGGTTGAAAGCTGTATTTAGGATAAGTGATTCCAAAATGCTGGTTTATAATTTGAAACATTGGTTCCATAATCTCCTTTTAGAGGAGGCTGAGGTTTGCTTATATTTACAAGTCCTTTGGCAGAAAGAAAAGACCAGTTTGAATGCTGATAGTTAAAATGCTACACTGACCCCATATTCTAGTAGTCTTACTGAAAATTTAGGGGCTGTAGTGGCTCAGGTTAAGAAGCTTGCCTTGTTAGGTGGAAGGCCGTCAAGTCGGCAGTTAGAGACCTGGGTACTGCATGATAGTTTGAGTGCCCATCTCTGTCTCAGCTCCTGCCAACCTAGCAGATCGAAAGCAAGCAAATAGATAATTAGGACCACTTTGGTAGGAAACGATCTTGGGGACATGAAAGGAGCCTCATCAGGGCATTCCATGAGTGGAGTTTCTCCAGAAAAAATCCTTTCAAACCAGAACAGTTTCTGACATGAAATTATTATTATCATACTGAAAATTAAAGCACCTTACTATGATGAAAGTTTTCCCCCCACTGTATTGTCAACTCCATTGCTTTCTAAAACAGTTAAATACAGATGGTAATTTATAACATTTGCTACCAAAGATTTTTGGCCAACTACTAGGAAACCAATAGCCAGTACTTTCTAGGCCAGCACCATTCTGGACCTTGTTGTGTTCCAAATGTGCACCAATTAGCTGTTTTAACTTCTGTTCTCTCATCAGAGCCACTGGTGTATCTCAACTGTGTCAGAGGAGGGTCACTCAATGGATGCATTATCCCATTCAAGTAGGGGCCTCTTCCATAGATTGCCTTACCATAAATGGACAGCTGTAAGGGTTACTTTGCAAGCAATATCATGAGCATTAAAGAATATTAAACTTTTGGATAATACCGATATCTGTAACCGGAAAAAACCCAGACATGTATAAACATTGAAATGCTTATTGACAAGGTAAATGCATTGTGTTATATTAAACACATACTGAGAGCATTATGATAAGGGAATTATAAAGGTTCCACTGTGTCTCCTTTGTTTTATCTTGGGTGTTCTGTAAGTTAATGGTTCTGCTACATAAAGCATTATGACACTTGTCACATTATAATTTAGCTATACCTGTTCATCTAAATCAAACTGTCATTTTGCAAAATCACTTTTTGTACCCTGTGAGATGAAGACCTAAAGAAGCTCTTGGTTAGGTTGAAAGAAGAGAGTGCAAAAGCTGGCTTGAGACTGAACAGCAAGAAAACAAAGATAATGGCAACAGGCCCTATCAGTCCCTGGAAAATAGACAGGGAAGAAGTAGAAGCAGTGACGGACTTTACATTCTTAGGATCAAAGATCACTGCAGATGGTGATTGGGACACTACGAAGAATAATAGTAGCAGGATCGCTGAAATGGGAGGAGCCAAGAAAGTTAAGAAGGAATAAATGTGAATGAATATTTGAGCAGTTGAACTTTGTTTTGGCTGCAAATGAAGATGAAACAATTTGGAGTTATATACACAGGCTAAGCTGGCAATTCATACCAAGCCTTTCAATTCTATTGCTCTTCTTTTTTAAACCTGATCTTTTGGCTATACATGCTAGCTGTATAATCCCCAACAGTAGATTCCCTTTCCCCACCACTGTTAATTGTGCTGAATGAGTAATGTAAGAACAGGTGCTCCTCAGCTGTGCAGACATATCAAGTTCAAACAGGTTACAATGCCTGTCTCTTGCTAATGAGGGGATTAATACCTCTCACATATACACAGAATTGTTGTTGCAACGTTGATGACTTTTGGGAAACAAAAGTTTAGTGTGCCTTTGCTAAATAATTAAGCATGTCAAAGTCTCCTCCTTTTCCCATCTGGCTAAATCACGAGCAGCCTAGGCAGACACTTCATGGATAATTAATGTTCAGTAAATCTCTATTATGTTTCCCAGCTAAGTCTACCTTTGTTGTTGTTGTTGTTCAGTCGCACAGTCGATTCCGACCCTTTGCAACCCTATGGACCATCGCTCACCAGGCACCTCTGTCCTCAACCATCCTCCTTAGTCCACACAGCCCTGTGCCCATTGTGTCTACAATACCATCTAGCCATCTCATCTTTGGCCGTCCCCTTCTTCTTTTGCCCTCCACCTTCCCCAGCATCAAGGCCTTCTCAAATGAATCCTCTCTTCTCGTCCAAAATACTTCAACTTCATCTTTGTTATTTGTCCTTCTAAGGAGCACTCAGGGCTAATCTCTTCTAATATTGACCTATTTGTTCTCCTCGCTGTCCAGGGGACTCTCAAAACTCTCCTCCAGCACCACATCTCAAAGGCATCTATTTTTCTTCGCTCAGCCTTTCTAATGGTCCAGCTCTCACAGCCATACATTACCACCGGAAATACCATTGCTTTGACTATGCGGACCTTTGTTTGCAGTGAGATATCTCTACTTTTCACTATGTTCCCCAGGTTTTTCATAGCTTGTCTCCCAAGAATCAGTCGCCTTTTTATTTCATGGCTGCAATCTCCATCTGCAGAGATCTTGGATCCTAAGAAAGTAAAATCTGTTACTGCTTCTACTTTTTCCCCATCTATTTTTCAGGGACCGATATGGCCTGTTGGCATTATCTTGGTTTTCTTGATATTGAGTCTCAGGCCAGCTTTTGCACTCTCTTCTTTCAACCGAATCAGGAGCTTCTTTAGGTCTTCCTCACTTTCTGCCATTAGGGTGGTTTCATCTGCATATCTCAAATTGTTGATGTTTCTCCCAGCAATTTTGATCCCATATTGTGATTCCTCCATCCCTGCATTGCGCATTATGTGCTCTGTGTATAAGTTGAATAAGCAGGGTGACAGAATGCAGCCTTGTCTTACTCCTTTTCTCCGTCATTCCATACTCTGTCCTAACTGTTGCTTCTTGACTCCTGTACAGATTTCTCATGAGACATATGAAGTGTTCTGGTATTCCCATCTCTTTAATTACTTGCCACATTTTGTTGTGGTCCACACAATCAAAGCCCTTGGTGTAGTCAATGAAACAGAAGTAAGCTTGTTTCTGGTATTCCTTTGTTTTCTCCATGATCCAACGTATGTTGGCAATGTGATCTCTGGTCCCCCTGCCTCGTCTGAACCCAGCCTGCACTTCTGGTAGTTCTCTTTCTACATGCTGCTGCAGTCTATCCTGTATTATCTTGAACATCACTTTGCTAGCTTGTGGGATGAGCTCAATTGTTCGATAATTTGAATATTTGTAGAAATCTGCAATTGAATAACAGTGACACAGAAGGCAAAAAGCACTGAGGAGGCCTGTGTTTGCGGGTCAAGAGGGATATGTATTTCTCCAGCTGCAGAAATGTCACTCAGAAATGTTCTATAACATCAGCAGAATTTTAAAAGAAATTTGCATAGCTTTCCTCTACTGTTATGTGCATTGAATAACTTACTGAGTGTAGAGTAGGATTGAAGAAGATGTGACTCTCCTCATATGTTGGACTGAAATTTCAATCCATCCTAGCTCTAGTACACACAAAAAGATGGGGAAAAGATGATGGGAACATCATCCCAGTTATCTCTGGAGAACCACATGTTCTCCATCTCTGGTCTAAAGGAAATAGGAAACGAAGGCAGGCATGACATTACAGCAGAAGTTGCAGCTTCTTCTCTGACAAAACTCCTTTTTGTTTTTATTTAAAAGCAAGAGCTGTGTTGTTATGTATGTTAACTGTGTTTTCTGACAGGAGCAGAATGTATCTTTTCCCATGTATCTATTCTTATGCAAATAAGTGGATCAAAAATGTGCACACTCTGTTAGCCAATGGGCTTGTTGTATTATTGTTACTGTTACTGTTTATAGTGTATATAAGTCCGGGTTTTGCCCCATCCAAACTGTGTTCAAACCCCACTAATAAAGAGCTGAATTTCACTACTTCACTTGTCTGCTTCTTCATTCCCTGAACACGAAACTGGCGACGAAGGTGGGATGGCATCCCCACATCGGCCCATTTGACCCAGCGTGTCCAGAGAAATGGGCAACATACGAACGCAGATTCCGCCACGCCATGGCCTCGCAGATCACCGATGAAGACCAGAAGCGCTCCTGTTTCCTCGCTCAGTGCGGTTCTGAGACGCTTGAGCTGGCAACCCACCTCGTTCTTCCAAGGGATGTGGATGTGGTGCCGCTCACAGAAATCATGACCGCACTGAGGAAACACCTGCAGCCAGAGGTCTCAATCTTCCCGGCTAGGGTGGCCTTCCACAGAAGGGAGCAGCGACCTGCTGGAGTCCATTGCAGACTATGCCACCGCTCTGTGCACTGCTGCCACTCCGTGCAAGTGGGACAACATCGAAGAAGCACTATGGGACCATCTGCTGGCCGGCATGAGGGGCAAAGATGCTCAATGTCGCCTCATGATCAGGAAGATGCTAACTTTCAAGGCTGTCCTAAAAGAGGCGGTAGCATCTGAGGCTGCGGGGTCTGGCATCAAGCTTTTCCGGCATCGCCACTCCACCACCAGTGCCACCGACTCAGCTGTGCAAGCTCAGCAAAATTCATGTTCATCCTCCTCAGCATTAAGAACATAAGAACATAAGAACAGCCTTGCTGGAACAGGCCACAGCCCATCCTGTCCAGCATTCTGTCTCACACAGTGGCTCACCATTTCCTTCAGGGTATTCCCAAGCAGATGCCTTCACCTGCTTAGGATTCCCTGGAAATGATATTGAGAGATATCCTGCCTATCTCTCCAAACCGCAGGTTGTCCTTAAGTATCCATAATTATAGCCATTGATACTCTTGTCCTCCATGAACTTGTCTAATCCTTTCTTAAAGCTGTCAAGACTGACAGCTGTCACCACTTCTTCTGGCAGGGAGTTCCATAGACCAGTAATCCTCTGGGTGAAAAAGTACTTTCTCTTATTTGTTTGAGAACTAGTACCCAAAAGTTTCATCGAGTGTCCCCTAGTTCTAGTGTTATGCGATAGGGAAAACAGTTTTTCCTTATCTACTTTGTCCACACCGTGCATGATTTTATAAACTTCAATCAGGTCACCTCTTAGACATCGTCGTTCAAGAGTGAAGAGGCCCAACCGTTGCAGCCTCAGATGGTAAGGAAGGTGTTCCAGTCCCCTAATCATTCTGGTTGCCCTCCTCTGCACTTTTTCCAGCTCCATAATATCCTTCTGGAGGTATGGCGACCAGAACTGTACACAGTATTCCAGGTGGGGCCTCACCATAGATTTATAAAGAGGCAAAATGACACTTGCTGACTTATTTTCTATACCCTTCCTAATGATCCCTAGCATTGAGTTTGCTTTTTTCACTGCTGAGGCACACTGGGTTGACACCTTCATTGAGCTGTCCACCAGGACACCAAGGTCCCTTTCCTGGTTTGTTGCAGAGAGTTCAGACCCCATCAGTTTATAAATGTAATTGGGGTTCTTTGCCCCAACATGCATCACTCTGCACTTACTAATGTTGAAACTCATTGCCTGGTTCCACCTCTTCATCGGAGTCCAGCGACGCAGAGGGAGAAGTCCGAGCGGTCCGACAAAAGCACCAAGAGCACCGTGATGATCAGGAGAAGAAATTCCTTTGCAAGTGTGATGGCTGCGGAGCCCAGCATGACCGCAGGAGGTGCCGCTTCCGCACCACAGAATGCCACAACTGCAGGCAACGAGGGCACATTGATAAAGTATGCCAACAGCGAAAGCAAAGAACTCCAGTACATGAGTCCAAGAAGAGTCATCACCACAAAACGTCCACCGCCAAAGTGTCACCCGAGCCTGAGCCATGCCAAGTGGGCATCGTCAGCAAGCATTTCTTCGCAGACCTGAGCCTGCAGGACGTCTCCTTCAAGATGGAGGTGGATTCAGGTACTACCTTTTCCATAATCCCACAGCGGGAGTTTTTGAGAATTCCTGCTGCTCCTCGGCCCAAGCTCAAATCTTTTAAAACTTCCCTCCAGGATATGCAAGGTTGCCAGATTCTGGTCCTGGGGGTGGGAAATTTCTTAGTGAAATTAAAAAACATTTGCACCTCCTTGGCATTGGTTGTAGTTAAGCAGGGCACTAACTGTCTTATTGGGACCCAATGGTTTAGGCCCCTGGGAATCCGGCTTTCTGGCATTCACGCAATAGACGCTGACCCAATCCGGAATATTTGTGCTGCACATCCTGAGGTGTTCAAAAAGGGTCTAGGGTTACACAAAGGACCCCCTGTTGACTTTGAGCTTCACCCAACCATCCGGCCCATCCGGATGAAGCCACACCGGGTACCCTTTGCTTTAAAGGAGAAGATAGAATCCGAGCTGGACAAACTGGTGGGGCAGGGCATCCTAGTGCCAGTGGACTCCGCAGAGTGGGAGACACCAATAGTGACTGCTTTGAAAAGTAACGGAGAGGTCAGGATATGCGCTGACTACAAGTGTACCATCAATAAAGCTATTCTCCCGAATGCATATCCTGTGCCCGTGGTAAGCCACCTTCTTGCCTCCTTGCATGGAGGAAATTGCTTCGCAAAACTTGACCTTGCCCAGGCTTACCAACAATTGACTGTGTCTCCTGCTGCTGCCATAGCCCAGACCATAGTAATGCATAGGGGGCATTTAAGGTAACTCGACTACAATTTGGGGTGAATGCGGCCCCCCGAATATTTCAATCTCTTGTAGAACGTATTTTAAAAGGTTTGCCCGGTATCCTGCCATATTTTGACGATGTCCTGATCACCACTAAGGACACCGTTAAACTAGCGGCCAGGCTCAATCGAGTCCTCTCATGTTTCGAGAGGGCCGGTCTACGTCTCAGAAGAGACAAATGTGTGTTTTTGGCACAGGAAGTGGAGTTCCTGGGGTACCAGCTTACACCCCAAGGTAGCATGCCCTCTGACTCCAAGGTGGCAGCCGTGCGAAATGCACCCAGGCCAAAATGTAAAGCCGAATTGCAATCATTTCTAGGATTGTTAAACTTCTATCACACTTTTCTCCATCGCAAAGCCTCAGCTGACGAACCATTACATTGGCTTCTTAAGAAATATACTGTTTGGCACTGGGGCCATTGCCAGGAGAAAGCGTTCCTAGAACTTAAAAAGGCTGCTATCGTCGGATGCTGTATTAACTCATTTTGATCCTAACAAGGAAGTTGTACTTGTGTGTGATGCATCCCCTGAGGGGTGGGGGGTGGGAACTGTGTTATGCCATGTACTAAATGATGGGAGGGAAGCCCCCATAGCATTCTATTCCTGTTCACTCGCAAAGCCTGAGAAAAATTACGCTCAGACAGACAGGGAGGCATTGGCAATTGTTGCTGGCACTAAGAAATTCCATGATTACCTTTATGGAAGACCTTTCACCATCGTAACTGACCACAAGCCCCTCCTTGGAATCTTTGTGAACGGGAAGCCCGCGCCTTACATTCTGTCCCCAAGGATGTTGCGTTGGGTAATTTTTCTAAATGTATACAATTTTACTTTGGTGCAGAGGCCCGGCAAGAACATCAGCCACGCTGATGCCCTGTTATGTTCTCCACTGCTAGGGGTCGGGGAAGCCGATTGCGAGATTGAAAGCAACCACCAGGTCCTTATGATTGAGGCTTTCAACTTGCCCCCAGTCGCCCCTCAGATATAGCCAAGGCTACAGCCAAGGATGTAACATTGACTAAAGTAATGTCTTGGGTACAAAAAGGCTGGTCTGTCTCTCCTCTAGCCAAGGAATTCAGAACATTCCACCGCAAGCGTTTGGAACTGTCAGTGGAACAAGGTTGCATTCTATGGGGCTAGCGGGTGGTCATTCCTGTCATTCTCAGGAAAAAGGTTTTACATCTACTTCACACAAGTCTCCCGGGAATTGTACTTCCAAAGCCCTTGCCTCAAACTGGACCAAGACATAGAACAAATGGTAGGCACTTGTGCCAGTTGTCAATCCTCTCACCCAGAGCAATCCCACCTTCCCTCTCGCGAATGGGATTCTGCTCGGGGCCCGTGGTCCAGGTTGCACATAGATTTTGCAGGTCCATTTAGGGGTGCCCTATTTTTGTTGGTTGTGAATTCATTCTCTAAGTGGCTGGAAGTGATTAGGGTGCCTAATACCATTTCAGCCACCACGATAATGCACCTAAGAAGGCTGTTTGCAGCATTTGGACTTCCAGATGTGCTGGTGTCCGACAACGCATCCACGTTCACATCTGCAGAATTCCAATCCTTCATGGAAAGGAATGCAATTGGGCACATCACTGCCGCCCCTTTCCACCCAGCCTCCAATGGCCAGGAAAAGTGGCAGGTGCGCTAAAGACACGCTTCAGCATATGGGTGAAGGGGATTTGGAGCTCCAGTTATGCCAGTTTCTTTTCACATATAGGCTCACCCCCCCCCCCCCCTTGCCTTTGGACTGTCCCCTGCTGAATTGCTCCAGCGAAGGAAACTGTCATCCTTGCTGGACAGATTGGATCCCTCTAGGGTAGAGGACAAAGGCACAAATATAGCAATCCAAAACCAGAAGGGTTTCTCGTCCAGAGAGCCTGTACATTGCCGCAATTATGCAGCTGGTGGTCCTACATGGGTGCCTGGGTTTGTGATCGATCAAACTGGTCCTGTTTCTTACAGAATCGAAACAGCCACTGGTCTGATCTGGAGGAGGCATGTGGATCAATTGAGACCCAGAGTACTGGACCCACAAGATGAATACAGACACTCAATGCTAGGGTTGGCCCCTACCCATTTAAACCCAGGGGGCAGAGGTAATAGTCAGCAGCTAGCCAACATTGACCCAGAAGTGTCTTCTAGGAACTTTTTTCAAGGGGAAATTGTGGAATGCTCCCCTACTCTAGTCATGTGTACCACTACACTGTCCCAGCCTAGCACTCTGGATTCCTTTATTGATGATGACCAATTTTCTTTGGAGTCGCCCTCCACTCTTAGTACAGACAGGAGGGACCCTGAGTTGTCTTATTCATCCACAGAATTAGATTTTGGTTTTGAGCAATCCCCTGCTCCTCCGTTTGACAAACGGGGCTTTAATTTGGGTTTACAATCCTCCCCCTCTAGTCAATCCCTCACTCCAGTCCATCCTACAAGCCCCTGAGCCGGCTTAGCCAAGCGTCCGGCCCAGAAGGGAAACTAGACTGCCATCCTGGTTAAAGGATTTTGTTTTTACCTAGGAGGGAAGAATGTCATGTATGTTAACTGTGTTTTCTGACAGGAGCAGAATGTATCTTTTCTCATGTATCTATTCTTATGCAAATAAGTGGATCGAAAATGTGCACACTCTGTTAGCCAATGGGCTTGTTGTATTATTGTTACTGCTACTGTTTATAGGAGCGGAATGTATCTTTTCTCATGTATCCTTATGGAAATAAGTGGATCAAAAATGTGCACACTCTGTTAGCCAATTGTATTATTATTACTGTTACTGTTTATAGTGTATATAAGTCAGAGTTTTGCCCCATCAAAACTGTGTTCAAACCCCACTAATAAAGAGCTGAATTTCACTACTACACTCGTCTGCTTCTTCATTCCCTGAACATGAAAGTTATGGAGCAGTGAACTGAACAAATAACCACATACTCTGTGAACAAATTATGAGGCCTTTGAGGCCCTCAGTGAACCTGGCTTTCTTCAAGGCTGACTCCTTTTCCCCATGACGTCCCTGCGTAAATTTGAATTCTGAAAAGGGGCATAGGTAGAATTTTTCCACTTATCCCAAGGCTAAACTAGGCAAGAGAAGTGTGTGAACTGGTTTTTTCTAAGTATATGCTAAGAAGAAAAGAAATAAATCAGAACTAGAGCTATGAGTATGCCCCTGATGAAAATCCTTCACAAAGCAGCTAATGGCAGTTTTTGTCTTGAGCTGAGGTTAGCCAATATCTGCTAAAAGCAACAAAAACATTCTTCAGGTATGTGCAAGATAAAAGATGGAGAAAATAAATGCTGATTCAGTTACTCAGTGAGGACAGTAAAATGATAACAGATGACAAACAAAAGGCAGAGATTCTGAATTCCTACTTTAGCTTGGTGTTCTCCCTAAAGTGAATTTATGATCTTGGTGACATATATGAAGTACAAATGAAGGGAGCAGGATTGAAGCCTGAGACTGATAGACAACTAGTCAAGGAAAACCTCATTACTTTGAATGAATTCAAATTTCTAGGGCTTGATTAAGTGCATTTAAGGGTACTGAAGGAACTGACTGAAGAATCTTTAGAACCACTATCTATTGTTTTCTCGATATCATGTTATATTTATTTATCTATTTTTATGGCTTCCTTCCTCCTGTTAGTGGAACTCAAGCAACCAAGTTACTTAACAATGAGCTGATCAACTGTTCAAAGACTCAGTGAACAAATTGTGAGGTTGAAATGTCAGATGAACAGAAGAAGGCTAATGCTGTCTCTATCTTCAAAAGGGTAAAAAGGAGGAACCAGGAAACTACAGAACAGCCAGCCTGATGTCAATCTCAGGGGAAATTCTGGAACACTTTATAAAGTGCATCTTAAAAAGCATCTTAAAAGCAATGCAATAAAAACTAGAAGCCAACTTGGATTTGTTAAAAACAAACTGTGCCCAACTAATCTTACCTCATTGTTTAATCAGGTAGCTCCATTTTTGTAGATGATAGGAATGCTATGGGCATAATGCATCTTGATTTCAGCAAAGCTTTTGATAAAGTGCACCATGCCATTACAATTAGCAACCTAATTAGGTGTGGGCTAGATAAACAACTGTCAGGTGGATATACAGAATTATACTCAGAGAGTGCTTATCAGTCACTCTTTCTCAAACTTGGAGCAGATAAGTGTGGATCCATAAGGCTCAATCCTTTCTTTATTTTTATTAATACTTGAATTAGGGGGTGTAGAAAATGCCTAACAGATCTGGGATGATGCAAAATTGGGTGGAATAGATTCTATGTAAGACAGAAACAAAATTCAAAGAGATCTTTAGCTCTACACCTAAGGGGGGAAAAGACCAAATTCCAATTTATGAGATGTTACAAACATGTGAGAAGGGCCTTGGAATTGTTGTAAATTACAAAATTAATGTAAGCCGACAATGCAATGTGGCTGCAAAAATTACAAATGTTCTCCTAGGCTTCATTAACAGAAATATAGTCTCTGAAACCTGTGAGACTCCACACTTAAAGAAAGATGCAGATTAAGTAGAACAAATTCAGAAGATGTCAACAAGGATAATCAGAGGATGGGAAATCAAGCCCAGTGGGGAAAGAGTGAAGGAACTGGGCATGTTTTTTTAGCTACAACTCATGTAGTTTTTTATGTATTTTAGGCTGTTTTTTAGTGTGTTGGTTTGGGGTTTTTAATGTTATTGTCTTACTTGTGTTTTTATTGTATCTTGTATATGCTGTTAGCCACCCTGAGTGATGTTTTTCATCAGGAGGGTGGGATAGAAATTTACAAATAAATAAATAAATAAATGTTTAGCCTAGAGAAAAGAAGTCTAAGGGAAGATATACTGGCACTTTTCAAAGATATATAAGGCTGTCATACAGAAGAGAGGCAGGATCTGACCTCAGTTGTTCAGGACATGTAATAATTGGCTCAAATTACAGGACACCAGATTTCAGTTGAATATCAAAAAATATACTAATTGTTAAAGCAATACAATAACAGAGCCAATTATTTTTGGCGGTGATGAGCCCTCCATCACTGGAGACATTCAACAGAAATCTAGACAACCTTCTGGCAAATATACTTTGATTTGGTTTCCTGCTTTGAGCAGGAAGTTAGGCTTGATGGCCTAATAGGCCCTTTCCAACTACATTATTCTGCGATTCTATGATATTTTAAAATCTACTATGTTGTGCAAGGGACAATCTAAAAAACCACCATTATCCAAATCCTGATGAAAACTCGCAATACCACCCTCCCTCCCTCCCTCCCAAGGACACATAAAACACAAGATTTATATTATTTAATTCTTCTTCCCACAGCCTTATTGTAGCACCATGTGGCATGAAATAGGTGGCAGGTGCAGAGCCCACCAGTCCCTTCATCCTGATGGTCCGCACTATTATCCAGTCCAGTCCATGCCCACCAATGTGGTCTGAGTCCATTTATGCATTTTATCCAGCACAAAAGGCATTTTATCCTCTTGTCAAAGACATTAGAAGAAGTAAATGTATCATACAAAATGAAGAATAACATTTTTCGGGAATTGGATTTTGGGAACATGAATGTGAAAAAAGCTTAGGTAACAACTATTCTCTGAATTTTAATTTTGCTTATTACTAATTTAATTTTAATTAATTTAATTTAATAGATTTATATACCGCCCTATCCAAAGGACTCTGGGTGGTGTACACAAGTTAAAACCAATATACAGGTAAAACAATTTTTAAAAACCTTAAAAAACATAACAATTTTACCCCCTCCCCGCCATGCTATCTATTATCTAAAAACAAATATAAAATCTACAAAAACCTTTAAAAATTAATTTCAGGAGGGAGGGAGAGGGAAGCAAAAGAAGCAGTAATAAAAGTTTGGCAGATTCTAAGAAGTGATTTGCAACTGATAGCAGGCTACTCAGGTCAGAAAGCTGTATGATTTGGTGCATGTCATTGCAACAAATTCCATCTAGAGATGAAAGAAGAAGGTAAAGGTAAAGGTAAAGGTTTCCATTGCTCGAAAGCTAGTCGTATCTGAATCTAGGGTGCAGTGCTCATCTCTGTTTCCAAGCCGAAGAGCCCAGCGCGGTCTACTTCTGCAGACGTTTCCATGGTCATGTGGCAAGCATGACTAGACACCAGAGCGCACGGAACGCTGTTACCTTCCTACCGAAGTGGTCCCTATTTATCTACTTGCAATTTCAGAAGAAAACTAAGAAATTCTTCAAGCCTATGAGGAAGGGTGGAAATACAGTAAAACCTCACATAAAGAGCGCCTCACTTAGAGACTAACTCACTTAAAGAGCAGAAGTTCCATTGGTTCTGGATGACCTGTTTTAGTTGTGGCAAGATTTCAGCCAGAAGGTTAAAAAATGAGCCCTTTTGGGGCAACAAGACAAAGGGACTATCTTGGGACATTTATTTTATTTTAAGATCAGCCTAGCTTTTTTTTCTTGCCTCCACCTTTGTTTTACTTCTGTTGTAATCTCTAAAGGGAAATTTTTAATTGGGGATATTTGGAAGCAGCAGATGTATAGTTAGACTGTTTTACCTGGATAGTTTATCTTCTGTGAACAAAGAAGTACAAAACCTATAAATGCTTATTTTTCACTACTTGTGGTAATTGTGAAGTCATCTGTGCTGTAATTTTGTATTATATGCTACAGGGTAGGAGTGAGGTCTTATTTATCTTAGTGGTACCTAAGTGGTACCTTAGTGGTACTGCCCTGAATCCGCCTTGGCTGATTGGATGGGGTAGAATTGAATGAATGAATGAATGAATGAATGAATAAACAAATAAACAAAGTCTAAATAAATATTCCAGGCATGGTTCCTGAAGGTTGCTCAAACCCTTGTGATCTTTCTGGTTTCATCTTCTGACATAAACAAGGCTATGCTTCTATCTTAACCAGGACCACCTGTTCTCATGTATGACTAAGTGCCCTTAACTGTGGATCAGGGTCTCTTTCTTACAGGCAAGTGACATTCCAAAATATAATCATACATTTTCTTTCTAGTTGCAATATGATGTGAAATAAAGGTCACTAACTACATACTTTAAATATATTCAATATGTTTTCCACTGTGCCGGAGCATTGCAACTTATTCCAGTGGATTAACTACAATAATGTTAAAACAAGCTTCTTATTTTCACAAAACATTTGCTAGCTTTTTTCTGAGATAACATAGCTGTTTGGAAACTTATTTGGAATATATAAAATACTAGCTGATTAGCTGGCTTTGGCTGGGGTGTGTTTGTTGTATGTATAAGTTTCCTGGCCCTTGATTCAACTCAACACACAGGCTCTCTCTCTCTCTCTCTCTCTCTCTCTCTCTCTCTCTCTCTCTCTCTCTCTCTCTCTCTCTCTCATTCAGACACACATATCCACACACCTACCAGTGACTGACCCAGAACCCACTGTCTCATGCATTTTCTTGCACACACACACACACACACACACACACACACACACACACACACACACACACAGAGAGAGAGAGAGAGAGAGAGAGAGACACTCCCTGTCTCTCTCTCTCTGTCTCTCATTCACACAGCAGTGATGTACATTGAAAGTGTCTCGTTCCTGGGCTATAGAGGCTTACATGAAATGGGTTGTTCTATCCGCATCTGTTTTATAGATGTAGATTTTCTCCGGAATTCCAGGACCATTCCCTATCAGTCATTCACTCTCAACCAATCACAGTCCAACATGCAAATCAGCTCTCTCCAACATTCTATTTCCAGGCCTTGCTGTTAAACCAATCACAGTCCAACATGCAAATCAGTTCTTTCAAAACATTCTATTTCTAGACCTTGTTGTTAATCTGCCGTTTTTTCTCCCAAGGCACCTTGGGAGTTGTAGTTCCCATTCCTTTTCCCATTTTGTGGGGCACAGGGCCCACCTCGGTCCCCGGGACCCACATCTTGACCATCTCTCCCATGTCAGGTAAGTGTGTGCACAGTTTGGACGGGGACAGTTAAGGAGTGTGGAAGCCTTTCCAGGACCCACACGGGGACATTTCTCTTTTATAGGTATAGAAGACATACAAAAATGGCAACTGTTTCAACTATGACGCTGCAGTTCTGTCGACCTTAACTATATATTTGCAGGGTTGGTAGAGTGTAGGTAATGAAATAGAAACATATCCTCTTTGATTTGTATTGTTTGATTCAAAAGCAGGGGTATGAATGTATGCAAAACCCGAGTTCAAGAAAGCCCTTCAATTGCCAACTCAAAGCTCATTCTGATTCACATCCACACTATCTTGCAAGGTTTTGTCCCTTTACATAACAAGAATATTTGCCTAGATATTTGTGCTTCATTTTGAAGTAGAGGCATTAATTGTGCATTTTTTGAACTGCAATGGTAGAATCCTGCCAGGAAATGTGGAACATAGCAGTCCAAATGGCAGAACACTCTGTGAAATCTTCAGTTTGCAGCTGCCCAAAGCCCGGCTCTCCCTGGCTTCCATATACAGTATACCAGGAAGTAGCAACCCCTTCCTTGTACAAACTTCCAGGAAAAGGGAACTCGTGTGATAGTAAAAACAAACTGGATTTTGCTGATGTGTTTTTGTCTCATAGAGGACAGTGTGTCTGTATGTTTTCAAAGGTGCACATTTCCCCAGATTTTTTAATTGAGTTTCATCACAAAAGCAGAAATGTACAGGTGTCAGGCTATAAAATGTGTTGTGTTTGCTTCCAGAAGGTGTGAATGGGGTTCATCCTGAGTTAGATACATCATGGACATTTGTATTAGTCTGATTCAATGTATCAAAAAAAAACCACAAGGAGAAGGTTCACAGCACTTTAAGAGAAATACATGTGTTTTAGCAGGAACTTTTGTGAATTACAGCTAAATTCCTGAGTTGCAACTGACGAAGTGGATTGTAATTCACAAAGGCTCCTGCTAAAATTAATTTGTTAGTCACAAAGGTATGACCAAACTGTTATTTTATTACACTTCATTTTATTTTACCACTATGGCTACTATAATGTGAGCATTACAGCCTATCCTAATGGTTTCTTATGCCACATGGTATAAGCTTTTCAGGGGTGGGGGGAAACCACATTACCAGATTATTCCTGCAGTCCCAAGATGGCAGCGCAAGAGCCTTTCCTGCAGATGTGACTCTAGCCTCTTCAGGAATTCAGTATGGGCATTTAGCCTCTTCAGGTATTCAGTATGGGCATTTAGTGAATTTCTCATGCAGGTGGTTTAGCCCCAGAGTAGGGCTAAACCAGGGTGGGTGGGTAATTTCAGATGATATGGCTGCCAAATTTCTGCTTCAAGATTGATGGTTCCTCATCAACCGCCCTAATTATGAAAAATCCATATTTAGTTTTTTAAAATTAGGGTGGGGAGATGTTAAACAATGCAAAGCCTCCTGGAGATATCCAGCAGTGAAATCTTTCTGCCTTTCTTTCTTTCTTTCTTTCTTTCTGATACAGAGTGGAATTCCTGAATTCCTGACAAGGGCTTCTTGCTGGGCTCTGTTAGAAACTGGAGATCTCAGATAGGCGCCCAACAATTAATCCTTTCCCAGCCATCAGCAATGTCATGCTGTGTGGAATGGTGGAAGGTGCGTTCCAACACACAGGTCTCCCAAATTGTAGGCAAATCAGATCTTGATAATATCTTATTTGAAACTACAACTCAAACATTTTGTCAGTGGGTTCTAAGACCTAAATCCAATCTGTAGTCCCCATCAGAGTAGGCCCGTGGAATCAATTGCTGAACGACAGGTCAACACTTAGGTAAAATCCCCTTGCTTTACTCTACTCTAGCTGAGACAACCACGGAGGTCCAGGTATTGTAGTCTAACAATGTGAGTTTTATTCAAAAGCTATACAGTACTTCCATTTTGACACCTGTAAATTTATGGATGGAGATAATCACAGTTCATCTGGAAGTTGCTCCCTTCACTTGCATATATAGGGAAGTGCATGTGATTAATTTAACCTAGAGTATCCACACATACTCAGCATATCAGAAAATAAACAAAATGAAACAAAAATGCTGTAGCACTATGAAGACTAACTGTTATATTTTAATGTTAGGTTTTATGGATCAAGTCCATAATCGGCAGTATCTTTCACAACTAAGAAGAGTAGCTCCCACTGTTATATCTGAGATAATAGGGCCCAATGTCTAAGAAAACAATTTTAAAAAAATATAATTGAAACAAAAGCCTGGGTCTACAGCAGGGGTGCCCAAACTAGAGCCTGTGGGCTGGATCCGGCCTGCACCGCCAGTTAATCTGGACCATGCCACCTATGCCACTCCCAGAAATGGAAGTAAAATGCACATGCACAGGCAATGAATGTGCCCACGTATACACAGAACGCTGCTGTAAATGACCCATGGCTGTCATAAATGTGTTTATGACAGCAATGGGTCATTTATGGCAGTGTTCTGCACATGCGTGGGCACATTTAGCACTCTGGCATGCACATTTTACTTCTGCTTTTTGGTGGGAGGAACCATGTGACCGGCATGCTTGACCACATGACTGGCCTGTAGCCCAAAATGTTTTGGCACCCCTGGTCTACAGCATTCTACAGTTCCAGATATTACTGCTCACAAAGAACTTCTTGGACAGCTACATTAATGTACAACAGAAGGTTAATCTAATAGTTTTGATAAATGTGTAGATTTGTCCTTTAAGTGACTTTAGATTTTGGACACTCTCAACAATGGGTGGGGAATAAAATTGCAACAATTCCTTGGCCAAAACATTTTAACAAAATACTAAAATAATTCTGCATGTTGATTTTTTGGTAATATAATCAAGCCATTAAAGTGAAATCATTGTCTTTCAAACAGATGAGCATTTTTGTTATATTTTTAAGCTGGAATTGACCCTGTCAGTTAGAACCAGAAGTTGAAGGCTATTGTGAGGTATTAGTCTTAATTATAGGGAGAATATTTGGATTAGTGTTAGAGGCAAAACATATATGGAAGTTTCTGTAAAACTATATTAATATGCTCCACATGATGAGAGAAGCCTTAATGTTATACAAGCTATATATAAATGGTGAACAAATTCAAAGCATTTTTGGAGAAGACAGAATATTTTTATAAGCTCCAAATAGTTACCAACCTACTTTCCTCCTGACCTCATTTTTAAAAGCATCTTCTAACATTGACACTCCAGTTTGAGCATCATTATAATGTATCCTTTTTTTAGGCAGCTTTGAAAAATTCAAGAGCTAATCATTCTTGTGTTCTGTCTGTGATAATTTTAATATGGAGATTTTAAAGAGGATGTACTTAGACATTGTGAAAGGAGAAAAGCGAGGGAGTCATCATGACGTGGAGAAAAAAGGGAGATTATTAAAGTTCTCTAAATGTTATTTTCATTCACTTAAAGTCACCGTGAATGGTCCATTCAGAAGGGAAGGGAAGAAAGGACAGAGGATGTATGGCACACGTGTTTGAGATGTTTGAAGCATACTGAGTTCAAATCCATGTATTAGCTCAGGAAGCAGTTCTTCTTTTGCCAGTGATACAGAACAGCCTTCAGAAAGCTGCTGGACAAGTAGATTGATCTGTGAGAGGTTGGTTACATCAGATTTGCTTGACTTTTAGTAAGATTTTGGGAAATTTCAAAAATTAAATGCAATTAATATTTAAAATTAAACTTATTCAAAGAGTGTTTTTAAAAGGGTACAAGTTCTGAGAGGAAACAGATGCTGTTAGTTACTGCAGTAATTCCTGACCTATGAAAATGACTTTCTTACCGCAAATTACATTTCCCACTGCACTAGTTTTACTATTTCTTGCCCTTTCCCACTCTTTCCTTGGTCTTGTGACTTGCTGCTGCTGTTGCATTGTCTGCCACACTTGTGAGAGCATATTGAGGAACTCAGCAAGTGAAACCACACCCATGGCCTCCAAAGACTTATTTCCATGACACTGGTGGGTTTGTGGTAATTTGTGATGATGCTCTCATGCCTTTCTATTGTACTATAGCAGGGGTTCTCAACCTTTTTAAGCCAGGGGCCAGGTCATGCTCCCTCAGTGGCTGGATGGTAATTTTGCCCTTTTCCAAACACATGGCACTTCCTGGTGTGGTGGAGGCAGTGGGGACCACATGGAATGGTGCTGCAGGCTGCATCCGGCCCGCAAGCCACAGGTTGAGAATCCCTTTACTATAGTGTCTTTATAATGTTGAGCAAGGTTCACATTGAAGACCATCAGGTGGGGCATGAGAGCATGCTTATTCAATGTTAAGGTCAGAGAATAAGAATAGACATGAAGAGAGATGTTCGTACTTAGATTAATCAGAAAATAGCAGAATTTATCTCTGGTGTGATAAAAACAAGAGAGAAATATGAAGCAAAAAGTGAGGCAGATTTTAGGTTTAGAATTATAGCAATTTCTCTTAATCTAAGCAGAGCAGCCAAATGATTAGCCAGACAATAGTAAAATGAAACAATATTTCTTTATGAAGGTTGTGCTAAAAATCTCATCAAAAAAGGCATAGTATTGTTAAAGATGAAATGAAGAATCATCTAGTCTAATAAATGGTAGGAAAAAATAATGCTTTTACTCTTTGCTACATGCCCAAAATGTGCAGTTAAAACTTAACACTATAAATAAACACACACACAAACACACACACACACACACACACACACACACACTGCCCATTTCCCTGGGAATACATTCAATTTTCTGTCTCAAATGCCTTTAGTACCTACCAGTGACTAATTTAAAATTGAAGCCCTAAAATAAAATATCTTTAAGATGGAAATTCCAAACAGTTTGACAGTTAGGAGATTTTAAAAGATTATTGCTAAAGAGACTTAATCTGTATGACTGTGATTTTTGCATGATTGAAGGTACTTGACATCTTGCCAGGCTGCAAAAGTTATTCCAGGATAATCAATAGGGATTTTGAAAAAAATTGGACTCTTACTCCCAGAATTTGTTCAAAATCCCCAGGCAGATGTCTGGGAATGGAAGTCTAAAAATGAATTAAATTATTTCTTTCTGTGTGTTTTGCTCTCCACCTTTTTAATTGTTGTTATAATCTAAACAAAAACATGCCCTTTCCTTTTATTATAAAAGGAGATGAATACAGAGCAGAGAAAATGGGTTTAGTACAAAACAAAGCAAAGTGTTTACAATGCAGCCAAGTTTTAGTTTGCAATAACTATCCAAAGCTTGTCCCACAAGACATTCACTGACAACAGAATTTTGTTTACTACATATCTCCATATTCTACCTCTCTCTTGGGTGGTTACAGTAAGGCCCTCTGTTCTTCAGCCAGGTTTTCCATCCTTTGTATCAAGTGACTTGTGCTGAAAGGCAAAACATACACAGAAGTTCTTTGGGAGCTGAGATCAAAGTCCTGAACACAAGCAATTGGTTGGTCAATTATAACAGAAATCTTGTATGAGACATGACACTGTGAACAGCCAACAAACCTATCAAATGAGTGAATTTATCCAATAAGTATATTCTGTGGATATACCAAAACAGAAACTATCAGGCATTGATGGGGAGTAGGGCATTAGGCATTCAAATGGATGTTGGGAATACTGGGGAATCATACACTGAATCGCAGTTTGAGGTTGTGTTTGGAGCTACAAAAGGAGTATCTCAAAATGAACAGGAAGCTTGGCCCAAATTGTGCTCCAAAACAGTTAATTTTGCCCATTTAAAAGCTTAGAAATCATTAAGACAAATCTAAAATGGTTTATTTAGCAAAACTAAATGTTATGCTATTTTTAGACAAGTTTTTGAAGTGACCTGAGGACACGCTCAAAAGGAATTGAGAGTTTTCCTGATGAACGCTACAGGGGTCTGGTTAAATCCAGCCATACTCATTTTAAAAATTTAATAGTCTAACTTAATAAGAAGTACGACATGTAAGCACCTGTGAGTGTGACATGATATACTGCTTTCTGGCTGACAAATGAGGACCAAGAAATACTCTCTTTTAGCTGGCAGTAAAGATGTTCTGAACCTCTTGTGGTGGAAGAAGTGAAGTAGGCATGCTTAAAAAAAACCAGTCTGAAAGATGCAAATCCGAAACCCCAGAAAATATCTTACACTGGTACACAAATCATGAAGGACACAAACTGTGAGGTAAAAGCTGATTCGTTTCATGTCAATCCACTGTGCAGTTCAGTGTGTGTTGGATTTATCTAAGGGAGAAAACAGTTATCATTTGAGTTAATTGCGAGCCATGTTTAAACCAGATTTGCACTGAATGTCCTCACAGTTATAAGAAATGGCTACAGTGCTGCTGTCTCTAGAAGTCATAACATAGTCCAGATTCAAACTATTGCATGCACACAGTAAGATGTGACTAGTAGAGAGGAAGAGACTTTGCGGAGACTACTGTTACACCAAAAATATGCCCCATAAATTTCTTTTTCATTTTGACAGAAAATAAATTCCTTTTGA
Source organism: Bradypodion ventrale (assembly GCA_035047345.1). NCBI lineage: Eukaryota > Metazoa > Chordata > Lepidosauria > Squamata > Chamaeleonidae > Bradypodion > Bradypodion ventrale. The sequence goes on from JAWDJE010000007.1 coordinate 1,708,210, forward strand.
AAATAATTTCAGAGAAGGAAAAATTATGGAAAAATCTTCTTGGGTGGGGAAATGAAAAAATGACCAGGTCCAGGAAATTAATGAGTAATCCAATTAAGTGCTTTGAGTAATAACAGTGAATTAATTTCTAAACATTACAATATGTTAACAGGAACAGATTTCTTTTTATAATGTCCAAGTTTATTCTGTTTCCTTACTTATGTTTGCAACATCTGGATTAATTAAGCTGGCATATTTTTTCCCTTTCTCTCAAGAATGGTGAGTGAGAGATAGAAGGAGTGAGAATCTCTAGCTGCAGTATTTTGACTCACATAGGCCATAAAGTTAGCAGAACCAACCAAAGGTGAATGCATAATTAAGTTTGTTGAAAGGTAATTAAAGAAGATTCAAGAAAAGCGGAACTTGCCTGCCAGTGAACTCCAGGCAAACATAATTTTATTCATTGTGTTTCCATACAGAAATACATTTTTAAAAGAAAGAGAGAGTTACTGTGGTGACTCCTTAATTATCTGTCCATATTTATAGTTCGGGGGATGGGGGGGTCTTTTTCTTACTTGAGATAAGCAGTCATGAGGGAATATACCATTTGTAAGTGCATAAAGTAAACCCTTTCCCTTCCCAAATTATGAGATAAGCAATTAATTCTTCCAGAGTTCAGTTTATTTTGATTCACTTGCCAATCAGAGGGGAGGAGCAAGAAAAGATAAACCCCTCTCTCTTCCATTTCTACATTGTTTACAGCCTGTTATTGCAGGCGCACCCCCCAATAAAGGACTCAGACACTGATGAAAGTGGATAACGGCATTGGGCCACATTTATTGATTCATGCCCTAGTCCGAATTATAAATTTCTATTGGTAATTGACCAATCATAATTCTTAAGGCAAGCAGGCCGAAGTAACACTGGTAAGGTACCACCCAAAATTGCCGACGGCAATTGTTACAATGTATCTATTTGTATCAATTTGTTTGTTGACAACAAACAAATTGTTGACCGTAGTCAATATCTAACTAATGACCCCACCCTCTGACGCGTATCCGTGAAATCACGGGGTGATGCATGCTGTCTAGCTGTAGCCATCACCCCGTCGCCTGGTTCGTCGTTGACCGGACAACGTTTAACCAACTTATGCCTGTCTAGTGTTGTCCAGTCAATTGCGAACCTGCCGGATACCTGTGGGTCATAAATGTTTACCTTACCAGTGCTACCCGCCACACGGAGAGGCTTCAATAAAGGCTCGACGCCCCCCCAGACCGTCAGCTCGGTCAACAGGCCTGCTCGCCAATCACCCAACAGGAGGTCCATACCTCCTCGCGACAGATGGACCCCATCCCCTGCGTAACGGTCATAATTTTGCAGACTAATGGCGGGGTGACGACTGACCCGCCCCCAACCCCTGTCGACAAGGAACCGGGCAACAGCCCTGTTTACCATGCATCTAGCACGGTCAAGGGCCTGGAGGTAGAACCCTCCTCTATAAGTGTGCCGCGGTACCATGTCTGACCAAACGAGGGTTGTGGCGGGCCACACGTAATGTAGGTAGGCAAGGTCGGTGCAAATCGCATGCTTCAGCGATAAGCCGGTGACCTGACCCAAATCATTGCCCCCAAGGTGTATGATCAGAATGTCAGGCGGGTCAGCATTCCGGCCCGAAAAAGGAATGACAACAGTTCCCGCCATAACATCCCGGGCTTACCATACCATGTGAGACTTGCGTATGCACCCAGTCCCAGTCGGGGTCCCCACTCTGTCGCCGCAGCGTAACGTGCTGCCCTGTGCACGTAGCTATGGCCCACCAGCCATACTGTCACCGGTGTAATACGACACCCAGGGTCTGTCAAGGGAAAAAACGAGGAAGAGAAAAGGTGCGGTGACTCAACTGGTACTCACGGTGGAAGAGGGCGGACATAAAACTGAAAACATTGCGATCCCCACCTCCCCATGCGGCGTATTTCAGCCCCGGAGTACCCAAAAGCAGCCGCAGTGGAAGCCGCCCCTATCCTGAAGGAATGGGTGCCGTAACGGGCCCCCGGGAGGCCAACACTGGCCAGCGCTTTGCCGGTCACCTTCCAAAATTGAAATTTAGTAAGGGGAGACCCATCTTGGTGACAGAAAAATGGGCCATGGTGTATGCCACGCAGTGCAAGGAAATCCTGTAGGGCACCAACCGGACAGATGTCTGCCAAAGAACATCGTAGCAGTCTTACTCCACTGCCTACGCCATGCTGATCCGTTTTAGAGGAGCGTATCCTCAACTGAGCCCAATCATTGGCCACATAGACATCTTCGAGTTCCAGTGCCCTACGACTTGCATCCGCCTTAGACAGCATCACAAGCTCGCTGATGCGGAGCGCTCCAAAAAAGGCCACCGTTGTAGCCGCATGAAACAGGGCTGCCTCATACCTATCAAAACATAGGTCATGCCAGCCCCGAGCTAGTTGGGTAAGAACCCCTGGGGAAATTGGGTGGCGGTCATCCGGGCTACGCCCACGCTCCCGCACCCACCCCCAAAACGTGTCTCACACGGAAGTCAGCGGTATTGTCCGCCTGACCGCCTACTTTGGCCATGAAAGCCAGCACTGACAGCCTGGATGCTATGGTACGAGGCGCGAGGCCCTGGGCATGTAGGTAAACCATAAATCGAAGGATGTGGGCCACTGGGATCGGCCAGGTGTCTGGCAGCCGGAATTGGGCACAGAATGCTCGGAAAGAATTGAATGCGTGGTGATACGCCTTACGCGTGCGTGGCGCTAGCGACATGCCGATCGCCCGGTTCACCTCTCCTTGCCAAGGGTCCATATCTCGTCCGGGAGTGGCGAGGGAAATTCCTCCGCATCCGGGGCCAAGGCGCGGAACCGGGAGATCTGCAGGCGGGACAAAGCGTCAGCGATATCATTATTGACACCCGGGACATGCCTGGCCCTGAACAGCACATTGAGGCGCAGGCTGCGCAATACAAACTGGCGTACCAGGTCCATGACCCTGGGTGATTTAGAGGTTTGTGAGTTGACAATGTGGACAACGGCCGCATTGTCACACCAGAAATGAACAACCGAGTTGGCCCACTCCTCACCCCATAGCATCAAAGCCCCCAGAATGGGAAAAAATTCCAGATAAGTAAGATCACGCAGGCGACCCGTGCCCGACCAGTACATCCCATAACCCAGGGATCCCGAGGCATCGGACTGTATCTGGAAACGAGGTGAAGCCAGAAGGTCAGACCTCCAAAATGACACCCCATTGAACTCCCTCAGGAACTGGAGCCAGATAAGCATATCTGCCCTGATACCCTGGGTCAGTCTCACCCTGTGGTGGGGCCTGGATAAGCCTGTCATGGCGTCGCACAAGCGCCGAGCAAATGCCCTGCCCGGTGCGACCACCCTGCAAGCGAAATTGAGGTGACCATGTAGCACCTGCAGTTCCCTCAGTGATGCCTTGCGTTTAGCAAGCAAGTCCGAGATAAGGGCCACTATCCTTGACACCTTATCCCCTGGTAACCTAGAAGCCTGCGCTACCGTGTCAATCTCCACCCCCAGGAAGACTAGCTGTGTAGATGGGCCCTCGGTCTTTTCGGGCGCTAAAGGGACACCAAGTTCCTCCAGTAGCGTCTGAAAAGTGTTGAGGAGACGTGTGCACATGTCCCAGCCCCGTTCACCCCCGAATAAAAAATCATCCAGGTAATGGGCTACAGACCGGGACCCTGACCTGCGGACAAAAGCCCACTGTAGGAAGGTGCTGAAACGCTCGAATGCCGAGCATGATATTGAACAGCCAAAACGCATGGCCTTATCGAAATAATATTCTCCCTGGAACTTGAAACCCAGCAACTCAAAGTCACCCGGGTGGACCGGCAGGAGTCGAAAGGCAGACTTAATGTCGCACTTAGCTAACAGCGCACCCGGGCCACATGAGCGCACCATGCGCACGCCTGGTCAAAAGATGTATACCTGACCGAGCAAAGGTCATCAGGGATAGCATCATTGACCGATCGGCCGGCTGGGTAGGACAAGTGATGAATCAGGCGGAACTCACCCGGTGATTTCTTGGGCACTAAGCCCAAGGGTGACACTTTAAGGTTGGGGAACGGGGATGTAGGGAAAGGGCCAGCGACCCTGCCCGCATCAACCTCCTTAGTAATGCTGGCAGCAGCCACCTCCTCCCTTCCCCTAAGGGACAAAAGGTTGGGGGCGTCTTGGGGGGACCTATCACCCGTGAAAGGAATACGGAACCCCAGTCGAAAACCCTGAAGCAGGTAAACTGCATCTGCCTCCCTCGGGTACAATGCGAGCCAACGCTCCAACATGTCCACATTAATTGGGGAGGGGGCCTTTCGATGGACCAGCTCCCTCTGCGGCAGTCTTGCCAGCCCCTTGTCCACCCCTACCCCTGCCCCGCATCCCTCCAGGCCTGGGGCAGGCGGATGCAGCATGGGGGCCAGCACAAGAGGGGCACTCATGCCTGTACCGGCAATTCTTCCTATTGCAGGAACCATTGGACGAGAAAGTCCAGCACAGCAGGCGGGCTGGAACCCCCTGCCCCGCCACCTGGCGGGGTATCTGTGCTGGGGCCGCTCGCTGGACTGCGTGTCCACAATGGTATCTTTCCCCAGGCGCCGGGCGCGTGGGAGTCATGTACAGAAGCCACAGCTTCTGGCAGGGCTCGTCCCACCTCATCTCTGGGTGCAGGGGAATTCGCATATGGAATTCTTCATCGTAAGCCAACCACGACGGGCCCGGGAAGTCAACCATCGCCCGGTATATATTGTCCAAATACTGGACCATCGGGATTGCCAGATCTGGCCTGGCCCTGAGGTAAACCGCCATGTATATGAGGTACGCTGGCAACCAGTTGGCCCACGTGCGTGGCGGCTTACGACGACGTGCCTGTTCCTTATCCTTCTCATCCTGCCCCTCCCTCTCCTCCTTGGTGGGCTCTCTGTTAAGAAGGGAGAAGATGTCCACATACTCCCCATGCCAGATCTTTTCTTTGGTAGCCTGGGCCAGATGATCCCCAAGGGGCAAGGAATACCCCGCTGTCGGCAATGCCGACATCGGCACGGTGGGAACTGTGGGCATTGCGAAAGGAGCCTGGACCAACCCGGTCACCCCTAACACGTTCCCGACTGAGTAGGAGGCACCACCCCAAACAGGGCCCTGGGTGGGAAGTGAAGTCGCCGGGTGGGACGTCGGCGACTGAACCGTCGCGCCACCCGTGCGAGGCCATGGCCACTGAAATGTTCCCCCCAAGGTAGCTAGGTGTGTGGGTGCACTAGATTGAACCGCATACTGACATGCTGCACCCCCGTGGGCCGCCCCCACCGGGGGTTCCGGCCCACTGGGGGCGTCGGAGCTCACGATCGCGACTGAGCTCGTCGATGGGGCCTGCTCCGCACCAGCCTGTTGATTGGGGAGCTGTGAGGCAGTGGCCGATGCCAGCCCACGCGCCTCAGGCAGCTCGACCCGTCCCGCCGCCTGCCGCTGCCCGGCAGACGAAGCATCAACCTGCGCCCCAAAAGGCACCCCCGGATGGTTAACCCTCGCAAGGGATGCCTCGAGGGCCGCAACACGGGTCAGAAGGGCCTCAACATTAACATAGCCCCCTAATCCCAGGGGGGCCAAAGGGCCAGCCGGCCCACGGCTGCAGGCGCCGGTCCAGGTCCCTGGACCCTGGGGCCCGAATACGCCAAGAGCCCAGGCCCAGCCCCTGCAGGGCCGGGGGCATACCCTGCCAGGGTAGGGAACCCAACCACCCCCCATGGCTGGAACCCCCCGCAGGAAGCTGCGTACTAAGAGAAGAAGGCCCCGAAGAATGGGCCATGCCAGGGGCAGTGGCCATTGCTTGCGGGCCGGGGGCCGTGGCCGCTGCCGGGCCGGTATGCGGACGGCCCGCCTCAGGCCAAGGGGCTATCAACCCCATCCCACCGGTCCCGGTGGGCTCTGGCAAGGGGGGCTGCTGAGAAGGCGCAGTCGCGGTCCTCCGACCCGGCTGGCGCCTCCGCGCAGAGCGAACCGCGTTCGCAGTTGCCTTCTTCTTAGAGGGCATAGCAACGATCTGCTGGGAAGCCGGAGAAAGAGAAGGAAAAAACGCCACTCAATAGGCTTCCCGGCGAAAGACAAGAGCGACGGAGGTAAGAGGGAAAAAACTTCTCCGCTCCGTCGCTTCGCAAAATGGCAGCGCGGCTGCCTCGTGGCCACCCCTTTTATAAGGGAGCTGGCCATGCCCCCTAACTACCCGGATGCCTTCGTCCGGTGGGGGGGCCCAAAGAGCGCGGTAGCCATTTTGGCGCCGCGCTTGCATTCTCTTTAATGTACTACATCTATAGCAGACATCTGTGTAGATATGTTTAAATATTTATTTTGGGTGTTGGCTTATTTTGAAATCAGATGCTCATAGAGGAAGTCTTATAGAGTAAGTCTGTATTCAGGTTGGGGCCAGAGCACGTTATGAGAGGAGGCTTCCAGCTGATACCAATTAGCTGGGAGACTTCTTAAGCAAGCTTGTCTCACCAGAGAAGCTTTAGTACAATTTTCCTCTGTGCAAAGACCGACATCCTGCTTGACTTCGGTTACCTCTTGTGATTGCCTACCATGACCCTGACTTTTCTGCCAAACCTGACAACATCCCCGGACATCCTTTGGACTCGATGCTCACTTAAACTACCGGTAACCAGACCTTGGCTTGCTCTTTGGAATTTGCTATTTGGATCCTCCTTGAATAGACTGCTGCCAGGACTCTCTGTATAGCGCCACTGTGTGGCAACCCTGCCCATTGTGGTAGGTCAGCACAAGAGTCAGTGTTGCACTGCAGCAGGTTCTGTCAGGTTTTGCAAACCGGAAGTGGAAATTCCCCCAGGCTATGCCCACTTGGTTGGCCACACCCACCTCCATAGCCCATAATGCAGGATTTTTGGGCATGCCCACAGATTTGGCCCCACCCACAGATTTGGCCAGCCCACAGAGTAGGTAGTAAATTTTTTTGCAGTGCATCACTGACAAGAGCGCATTGAATCAAGCCAAGCTGGTGGTTCATCTGTCCATGTTGATCCAGAACTGTCTACATGCAAGGACTCTTCAAGGTCACAGAGAGGGAGTGGTTATTTTTATCCTCTGCTAAATCACCCCTTCACTGGATCAGTACAGGTTTCTCATGCCTTGCCATGACACAGATATTTGGAAGAGATACCTAGCTGAGAATTTGGTTTGCTGCTTCTGTACTACTAATATGATGGTGTACCCTGAACAGCCAGTTGTTTAGCTTCAATGAAGCAACATGTTAACCAACAATCTACTGACACTGAGCTAAAACACAACATTGAGAACAACGGAGCAAAAATGTGATAAATGTAAGTGCTGATGTACTAGTACATGTCTTTCCCTATATACACAGAGGATACATACTAAAACTTTTCTCAGATGCCTGAAACCATGGATAACAATAAACCTTATATTTAACACATATACCTGAATCATAGAAGTGAATGAGCAGTTTCAAATGGCTCCATTATTCTACACGAGAGCTACCAAAATGTCTGCCTCCATGCCTTGTAAAAAATTAATTTTAGACAGTGACTTCTTGTGGCCAGTTCTGGTAATACACCACAAAAATACATATATATTATATATTTCAGGATTTTTTATTGAATATTTTTATATTGAATATCCATGGATAACTGAAACTGAGGATATTGAACCCACAGATATTGGGAGCATCCTGAAATAAGCAACAAGATATCAGAAGTGCAGAAGTATTGCCATCTAGGATTGGTACAAATTCAAGCTATCAAGTGGTCTCAAACCCATCAAGTTGAGGAGAATGGAGTTGGAGGAAAAACAATTTCAACATGTTGAAAATGTCCTTATAGATACCTTGGTGCACATGCACTGGGTTAATTTCTTAGTAATTCAATGTGATGGTTCATCAAAATGTCCAGTCTGTTTTAAATAAAATGTACTTCCAGTGTTAATTTTTGAGCAAGTACATTCCAGTGTTGCAGTCTTACACTGCTTTGATGTGAATATGGGGAAACCTCTACATGTGGCCTTTCCCCCCAAAAGGCTTGCACAGATGGCTTGTCTGTTTCACATTGAATTGGGCTGATAGCCTAACCATATAAAACAACATCTTATCTTTCAAAGTTCCCAAATGCAGATTCTATTACTAACGAAGCCATAAATGTTAGAATTTCTGCTGTTTCACATGAGGCACATAGACATTATGAGTTACACAAGTGCAACCTTTTTCCTGCTAGGGTCCTTTTCCCTTTGGAACACATTAATATAATTAACATCTGAAAAATATTAACATAAAATTGCAGCCTGGATTTTAGCATTTCTATACTGGAAAAGTCAAATGCCTTTCAAATATGTTTGGTGATTAAGTGTTTTGTTTCCCCTGGACAAGATTCCAGGCTAAGCTCTTGTATTTCTAGATTTCTGAAATGCGCCTGGTGTTTTTAACCAACCTATCTCACACATCTAATTATCTCATGAACATAGAAAAAGTTTTGAAAATAGGGACCACAGATAACCAAGGATTTCTATGATACTCTGACACTCCCAAACAATGCAGAACAGGTCTTAACCTGGTCTCAGAATTGTACACAAGTTAGCAAACTGCCTGCTGCATCTTGAGTCAACCAAAGTTCTGTGATGCTCCTCAATAAACATGCCTAAACCATTGGAGTAACTCGGTAGGTTTTAAACTCAGTAAACCTGATTCTGTGGTAGAATGGAAGAAGTACATTACAGAGAGAAAATTAAAATACTGCATATTGTGATTGTGTGCCCTCTGACTTGTACTCTGACTTGTAGCAATCCAGATGCAAGATGTTCAAGGAGTTTACAACTGACACCTCACAGTGAGTATCTATGGACAATCAGAGGTTTAACTAGGACTCAGTTCTCCTGGTACTCTACCCACTACACCACCCTGGATCTCCAATAAGCTAAGTTATTCTTTACTTTAGAGAGGAAGGGGTTGTGCATTGTTGTTATTACTGCAGTTGCTGGTGTTATTTTTATTTTCTGAAATAACTGCATCCTGCTTTGCAGCTAAATGTCTGCAAGAACATCTTATGTACAGGTATAATCAATACAACGAGACAGTCCTTTCATGCAGGCTTACTGCTGGAATGGCATGATGCAAAAAGAGAAAGGCTGGGAATGGGAGAGAGAAAAGGCAAACTCAGGCAAATTCTTGAATAGAGCTCTTAAGATGAACTGTTGAAGTGAAACCAGTTCAAGGAGAGGAAGTGTGCAATGAAGCTCTTCATTTAGCCAAGCTTTTAGGGTGTCCCTGTTTCTCATCTTCCCTTCATTGCAATTTGACAGGAGGTCTGCAATGATAAAAACACATACATTGCAATATTGTCCTTCTTGTACGGAACCTAGAGGTTGGCATGTTGGTTCCATTCAAGCCTTGACAGGTAAGATTGGTTAAGATAAAAGGCACAGCACATTAAGGGGTTGACCTGAAAGGCTGACCTGATTCATTGATGTAAAATGTTATGGCCATTTTGTTGGAGATATGCCCAGGACTGTGCTGGGGTAGCGGGCTACTGGGCGGAGTCCCACCATGCCCTAGCAACCTGCGCCCCTGGGTGTGGGCAAAATTATTATTATTATTATTATTATTATTATTATTATTATTATTATTATTATTATTATTATTATTATTATTATTATTATTATTATTATTATTATTATTATTATTACTTAACCAAGGGGCAGGCCAAATTGGGGTTTTTTTTCAACCAAGGGGTGGACTCTTAGTTTGAATCATCTAATCAATGGCATGCTCTTTGGTTAATTTTTTTGGCACCATTTGATGATGAGACCTGTTGCTCCTCCTCTTGCACTTTGTGAAGCAGCTTCTCTGGCTGCTCCTGCCAGGTGCACACCCATGCCCTCGGCTCAGCTCTTCCCTCCATCCCCAAGTGCCACACACCATGCGGACCAAGCGAGGGGGAGCAGCCAAGGCAGTGGTTCCCGGGGGCAGGGGCCATCCATGGATTGACCATGGGTGGCTCGTTCACCTGGCAGGAGCAGCCAGAAAGCTGCCATTGGCTGCAAGAGGAGGAGCACCAGGCTGTATTTTTCTTCAAACCAAGGCACCCCTTGCTTTTTTTTTGGGGGGGGGGGGGAGGGAACAGCCTGTTGCTCCTCCTCTTGTATTGCAACAGCGAGGCAGCTTCTCCGGCTGCTCCTGCTGGGTATGCATGCATGCCTGTGCCCTTGGCTCAGCTCTTCCCTCCATCCCCAAGTGCTGTTTGCCGGGCAGACCAAGTGAGGGGTGGGGGCCAAGATAGCGATTCCTTTGGATTGGGGACCATTGGGACCTGCATCGTTGGGGAAGGGGGAGAAGGCAGCACCCTGATCACCCACCCCACTGCCTCCTCTTCTGGCTTGGCAGATCGGCCTTTGCGCCGGGGCCGCCCTGCTCACCCAGGTGTTCCGTCACTGCCTCCTCCCTTGTGGGGGATGTGGAGCTGAACCAGGTGCTGCTCTCTGCTGTCCAACCCATCCTCACCTCCTGCTGCTTCCCTGGGCCAGGCCTCTCCACAGCCCCAGGCCAGGTGATCATTGCCAAGAGCTGCTATGAGCACAGCAGCTGGGACAGGTCCGCATCTGTGGATCACCCAAAACCAGGGGCTGTCGCAGGAGGGGAGGCCTGCAGGGCATCTTGCCTCCCCTTCTCCAGCCCAGCTGAGCCAACCTTCCTCAGAGAGACCTGCGGTGTTAGTAATCCAACTAGGATGTAATTTAGATATAAGTAACCATGACAAGATCAAAATTTCCAAGAATGGGCACAACTGGCACACCAATTTTGACTGTACAATTGTACTCCTGGCTACCACTGAAACCTTGGCATCCAATATCAGGGATCAATTTAGGAGCACCAAGCTATGCACCTGTGTTTTCAAAATGAGTGTAACACTTCCAGCACAGGCTAGGTCTATTCCCTGATCTGGATATTAATCCATGCAGCTCCTGGCAATAGAAATGATGCCAACTTGTATGAAAGCCTAATGGCAACAATAAGCCATTTAGAAATCCTTTGGAATGAGATTGGGTGCCCTTCATGGGTACCTTTGTCTGCTACAAAGGGACTACAGTATTTGTCTTCCTTAAATCTTTCATTCAGACTGTAAAAAAAAGGAGAGCTCTCCAAATATCCAAAAATTGTAAAGCACTCTCAAAGCTAGAATTAGGTAATTGGAAAAAAGTAGAAAGTACAATTGGCTGAGTCATATTGAAAGTCCAAAACCAATTTAGGAAGAAATCTAATATATGGGTATAGGGTGATCTTATTCTTGTAAAATTAAAAGTATGCATTCTCAATGTGAAGGACAAAATCTCAAGAGAACAATTGTACAAGAGGGCATAAAAAGCACGAGAAATATCATGGCAACAGTGAAATGAAATGTTTCAGGGATTTTCACATCTACCAATCTTTCATAACAATGATGGTTGCAATATGAATGCAATAAGGTTGGACAAATGTGTATTAGAGTTTTTAATCCATGCTGTCTGATACGATTGCTATGTGATCTGGGTGTTTTTCTTCTTATTCAGGTATATAGTATATTTTTTGGAATAGTAGCCATGTTAGTCTGTATTTCAGGCATATCAAAGATTTTTTTTTAAAAAAACGCTGTAGCACTTTAAAGACTAAATGTTATATTTCAGTGTGAGCTTTTGTGGATCAAGTGCATCTTGTCAGACATGTCTCACATCCATGTCTGATGAAGTGGACATGATCCACAAAAGCTCACATTGAAATATAACATTTAGTCTTTAAAGTGCTACAACAGTTTTGTTTTGTTTATTCTGATATGACAGTATATTTTGTTTCAGTCATTTCTTTTTGAATGGGCAGGATCCATAAAGTGTGGACAGAACTCTGCATGCATAATGAGTTTCATTCAGCTCCTCCTCCTGTCCTTCAGCATCTTGACAAAAGCTCCAAAAGGACCATCTGGAGAACCATGTAGTGAGACACAGGAAGACTGTACAGGAATGAGATTAGCACATTACACAGGAAGCAATTGCCTTGTACGGGTTCAAAGAGCTTTACACTTATACTTTTGGATCTAAGCCTTCACATGTTTCCTTTCCTTTTTCCTTTTTTTCATTTGTTAAAAAATTTCTCAGACCCCACATATGTAATTTCAGGCCAGGATGGATGGAAGGCTAGCTATGGGAGAGACAGGAGGAGCTAAATGGGATACAGGCAGGTCTGTCCTGTAAACAGACCTTCACCACTTTCTGTTCTCCTTTAATTCTAGCTGTCACATTTCACCTAATGTTGAGCTAAATTGTTTATTGATGGATGTGTTTTAAATGGAAGCTAAACAGTATTTTGTTCTGTGTAAGTTGTCATCTTCGAAATATTCTTTTTACAGTTTGTCTGTAAGGCCGCCTAAATGTTGAACAACTTCACTGGGGTGGTGGTGGATGCAGCATTGGGTGGAAAACAGAGTACAGGAAAAGCATTTCTAAGTCTAGTATTCTGAGCATTTATTTAAGAACCCCCAGTGCCCCTTCCTCACCATCGCCTTGTTAATTTTATAATAGTTGTCATGTCATGGGCTATATGTGGAGTGACCCTTCCATGAACAGTGGAGTTCCTTCCAGTTCCGAATGGGATTCAGATCTTGCAGATGTTCATGCTGAAGCAGTGGAAATCTTTTCAGATTCCCCCATACATCCCCAGGCTGTTCCAAAAACTTATCTGGCCTTCTTCCACACTATTACTCTCATCCTGTTTCAGAACATTCCCCTGTGCAATGCAGCAACATCTAGGAGAGCTACACCTCTCTTCATTTACCTCCAGAGAAAGAGAGTCCTGTGAGGGAACTCATCTCATGTCTGGCCTGGATCCAAGCCTAGATATATATTTTATTCTACCCTTCAGTATTGTCCAGGGCATTTTGCAGAAAGAATAACATCCCACCTAAATCAAGCTTCACACAATTTTAAAGGCTGTGATAGATCACAACTTGGCAGTGAAGGTAATATGTTTCCTAAATTTAAATCCCACAGGGGGGTTTATAAATCTCTTTCGACACTGCATGTCATTTTTATTTTTGAAGGAAACATGCTTATGCACAGTTCTCCCCCTGCCTAATATCCACTTTCCGGCCCCTACTCCCAGAGATGAGGAATCAGAAATACATACATGATAAGGCTTGTAGATGAGACTTCTTGACAGCAGCAGCTCGTGTATTTCCTCTTCTGTCACCAAGGTTTCTATTTCCCATATATTACTAAACCTCCTTGGAATGAACACCTTTCTTGTTTGACATGCCATGTAGTAACAGGTGAAAATAATATAGCATTTTAGTGGTTGTGACACATGAAGATGTATGGCATAGAGGACATCATGTTGATGTATTGATATCTGCCGCCGCCCCCCCTTCCCCCATCTTCATTTCTTTTGCTTACAGATGAAAGAAATACCAGTAAAAGTTCAGGTGTAGTTGATTGTATGTTAAGACGAAATGGAGAAATAGAGACGCAAAGAAGATATTTAGAAAGTGCAAAGGCAACAGGCTTTGATAGTTTCAGCACTGTTATTTTGGCATCACTGTAAGTGTCTATTTTTACTGTATCTTGCTGGAAAACACTAATCATTCTAAAACAAGGAGCAAGCAAGTGAGTGTATTCATTCCAATTGCCAATTTGTCTCCCATTAATATCCTCTTGCTTTCTTGCCATTTTCCTCTTTACTAATGTCAAGTCTTAGCACACAGTATATTTAGGCAATATCACACTGGCCTGTTTCTTAGAATAAAATATGAATCAGCCCTAATAAATTCTGGAATGGCCACCATATTGTTGTTTCTTCTAGACATGGTTTCTAAGCTGATCATTTTCAACAATCATGAGTGTGCTCATCTGTGCAGAGAATTCAGGACAGCAGAGAAAAATGTAATGCAGGGGGATAATTTCTGGTTCATCAGTCAAAGTACAGCTTCTGTATATCCTAATGACCTTGATCAGCATACTAATAATAGAGGATAATGGTAGCTTCAGCAACAAGAACTTACCCATCGGTAACCTATGGGTAAGTAACCTCATTTTTGTACAACCTATAAATTGGCAAGTATATCATGAAAAATATAGTAATGTAAAGAAATCAGTTTTTTTGCTCCTTGATGAATAAAACATTTTGAAATGTGACCATTTGAAATATGAAGCATTCTGCCATTAATTCCCCATTCTCCCATGAAAGTTCTCACCTCCAGTGTGAGAACAGAATAGGAAGCACCATTTTTCATGCTCTCTGTCTGTTACACAAAATGTGATTCCTCAAAGCCAGTGTTTTTTTTTCCTGCACAAACATACAGCAAGGACAAAAAGGAATGTCTGATTGACTTAAAGTACCAACATAACCCATCCAATGCTTCAAATATGTTTGCGAGTGTATGCAAGAAAGCAAAATTTTAAAGTAATGCATATTGTTCAGAAATGCCCAAAGAATAGTCTTGTAAATGTACAAAACTCTACAACACTGATCAAAGAGAGAGAAAGGAGAAATTTTGCTATTTCACAGTGATGATAAAAATAATGATCTTATTCTGTTGCTTGCTGAAGATGAACAAAACAAAACAAAATTTATATTCTTATATAGAGCACAATCAGCAACAGCTGGCAGAGGATAAGGGAAGTATTTTCATCAATTTCCAGAACCTAAACAATTGCCTGCTTCACCACTTTGTCTTTAGTTATGATGTTTTCCCTTTTCTATGTAAAAAGTAAGTTTAGATTCAGCTTAAGATGCTTTCAAACTGGTGTTTTGTATTCAAATGTATTTTCTACACTGAGAGATATCTGCGGTCCTTTTAACAATTCCCATTTGCCCCCCATATAAAAGTGTGGTTAGACTATCATTTGAGGCAACAAGTGTTTAAGGAGTACTGTACATTTTTTTCTGATAACGCAGAAATGTTTTCTCTATGCATATGCAATTATCTCCCAATGAAGGTAATATTTTTCAGAGTATCATTAGTTGACATAGTACAGCAGCTGCATAGGAAGAAAAAATCAG
Organism: Bradypodion ventrale; assembly: GCA_035047345.1. NCBI lineage: Eukaryota > Metazoa > Chordata > Lepidosauria > Squamata > Chamaeleonidae > Bradypodion > Bradypodion ventrale. The sequence goes on from JAWDJE010000007.1 coordinate 1,723,261, forward strand.
AATAATTAAAGTCTTGTTTTTGTTTAGTTTTCAAGTTTGATTAAATCTTTGCATAAATATTTGGGCACATAGGTCTGAGGATTCATAGAAAGGACTTGAGAATGAGAGCAATGATACAGAAATATAGCTAAAACCAGAATTTTCAGTCTGGGGCGACATAGCAAGGTTATATGGCTTCATTTGCAGGAAAGGGAGGTAGACCTCTAGAACAGGAAATTCTCAAGCAGAGAATAAGTTACTGTGTAGATTCACGATGAGAAACTATGATGGGGGAAAATAAAGCAGATGGGTCCTTCTGGCTGACATCCTGCTAGCTGTGGAAGCAGCCAAAGCAAACACAGGATGAAGTAAGCACTCCTATTCTCAAAACACCTTCCTTCTCAAACCTCAGAGGAATTAACAGCAAGTCAGCTGGACCCACAATAAAAATACCTTGGCCATTCTTCAGATTGCAACATTGTGGTAGACCAGGATTTCTCAACATTTTTAAGCCGGGGGCCAAGTTACGCTTCCTCAGATAGCTTCAGGGGCCAGATGGCCATTTTTCCCTTCCTCCATCACATGGCACTTCTGGGTGAGGTGGAGGTGGTGGTGGGGCCGCATGAAATGGCACTGTGGGCCACATCTGGCCCGTGGACCACAGGTTGACAATCCTTATAGTAGACTAAGGGCCAAACCAAGTGCCAGTAGAGAGCCCTCCTTCTCTTAAAAGGCTTTGGAAAAGTCACCCATGGGGTACAATTATGCTGGACAATGATGAGATGAACTTATTTTCCCTGCTCACATCCTGTGTTTTCAACAATGATCAAACAATACCTCAGCCCACTCCTACAGACACAGGAGTAACTAAACAATGGAAAAGGCAATTCATAACTTCATGTTACTTATCAAGAAAATATCTAGTTTTTCTCTGGGCTGACTGAGTATACCATTGCAGAAAATAAATTGTTGTAGCTTTGAAATGTCCCTCCATAAATGAGAGTGTTTGTGTTATGCTCAGAAAAAAACATAACGACAATGACAACGACAACGACAACAACAACAATAACAACAATAACCACAATAACCACAATAACAACAACAACAACAACAACAACAACAACAACAACAACAACAACAACAACAACAACAACAACAATAATAATAATAATAATAATAATAATAATAATAATAATAATAATAATAATAATAATAATAATAATAATAATAATAATAATAATTGTGTGCTGTCAAGACAATTAGAACTTAGGGGCTTTCCAGGTAGAGAATACACAAATATTGATCATCATGGCAATCAGCCATGATGACTGTCCTGAGAATATAATGCGGTAGCCTTCAATCTGCTTTCCACATTGCAGCATGACCCCCATACCACTGATCCAGTTCAGTGAGTCACTTTCTGGTCCTGAGCCCTTTTGGCACACAAAGTCCTTCTTAGCCACAGGCCAGTATTGATGAAGCTTCTACCCTCCATCAAGATGGATTCAAGTGGGATTTAATTTACTTGGGGACCATCACCCTTTCCGATGGACTTCAGCACCCAAGGCCATTAGTCCTCAGGGTTGTCAGGTTAATTAACTGGCGCTTGACACTAGGCATAGAGTCGCTGGCAGTCTACTCTATTACCATAACAGGATAACCTGACCAGACTACTTGGAACAGGTTTTCTGGGAGCACTGTCTCAGCCAGAAGTCACAATGCACACCGCTGTGGAGGTGCCGGTGGTGGCATTTCTGCCACTATTTCTGGACTGCCTACCACGCCTGCCAACACTGGGAGAGTCTGGGGACCTTATCCGTTCAGTTCTCACCTTCCTCTGAGCTCCCTGGGCAGAGCTACAGCCAAAAATGTGTACCTCCCCCCAGGCATGTGCCTGAGGGAAGTGTGCATTCCTGGCTGTAGCGCTGCCCAGGGAGCTTGGAGGAAGGTCGGAACCAAATGGATAAGGTCCCCAAACTCTTCCGGTGCTGGCAGGTGCAGAAAATGGGCTCAACAGGCACCTCCCCCAGGTCGAAACCAAGTCGATAAGATCCCCAAATAGCATGGAAAAGGTAGGGAGATTGCTTAATCACTTTTGTGGGGGTGGGGGATGATCATGTCTGGCATTTTTTGATGTTTTTGTGGGTTTTTTGTATTTTATTTATTTATTGGTCCGGTCGGGACTTATAAAGTTTTTAAAAGCATTCCTATGAGAAAACATGCTTCGGTTTATTATTTTTTCGTGTTATGACAGAAGCTCTTGATCTAGTATGGAAGACATTTCTGGAATTCATTGTAGCAAGGAAGGAATCAAAGACAACAGCAACACACATAGGCAACTACTAAAAACATTGTCTAACTACAAAAAAAGTCTAAGGACACAAAGGATTAATAAATTGTTTAGAGTGGATGACCAGTTTTAACTTTACATAAAACAAGAATACAGAGTTTAGCCTTAGGAATTGAACCATTTATGTATAACAAATGCCTAAAAGATTGACTTTAATAGTATCTATTGTTAACTTGATTTATAAGGTGAAGGATGGATTACCTCAAGGACACAGAAACACAATTCATATTATTAGATTTTGGAATTTGATTTACTAGGCCAATATGCAATTGCTATAATATCCATTAGAGACAGCTGGATTGCCCAGTTGTAACAGTGTATGTCTGCCTGCATACATACAGTATACCATGCTTTGTAAGATATCCTTGATCCTTGAAATGGTGATGACAAATACCAAGGCACATCACCCTTCCCCTAATATAATTCCTCCTTGGGCAGATGAAAAAAAATTGCTTGTCCCACAGATTTCTTTAATTCTCTCCAGAGGAGACAGATACAAACCAAAAAGAGAGATGAAGATTCCGCCTCTCTTTGGAATGTTTTTATGGGTGTTACATCCTACATATTCCAAACAACTCCCTGTTCTCAGCAAAATGGGTGCTCCTTGTACTAAACAACCAGGGTATCCTCTGTATTTGATGCACTCACTTACAGAAGGTGGCACCTTGGGAACAAGAAAAAAAATATTATCTATTTCTGCAGCTTGACTGACATTGGTTTAGGATTATATGGTGTGTACTCCAAGTAACACTCCTATGTTTTTCTTAAATTCACTGATTACTGGCAGTTCTATGTACAGACTGTAAAACCCATACTGAAGTACAGCTCAGTATTGTCTCATTTCCCTTGGTTTAGAAACCTAGGCTTTGCCTGCACATGATCAGTTTTGGTACGCTACACATTCTTCAGACATTCAGAAGTGTTCCATGTGTCAAATCAAACATGTTACTTCAGACTTTATATACTGTATGACCACTTGAAGCAAATGCAAATAACCACTGGCCAAACTGGCTTTCTGGCCTGCTGGAGTTGAAAGAGAAGTTGCCTCACTTTCTAAGAAACATTGAAGAACATTATTTTAACACGGGTAGTTGTTGTTTTCTCAGCAGGCATGAAGAGTACCATGCATCAGATGTTTGAAGATGATTACTGTATGATCTTATTTTTCTCTTCTCCGTTAAAATTTGTTGTCTCCTCAAATAGGTTGAAGGCTGTGCTGTGTCTGACAGAATAATCTGATACTACATGAATCAGAAGGAAGTCTCAGCAACTTCTGTGTAATCTCTTGGAATGTCACACAAAGGAAGAAAGTAAGATACCACACCTCCCAGAACATTCTATAGAATTCACATGCTGCTGCTTCTGGCCTCATCATCACACTTTTCATCCTTCTTTGGGAAATGGCAGGAACTCTTTGTATCTACCAAATCTGTAACAATCACCCCCGTTTACCTAAAGGCTCCAGCTGCTTTCCCTGTACCACAATTGCTTAGAATTAGATTCAATGACTGATCCAGTCTTACAGATGAAACTCGGAAAATTAGAATATTGCGAGCGCGGCGCCAAAATGGCCGCCGCGCCCTTTGCAGGACCCCCCCATCGGACAAAGGCATCCGGGTAGTTAAGGGGCGTGGCCAGCACCCTTATATAAGGGGCGGCCATGAGGCAGCCGAGCTGCCATTTCGCGAAGCGACGGAGCGGAGAAGTTTTTCCCTCTTACCTCCGTCGCTTTTACCCTCACCGGGAAGCCTCTTGGCTGCTGATTTTCTCCTTTTTCGGCTTCCCATCGGCTAGCTGCAATGCACTCAAAGAGGAAGGCGACTGCGAACGCGGCTCGTTCTGCGCGGAGGCGCAATCCGGGTCGGAGGACCGCGGCTGCGCCTCCCCAGCAGCCTCCTATGCCGGGTTGATTCCCCGTTGGCCGGAGGCTGGGGGTCCGCGTACGGGCCCAGTAGGGGCCGCGGCCCTCAGCCCGCAAGCGGTGGCCACCGCTCCCCTTTGCCTCTCCATTGGTTTAGGTGGCTATGTCAGCGTGGAGGCCCTCCTGGCCCGCGTTGCGGCCCTTGAGGCATCCCTGGCCCGGGTTAGTCACCCTGGGGCCCCTTTTGGGGTGCAGGTTGATGCATCGTCTGCTGGGCAGTGGCAGGCGACGGGATGGGTCGAGCTGCCTGAGGCGCGTGGCCCGGCTTCGGCCACTGCCTCGCAGCTCCCCAATCCACAGGCCGGTGCTGATCAAGCCCCGTCGATGAGCTCTATGGCGGTCTTGAGCTCCGACGCCCCCAGTGGGTCGGAACCTCCGGTGGGGGCGGCCCATGGGGGCGCAGCATGTGAGTATGCGGTCCAAACTAGTGCACCTACACACATGGCCACGTTTTGGGGGGGCTTTTCAATGGCCTTGGCCTCGCACGGGTGGCGCGGCGGTTCAGTCGCCGTCGCCCCACCCGGTGACTTCAACTATCACCCAGGGCCCCGTGGTGGGGGGTGCTTCTTACCCAGTCGGGAATCTTCTAGGGGTGACCGGGTTAGTCCATGCTCCTTTACAGATGCCCGCAGTTTCCACTGTACCTGTGCCGGCTTTGCCGACAGCAGGGTATTCCTTGCCACTGGGGGACCGTTTGGCCCAGACCCCCAAAGAGAAGATCTGGCGGGGGGAGTATCTGGACATCTTCTCCCTCCTTAACAGAGAGCCCACCAAGGAGGAGAGGGAGGGGCAAGATGAGAAGGATAAGGAGCAAGCGCGTCGTCGCATGCCACCACGTACGTGGGCCAACTGGTTGCCGGCCTACCTCATATACATGGCGGTCTGCCTCAGGGCTCGGCCGGATTTGGCAATGCCGATGGTCCAGTATTTGGACAACATTTAACGGGCGATGGTTGACTTCCCGGGCCCGTCGTGGTTGGCTAATGACGAGGAATTCCGTATGCGGATTCCCCTGCACCCCGAGATGAGGTGGGATGAGCCCTGCCAGAGGCTGTGGCCTCTGTACATGACTCCCACGCGCCCGGGGAATGATACCATTGTGGACATGCGGTCCAGCGAGCGGCCACAGCACAGGCACCCCACCAGGTGGCGGGGCAGGGGGTTCCAGCCCACCTGCTGTGCTGGACTTTCTGTCCAATGGTTCCAGCAACAGGAAGAATTGCAAGTACAGGCATGAGTGTCCCTCCGGTGCTGGCCCCCATGCGGCCTCCGCCTGTCCCAGGCCTGGAGGGATGCAGGGCAGAGGAAGGGGTAGACACGGGACTGGCAAAACTGCCGCAGAGGGAGCTGGTTCACCGAAAGGCCCCCTCCCCAATTAATGTGGACATGTTGGAGCGTTGGCTCGCATGGTACCGAGGGAGGAGGATGTGGTTTACCTCCTTCAGGGTTTTAGACGGGGGTTCAGTATTCCTTTCGTGGGTGACAGGTCCCCCCAGGATGCCCCCAACCTTTTGTCCCTTAAGGGGAGGGAGGAGGTAGCTGCTGCCAGCATTACTAAGGAGGTCGATGCGGGCGGGGTCGCTGGCCCTTTCCCGACACCCCCATTCTCTAATCTTAAGGTATCACCCTTGGGCTTAGTGCCCAAAAAATCACCGGGCGAGTTTCGCCTGATTCATCACTTGTCCCACCCAGCCGGCCGATCGGTCAATGATGCTATCCCTGATGACCTTTGCTCAGTCGGGTATGCATCTTTTGACCGAGCGCTGCGCATGGTGCGCTCATGTGGCCCGGGTGCGCTGTTGGCTCAGGGCGACATCAAATCGGCGTTTCGCCTCCTGCCGGTGCACCCGGGCGACTTTGAATTGCTGGGTTTTTAAGTTCCGGTGTGAATATTACTTTGATAAGGCCATGCCTTTTGGCTGTTCCCTATCATGCTCGGCCTTCGAGCATTTCAGTACATCCCTACAGTGGGCTTTCGTCCGCAGGTCAGGGTCCCGGTCTGTAGCCCATTACCTGGATAATTTTTATTCGGGGTGAACGGGGCTGGGACATGTGCACACGTCTCCTCAACACATTTCAGACGCTAATGGAGGAACTCGGTGTCCCTTTAGCGCCCAAAAAGACCGAGGGCCCATCTACTAAGCTAGTATTCCTGGGGGTGGAGATTGACACGGTAGCGCAGGCTTCTAGGTTACCGGGGGATAAGGTGTCGAGGATAGTGGCCCTTATCTCGGACTTGCTTGCTAAACACAAGGCATCACTGAGGGGACTGCAGGTGCTACATGGTCACCTCAATTTCGCTTGCAGGGTCGTCACACCGGGCAGGGCAGCTGCTCGGCGCTTGTGCGACGCCATGACAGGCTTATTTAGGCCCCACCATAGGGTTAGACTCACCCGGGGTATCAGGGCAGATATGCTTATCTGGCTCCAGTTCCTGAGGGAGTTCAATGGAGTATCATTTTGGAGGTCTGACCTCCTGGCTTCCCCTCGCTTTCAGCTACAGTCCGATGCTTCGGGTCCCTGGGTTATGGGATGTACTTCAAGGGGAAGTGGGCCTATGGTGGGTGGCCACCAGCCTGGGCAGGCACGGGTCGCCTGCGTGATCTTACGTACCTGGAATTTTTCCCTATCCTGGGGGCTTTGATGCTATGGGGCGAGGAGTGGGCCAACTCGGTTGTCCATTTCTGGTGTGACAATGCGGCCGTTGTACACATTGTCAACTCATAGACTTTCAAATCGCCCAGGGTCATGGACCTAGTGCGCCAGTTTGTGTTGCGCAGCCTGCGCCTCAATGTCCTCTTCAGGGCCAGGCATGTCCCGGGGGTCAATAATGATATCGCTGACGCTTTGTCCCGCCTGCAGATCTCCCGGTTCCGTGCCTTGGCCCCGGATGCGGAGGAATTTTCCTCGCCACTCCCGGACGAGATATGGACCATTGGCAAGTAGAGGTGAACCGGGCGATTGGCTTGTCACTAGCGCCACGCACGCGTAAGGCGTATCACCACGCATTCAATTCTTTCGGAGATTTCTGTACCCAATTCCGGCTGCCAGAGACCTGGCCGATCCCAGTGACCCATGTACTTCGGTTCATGGTTTACCTGCATGCCCAGGGCCTTGCACCTCGCACCATAGCATCTGGGCTGTCAGCGTTGGCTTTTATGGCCAAGGTGGGCGGTCATGTGGATAGTACCGCTGACTTCCGTGTGAGACATGTTTTGGAGGGGTGGGTACGGGAGCGTGGGCGTTGCCCGGACGACCGCCACCCGATTTCCCCAGGGGTTCTTACCCAACTGGCCCGGGGCTGGCATGGCCTCTGTTTTGATAAGTACGAGGCAGCCCAATTCATGCGGCTACGACGGTGGCCTTTTTTGGAGCGCTCCGCATCAGCGAGCTTGTGATGCTGTCTAAGGCAGATGCAAGTCGTAGGGCACTGGAACTCGAGGATGTCTATGTTGCCAAAGACTGGGCCCAGTTGAGGATACGCTCCTCTAAGAAAGATCAGCATGGCGTAGGCAGTGGTGTAAGACTGCTACGGTGTTCTTTGGCAGACATCTGTCCGGTTGGTGCCCTACAGGAGTTTCTTGCACTGCGTGCCATCCACCATGCCCCGTTTTTCTGTCACCACGATGGGTCTCCACTTACTAAATTTCAATTTTGGAGGGTGCCGGGAAGGCACTAGACAGTGTTGGCCTCTCCGGGGCTCGTTGCGGCACCCATTCGTTCAGGATAGGGGTGGCTTCTACTGCAGCTGTTTTTGGGTACTCCGGGGCTGACAAACGCCGCATGGGAGGGTGGGGATCACAATGTTTTCAGTTTTGTGTTCGCCCTCTTCAACCGTGAGTACCAGTTTAGTCACTGCACTGTTTCTCCCCCCCTTTTTTTCCTTGACAGACCCTGGGTGTCGTATTACACCGGTGACAGTATGGCTGGTGGGCCATGGCCACGTGCACAGGGCAGCACGTTACGCTGCATGGGGCAGCGCGTTACGCTGCACAGGGCAGCGCGTTACGCTGCGGCGACAGAGTGGGGACCCCGACTGGGACTGGGTGCATCCGCACGTCTCAGGTGGCATGGTAAGCACGGCATGTTATGGCGGGAACTGTTGCCATTCCTTTTCTACATCAGGGATGCTGACTCGCCTATGTCCTGGTTATGTACCTTGGGGGCTATGGCTTGGGACATGTCACTGGCCTATCGCGGAACCTTGCGATTTGCAGTGACCTGCCCTACTCACATTATGTGTGGCCTGCGACAACCCTCGATTGGTCGGACACGATACCGCGGTACGCTTACAGGGGAGCGTTCGGCCTCGGGGCTCTTACTGAGCCGACGCTCCGTGAACGGGGCTATTGCCCGCTTACTTTTCGACAAGGGTGGGGGACGCATCATTAGCCTCCCCGCCATCAGTCTGCGAAATTAAGAGCTTTACTCAGGGGATGGGGCCCATCTGTCGCAGGGAGGTATGGACCTCTGGTTAGTGGACTGGCGAGCAGGCCTGTTGACCGAGCTGACGGTCTGGGGGGGGGGGCGTCGAGCCTTCTTTGAAGCCCCTCCGTGTGGCGGGTAGCACTGGTAAGGTAAACATTTATGACCCACAGGTATCCGGCAGGTTCGCAATTGACTGGACAACACTAGACAGGCATAAGTTGGTTAAACGTTGTCCGGTCAACGACGAACTAGGCGATGGGGTGATGGCTACAGCTAGACAGCATGCATCACCCCGTGATTTTACGGATACGCGTCAGAGGGTGGGGTCATTAGTTAGATATTGACTACGGTCAACAATTTGTTTGTTGTCAACAAACAAATTGATACAAATAGATACATTGTAACAATTGCCGTTGGCAATTTTGGGTGGTACCTTACCAGTGTTACTTCGGCCTGCTTGCCTTAAGAATTGTGATTGGTCAATTACCAATAGAAATTTATAATTCGGACTAGGGCATGAATCAATAAATGTGGCCCAATGCCGTTATCCACTTTCATCAGTGTCTGAGTCCTTTATTGGGGGGTGCGCCTGCAATGTGCAAATGTCCATTCATTTCACTTAAAAGGTAAAACAAGTATATGAGATAGACTCACTACATGATTTTTAATTTTTAAATCTTTTTAATTCTTCCTTATTCCTTCTTATTCTCTTATTTTAATCTTTTTAATGAGTTTTCAAACCGTGTTGTGTATTTCTCTTAAGGGGTTAGGGAGGGTATTGGTGGGTTTAGCTGTTCTTAATCAATGTATGTTTTTTAACTTTTATGTAAGCCGCCTTGGGTCATCCAAGGATGAGGAAGGCGGAGTAGAAATCATGTAAATAAATAAATAAATATGTCATGCCTTAATTCATTATAATTGTGATGATCATGGCGCACAGCATACATGAGATTATGTGATGATTATGGGGTACATGAGATTGGGGGGGTTAGGGTTTTCATAGGCTGTAAGCCATAAGCATCAATATTATAACAAAGTAAGGTTTGAACTATCTCGCTTTACATGCAATGAGTCTATCTTATATATTTGTTTCACCTTTTAAGTTGCATTACGGAACTGGATGAACATTTGCACGATATTCTATTTTTTTGAGTTTCATCTGTACATGTTGATCTTCACAGCTGAGTAATGTTTTAAACATGGCTTTTTCAAGTCATAATCCAATGTTCTAACCACAATACCACATTAAGTCCGGGAAATATCTATCAGGTGTGCACAAGTTATATGTGTCAAGCACAATCTGCCAAGGATTCAACCATGCTCCCATTTTTATTTCTCTTGTTTCCTCTTAAGATTACAGGAAAAGAGTTTGCCAAGTATCAGCAGTTCACAATATGTAGCTGGCGGCCTTCATGAGGTTTGGTAAGCTAAATGTTGCCAGCTTTTCCAAACTCTTCAAGTAGCTATAATGGTCTGTAGAAAAGTAACATATGGTTAAAAGCTTGCCAAGACCTAACGCAAGGCCATGCCTCTGTATGGCAGCATAAGAACATAAGAACATAAGAACAGCCTTGCTGGAACAGGCCACAGCCCATCCAGTCCAGCATTCTGTCTCACACAGTGGCTCACCATTTCCTTCAGGGTATTCCCAAGGAGATGCCTTCACCTGCTTAGGATTCCCTGGAAATGGCATTGAGAGATATCCTGCCTATCTCTCCAACCCGGAGGTTGTCCTTAGCTAGCCATAATTATAGCCATTGATACACTTGTCCTCCATGAACTTGTCTAATCCTTTCTTAAAGATGTCAAGACTGACAGCTGTCACCACTTCTTCTGGCAGGGAGTTCCATAGACCAGTAATCCTCTGGGTGAAAAAGTACTTTCTCTTATTTGTTTGAGAACTAGTACCCAAAAGTTTCATGGAGTGTCCCCTAGTTCTAGTGTTGTGCGATAGGGAAAACAGATTTTCCTTATCTACTTTGTCCACACCGTGCATGATTTTATAAACTTCAATCAGGTCACCTCTTAGACGCCGTCGTTCAAGAGTGAAAAGGCCCAACCGTTGCAGCCTCAGATGGTAAGGAAGGTGTTCCAGTCCCCTAATCATTCTGGTTGCCCTCCTCTGTACTTTCTCCAACTCCATAATATCCTTCTGGAGGTATGGCGACCAGAACTGTACACAATATTCAAGATGGGGCCTCACCATAGATTTATAAAGAGGCAAAATGACACTTGCTGACTTATTTTCTATACCCTTCCTAATGATCCCTAACATTGAGTTTGCTTTTTTCACTGCTGAGGCACACTGGGTTGGCATCTTCATTGAGCTGTCCACCAGGACACCAAGGTCCCTTTCCTGGTTTGTCGCAGAGAGTTCAGACCCCATCAGTTTATAAATGTAATTGGGGTTTTTTGCCCCAACATGCATCACTCTGCACTTACTGATGTTGAAGCTCATTTGCCACTGTTTTGCCCACTCCCCCAGTGTCAAGAGATCTCTCTGGAGCTCTTCATAATCTCTTTCAGTTTTCACTACCCTGTATAATTTAGTGTCGTCAGCAAATTTGGCTACCTTGCTTTTTACTCCTACCTCTAGATCATTTATGAAGAGGTTGAAAAGCAGGGGTCCCAGTACTGAACCTTGGGGGACCCCACTCTTTACTTCCCTCCACTTGGAGAAGTGTCCATTTAGTGCTACCCTCTGTTTCCTGTCCCTTAGCCAGTTGCTGATCCAGGACAAGACCTGTCCCTTTATTCCATGACTGGTAAGTTTATTCAAGAGCCTTTGGTGTGGGACCTTGTCAAAAGCCTTCTGAAAGTCCAGATAAACAATGTCAACTGGATCCCCCTTATCCACATGCTTGTTGACACTCTCAAAAAATTCCAACAGATTAGTGAGGCATGATTTGCCCTTGTAAAAGCCATGTTGGCTCTCCTTTAGCAGCGCCTTCTCTTCTATGTACCTATTAATTCTATCTTTTAGGATGGTTTCCATCACTTTACCTGGGACACATGTCAAACTAACAGGTCGGTAATTTCCTGGATCACCCCTGGATCCTTTTTTGAAAATTGGTGTTACATTCGCTACCTTCCAGTCATCAGGCACAAAGCCTGATTTGAGGGAAATATTATATATTTTGGCTAGGAGATTAGCAATTTCATCTTTAAGTTCCCTGAGAACTCGTGGATGGATGCCATCTGGTCCTGGTGATTTGTTAGTGTTTAGCTTAACAAGACATGCAAGGACCTCCTCCCTGGTTATTTCTATCTTGCTTAATTCTTCGGTTTCCCTCCCTACGAAGATAGGCTCTGTTTTGGGCATGTGGTCTCTGTCTTCTTCAGTGAATACTGAAGCAAAGAATTCATTGAGTCTCTCTGCAATCTCTGTTTCCTCTTTAATAACCCCTTGCCTTCCATTGTCATCTAATGGTCCAATGGCCTTCCTAGTTGGGTTCTTACTTCTAATGTACTTAAAGAAGTCTTTGTTATTCCTCTGAGTATTTTTAGCTATACGCTCCTCAAAGTCTTGCTTTGTTTTCCTGATTGTTGCCTTGCATTTGTTCTGCCAGAATTTATGTTTCTGCCTGCTGTCCTCATTTGGACAAGCCTTCCATCTTCTAAATGAGCTTTTCTTGCTCTTGATCACTTCCCGAACAGCTCCTGTAAGCCACATCGGAGTCCTCTTGGACCTGGCAGTGCCCTTTTTCCTTTTGGGTATGCATTCCAATTGGGCCTCTGTTATTGTTTTTGTAAACAACCTCCATGCCTCTTGGAGTGTTTGGACTCTCTCAATTTTCCCTTTCAGTTTCTTTTTTACTAGTTTCCTCATCTTTGGGAAATTTCCTTTTTGAAAATTTAAGGTCTCTGTGTTAAATTTTTATCAGTGACTTGCGGTCTATGATCAAGTTAAACATAATTGAGTTGTGGTCACTGTTCCCTATTGGATCAGTCACATTAACATCTTGCACCAGATCCTGAGTATTACTCAGGATCAAGTCAAGGATTCTTGTACCTCTAGTTAGGTCTTCAACCATCTGTCCCAGGGAACAATCATTTAGCATATCTAGAAACTTTATCTCTTTATCATGTGCTGAACAACAGTTCACCCAGTCTATGTGAGGGTAATTGAAGTCCCCCATTATAACCAGGCTTCCCTTCTTGGATGCCTCCTTTACAACATTCTCCAACTGCCAGTCTCCCTCAAGAGTTTGGGTCGGAGGCCAATAGTATATGCCTACTGTTAGACCATCCTTGTGGCCTGGTACTCTTACCCACAGAGCTTCTAATGGTGACTCTAAATCACCTAGATATTCCAATTCATACGATTTTATAACTTCTTTGACATACAAGGCTACACCACCTCCTGTTTGCCCCTTCCTATCCTTCCTGTACAGTTTGTAGCCTGGGATAACTGTATCCCATAAATTCTGGCATGACTCCCAGAATTGTGGCACAGGCTTGTTCTTGAAATGGAAAGAGGCCAAATGGTGTCCTGGGTTTAAAAACAGAACAAAACACTTGAGTGGATACTCTATGGTTTCCTAACAATGTGGTTAGAGCTTCAGCCAAAACAACATGTGTTACCTCAATATTAGCTATTGTGATTGTGTACCAGCCTACTCCAACATTCTCATATCATTTCCCTTTTCTTACGAGTGAAACAGAATAACATGGTATGCTTTGGAAAATCTGTTTTCATGAAAATCAAAGAGTGTGTTTTGAGGCGGGAGGTTACCCATGATAAACAACAGGCTGTTACACTTTGTGCACAATATTAACCATAACATATGTTGTAGATTAGAAAAAGCATGTGCTGTTCAGAGAATCTAGCTTGAGCTTCTGTTAGTGTGCAGGAGAATTGTTGAGGTGATTAATCCATTGTTTCAACACCTCTTTGATGTGCTTAGAGGCTTCCTGTTAAGAAATTAGCTGCCAGTAGTAATGAAATATTAGCACTGTTAGTGGAAATTGCTGTTTTCCATCTGTAAAGTTTTGAAATAAAGTACAGTAGTCCTAATTTGGGTGCAATGCAGGCCTTCCCCCTGGCCACGCCCACCATGCCATGCCCACAGTGTGGTAGCAAAAAAAATTTGGAGCCCACCACTGGTCATTTTGGTTTTCATCATTTGGTCCTACATTTTGATGATGCGTGATTTTCTTTATGATGCTGCTGCAATGGCCACTCATGAAATAAACTTGAAAAAGCTCAGAATTTTGTCATTGTTGTTGTATTTTTGTTGTCTTTCTTTCTTTTCTTTTTTTGGCTTGTCTTATCCTGAGTGCAGTGTCCTTCTGTTATATGTCATGAGTCCATTCATGTCTGGCATTAACCATAACTATTCAGATTGTAACAGTCTGTTTTTGGTTTAAATTGGCATATACTAATACAGATACTGCATGTCATAAATAGATATATCTGTAATACTGCAACTAAAATTATAATATATATTGCAGGCGCACCCCCCAATAAAGGACTCAGACACTGGTAAAAGTGGATAACGGCATTGGGCCACATTTATTGATTCATGCCCTAGTCCGAATTATAAATTTCTATTGGTAATTGACCAATTATAATTCTTAAGGCAAGCAGGCCGAAGTAACACTGGTAAGGTACCACCCAAAATTGCCAACGGCAATTGTTACAATGTATCTATTTGTATCAATTTGTTTGTTGACAACAAACAAATTGTTGACCGTAGTCAATATCTAACTAATGACCCCACCCTCTGACGCGTATCCGTGAAATCACGGGGTGATGCATGCTGTCTAGCTGTAGCCATCACCCCGTCGCCTGGATCGTCGTTGACCGGACAACGTTTAACCAACTTATGCCTGTCTAGTGTTGTCCAGTCAATTGCGAACCTGCCGGATACCTGTGGGTCATAAATGTTTACCTTACCAGTGCTATCCGCCCATGTGACCAAAGTCAACAGCAGCAAAAGAAACCCCTATATCAAACCATAGCAACAGTGTGGGATGGGCGAAAAAACCAGGACCCGAGAGCCAATTGTGGGTCCCAGCCAAAAATTCCCACCCGGCCCCGAAGCGACTAAAATATCACACTGTTAACTAGGGAGGGGGTGGAGGGGAAAAACTTCTCCACTCCGTCGCTTCGCAAAATGGCAGCTCGGCTGCCTCGTGGCCACCCCTTTTATAGGGGAGCTGGCCACGCCCCCTAACTACCCGGATGCCTTCGTCCGGTGGGGGGCCCCCACAAAGAGCGGGGCGGCCATTTTGGCGCCGCGCTTGCATTGCAGGCGCACCCCCCAATAAAGGACTCAGACACTGGTGAAAGTGGATAACGGCATTGGGCCACATTTATTGATTCATGCCCTAGTCCGAATTATAAATTTCTATTGGTAATTGACCAATTATAATTCTTAAGGCAAGCCATTTTGGCGCCACGCTTGCAATGTATCATCATGCTCATACCAATCAAGTTAACTGCAGAAAAATAATCAAGAAACTGTGCCTATTGCCCTTACCAGGAACAGGTGTGTGAGTTGGTAAGGTCTAATTCAAATTGCCTCAGATCTTGGTATATGTGTGTGATTTCCATGACAGGTGATGTTAGGTCTTGCAAAGTGTCCAGCAGGCTGTGCAAATACTATTTCAATTACAGCAGATGCTTTGAGACCATTCTGCAATCTGTAATTTAGGATTAGAGCCTGATCCATGCCTTAGTTACATGGATTTGGATTATTGTAGCCTATGCTTCACAGAGCTGCCTTTGGAAAGGATTGGTAAATACTCGGTCTGAAATCCTGCTGCCAGACTGTTGTCCAGAGCTGCTTACAGAGAGAAATGAAATCCCTTGTTCCATCATTGATTACCTGTTCATTTCTGGGCATAATACCAAGTGTTCCTTTTGATCTACAAAGTTCTGAGTGAGTTGGAGTCAGACTACTTTCCCCCATATTTTCCCTGGCTTTCAAGATCATTAGTGAAGGCTTTTCTTTCAGTCCCACCATCCTCAAAATAAAGATCCAAGTGACGGCCTTTTCTGCAGTTTCCCAAAGTTAACAGTTTTCAAAATAAAGCCACTTCAAGTTCCTTTAGTGAGAAAATGGTGGGGTATCAATACAATAAAATTAATGGAAGATTTGGCATGTACTGGTCAACAGCAGCAGCCTAGGGCAAAGTTTGTGATTTCTGAATTGTAGTAATCATTCAAGGGCACTGATATTAGCACCTCCTCAAAAAAAAACCACTACTGTTTATCGGTTCTAGAAATCCATTCTGGAAAAGATTAGAAGGGAAAGTTGTCTCTGAACTTTGTAACAAAAAACCTTCAGAGCTAATTTTCCTTTGTGGAAGTCTTTGTCTTCCCTACCTAAAATGGAAGAACAGGAAGCTGGAGCTCTGTGAGAAATTAACTACACTCAGATCTAGAAAAGAGGGAGAAACTTACTCAGGATGTACTGATTCTCACCCCGCTGATCAAAACTTGCTGCATAAACTGGGTTGGAGATTTACGTTTGAGTCTACCTCATAGTAAAATGAAATAGCATGTTGACACTAGTACAGATTTTTGTCCCTCCTTTGTATAAGCTGCAATCGGCTTGCATTACAGACCTCGCACAGAGGAAAATTAATGACCTCTTTTCAAGGAGAGATTTATACAAGAACCAATAAAATGAAACAGATGTTATGGCATGACCTAGGTTAGGTTGTGTACAGCAAATGTAACCTTACATCCATATAGTTTTTTGAAAATAAGATAAGAATAGAAACCTTTGTTTTGGACAATGGGTGCAAGCCAGAAAGGCCATCGCAGCTGGCTAGAGAGAGGGATCACACACCCATGCTTCTGTCTTGAAGAAAAACAGCTGGAATTAGAAACCTTATTAATGACAACCACGTTTTGAAGGGAACAAGAGGGCACTTGAAATATTTTAATAGATGCTCCATTCTTTCTTTTCTTTTAAAGGAGAGGACAAACATTTCTTACTTCCTGCAAAGTGATTCCTTTGTTACATGTTGATGCTACAGTCCCATGAGACAGCAGCTGGAATTTTTAAAGTACTGTAATGTATTCTGCTGTACACAACTAATAGTTTACCCACAATAAATCTCAACAGTCTTATGTTTATTCACACTTTCTCCTTACTACCTTTTCTTTAAAGGTATGCATGCATATGTGATTTGAAGATAGAAAGATTATTAATGGACACTAGCCCAAAAGATGGCATGATCATCATGACTAATCTTTCCCTGCACTATGTAATTGAAGAAGCACTAAGCATTTCCTGCTTATACAAGATAATGGTGCATATGTTACAGTTAAAACTAGTTTTCAGTGAAATCTAGTTTTCCCTAGGTAATCGCAGTTTTCAGTGACCGCTTCTGTTAGAACTAGAAACTGGTTTTAACTGACATTCATACCTAATTGGAAGTTTCTTATATACTAACAAAGGTGTTCGATTAATACGGGTTTCAACTAGGGAAAACTAGTTTTAACTGAAAACTAGTTTTAACTGTAACACAAATAAGACCCAGATATATTCTGGGAGAAACAACAGAATCCTCAGCTGCACATTGAAGAGCTCCTTGAAGATAAAAACTGCCACACCAGGTTACTCACATATTGCTTCTTAGAACTTCCGTATACACAGTTTGTTTATTATTAAAGGTATCACCTTTACTGGATTGCATTGGCTTAAGTGGTTAAGATGCTGAACTGGAAGACTGGAAGGTCAGAGTTCGATACCCAAGTACTGCATGACGGAGTGAGCTCCAGTCTCTGTCCCAGCTCCTGCCAATCTAGCAGTTCGAAAGCAAGAAATTGCAAGTAGATAAATAGGGACCACTTCAGTGGGAAGGTAAACAGTGTTTCGTGCAGTGGTGGGCTCAAAAAAAATTTGCTACCACACTGTGGCCGTGGTATGGTGGGCGTGGCCAGTGGGAAAGCCCTGCGTTGCACCCGGATTAGGACTACTTTACTGTATTTCAAAATTTGGATGGGTGCGGCCAGTCAAAATTTCTGCTAGCGGTTCTGGCAAACTTGTGCGAACTTGCTGATGTACTCCAGTGTATAATCATGCTTACCACGTGTCCACAGAAACGTCTGCAGACACAGACAACCCTGGCTTTTGGCTATAATTAGAGTTGAGCACTGAACCCTAGAGTTGGATGCGAGTAGCTTTCAAGCAAGGGTGACCTTTACTTTTTCTCTTCACTTTGGACATTTGAGTTAATATTTTGTGCTGCAGAGGTGCAGGACAAAATAGAACAATTTGACACTAGATGCTGGTTGATTTGAATGTGGGTTTTTAAAGATTTCTTGGGCATCTTCCTGTAGTTTTAGCAGACAGTGATGTGACATGAGGCATAGGTCTCTACATGCATCAAAAAGTGATCTACCAAAATGAACACTATGAAACATCCTTGGCATGCCAGTTCCTTGGAATTCTGAGGATGTGAGGGTGGTGATTTGTGACTAGAATACAAATGCTGAAGGACTCCAAATGAATGTGACTGAACAGTGGAAATATTCTATGTTCAGTTTCATTTTTTGGAAGTCATGGTGAATGAATTTATCTTGCTTCTCTGTCATCACTGCAGCTGCTCAGTACTGTTGAGAGTAGTTGCTGTACTGACAGCCACTCAGAGATTACAGAGGAACAAGAAGGTTGCGTTCCCAATCAACTAAGTGGCAAAGACTGCTTGTATCCCAACCATGAGTTGAAAAGAAGACTGGAACTCATCAGTAGCCCCCAATTCAGGACATACAGTAAAACCCAGGTTTACGATTTTGGTCCGTTCTGACTGCTTTCTTCGGAAACCGGATCAATTGTAAACCGAAGCATGTTTTCCCAAAGGAATGCATTGAAAAATAAAAAAAGGTCCCGAACAAACCAAAAATATTTTTAAATACAAAAAAACCACCCCAAAATCGAAAAAAATGCCAGACACAATCCATCCCCCACCCCTCGATTGAGCCCACAAGCTGGTGAGGTGCTGGGGTGGAGAAAAGGGGGTGTTCTTAAAGTATATACCCATTTTTTATCCCGCACCTCTGCACCTCGATTGAACTCCCCAGCTGGTTAGCAGCAGGGGTGAAGAAGAGGGGGAGTTCTTGAGGTGTGGGAGAGAAAGGGTAAGCCTTTAAGAACACCTCCTCCTCCCCTACAGCCAACTTCCAGTGGTGGAGATTGATCGATCGAGGTGTGGGGGGAAAGGACTGAAACAATCTCCCTACATTTTCCACGCCGCTGCTTCTTCCTGAGCGGTTTGTCTGGCCTCTGGGGGAGCCCAGTCTCTGCTGCTACCAGCAGCAAGAGAGTGTGGGGACCAAATCTGCTCGGTTCCACTCTTCATCCAAGCTCCCTGCTACAACTGGAAATGTGCACTTCTCTGGAACTTCCTGGTTACGTGTCGGGTGCCCAGGCATGAGTTCCCGGCTGTAGTGCCATGCAGGGAGCTCAGAAGAAGACCGGAACCAAGCGGATATGGTCCCCACAGTCTTCCACTGCTGGTAGAAGTGATGGACACTGTGGAAACAGCAGCAAAAATGCCACCAATGCCGCCACCTACACAGTGGTAAGTGCTGGGTTACAACTTTCAGTGGTGCGGGGCAGGTGCTGTTTTACAGTCTAAAACGGCATGGGGCCACCATATTAGAGTCTAAAATGGTGCTGGCGGTCTAATTCCTGTCCATAAACCGGGGGGTGGGTGTGTTACCATAAATAAGACGCTATTTCCTATGAATTTGCTGTTGTAAACCATGGCAAACGTTAATCGAGGCATTCGTAAACCGAGGTTTTACTGAATTGTTATTTTTAGCGAAGGAAAGTGTTAGTTGTCAGTAGATGCTTATGCCATAATATGCCACCCTAAGATAGGCAGTGTGTCTAAAATCTAAGGTCAAATTATCAAGCTTTATTTAAGCCATCCATTAAAATCCCTTTATTCCTGTTGTATTCTTCTCACCTATTTGCTGTTGTATTCTTCTCACCTATTTGCTGTTTCAACTGATGTGTGTGAGTTTGTCCTCCATTTTCTTAGCCTAGGGATTTAATACATGAAACAAATAGTCACATGATGAAAATTTTAATCTTTTAAATTATTAATATGGTGACTAGGGCACACAGAAAGATTGTGCTATTTTTGAACTACAATTGGGCATACCCTGGTAATGGCAACCTTGTGTTGCCAGCTAATCTTTCTCACACTAGGTCAGGCAAAAGGAACTGCAGAAAGAACTCATCAAAAGATGCCTTCATTTTGGCAGTTTCACGTCTGGCCTAGACACAGAAGAAGAAGAATGAGGTAACTCTTTTAAAAAGTTGATCTCCTCTTTATTTAATTCAATTTCCATTATCCCTACCTCATTTAGTAATATTTTTTTCTAGCAGTATTCAAGCAGAGTTTTTCTAGTTCTGAAATAACCTGTTTTGCCCTAGAGTTCAATCTTTCCAGTTGTTAGTTCTTGACCTGGTGGTTATTTTTAAAGTTCTTGATGTACTTTTCCTAAATTTAAAGAGTGAAACATTGTTTTAGCCCAAGCCAACACCTGGTTCCATTCAATAGGGAATTGAAATCAGAGGAAATTACTTATCCAGCAATGATCACAGATAGAATAGTCTAGAAATTCTAAACCAGAATCTGACAGTTACAATGAAAGCATCAAAAACAAAGGACAAGATGAGATAGTGCTGTTGACAAATGTTAAATCATTATGATGTTCTGGAAAATGTATGCTTAAGCTAAAATGTAGTAGTTCCAAGTGATACTAAGAATATTGGAGGTGCTTTCAGTGCAACCCATCCAAAGATGCTATGACACTAAAACGTATTTACCTATTTAATGGGTTCTTTTGTGTTTAGATTAAGTATGGAAGAAGTAGTGAGAAAATCTTTCACAAATTATTCTTGACACGGGCTATACATCCCATAAAATTATGTGAACAAGGCAAGTAAATTGAACAAAGTGAAGACTCAGAAGAAGCTTCATTACACCTCCCCCGGGCAAACTTCAATGCTTGCATGGACTTCTCATTGCTATATTGTTAGGACATTACCATTATATGATTCACCTGGATGCCCTAGAAATAACTCCTTTTTGAGTGACTTGCTGCTGTGCTGACTCCTCTCCTCTGTAGCCTTCTATGCCATCTTGGCAAATGGCTGACTCCAGAGTAACCCAACCCCAGAGAAACAGGTTTGGGGGTGCACAGATGACTGCAATGGGAAGTGGGATCATGCCCTGCTAGTACTACTGGTTAATGCCATTCCACCTGTGCACAACCATTATCGGGTGCTGCCAACTGACCTGGATTGGAAAGAACTAGAGTCAAAATCATAATAAGCAGCAAAGCTTTTTGAATCAACCTTAGAAAGACATTATCCCTCAAACTAATCTGCCTTACAGGGTTATTATGGTTGATCAACTTGGATAATTCCTGTAGAGGTGAGGTAGATACAGGAAAGACAAATAAAGTACAACCCTGCAATGTGATTCCCACATTGACATACTCCACCCCAAGATCCATTCAGTAGATATGATTTATTGGTCAAACAAATAGAATTTTCAGTCACTGTAATCTCTCTCTCTTAGTCTATGTGTAAGAGGTGAGGGAGAGAGAAAGAAAGAGAGAGACTCTAAACTGGATAGGCTGGATTATCTTCAGGGATGAGTTAGAGATTGCTGAGTATGTGTAAAAAGGACAAAAATGTGAGAATGTACCCTTACAAAGATTATGTAATACTGAAAAACTCAGTGCTCTATGAGAAAGATTTTCATGTGAAGCAGAATTCAAGGACAGCATCTCATTCATTTTCTAATACTGTAGAAAAAGTATACAGTATAATCTTTACTTATAAGGTGCGTTGACCGTGCATCTCCAGCATGCACGTCCACATCTTGCCCAACAAAAATTATTTTTTTTAATTTTTTATTTATTTATTTATTTATTTTATTTTTTGTACCAATGCATATCCTATATATTATATTTCGTATCTTGTAAACCGCTTTGAGTTCCCTTAGGGGAAGAAAAGCGGTATAGAAATATAAGTATAAATAAATAAATAAAAACCATCCCAAACCAAGCCGCCAACACTTACCTTAACACCCTGTGAGCATCGCCACAAGGGTCCACCAGCTGTGAGTGGGGCAACTGCCCCACGAAAATGAACACAAAAAACAAACTACAAGCCACAGCGTCCTCCATGCTGTGACCCCTCAGCCAATCAGGCTGAGGGACACGAGCGCAGAGGAGGCCGGGAAAGCCAGTGCATGCTAAAAAACCGCCGCCCCACCAAAGCGCCGGCCGCAAAACACTTCCCTCCACGAGACACTTCATCTCCCAGAGGGAACCCATCCCCACCATCCTGGTGAGAGAGGCTGGTGCTGACCTCACGGTGGATTCGGCAGGGTTGCGGGAAGTAGAGGGAAACCCTCATCTTCCCGCAGCCCCACGAGCGAGGCCACCTTCCCCGCTGGGGGAGAGAGAGAAAGGGGGAGGAAAAAATGAGAGGGGAGAGAGAGAGAGAGGAAAGGGAAGAAAGAGAGAGGGGAAAAGAGAGAGATAGGAGGGGTGGAATAGAGAGAGAGAGACAGACAGGGGGGACAGAGAGATGGGGAAAGTGCAAGAGACATAGAGAGGGGGAAGAAAGAGAGAAAAGGGGGAAGAGAGAAAGAAAGTGGGGGTAAAAGAGAGAGAAAGAAAGAAGGGGTAAAAGAGAGAGAAGGAGAAAGCATACGTGAGAAATAGAGGGGGGAGAGAGAGGGGGGAGGGTGGAAGAAAGAGAGTGGGGAAGAGAGAGAGAAGGGGGAACAGAGAGAGATGGAGAAAGCACGTGCCTTCCCCGCCAGGCGTCGGCCAAAGCCAGTGCCCCGTTTGGTCCTTGCCTGACAGAGGAAGGGAGCCCCCTTTCCTTCCAGGCAAGGGCCATGCATGTCCCACCCTCTCTCTATGTGTGTCTCACACACACACCGGACACCCCTGCCTTGCCGGGCAGTTATTACCTGTGTGTTGGTTGTTGAGGTGGGTTTTTTGTGGGGTGCACACACTACCCAAAACCACCCCAACCACCCACTCACAGATAATAACTGCCCGGTAGGGCAGGGCAAAAAAAACACTAGTATAATAATAATAATTTTGTGTCAGAAATTATTCTGGGTTGAAAGGATTTTCCACTCAGGAGACACCCAAATGCGGCTCCTTTCATGTCCCCAAGATCTTTTTCCCACCAAAGTGGTCCCTATTTATCTACTTGCAGTTTCTTGCTTTCAAACTGCTAGGTTGGCAGTAGCTGGGACAGAGACTGTCACTCAAACCATCATGTAGTACCAGGGTCTCGAACTGCCAACTTGCCAGCCTTCCAGCTAAGAAGGCAATCCTCTAAACCACTAAGCCACCACAGCCCCATGTACTAGGATATGATACTATCAGTATAGTTTTACCAGTTCTACAATTCAGTTTTTTATATTGGACCTATGTACTTTTGTTAATGTGCTAACAAATATTTAAAATGTGCACTGGAACAAGAGTTTTCAAAGTTCCTTTAACATCATTTCTGAATACTATATCTTTTTCCAGAGGAAGCACGAATGACCCACAGGGCAAGTTATATATTGCTTACAAATATGTGGTGGTCCTGCAGGGAGTGAGACCATAAAGAAGGTCAATCTTTTGATCTTTATCTGAAGCTCAGCACTGTTACTCATGTTAGAACCCTCTTAGAATCTTATTTATGACCTCATCAAAGAGAAAGAACAAACTGCCTGTTTGATGGTTGAATTTTCTCATTGTTCACAGGTCTGCTGTTCAACAGAAGGTAGGACATGAAAAGAGGAAAGCTGAACTTCAAATTTCACACGTACACAGAGTGAGTTTATGGACATAATCTTGAGGCACATAAGAAATCAAAGAAACTATATGAACAGAGTCCTTTATTTCTGTAATGAATCAATGGGTTCATCCCTCTCCAATTAACTCTAGCATTTCTTAAATGTGTGGGTTCTTTGCTGCACTTAAATCTTACTAAGACTCCTTGAAGCAACCTTCAAAGACCTATTGCTAAGAGAGTAGTTTTTGGTGTAAAAAAGGAGCATTCATGCCAGAAAATGTTCTGTTCCATTCCTCTGAAGATACATTTCAATTGCTTTGCCACCTAGATAAGAACACCCTCAACGTAGTTGTTCTTTCGTGTCTAGGCCAGACATGAAGCTGCCAAAATGAAGGCACCTTTTGGTGACTTCATTCTGCAGTTCCTTTCACCTGACCTAGTGTAAGATTAGCCGGCAACACAAGGTTGCCCTTACCAGGATACGCCCGATTGTGGTTCAAAAAATACCACAATCTTCAAGGAGGCTCTTTCTGTGTACCCCGCCTCAATGTAGTTGAAATGAATTGTTAGGGAAGGAGAATAAAATAACTAAGAAACTAACATTTGTCTCACACATAATCTATTTAAAATATTTTTATGCTGTTTTTGCAGACCATGTGTCATTTGTAATAGGCATATAGATTACTGATTTTTGCTTCTTGCACTCCCATACCATATAGGTCAAAGGTGGGAAACTTGTAGTTCTCCCACATAATGTTGGACTACAGCTGCCATGTTCCTTAAGCACTGGCCATGCTGGATGAAGTTTATGGGAGTTGTAGACCCACATCAGGAGGGTCATTTATCCCTCATCCCTGACATAGGGTCATAATCCTCTGCATACCTATTGGGTGCAATGTATGCTCAATAAATCACTTTTTAGTATTGTTATTGATTTAAAGTGGGACCACTAAACATATGCTATATCTAGAATAGGGATTCTCAACCTTTTATGCCGGGGGCCGGATCATGCCTCCTCAGACAGCTAAGTGGGCCGGAGGTGTGGTTCTTCCCACTGCTTCCACCACTTCCAGTGGCAGTGGTGGAGGGTGCAGTCACGGCACATCTTTGTCTGTTTTTGCTGCTTCCACTGCTTCATGTGGCAGCAGGAGCGAAGGCGGTGCATTTTTAGCTGTTTTCTGCCCATTACCGGCTGATTTTGGTGCATTTTTGGTGTATTTTCAGTGCTTCTGATGCATTTTCAGCACTTCTGGTAGCACTAGCACCAGGGTCCTCACCACATGCTGGATTAATTGGCAGTGCGGGCCAGCTCCAGTTTGCGGGACATAGGTTGCGAACCCCTGATATTGAAAGACGTTTGGGTGAACTGTGTAATTAAAACATTAATTCACATGGATGAAACTGCTTTGGATATCTGGATGGCTGTTTCTTCTGTGATTTGGATAATGATAGGAACTAATCATGCCAAAATAAATAAACAAAAGAACAAACAAAATAAAATAAATCCCACTGCCTCACAAGGTTAGAGAATTCTGCTAAAATATGCACTCACTAGCAAACCTTCTCCATTAATATGGCAGGTGTGAATCTTTAATACAGAATCAAAGTGGCTAAATAATAAACAGTACTAAACCTTTTTGAATAGAGGTGAAATCTGACATAAAATGACTCTAACATTTTATCCTTAGAAATATTACAAGGGAGATTTCAAGTTGATATTACTTTTTTGAATGCTTAAGTCTTTATAAGAACATAAGAACAGCCTTGCTGGAACAGGCCACAGCCCATCCAGTCCAGCATTCTGTCTCACACAGTGGCTCACCATTTCCTTCAGGGTATTCCCAAGGAGATGCCTTCACCTGCTTAGGATTCCCTGGAAATGGCATTGAGAGATATCCTGCCTATCTCTCCAACCCGGAGGTTGTCCTTAGGTAGCCATAATTATAGCCATTGATAGCCTTGTCCTCCATGAACTTGTCTAATCCTTTCTTAAAGCTGTGAAGACTGACAGCTGTCACCACTTCTTCTGGCAGGGAGTTCCATAGACCAGTAATCCTCTGGGTGAAAAAGTACTTTCTCTTATTTGTTTGAGAACTAGTACCCAAAAGTTTCATGGAGTGTCCCCTAGTTCTAGTGTTGTGCGATAGGGAAAACAGTTTTTCCTTATCTACCTTGTCCACACCATGCATGATTTTATAAACTTCAATCAGGTCACCTCTTAGACGCCGTCGTTCAAGAGTGAAAAGGCCCAAACGTTGCAGCCTCAGATGGTAAGGAAGGTGTTCCAGTCCCCTAATCATTCTGGTTGCCCTCCTCTGTACTTTCTCCAACTCCATAATATCTTTCTGGAGGTATGGCGACCAGAACTGTACACAATATTCAAGATGGGGCCTCACCATAGATTTATAAAGAGGCAAAATGACACTTGCTGACTTATTTTCTATACCCTTCCTAATGATCCCTAACATTGAGTTTGCTTTTTTCACTGCTGAGGCACACTGGGTTGACACCTTCATTGAGCTGTCCACCAGGACACCAAGGTCCCTTTCCTGGTTTGTCGCAGAGAGTTCAGACCCCATCAGTTTATAAATGTAATTGGGGTTTTTTGCCCCAACATGCATCACTCTGCACTTACTGATGTTGAAGCTCATTTGCCACTGTTTTGCCCACTCCCCCAGTGTCAAGAGATCCCTCTGGAGCTCTTCACAATCTCTCACAGTTTTCACTACCCTGTATAATTTAGTGTCGTCAGCAAATTTGGCTACCTTGCTTTTTACTCCTACCTCTAGATCATTTATGAAGAGGTTGAAAAGCAGGGGTCCCAGTACTGAACCTTGGGGGACCCCACTCTTTACTTCCCTCCACTTGGAGAAGTGTCCATTTAGTGCTACCCTCTGTTTCCTGTCCCTTAGCCAGTTGCTGATCCAGGACAAGACCTGTCCCTTTATTCCATGACTGGTAAGTTTATTCAAGAGCCTTTGGTGTGGGACCTTGTCAAAAGCCTTCTGAAAGTCCAGATAAACAATGTCAACTGGATCCCCCTTATCCACATGCTTGTTGACACTCTCAAAAAATTCCAACAGATTAGTGAGGCATGATTTGCCCTTGCAAAAGCCATGTTGGCTCTCCTTTAACAGCG
Source organism: Bradypodion ventrale (assembly GCA_035047345.1). Classification (NCBI taxonomy): domain Eukaryota; kingdom Metazoa; phylum Chordata; class Lepidosauria; order Squamata; family Chamaeleonidae; genus Bradypodion; species Bradypodion ventrale. The sequence continues at coordinate 1,749,870 of JAWDJE010000007.1, forward strand.
CCTTCTCTTCTATGTAACTATTAATTCTATCTTTTAGGATGGTTTCCATCACTTTACCTGGGACACATGTCAAACTGACAGGCCGGTAATTTCCTGGATCACCCCTGGATCCTTTTTTGAAAATTGGTGTTACATTCGCTACCTTCCAGTCATCAGGCACAAAGCCTGATTTGAGGGAAAGATTATATATTTTGGCTAGGATATCAGCAATTTCATCTTTAAGTTCCCTGAGAACTCGTGGATGGATGCCATCTGGTCCTGGGGATTTGTTAGTGTTTAGCTTAACAAGACATGCAAGGACCTCCTCCCTGGTTATTTCTATCTTGCTTAATTCTTCCAGACAGTTAACCATACTGTATCTATATTATTCATATTATGCATTGAATAGATCAATATTGCCTTAAACAAGTATTTGAACAAGGTAACCAGAGATCAGTTAATACTTCAGTTATTGAGTTATCCTGGATAAGAAAAGCGGTATAGAAACATAAACATAAACATAAACATAAACATAAACATAAACATAAACATAAACATAAACATAATAATAATAATAATAATAATAATAATAATAATAATAATAATAATAATAATAATAATAATAATAATAATAATAATAATAATAATAATAATAATAATAATAATAATAATAATAGTTGGGTGGATATACATGCAATAAAGTTGAAGATATACTGGTTTAACCATTTAAATTTTAGCTTCAGCTGATGAGTGTAATGAGTCCTTAATTATTAAGTAATCACTTTTGGTTGGATCATGCCACTCCCATAGCATACACATTATGAAGTACAGAGGAATCCTACTGAATATAACGAGAATTTAGAATCTTGGGTTTAGAAATTGAATTTTAGATAAAAATTGAAAGATTATTTTTTGTGGCTAGTGCTGGGAGATGAGATGGTTTGATTTGTTGAGTTAGCTTTAATAAATCTACTCTCTGAAGTATTAACTGAGAATGACATTTCTTTTGTCACTGTATACCAGGGGTTCCCAACCTAAGGCCTCTGGGCTGGATCTGGCCAACAGCATCATTTCATGTGGCCTCCAACCCCTCCAACCAGGAAATCATACAAATGATTGAAACATATTGGCTTTCTTTCAATTTTCTGGTTTTTTTACATTTTGAGAGGGCAGTAATGTTCTTTGAAATCATATATTTTAACACAAGAATTTGAAGCTGACTCAATTTTTTTCCTGTCAAAATATCCTCCTTGGTATATCACATTATTGTTACGTGCCATCAAGTCGTAACTGACTTAAAGTGACTCTAAAAGGGCTCTCCAGGGAGTGAGATATTTATGGAAACTCCCTCGGTGAGTTTCTATAGGGGCTGTGGTGGCTCAGTGGTTGAAAAGCTCACCTTATTAGCTAGAAGGCTGGCAAGTCGGCATTTCAAGACCCGGGTACTGCATGATGGATTGAGTGCCCGTCTCTGTCCCAGCTCTTGGGGACATGAAAGAAGCCTCATTTGGGCATTCCCTGAGTGGAGTTTCTTCTGCAAAAATCCTTTCAACCCAGAATAATTTCTGACATGAAATTAATTAATTAGTGAGTTTCCGTGGGGTTTCTCTGTAGATGACAGCCTGTGTGAATGCAGAGAAGTACTGTACAAACTATCTTGCCTATGATACAATGCCCACAATGCCCCTCAATGTACAACGAGGAGGACCTTATGTTGGCAAGAGGAAATGCTGTTGATGTGGCCCGATACTGGATAGATGTCATCTAGCCCTTTTAAATTCTATTTTGTTTTTAGATTGTGAATTTTATCTTCGTATGTTATTATATGCTGGTGGTGCATCTGACACAAATAAATAAATAAAGTGAGTTTCCATGGCTGAACAGGGATTTGAACACTGACTAACCAGCAATAAAAATAAATAAATAGAGAAATATTTTTAAAGCCTTGTGTTGCATGTCCCAGAACTCTGCAACAGATGGATTATGTTATCAATGAATTTCTTGAGTTAAAAAGGGTGTGTAGAGCCAATGCAGTTGAGGACCTAACTTTATTTAAAGAGTTAGGTCTTTTATTCAACAAATATGACAGGCACTTGATAGGCTTCTTATGAAGGAATATTTTCCCATATTTCTGAACAAGTGAATTATTTGGCATTCAGAGGAACAATTTCAGGAAGCAAGCTTTGTGGTACTATCTCATTAGCTTTTAAGCAGAGTAACAGCCACAGTTGATTTACTTTGATTACACCACAAAATTCTTATGTCACAGCACTGAAGTGGTATACCTGACATCTATAAAATAATAAGCAAGGTTTGTACACAAAACAAAAACAATTTTAAAAACCTAGAGAAATAAAGGGGTTCAATGAACAGATAATCAAATACAAAAAGAATGTTTCAGCTGTTAGTTTCTTCAATCTATATTCATAAGCTTAATCGCTCTTTATAAATTTAATCATTTTACTGTTTCTTACGGGACTGCAGTGGCTCAAGTGGCTAAGATGCTGACTGGGAGGCAGGAGGTCAGAAGTTCGATTCCTGCGTACTGCAGGACGGAATGAGCTCCCATCTTTGTCCCAGCTCCTGCCAAGCTAGCAGTTTGAAAGCAATAAAATTGCAAGTAGATAAATAGGGACCACTTCGGTGGGAAGGTAACAGCGTTCCGTGCACTCCGGTGTCTAGTGATGCCTGCCACATGACCACGGAAACATCTGCAAAAGCAGACAACGCTGGCTCTTCAGCTTTGAAAGAGAGAAGAGCACTGAACCCTAGAGTTGGATACGACTGGCTTTCAAGCAAGGGAAACCTTACTGTTCCTTACACACACATATGCAAACAGATAATTGCTTTGACACAAGACTATCAAGATCACACTTCTCAAAAAAAAAAACAACCTCCACTATGAGTAATAGAACTATTTCTAACTTACACACAGCTTTTAACTACCTCTCACACAGCACTGATAAGCTTTTTCTCTCACATGTTGTTGTCCACTTGCACAATCAAATCCGACCCTTTGCAATCCCATGAACCATAGTATGTCAGGTTCCTCTGTCCATACCTGTCAAGTATCCCATTTCCCCCGGGAAAACCCCTTATTTTTACCCCTCTTTCTGCCCCCCTGCCGTTTTATTAACTTCCCCGTAATATCCCTTATTTTTTAAAAAAAAAAATCCTGACCGGAACCCTCACAGGCGAAGTTGCATTATGTTTTTCCTGCCACCAGAGGCCGCTGTGTGGCTTTTCGCTTATGGAAGGGGAGAGAGAAGGTGGGGGGGCCTTCTGTAGTTTGTTTCTCTTTCATTTTTTCCCTGCCACATGGTCATGGAGGCTTTGTTTTTGCTGCTGCTGGTCAGAGCCACCATGGGACCGGAGTCTACTCTAGGTGAGCGATATTTCATATATGCAGGAGCAAATCAGCTCTTGGTCTCTCACTCTCATGGTTTATTGAGCTGTTTCTGCCTTGCCTCCTGGAGGGGGAGGCTTTTGTTTCTGTTCTAGAGTTAACTTGGGAGGGGGGATGTTGCTTGATCACTATATGAGAGAGAGAGAGAGAGAGAGAGCACCCCACCTTCTAACAAACTATCTGGAGGGAGGGAGATTAACTCCTCAGCTGCTGGGAGGCTTGGAAACTACAGAGGTTGCTTTTTACTTGACTAATTCCCTTCCTTAAGATGGATCTGACATTTTCAGGTGTTGGTGCTTCAATTGGTTGCAGTGAGGAACAAATAGATTGGTTAATTTTGGGGAATTAATCCCTTGCTCCTCCACCCTAATTGGGGGGGGGGGGGAGCGTCTAGCCATGTGCAGGGCTAGTTCATTAAAGCCAAGCTGCTTGCAAGCAGTTGGTAACCCTAGGGGGCTGGTTTACTATTCTGCACTTTGCTTCCCAGGAAAAAAATATTGATTAAAAATGAGTAAACAAGAAAGAAAAGAAAACAAAAGTCCCCCAAGAAGATGGGGAAAGGGTTCTTTGGCCCACACAGCTTTGTGCCCATTGCATCTGCAATACCATCTAGCCATCTTTATTTTTGGCCACCCCCTTCCTTTGTCCTCCATCTTTCCGAGCATCAAGGCCTTCTCAAGTGAATCCTCTCTTCTCATTTGATGTCCAAAGTACTTTAGCGTCATCTTTACTATTTGACCTTTAATGAGCAGTCATGGTTGATTTCTTCTTTTTGTTGTTGTTCAGTCGCACAGTCGACTCGACCCTTTGCGACCCCATGGACCATTTTCCTCCAGGCGCCTCTGTCTTCCACAATCCCCCTCAGCCCTCCCAGCTCTGTGCCCATTGTGTCTACAATACCATCTAGCCATCTAATCCTTGGCCTCCCCCTTCTTCTTTTGCCCTCCACCTTTCCCAACATCAATGCCTTCTCAAGTGAATCCTCCCTTCTCATTTGATGTCCAAAGTATTTTAGCTTCATCTTTACTATTTGACCTTCCAATGAGCAGTCAGGGTTAATTTCTTCTAAGATTAACCTATATGTTCTCCTCGCTGTCCAGGGGACTCTCAAAACCCTCCTCCAACACCACATTTCAAAGGCATCTATTCTTCTGCGTTCAGCCTTCCTAATTGTCCAGCTCTCACATCCATACATTACTACTGGGAAAACCATTGCTTTGACTATTCTAATTTTTGTTTGCAATGTGATGTCTCTGCTTTTCACTATGTTCCCCAGGTTTCTCATCGCTTGTCTCCCAAGAATCAGTCGCCTTTTTATTTCATGGCTACAATCCCCATCTGCAGTGATCTTTGATCCTAAGAAAGTAAAATCTGTCACTGCTTCTACTTCTTCCCCGTCTATTTTCCAGGAACTGATTGGGCCTATTGCCATTATCGTGGTTTTCTTGATATTGAGTCTCAAGCCAGCTTTTGCACTCTCCTCCTTCAGCCCAATCAAGAGATTCTTTAGGTCTTCCTCACTTTCTGCCATTAGGGTGGTATCATCTGCATATCTCAGATTATTGCTGTTTCTCCCAGCGATTTTAATCCCATATTGTGATTCCTCCATCCCTGCACTGCGCATTATGTGCTCTGTGTATAGGTTGAATAAGCATGGTGACAAAATGCAGCCTTGTCTTACTCCTTTTCCTATTCCAAACCACTCTGTTGTTCCATGTTCTGTCCTAACTGTTGCTTCTTGGTTCATGTACAGATTTCTTCTAGGATCGACCTATTTCTAACACCACATTTCAAAGGCATCTATTTTTCTGCGCTCAGCTTTCCTAATGTCCAGCTCTCACACCCATACATTACCACCAGGAATACCATTGCTTTGACTATGCAATTTTTTGTTTGCAAGGTGATGTCTCTACTTTTAACTATGTTCCCTGGGTTTCTCATAGCTTGTTTCCCAAGCATCAGTCGCCTTTTTATTTCATGGCTACAATCACCATCTGCAGCGATCTTTGATCCCAAGAAAGTAAAATCTGCCAGTCATATCCAACTCTAGGGTGCAGTGCTCATCTCCATTTACAGCCAAAGAGCCAGTGCTGTCTGTATTTGCAGACATTTTCATGTCCATGTGGCAGGCATGACTGGAGCCCAGCAAGTCATATGGCTATATTTGGCCACGCCCACAGAGGAGTGTTGCCAAAATTTCCCTTATTTTCAAATCCCAAACTTGACAGGTATGCCTGTCATTCTCTCCTACACACACCTTTATATGCAATCAGAATCTCTTCAACCAGGAACTACACAGATTACTCAACTTAATCACAAACATTATTTCACATTTCCCAACTGTCATAAATCAATTCTGACACATGTAACTCATACAAATGTATACATTTGTATAAACCCATACAAATGTAACTCATTTCCAATCACTCACAATGCAAGCCAATACAAACTTATATATAGCTCCCATCTTTGTCCCAGTTCCTGCCAACCTAGCAGTTCGAAAGCAACAAATTGCAAGTAGATAAATAGGGACCACTTTGGTGGGAAGCTAAACAGTGTTCCATGAGTGAGCTCCGGTGTCTAGTCATGCCTGGCACATGACCACAGAAATGTCTGCAGAAGCAGACAGGACTGGCTCTTTGGCTTTGAAACAGAGATGAGCACTGAACCCTAGAGTCGGATATGACTGGCTTTCAAGCAAGGATAACCTTCACCTTTAATATTACCAGACCTTGTAGTTCATGTCTGTATCCCCATTGCTTGTTTGGTGTGGTATGGCAGTAAACTGGGGTCTCATGATTGTACTTTCACATGTACCAGTCAAATTTGGTGTCCAAATTCATCAAGTCCTCATGTTCCTCAATGTTTTCTAATCTTCTTGAAGCTGCACAAAATGAAAAAGGAGGACAATACTGAAGTTAAAGCAACTCAGCATGATAAGAACTATAAACAAAAAGTGTGTGGTAAATTAGTGAAGAAGCAAGAGAAAAATGGAATTTTACCATTGAAGAATATGGAGAAGACGAAGAAAATGTTACATACAAATGAGGTATTGCCTATTATAATTCTGTATTAGAAGCATAAGAGCTCATTTGCATTTCTCTATCACCAATCCATCCATCATCTGCTGATTTCTGCAAACTGACAGATAATGATACCTCATTTTTTTAAAAATTGTATTTGTCATATCCCTACAGTTCCAGAGTTTCCTTCATTGTCCATCCTTGTTGTTTGAATATCCTGCCATATTAATACAGACACTGCTGTAACTGACCATTATCTATCTGAAATCATGATTGTGAGTGCTTCTGCTCCCTGACACTCTGTCAGTTTCTTTCAGAGCGGCCAGTCAAATTTTGAAGAAAGGAATGCAAGAGTAGAACCATTTTCTTGTCAAGATACCTCTCAACCTCTGCCACTATCCACTGAACAAACTTCAGAGGACTTCAGTACAGAGCTATCTCCTTTTAGTGATCCGGGGATCACAAGTGACTTCATGCCCCCTGATGGGTATGTATCTTACTACCGAACATATGGAAACCTTGTGGAAACCCCACTTTGTATGAATGTAGATCTGATACAAGCAAACACAGAAAAGGGAATTCAAAGCCATGGCTGTGTCTTTAACCCTCAGTATGAAGATGAAACTGTAAATGACATGGGAATTTTTGCCACTGGATATTTTCCATATTATAGAACATGTGAGGAGTACCTATGTGGTCTGGATTCTCCCTGTGAAGTACACAGTGCAGCAGAGAGTGAGGAAGCACAGTTGAACAATGGAGAAGAAATAGAGAGTGAAAACGGCGATGACATTGAAGATGTGTATGAAGATACTGTAAGTTAGAACAAAGGGAGCAAATCTTATCCTCATTAGGATTATTCAGTGGCTCTTTAAACCAAGTGCCAATTGTAGTGAGGAGCATGTGTTACTCTGCTCCTATCTCCACCTCTTTAATAATGGAATTGTTACTCTGAAGATCAGAAGGATACTATACTGTATATCCAAGTAGCCTCTCACCTTGAGGTTACCCCCCTGAACTGGATGGGGTTAATCTCAACTGAAGAAACAGCCTAGGTACAGCAGCCTCCCTTTCTACAGAGAGCTGTAGTTCCATGATTAAAGAGAAAGTGGGGAGGGGGAGGTCTTGTGTACTTCCATCACCACATATTTTAAGTCACCACTGGAGAGTGCTATGAGCACTAGGAAGTATCCAAAGGTTCACTATATAGAGCTTTATGAATGTCATAAAACTGGTTTTGAAATGTAGACCTTAACTAAATCATTACATGCACGGATGTTCCATAAAAGACCACCAGAGGAAAAGTCAAAAATGGGGAGAAAATGAAAATGACTAAGTCAATAAAGGGAAAGGACCACCCCGGGGTTAGGAGTTATTCTTCCTTCATTCCCTGGGAATTAGTATTGAATATTCTAAAATAAACTTCTAAAAATTATTTCATTTTCTTAAGAGATGACTATCCCATATAACATTGCTTATAATATTGCAATGACTATTATAAAAACAGAAGAATCATAATAATAAATGTAAAATAGTCATATACTAAGTTGTGTTTTAAAAATCCCCTTGTTGGATTCACACCTTAATGTGGCAAAGGGATCTCATTGTGTCAGTGAAGCTGAGAGCAATGGCATCAGGAATTCAGACTCCATTATGAGACTGGACTCCTAGCAGGGTCAACCTAAGCAAAATGGTCACAGCTGAAACAGAGCAGACTAAAATGCACCTACTGGGCAACAAAGGTAGCTAAAAGGTGACACTGTGAGAGAAGGCAATGGCAGGGACACTCAAGCAAACATGAATATGCCAACTAAACTAAGGAGTGCAGTAACTATAGGACCATTTCTCTAATTCCCATGCAAGAAGATTATGCTCAGGGTCTTGCAACAAAGGCTTTTCTCTTATATGGAGTGAGAAATGTTCAAGATGAGTTCTGAAAAGGAAGAGACACTTCAGATAATGGAAATATTTGCTGGCTACTGGATTACACAAGAATAATATCAGTATACTTCATATACTACAACAAAACCTTTCACTCTGTGAATTATGAGAAACTGTGGGTTGTTTAAAAAGAAATGGGTGTTCCTCTGCATCTTATGTATAACCTGTTTTGTGAACAAGAAGCTATTATTAGGAAAGAATTTGGAGAGAGAGATTGGTTTCCTACAGGCAAAGGTGTTAGACAAGGATTAATTTTATCCCGTTACCTGTTCAATCTGTATGCAGAACATATTATATAGACTAGATTCAAATGAAGATGGAATGAAAATTGATGGAAGAAACATCCAAAAAATTAAGATAGGCAGGTGACAACATTAGACATTAATTTGAAATGACACTTGTTGTTGTTCAGTCACACAGTCGATTCCGACTCTTTGTGACCCCATGGACCATTGCTTTCCAGGCACCCCTGTCCTCCACCATCCTCGTGCCCATTGTGTCTACAATACCATCTAGCCATCTCATCTTTGGCCGTCCCCTTCTTCTTTTGCCCTCCACCTTCCCCAGCATCAAGGCCTTCTCAAGTGAATCCTCTCTTCTCATTTGATGTCCAAAATACTTCAACTTCATCTTTGTTATTTGACCTTCTAATGAGCACTCAGGGCTAATCTCTTTTAATATTGACCTATTTGTTCTCCTCGCTGTCCAGGGGACTCTCAAAACTCTCCTCCAGCACCACATCTCAAAGGCATCTATTTTTCTTCGCTCAACCTTTCTAATGGTCCAGCTCTCACAGCCATACATTACCACCAGAAATACCATTGCTTTGACTATGCGGACCTTTGTTTGCAGTGAGATGTCTCTACTTTTCACTATGTTCCCCAGGTTTTTCATAGCTTGTCTCCCAAGAATCAGTCGCCTTTTTATTTCATGGCTGCAATCTCCATCTGCAGAGATCTTGGATCCTAAGAAAGTAAAATCTGTTACTGCTTCTACTTCTTCCCCATCTATTTTCCAGGGACTGATGTGGCCTGTTGCCATTATCTTGATTTTCTTGATATTGAGTCTCAGGCCAGCTTTTGCACTCTCTTCTTTCAACCTAATCAGGAGGGTCTTTAGGTCTTCTTCACTTTCTGCCATTAGGGTGGTTTCATCTGCATATCTCAAATTGTTGATGTTTCTCCCAGCAATTTTGATCCCATATTGTGATTCCTCCATCCCTGCATTGCGCATTATGTGCTCTGTGTATAAGCTGAATAAGCAGGGTGACAGAATGCAGCCTTGTCTTACTCCTTTTCCTATTCCAAACCACTCCGTCATTCCATACTCTGTCCTAACTGTTGCTTCTTGACTCATGTACAGATTTCTCATGAGACATATGAGGTGTTCTGGTATTCCTATCTCTTTAATTACTTGCCACATTTTGTTATGGTCCACACAATCAAAGGCCTTGGTGTAGTCAATGAAGCAGAAGTAAGCTTGTTTCTGGTATTCCTTTGTTTTCTCCATGATCCAACGTATGTTGGCAATGTGGTCCCTGGTCCCCCTGCCTCTTCTGAACCCAGCCTGCACCTCTGGTAGTTCTCTTTCTACATGCTGCTGCAGTCTATCCTGTATTATCTTGAGCATCACTTTGCTAGCTTGTGGGATGAGCGCAATTGTTCGATAATTTGAACATTCTTTGGCATTGCCCTTTTTTGGGATTGGGACGTATACTGATCTTTTCAAATCCTGTGGCCACTGTTTTGTTTTCCAAATCTGCTGGCATATAGCATGTAGTAGCTTGATTCCATCATCTTTTAGGGCTTTGAAGAATTCAACTGGGATACCATCATCTCCACTGGCTTTCTTATTTGCCATGCTTTTTAGGGCCTTTCTGACTTCACTCTCTAGGATGTCTGGTTTAAGTTCAATTTCCCCCTCATTGTTATTATCCGGGATGTTTAGGTCTTTTTTGTAAGTTTATATAACTTAAATAACAGGCAAGTTTGGTCTGGGAACACAAAACAAAGCAGGGAAAAGACTGATAGAGTTCTGCCAAGATAACACACTAGTCATAGCAAACACCCTTTTCCAGCAACACAAGAGGAGACTCTACACATGGACATCACCAGATGGCCAACATCGAAACCAAATTGACTACATACTCTGCAGCCAAAGATGGAGAAGCTCCATACAGTCAGCAAAAACAAGACCTGGAGCGGAGTGTGGCTCAGATCACAATCTATTGATTGCAAAATTCAGGCTCAGACTGAAGAAAATAGGGAAAACTAATAGGCCGGATAGATATGATCTAGACAACATACCCAAGGAATACACGGTGGAGGTGAGGAACAGATTCAATGGTCTAGACCAGATAGACAGAGTACCAGAAGAATTATGGACAGAGATGAGAGACATTATGCAGGAGGCAGCAAGAAAAACTATACCAAAAGAAAAGCGCAAGAAAGCAAAGTGGTTGTCGGATGAGGCTCTTAAAATAGCAGAGGAAAGAAGGAACGCAAAAGGCAAAGGAGAAAGGAAAAAATACAATCACTTAAATAAAGAATTTCAAAGAAAAGCAAGGAGAAATAAGGAAAGCTACCTAAATGAACAGTGCAAAGAAATAGAGGAAAGCAACACAAGAGGCAGGACTAGAGATCTCTTTTTTTAAAAAATGGGGAAGTCAAGGGAACGTTCAAAGCAAAAATGACCACGATAAAAGACAAAGATGGCAAAGAGTTAGCGGATGCAGAAGAGACAAAGAAAAGATGGAAATGACACTTAGTTGACGCAAAAGATGTAAGTAACAAAGCAGGACTGCAGTTGAATATTAAGAAGAAAAAAATCATGTCTACATAAGAACTACACAATTTAAAAATTGATAATACAGATATTGACATGATGAAAGATTTTTAATATACATTGGTTCAATTATCAATCCAAATGGAGACTGCAGCCAAGAAAGGAAAGCAATAATGGAATTAGAAAATGATCACCAAGTATAAGGATATGTCATTTGAGAACAAGACCATGATCATCTACACGCTTGTATTTACGATCATCACATACAAGTGTGAAAGCTGGACAGTAAAAAGCTGACAAGAAAAATATTGATTAATTTGAAATATGATGCTAGAGAGCTTTGCAGCTTTCCTGGACTGCCAGGAAATGAACAAGTAGGTTCTAGAAAAAAATCAAGCTAGACTATCTCTGGAAGGGAAAATGATAAAACTGAGGCAATCCTACTCTGGGCACATCTGAACAAGGCAAGATTCTCTGGAAAAGAAAATAAAGTTCTATAAGGTTGAAGACAAGGGGGGAAGAAGACCCAATACAAGATGGCATATTCTTCCCACTCTAGATCAAATCTATGCCACCAGGGGTTATAAGAAAGCTGTAGAGATTGCTCAGGATAGTACGCACCCCGGAAATGATCTCTTTCAGCTTCTGCCTTCTAAAAGAAGGTATAGGGTCATAAAGACCAGGACCAGCCGCTTGAGAAATAGTTTCTATCCAAAAGCAGTTCTGGCTATGAATGCAGTGAAATACAGTTTATGAAGAAACTTCTGTATATAGTTTTTAGAGTTTTTAGAGCTTTTAGAGTTTTAGAGTCTTAGAGTTTTAAAGCTTTTTAGGGGTTAAATGTGTATATGTGGGTGGGAGTATGTTGATAGTTTTGTATAGTTGTATTTTGTTTAGGTTTTGTTGGGTCGATAAGTGGTTTTTCAATCTCGTTGTTATGTGAAAGACAATGACAATAAAAATGTACCTATCTATCTATTCCTAAAGAAATCCAGAGGCTCGAATTTAGAAAGCAGGGGTGTTGAGGACACAACATTTTGGAGATCATTCATTTATGGAGTCACCATAAGTTAGAGGTGACTTGATGGCATGTAACAACAGCAATAGATCAAATAATCAAAATTCAATACTCTAGCTAGGGTACACACAAAGAGCCTCCTCAAAGATTGTGGTATATTTGAACTACAATCAGGCATACCCTGGTAACAACAATCTTGTGTTGCCAGCTAATCTTTCTTACACTAGGTCAGGCGAAGGGAACTGAAGAATTAACTCACCAAAAGGTTCCTTCATTTTGGCAGTTTTACATCTGGTCTAGACATGGAAGAAGATGAATACTCTAGCTCAGTGATGGTGAACCTTGGCACTCCAGCTGTTCTTGAACATCAATTCCCAGAAGCCCTGATCAGCCGGAGTGCTGACTTGGGCTTCTGGGAATTGAAGTCCAAGAACATCTGGAATGCCAAAGTTTGCCATCACAGCGAGTCTAGTTGGTCTCAAGTTGAGGATAAAGGATTTGTTCTTAGTTGGTCTACCACACTTACAATTGTTGACCTTGTGTCCCATTTTTGTTTTCAGGTTGTTCAGGAAAACTACGAAACAAACAAGGATAACAACCAGTGCTTTGAGAGTCTCAACCTCCTTGAAAGCTATACATTATCTGACTCTGTTACTGAGCCTATGATTTAGAGATCTTTCTTTTGGATGAAATTTTAAGTCTGAATCAACCACCTTCTTCCAGCAGTTATTTTCCATATTATAGGACATATGGAAAATTGCTTTTCAGCCCAGTAAACTCAAATAATGTGTACTGTAGCAGGGATGCATTAGAAGGGTTTGGTATAGAAATAGAAAAGATTATGGAGGGAACTAGAGATCACAGCAAAAGCTGCTCATTGTATTGACCCTAAGATTTCAACTTGAAATCTTAGGTAGGCTTTCAAGGACACTTACTGTTACACAAGCCTAATCATATTTTATATTAAACCTTCTTATAAGAAATCATTATGCATGCTGAGTGGAATTTTTAAAAGACTTGGGAAAGTATTCAGTGAGGTTTTCCTTCAGCCTTGAGAAATTGAGTATCTTTGGTGATGCTAAATAAAGAGGATAGAAGGAAGATTAAAAGGCTAAAATTTCTTTAAGGTTAACCCTACAAAACAGAATATTATCAAACATTTAAAGCAGTGTTTCCCAAACTTTGGTTTTTGGACTCCATTTCCCAGAAGCCTAAGTCAATTCCTCAAAGCACTGATCAGCCAATATACTGACTTAGGCTTCTGGGAATTGAAGTCCCCTGTGGGGCGTGGGGCCCACTTTGGGAACCACTGATTTAAAGGAATTAAATACTGCCTCCAAGAGCATCCACTTGGTCCAGACTAGCTTTAGGAATGATTGAGATGTGTAGTGGCCCACAGAGTTGAGATGTTCCCTGCACTATGTTGGAGACTACGCTGAGCCAAGGTACCAAGATGAGATGAGGAAGGAACCCCCAAGTTAAACTGAGATGGAGGGTATGCCAAGCTAAATCCAATAATAATAATAATTTCATGTCAGAGATTACTCTGGGTTGAAAGGATTTTTACTGGAGAAACTCACTCAGGGATGCCCGAATGAGGCTCCTTTCATGTCCCCAAGTGCAGCCCTCGGGTATTGAAACCCAACCTTCCAGTCTCCAAGTTCACCATCTTAACCACTAAGACACTGGGGGAGGTACAGCTAAGTTCAATGGCTATATTTTCAATTTCAATTTTAATTTATACCCCGCCCTACTCAGCACACGGCTGACTCAGGGTGGCATTACAACATATTAATGGTACAGTATACAATAAAGATATAATAAACTATTCAAATATCCATACAGCAAGACAATATAAGTATAATGTAACAATATAATACAAAAGTAATATGCTTTGTTTTATTCTTGTTAATGTTGTGTTTGTTACTAGTTACTAAAAGAGAGGAACTGCTATAAAAGTACAGTAAACCCCTACTTATGAAAAAAAGTCAATTCCATAGGCTTTTGCTTAAATCGGTTTTTAATGTAACTCGAAGCAAACCCATAGGAAAAATTATATTTTTTTATAAATCGAAGCAAACCCATATGAAAATGAATTTTTATGTAACTCGAAGCAAACCCATAGGAAAAAGAATTTTTATGTAACTCGAAGCAAACCCATAGGAAATCGTGTAAATCGGGACATGGTTTTAGTACAAAATCATTATGTAAGTCGAATTTTATGTAACTCAAGGCATATGTAAGTCGGGGTTTTACATTAAAGAAAAAACCTGTGATACTTCTGTGAGTTACACAGAGCAACCTAACTGTTCAGAATTGTTTCCTTCAAGCCTTGGTTTTATGCATGAGAAATGGATGTTCTAAGCAATGCTATCTTTCATAGTGATCCTAGGAGGAATACATGGAAAGCAGAGCAACAAAAAAAAGAGGAAATTGCTATAGGAAAACACTGAGACTAGCAGAGCCTGTTACCACTCTTAATTGCACAAGACATACATGTTATTTGCTTCAAGGCTGGAGAGTTGTTGGGGTAGGGGTGGACCTCAGAGGCCACATCTCTCAGACCCTGCAAAATAAGGACCCCACATCAGTTCCTATGTCTACTACACACTGCTTATCAGAATTCTTGGGATTTTCTTTAGTTTTTATTTTTAAAAAGGACTTTTACACTTACCTTACTGTTAAAGCATATGTGTGCCTTCAGTCTCATTAAAAAAAAAATTGCTCCATTGGTCAACGTTAAATTGGCTGTATACTTGGGAGGCCAGAATGGAGCCAAAGCAACAGCTCAATTGCAAGGGATCTTGAACTAGTGGTGATATATCATTTTTCTTCATGCCTGGTCAGCAAAGGGCATAAGATCTTTCTTTCTTGCTTGATTTGTTTGTTTGTTTGCCACATTTCTCCCAACTGGGGGTGCATAGCTGCAAGTGTCTGAGGCAAGGATTGAAAACTGAGGCTGGCAAGACTTGCAAGGAGTCGATAATGTCTGTGGATCAGCAAGAATAAACTAGGCCTAGGAAAGCAGGTCATGTCACAGAGAAAGTTACTGAAGTTGATAAGGAAGATAAATGGTAGAGTCTGAGAATGTTGAGCCTAGAGCCTAGTTCATAATGAGGGGAAAGTTTATTGGCTACTCTGTGAAACAAAGTAAGGAAACACAAAGGTAGAGTCTATTAGCCAGTCAGGACTGGCTATTAGTTTTATTCATGACACCAGACTAGAGCACATTATATGTGTAACCATCCCTTATAAGATTGGCTCTTTATGCAGACAACTTCTTCTTCTTCTTCTTCTTCTTCCATGTCTAAGCCAGACATGAATCTGCCAAAATGAAGGCACCTTTTTGTGAGTTCTTTCTGCAGTTCCTTTCGCCTGACCTAGTGTGAGAAAGTTTAGCCAACAACACAAGGTTGTTGTTACCAGGGTATGCCTGATTGTGGTTAAAAAATACAGTACCACAATCTTTGAGGAGGCTCTTTCTGTGTACCCCATGCAGACAACTAACAAGTCTACAGATACATGAGGATAAAGTCACCATATCTGGAAATGTTTTACCTTCAACAAGTTATCAGATATATCTGTGAACCTCTCCTAGGCAGAGCTCTTTTGTCTTGTCTTTTTCAATGTCATTGTTTGGGACAACATGGAGAGCAGCTATGTTTCTGATTCTGGTGCAGCTCTATCCCTCTCCTCTGGAGAGAGCACATTCTCAGCATTTCCTCCGGAGGGTCCTGGTTCCTCCTGGCCATTGGTCCCCCCTCTTGTAATTGGTTTTATTGAAGGACTTTTAACTGTTTTTATACTGTTTTTAAGTTTTGCTGAGCAGCCAGTGAGGTGTTCGCTGGACAGTGTACAAAGTCTACTGATTGGGGTGGTATATACATCTAAATAAATAAATCCTGAGGGGCTATGTCTATTGGGGATTCTTTGTTCACCAGAGGGAGCACAACAAAAGCAGAGAAAGGCCTGGTGTTAAGGGAATTAAGGAGATGGCCAGCATCTGATCACAACCAGAAGGCCTGTGAAACTGGCTCCCCAGGAAGCACAAAGAAGCTCTGTCAGAAGGAGTTTGATGTTTGGAAGAGATAATCTAGAAAACCACAACCAATTCCATATTCCTGTGTCTCATCTTGGCAAAAATGAAGCACATCTATAACTCTGAGCTGTTCTGAGGGCAAAGTGCAGCTAGAAGAAATAATTCTGATGCTCTCACATACAATAATTTTCACACATGACCTATACTACGTACACAGATGCATCAATCTTTGTAAAGGTGGCAGCAAGACTCTGAACATCACACCAATTGGCTTGGATGACCTTGTAAACCTAATTGTTCTTCCCTTGCTAAAGACACTCCTCACCTATAACACTATTTATTGTTGGGCCAGTCCTGCTTCTGCTATCCTGTATGGTCTTCAATTAACAGTAGAGATGGGAAATCCCAGCCAAAGACATAGAGGTGGTTTTCTAAACTTAGTTACCAAAAGTCCCCAATGATCCATCCCGGAGGTCAGGACAGAATATATTATCTTAACATGAATATCGTTCAGTTGGCTAGTTTGAGAGGTAAATTCCCCACAGCCAACTTCAGATTGGTTCTGTTGAACATTAGAGCAGAAGACAGAGGGAATACTAAATAATGAAAAACACAGGTTGTAAAGGGCCTTTGAAATACTTACAGTCATTACTGATTAGAGATCTGGTTTCTGCCCTGTAATAGTAATCAAAAAATGTTCTTCTCTTTTGTTTTTCCATGTGAATATAATTGTTGGAAGGAATAATTTTGTACTCAAATCTAATAAATAAACCTGTATTTTATAGTATCAATATATTTAACAATTCATCTATGGAACAGACAACTAATATTTATAAGTACCGTAATCATGTATTACTATGTGCACAGCTTCTTTAAAAAAATCTCTGAACAGCTGACATTTGTTCTTAGGTGGTCTTCCATCTAAGCATCTTACACCAGTAAGCTTAAAATTGAGTAATCCTCTGAGGATACACATTAAACTAAAATAGTTTTATTCCACCCCACCCTAGTAAATTATCCCATTTCAATGGTCATTAGTTAGGATTTGCTTTGCCAGCCTTTTATTGTGACTACATAGTATTTTTCCCTGAATAAATTCCCAACTTGTCTATATCCCATGTGGCATCACCAATTGAATTTCTTTTTATAATTACCCTTGGTCTAAGGGGAGACTAAAATTGATTTTGAGTTGATATTGTAAGACATTTTCTTTCAGATACTGGTTCAGGAATTCTGCAAGTGAATCTAAAACACATCATGCTGTTATATTGATTACACAGACAAGCATTTTGCAATATATTTACTTTTTTAAATCAAATTGTCTACACCCAGTTGTATTTTTGCAAATATTCTAACTCCTGTAAGCCAAATTCCTGTGTGCAAAACACGTACACAAGAAAACAACAATGTTTCAAATGCTTCAGCTGGATCAAACTCCTGATAATATAGAAGGAAAGACAGAACATGTGGTATCCGCGGACACAATTGGCATACTGTCCCTGACAGAACCACGGTTCGGGAGAACGCTCCCTTGAGCCTTGGTTCCGAAGGGACAGAAATTGGGGGAGCGGAATATTAGATAGGGTTTAATTCACCTACAGCTAACCTGACAAGCAGCTCAGACAATAGGAAGCTGAATGACTAACTCACTAGTCATGTAATAGGTAATATCGCACCCGCGGATTACCCTAAGTCCTGAGCCAATAACAGCCACATGTTTACCCCAAGATAGTTTGGAACAATGGATTTCCCCTGTCATTGATTAAGTTGGTTAATTAACTTCCCCTGAAGAGTTTCCCAATTAACTCGTGTAAACATGGCATGTGGATCACAGTTCTTTCTGACGCAGCCTGAACACGATATATACTGATGATTTTCCCTCATTAAATCACTGGTCTTCGCTCCATCTTGCCTCGTGTCTCATTGCTTGACCAGTCTCCTCCGGGACCCAACGGCCACTCCGCGGCCCCAATCCAACAAGAACAGATAGAGCTTCCCTGGATTAACTGACTGATGACAAAAATAAATAAATCTAGAGATGTGGACTCATTCTGTTTAAGCCTGATTCCCACTGGTGGTAAATCCATAAAGCTATGAATATCGGATTAGTAAATTTAAATGATAAACCAACAATTAGGGTAATTGAACTTGGTTTAGCCTACAGGGCAACCAAAAGTGGTTTCTAAATGCTTCAGCAAGAGAAGTGTACAGTAATTAATAGCTTTTTATTACCCTTTGTACTGTGAATCATCACCATGAGAGGAAGACTACTAAGACTTGAGTGGTTATAACAACCATTCATCCAATTCTGGACCATGAAAAAAAGGAGGCTGGCTCATTTGGTGGAAATGGGGTTGCTCCATTGTCTCTAGCTATGGTAGTAGCTAAGTATAAGAGCAATTGATTTTTACAAAAATGCATACATTAAATATCTGTGTGCTTCAACTAGAAACAGTTTGACTCTTTCCCACTGTCAGGATAAGTTTGTAACCATAATCATAAAGGAATTTGCATAACCATTGAAAAAAGTAACAGTAAAACCCCTACTTACAAAAAAAAAGTCCATTCTCTAGCCTTTTGCTTAAATCGAATTTTTATGTAACTCGAAGCAAACCCATAGAAAAAATTATTTTTTACAAAACTCAAAGCAAACCCATATGAAAAATGAAATTTTATGTAAATCGAAGCAAACCCATAGGGAAATGAATTTTTACATAACTCAAAGCAAACCAATAGGAAAAACAATCTTTATGTAACTCGAAGCAAACCCATAGGAAATCGTGTAAATCGGGACATGGTTTTAGCACAAAATCATTATGTAAGACGAATTTTATGTAACTCGAGGCATTTGTAAGTCGAGGTTTTACTGTATTTGTGATAGCCTGTAGTGTGACCTGTGAAAAAACCATTTTATGGAAATGTAGGAATTAAAACACATGCATCTACATGGTCTAAGTTGTTTATTAGCCAATGGAAAATCCCCTGACTTTTAATTCTTCTAAACATGGGTACACTCAGAAAGGGTTGAGCCTGCATGAATCAGCATTTCTGTTTGAAAAACCTATATGCCCGTGATACCAAGATAATGCTTAAAAACATAGGACAGCTTGGCCCCAGTTTCATAGCAGTTTGAAACACAGGAGGCTAAGAGCACATGTAGACTTCAACAGAGTGAGACATGTCATGAATGTAGTAATATGTCCATAAAAGCATGATTAAACTGTTATACTTCTTGAGTATCCTCAGGAATAACAATCTTTCAAAGGACCTGCTGTCGGCATTCTACCACTATACCATAGAGAGAGTGTTAGCCTATGGTCTGTGTGTATGGTTTGGGAGTTGTACAGCTAGGGAAAGAACAATGCTGTCCAGGGTTGTAAAGACTGTGGAGGGGATAATCATCCCACTCTAGGTCAAATCTATACTGCCAGGTGTTATAAGAAAGCTGTAGAGATTGTGCAAGATAGTACGCACCCCGGAAATGATCTCTTTCAGTTTTTGCCTTCTAGAAGAAGATATAGGGTCATAAAGACCAGGACCAGCCGCTTGAAATATAGTTTCTACCCAAAAGCGGTTTTGGCTTTGAATGCAATGCAATGCAGTCTATGAGGGAGCTTCTGTATACTGTATAGTTTTTAGAGGGTTTTTAAAGAGTTTTTAGAGTTTTAGAGCTTTTTAGGGGTTAAGTGTGTATATGTGGGGTGGGAGTGTGTTGATAGTTTTGTATGGTTGTGTTTTATTTGGGTTTTGTTGGGTTGATAAGTGTTTTTTCTTTCTTTCTCCCCAATCTTGTTGTTCTGTGCAGGACAATAACAATAAAGATTTATCCATCTATCTATCTAATTGAAAGTCCCTAGGTCTACTTTGACCTGGGCACCACATATGCATATGTCTCTGTTAAATTCTTTTGGTTAACACATCTCTTTTCCCTTCGAAACCCCTCTAGCTATTTTATTTATGGATTAAGGAAACCCAAGGGCTGACCCATGTTTTGAGGGTTTACATGTTACAAGAAGAGATGGAAAGCAATTTTACTTCATAAGACACAAAACTTTATAAAGTATATTGTAAGGTGTCATCACATCAATTTTTTCAAGGTTTTCTAGGCAGTGAGTACTCAGAAGTGGCTTACCATTCCCTTCCCTTCCCCTGGTGCTCTGGACTGTGTACCTTGCCCATGACAAAACAGACTGCCTCTTCTGGGATGTACACTAAGGAACTGAACTGTCAACCTCTGGCTTTGCATCCAGATACCTAACTCAATGAGCTGTGTAACCAATGCTATTATTAAGAATAGTAAAGTTATAAATGCAATACTTAAGACAATGCAGAAGTGTGCAAGAGGTTAGCTGGTTGTATATCAGCAAGGTATGTAGATATAATTACTTCAAAGAAAGGTAACAATTTTCATTGCTTCTGAGAGGAATTAAGAACTACAGAATTGAATTGCCAAATATATCACCTCCTCAAGACTTCACACAGATTTGGCAAACCACCTGTTCCTTTTTGTTGCTAAGTTGGTGGACCTTGTTTTCAAAACATAGGTGTGTTTCTCTTGCCATTCTCATACTTTTGCTCATGGTCATAATTATGTGGTTGTACCAGCATGCAAAGAGACTTGTGGGAAAGCCTCTGGTCATATTAGCCTTTTTTCTGACACATTGAAGAAGAGATGGACAGGTATGGATCATGCCCTGTTTTACTTCACAGACACTGGATTAAGGTTACACAGAAATCTCAAAATGTTTGTGTGCACATACACAATGGGACTCTCAGATCATCATACCACCAAGGTATCCTGAAGGATTGCATCAACGGATTTCTACATAGTCTTTACAAATGCAATTTACATTGGGTGATGGAGGGCAGGGATGTTTCTGCTGTTAGGTGATTCTTACTATAAACAATAATGGGAAATATTTATCTCTAGCACATAGCAATTTTGCCTGCAACCAAAGACTGAGCTATTTTCTTAGTAGTAAATAGGACAATTACACTTTGCAATTACACTTATGTACCACCCCCCAAGTGCTTAGTGCACTCTCTGGTTGGTTCATGAGATAATTAGCATTTTGCCCCCAACACATTGGGTACTCATTTTACCGACCTTGGAAAGATGGAAGTCTGAATCAGCCTGGAACTCCAAACTCATGACACTTTGGTTGTAATACAGCAGTTTAACTACTGCACCACCAGGGCTCAACAGGGATGTTTCTTTGCAGGCACACCCCCCAAAGAAAGACTCAGACACCGGTATATGGATAAAGGCATTGGGCCACTTTTATTGAATAATGCCCTAGTCCGAATTATAACTTTCAACTGGTACTCATCCAATTATAATTCTTAAGGCAAGCAGGCCGCAGTAACACTGGTAAGGTTCCTCCCAAAATTGCCAATGGCAATTGGCTACAATGTATCCATTTGTATCCATTTGTTTGTTGACACAAACAAATTGTTGACCGTAGTCAATAAACTATCTACTGACCCCACCCTCTGACGTGTATCCGTCAAATCACGGGGTGATGCATGCTGAAAAGCTCCTGCCATCACCCCTTGCCTGGTTTGTCGCTGACCGGTCAACGTTATTACACCTGTACCTGTCTAAGTGTTGGCCAGTCAATTGCGAACCTGCCGGATACCTATGGGTCATAAATCTTTACCTTACCAGTGCTACCCGCCACACGGGGAGGCTTCAATGAAGACTCACCGCCCCCCCCCAGACCATCAGCTCGGTCAACAGGCCTGCTTGCAAATCTTCCAAAAAGAGGTTCATACCTCTAGCCGACAGGTGGACCCCATCCCCTGCATACAGATCATAATTTTGTAAACTAATGGTGGGGTGTCGGATGACCATCCCCAAACCCTTGTCTGCCACGAACCGGGCAACTGCCCTGTTCACTGAGCGACGAGCGCGGTCAAGGGCACGGAGGTCAATACCTCCCCTGTAAGCGTGACGTGGTATGATGTCCGACCATAGCAGCCTTGTGAACGGCCACACATAATGCAAATAAGCTAGGTCTCTGCAAATCGCGAATTTTAAAGAAAGGCCAGTGACCTGGCCGAGGTCATTGCCCCCGAGGTGCAGTACAAGGACATCAGGCAGTTCAGCATCCCTGATGGAAAAAAGGAATGCAACAGTTCCCGCCATCTCATTCCACGCTTACCGTACCAACGTATGCATGCGGATGCACACAGTCCAAGCTGGGGTCCCCACTCTGTCACCGCAGCATACTGCGCTGCCCAGTGCACGTAACTGTGGCCCACCAGCCATACTGCCACCGGTGTGCGGGGACACACAGGGTCTGTAAGAGAAAAAAGAGAGAACAGTGACTTAACTGGTACTCATACCTGAAGAGGGTGAACATATAATGCAAAACGCATAGATCCCCATCTTCCCATATGGCGTATATCAGCCTCAGAGTACCCAAATGCAGCCGCAGTTGAAGCAGCACCTATCCTAAACGAAGGGGTGCCGTAACAAGCCCCAGGGAGGCCAACACTGGGTAGTGCCATACCGGTCACCTTCCGAAATTGAAATTTAGTAAGGGGAGACCCATCCTGGTGGCAGAAAAATGGGCCAGGGTGCGTGGCATGCACTGCCAAGAACTCCTGTAGGGCACCAACCGGACAGATGTCTGCAATGGAACATCGTAGCAGTCTAACTCCACTGCCTACGCCGTGCTGATCAACTTTTGAGGACCGTATCCTCAACTGAGCCCACTCATTAGAAACATAGACATCGTTGAGTTCCAGTGCCCTACGAGTCGCATCACAGTAGTACCAACTCACTGATGCGGAGCGCTCCAAAGAAGGCCACTGTGGTAGCCGCATGAAAAAGAGCCGCCTCATACCTGTCAAAACACAGGTTATGCCAGCCTCGTGCAAGGTGGGTAAGCACCCCTGGGGAAATTGGGTGGCGAGTGTCCACCCCTCCAAAACATGTCGTATGTGGAAATCGTTCATGCTGTCAGCAAAACCCCTCACCTTGGCCATAAATGCCACTGCTGACAGCCTGGATGCTATAGTGCGGGGAGCGAGGCCCAGACTGTGCAGATAAACCATAAATTGTAAAACTTGTTCCACTGGGATGGGCCACACTTCGGGCAACTGAAGTTGCACGCAAAAATTTATAAATTGAACGAAACCATGATGATACGCCTTATGCATGCGGGGCGCCAAAGACATGCCGATCGCCTGGTTCACCTCTCCTCGCCAAATATCCAAATCTCAGCCGGGAGTGGCGAGGGGAATTCCTCTGCGTCCGGAGCCAAGGCACGGAACCGGGGGATCTGCAGGCGGGATAAAGCATCAGCAATATCATTATTAATGCCTGGTACATGTCTGGCCCTAAAAAGCACATTGAGGCGTAGGCTACGTAACACAAACTGGCAGACTAAAGCCATCACCCTGGGTGATTTTGACGTCTGAGCATTAACAATGTGCACTACCGCAGCATTGTCACACCAAAAGTGGACCACTGAGTCGGCCCACTCCTCACCCCATAGCATCAAAGCTCCCAGGATTGGAAAGAACTCAAGGAATGTAAGATCACGGAGGCGATCCGTGCCCCGCCAAGCTGGAGGCCATTGGCCATAAGCCCACCTCCCCTCAAAGTAAATCCCATATCCCAGGGAGCTGGAGGCATCCGACTGTACTTGAAACCTAGGGGAAACTAAAAGGTCGGATCTCCAGAAGGAGACCCCGTTGAAGTCCCGCAGGAATGTGAGCCAAACCAAAAGGTCAGCCCTCATGCCCCTAGTCAGTCGGACCCTATGATGGCGCCTTGACAAGCCAGACATGGCGTCACATAGGCGCCGAGCAAATGCTCTGCCAGGCGTGACCACCCTGCAGGCAAAGTTAAGATGGCCATGTAGAACCTGAAGCTCACGAAGTGACACTTTACGTTTGGCCAGCAAGGCCAAAACCATCGCGGAGAGCCGGGTGACCTTATTGATGGGTAACCGGGATGCCTGTGCGACCGTGTCAATTTCAATACCCAGAAATGTGAGCATAGTTGATGGGCCCTCGGTCTTTTCGGGCACTAAAGGGACACCCAGTTCCTGCATTAGCGTCTGAAATGTGGTGAGGAGACACGTGCACGTGGCCAAGCCCCGTTCACCCCCGAACAAAAAGTCATCGAGGTAATGGGCTACAGACCGAGACCCAGACCTGCGAACAAAGGCCCACTGAAGGAAAGTGCTAAAGCGTTCAAATGCTGAACAGGATATAGAGCAGCCAAAAGGCATGGCCTTATCTACATAAAACTTCCCTTGGAATCTAAAACCCAATAGCTCAAAGTCCCCCGGGTGCACTGGCAACAATCGGAATGCCGATTTAATGTCGCATTTTGCCAGGAGGGCACCAGGACCACAAGAGCGCACCTTTCGCAGGGCTTGGTCAAAGGACGTATAGCTGACCGAACAAAGGTCATCAGGGATAGCATCGTTGACAGAATAACCCGCCGGGTACGATAAGTGGTGGATTAAACGAAATTCCCCCGGGGCCTTTTTGGGTACCAACCCCAGAGGGGAGACCTTCAGGTTGGGAAAGGGTGGTACAGTAAAGGGGCCTGTCACCCTCTTGGCCTCTACCTCCTTAGCGATACTCAGGGCAGCCACCTCTTCTCTACCCTTCAGGGACAGTAAATTGGGTGCATCTTGGGGTCCCCGCACTCCTTTGAATGGAATTCGGAAGCCCCACTGGAAACCCTCAAGGAGGTACCTCGCGTCCTCCCTCCTTGGATAAGTTGAGAGCCATCGCTCCAACATATACACATTAAGTGGGGAGGGGGCCTTTTGCCTGGCTAGCTCCATCAGCAGCAGCTCTGCCCGCTCCCTGTCCACCTCTACCTCTGCCCCCTGACCCGCCGGCCCACGGACACGCGGCGGCAGCGTGGGGGCCAGCGCAAGAGGGACACTCATGTTTGTATCGGCACTGCCGCTTATTGCACACACCGCTAGCCGAGAAGCTCCAACACAGCAAGCGGGCTGGAACCCCCTGCCCCGCCAGCTGGCGGGAAGCCTGCGTTGGAGCAGCTCGCTGAACGGCATGGCCACAATGGTACCTATCCCCAGGCGCCGGACGCGTGGGGGTCATGTACAATAGCCACAATTTCTGACAGGGCTCATCCCATCTCATCTCCAGGTGCAAGTGCACCCTCATTCTAAATTCCTCATCGTAAGCTAACCACGATAGGCCAGGAAAATCCACCATTGCCCTGTAAATATTGTCCAGGGAGCTGCGAGACACCGGCAGGGGCAGGCCGGAGCGTCTCAAGCAGCTCAACCCGGCTGGCCGCTTGTTGCAGTGTGGCGGCCGTCGAGGTAGCCAGTAAACCCGAAGGGCCCCCCGCAGAGAGTGAAGGGCCACCTGACATGGGGTTGTGTGCCATCCCTAAGGATGCCTCAAGCACAGCTAAACGCGTTAGCAATGCATCAACTGCCACAGATCCCCCAGTATAAAGTGGGCCGGGTGGGCCGGACGGCCCACCAGGCATTTGATCAGGAACCCCAGCATGAGAGCCTGGGCCCGAATAGGGCCATGCCCAAAACTCCGGCCCATGAGGGGCCGGAGGGGGAACGTGCTGTGCACCAGCACCGGGCCCACCCCTGCTGACCAGACCCATGGCCGGCAACTGCGGGCCGAGGGCCGAAGCCCCAGAAGGGCCGGTCGAAGGCTGGCTAGCCGAGGGCCAAGCAGCCTGGATCGCCTCACCGGTATCGGTGGAGGTAGTGCCCTGCCGCGTGGGCGCAGCCCTGGTCCTCCGACCTGAGGGCTGCCCCCCGCGTTGCGCAGGGCCAAAAGTCCTCCCCGTTGGCCGCGGTTTCGTCGCCGGGGCCTTCCATTTGGGAGGCATATCTGAGGGCAGGATCCCTTTCCAGGGATCAACCTAACGCCATAAAACACAGAGCAGCCAGCAAGCCAAAGGCTCTGTGCAAGATCCTTCCTTCCCAGCCGGGAAAGAGTAAGGGCTAA
The DNA here is from genome assembly GCA_035047345.1 of Bradypodion ventrale. NCBI lineage: Eukaryota > Metazoa > Chordata > Lepidosauria > Squamata > Chamaeleonidae > Bradypodion > Bradypodion ventrale. The sequence continues at coordinate 1,776,035 of JAWDJE010000007.1, forward strand.
AGAGCCGAAGAATCGAAGGAACAGCGACGGAGAAAACTTCTCCTCTCCGTCGCTATTTTAAAATGGCAGCTCGGCTGCCTCGTGGCCACCCCTTTTATAGAGGGGTGGCCATGCCCCCTAACTCACCCGGATGTCTGAGTCCGGGTGGGGGGGAGCCCGCAAAGAGCGCGGCGGCCATTTTGGCGCCGCGCTTTCATTGCAGAAGGGCAGTCAACCATGTCTTTCTGTAGGATATTATGAGCTGTAAGTGACTCAAGTGGGGCAATTTCTCCCCAAATTTCTTGTTTCTTTTTCAAATGATACTTAATGTTCCATTATTCTTGAGAATTTTCCCAGCTTAGTGGACTGTTTTTGTTATTCATTGTTCTCTTTCCTTGGTTTTTTTTCCTGTTCTCTTTGGGGATCTAAGGGCTAGATAGATAGCTCAGGAAGTTATGGATCCAATTTTTGAGCCACAAGTTGGGTGTTCAATTCACCACTGTGACTAAGTAGAAGAGTCAGGCTATTTGACTTTGAGCAAACTGCACAGTCCCAGGGCACGCATAGAAAAAGGGAATGGTAACCTATTTTTTTGAGTCCTCTGTGCATAAAAAGCCCTGGACAAGGGTCAAGAGTAGCCAGAATTGACCTGATGACACAGTTATTGTGGATTTAAAATACATTTAAAGAAATGATTTGTATTTCTGGATAGAGAGAACTATTTTATTGCTGGAGAGAACCTAAGGGATGTTTTTAAATTAAAAAAATCCCTTTCAGCATAGAATTCTCATAGAAAATTGCCAAGATTTCTGCAAAATTTTGTGTTCATTTTGGTTTCTGAAGAAATGCCAGTCTACATGGGATTGCCACGATTCCTATGCAGAATGGTGATCTTTCCTGCACAGGGCTCACCTGAACAGTCAGAAGTAACAAACAGGTCCTGTGAAGAACTGCATTTTCTTGAACCAGATACATCACCGGGCAGGAGGTTGAAGGAGACGGAATTCAGTCTGCAGAAAACTAGAAAATCTTAATGAAGCAGGGAAAAGCCTCGGTGGGGAATGTCAATATGAGGACAATTACTGAGAGCAAGAAATTCTGAGATCATTCATTACCTCTCTAATTCTGAACACTTCATATTTCACCAGAGCATGCTAATAAACTATTTAGTGGTACCCCATTTGATTCTAGCCCTGTCACAGTTGAATAAACATAGTCAATTGTTAAGGGAAGGAATCCTGAAGAACTGTACCAGAAATATGATGGTGATAACAAAGCATAGTTTTTTCTTCTTTTTTCCATTTCCAAATTCTCAGCAGATCAACTAAAACTCTTATTTCCAATGCAGGATATATTTTAAATTAGTCCCATTGTACTGACGATATGATTAATGTGAACACGGAATCTAAGAAATCAAGGGTTTTGGAGATAAGTGTACTACTGGCTTTCTGGGATAGGAAAGAAAATCTGAAGCAAAATAATTAAGCACCATGCTTCATGTTATCATGGAATGTTATTTTAACCTATTTCCCATGCAGCTTTGCAAAGACAACCAAAACTAAACTAAAAAGAATGCAATATGCTTTCTCCTTAGATATGATATACCCTTTAAACTAATGTAATTTTTTTCTTTGTGGACTGTTCATGTCCATAGAGTTTGCAAAAGAGAATAAATTTCTCCCTATATTTTCACTGGACTGCAATGGCTCAAGTGGCTAAGATGCTGACTGGAAGGCAGCAGTTCTAGACCCGAATACTGCAGGACAGAATGAGCTCCCGTCTTTGTCCCAGGTCCTCCCAACCTAGCAGTTCGAAAGCAAGAAATTGCAAGTAAATAAATAGGGACCACTTTGGTGGGAAGGTAAGCAGCATTCTGTGCACTCCAGTGTCTACTCATGCCTGCCACATGACCACGGAAATGTCTGCAGAAGCGAACAGCGCTGGCTCTTCGACTATGAAACAGAGATGAGCACTGAACCCCTAGAGTTGGATGCGACTGGCTTTCGAGCAAAGGTGACTTTTAGCTTTACTATATTTTCATTACATTTAAAAAGGCATTATAATTATGTTTAGCTTTTGACACACATGAAAAATAATAAATTGTCTGCTAAATCAACTCAATCCATTGTCATTTCTTTTTTAAATTTTTTAAAATATTATATTTAAATAATTAAATATGGACAAAGGAAAAGAAAACAAATAAAGAAGAATACATAACAAGTAACAACAAAAAATACAAAACCATTAGTAGATATATATATTTGTCTTTGAAGTTATTTATACAGTTTAATACTTTTATCCTAATATTGTTTACATATCCCTTTATAATCAATCATCTAATGGTTCTACTAATATTTTGTTACTTAATACATTTTATAATTTACATAACACCCGTGTGATATTTACATTTGTCTTGGAGGCTGAAAATACTTATGATTATACACTGGATTTCCAAAAAGCTAATTGGTCGGCTACAGGCGCACAGTCATTTTCTTTTTGTATTGCATATTCTATGAAAGCTTTCCAAATTGTAAAAAAAATTATTCTCTTTAACAATTCCCTTTTTTAAATTCATTTCCCAAGTTAATTTATCATTTAATGCCATTGTCCACATCTCCTTATACCATTCCTTAATTTCTGGAGTAGTTTCACATTTCCATTTTCGTGCTATACACTGCCTTGCGGTTGACACCATAATTGAGATAAGATCTTTTTTATATACATCAATATTTAAATCTTCAACATCAGTTAGTAATGCAATACTAGCTCTTAAATTAAATTTTGAATCAATTATACCTTTAATTTTATTTTCTACTGTTGACCAGAAAAGTTTTAGTTCACTGCAGTCCAACCACATATGTGTATAGGTACCTTTCTTATTTCTACATCTCCAACATTTTGACGATTTTGATTTATCCATTTGTTGTAAATGATTTGGTGTTAAATACCATTTCCAGAGCATTTTAAAATTATGCTCCTTAACCCTCACTGATAACGTCTTCATGATCCTTTCCCCCCATATTCTTCTCCAGTTTTCTTTACTTATTTCTATTTTCAGATCTTGTTCCCATAATGCTTTTAATTTTTTTGTGATTTTTCATCTGAATTTATTAATTTGTATAATTTACTCACTAGTCCCTTAATTTCTACCACTCCTAATCTTATACTAAACAATAGATCTTCAAATTTTGTATTTTTCCTGTTTAGATTATCATCTGCCATGTACTTTCTATTCCAATTATCTACAGAAATGATTTGGAGCCAATTCAATTTTAATTGCTTATATATATCCTTTTTTCCTTTTATCTTTGCAAATCCTGATCCAATCTTTCAAATTTGACGCTGCATTATTATTGATGACTTCCTCTGTTCTTCTACTCATTTCTATTGGAAAGTTTTTGATACTTTTTAATTCTATAATAGGAGATGTATTAGGAGCTAATTTCTTTTTCATCTCAGTCCATGTTTTCATTGTTGCCTTTAAAAGTTTATTCTCCGAACTAATAGTTACTTTATTTCTATCCAAAAAAAGCTGCTCTTCCTATATCTTTTAGTTCTTGCATTTCTATTTTTCCCCATATAAGTTCCTCTTTAGCTATTAGTTTACACAAATTTCTCACTTGAAATGCCTTATAATAATTTTGGATATTAGGAAGTCCTTATCCTCTTCCTTTTTGACTCAAATACCATAAATGTTTTGTAATTCTAGGTCTTTTACCCCCATTACAATATTTATTTATCAAATTCTGAAACACTTTTAAATCTTTTTCTTTCATTTGAATTGGTAAACTGTTGAATAGAAAATTAACTTTGGGCAATAGTTTCATTTTTGTCAGAGCGATTCTGCCAAACCATGACAAATTAAGTTTATCATATTCTTGTATCATTTTTGAAGTTCTTTTATCAACTTGTCATAATTTAATTTTTTTAAAATTCTCAAATTTGTCCGAAATGTTTATTCCTAAATATCTTACTTGTTCCTTTATTTGTATTTTATAATTATTTCTAATTTTAATTATATCCTCCTTATTAATATTAAGCATAATCGCCTCTGATTTCTCCCAATTTATATTTAGATCAGTAACATCATAAAAGTCTTCCAAGTGAGTTTGAATTATTGGTATCTCTGTTAATGGATTTTTTTATTGTTATTTAAGTGTCATTGGAATATAAATTGATTTTAATTTTATCCACACCAGTTATTTTAACATCATCTCTTATCACATTTACCATTAGTTCCATTGCCATCACAAATAGCACTGCAGACAAAGGATCTCCTTGTCGAGTACCAGCTTCTAATTTGATTTCCAGGGTGATTCTATCATTAACCTTAACTTTTGCTATACATTATTGATATAAATTTTCTATAATTCTTCTAAATTTAATTCCAAAGCCATAATTTTCAATCATTTTCTTAATAGTTAGGCAGTGTAAAGAATCAAAGGCTTTGTATATATCCAATGCTAATATTCCTACTTTTTCCTTTCTTGTTTCTGCTTTATTCATTAAGTCTATTACTCTTCTTGTTAAATCTGTCAAATTCTGTCCTTTAATAAAACCTGCTTGATCATTGTTAATATACTCACCAATAAAATTGTTTAGTCTATTAATTAAAATGGCTGTAAAGATTTTAGCGTCCTGATTGATTAAGGATATCGGTCAATATGAGTCACTTTTTTCTAATTTTTTTCTTTGCTTTGGGATTAGAATTATATTTATTTTGTTCCAAGACCTTGGGATTACTCCACCATCTATTATTAAAAAGCCAATAAATTTTAGGTACTACCATTTTTCTAAATTGTTTATAAAATTCAACATTTAACCCATCTTCTCCGGAAGCTTTACCAGTTTTTAATTTATCTATCACATCATTAATTTCTTTGGAAGTAATTTTTCTTTCCATACTCTCCATGTGTTCCTGACTTATTGTCTTTTTTAGTCCTTTTGTAAAATATGTATCTAATTTAACTATCCATTTTCTTTTCTGAATACAAACTTTGAAAAAACTCTTTAACAATTTCAATTTTCTGTTCAATTTTATTATATCTATTTCCATATTTACCTATCAAAACTCCTATCTCTCTCTTATCTTTCTTTCTTTCTTTCGGCCGGCTTTTGCTAATAATTTTGAATTCTTATTACCAAATTCAAAATATTCCCTTTTAAGGTATATTAAACTCTCTTTATCTGCTCAATTTCTTTACCTGTGACTTCTGCTTTTCATTTTTGTAATTTATCAAAAATGATTCTATCCTTCATTCTGGCATGTTCCACTTGTAATTGTTTAATTTCTTCCTCCATTTTCTTATGTTGTTCTTTATGTAATTTATTTTTGATCACTGAGAGTCTAATACATTCACCTCTGAATATTGATTTCATTGTGTCCCACAATGTTCCATCAGGTACATCATTTGTATCATTCAACTCCCATAGCTGTTCCCAATTCCTGATTATTTCTTCTTTATCTTTTTGATTATTAAATAATTTTGCATCATATGTCCATCTGCCATATTCTTTTTTTTAATTCTCTGTATTGATGTCTAAAATTATTTTGGCATGGTCTGACTCTTTAATTGCATCAATCTCTATAGTTTCCAAATTATTACATAAATTCTCAGATGCAAAAACATAATCAATTCTAGAGTATGTGTCATGCGGTCCTGAACAAAATGTATATTTTCTCTCCTCTCCTCTAATCACCCCTCCAGGTGTCGCATAAACTTAAACTTTTCATCCATGTATCTAAAATTCTTTGGGATTTGTCTTTATATCTTGTTATATTTGTTGTGGCTTTATTTGATTTTATTAGATTGAAATCTCCTGCAATTATTGTTCTCGGTATATTCTGCTTAATTATCAATTGACAAATATTTTTCTAATTTTTTTTCCTAATTTTCATTGGGGGCGTATTTTTAACAAACAGAATTTCTTCATCTTTAACTTGACCTCTTATTAATATGTACCTACCCTCAGGATCTACAATACTTTTTATCTTATTGAATTCTAGTCTTTTTGAAAACATAATTGCCACACCTCTTGATTTTGATGACCCACAAGCTCTTTCATAATTCTGGATCCACCCTAATTTCAAATTATTATTGTTTTCTGATTTCTGGTGCATCTCTTGAAGAAAGATTACATCAGGTTTGCTTTTCCTTATGGCAGATTCTAATCTTTTCCTCTTAATCTGGTTGCCTGTACCATTAATATTCCATGATAATATTCTTAAATCTTTTATTGTCAATAATTCAATATTTTATTATTTGGTTCCAGCCTCCTATAGACAAGTGTGGTTCTAAACATGAAACAAAACCATAAGCCTACATAAGTTACATAACTAAAACAGGATAAACAACAATTAGCATAATTCTTCGCACTCCCCATCTTTCCTACTAAAAGAACCCCTGATAAACAAGGATGGGGAGGGGGAAAGTGATAAAACTATGAATGAACAGCATATCTGTCGCTACTGACTACTTGCAAAATATACTTGTCACTATATTTTATGATTGTTCTATCACATTCAAACCATATTACTGCTCATAAATCGCAGATACAATCAGAGCTTCTTTTAAATCCTTCCACTCTTGTGAACCATGCTCAAGTATATTAGCATCTGTTAAAAGATCTAACATTTGCATTCCTTCCTTAAGAATATATGGTTTTTGCTTGATATGTAAATATTAAGTTTCGTGGTGGTCTCCAATTGTATTTTACCTCTCTATCCCATAACAATTTAGTTATTGGCTTAATTTGCTTTCGCCAAATTCTCTCCTCCCTAGGCGAATTGTGATAAATCTCTATATTGTTGTCTTCTAATTTTGGTACTTGTCCATTGTTTTGATTTGTAGCATTACACAGAATTTCAGCCCTTCATTTGCAAACTTTAATAACACATTTCTGTTTGCCAACTTATTTCTTTTTGGATTTAACATATAAACACTGACAATATCCTCAGGAATAAAAGTTTTATCCGTTTTTAGTTCATTTAACCATCCTAAGATTCTTAGTTTCAGTTGATCTGGAACAGACTCAGAGACATTTTTTTATTACATTTTGCCTTTTAAGTTGGTCCTCAATCAATTCTATTCTTTTCTCTTAACTCTCTAGCTTTAACACCCTCTCTTTAACCTTCTCTTGAGTGTCATCAACTCTTTTTCCTAGTACCTCTACTTCCTTAACATTAATGTCCAGAGAATTTTCGCTACCGAAGTTAATAGACATATATTGGTAATCTTACCTTTTAAGATTGAGTATACATATAACTGATACCTTACACCCCACATAAAGTAATTAAAATACAAGCATAACAACAATAGTGACATTGTGGTCTTCCCCACCTTTTTTGTCAAAAACAAAAAGGAAAGCCCTTGGATATCAAGGAGGGGAGAGGGGAATGTGGCAAGATCACAGAGTGAGCATCATGATTGCCGCTATTAACATTTTATCAAACTGATTGAACATGACTTCTAGCCTACTTCTAAGTTACCCTTTTCAAGAAATCCAGATGTTAATAACGCCTCTTGTAGTTCCTCCCATTCTTTAGATTTATATTCAATAATGTTGGCTTCTGCCAAAACATCAAGAACAAACAGTTTTTCCTTAATAATACTTGCTTTTCCCAGGTGAATGAATTTTAGTTGACATGGAGGCTTCCAGTTATACTTTAACCCTTTATCTCTCAATTTTTTAGTAATTGGTTTAATTTGTTTTCGCCAAATTCGTTCCTCTAAGGGCAGGTCATGATAAACTTCTATGTCATTACCTTCCAATTTCAATGTATTTGGAACCCCCTTTTTTGTGACATCACTCTAAGCTTTAGTCCTTCATTTGTAAATCTTACTAGCACATTTCTATTTATTTGTCTATTTCTCTTGGCTCCTAATCTATGTGCACTGATGATGTCTTCAGGCATAAATTTCCTGTCCATTTCTAGGTCGTTTAGCCAAGCTATTATTCTTGTCTTAAGTTGGTCTGGCACAGATTCCGAAATGTTTCTAATAATTACATTCTGCCTTTTAGACTGATCTTCCATGCGTTCCACTCTCTTTTCTAAGGTATCTATTTTGGATTCATTTTGTTTTACCATCTTCTATGTTACCTCTACTTTGTTTCCTTTCACTTGAGTCTCCTTTGCATTTATACTTATTGTGTCTTTTAACTCCCCCATCTCTTTCAGAATTTTTTGTGTTTGTGTATGGGTAACTTCTACCATGCTTTCAACCATTTCTAAAAGTTTTTGTTGAAACTTTTCTAAACTGTCCTGTTGCATTTTTAAAACTTCTGATTGTCACTACATCTTTGCTTTTCCAATACCTGAATTTTTTTGTTCAGAAATCCTTCTAGCCTATCTAGTCCTTCCTCAATGGTGTCACTTTCCACTTCAAGTCCACCTACTGCAATGTCTTCCATCTCTTGTTGTGTTTTAATTTTTTCCTGATGCTCTAGTGTTTTTGTTACAGTTTTATTTTTTACCACTAATATGCACTTTCTAACCACTGTCTCTATTCAACTTTATGGCATAGGCACAACATAAATCAATTAGTTAATTAGGTATTAAACATTCATGCAGAAGGAAATAAAAACTTATTCATAAAGGGGAGCTACTGTTCCTGACGGGTGTGAGTAATAGGTACTTATTATAACACAAGGTTAGATGCAGAAGAACAACAAACGTGTTTGTCAGTTCAAGGTCAACGTGGAGGTTTCTTATCTATATCTCCTCGAAAGCTTCAGTCCAGCAAAGTCAGGCAGAAGTTTCAACAAAGACTAATTCACTTCTCTGCCTGCAGCTCAAGGACGCTGTGCTATTTCTTATCCACTGGTCTCCACTCTAACAGTCATGCAAAATACTATGTAGCAAGTCAAAAGAGGGAATAAAAAAAAAATGTTGCAATTTCACAATTTAATTTCGCAATCTCGCCACGAGGGAGAGAGAACAAAGTTATTATAAGTATCCTCGTTTTCTCCAACTAATTAATAAACTGTGGTATTTAGCTCTCTTTTCCTTAAGGAAAAAATACAAAACCATATGTATATCTACTAATGGTTTTGGTTTTGATTATAATGTGTATTATACACTGGATTTCCAAAAAGCTAATTGGTTAGCTCTTAAGGAAAAGAGAGGCAGGGAGACAGCAGATCTGCAGTTCAATAGGCAGTGCTGGTTTCCCCGTACTACAGACTCCGTCGCAAATTCGTCTTGACTCAGGTTGGGTCGGCTCTTTGCTTGAAAATGCTGGGTTTGAAGGCAGTCTGCCTGATTTACTCCTTGTCACTTTCTCTACCTACTTATCAAACACATGGTGAGCAATTACAGTTCAAATCCCCTCAGAGAGAGTCACCTCCAACAAATTTGCATGAATCCAAACAGCTGATCCCTTTGTCCCTTTGTCTTCGACTCTGTTTGAAAATGCCGGATCTGATAGCAGTCTGCCAGACTTGCTCCTTATCACTTTCTCTGCTTAATAATTGGGGAGCAATTACTGCTCAATTGCCTTCAAAGAAAGTCACCTTCGGCCAATTTACATGCGAGATCCACATAATCCAAACAGCAAATCCCTTTGTCTTCAACTATTCCGAAGTTCAACAAAACGAAGCTGAACAAAGCAAAGTTGGGAAAATCCTCCAAGCCTCTCAAACACAAACAGCTCTCTTTCGGGGACCAACTCTCCAGGCTCCGCATAGCTCCACAGGCACAAACTCAGTGCCTGTGGGGTGGCCAAGGATCGCCTCCGCTCCCTCCGTCAGACTCCCACAGGGCTTACCTGTTTCTCTCGCCCACCTGCTTGCTTACCTCCACAACTTTCCTCCGCAAATTTCCTCTGCTTTCAAGCCCCCTTTCTCTTCTCAGCTCCTCTCAAACGTTCAACTTCGGCTGGAGATGCAGACCATCAGGGACCCACTTTTCACTCCTTGCTCCTTTCAGGACAATATGGCTGGATCAGCTCACTCCTCACCAGCTCCGATCGTTTGCCTTTCACTCGCTCTAATTTCAAAATTCCAATGCCTAGTTGTAGTAGCCTGATTTTAATTCAATATATGTATAGATTCAACCTGGTTTCAGGATTTTTTCAGGACCCTTTACTCCACTTTCGTGGCTCACCTTTTGGCAGTGACAGAATAGACCTTCTGCTCAGTCAGCCATCTTAACTCAACCCCCCAATCCATTGTCATTTACCCATTTATTTCAATGATGTCCTGGCCTGGCATACCTCGATGCTACTGTGTCTTGCTCCTTAGCTCATTGGCTAAGTGTTTATACTTTTCTCATTGTTTTGGTACATTTAGGTAAATATTTAGATGTCCACAAACTCACCTGACAGCTGCCATCACAGTAAAATTGGAAATTCTAAGCATCCTGAGCGAATGTTGAAGAGCTTACATTGTAAACAAGACAGCTAGTTTTGTTTTTGAGATGGAGATACAGGGCTTGGCTTTGGTAGCAAACCACAGGCTTTTTCTATGGGTTCTACTGGGTTGCAAACCCAAGATTGTGTGCTCTACTAATGGGACCCAATAGCCTTTTGCATATATTTGCATATATATACACACACACACAATTCCAAATTTTGAAATGGCAGGGAATACACTTTGCCCTTAGCACCTGCTTTGATCCACATTCTCTATCATCTTAAGTGAACTTTTATGAAGTTCAAGATTTGGAAATACAAAATACATCACAGAAAACTACATTAAGGACTAATAGGACTTCTGAAAAGTGATTTTATTTGACTGAGTAGATACACTGAAACACACTGCAGGTCTACTTAAGCTCTCACCTCTCCCCACGAATCGTACAAAATAACTTAGCTTTGAACTCTCATTAAAAATTAAGCTTTCGGCATGTCACTGTTATCACAGAGCAGCAGAACTTGTCATTCAACCAAAGAGGCTTATAGTATTTTTTCCACTTTCATTATGTAGAAAAATGGAAATGTTTCAGTTAGAAAGTTGCTTTTCTCCCATTCAGGGATTTTCCTTGTCACTACAATCATTTTAAGGGCAGAACTTTGACTTGAGAGAGAGCGAGAGAGAGAGATAGTACATTCCCTGACTTGATTTGCTTGCAGCATTTTGAATATTCATTTAAATTCTGGCCAGTTTCAATGTAGTTAAGTTCTGTTTATAGTTGAACTTGAATTTAATTCATTAGATGTATTTCGAAAAATCTCTGTAGATGAAATCTGGCCTATTTTTTAAATTATTTCCATTTTTGTTTTCTGTCTCCTACTGAAGGATGAGCATCATCATGATTATTCTGACTTCAGATGTTGAAGGCCAAAACTATGAGGCAATGCTGCATCCAAACCAGTCTCTATTATTTCCAGAAAATATTTTAGTTTGAATGTTTACCTACAACAACCTAGTTTTCATTTCATATCACATGGCTAGTGCGTTTTCACCTTCTGTATTCTATTATTCTTCAACTTTATTCATTTGTCTTAATGGTATTTGTTTCGCTTTTTTAACAGTGTAAGCCACTATTGTCCATCCCAGATGGGTGGGGTATATGTCCAATAAATAAATAAATAATAAAATGATATTGTAATTTGTTTTTGTACTTCTCCTTTGGTGAATCGCTCCGTGCAAGAAATTCTTAGCACCCTGCAATAAATACACATTTTAAATGGATCTATTTTTTTAAAGGAAGCTTGTCTTCAGAATTCTTTCCTATCTAATACAGCTTCTTCTTTGCTTCCTCTTTTACCCCACTGGGTGTGGGGAAATAGTAGTGCTAAGAATATATATTGCTATATAATGCACATTCTCAAAGCCATTTTTTTTTTAGTTTTTGCTACATATTACATTCTTCATTTTATGAAAGAATAGCTCTCTATTTTGATTTTTCATTGCATGGCTATGATCTCGCTGTTCATTCAACCAAATAAAATGGTGTCATCTGCATATTTTAAATTACTGAAGATTTGTCCTCTGATTTTCAATCCTACTTCATCTGAATCTAGTTTGGCTTTCCGTATAATATATTCTGTGTACAGGTTCGACAGGTAAGGGGATAAAAGTACACCTTTGTCTAACACTTTTGCCTATAGGAAACCATTCTGTCTCTTCATATTCTGTTCTGACCACAATACAGGGTTATGCACCAGGACAATCACATGCTGAACAGACCTAGTTCTTTCAGAACAACCCACAGCTTCTCACAATCATCACAGTCAAAGGCTTTGCTTTAGTCTATAAAGCACAGACAGATCTTCTGAGATTTTTAAAACATGCTTCAGTAGCCAGCAGAAGATTTGTAATATCATACGGAGCACCTCCGTATGATATTACCTGAACATCAAGCATTTCTTGCTCCATCTTAGATAAATGCATTTGTTGCAACACATAGAGCACCACATGGCTTGCATGAAAAATCAGAGCAATGCTCCTGTAGGGGTTGTAAAGTTTAGGCAGTAGCATAATCATTGTTAATTCCTAGTCCTCAATGTTCTTGCTGATTTTCAGTTTACAGAGTTAAAATCTGGAAGTACAGTACAAATGCTTACTGTAAAGGTTATCAGTTATTAAAGACTTAATTTTGGGTTATAGGATACTTCACTTCCCAGGGCACCGCTGGCAAAGAAAGGGATGCATATTAAAGTGGTCTTAGTAATTTACTACCTCTTTGTCTGCCAAATAAATTAACTTTGGTGTTTTTTTAGCTGCTATCTTCTCTACTGTTGTTGTTATGTACATCGTGTTGCTAGTTCTCCAGCATTCATTCTGGAGCAGAAGTCGTTCTAAAATTTAAACATGCACAAGCACAGAAAAGCATAAATCAGAAGTATTCTGGAAGATCACTCACGCTTCTGCATGCACTATTATTATTTTTAGCCTGCTGTCTTTTCTGAACAATAATGATTTGCAAGTTTTTGCAGGTTTTCAGAAACATGCATGAGGCAATAATAGGCCAAAATAAAAGACTTGTGTACACCCTATGCAGTGTCTCTCTCATGCCTCCTTCAGCCTCCATCAGAACAACTGACTATCCAAGTTTTCTAGCATATTTTAGTGACACACTGGATGAATTACAAGCTCTGTCTGGTTGTGGGTGACCCATGACTGACAACACAGAACTTTCTATTCAGTGTATATTTAAGAAACAGCTGAAGGGGCAAACATTTGTAGAAGGAAGCTAGGCTATAACTGGCCTAAAACCGGGGTGGGGGTGGGGGTGGGGGTGGTAGGATCAGGACAGAAGAAATTAGAATAGCCGCTCGTTCTATTGGCTTTCTGAAAAACGCTGAAAAATTTTTTGTTTAGACAAGCATTTCCAACTTAGATCTCCCCTATAAATAGATTCTTCTGATGATCATAAGCTAACTGATTCCTTTTTCTGACTGTTGACTTGATATTTCGATTTGAGTTTAACCAGGTATAGGAATTGAGCACTATCTAGGTTTGTATACTGCTTGTCTGTTTTATATTGTTTTGTTTTTGTCTGTTCTTGGTTTTCTAAATATCATTTAATATTGGTTTTATGTTGAATGTTTATCTCTGAGTTCCTGTTATATTATTTTTGGATGTTGTTAGCCAAACAGAGTAGTGTCTTACACTAATTAGGATGGGATATCACTCACTCACTCACTCACTCATCAATCAATCAATCAAGAGCTTCAGGTAGGGAGTCAAAGCAATATGTCTTGTCTTGTCTGATAGCCTCAGTTTCTTCATTTCTGCTACAAATGAATAGCAAACAATAAATACTTGTTACCAATTAACAATTAAGCAATTGAATAGAGGCAGTAAGGAAGAGAAGAAAATTTGACAAAGTATGGTCAAGACAGGTAACTTGGCACACCAAGAAAGTTGTCTTTGCCATCTTCTTCTATTACAAATTTAAATACACACATATGGCAAACTCAAAATAACAGGCTGACTGCTTATAAAGACACAAACAATCCATTTAATGCTTTTTATTTTATTTAATAGTCCATATTACAATGCAGTAGTTATCAGGGTATTGACTTCTGTGTTTTGTAAGAATGCACAATAATTGGTCTGGCAAGTATGATCATCCCCTCCTATATCACCACCAACTACAAACTATATCTTACAATAATGAAGTGAGAGGGAAAATGTTCCCATTTTCTCTTTTGGCATACAAGGATGAACAAAGGCATGGTTCACATCCATGTATTTCTGAAGTGTATGAGCACCACTACTCAGTTCTATAGGAAGACATTCATACCTGCCTCATTACTGTGGGCTGTAAAATAGCATGCAATTGATAGAGACTGTTGGAGCATTTTTAGCTATTTACCTGCATGATGCAACTGATAATTTCATATAGCAAGCTCCTTTCAAATAGAAGCATACTTGTCTTTTTGTGGCCATAGTATTGCCGTAACTACATTCTCCTGGAAGAGCTACTTGTCTTCCTGTCTTCTGCTGATCCCTCATTACTTTTACCATGAAATGGAATCCAACCCAGTGCTGAGGCCACAACAGCTCTGCCACTGACTCTGAATCCAACCCTTTAGGGTGATGAGGTATACCTTCCCTCCCAATTATAAACATGTGCTCAAAAACAATACCAAAAAGAATATTCTAGGCCAGGTGGGCTCTCCAGATGTTGATTAACTACTGTTTCCATCAAGTTTCACAACTGGCCAGCTTGGCTGGGGCTGATGGGAAATGGAATTCAACAACATGTAAAAGGCCTGTCCCTCTTAGGGTTACATTGTTTTGGAAAATGCATGTGATTCTTATGTTTCATTTACTTCTTGCCTTGTTAGCTGGAAGGCTGGCAAGTTGGCAGTTCAAGATCCAGGTACTGCATGATGGATTGAGCACTCATCTCTGTCCCAGCTCTTGGAGCAGAGTTTATTCTGCACAAAATCCTTTCAACCCAGAATAATTTCTGACATGAAATTATTATTATAGTGATAGCAGGAAGAAGCAAAGAGTTGGTGGAAGGTTATTATGGGATCAAGAAGGAAGTTACTGTATTACAATTTGCCCACATGATATAGTGCAGTGATGGTGAACCTTGGCACTTCAGCTGTTCTTGAATTTCAATTCCCAGAAGCCCTGATCAGCAGGAGTGCTGACTTGGGCTTCTGGCAATCAATTCCAAGAACACCTGGCATGCCAAGGTTCGCCATCATGGATATAGTGTATTGTACAGATCAGAAGGACAGTGGACTTGTATGGCAAAGCCTCACATGCTCTTTTCAGAGTGAGGTGGGAGACTGGGTCTACTAGCTCAGTGGAACCTCTGAGTTTTGGCCCAAGTCCCATTCATGGCAAACTTTATCCATCTCTAGGAGGTAACAATTCAGATTCTAAGCAGGGAACTTGTGGCTTTCTCCAGATATGGCTAGTTCTCTCCCTTCATCCCCAATCATTACTGACATTAGTGAGGAGATGATGAGAGTTGGAGTCCTAAAGGCCACAGGCTCTTGTCCCATGCTCTAAACCAGTAGTTCCCAACATGGGGCACATGCCCCACAGAGTGACTTCAGGGAATTGAAGTCCAAAAACCAAAGGTTGGGAAACACTGCTCTAAACACTCTAATTTTTTTTGACTGGGATTAAAAAACCCACTAGGAACTGTTGTTACTTCTGATGCTTGACTTCTGATACATATTTCTACTCTCAGCCACAGCACTAGTTCTGCAGGGCTCTTTTGCTAGAGTTGTCTGGTTTTGGATAAACAATTTAGGGTAGTGTTGTGAATAAGGATTTATTCTGTTCAAATGTCAAACCACACCAAAACTGGAAACCCGGAAGCGCACCATTTCTAAAGGCGCCAAATTCAAAGATGTGTCAAAGCGGGAAAGACTGAACTTTGTACGTCCTCTGGAAGCCCGCTGAAATGTATCTTGTTTTGTAATGGTCTGAACACTGTATATATATTGGCCACCCCTGTACATATTCCCCAGTCCGGATCTTGAGTTGAATAAAGATCACTGAGTTTAACCCAATCCTGCTGGTTAGAATACTTCTTTGTCCGGACTCAACATTGGCGATGAAGGTGGGATATGGCTGCCGCCGCTTCTTCATTCGGGTCCTTTGACCTCTCCAAGCCAGAGTTGTGGCCCATGTACGAGATCCAATTTGAGAACTTCGTCATCACTAAGAAGATCGAAGAGGAGAAACAAAAGGCAATGTTCCTGGCACATTGGGTTGCCTATGATCGAGCTCATCGTGCACCTTCTCCTGTCATGAGCTCTGAAAGACACCCCCTAAAAGACATTTTGGCCATCCTGCGAAATCACTGCAAGTCAAAAATTTCAATACTTCTGGCAAGAGTGTCCTTCTACCTGAGAGAGGGTGCTTGGTATGGGGGTACAGAGTAGTCGTTCCATCAAGTCTAAGGAACAAGGTTCTTCATACACGGTTCTTGAATTAAAATATTTCTATCCCACTTCCCTCACTCAAGAGTGACCCGAGGCGGCTGAACAATATATTAAAAACAGGAATAAAACAGATTGGCAAACCCCCATTAAAAAAACCATCTTAAAACCAACTAAAAATCCCAAAACCACTCAGAACACTTAAAAACAGTTGGGAGAAGAACAAGTGTAGGCTAAATAAGCCAGCAGGACTGGGAAGTTGATGCATCCAAGCCCCATGCCCACTGGCATGGCCATGTTTTCAGTTGTCTTCTGAAGGGGAGCAACTCTGTCTGGAGGCATAGTTCAAGTGGCAAGAGGTTAGCGAGCCACTACCCTCAACATCTGTTCCCCCTTCTCCTGGGTCCCTGCTGGAGTTGCCCAAAGCCAACATAGTTCCTGAGGCTACCTCCAGCGAACAACTCACTCCTGAACCGGTAAGAGTTCACACAGAACGGGCACCCAGCCCTGAGACCCTCAGGCACCCAAAACAGACTTGCAGTCCACCCAAACGTTTGGGGGATTATGTTCCTCACTAGGGGGCGGAATGTTGTGTACAGTATAAGGATTTATTCTGTTCAAATGACAAACCGCACCAAAACCGGAAACCCAAAAGCTCACCATTTCTAAAGGCGCCAAATTCAAAGATGTGTCAAAGCAGGAAAGACTGAACTTTGTATGTCCTCTGGAAGGCCGCCGAAATGTATCTTGTTTTGTAATGGTCTGTATATATATTGGCCACCCCTGTACATACAGCACAAGAGGATCAGAACAAGATGGTAGCATCTCAGGGAGAGGAAGTGGAAAGAGAGTGGACAGGAAGAAGGAAGCCTTTTTAGAGAATGTGGTGGCAACTTCTAGATATGTCAAAGCCTCCTATTCTCTTGAAAATCAGTAAGCTTGTGACATGTTAAAGACTAGCAGGTGTTATTTGGCACAACCATTTATGGACAATGGCTACTTCTTCAAATGCTTCCAAGGACTTAAGTTTCTTTGATGCCAGTGCCATAGGAATATGACTCTTTTTTAATGTAATAGGAACTTGAATAGCATGTGTTCTTCGCTTAGCTCTTTCCTAAATTAGGACATAGGAACAGGAAAGCAAATGAATAGTTTCTGTCTGAAAAAATATGATCAAATTTAAGCACACACTGCTACCTAAAGGATATATGAAGAATGACTCAGAATAAGGCAAAAAAAAAAAAGAGCTATGAAAAAATGTATTTGGAACTGCGTTGCTTTTAATACTATACTTATATTATATATTATTTGATCATATAATTTTGTGAATATCTATCAATCCTGTAATTCCAGAACCTTAAAGCACACATTAAAAATCCATCATTGTGTTGAGCTGATGTTTTAATTATGCTCAGCCTCCAACTCTAGAGAGGTATGAGCTATGTATTTTTTTTACTTGCAATGTGTTAATTTTGTATTCTGTTTTCTGTAACTGTGTAATTATATCTGTGATACTGTATTTATATATGTTGTGAGCCGCTTTGAGTGGCACCTGTGCCAGGAAAGCAGGATAGAAATAAACTTTATCATCATCATCATCATCATCATCATCATCATCATCATTATTATTATTATTATTATTATTTCCATTATGCTTTTTTTTAAAAAAATAATCTTTTGAAGACTATGTTAAATTATAATGACAAAAATTCCTTTCTGCAAGGCCGTACTGCTACTAAAATACATGGGTACATTTCTTCCCAAGTCAAGATTGCATGTATTCTTTCAAACACACACACACACACACACACACACACACACACACACACACACACACACACACACACACACACACACACACAGAGAGAGAGAGAGAGAGAGAGAGAGAGAGAGAGAGACCCTTAGGTCAATCATTAAGTGGTCCAAAGTCTCCTTTTCTTCACATTTTTCTGTGCAACTTCCCCTCTCCATCATCTGTTTCAATGACAAGGCTTTCCAAAGTCTCACAGCCCTGTACTACTGGTACGTTTCCTGGAATGCTCATAGTAACATGGCTAATTCATGATGGTAACAAGAAGTCATGAAACATATGAATGAGGTAAATACAAAGGAAAGTGGGGAGAATATAAGCCTTGACTGCCTTCATTAATTTAATTAAGATGATTCACCACAATCTAAATTCAAGAACATTGTCTCTCCAATTCTTTAGTGACAAGAGGTCCACAAATATAAGGTGTGGGGGGAGGGGGCTTTCAGTCTATTCTTACTTTGACTTTTCTTTGCTAGAAAACAAGATAAGAGGACTACTGTATTCTCCTCTCCTGTTTGTGGGCTCCCTCGAGACATCTCATCAGCCATTATAGCGAACAGTGTGCTTAAGCAGGTCTTTGATCTGGTTCTACAGGAAAAAAATTTGTTTCAGTATTTTCATAGTACAAGATCAATGACTGGATCAAATTAGTAAAATTGTAAGAGCACAAACTTGACACCCAGCTGATTCCCCATTGTTAATTAGATCCAGATTTGAGTAGAATTTCTAATCCCAAAGGTTGTTGGATAATCTTTGCAATTAGCATACACACTAGCTATAAGACTGAATACTTTGAAATGCAAGCCCTCTTTAATTCCCCTTTTATTTTAGTTCAACTACTGAATAAATACTCAGGCACAGCTTTAGAAGAAGGAAGGTTTACTTACAAGGCTTGTGTTCAAATAAAGTTGTCCGGTATGTAGATTGCAAATATATAATACAGCAGTTCACTTCATCTTTGTTGCAATCAAATTCAGGAAGTACAATCTCTCAAGCAAATGATGGTTACAAGAGGGTACTGAAGTTACTAGCTTTCTGAGACTAACACATTTTGAGACAAAAAAACCTAGGCTGAACAAGTGAACCACTCAAATAGACTGAGCTAAACTACATTATACCACCCACACAGAGTTCAGTATAAATTTTGTTGTTGCTCAGTCGCACAGTTGAGTCTGACTATTTGCGGCCCCCATGGACCACCGCACACCAGGCTCCTCTGTCATCTGTCATCCTCCGTAGCCCACCTAGATATAGATCTAAGCCCACTGCATCAATGATACCATCTAGCCATCTCATCCTCTGCCGCCTCCTTCTCCTTTGCTTCCGATCTCTCCCAGCAGCAGGGCCTTCTCCAGTGAGTCCTCTCTTCTCATTTGATGTCCAAAGTACTTGAGCTTCAGCTTCAGTATTTGTACTTCCAAGGAACAGACAGGGTTGATTTCCTTCAGGATTGACTGATTTGATCTCCTTGCAGTCCAGGGGATTCTCAAGGGTCTTCTCCAACACCACAGTTCAAGACGTCTATTCTTCCGCACTCAGCGTTCCTTATGGTCCAGCTCTCACAGCAATACATTACTAGTGGGAAGACCATTGTTTTCTGTAGCCAGGATTCTAGATGTGGGTGGGCAAATATTTTTTCAGGATGGGCAACAATGTCATATATACATGTCATCTCTCTCTCTCTCTCTCTCTCTCTCTCTCTCTCTCTCTCTCTCTCTATCTATATCTATCTATATCTATATCTATACATACATATATATATATATATATATATATATATATATATATATATATATATATATATATATATATATATATATATATATATATATATATATATATCTATCTATATATATATATATATATATATATATATATATATATATATATATCTATATCTATATCTATATATATATATATATATATATATATATATATATAGAGAGAGAGAGAGAGAGAGAGAGAGAGAGAGAGAGAGAGAGAGAGAGAGAGAGAGAGAGAGAGAGAGATGCACACCCACACACCCACACATATATGTACATCTATATATATAAAAGCACCCAGGTGTTTGAGGGTGGGCAAACTGCTAACTCAGGGTAGGCAACACCCACCCTGGCCACTACGGCCCTGGCTTTCACTAGGCAGATTTTTGTTGGCAGAGTGATGACTCTACTTTTTATTATGCTTCCTAGCATTTCGTGCACTGTGATGTCTAGTCATTCTTGCCACATGACCACAGAAACATCTGCAGAAGCAGTCAGTGCTGGCTCTTCGGCTTTGAAATAGAGATGAGCACTGAACCCTAGAGTCAGATATGACTGGCTTTTGAGCAAGTGAGACCTTTACCTTTACTACTAGGTTTGCCATAGCTTGCCTCCTGAAGAGTAAGTGTCTTTCTATTTCATGGATGCAGTCACTGTCTGCAGTGATATTAGATGCCAAGAAGGTAAAGTTTGTCATTGCTTAGATTTCTTCCTCTTCTATTTGCCAAGGAGTGATGGGCCTGGATGCCATGATCTTGGTGTTTTTGTTTGTTTGTTTTTTGATGTTGTGTTTCAAGCCAGCTTTTGCACTCTCTTCTTTCACCCTCATCAAGAGGCTCTTTAGGTCTTCTTCCCTTATTGTCATTAAGATAGTATCATCTGCATATCTCAGGTTGTTGATATTTCTCCCAGCAATCTTAATTCCAGCTTGTGCTTCATCCAGCCCTGCATTGCACATGATGTACTCTGCATATAAGTTAAATAAGCAGGGTGACAATATACAGCCTTGTTGTACTCCTTTTCCTAATCTAAACCAATCAGTTATTCCATATCCTGTCCTAACTGTTGCTTCTTGATCTGCATACAGGTTTCTCAGAAGATAAGTGAGGTAGTCTAGTACTTACATCTCTTTAAGGACATGTCATAGTTTTTTGTGATCCACATAATCAAAGACTTTGGTGTAGTAAATGAAACAGAAGTAGACATTTTTTCCTGGTACTCCATTGCTTTCTCCATGATCTGGCAAATGTTGGTCTCTAGTTCTCCTACCTCTTCAGAAACCAGTTTGTACTTTTGGAAGTTCTTGATCCACATATTGTTGAAACCTAGCTTGTAGGATCTTGAGCATGGCCTTGCTAGCTTGTGAGATGAATGCAACTGTACGATAGTTTGAACATTCTTTGGCATTTCCCTTCTTTGGAATTGGAACATATACTGACCTTTTCCAATCCTGTGGCCACTGTTGCATTTTCTAAATCAAAAACAAGGGCCAAATGGTTCATACTCATGATAAAGCAGGAAAAATCCTTTTGAGGCACAAGGAATACAATAATTTATTGTTGATTTTAATATCACAATTTATAATAGTTCACAATCTTCCAGTAATTCTATGTTGTAAAAGTTGACCGGTTAAACAACTCTTTTGGGGGAACTTCCCTTCTTCAGACAACTTAATAGCTTTACTTTCCAACTTCTGTAAAGACAATTGATACATGCTAAGATGAATAACAATAAATTTAAATATACTGTGCTATTACCGGTGGCGGAAATTCTCCCAGGCCCCGCCCACCTGCATACCCCATTGTGTTGGCCATGCCCACAGATTTGGCTCCACCCACAGATTTGGCCCTACCCACAGAGGTGGTAGTAAATTTTTTTGGAGTGCATCACTGACCATCATCTCCACTTGCTTTGCTGTTAGTAATACTTTCTAGGGCCCACTTGACTTCACACACCAGTATGTCTGGCTCGAGATCAGCGATCACAGCATAATGGTTGTCAGGGACATTAAGGTCCTTTTTGTAGAGTTATTCTGTGTATTCTTGCCATCTTTTCCTAATCTCTTCTGCTTCTGTTAGGTCCCTACCATTTTTGTCCTTTATCTAGCCAGTTTTGCTTGATATGGTCCCTTAATTCTCCCAATTTTCTTGAAGAGATTTCTAGTTCTACCCCTCCTGCAGTTTTTCTCAGCATAAATACATAGTGGAAAAACAGTTACTTTTGGAGGGGATAAACATTCACCCTGATGATTGGCAGGATCTACATTGCATTGTAAATTTCTGCAACCAGTGAGCAGAATTTTGCTTAATTTGCTACATTTTAAAATATATATTTCCGCACAAAATATTCAGGACTAGAAGATGAACTTAATATCCTGAATATACAAAGGCAAGCACAGAATTTTGCAAATATGTTGAGTAATAATATGTGCTTTGTTTGCCTGTTCAAGCCTTTGAGATGAGAATATGCTAATTCCATTTCTCTTTTGTAATTTCTGATCCTTGTATGAGAAAGAAAATGTGACTTTGAATTTCACTTGCAACAAAAGATTATTTTCCCTTTATATATGATGTCACTACAAAGGGAAGACAACTCTGCCCAGATAATAGAACATGAAAGAAATTTGGTGCCTTAACTGAGGAATATGATGAAGCTAGGGAATACTTCTAAGAGAGCAGAATAATTGTTTTTTATTCATGCTGGTGAAAATAGGAATTATTAGTGCTGATAAAATGTGATGTTCAAAGGGAGGGAAAGTGATGCTCAAAGATAAAAGAGTGTACAAATATGACACTAATGGAGAGTGCAGTCTCTCCCCTCTCAAAAGTTTCTCTGCTGATGGGCTGCTAGAAGGTATGTCTTGCTCTGAACTATGGTGCAATATACCATGATAAACCTGCATTGTTTTATCTTAATAAACTCCATCAATTCCTATAAATAACTGTGCTGCTAATCCTAGAGGATAAACTGACAAGGCAGGTCTTAAAATGGTGAAGAATATTGTTGGAACAAGGAATTTTTTCTTCTATCATGGGTATGGCCGCCATCAGGGGGGACCATCAGGACTCCCATCCCGGGCCCAGAGGTGATGGGGGCCCAGAGGTGACAGGGGCCCAGTGGTGCCGGGAAACCACTGATGTGTGTATGCGCAAACAAACCATGCATGTGCAGAAAACCACAGGGACATGGTGGTGCCAGGAAACCACCGATGTACACATGCGCAAACAAACCACACATGTGCAGGAAACCAAAAGGGTGTGGCCAAAATGTGGGTGGGGCCCGTACCGGGCCTGGAAATTTCTGATGCCGGCCCTGATCATGGGCTTGAGTAATTATCAAAACCCAAGTTGGGGGGGGATCTTTCTCGAACTGCGAGTATCAGAATCCCTGGCCAGGATGAGCACGTGAGATACTGTCTAAAAAGGAGTCTGTCCAAGTTCTAAATCCATACTCTGAGCCTGAGTTTTCTGCCTGTAACATCAGAGAAAAACAAGCATAAAGTATATTGAGCAAAAGAAATGCTGCCTGAGCACGTCTGGCACCACTCGTGATAATGATTCTCCATTTGAATATGATTTTATTTTGTAAACATCAGAGATTTGTGTAAATATTCTTAAATAAATAGGGAATGCATAGAGAAGGGAAACTTTGTTCTCATAAAGACTGCCACCTGAGCCAACCCATGGTCTGGACCAGTGTTTCCCAACATTTGAACTTCAATTCCCAGAAGCCTAAGTCAATTCCCCAAAACACTCATCATTAAATGTACTGACTTAGGCTTCTGGGAACCACTGGTCTGGACAGAGTTGAAGTCCCACAGAGGGGAGGGAATGAAGCAGTGAGTGCTCTCCTATTTCCTTTCTCCTATACTGTTCTCAAAACTCCCTTTGATTATCACTTGGCTATTTAGATAATGGTCTCTTTAAACAACCACAGGAATTCATTTTTTTTTTATTATTAATCTAGATAACTTACTTTGTGCCTGTTTCAGCTCTCAGCTGCATTGAGCAGATCTGAGGTTCTTGCCTCATTCACAGGGAATGTAAATTAGAAATTTTTTTTGCCTCTGCTGTTGTACATCACCCTTCATTAGTGTAGGTGTTTTAGACTGCAGATACCATCCTCCCCAACCAGAAAGTTACCACCCTGCAAGGGCTATGGAAGCTGTATGGACAACTTTGTGTAGTAGGATGCTGGTTAGAAACTGGATGACAACTTGTGGGGAATATTTTAACTGTGGTTTCCTGTTTTGGCAAAGGGTTGGATTTGATGACTTTTAGGATCCCTTTACATTCTACAGTTTTATGATTCTACGATTACAGGAATTCAATATGGTTGTTTAGCATTGTTAACTCTCCAATATTTTTCTACTTTTCTTCTTCCATTATGCATGCTTTTTCCATGAAAGAATGAATGAATGAATGAATGAATGAAAAAGAAAAGTGAACCGAGGAGCATAGGCTGCCCCCCAGGGAGTGGGACACAGCCCGCGGGCCATGGTCAAGGATCCACATGGACTTTGTGGGGCCCTTTAGGGTCGACTCCTGTGTTGACTCCTGTGGCTCTATGCAGCCTGCCATTCTGAGTCCTGTATTCCCCCTTGGTTTAAATGGGTGGGGGGCAACCCTAACACTGATTCTTCCATGCCACTCTCCCCCAAGGCTTCCATGACCCTTCTCCTAAGCTGATCAGCATGCAACTTCATGGTTGACGCATTCTCGAAATGGCTTGAGGTCATTCCAACGTGAAACACGTCCTCCGCATGGTGAGGAAGGTGTTCGTATGCTTTGGCCTGCCCAACGTGCTAATTTCGGATAATGCATCCACTTTCACATTCGCAGAATTCCAGGCGTTCCATGAGCGGAACGCGATCAGGCATGTCACCTCTGCCCCTTTTCACCCAGCCACGAATGGCCAAGTAGAGCGCCTGGTCCACACCACAAAGGAGGTACTAAGGAGGATGGGTCCAGGGGACCTGGAGCTACAGCTCTGTCAATTCCTCATATGCTATAGGGTCACTCCACTGGCCTCGGGGCAACCCCCCGCAGAACTCCTAATGCGGAGAAGAATCTCAACGTTGTTCGACCACCTGGATCCTTCTAGGGTGGAAGATAGGGGTACGAATGTGTCAGTAGAGCAGAAAAAAGTGTTTGGGGCAGGTGACCCGGTCTACTGTAGGAATTATGTGAGCTCAGGACCAGCGTGGGTATCTGGGGAGGTGGTGGAACAAACCGGGCCAGTGTCATACAAAGTTATAACAGAGTCGGGCCTACTGTGGCGGAGGCATGCTGATCAGCTTAGGAGAAGGGTCATGGAAGCCTTGGGGGAGAGTGGCATGGAAGAATCAGTGTTAGGGTTGCCCCCCAACCGTTTAAACCAAGGGGGAATACAGGACTCAGCATGGCAGGCTGCATAGAGCCACAGGAGTCAACTTCCCAACCCGAAGAGGAAGACTCCCATTCCCAGTTCGAATTTTTGTTTCAGGATGGGGGGAGTTTTCGCAAGTGTTCCCCCACTCGTCCCAGTGAGCAGCGGAGTTTTGAGTTGTCCCAAAAGTCTGCCCATCCTCCCCGAACCAGAGACACCCCATCCCTACCCTTGCCAGGATTCGATGGGACTCTGCAGTTCTCTAGGGGGGAAGGCTCAGGCGCAGCAGCCGAACCCGCCAGTATCGTTGAACTGGCGGGTCAGCTGCAGCGCGTCCACCGGCCCCCACAATGGTTGAGGGACTTTGTCCCATCCTAGGGGGGAGGGATGTTGTGTATGGCATGTGATTCATCTGCCCCTGCACGCAGCTCAGCTGCCAGCTATAGCGCAGCTGAAGGAGCTCAGCCCATGTGGCTCAAATCACCCAATCAGCAACAAGCGCGGGAACTCTTCCCGCCACAGGTGAACCTTAGTCAGGTTAGGTGAACCTCAGGCAGGTATGCAGTATGTCCCAATGACGTCACTGCTACCGCAACCAATGGGCGCCCTTGGGGTGAAATTCAAACACAATGTATGATATATAAGGAGCTGTGTCTCCACCATTTTGCTATGTAAAGATTGACCATGCTGCAATAAAGAAGTGTTTGGCCCGCCTGCTGGCTCTGTGAGCAATCAATCTGCCTACATCAAACACTAAGAACTGCCCATGGGTGTTTGTCAAACAAAATCAAAGGGGAAATTATCAGTTGCTGACAGCAGATGGCAATGTTCTAACAGGTTTAATTTCACTCTGGTTAACTTAGTTATATACAGTAAAGTTTTTAAATGCAGCTTCATTCCTCAAAATCCATAATTATTGCATCACTGGAAGCTTACTGTGGAGCAGAATTAATATAATAAGACACTAAAGCTATAGCTGAGCATTGTTAGGATGATGCTCTGCATCCCAGGACATCATCCTACCGTAGCTTAGTTATAGATGGCTTCAGCATATCCAACTCTAGGGTTCAGTGCTCATCTCTGTCTACATCCAAAGAGCCAGCGCTGTCTCCATAAAATACGGCATGTTATTTTAAAAGATTTTTTATACTATACAGCAAAACAAATTTACAGAATATTGATAGTATATGAGTGACATAGTAGAAATAATGTACGTTCCATGTATGGATATAGTGGCCTATTCATTATAAAGTATGGTGCAACCTTATGCCATGGTTCTATAATTTTTCCACTTTGGAAAACACTTGTACAGTATTCCATAACTTTAGATTGAAGAACCAGTTCCTATGCCTCTTCTCAGTCTGGTGGCAAGTAACATTATCCTTAGAATATGCATTGTCTTAGCAGCTTCTTTCCAAATAGTTCCATCAATTCACTTGATGCCAATCTACGGCCTCTCATTGTTCTAAATCAGGGGTGCCCAAACTATGGCCCATCAGCCAGATCTGGCCCCTGATGCCAATTCATCCGACCCACACCACCCTCATTGCTCCCGAAAGCAAAAGTAAAACACGCGGGCGCTTTTAGGCACAACAAGGGTGGCACAGGCCAGATGAATTGGCATCAGGGGGTTGCATCTGGCCAATGGGCCATAGTTTGGGCACCCCTGGTTTAAGCAGAGAAAATGGCAGCTTAAAATCTATCTCATCCTGTTGTAAAGCAGATTGCAAGGCACATTTTACTTCTGTTTTCAGTGGAAGGACCCACATGACCAGCCCGCTGAACCATGGGACTGATCCTCCTGAACCACATGACCGGCCCACAGCCCAAAAGGTTTGGGCACCCCTTTTCTAAATGCTTGCTGTTGTCCTAGTTGTGGTAAGCTACAACTAGCTTTTAGTGGTGGGTGCACAGGAACAAAGACAACAGTCACACGAAGTCCTTTTTACACAAACATCCAACTGATGTCAACATAGGGGGGCAGAGAGTAGAATTGCATCTGCTGCCCCTATTCTAAAGCTAAGAGCAAAGCTTTCATACTGGACATGAAATCCAGGGAACACCAATGCAAATGAAGGCTTCTGGGACGGATTCTATGCACAGAACTAAAGCATGGGAAATTGCTTGTTTGGAATTACAACTACCATAACCTCCTTGCTCACATGTCCATTTCTGAAAGCAAACAGAAATTCAGAACAGTTATATTAGAATTGCATTTACATCTACTAGATGAAAAACACTGGCTTCATTCTTCTAGAATCGTATCTTTGGAACACTAATGAGATTTCAGCTAGAATATAATTTGACCCTGTGAAGTCAGATCTGTTCAACATGATTTTACCTGTTTGTTGCAGACTAAATGCATGCATGCACATACAATAATTTGGTCATTTAAATTAACCCTCCTTTGCTCAGGAAGGGGGGGAGCAATTGAAGGAGAAGAAGAGTAGTTAAGTAACCACAATAAATCAGCTATTTCCATTTAATTAGTAACATAGCAAGAGATGTCTGATCATGTTGGTTCTTGCTGCACTGTTCCTTTAAACTTTGAGAACATGATGTCATGCAGAGATCTGAGGGCAGTTTTCAGAGAGAGAAAGGGACAGAGTGAGAGGTTGGAATCCAGAGTTGTTTCACTTTTAAGGCAGCAGAAAGTTGTGTCAAAGAAACAAACCATTGCTCTGCAGTCACTCTGGAATACTGGGATGTGGAAAAAACCCAGACTGACAGAGACATAGTCAGATCCTCTTCTGCTGCTTGCCTGATGCTAAAGAAGCTGCAAACTGCCCAAAAACAAAATTGGAAAGAACTACTTTAAAATAATAATAATAATCATTATAACATGGGCAGCCTTCAGTTGGATGATTTTGTAGCTGGCTGGGTAGGAGGTAAGTGAGCTTTGTGGGGTAGTGTGAAAAGGCAGGAAAGGGGTTTGATAAAGGGGGCACCAACTGAGCTGAATACTGATTGACCCTGAGCTTAAATAAGGGTTGCGCCTGATATTTCCTCACCATTTTGTGGGTGCCCTGCATGTAGGACAGAGAAAGTCTCTTTTAAATTCATCAGCAAGCATAGCCTCCTGGAGGCAAATCTGTTTGCTATGAATATACAATAATCCTGTGTATGCCAAAAAATATTTTACCCCGAGGGAGCAGGTATTTCAGAAGGAAAGGGCATGATGCTTGAAAGGGCATCGGTTAAGTTATTTATAATTTCTGCAACATCAATCTCTATATTACAATTTCATAAAGACTTTCTGAGTCAGATTAGTTGAAGAGACAGACCGGGATATTTAGACAACTGAGGCCATGGCACTGGCCAGTCAAAAGTCAGGATTCAGCCACTCCTCTCATAACCTAGGAATCTTGATAAGGAAATGTCAGTGTTCCCATTGGCTGGTTGTCTGGATTTGGACAACACAGTCTAATGCTTTCCTGTTCCCATTGGACTGGATCCAAGAATCCATAGTATCACCTCCTTTGCAAAACACAGTGCTCTGATTTCCCATATCTTGACAGAGGGAAGAGAGCGCTGGAGACGGGTGAAGAGCAGTTCCCGGAGAAAGTGTGAACAGGTGAAAATAGCCAACTTCCTTCTGTCAGCAAGGTCTTCTGTATTCAAGAAATACCTTTATATTGTGCTTTCCCTACTGTGAATTCAAGATAGTGTACATGGCACCACTCTTCTCCTATATCTTATCCTCATAACTGAAATAAGCCAGAAAAAGGAAGAGAATCACGAGCCCAAGGTCACCCAGAGAGTTTCATAGATAAGTGGTGACTAAAATCTGGATCTCCCACATCCCAGTTCAATACTAACCACTGTTCTTCATTAGATTAAATCTTCTTTGGGAAGAACAGAGGCCTTTCTATTAATGGAAAGATTCTGCATGAATGGTTCTACCAGATCTAAGTTCATACCATGGGCTGAATTCTCAAGGGCTTCCAGTGTTTGCAGCCACAATGGGCCATCAAGAACTCATGAGCAGTCACTGAATATGACATTCTGAAATGGATGATGTGCTGGTAAAAACACTACTGTAGAGTAAAAGTTAGGCACTTTTTTTGCTTGATCAGAAAATAGCTCAGCATTTATAGGCTGTTTCATCAGGTTTCCCTCTCAAATCCTGATAATTCACATTGCTTTACCACAAATACCATGAGATAACACTGTAGTCTGAGATAACAGTGCCTTGGCATAAGCATGGGCTTCCATATCCATGAGCAATGAATGCTTAAGTAGATAATTTATAAAGCAGGGGCATGTCCAGATGAAATGCTGCAGCTGATAAAATTTCCTCCTTTTTTATGACTGCTCCTTTATGCCCCTAGCCAGCATACCTACTCCCCTGAATCATGGCCGTGACTACCTATTTAATTCATTATATATTATTTGCTGTTGCACAACACCACTGATATTGTTTCTTTCTGATGCCAACATATATATTCATACATTCCTTAGTCTCAGTTCCAATTTAGGATTATATTATAAAGTACATGTTTCATCTAAAAAGCCACCTGGTAGTGGCATAAGAAAGAAAATGAAACGAGGAATTTTGTAATAAATCCAAGAACTTTAACAATACGACAAGGAATGTAGGGAATCTAACAGCTGTATCTGAATATGGGTTGTTGTTGTTGTTGTTTTGAGATAGCAGCCATGTCAGTTTGTGTTTCAAGCATATCAAAGAATAAATAAAACAAAAAGATGAAAATGTTGTGGCACTTTAAAGACTAACTGCTGTATTTTAATGTTAGCTTTTGTAGATCAGGACCACTTGGTCAGACATGGGAGTAAAACTTCATGGCATAAATTTATATATATCAGATACAGGGGTTCAGAATGGTTAGCATAACAGATGGGGGGTGGCTTACAACTGGTAATACCTGCTATTCAGATTAGTAGTGAAGCTTCCTTCTGTTGAATTGAAAATGGATGCAAGACAACCCTTTTACATTTGCTATTGAGTTTCAGAACAAAGGAAGACCTGAAGGGTAAACATTTTGTTTTGTTTTGAATACTCTCTGGTATGCTTGAATATGGAAAGAAATTGTATGCAATGAATATAAATTCACATTTTAGTATTTTCATATATTGATCACAGATTTTGGAAAAATTGCTGTTTTGATTGCAACTCATAGAATCCTGATTGAAAGATTCTGAGCTTGGCAGACTGCAGTCCAAAACAGGAGGTAGTCCAAACTCTGGCTGAGCCTTTCATTCTACAAAAATTTCCATACAACATTTTGTATTGGTTGTGTTGGACACATATGCACCCTGGTTAATCTTTTTATTAACCTGTATGAAAAAAAGAAAGTATTCTTCAAATTATAGCCGAACCCTCTGAAATTGTGGGGGATACTTTTCTTTTTCCCCAATTAATTTTTCTCCAGCTGGCAGATTCTTCTCTGTCAAATTCCCAAGCTACTCTTCTTTGCATTATCTCATTCCAGGGTCCTCACTAATCTTATCAACTGTCTCAGGTGGCTGTCTCAGGCATTACAGTAGTTGCTTATACAGTATGGCTATAAATTGCAAAGATAATTAATGCTAAGGAAAATGTAAATTAATCTGTCATGTTTATAGTACTATCCAGCATTAGCTGTCATGTGTGATCTAAGCAAATGCTGTTGGGTACACTGAAATTTTTTTGTATTATTGAAGCACAACTGGGCGTACTCTGGCAATAGCAACCTTGTGTTGCTGGCTAATCTTTCTCACACTAGGTCAGGCAAGTGGCTTCATTTTGGCAGTTTCATGTCTGGCAGTTTCACGTCCAATCCCAAAAAAGGATACTGCCAAAGAATGTTCAAGTTATCAAACAATTGCGCTTATCCCACATGCTAACAAGGTTATGTTCAAGATAATACAGGAAAGACTTCACAAGGGGAGAGAATTACCAGAAGTGCAGGCTGGGTTCCAAAGAGGCAGGGGGACTGGAGACCACATTGCCAACATGGAGAAAACAAAGGAATACCAGAAAGAAGTCTACTTATTTATTATTTTATTATTTATTATTATTTATTTAAATTTATATGCCGCCCAATCAGGAGAACCTGACTCAGGGCGGCATACAACAGTTAAAAATGTATAAAAACAGATTTTAAAATCCCAAATCACCCACTCACTTCCCCACCCTACTACCCCCCACCCTAATTAAAAGAATAAAAAGAAATAAAAGGGAATGGGGGATACAACAACACAAAGGGAGGTTTATTAATTAAGTACTAACTGGGGATGAGCCAACAGGCTGGAGCCATATTCCCATTAAGTTGGGATCAAAATTGCTGGGAGAAACATCAACAACTTGAGATACGCAGATGATCCTACCCTAATGACAGAAAGTGAGGAAAACCTAAAGAAGCTGCTGCTTAGGTTGAAAGAAGAGAGTACAAAAGCTGGCTTGAGACACAACATCAAGGAAACCAAGATAATGGCAACAGGCCCTATCAGCTCCTGGAAAATAGATGGGGAAGAAGTAGAAGCAGTGACAGATTTTACTTTCTTGGGATCAAAGATCACTGCAGATGGTGATTGCAGCCATGAAATAAAAAGACCACTAATTATTGGGAGACAAGCTATGAGAAACCTGGGGAACATAGTTAAAAGTAGAGACCTCACCTTGCAAACAAAAATTCACATAGTCAAAGCAATGGTATTCCCAGTGGTCATGTATGGTTGTGAGAGCTGGACCATTAGGAAAGCTGAGCGCAGAAGAATAGACACCTTTGAAATGTGGTGTTGGAGAGTTTTGAGAGTACCTTGGACAGCGAGGAGAACAAATAAGGCAATCTTAAAAGAAATCAACCCTGACTGCTCATTAGAAGGTCAAATAGTAAAAATGAAGCTAAAGTACTTTGGACATGAAATGAGAAGAGAGTATTCACTTGAGAAAGCCTTGATACTGGGAAAGGTGGAGGGCAAAAGAAGAAGGAGTGGTCAAAAATAAGATGGCTAGATGGTATTGTAGATGCAATGGGCACAGAACTGGGCAGGCTGATGAGGATGGTGGAAGACAGAGGTGCCTGGCAGGCAATGGTCCATAGGGCCACAAAGGGTCAGAATCGACTATAGGACTGAAGAAGAACAACAAAATACATAGCATGCTGATGAGATAATACATAAATAAGCCTTTAGGTTCACTGGATGAATAGCCTTTATAATGCAAAATTTGGATTCTGCAGAGCCACAGGGCAGAAAACCCATCTAAGGAAAGAAAGGCATTTATGTGCTATTGATATTGCTAGTTTGAAACCATGAGAAGGGAATTCCGTCCTGAGGTGCTCCTGGTATCTGCATGTCACAGCCGATAAAGTTTGCATATTTGCTTGCTTTCGTATTTGGCTGGTTGAAAGGTCAGCCCAGTATTCCTTTGCGAGTATGCTTGGTCAGTCACAAAGATCTGGCCAAATCATGTCTCTGGAAGACTGACGGATTTCAGGTTTTTAATGACAGAAGATCTGTAACATTCGGTTTGGCCATTAAACCCATCTGCAATTTTTACACAAGTATTTGGACTCTGGAGCCTTTCTGAAGAAGATAAGGTATTCACCGTCAACTGCATATTGGCAAAGCATAATCGTATTTTGCCTGGCAAAGCTAGAGGAAGTCGGTCCAAGTTATTTTGTTTCCAGAACAATATATGGAGCCTCCTTTGTTCTGTGTAAGAAGGTGGTCTGTATGGCAGTTTAATCTTACTTCAGCACCAGAGGTAAAAGGACAGCATCTTCTGTGGCTCCTGAGAGCAGGTGGCTAGTTTAGCAGAGGCTGAGATAGGCCACAGAGCACACAGAGTTGTGTATTGCTGCATGTTGCTGACACTTCCAGCTCTTGACTGTCACTTCCACTTCCCTAATGGTAGAGCTGGCCCAGATGCAAAATAATCACTTTGACCAGTTATCTATATATAACTAGAAAACAAACTCTGGGAAGTATACACATAATAATTGAATGCGATCGTATCTTATGGTAACCCCTTCCAAGGTTTTCTAGCTAGAGGAGAAACAGGAGTGGGATACCATTCCCTTCTTCTGGGGGATACCTTGGGTCTTTGAAACTTGCCCATGACTGCAGAAACACACTTATATACAAACTCTTTTAAAATAGACACTGTTGTGTATTAAAGGAAATGTGTTTGCCATTTTGTCTTTGTTGTGATAGAGTTTAATATGTATTTGCTTTACTATTGTAATTACTCTATTATGGTATTTTATTATGTATAATTTTATTGTATTTGATGTTTGGATATTTTGTTTAAAACCTTTACCTTTACCGTATAGTATTTTGGTGTATTTATTATGTATAATGCTATTGTATTTTTGAATTGTATTTCTTGGACTTTTGGCATTTTATTGTCTATTTATTTATTTTGTATATTGATATGGGTATTGGTATATTGGTATGGATTGTATTGTATTCTGCTTATGTACATGGTTTACTAATTTTGTATTGATTTGTAATTGTATACTATTGTGTTTTGTGTGTTTATATTGTTTTCTCTTGTTATATTGTATTTAATTTACTTGTTGTAAGCTGCCCTGAGTTGGCCCTGGCCAAGTAGGGCGGGATATAAATCGAATAAATGAATGAAATGAAATGAATGGTCCAAAGTCTCACGAGACTTCGGGAAGGTTCTGAATGAGAAGTGTACGAGACAGAGCTGTCAATGGTTCCAACGGTTTTTTCCCAACTGTCAGTTCTGATCAGAGATTAATAAGGAATGTGAGGGTATATTGTTAGCTTTAGTCACCTATTCTTATTCTGAATAAAGTTGTGTGTTTTGCCTGTATTGCAGGCTGCTGCCTATTATTTCCAGAACACAAAAGACACTGAGCTTGATGACCGGATGGTTGGTAGGTCAGCAGTTTGAGATCCAAATGCTGCGTGATGGAGTGAGAACCTGTTGTATATCCCAGCTCCTGCCAACCTAGCAGTTTGAAAGCAACAAATTGCAAATAGATAAATATGTATTGCTTCAGTGGGAAAGGTAACAGTGTTCCATGTGCTTTGGTGTCTAGTTAGGCCTGTCACATGACCTAGGAAATATTTGCAGACGCAGACAGCGCTGCCTCTTTGGCTGTAAACAGAAAGGAGTACCGAATCCTAGAGTTGGACATGACTGTTTTTTGAGCAAGGGCAACCTTTACCTTTATACATATATATGATTTTTATTTATAGATATGAATTCATTTTAAGATGAAACCAGTACATTTTAAAATAAAACTTCACCAGCAGCATAATATAGTCCCTAATCGAAACCAAGAAGATAACCATTGTATGACATCTTTCAGTGCATCAATGGCTATTTCTGGCATGGAAAAAGTCTGGGGAGGCCAACAAATAAGTGGACACCCCGTTTTCTCTGAGTGTGCTAACTATACATCTCAGCCCATGGGGACCCGAGTGATGCAGTCAAAGTCCTAACCAGGTGCCTGGAGGTGCCTGGAGGCTGTTAGGGTCTGGATGGGGGACAATGGGCTTCAGCTGAATCGTGGGTTTGGGGCCCCATGCTATCTCGGGAGCTACCAGCTTTGGTTCTGGATGGGGCTCCGTTGCCTCAAACAGACCCAGTGCGTAATCTGGGGGTCCTCCTGGACTCGCGACTACTGCTCGAAGAGCAGGTGGCAGTTGTGGCCAGGAGGGAGGGCCTTTGCACAACTTCGTGTCTTCTACCAATTATGCCCACTCCTGGACCAGGACTCCCTGCTCATGGTCACTCACGCTCTGGTCACTTCCAAATAGGATTATTGTAATGCGATCTACATGGGGCTGCCCTTGATGACCTTTCGGAGGCTGCAGCTGATCCAGAATGCAGCTGCCCGGGTAGTGACGGGACATGGGAGCTATGCCCGTACCTCACCACTGCTCTGGGAGCTGCACTGGTTGTCATTGTGCCTCCGGGTGCAATGCAAGGTGCTGGTTTTGACATTTAAAGCCCTACATGGCAGTGGACCAGGTTACTTAAGAGACCGCGTCACCCCAAGAGTGTCAGCCCATCCTACAAGGACAGACAGGAGGGGCTCAGTGGTGGTCCCATCAGTGAAAGAGGTACATCTAACTGGGACCAGAAAGAGAGCCTTCTCTGTGTCTGCCCCGGCCCTGTGGAACCTCCTACCACCCAAACTGTGTCTCCAGACAGAACTACTCCCCTTCAGAAAAGCGCTAAAGAAGTGGCTATGCCAGCGGGTGTGGAGCACGATGGGCTCCACCTCCCAAGCCCACTGGCTTGTCTAGCCTGCGTGGGGGAACCTTACTGTTTTAACATGGGTGGTGAGAGGGTGAGGGTCGTTTTTAATAGTAAGTTTCATATTATTTTAATTCTGGATTTTAGATAGGGGTTTTATGTAATGTTTTTAGCAATGAATGATTTTATTGTATAATATTTTTCTTCATTTATTGTATTGGATTTCCTTTTTTGTTGTAATGCCGTCCTGAGTGGTGCCACCACCAGAAGAGTGGGGTATTAATAACAACAACAACAATAACAACAACAGAAATTATTTGGTCAAAAATATTTGTGGCATGCTATAATAATTTCGTGCCAGAAATGATTTTGGGTTGAAAGGATTTTTGCTGAAGAATCTCCGCTCAGGGGACGCCCAAATGAGGCTCGTTTCATGTCCCAAAGATCTGGGACAGAGACGGGTGCTCAATCCACCATGCAGTACCTGGGTCTCAAACTGCTGACTTGCCAGCCTCCCAGCTAACAAGGCGAGCCTCCTAACCATTGAGCCACCGCTTCCCCTTTGTGGCATGCTGAAGTGCTGTGAGGCAAGGGATGCTATAGTTGGTCTACAGGCGTTATTGCCCTTACAATAAAAATTCCTTGGAAAGGCAACCCAGGGAACATTGTGATATTTTAGGAAGAGCCAACAAAAAACCAGGATTATTTGATAACTTTTCCATAATCTTCCAGGAGAGAGGCATTTTAATGGAGGCTGTGATTGATAGGAATTGGAGCCAACAAACATCCTGAAGGCCATAGGTTCTGCTTCCTTCCATTTTCCTCAGAACTCCCTCAGAAACCTCTGGGATTTTTTTTCCTGACATGCAGTTCCTCCAGACTGCTTCTGCAGTTACCACCCATGGTTTCCTCACCTTGCACAGATCTGTCACTGGGAGCTGACTGGGAATTTATAAGATGTAGAGCTGTAGTTTCTTGAATGATATCATTCCTTCACGTTAATAGCATTATGGTATTTTTTCCTGCTTTTGTTTGTTTGTCATGCAATTGCCTTGCTTTAATTTACAGGAGCTGCAGCAGTAATTGTTGGACATCCTCTGGACACAGTGAAGGTAAATAGATGGTGGGCGGTTTTTCTAAAATTTAGTTTTCAGTTTGCTGGATCCAAATATAAATGAGATAACTTATTTTTATGGTAAAAGGTAAGGCTCTTTGCTGTGGGATATATTTTCATACATGATCAATGCAATCAAAAAAAGCCAACACATATAAATAACCTTTTAAAATTGGTACACGATTAAACATTCATTCCTTTGAGAGATAGGAAAGATATCTCTCAATGCCATTTCCAGGGAATCCTAAGCAGGTGAAGGCATCTGCTTGAGAATACACTGAAGCAAATGGTGAGCCATTGTGTGAGACAGAATGCTGGACTGGATGGGCTGTGGCCTGTTCCAGAAAGGCTGTTCTTATGTCCTTATCCTTCAATTCACTTTAATTCCCTCCCCAGCCTTGAAGCTGGTACACAATAATTTACTATATGTGGTATAATAACAGAACCATCTGTGCCTTCGAAATGCAATTTCTTGTCCAGAATCATTGGATAGCATTGGCAATTTAAAATTTGCTGGAGAAAATATCTTATTTTATTATTTTATTACTTTATTGTTTTATTTTGGAACAATAAAACATTCTATGTAAGGTTTTTATGGTTCATCTCCAGTAATAATTTCGTGTCAGAGATTACTCTGGGTTGAAAGGATTTTTACTCGAGAAACTCCACTCAGGGGAAGCCTGAACAAGGCTCCTTGATGTCCCCAAGTGCAGCCCCTGTGTATCAAAACCCAACCTTCCAGTCTCCAAACTCAGCATCTTAGCCACTACGCCACCGGGGGACCTCCAGTGTTTCCTAGTGAGAACCTTGTGTGGATGGTATAATTTGACTTCATACTCTCACTGCATAATTCTTTATGAAGGCAAGATCATTTTAAAAATTATAATGAACAGAAGGAAGACCCAGAACAAAAAGAAAAAGTATACAACTAGTTATGAGGTTCAAAGGTATTGATTAGAGGCATGCCTCCTTTACCAAGGTTACTGCATTCCTTGGCCTTGAGATCATTCCAGAACACACCTAGGGGTGTTATCCTTGTTGAAGTGATGTTCAAACAGAGAGGAAGGACATATATATATTTAGAGGAGGGATTCTATCCTTAATTAATTACATTATTCAGGACAATGGAAAGCCACAGAAATCTGTACCTTTTATATTGGCTAGAATCCCATTTCATTTTTACACTGGTGTAAGTACAAGTGAGTAAACTAGAGTGGTGATTTGCTGATCATTTACAAGTTGTTATTCATGGTTCCTCTCATGTGCCAATCTGTGCAACTGGCACATAAGGAAGAGTGCAAGCAACAACTTATTAATCAAAAGTGATCCGCCTCCACAATTTATGCCATTACACGTATGCCTGTGTAAATAGCCAATTGGATTCAAGCCATTCTTTTAGCATGGAGGTCAGGTATGAGGGGTTGCGTGTTGCCAACAAGGGCCAACATCTTTTGAAAAAAATGTTATACTAGACAATGGGTTCCTAAAATGTACCTAATGTTGCTAATTCCTTTGTGCAATTATTTCAATATTTCACTTTCCTTTTAGTTAATGTAGTTTTAAAATTAGCCCAAAGAAGACATTATGTGTACACAGAATACAAAATCAGCCTGCTACTACAAATCATTGTTTGGATTAATTGAAGTACATGGGATGATCACTTTAATGTGTACTGGTGGCATTACACTTTAGAAGGAAGCCCCCAAAGACACTTGGGGAATCAGACCTGGGTTTCTAATGGGAATCTTTTCCCATCCTTTGGGGCCTTGCACACTCTGTGATGCAGATGATGCCATCTATCGTCAGAGGCAGGATATTTCTGAAGATGGGTCCAGTTTAACAGTGGCTAAGTTCCCATGAACTGGGCTGTGGCTGTATATACTTGAAGGTCTTAGAGCAAAAAGCACGTTTGGTTGAATGAATTCCCTTCCTGTAGACACTGTGCCAGGGCACTAATCGCATTTGTGTATTTCCAATTTGCTGTGCCGTCTGTGAATTTCTTTGGAAGTAAGTAAGTATTGAAGGAATGTGTGCCTTCCAGTTCTGGCAAAGAGATGGTTTTAGTGTCACTGCTGGTAGTGCGTGCTATAAACCAACAATAGATCTTCTGGGAACATTTTTGCTACGTTTTCTACTTCATCCAGAGCACTGCCAAGAAACAAGCCACACATCTTTCAATACTTAAAAGACAACTGTCAAGCTGGCACTCTCTTTGCCCTCGGATCGGCATCCAGCTTGGGAATAGCAACTAGCCAGCTTTGTTACATGTCCAAATCTGCAAGGGGGAAGGGAAAGGTTCCAAAGAGTGAATTAAAAAGTGGAGTCATCGAGGTATTGAGAAGCTGCTGATTAACACAGCAAAGGCGCATCCTGAGGAATAAGGGAGTGAGAATGGGGAAAACCATGCTGAATGGCTGAGTGTGTTGAATGTGGATTATGTTCCAGTACAGCAGGTCTCTTGAATCCAACAAGTAAGCCATGTAGACCATGTTCAAAATGAATACTTTCAATACGCTTTGCAAGTCTTTGAGCCTACCATGAGATCGGCCCGTGGAGAAGCAATTATTGTGATGGTCAGTTAATAAGAGGAATTTCAAACTTAGTTTAAGCATGTTCTAGATTTTAATATGACCACACTAGATTGCTCTTAAAGCTTATGTTTGTGGATAAGGAACTACGTGTTTCAGTTTCCACATATGCTAGTTCTCAGCCCTGCAGGGTAGCTTTTAATTAATCCTTGAATAACACATCTATTAAGAGATAATAAGCTACAGAAGTTAAAATAATGGTGGTATATAATTCACATTTTTTTGTTCATTTTGGCATGCATTCCCAGATAGTAGTTTGGATACACCCAACAGGTGCCCAAAATGACCGATACTGGTGATCACACAGAACAGGTCCATTTAAATCAGTAACAAGCTAATTGTGACTAACCTGCCCTGTTAACTAGCCCATCAAAAAATCCAAGATACAGTAATGCTAACTGACCCTATCACTCCCTGGCAAATAGAAAGGAAAGAAATGGAAGCTTTGACAGACTTTACCTTCTTAGGATCTGAGATCACTGCAGATGGTGACTCCAGCCATGAAATAAAAAGACAACTAATTCTTGGGAGGCAAGCTATGAGAAACCTAGGGAACATAATAAAAAGTAGAGAAATCACCCTGCCAACAAAAGTCCGCATAGTCAAAGCAATGGTATTCCCAGTAGTAATGTATGGCTGTGAGAGCTAGAACATAAGAAAGGCTGAGCACAGAAGACTAGACGCCTTTGAAATGTGGTGCTGGAGAACTCTCATGAAAGTCCCCTGGACAGCAAAGAGATCAAATAAGTCAATTCTGAAGGAAATCAACTCTGACTGCTCCTTGGAACAACAAATATTGAAGATGAAGCTAAAGTACTTTGGACACCAAATGAGAAGAGAGGACTCACTTGAGAAAACCTTGATGCTGGGAAAGATGGAAGGCAAAAGGAGAATGGGTGGCAGAGGATGAGGTGGCTAGATGACATTGTTGATGCAATGGGTGTAGGGCTGAGCGGGCTGTGGAGGATAGGGGTGTCTTGTGTGCAGTGGTCCATGGGGTTGCAAAGGGTTGGACTCAACTAAGCAACTGAACAACAACAAGCCCTGTTCATTTCAGTGGGTCTCCTCTGGGTAAGAGTCAGGTCTCACAATTGTATTTATTTATTTATTTATTTCTACCCCGCCCTCCTAGTGCAACGCACCATTCAGGGCGGCAACAACGGAAGAAATATACAATACAAGAAAGATAAAACCATTACATAAAAACCCCAGCTAAAAACAATTAAACACATAAAAAACTAGCAACATCATCATTAAAAACTACCCTAACCCTCCCCCCACCCACAATAAAACAGACCTATCAAAGAATGGGGGGGTCAATCCCACAACAGGAAGGCTAAACAAGCCAACGGGCTTGAGAGGTGGAGCCTAATGTGCTCCACACCCGCTGGCAGAGCCAGGTTTTCAGCATCTTCCTGAAGGGGAGTAGCTCCGACTGAAGACGCAATTCTGATGGAAGAAGGTTCCAGAGGGCTGGGGCAGACACGGAGAAGGCTCTCCTTCTGGTACCCATAAGAGAGGCTTCTTTTGTTGATGGAACCACCAATGTACCCCTCCTGTCTGCCCTCATAGGACGGGCTGAAAACATTGAATTCAGCTCATCTATTGAGGGGAAGGGGGCACAGTGAGATGAAGAAATCTTTGGAAGCCAGTAGCAATAAATGAGATGGATAGATGGTAGTGTGGACACAATGGGCACAGAGCTTGGTGGGCTGAGAAGAATGGTGGAGGACAGAGGTGCCTGGAGGAAAATGGTCCATGGGGTCGCAAAGGTTGGGAATTGACTGTGCGACTGAACAACAAGTAATAAATCAGACCAGAGAGATTTGAAACTACTGGGTTATCCACTAGTAACACTGTGTTGAGTGCCATCAAATCAGCTTTGATTTACAGGGATCCTAGCAGTGTTTCCAAGATCAGTGTGCTATTTAAGTGTGCTGCCAGCCTTCACTGAAATTCATCTGAAATCAAATCTCTGTGGCCAAACAAAAATTTGATCTTACATTGTACAAGTCCTAGTATGTAACTGCCTACTACATTGCACCATCTCCCATAATCCCTATTAACAGTCT
Source organism: Bradypodion ventrale (assembly GCA_035047345.1). NCBI lineage: Eukaryota > Metazoa > Chordata > Lepidosauria > Squamata > Chamaeleonidae > Bradypodion > Bradypodion ventrale. The sequence continues at coordinate 1,817,215 of JAWDJE010000007.1, forward strand.
TACATTATTCCTTAAATTCTGAATGTTTACATGGCATTTTGTTGGCAGTGTTTGAAATGTGGGATAGTTTAAATCTGTTTCTGGCAATGTAAAAACTGTATAGAATACAGTACATATTGTTTTTGCCCTGCTGCCTTGTTTTTCCCCTCTGGAATAAAGCAAGAATTGTAGTTCAATAAAGTATGCATTGTTTCCAAAGCGCAAGTACTAGTTCAATTGGAAGCATATTGTTTCAATTACATTTCTTAATTGTGTTCTTCTGCAGACGCGCTTACAAGCTGGGCAAGGTTATGGCAGTGCATTTAACTGTGTCCTCACTGTATACAGAAATGAGTCTGTAAGTACATTATTTTGTTTGAAAAATACCAAGAAAAGAAAAAGGAATCAAATATGTGCATTGATGAACTAGTCTTTCAAGTCCTGCCATGGCCAGATATCTTCAGCTGAAACAGCACCTCCCCCCCCCCCCCCCCCCAAGCTTGACTAATAATGTCTGTGCAAGTAGAGATGATTGCTTAAAACTGTGTTCTGAAATAGCTACATATGTATTGGGAATAGGGTCATCCAGAAAGTTCTGGTCATTGTTCAAGTGACCTTCAGCATCTTCACTTAATTCCACCTGTGCTGCTCAGATTAAAAGTAGGGGAGGCTTCCTAGGCAGTGTCCTATATGAAGAAACAGGGGAACATGTAGGAATTAGCAATAATAATAAGTCCAAATATGTCGGTGCTGAAGCCACGGTACACAATCTCAAAGATTGTGGTATTTTTGAACCACAATCGGGCATACCCTGGCAATGGCAACCTTGTGTTGCTGGCTAATCTTTCTCACACTAAGTCAGGCCAAAGAAACTGCAGGGAAAACTCACCAAAAGGTGTCTTCATTTTGGTAGTTTCACATCTGGCCTAGACACGGAAGAAGAAGTGCTGAAGCCCTGGGACTTATTGGCTAAAATTTTGTGGTACAGCTACTTGTTTGTGGTGATAATTATGTCATCATCAGTGGCAAATCACTGTTGATGAAAGGCTTATTTTGGGGGAATAGCAGGGTTCATATGGTTTTGTCATGTGCACTGCAAAATCGCCTTTAATTGCTATTGATTTTCCTTTAGGCAGTGGACTTTCCCAACAATGATGATGCCATTTTCATCCTCTGAGTAATAGGAACTGTGATAACATCCACTATCCACCTCAGGCTTCTCTCTTCTTTCTAGGCTTAGCTGTTATCTTGACAGTGGGTTTGAGAGAAACAGGTTTTCTTAGGAATAGTACATTGCTCCTGGCTGCCTCTCTTGCAATGCCAAATATTGGAAGGTGGTTTGGACTATAGGAACTATTACGATGACCACCTGCATCTCTACACTTATCACTACACCAAATAATGCGATTACACCAGCAAATAATATTCACCCAGATACAGTGCCATCTGTGAAGGTCAGACAAATTTGCTGTGTGTTGGTAGGGAGCAATAATTGCTGGCAGGATTTAAAAAAAAAAATTTTCACCAGTCCAAAAATGTCGGGGGAGGGGGATACGTGATGAACTGCATGAAATAGCATGGATAGTTTATGTGTGATTGTGGAAGGGTCATTGTTGTATGACCTTTGGGGAGTTAGGTCACACATCTGTCTACTGAATAGCTTCACATCCCCAGATCATAGCTTCTTGAGTTTTTCTCCATTCTCAAAGAGCAAGCCCTATAGACAGATATATGCTTTGAATTTGCATGTAGTAGAACAGAAAGTAAGAGAAACCTGGCTCCTATCTGTTTTGCTAATGTAAAAATAATTAGAATCTAAGGTAGACATAACTTTTCCTGCCCTGCTAACTTAATGAAAGAAAATATATGCTAGAAATGTAAGAAATATACTCCACTGAACAGAAATGTGAGGCTCAATGTGTGATTAACATAGAGTTTTTCTGTGGTCCTAGCAATGCTGTGGTTTGAATGTTTTCTTAAAGGAACAATTAGATCCATTCTCACTTATGTCTGCCTTATTTTATCTACAGATTGCTGGCTTCTTTAAGGGAATGTCTTTCCCACTAGTTAGCATTGCTGTCTACAACTCAGTGGTATTTGGAGTCTTCAGTAATACTCAAAGGCTCATTAGCCAACATCGCTATGGGAATCCTAATCATCCTCCAGCACTCACAGACTTGGCTTTAGCAAGCATGACTGTAGGGACATTTTCTGTAGGGATTGGTGGTCCAGTTGACCTGGTCAAAATAAGGCTACAGATGCAGACACAAACTTTTCTGGCAGGTAAGAATCCCATGTTTCTGTGATTTTTTAAAAAAGTCTTCTATGTTTGTGCTTTTGACTAATTTGTTCAATCTAGATGTTAAATCTGCAGGCCACAATAGAATAGAATATATAATGTGATCAACAGATTTATATGATAGATCATAAATGTAGGGAGTAGGAAACTGTTAATAGTTTCTGTTAAAATAACTTGAGATATGCAGATGATCCTACCCTAATGGCAGAAAATGAGGAAGACCTAAAGAAACTCCTTCTTAGGTTGAAAGAGGAGAGTGCAAAAGCTAGCTTGAGACTCAATATCAAGAAAACCAAAATAATAGCAACAGGCCCTATCACTCCCTGGAAAATAGATGGGGAAGAAGCAGAAGCAGTGACAGACTTTACAGTCTTAGGATCCAAGATCACTGCAGATGGAGATTGCAGCCATGAAATAAAAGGGCAACTAATTCTTGGGAAGCAAGCTATGATAAATTTGGGCAACGTAGTTAAAAATACAGTAATACCTCATACAAAGTCCACTTCGTACAACATCGAATTCATACAACATCACCTAATTCCTTGAAAAAAGTTGCCTCATACAATGTCGCTGTGACTTTGTATGTGGCATTGGGGTTTTTCCTAGGTTGCATTGTGCCTGGGCAGTATAAAAGGCAGGACGCATGCGTGCATTGCTCTTGTGGGTTTTGCATGAGGCGAAGAGTGTTTAGGAGTGGTTTTGAGCGCGATTTTAATTGTTTGGTATTTGCTGCTATTTGGATTATTAACACGGTGCAGCATGATGGGACCTGTTGACATCCATTTTGTCCTTGCTTCCATCCAGTAATTGTTTACAGTAGCTTGTACAAAATGGATGATCGGCCGCATGGCAGCAGATTAACACTGTGCTGCATGATGGGACATGTTAACTTTTAAACCTGCACTTCATAAAGTTTTCAAAAGTTAAAAATGTGTTGTATGGGTTGTTCCCTAAAATCAGGGTTGTTTGACATGTTTTTGTAATGTATTTAGCCTTTAGACAATGATTTCTTAAAGTTCTGTCAGTTTCCTGTCTGTTTCCTTGACTTTGCCCTGAAGTCTGTGCTGTTACAGTACAATGTATCTCTATGGAAACGACATTTTTTCAAGGCATCACGGCAAGGATTTAGACGTTGTATGTGGCATCGCGGCTAGGATTTTGCATGCCTCATACAAAGTCCAAATCCGTATAAAGTCCAAACATGTGGAACCAAGTTTGGACGTTGTATGAGGTATCACTGTAGAGACATCACCTTGCAAAAAAAAGTCCGCATAGTCAAAGCAATGGTATTTCCAGTAGTGATGTATGGTTGTGAGAGCTGGACCATAAGGAAGGCTGAGCGCAGAAGAATAGATGTCTTTGAGATGTGGTGTTGGAGGAGAGCTTTGAGAGTACCCTGGACATCAAAGAGAACAAATAGGTTGATCTTAAAAGAAATCAACCCCAACTGATCCTTGGAAGGTCAAATATTGAAGATGAAATTAAAGTAGTTTGGACATCAAATGAGAAGAAAAGATTCACTTGAGAAAGCCTTGATGCTGGAAAAGGTTGAGGGCAAAAGAAGAAGGGGGTGGCAGAGAATGAGATGGCTACATGGTATTCTTGATGCAATGGGCACAAAGCAGGGTGGGCTGAGGAAGATGGTGGAGGATAGGGGTGCTTGGTGTTCAGTGGTCCACGGGGTCGTGAAAGGTTGGAATCGACAACCTCGGGGTTGGAGAGATAGGCAGGATATCTCTCAATGCCATTTCCAGGGAATCCTAAGCAGGTGAAGGCATCTGCTTGGGAATAATACCCTGAAGGAAATGGTGAGCCACTGTGTGAGACAGAATGCTGGACTGGATGGGCTGTGGCCTGTTCCAGCAAGGCTGTTCTTATGTTCTTATGACTGAACAACAAGAACAACAATAGTGACTGTAAATCCGGTTTGGGGTAGTGGATAGAGTAATGAGCTAGAAGACGTACATTTGATTCCCTGCTCAGCCATGAAAACTCATGGGGGAGGGGTAAGTGGTAAAACCGTTACTTAAATATCTCACTTACCTTGAAAGCCCTGTTAGAGTCTCCATAAGTTTGTTCTTACTTGCAAGCATGTAAAGTAAGGGGGGAGATCTAATTAAATTAACTTGGAAGAGACTCTTTTTTTGCTCTTTATTTGGTGTTACATTTAGAATCTAAGTAAGTACCCACTCAGAAATCAGAGTTCTGGCTCAAATGGAGCAGCTACATGGCTCCCACAGCTTCTCCTTCTTCAAACTTTTTTTTTTCATATGTGACGGTGGAGAGTGAAAGGTATGCTCTTGGCACATAACTTAATAACGAAATAGAGACCTTTTCAGATGAAATGGGGCTTAATTTTGAGAGAGCAAAGCAAAAAATATGAATTACTTTTTTCGAAAAAGCATTCATTTCCACAATACGTAGAAACTGTGGTTTTGACTACAACAGAGAGACCCCTTTGTAATACTGAATATAGCCTAATTCTATTTGATTCCTACTTTGCGTTAAGCTACTCTCCCACACTCTATTATTTTGACTGCAAATCAAATGAATAGTAAAGGTAAAGGTTTCTCTTGCTCGAAAGCCAGTCGTATCCGACTCTAGGGTTCAGTGCTCATCTCTGTTTCAAAGCCGAAGAGCCAGCGCTGTCTGCTTCTGCAGACATTTCTGTGGTCATTTGGCAGGCATGACTAGACACCAGAGTACACGCAACGCTGTTACCTTCCCACCGAAGTGGTCCCTATTTATCTACTTGCAATTTCTTGCTTTCGAACTGCTCGGTTGGCAGGATAGTCTTTAAAAATTAAATATTAATTTTTAAAATTTAAATTAAAAAAAAGTCTTTAAAAATTAAACTACCTAAGTTTTGCCCTTATTTGTGGAATTTTAATAGTTATTATCAGCTGTGACAGATAACCTTAAGTAACGGCCTGAAGAAGTGGCACACAGAGGAAATATGATGAAATATGGTATACAGTGGTACCTTTAATCCGTTCCACGGGGCTCATTGTTGTACGAAACAATTGCTATACGATACGTGCATCGTATCATGATTTCCCTATGGGATGCATCGTACAACGAATTTTTTTGCTAAGTAGTTTTTCTCATTGAAAAATTGTTGTACGATTTTTTCCATAGGGAAAATTGTTATACGGGACGCCATTTCCCCTCAAAACGTAATTGTTATGCGATTTCATTGCTATACAGGGCAATTGTTGTATGTGGTTCCTGGGTACTTTACACCATGTTTTATGATGATAAAGCGGTAATCTTAATAATTAGTGGCAACCATCGATTTATGTAACACAATATCATAGTAGTCAATGCTTTGTAGTTTGAGCTGATTTGAGCTACAGAGATAGAAATTTTCACCAGATCTTCACAAAGACAAAATAAACGTTTGGAGTGGGCACAATCTGTATATTTGAGCTGCTTTATAATAGTCTTCTGGACATTAATGAGGTTGGTCACTATCATATGCCAGATAGGAAAATGACTCCTCAAAGAGCAGCTGTAATTTGATAATTTTATGGCTAGTATATTGTTCAAGAAAGACTTCTCTTGGAAAGATCAATTCCATGCATAGTTCCTCTTTTACCATTTCTCAGGTAAGACACATGGATTACAATCTAGTTATGTATTATGGGATTTGACTAGTTTCTATAATGACAAGCCAGAGAGTACTGGGGCAATCATGCTGCAGGTGGAGAGCCCTTATGCCTTCTAAAGTAGGATGTTGGCATATGCTATAGTGTCTTGTTCACTGCGTTGAAGAGGACAATATAACTGCAATGCCAGGGCTACATTAGAAAATCAGGTTACAACGGTTTTTAATAGGAGTCAGCCAGGAGCTTGCATTGTTGGCAATTCACATCTATGAACATACATAGGTATAGAAAAAGATTTAGATGAAGACATAGGCAGAGATCTTTTATTTTCAACATTGCCTCTGTTTGTTCAGCAACGTGTCCTGGACCACCCACAAAGGATAAAAAGAACTCTGCTGGAGTACATCAAAGTACCATATAGCCTTCCATGTTTTTCTGACAGTGACTAATTAGATATCCATGGGAAGTACATAAACAGGGCTACAAAGACAAATAGCTTTAACCTACATCCTGGTTACCTGCATTGAGTGACTTCTGGGATATTTTCTGCTCCCCTTGAAAAAGACAGTTTTACAGAAGGGTAAGAATCAAGTATTACATTAGCTTTAAAAGTCAGTGTGTTCCTGAACCCCTCTGAAAATCCCAGTGTTGTGGAACTCAAGAGACTAAGACAGCATTCCAAGACTTAAGGCAGAAAACTTGAACTTTTATTACACGTGGGTTTGAAGCCACTTTAGCAAGTCAGACCCCGAACCTCGAATAGCTCAAAACAGCATACTTTTATAGGTACACTAGCATAGTTTGCCCGGTGTTGCCGGGCTGTTATAAACTGTGATCAGCTTTTGGGTTGTTGTTTTTTTTGTGGATTAAAAAAAGAACAAAGGATGACATAATTGTTTCAAATTGTTTTATTTAACCAAATAATGTTTTAGTTTGTGGGGGATTTTTTTGTTAATAGTTGTACTATAGGTAATATTTTTTAAAATGTGAAAGTACATGTTTTTTACATTCAATGTTTTTAAACTGTGTTTAGATGTTTAGATATATATATATATATGTTTGTGATTTGTGTAAACTTGTGATTTATAGTTATGTTTTTGACTTGTTTTTACTCTTGTGGCCTCTAGGTGGGGCTGTTGTGTCTTTTTGAGTTGTTTTTACTATTCTGCCCTGCAGGTGGGACTGCTAGTGTTTTTTAAAATTTCACTGTTTTTTCTCTCTTGGCCTCTGGGTGGGGCTTCTTCTGGTAAGTCGTCTCTTTGTTTCTTCATTTCTGTTCCAGTCATCGTGGAGGGAGGACGTGCTGGTGAGTTGTCTGGTTTTCTTTCTTCTGGGGTTTTTCTTTGTTTTGCTTTTGTGGTGGTGGGCTGGGAGGTGTTTCTGTTTGTACTTTTTTGTTTTGGTTGAGTTTTAGGTTTGTTTAATTGGTTTGGTTATGTCTGGTTTTGATTAATTTTCTTATTTCGTTGTTGTTTATTTGTGTAATTAGTTGTTGCTTGTTTGTGAAATTTGTGGGTTTTTTTGTGTTGTAGTTAGGTTTTTTGTATGTGGTTTTTTGTTATTGTGGATGTTTTTGTTTGTGTATTTTGTGGTTTATTTTTTGTTTATTAATGGTTTTTTTAATTATTGATTTATTTTTGTTTTATTATTTTTTATTAATTTTGGTGTTTGTTTTTGGTGGTTACTTTAGCTTGAAGAATGGGCTGCCTGTGGATTTCTTTTTTCCCCATTGCTCCTTTGAATTTTGTTTTCGATGCAGCAATGGGGAAAAGGAGGGAGGAGGCATTCAGCCCATTCTTCTCTCGGGAAGGTTCTTTAGGTAGGTCGAAGGAGAATGAGAAGGCAGAGAAGAGCTTTCTCTGCCTAATGATGGTTCTCTCCTCTCTGTCTCCTTTTTCTCCTGGCTTACCTAACCGGAGATGGGCAGGCAGCAATCCGTAAGGGGTGGGGCTCTTCCTTGCGGATTGCTGGCTGCTGCTTTTGTATTCGGAAGTACAAAGGCATCAGCCAGTCATCCGCCAGTGAGGGTGCTTCCCCTGACGAACTGCTGCCTGTTTTGGGGGGTTTCCCACCCCGGATCAACTTTCCTTGAGGCTGGTGGTGGTCTCGCCATGTCTTCAGCAAGGTAGCGTGGAGGAGAGGGAGTCCCTCTTCTCCCCATTGCTCTGGGAAAGGATGGCGGGTGTCTCGCAATGGCGTTTTGTGGCTTTTTGTTTTGCGTGGCTGTGAGGCGCTGAGTCTGCCTGATGGTGACTTGCGCTCCCATTGTGTTTTGTAAGTTTATTTTTCGCATGCCAGCTTTCTCACTGTTCTGCACGCTCACAGTGTGCAGGACGCTGGGAGTTGTAGTTTTGTGTTTGTGGTTTGCTTTCGTGTGGCAGTTTTTTCTGCGGCTTGATTTCGATTGGCTGCGCCGCGTTTCCCAACGTTCTTTTTGCTTGCGCCTCTCAACCTGATTGGCTGTGGTGCAGTGCATTGCAGAAAACATTGGGAATTGAAGTTGTTTCCCTTTGTTCGTGTTCGTGAGGCTCTTGCCCCACTGGCGCATTTCTCAACCCTACAGTTACCTCCATACCGGGTTCGGGTGACTGCAGGAGGCTCGGTATGGGATGGTGTGGATGGGTGCGGGAGCCTTTGTCACATTCCAACGGTTAACGCTTGGATTTATAGGTATAGATCGGTTACAAAAAAAGGAAGCTACATTCATCTTCCAAATATGGATACATTTCAGTAAATTTAAACTTGTTACATTCTCATTGGTTCTTAGCAACTTGTTTTCGTCTCTAGTACCCCAGTGTCATGTCACTTCCCTTATTTCCAGAAATAACTTGTTTTTCTCTGTGGTTTGGTGAAACATGCTGATACTTTGCTTCCTTGTTCCATCCAGCTAGAGCAGAGGTGAATCAAACTGTATCAAACTAGCATTATGGTTAAATAGGCCTGCATTATAAATACAGAGGTCTTGTCTTGAAGCGAGCTAAAGCAAGCATTCTTATCACACCAGTGTCCCAACACTGCTGAATGGAACTAGTCTGCAGACAACCTGCATATCTAGTTTCTGCTTCTTGGTCTCACGGCTTATCAAAAAACAACACAGGGCAATTTTTAAACCTTATAGATCTCTATGCTTTTGAAGAAGCTTACTGACATTAGATGCACCAGAGTTTTTTTAGCCTCAAACTTCACTGTTCAGACAGTCTAATAAATAAGCCAGGATAAAGACAACTCTCCCTTCCACTCCAAAAAAATGGCAAAGTGTTTAGGAATATTATCAAATAATAGGTACACAAATACCTATGTCCAAATGTCTGCACAAAACATCTGCAAATTGAGATAGGGGGTTTATTTTGGGTATAAATCTAATCAATAAATATAGGTGCAAGATATGCCATATATAAAGAACTGTACATATTGTAGAGAGGTTGCTCATTCATAGGGTCCTTATAAATCAGAGGTGACTTGATGGCACATAACAACAACACACTGTATATGCACAGGATATAGGAAACATAATTTCTTCAGAATAACATTTAGTAACAAAGAATTGGCTATCTGGCCAGGTTATCCTGCTATGGTAATAGAGTAGACCATACTGCCAGCGACTCAACGCCAATTGTTAGGCAGTGGTTAACTAACCTGATAACACTAAGGACTAATGGCCTTAAGTGGTGAAGACCACAGGGAAGAGTGATGGTTCCCAAGTGGATTAAATCCCACATGAATCTATCTTGATGGAGGGCAGCAGCTTCATCAATACTGGCCTGGGGCTGAGGAGGATTTTGTGTACCAAAAGGATTCAGGATCAGAAAATGACTCACGGAACTGGATCAGTGGTACGGATGTCACACTGTGATGCAAAAGGCAAATGAAAGACTACTGCATGTCATGATGATCACCAATATTCGGAATTGGATACGGCAAAGGAAGAACAAAGTATACAAAATAAAAAAGAGGAGCAAACATGAACTGAGCATATGAAGCAAAATGCTGAAGAATTTTTGGCATCTAATATTAAACACGCTTTCATTTTTGCTTTTGCAGCTAGCCTGAACTTGAAGCATACAACAGCGGGGTTTTCTGTACAGACCATCTACAGAGGTCCTGTTCATTGTGTTGGCAGTATCCTTAGGCAAGAGGGTTTCACTGGATTATACCGAGGTTCTTCTGCAATGCTTCTGCGGGATATCCCTGGATATTGCCTTTACTTCATCCCTTACACATTTCTTTGTGGCTGGATCACTCCGGAGGGCGGCCTTTCTCCTAGTTCCTTTTCTGTGTGGATGGCCGGCGGCATTGCAGGTTTGTTCTCCTTTATTAGCAACAAGTACATTTATCTAAAACTTGAGGTTATTTACCCATACCATTCCTGAAATTTACTTTTCAGTAGGAGCAGCAGTAGCAGTGGTTAATGGGGGTGGAGGAGATGTATGTTTATTTATTTATTGTATATAACTTCTTTTTCCCAGAAGAGGGGCCCAATGAAGCTTATATTATTTTCTACTGTAATGGTTTATACTGAAAACATATTTTATTGCTTTTATGATAATGAGTCACAAACATTTGTTTTTGAAGGAGGGTAGCCAAACAAATCAGTCTGTTGTGGGGAAGGGGGTGCATGTCCAGCAACTTTTTTTAACATAAAAAAGCTGGCAGGATAGTTAGAGATCTGCCTGCAGAGCTAAATGTTGGGAGTTCAGTTCTCCACTATGCCTCCTGGGAGAAGAGCCCCTTGGGCAAATTGTGTGCCCTCAGAAAAAGAAAAAGGTGAACCACTTCTGAATAGTCTATCCAGTGGTGTGCTCTAAAAAAATTACTATCTACTCTGTGGGCATGGTATGGTGGGTGTGGCCAGGGGGAAAGCCCTGCATTGCACCCAAATTAGGACTACTTTTTTCAAAACTTGGATGGGCGGGGCCATCCAGAATTTCCGCAGCCGGTTCTGGTGAGATGATGTGAACTTGGTAATGCCCACCACTGAGTCTATTCCTAGAAACCCCTAAAGAGGGTTGTTGTTGTTCAGTCGTAACAGTCAAGTCCAACCCTTTGCAACCCCATGGACTATCGTTCACTTGGCTCCTCTAAGAGGGTTACCAGAAGTCAAAATTGACTTGAAGGAATAGAGTTATTACTGCTAGAAAAAAAAGTCAATACCATTGCTACAAAAAAGGTCAATACCCTTCCACTACAGTTCTTCCATCTTTTCTTTTCTCACTTTTGTATACATTTGCCCACCAAGTTTGCATGGCATTGATGGTTTTGTTGTTGTTGTTCAGTCGCACAGTCGACTCCGACCCTTTGCGACCCCATGGACCATTTTCCTCCATGCGCCTCTGTCCTCTACCATCCCCCTCAGCCCTCCCAGCTCTGTGCCCATTGTGTCTACAATGCCATCTAGCCATCTCATCCTTGGCCTCCCCCTTCTTCTTTTGCCCTCCACCTTTCCCAACATCAATGCCTTCTCAAGTGAATCCTCCCTTCTCATTTGATGTCCAAAGTATTTTAGCTTCATCTTTACTATTTGACCTTCCAATGAGCAGTCAGGGTTAATTTCTTCTAAGATTGACCTATTTGTTCTCCTCGCTGTCCAGGGGACTCTCAAAACCCTCCTCCAACACCACATTTCAAAGGCATCTATTCTTCTGCGTTCAGCCTTCCTAATTGTCCAGCTCTCACATCCATACATTACTACTGGGAAAACCATTGCTTTGACTATTCTAATTTTTGTTTGCAATGTAATGTCTCTGCTTTTCACTATGTTCCCAAGGTTTCTCATCGCTTGTCTCCCAAGAATCAGTCGCCTTTTTATTTCATGGCTGCAATCCCCATCTGCAGTGATCTTTGATCCTAAGAAAGTAAAATCTGTCACTGCTTCTACTTCTTCCCCGTCTATTTTCCAGGAACTGATGGGGCCTGTTGCCATTATCGTGGTTTTCTTGATATTGAGTCTCAAGCCAGCTTTTGATGGTTAAGACATGAGAATTAACCCTCAAAGACAGAACATTTTGGGAACAAAGTTACCACAACCATATAGAGTAGTGGTTACAGCCCTAACATGGAGAAAGGGTTCTGAGTCATCCAGTCAGCCTGTTGTCTTTGTGGCTAACTTTGTGGACATTTGTCACTACATAGCCTTGCCTGTCCTCTGGGAGCAAAGAATGCACAACCATCTCTGAGCTGTGTGTGATTATAGTCTCATAAAGGGGAAAATCACCTGCAGAGGGTCCTGGCCTTGCCATTTGAATTTGGATATGTCCTTATGCCTCAGAAACTACCTCCAAAAAAACCAATTGCCAGGTAAAATCAAGCATCACTGCCATTAACTGGAGTAGGGACGGCTTGTGTGCCACAGAGGAATGGACTGAAAGTGACAATTTGGCTTACATTAAGCAACAGGATTTCAGCCTGCATTTATGTATAAGAGCCACTGTGCTGTAATATATAGAATACAAGACCCAGGAAGCCTTGGTTCAAATCCCCACTTCACTATGGAAACTCACTGGGGGATTGGTAAAGATAAACCATTCCTTAAAAATTTCATGTGTCTCAAAAACACTGTTAAGGTCACTGTAAGTTGAAAGTAACTTGACAGCACATGATAGTGTGTGTGTGTGTGTGTGTGTGTGTGTGTGTGTGTGTGTGTGTGTGTGTGTGTGTGTGTGTGTGTGTGTGTGTGTGTGTGTGTGTGAGTGAGTGAAAGTCACCTATGAGGACTTTCTCTAAACATTCCTGCACTTTTGAGCTTCTTTTTGGAAAGGAATTTAATTTATCTCAGATTCAAAATAAGAATGGAAATTTTCCTGGGAGAAATTTTCAACATAGCAGTACCATTTAGAGAGAAACACGATTCAGATCTATGCAATTCTAAAATCTAAATAAGGAACTTTTCATTTGCTTTATGCTTTCATGTGAACTAACAACTCAGCAATCTAAGGGATTTCTAAGTACTGTAGTGCCATAAACATTAACCAGAAGGTAGAGATCAAGTCACATATTGAGAGATGTCAAATTGGAAGTCTTTGCTATGGAGCTGCTGCTGCACACCCAATTATGTCACTGTTTGCATGACCATAATTGTGTACACATAAATGCTTTTGGCTGAGTTCCACCGGGAGTGAATTGACTGCATTTTGCGCGAAGTCAAAAGGAAGAGAGTTGCAAGTGCATTCACAACATGGAAAATCCATTTGGTTCAAAATGTGTAGGGGGTTTTAAATTTTAGAATGTGAAAAAATCCCTTTAGTTTCTGGCTAAAACTATGGACTGTGTTCAGTAGAAGTCCCATTCTCTGCCTGAGCAGTGCCTGGCACTCTTGTCATCTGCAAGTTTCAGTTTTAACTGGCACATCTGCAGAGCAGACAACTAAATATTTAGCATGACATGCATTTCCAGTCAGTGGCAGAACCAGAGGAGACAGAAGCCTGGGCACCAGAGGCCAAATGAGTCTGGGGTCTGGAGGCGCAGTTCTATTTACATTTTCTATTTCACCTGGACTTTAGCTCAACCGAGTGTCATTCACTATCATTCTTAGCCTAATTCTTAACCTTAAATATATTTTCATGGCTTTTTAAGCATTATAAACAGTACAGTTAAGTACCTTTATACTATCCTTACAATTTCTATTGAAAGACAGAATGCAAGTTTTTAAAATAAAAGTGTTTTCTTTTGATGTTTTTAAATGTTTGTTTGCTATTACTGATAGGTGGATGTACAGCTAAGTTTAACTGTGTCAAGGATTTGTGGCACTTTGGCAATGGCTCATTAGTAAATAAGGTAGTTACTGGTTAACTGACCCAGTAAACTGAAATACTGTCTAACGTTTCACAAGACTTTCACCATCCTCTAAGCAAGGGTTTCCCAATTACCAGAAGCTCAAGTCAGCTGCTGATCAGGACTTCTGAGAACTGAAGTCCAAGAACAGCTAGGGGCCAAAAACTGGGAAACCTTGCTCTAAGTCAATGTGACAGAAACACCTACATGGAGCACAAGATAGCCCTAAATTATGTAGTACTGAAAATTCAATAAATATTCCAACATACAGCGGAACCTTGTTTAACAAATTTAATGCATTCTCTGGGACCTTTTGTATTACGAAAAATTTGTAAAGCAAATTTCCCATAGGAATGCATTGAATGTAATTCCCCATAGGAATGCATTGAAAACCAAAATTTATTAACTGAAACAGTTTCCCATAGGAATGCATCAAAAACCAATTCATCCGTTCCAAGAAAATGTGTTAACCAAGCCACTATTTTCTATGGATTTCCTTTTGTTATGTGAATTTCGTATTAACCAAGCCGTTTGTTAGGCAGGGTTCCACTGTATGTATATGAGGGTACTAGTTTCTATGGCGGAAATCCTGTTGGATAGCTTAAACCTAATGTACGCCCATTGAACCAGGGGATATTTAATGTTAACTTCTCCATATGCTCCATTGTTTCAAAGAAGCCTGTTTTAGTTGTCACTTACTACAGGATTTCAGCCTCCTTTTCCTCTCCCTCCTCCTTCTTATTCTCTTTCTCTGTCTGCGGTTGTGTCTGTGTCTGCAAATACAGTATGTCAATTTGTTGAGCTTTGTTTTCCAAAATTTCTTTTTTGGCTGTCACTTAACCTGTACAAGCCATTGAGTTGGATTTCAATAGAAAGTTGTGAAGTTTTCAGTTTGCACACTTTGAAGTTAAGTACACTATCCTGCCATCAGTGACTTCATGAGTCCAGATAATGGTTGCATTTGTTTAAAGTATATATTTGGCTTCTATTGGCTATTTGGGAAACTCAAACAGCTGATAGAGCCCCATGTGGTTTATATTTGACAATCTTGTTCTAGATATGCTGCCATCAACCATGGATAGGCAGACTAGCTGGTAAGGCTGGAGAGAAATCCAAGCATTCACTGAACAAGCTAGCAAAAAATCCCATCACTTTCGTTAATCATTTAAATTGTATCAGACTTTTATTGCTGGATTCCTAAAGACCTCTACAGTTATTTTTAATAAAAAAGTCATGAGTGCTATTTTGTATCTACCACTCTATTTACTTGTAATATATTTTCTCCATTTTCCTAGGAGCAATATCTTGGGGAACTGCTACTCCTATGGATGTTGTGAAGAGTCGTCTTCAGGCAGATGGAGTTTATTTAAACAAATACAGAGGAGTAATTGATTGCATCTCTCAAAGTTACCAGAATGAGGGTCTAAAAGTAAGACCTACCAAAATAATTTCTTCTTACCGTGAATAGAATACACTCTCTCATTCTGTATGAAACAGCTATCTTGAGTCTCAGTTCTGAAAGAAAATCAGCATATGAATGGAGAAAATATATAAATAAGTAAACATAGCAATAGCAATTACACTTATATACTACCCCACAGCACTTACTGCACCCTCTGGGTGGTTCACAAGGTAATTAGCATTTTGCCCCAACAGGGTACTCATTTTACCAACCTTGGAAGAATGGAAGGCTGAGTCTACCTGGATCCCCATCAGGATCAAATTCACAATGTCAGCAGTTTTGGCTGTAGTACAGCAGTTTTAACCACTGCACCTCGAGGGCTCTAATGTAAACATGAACCAGTTTGGTTCCCACACTGTCTACCATGTACATTCAATAAAGATACCTGAAATAATTATCTGATAAAATAGGCTACAGTTCGCCAAAACATGCACCATACTAGACTGGTTAGTCTTTAAGCAACCACGAGTCACTTTATCACTTTTGCCGCAACAAACTAATATGTCTACCACTTTGCCTGCTGTAGCAGTTCTAAAAAAGGGAAATAGATAGATCTTGTTCTCCAGGTCTCTCGATGGCTATTAACCCAGGTAGCTAAATGGAACACCATAGATAAATAGCTTCACTGAAGCTTCTCAGTAAAGTAGTTTTGTTGCATGTGTGTTATTTCTTTAAGATGCATTGCAGCACTCCAAAAGGATGAGTGTTAGGCTGTGGATTGCTGCTCCTGCACTTCATCTGAGTTATAGGCACTTAAGATCTTTTTTAAAACAATTAAGAAAAGGTGAGAAATGTGTTTAGTTTGCACAACTCATCCTTTTGAAAACAAGAGAGGGACTGGAATGGATTTAGTCAAAAAAAGGGGAGGTATAAAATGCATACGTTTAAACTGTGAAAAAATCCATATATTTGGGGGGAGGAATAATATATACAGTGCATATGTTTGATTAATGCATGCAGAACCCCTTGATTCAGTTGAAAAATCTAGGGTAAATTTGTATGTTTGCAGAACAACCAACAAAATGCAAACATTTTTAAAATGTAATCAAAATGTACCATACAGTATATACTTGAGTATAAGGTGAGTTTTTAGGCCCAAAAATGAGCCCCATAAAGGGCTTATACTTGAGTCAATGACCACGAGGGTCCCAGAACCATGCCGGACTGAGATGTGCCAACAATTTAATTAATTTTACCATATTTTCATGTATTTTGATTATAAAAACTCACTAGCAGCTGCTGCATTTCCCACCCTTGGCTTATACTCAGGTCAATCTATTTTCCTGGGTTTTCAGGTCAAAATTAGGTGCCTCAGCTTATATTCGGGTCGGTTTATAGTGGAGTATATATGGTATACAAAAATTCATAGTTTTCAGTGAAGACAAAAAAATATCAAAATCTCATATGGAATAGAGACAAACTTGAGAAAATTGGATTTGACATTGGATTTGACAAACTTGAGAAAATTGGATTTGTGCAAAGTAACTAACCAGTCTTGACTGTTAGTTCTCTTTGTTGATAATTAATAAAAACATCTGTTGTAGGGTAATGTTTAGTGTTGTTCTGAGAATGAGAGAGATCTAAGCTCTCATCTCCACTGAACCATAAAATGTATTGATAGATTTTGGGACTGTAACTCCTTCACTTTTTTCATTCTAACCTATCTACCATGCTTGAGGACATAGTGAAGAGGCAGAGAGGCATCTATGCCAGCTTGAGCTCACTGGAGCAAAAAGTGAGATGTTAAAGTAACTACAAAAATTTTAAAAATCTCAAATGAGAGATCATTCTCATGGATGACTAAACTTGATGTATTGAACTTGCTATTGTTAGCTTATGTTTGTGACAAGGAACATAAATTATAGTATGAAAAGTGCTACTTCCACACCTATCTTAATCATGATCTTACATTTTATCTCAGTACATCAATCCTATAGTTACTGTGAATTCCTCCAATGCCAACTTTTCATTGCCTCACATTACTGGCAGCTGTGTAAATGGGTTTAATCATTACTCTCTACTAAAACTGCCATTACTTACCCTGCTTCCAAACACCCAGTTTAATATGTGACAGGTTGTGTATCTAAAATAACATAATGCTACGCATTCGGCACTTAATGATCCATCTCTCTCTATCCACTTGAACATATTTAATATGTTCATATCGGAGGGGGTGGGTAGGTAGTTCAACTTTAACTGCCCTAGCTGAAAAATGATAGG
Organism: Bradypodion ventrale; assembly: GCA_035047345.1. NCBI lineage: Eukaryota > Metazoa > Chordata > Lepidosauria > Squamata > Chamaeleonidae > Bradypodion > Bradypodion ventrale. The sequence continues at coordinate 1,834,550 of JAWDJE010000007.1, forward strand.
ACATGATGCTGGGTTGGAATGTGGGAGAATGGGCTGTAAAGTTCATCTCTCTCTCTTTCTCACACACACACATACACACACACACAATCATAAAACCTCACTGGTTTTTTGGGGGGCAAGCCATGGTCTTTCTTAGATTGGAACGACATGCTTGCAATAAACTGTAGCAAAACTGGCTTAGCTTCAAATAGGCATGAACTCAATTGCAAACCATGTCCTGTTTTAAAGTGATTCCTCATGAAATAAAGCAACCGATTTTATGTGAGTAGAGAGGTCTTAGCGCCGGGGTTGTGGCAACAGCTACGAGTCCATCTCAAAGATCACTGAAGTCTAAAGGTCAAAGAGAGGAGACGGGCTAATCATCCTTAGAGCCTGAAGCCACCCATGGAGCTGGAGCCCTAGATGAGGCAGCAGATCTCATGGCAGAGAATGTCAACAGGAAGCAAGAGCTCACTATCTCAGTTCTGCTCCTGCTGGGTAACACTTTGAACACAGAATAATCTACACTACAGAGAGAGAAGAGCCCCTTGCAGCAGCCTAGCCCTAGTCCTAATGTTAAATCCCCTTGCCATCCGAGCTCTACTGCAGTTTCTAAAAGTGCAGACTGGGCACCATTTTAAAAATGTAGTATCCTTTGCATCGTGTGCAATGGCAGGAGTCACTGAGAATCTCACCTCTGTTTTTCTCTCCCCCCCCCCCCCAAGCATGTAGTTTTGGCCTCAATCTACAAAGTATTTGTGAGGTCAGAATAGTTCTAAATTATTTTCTACGTGCTGCCATGCGACTTTGTGGAGAAATAAGAATAAACAATGATTTTGTACTTACAGCTGTTTTCCTTCATGATCTAGGAATGGGTGGGCAAATGAGTCCTATGGACTTAGGGGAGGGGAGCAGAGGAGGTAAAATCACATTTGCAACAATAGAGAAGCAATGGGGAAATGGGGGAAAGGGGTCTAAAATTTCAGAGCCTCAGAATTCAGGAATAACAGGAACTCATGGGTGTGTTGATCTTGATCAATTCCATTCATACAGAATTTATCTTGTTGCTAGACATAAGCCCTGCCAATAATATAAGATCCGATAATTTTCAGTGAAAACTGTATATAGTCTGATAATGAATAGAGGAAACAAATACAAAATACTCCTAATAGTTCAGTAACATTTGGGAAATCATTTGGGTTGGGTTGACGTACTGTGTCCCTCACTGAAGGCCTCCCATTGTCTGATCCCAATTCATTGTTTTGTGTTCCAGGTTTTTTCTGTCTGTGAATACTTGTTGGCTTCTTTGGGGTAATCCTTCTTTCCTTGTTCCAATCAGGTCTTTTTCAGGGGCCTCATAGTGAATGCGGTGCGGGGATTCCCAATGTGTGCTGCCACATTTCTGGGTTATGAACTTTCACTCAAAGCCCTAAGAGAACAGGCAGAGACAAATCCTTGAATTCCAGGTAGGTTATACAACAGAATTTGGTGATTCCATATGTTTTGTCTAAAATGAGGGAATTGTCATAGCTATTATATGTGTGGCTGGACAGCCCACTACCTACAGTAATGGAGTAAATCGTCCAGCCAGCAACTCAACGCAGAGTGTTGGGCAGCAGTAAATAACCAGACTCCATAAAGGGGCCAATGGCTATTGGCAGATGAGCCCCTTTAGGTGGGGTGATGGACCCCTCAGTGGAGGAAATGCCACTGGAAACCATCATATTGGATCCAACGGCAAAATGAGTGGAGGAGGAACCACTTTCTGATTCCCAATGGTCATGGAGGCGGAAGAGGCCATGCCAGTTGGATTAGCTGTGAAGGCGCACCTTGTCAATATCCTCAAGGTTGTGGCAGTCCAATGCAGTCCCAGTGTTACATTCTGCATGTCTCATTTCATATGTACCTAAGGTGGGTCACTTCATGGCAAGCTGGGATCCATCTTAAATAAATTCACACCAATGGCAATTTTCCTGAAAATGATTTTTAGGAAAAAATGTATACTCGGATACAAGTTGCAGCCAACAACAACCAAGTGCATTTACTCAAAGGAAACTTACCCTGCCTTCAAAAGAACTTTCATATAATGACAAGGCTCAGCACAAACATAAGTGAGTTTAACCTAATGGAAAGCAATGTAAAATAAATTAATAGTGCAATCATATATGTCTCTACTTGAGAATGAATCCATTAGATTTATTACATATGCATGCAAACAACTCATTAATATCCTGCAATAGTCCCCATTGAGTCCCATCAGGCAATTAAAAGTAATATTTTGCAGTTAGTTTCCATGAGAAATAATGGCATTGATTTTTCCCATTTGTGGGCAACCCATAATCATATGTTACATTCCATTAGCAGATGATCAAAAGATCTTTAAATTGTGGAGCGTTGCTGGGGGTAGGGAGTAATGAAGCACAATTTTCCTGCTTTTAAACAGCTAGATGAGTAACTGTGGATAAACATTTACCATTTGACAGAGGAAAGAAAAAAGTTATGGAACTGGTGTGGTTATGGAGTGCTGCCAGTAGCAATCCAACTGATTATGGGCACTAAGGATCAGGTCTATTGTTCATCAATGGGCCATTTCAAAAGAAAAAAGTTTAATCTCTTCCAAGAAACAGCATCAAAATTCAAAGATATTTTCAAAGTATACTGCAACGCTACTCTGCCTAGAGAGTGTGCTGAGAAAGAGAAGATGGATGTGCATGACTCAGACATAGTTTTCCAATATTAAAATCTGCTTTATATGTTCTTTTCATTCTAATAGCATTGTTTCTTTTATTCTATCTGAGGAATTTCCTCCACTTGCCTGGTTGCTTCCAGAGCCAAACTAACAGCACAGCTTTGGTGAAATGGGTCTCATATCACCAGGATGGAAACTGCACTGCAGCAATGTTACCAGTTCTGTTGCAAAGAGTAATAACTGGTTTGGCATATGGCTTTCTGAAGACATTTGTCCACACCTGCTTGATTTAAGAGCTTTCATTTTAAAAGTCATTGGCAGCTTTGACATGAAGATGGTTGTGTGTTCTTGTGCTGTCAAGTCACTTCTGACTCATGGTGACCTTATGAATTAATGAACTCCAGAATTGTCATTAACAATCCTGCTCAGGACTTGCAAACTAAAAGCCAAGGTCCATTATGAAGTCTGTCCATCTCATGTTTAATTTCCTTCTTTATTTATTGCTTTAATTTTTCCTACTGTGATTGTCTTTTCCAGTGAGTCTTGTCTTCTTGTGATACAGTGGAACCCTGACATACGAACTGTTCTACTTATGAAAAATCTGACATACGAATAGAAATCCTGGCTTTAAAAAAAATCAACATGATTCTTTTAGTAGGAAAAAATCAACATACAAATTTTTTTTGGTGACATTTAGTGGCCACGTCTGGTAATGCAATGTGTTTTCAACATACAAATTTTTTGACATACAAATAACCTTGTGGATCGGAAAAAATCCGTATGCTGAGGTTTTACTATATGTTCAAAGAACAATACTCTCAGATTAGTCGATTTGGATTCTAGCAAGATTTCAGGCTTGATTTGATCTGGACCCTTCAATTTTCTAAATGCTCAGAACAGTTCAGACGTGTAACACATGGTGTCTAGGATTAGTCACTGACATAACTTTCTGTTTCATCTTTAGGAGGTTAACTGTGGTCCATTACTTTAAAAAATCAAAGATAATTGCTTCTAATGTAGTCAGACTATTTTTTCATATTATTTATGGGCAATCTCCATTGGAAGACAAGGAATATAACAATCATTTTAAGACCAAAATTTAACAACAAATTGGATTTCCTCATATCAGAAATGCACTGCACTTTGACAAAGTCTTTTACCTTTCCTACGCTTGTTTCCCAGTTAAATGTTGTTTCCCAGTTTAATGTTACATTAGTCCAGAGTGGACTACTGTAACACACTCTACACGGGGCTGCCCTTGACGACCATTCGGAGGCTGCAGCTGGTCCAGAACATGGCTGCCCGGGTGGTAATGGGATATGAGTGTTATGCTCACACCTCGCCACTGCTCCGGAAGCTGCACTGGTTGCCAGTTTGCCTCCGGGTACAATTCAAGGTGTTGGTATTGACTTTTAAACCCCTACATGGTAGTGGGCCAGGATATCTAAGAGACCGTGTCTTCCCAAGGACAACTGTCCATCCAACCAGAGCAGACCAGAGCGGCTCTCTAAGCGTGCCATTGGCTAGAGGGGCTCGCCTCTCTAGCACAAGAAGGAGGGCCTTCTCCGTGTCCGCACCGGCCCTATGGAACCTCCTACCAACAGAGCTACGGCTGCAGACGGAACTGCTGCCCTTTAGGAAAGGACTCAAAACTTGGATGGCAGGGCAGTTTTGGAGCACTGATGGAGTGGTGACCCCCATCTGCTGGCTTGTCTGGATAAATAACTACACCCCCTCTCTTTTTTACTGATGTTATGGGTGGGTTTCTTTTAATGGGAGACTGTTTTAAAGGTTTTACTGTATTTTATGAGTGTTTTTTATGTCTTTTAATTGTGAGCCTCCCGGAGTCACTTCGGCGAGGCGGCGGCGATATAAATACGAAAATTAAATTAAATTAAATTTTATGGAGTATAGGTTATAGCACTTGAATGAGATACCAAAGGTAAAAAATATAGAAATATTTTGAAAATCACATAGAAACATTGTGTGTCAGCAGTCCTTCCAGATCTTCTTCCTGTCTTCAAAGTCTTCTAGACTCTTTTCTAGCAAAGTCTGCTGGCTCTTGTCACCAAACAGCCAACAGAAGTATGTTGTGTGGAGAACTAGGTGAGGTCACCAATTTCAGGATTCATTCTGTTTGCCACTTGCTGAAGGCTTGATTGTACTGCAAGTAGGGTTGCCATAATTCCCTCCCACAAAACCGGGACAGAAGTAAAGGTTGCCCTTGCTCAAAAGCCAGTCATATCTGACTCTAGGGTTCAATGCTCATCTCTGTTTCAAAGGCAAAGAACCAGCGCTGTCTGCTTCTGCAGACGTTTCTGTGGTCATGTGGCAGGCATGACCAGACACCGGAGCACACGGAACGCTGTTTACCTTCCCCCCGAAGTGCTCCCTATTTATCTACTTGCAATTTCTTGCTTTCTAACTGCTAGGTTTGCAGGAGCTGGGACAAAGATGGGAGCTCATTCTGTCCTGCTGACCTTCCGCCTTCCAGTCAGTGTCTTAGCAACTTGAGCAGGCAGAACTAAGATGCAAAGACCATTTTAAAGCAATTGGTTAAATCTTTTGGATTAATCACATCTTTTCCTCCATGTTATAAATTCCAGCTCCCTCCAGTTTTAAAAACAAAACTGCAGTATCAAAACATTAAAGAACATGAAGCAAGATCCACCTACCCATATTAATTTTAGAAACTGGAGTAATTCAGTTTATCCGATCTCTTTCTTTGGCCATCATCCAAGCTGCTGCTGTCGCAACTGCGGCTGCTGCTACAAACGCTGGCTGCTGGTGCTACAATAGAGGCGCTGCTCTAAGGCAGCAAAAAAAAGGTGTGACTTTTTTCTCTACTGCTGCTGCTGCTGCTGCGACTGCGCGGCTGCTGCTACAGATGCCACCTGCTGGTGCTTCAACAGAGGCGCTGCTCTAAGGCGGCAAGAAAAAGGTGCAATTTTTTTCTTCAGACCAAGCACGACCCTTGGTTTGAAAACCGGGAGTTTTCAAATATATATATTTTTTTAACCGGGGCGGGACAGTTACAACCCAGGAAATTCCCAGTCTTCCGTGATGGATGGCAACCCTAACTGCAAGCCAAGATAAAATCAGCCACTAACCAATGTCTGAACACTGAAACAACAGGATATAGGTGCTTAAGAGAATACTAACATGTCACTTTAATTGTGAGAGTCACCTCCCAGAAAATTATGGTATTTTTGATCCACAATCGGGTGTACCTTGGACAATGGCCACCTTGTGTTTCCAGCTAATCTTTCTCACGCTGGGTCAGGTAAAAGAAACTGCAGAATGAACTCGCCAAAAAGTGCCTTCATTTTGGCAGTTTCATGTCTAGCCTAGACAAGGAAGAAAAAACCTAAAGACAAGTCAATTTTACAAAGGGCTCAAATATAAACTTCAGTCAAAAGCATGATTCAGCATTAGGACACAGAAGTACCTGTCTACTGCTTCCTCTGCCACTTTACACATTAACACATGATTAGTCTGGACAGGCAAGGTGTAAACCTTGTAACTCTTTTATTACTTTATTACTTTGCTAAGATAAAAATGAGATCATCAAAATTAAAGTGGATGGAAGGAACACAAAATATTATTTTGTCTTTTGCGTATACACATGTGGAGAATTCACCTAGTATTCCTCATTAAATATTTCCATACATGTTCTCAAGAACACTTGAGCTTGGCATAAGGGATCATACTTCATGATTTCTAACTGAAGAATTAAATCTCCATTTTCAAGCTGATATTTTGTTCATGAATTAAACTTATTAAAACAGAGTAATAGATGGTCTTTGATTTGGATTTATTCAACATGTTTCTAAAATGCCTAATCTTCTCTGCTTCCAGTGTTACAACTTCCTACTTATCCTAAATTTTTAGTTTTCTAATCACATTGTGGCAATACACCAGGGTAGGGACTACATGTTTGCAGATACCCTTTTTGTTGAATTTTATGAGCAAACAGGAACAAAAATGCTGGAATCATGTGATTGGCATGATGTGATTCCCTTCATTAAAGATGACTGTGTAGCACAGGGGTAGCCAACCTACAGCCCATGGGCCAGACCCAGCCCGTGGCACCATTTCATGTGGCCCACAATGCCACCGCACCGGAAGCAGACACATTTACAACAGACATAAATACGCTGCACCTGCGCAAACGTGCCCACGCATCATAAACACATTTACAACAGCTACAGATGCGTTTTATGGCAGCATTTACAAGAGGTAAACCACACGACTGGCACGCTCAGCTGTCCAGGGGCATGGTCAGACCTGCAACATAAAAAGTTTGGGGACCCCTGGTGTAGCACAATCTGATTTTCTAGTAACTAGATGTTATACTGCAGGTTGTAAAATAAACCTAACTCTGCTCTGTCCCTGTTCAGAACTTTTTCATCCAGTGGCAGGGCTTTCTTTGAGCAAGTGAGTGCAATTGATACTGAGTGGGTCACTTTAGAGCAGGGGTGCCTGTGGGCCAGATCCAGCCCAAGGTGCCTAATAATCCGGGCCACACTGCTCCTGGAAGCAGAAGTTAAACACACCCACACATGCACAAAACAATGTGGTAAAGCACCCGTGGCTATCGTAAATGCATTTATGACAGCCGCAGGTGCATTTACAGCAGTGTTTTCCTCATGCACAGGTACGGGTGTGTTTTACTTCCGCTTCCGGTGGGAGGAACCATGTAAGCGGACCGCTCAACCACATGACTGGTCCATGGCCTGAAAAGTTTGGGCACCTTTGCTTTAAAGGATCCTTTTTAAGACTGCACCCTGAAAGTGACATTTACTAGTGCAGTCCAGTGAGATCTTCATGTCATCACCTGATTACATCCTATGAGAAAAAATCTACTGAACATAGGTTGGTGCACTTTGAATGTTACCCATGATCTGTACTTAATTTTTAATTCAGGATCCCTTTTCCCAGTCTCCCAAACACACAAATACACACACATCAAAGCTTGTACTTCAGTAAAGATAGACAGATCATCTAATGGCAAAACACATCCAATGAGCTTTTCCAGAGGGAGAAAAATTTATATATTTGGCTTCATCACTCAAAAAAAAAAAAAAACTATTTCTAGCTCCAGATAAATTCCTTTCAACTGAAGGTGGGACCAGATAAAAGCCACTCAGTGATAAAGCCTTATCTAAACTGCCGTGGCAGTGACGTATCGTGACTTCTGGTGGGGGGTGGCAGGGGGTGGGGGTCCTACAGGTGGCCAGATAGCCACTGCAGGCCGGATTAATGAGATGTGTGGGCTGGATTAGGCCCACAGGCCAGGGGTTAGGAATCCCTGACCTAGTGGTTAAAGATGGTACACCCCTCACTTAATTAGCTCCTCTCATCCCCTGCAACTCCAATCCCACATTCTGCCTTTTCCCATACCATATGGTGTTACTTCAGGATTACTTCCATTTCACTGGCTTTTCTATTTTAGATGCAATGACTGGTTCTAGTGGACAACCTTTTTGCCCTTCCTCCACTACATGGCACTTCCTGGTGTAGTGGAGGTGGTGGTGGGTCACATGAAATGGTGCCATGGACCACATTCGGCCCACAGGCCTCAAGTTGAGAATCCTTGGGCTATATCACTAATGAAGGGAGTATGCTTTACTAAACTGTGGTCTCTTGCAAGGATTAGAAGTTTGCTCACTTCCATCAATAATATAGTAGTACCCTCTTGTGGCCTATCAAGACATTGCTATGCCTCAATTCCCCTTTTTTAAAAAAAGACTATTATTTCCTACAGAGGCCACCAAAATATAAATCTAGGCAGGATGGAACTGTAAAAACACAGAGTGGAACAAACTGTTGGCTTTCCTATCCTCATAAAGTAAAGATTTTTGAGAACACTAAGGTGGGAGCTGACTAAAATGCTTTTCAAGGCAAGCTTCTAATGGTTCGCTATAAAGGTTTTCATGTATGACAGCATTTCAAAATGGCACAAACTCATTAAAAAGGCAGAGCTCCAAATTCAAAGGAAGAAATCTGAACTCAGATTTCCCTCCCTGCTTCCAAACAAGAATTAAAGCATTCCTTTTATTGTATTTTTATGCTCCTGCAAATTTGAAACGTGATTATAAGTTCTTGCATATAACTTCAGTAGCTGCAGGATATTTTGAACCTTTAGCTATATTTTGAGACAAGATTAAAACATGACTTAAGTATTTGCTTGCAACCTATGAAATCTTCATGTATTTTTGAATTTTGAATTATTTTTGCATGGCTTAAACAATTGTAACTTCAGCTTTTAATAAACTGCAAGACTATTTTTTTTTAATATAGCTGAATGTAAAATAAAGTTAAATGTTTTCAGATTTTGGGAATTCTATTCCATTCATATGGAACATAAAAGCAGTTAAGATGGCTAAAACCTGTAGAATTAGGCAAGCTGACAACATTGCCAGGAATTAATTTTATACCTAGGAAAAGTATAATGAAAATGACAATGTCTAGAGAAGGACTGAGTGTTACAATATTTTAATTCTTATCCTATGAAAGGAGATGGAGCATTTAAATAATGAAACAACTTTTACTTTGATTCTCTGACCTCACTGAAATTAACCTTTTTAGAGGAAAATGTCAGTTGTGATGGACCTCTTACACACTTGAACTACCAAAAATTGCTATAATTTTTATAGGGACCTGAGATCTTATTGCTCAAGTTTCATATTGACAGTTTCTTCCAACTAAGAGAGATCTTCTTTCTTTGAAGATAACAACTTGGTGTGGCAAATAGAAAACTAGAAATTTGACAATATGATTTTGTCACCCATCAAATCATCAAAGAGAAAACCACACATGGTGTTCTGCAGAGAAAGGCTACTGAAATAAATTTCCTAGCAAACTGCAATATAGGCTATCTGCAAACCTAGTTTGTCTTTGCCTCATTCTGATCTTTACCTATAAAGAGGGGCGTTAACCGTTAGACTCCAGCATACACACCCGCAACCGACTATCGTATCCCGTACCGAGCCGCCTGCACTTGCTGCAAGGTTGCCGAAGCCGGCAGTGGGGCAACAGCCCCACGAACGCAAACAAAATAATTCAACTTCAATTCCCAACATCCTCTGCGCCGCGCCTCAGTCAATCAGGCTGACAGGCGCAAGCAAAAAGAATGTTGGGAAACGCTGCGCACCCAATTGAAATCGAGCCACAGGAAAAAAACCAGTGCACAAACAAAACAAACAAAACTCCAAGTCCCAGTGTCCTACGTGCCGTGAGCACTTCAGCCAATCAGGCAGAAGGGCGCGAGCACACAGAACGCTGAAAAAGCAATTGCGTGAAAAATAAAATGAAAAAACACCGGCCTCCCGCAACGGGAGCGCATGTCCGCCACAGGCAGATGCAGCGCCTCATGGCCTCGCAAACAAACACCCACAAACAACCATGGTGAGACACCCGCCAGCCTTCTTTCCCAGAACAACGGGGAGAAGAGGCACTCCCTCTGCTCCCTGCTACCCCGCCAAAGACACGTCAAGACCACCGCCGGCCTCAAGGTCAGTTGAGCCAGGGTGGGGAAAAAGACACGCAGCAGGCAGCAGTTCGTCAGGGGAAGCACACTCCCTGGTGAATGACTGGCTGCTGCCTTTGTACTTCTCAAATAAAATGTTCCACAAGTTTGAGTTTCGTATCTTCAAAAAAAAAATATTTGAGTAAAGTATTAACTTCATACAATACTGCAAACTTAAAGAGTCAATATTCAGAGGTCATATCTTCAAAATTTCTTCAAAATTTCATGTAGTAAATAAACTAGAATCCTTCTTCAAATACAAAATGCCTTAATAATTTCAGTAGTAAAGCAATATAGGGGCAAAAATACTAAGATAAATCCACAGTAAATCGAGACTGTTCTGGTATAAACAGCCTTTCACATATAGCTTCCTCAGGATAAAGGTTCTAGATGCAATAAAAAGACAAATATAATTATAATTGTAATTAAATAGCAATCCTACATATAGAAGCATTATATACAATATCATACAGACAATATGGCAGAAAGTGTAATAAATCTACAATACCTGTAATTTGTGTTAAGGAGCCTCTAAATGTGTGTTCTATTAGTGCTCAAAATGTTAAAAGATAGGTAAGAACGACGTGATATATAAAGGGATGGAGAAATCATGTAATAGATTAGATACATCTGTAAAGAGTAAAACAAAGTCAGAGCAAAAAACTGTTTAAAGGAGACCTTCACAGGATCAAACAGCAACACTACAAGTAACTGGAAAGTTCGAGTTCTGAATTTAACCCTTGAGGTTCCAAACTTTTAAACATATGAATAAAGTAAGCCTCGTGCTGTTGGAGGTGCCATTCAATGTTCACTTTTTCATAGCGGAGTGGGTTAATAGTCTCAAGGGCAAGAACGCGAATCTGATCCTCAGTGTGATTGTGGCGTAAAAAATGAGAAATTAATGGAGCACACAGGGTTTGTGTTCTAATTCGTGAATGATTCTCATTCACACGTGTTCTCAGAGGGCGTATTTCACCAACAGAGGGGTATTTCACCAATGTAAAACAAATCACACGGGCATTTGAGTAGATATGTAATATTCTTCGAATTACAATTTGTAAAGCCTCTGAGAGTATAAGTAAAAGAGTTGTCCCTAGAAGAAATAGATTGAGTCTCGATGGTGAATCTACAAATAGAACAGTTAAGGCATCGGTAATGTCCCAAAATCTTCCTGTGCTGGTTCTTGCCCTTGAGACTATTAACCCACACACACAAATAAAAACTGCCCGGCTGGTCGGGCACAAATATGGTAGTTGCTCTATAAAAGCTATACAGCAGGTACAGAATGCGGTGGCCATGCTGGTGGTGGAAGATCAAAGGTTTGACTATATCTTCCCAGTTTGGGCCCTCTCGCATTCGTTACATGCTAGCCCAAATACCCAATTCAAGATATGCGCTCTACATGGGGCTGCCCCTGATGACCATTTGGAGACTGCAGCTGGTCCAGAATGCTGCGGCCCGGGTGGTGATGGGGTGTGGGCGTTATGCCCATGCCTCACCACTGCTTCGGGAGTTGCACTGGTTACCAGTTTGCCTCCGGGTGCAATTCAAGGTGCTGGTTTTGACCTTTAAAGCCCTATATGGTAGTGGGCCTGGTTACCTCAGAGACCGCATTGCTCTAAGGACGTCTGTCTGTCCAACCAGAGCGGACCGGAGGGGCTTTCCAATTGTGCCATCAGCCAGGGGGGCTCGCCTCTCTGGCACAAGGAGGGCCTTCTCTGTGTCCCTTTGGAACCTCCTGCCAATAGAACTGCGCCTCCAGACGGAGTTGTTGCCCTTTAGGAAAGAACTAAAAACCTGGCTGGCGGGCCAAGTTTGGGGTGCAGGTAGAGGGGTGGCTTCCGTTGGGTGGTTGATATAGAGGAGTATGCCTTCCCCTTTTTAGGGGGTGGGTTTTTAATTCTGTATGTTTTTATCTGTTTTATCTATGATTGTGAACCGCCCTGAGTCGGCCTTGGTCGAGTGGGAGGTATAGAAATTTAACAAAATAAATAAATAAATACTGGTTTTAATATATAAAGCCCTATACAGATTATGACCTAGGTTCCTGGCAACGAGTTTTCTCTGGCAAAATTTAGCCTTGATCACCCATTCTTCCCAGGCATTGGGGCTATGGGTTCCTATCTCAAGGGAGGCCTGGAACCAGGCTTCTCAGTGGTGACCCCAACAATCTGGAATGCCCTTGAAAATGACAATTGCCTTGTCTCCCTCCATTCAAGATTTTCGCAAAGTCATTAAGGCTGAACTATATGGGAAAGCATTTCATAATTTCCCCATCCAGTCCCAGCAGCACTCATATTTTAGGTGGTTGTTTGTTCTTGGATTGTCTTACATTCTTTTATTTTACATTTTATATTTCTATTTTAACTGGTTAACTGTTCTATTGTCCTTTCTTAATTCTGTCCATATTATTATATCGGTTTTTCTTTGCTTGTCTGCCTTTGGCTAATAGGGAAGTATACAAGTTAAACAGACAGACAGATTTCATGGGTCAAGCACTAATAATAGTAATTTCATGCCATCAAGTCAATTCATTTACGGCAACCCTTTCCAGGATTTTCAAGTTAGAGGTTTACCATTCCCTTCTTCTGAAGGCATCCTTGGACTATGCAGCTAGCAGCTCGCTCATGATTACATAAACTGGCTCTTTGCTCAGAAGATGGGGAATTGAGTTTCCAAACTCTGGCTCCACAGCCAGATACCTAAAACACCGAGCTATGTAGCAAGCTGGAACAAGTACTATCTAAAAGGAAATTTCATGGAACATGACTGCCTGGTCAAAACAACAATAAACAAACCAAGACCCAATGTTTTTTCAATTTATAAAATATGATGGAAAATTTTTATGAAATAGACTTGGTTGATACCAGAACTGGTATACAGTAGACCCTCACATAATGACGTTACTTGGTTCCCCAAGTAGCAATCCTAAGCGATTTTTGTTGTTATGCGGGTTTCTATGGAGTTTCCTGCATAACAACGTTTTTAGCGCCATTGTCTGGTTATTTTACATTGTTGTCCGGACAACAATACTAAAAACGTTGGTATGCGGGTGAACATGTGGTGCATAATGACACGTTGTTAAGCGAAAATGATGTTATCCGAACGTGTTATTATGTGAGGGTTGACTGTAAATGGTTTCATCTCTTATACACAAAATATACCTCTTCCAACTATTAAAGAATATCACTGCAGTAGCTCAAGTGGCTAAGACGCTGACTGGAAGGTGGCAGGTCAGCAGTTCAATACCCAAATACTGCAGGACAGGATGAGCTCCCGTCTTTCTCTCAGTTCCTGCCAACCTAGCAGTTCGAAAGAAATTGCAAGTAGATAAATAGGGACCACTTCAGTGGGAAGGTAAACAGCATTCCATGCTGTCTAGTCATGCTTGCCACATGACCATGGAAACATCTGCAGAAGCAGACAGCACTGGCTCTTTGGCAATGAAACAGTGATAAGCACTGAACCCTAGAGTCGGATACAACTGGCTTTAGAGCAAGTGACCTTTACCTTAACACAGGACTGGCTTGTTTAATGAAGTGTGCTGTCAGAATAACAACACCTGTGAAATGTTTAGCAATGGCTTCAGTGGAGGGATCCAAAAAATTTTTACTACCTACTCTGTGGGCAATGGGCATGGCCATGTGCTTGGGTGGGCATGGCCATGTGACATACCTGTCAACCGTGGCTCCAGAAAGTACGGGACCTGCGCAAACGGTTCTGCGCAGGTCGCCTTCTACGCATGCATAGAGCAGGGCTACGCAAGCATAAAACCCTTCTACGCATGCGTAGAAGGTGACCTGCGCAGAAGGGCTGCGCAGTACCTCCTTTCCCCCGCTGCCAAATTCCGGGGTTTCGGCAGCGCGGGGCGAGAAATGGCACAAATCAGTGCCGAAAACCATGAAATCCCGGCCAATCCGGGAAGGTTGACAGGTATGCCATGTGACTGGGTGGGCGCAGCCAGGTGGCCATGTGACTTGCTAGGTGTGGCCATGTGACTGGGTGGGTGATCTAGTCATGCCAGCCACATGACCATGAAAATGTCTGCAAACACAGACAGCACTGGCTCTTTGGCTGTAAATGGAGATGAGCATTGCACCTTAGAGTCGGATACAACTGGCTTTTGAGCAAGGGTAACCTTTATCTTTACTAACCACTTGCAACTAAACAGGGATAAACTTCACAGCAAATTTGAATACCAATCAGGGATCTTCTGTTATTAGGTAAAGGTAAAGGGCTGCCCTTGCTTGAAAGCAAGTTGTATCCAACCCTAGGGTTCAGTGCTCATCTCTGTTTATAGCCAAAGAGCCAGTGCTGTTTTCTGTGGTCATGTGGCAGCCATGACTAGACACCGGATTGCACGGAACACTTTTTACCTTCCCACCGAAATTGGATATTTATCTACTTGCAATTTCTTGCTTTCGAACTGCTAGGATGGCAGGAGCAGGGACAGAGATGGGCAGTCACTCTGTCATACTGTACCCGGGAATCGGTGGCAGCGGCATAGTGGCCCTGCCAAGCCCAGCTGGGGCTCTTCCTTCTCCTCCTCCTTGCCCCCGGGGCAACAGCAACAACAGATGCTCTTCTTTCTCTTCCTCACTCCCTCCCTGGCCAAGGCGAGGGCACTGATGCCGGTTCCTGCCTGGCAGTGAGGCAGAGAAGAGAAGGGCCATTCCTGGCTCCTCGTCGCTTCCTGGCCATGCCCAGAGTTGGGTGAGAGGAGGGGGAGGGCAGGGGCCAGATGGTTTTACGACTGGTTCACCCAAACTGGTTGAAACCCACCACTAAATGGCCTGCCTTTTGACTTTCCAAAATCATGTAATTTCCCCAGCAAATGTTTATATTCCTCCTTACTCTTTGTTTGTCTAGTATATGTGTTGTCAATCTGATTGGAAAAGCCTATGTTTAGAGCCTTAAAATTAATTAGCTCTCCTTGACCTTTCGGTGGCATTCACACTGTTGACCATGATATCCTTCTGGACAGTCTTGCTGGTTTACGAATTGGTGGGTCAGCTTTGGGTTGGCTTTGTTCCTTCCCAGCTGGATGGTACAGCTTGGGGAAGCTCGGCCAGCACTGTGGTTTTACCAATGGTGGGCCTCTCAGGGGTCAAACATCTCCCCAATGCTTTTAAATGTGTAAATGAAGTCACTGAAATTATTCGGAGATTTGAGTGTGTTGTCATCAATATGTTGATATTACACAACTCTTGCTTATTCACATTTTCAACAGAGAAAGCTATTTACATCTTAGACCATTTCTGGCTGCAATAATGGACTGGATGAGGTCTAGCAGGCTGAAGCTGAATCCTAGCAAGATGGAGCTCTTGTTGACAGGTTGGGTACAAATGATCCTTATCTTGATGGGGTTATTCTCACCTGTTTCAGCATCTGGGTGTTACCCTGGAGCTGTCTCTATGGCTTGAGAAGCAGATACCTGCTGTGGCCAAGTCTGCCTCCTTCTTGCTAAGTTGCACCCATTCTTTGATGCTAGGTCTTTGATGACATTGTAAATGCTTTGGTAATCTCAAAAACTTATTAATACAATGATTTTTACATGGAGTTTCCCTTAAAGACAGTATGGAAGCTACAGCAAGGTATGGAATGTAGCAGCTAGGTTAGTGGCAGGTGGCAATTTGACCACATCTCCCTGATTCTGGACCTCTTTCACTGGTTGCCTTCTGCTTCTGTGTTCAACTCAAAGTTTGAGTACTAACATACAAAACCCTTCATGGCTTGAGACCTCAACCTGTTTTGAATATTTAGGGATGGGTGTTTCATCAGGCAGGCTTCTGGACAGCTCACATCAGTTATTGTAAGCAGATACTTTAAAAACTACGTTTGGCAGTCTTATATTCTACTAGCATATTTTGCCCAGCCTTGCTGGGAAGTTTTATTGTGTGTGTTTTTGGTAAGGGGTAGCTTGGTTGGTGGTGATTTTGAATTTGTAGTTTATTATTATTATTATTATTATTATTATTATTATTATTATTATTATTATTATTATTATTATTATTATTATTATTATTATTATTATTATTATTAATTTTGATTTTGTAAATATTTTTTGACTGTTTTTTACTCTTCCGGCCTCTAGGTGGGGCTGTGATTAAGAGTAGTGTGGTTGTCTTTCTTTGTTCAGTTCTGTTCCAGAGGCATGAAGGTAGGACGTGTTTGGTAAGTGCTGTTGATTTTTTATTGTTTTGATTTTGTTTTGATTTAGGGATGTTGGGCTGAGGGTTTAAGTAGAGTGTTTGTTTATGTAATTTAGTGTTTTGGCTAGGGTTTTTTGTATTTTTTTATTTTATGTGGTTTTTTGGTTTTTATTTTTCTGGTTATTTATTATTTTGAATTTGCTAGTATTTATTTTTGTTCATTGTGTTGTTTTTTGATTTTTAGTAAGGGCTTTTCGTGGTGTTGTTTTGTTGTAGATAGGTGGTTTTGGTGGTTGATTGTTTTGTTCTTTACTTGCTTGGTTTATTTGTGTTTTTGTTTTTAGTTTGGGTTTTTCTGATAGGGTAGGGCTGTTTGGCTGGCGCCCAGGGTTGACGCAGGGCCGAAGAATCCAACCACTGTCTCCTCCCCAGGTGAACAGGAAGTTCGATGCGGGCGCCTTTGGCGCCCTTGCATTCCCCACTGCCCATGGAAGAGGCAGTGGCCAGGTCCTTCAGCCCTGCATTCCCGAGCAAACGGGGAGTGCGCTGCGGTTGGGAGGCACAGCGGCCTGTTCTACGTCCCTGCGGGCGTCGACTCCTCAACGCCTGCTGGAACAAAAGAAAAGGCCGGTGTGCCTCCCAACGCAGAAGGCCGCTCGTTGTGGGGAAAGACCCTGCTGGCAAAAGGTAAGTGCGGTTGGTGTGGGTTATGGAGTGGGGGGGGGGCAAGGTGGTGGGGTGGGGGCGGCGTGGTTACCGGGGCCGTGCCACCCCCCCCCAAATCCCTAACCCCCACCAACCGCACTTACCTTTTGCTGGCTCCGGCTGGGTCTTTGAAATTCTTTCCCTCCCGGCGCAGTCTTCTGTGTTGGGAGAAGCACCGGCCTGTCCTTCGTCTCTGCAGGCGTGGAGGCCTCCACGCCAGCATAGTCAAAAGGAAAGGCTGGTGTGCCTCCCAAGGCAGAAGGCTGCACCGGGAGGGAAAGACTTTCAAAGACCCAGCTGGAGCCGGCAAAAGTCAAGTGCAGTCAGTGGGGGGTTAAGGAGTTGGGTGGGGCAAGGGGGTGGGGTGGGGTTAGCGAGGTTACCGGGGCCGTGCCTTCCCCCTCCCTCACCCACATCAACCGCACTTACCTATTGCCAGCTGGGTCCATGTAAGCTTTTTGCTCTCTGCACGGTTTTTATTTTTAAACCACCACGCCGGCTGCCAGCCTCTTCCACACTCGTGCCCTTCAGCCTCATTGGCTGAGGGGTGGCGCGGCGTGAAGGAGGCTGGGAAATGTAGGTTTTTTTTGCTTCGTGGGGCGGCTGCCCCACTGGCGACTGCCGGACTCTTGCGGCGATGTTCAGGCCGCGTAAAGGTGAGTGCAGGTGGCTCGGTAGGGGATAGTAGGGACGGGTGCAGGAGCCTTTGTTACATTCCAACGGTTAACGTCCCTCCTTATAGGTAAAGATTAAACCACAGGTTGCTTGGACACTTTGTTTCTGGAAATTTTCACAAAGAAATTGCTCCCTCAAATATTATATGCAACAGCAAATTTGAAATTCTGAAGATTTACAGCAGTGGTGCCCAAACTATGGCCCAGGGGCCAAATCCGGCCCCTGATGCAAATTCATCTGGCCCGTGGAGCCCTCATTTCTCCCAAAAGTGGAAGTAAAATGTGCCCATACGGGCGCGTTTTACTTCTGCTTCTGGGAGCAATGAGGGATTCATGGGCTGGATGATTTGGCATCATGGGCCAGATCTGGCCCCTGGGCCATAGTGACCAGCCCTCTGAACCATGTAACCGGCCCACGGCCCAAGAAGTTTGGACACACTGGATTCACAGCCTCTAACTGCCCAGGCACCACTGGCTGCTGTGACCTCCACCAGTCTACATCTTCAGCTCTTGAATAATTATTACCATAAATAATAATTATGATCTATATTGTTAACTAATGACTGAAAATTTATTTTGAGATCCTTCAGATCTTCTTATATCAATAGCTGGAAAGATGAAGTCAAATTCATTGAGAATTCACTGAGAATTATTTTTAACTGAGTTTAGTTGCTAAACTTGGATACTACTACTACTACTACTACTACTACTACTACTACTACTACTACTAATAATAATAATAATAATAATAATAATAATAATAATTATAATAATGTTTATTTATACCCCGCCTTTTTGGCAAAATATGTGAGGATCCTCATCTTCTAGGCAGCTTCACTCTCAATAAAGCAAATATTAGATTTGAGTGTTCAGACAGATGTATGACTACTAGGCACCCCATGGATAGCAAGACTTTGTAAGCTGATTTCTGCTCTCTTAACAGATATAAAAAAATTAAATCACAAGACTTCTTCTTTGCTTCCTCTCTTACCCCATCGGGTGTCGAGGAACATATTGGCATTTGATTCATTTGAAGGCTGATATAACAGGACTTAATGAAAGAATCTGTCTTCAAAGACTTGAAGCATTTGATATTCCAGTGTCTTGATCATCAAAGGCTTTTAAGGACCATCTTTAAACAATTTCAAGGAAAGTCAGGTTAGAGTAAAATAGTGATTATATATTAGGTTAAAAACAAATTTTATATTCTAATGGCAAGGTTAGCCTCTAAAGTCACAATGACAAAATCAAAACATTTTATTATAAACAACTTCTAGGTTAATCACTCTAATCTGAGCAATTGTTTGGCTTATGTCATACTATATTTCACAGTACCAGATCTATTAGGGTTTTTGCATATGCAGCTACTAGCTATTACATGAACTTTTACGTACTGCAGGGATCATGTAAATTGTTCATTTGTTTTTCCTGAATCCTGTGGCTGTTTCTAGATTAATATGGTGCGGATTCCCCATGCCCATCTGGCATGGAACAGCCTTGGCAGAGGCTGCTTGGGTGAGAAGGCTCCCGGCGGTGGCTTCTGCGGGCAGCAAATTAAGGGGGGTGAATAAATGATAGGGTTTGATTCACCCAATTACATGACCTGACCAACGGCTCTGCCAGGTAAACAGATCACTATCTCATGTGCATAATTAGGCAAACAACTCATCTCCCCAGCCTGGCGTTAATCCCCGGCACAAATAATGACCATGTTGACCTAGCTCATAATCCCAACACAATGGTGTTGCCCCTGTCAATGTTTGCCCCTGTTAATTAACTTCCCCTGAAGAGTTTCCCAATTAACCTGAGTAAACAGGTATCGTGATTGACTTATTGGTGACGGTTGTTTTCTCCTTGCCTTCTGGTCTATAAAAGGTGTATGCATTTTCCCAATAAACACTGATCTGATCCTGCTTCCTTGCCTCGTATTGTCATTGATCAGTCTCCTCCGGGACCTAGCGCCGCCTTGCGGCAGATATCCGCTACATCTGGTGACCCCGACGTGATTCTACTCGTGAGTAAGGGACCCCGGAGAGGTCTACTCGTGAGTAACGAACCACGCGGTTCGGTTCTGCGCTAGAACCGCAACCTGTCATCCCGGAGGACAGCGCGGCGCTCCGACCGGCAGCCAGCCGATCGGAGAAGTGGCCTGCGGCGAGGCATTCCAGAGAGACATTCCTACAGCTTGCTCCTGCTTTCGAGGAGGTTGCCATAGAGGGAAACGCGTTCCGCTCAGGGCAGGCTGTGAGCCCCTGACATCGCAGAGGCCGTTAGAAGGGCCCGTGGCGGAAGGTCCACGCTCCGAGGTCTACCCCAGACACTAGACGCCCGAACCTATTGCCTGACAAGACGCGTCGACTCGTCCCGAGGAGGAATCTTCCGGAGACCCAACTGCAGGTAATATGGGGACTTGTTCTCATAGACCAAGTCCGTCCGCTAGCCAAAGAACTCGAGAGGAAAAGTTTAAAATCCTGGCCAGGGTATTTCAATTACGATTTCACAGCAGGGAATTAGCGAGACTTTTGGCGTACCTCGGGGAACACTGCCTACTTTACCCAGAAGTAGGTACGTTAACCCTGAAGCTCTGGGATCAGATAGGAGACTGCATTCAGCAACCCCCGAAAGCTCCAGGAGGGATAGTTGGTACATGGAGAAAGTGTAGGAGACTCTTAGAGCAGATCGAACCAGTCCGGATAGAGTCCAAAGAACCCCCGTTAGTCGAGCCATCAGGCAAGTCAGTCGAACCGACTGCGCCCACGGCACTCTATCCGTCAATTAGCTATCAGCAGAGTAGCGTAGGGAGCCTTCCCGCGGTGACAGCTGCAGACGTCACCGGAGGAACGCAAGAAATGAGAAGCGCAGGCGCTTCTCTGACAGTTCCGGGTTCCCCAGTCGCGAAGAGTGCCCTTCAGCGCACAGCTGAGATAGAGCTAAAGAAGGGGGAATTGTCAGCAGAACAGCTAGCTGAACTTAGGCAGATTTGTCCAATCCGCATGGAGATGGACGCGCTCACGGGCGCACAGCAGGTAGTACACTCCCCAGTCCCGTACAAGCTTCTCATGGCTTTACGGAAAGCAATCTCAGAGACAGGGCTCCAAAGTCGTTTCACGAGGGGCACGCTTCGGCAAGTGTGCGAAACCACCATGTGGATTCCTCATGATTGGAAAGCCGTCATGAGGATGATGCTAACCCCTAGCCAGTACATGATCTGGGACAGCGAGTTTCGCCTAGAGGCTCAAACTCGGGCTGCCAGGATGGGAGGCGCGGTGCTTCCGGAGCAACTGTATGGCTCTGGTAACTATGAGCCCATCAACGCTCAAATTAACTTGCCTCTCGCCACCCTAGAAATGTCAGCCGAGGCTGCCTATAGGGCATACTTCAAGGTCCCAGCATCTGGCAAAACGGCAAAGAATTACACCGCTATTAAGCAGGGAGCCCAGGACCCCTACATGGACTTCATCAATCGCCTGGAAGAAGCAATTAGCAGGCAGATTGAGAATGAGCAAGCCCAGGAAGAGCTCATGATCAAGCTAGCAAAGGACAACGCCAACCTGGACTGCCGTAAAATCTTGCAGTCCATGGGCAATCGCCCTGATTTGACCCTAACGGACATGATCCGAGCATGTTCCGACGTTGGCACAGACTCTTACAAGATGGGTCTGCTAGCGGCAGCGGTGCAGGGGGGGAAAAGACCTCAGGGTAATGGCAAGACCAGAGGGGCATGCCACTCCTGTGGCAAGGTCGGACACTTCGCTAGGGAGTGCCGATCCAAGGGAGGCGGACAAAAGTCCGGCCGTCCCAAGGCTCCGAACACCCCCTGCCCGAAGTGCAAGAAAGGCTATCATTGGGCCAGGTTTTGTCCGAGTTCGGGAAACCGGAATCCGGGCATGTCTCTGGCCACAGTCCAAACAGAGGCTTCCTTCACCCAGATCCAGAACTCCCCAGAATCAGACTAGGTTCCGAGCACATTCCAGGCACTGCTAGGGCACAGGCCAGCCCTAAGGGTAGCACAGGGCTAGAATTGGCTTGCCAGGCGGACGTTACATGCGACCTGCCGGGCACAGTCTATCTAGTCGATTCTCAGTACATGGGACCCCTACCCGGAGGCTTTATAGGTTTAGTTTTGCCCCATAGTGTAGCTGGAGCACGTGGAATTTTCATAATTCCAGGAGTCATTGACTCGAATTTTTCAGGCGTTCTCCAGGTCCAGCTTTGGACACACTTGCCCCAAACAATCCACAAGGGAGACACCCTAGCGCAACTGATCATGGTTCCTTGTCACTCGCCAGCAGGCAGCCAGAGAAGGTTCAGTGACAGCTCAGAGTCCGATTCAGCAGACCGCTCGAGCGCGAGTGAGGCAGTGCAAGGATACCAGGTCTTAGCGACAGTGGAGACCAACATTGAGTGGAAGCAGCGCCCCGTTATCGAGGTATTTTTGAACAAAAGAGTGTTCTCAGGGTTACTCGATACTGGAGCGGATGTGACCGTGATAAGCAGAAGCCAGTGGCCGAATGAGTGGGCCAGTGAGCCGGTCTCCGATGTGTGGGGGGTAGGCGGAGTCCAGGAAGCGTTTAGAAGCCGAGAGTGGGTAGAAGTCACAATCCCAAGGGCTGACGGCACGGCGGTAATTCGGCCGCACATTCTTGACGTGCACGTCAATCTTTGGGGGCGAGACATTCTACAGCAGTACGGTGCCACCCTTACCTTCGGGTAATGGCGTTGCCACTTAAATGGCTCACCGATACTCCGGTCTGGGTAGAACAATGGCCGGTAGTGGGGGAGAAATTGGTTGCTCTCAAGCAGCTAGTTAAGGAACAGCTAGACGCAGGACATATAGAACAGTCCACAAGTCCTTGGAATTCGCCAATTTTTGTTATTAAGAAAAAGTCGGGGAAGTGGCGACTCCTCCACGATCTCAGAGAGATCAATAAATGCATTCAGCCGATGGGTCCGCTTCAATGCGGCATCCCAAATCCTAATATGATTCCCGAGGGGTGGGAGATTCTGGTCGTAGATCTCAAGGATTGCTTTTATACAATCCCCTTAGACCCCAGGGACCGGGAAAGGTTCGCCTTTACAGTGCCGGTCGTGAACCACAGTGAGCCCACGCAGCGTTACGCGTGGAAATATTTGCCACAGGGCATGCTCAATTCGCCTACACTGTGCCAAATATATGTTCACAACGCGCTGGCAAAGTTCCGAAGCCTTTACCCTAAATCTATTGTGTGTCACTTCATGGATGATATTTTAGTGGCGTTGCCGCAACTTGGCAGCGAAGTGTTTTCTGACCTCCAGGCCAGCCTGGGGGACAAAGGTTTACTCATTGCCCCGGAAAAGGTGCAGAAGACCGAGCCCTTCTCATACTTGGGTCATCGGCTTCTTCGTTCCTTTGCCGCACCGGTTTTACCCCAGATAGCTTTACAGGACTCAGTCACCCTGGTAGAATTACAGCAGGTTTTAGGAAACATCAATTGGGCCAGACCGTACTTCCGATTAGATACGGATCTTCTGAAACCGCTCTTCTCGTTGCTAACTTTAGGTAAGCAGCCGGCAGACCGAATAAAAATTTCTCGAGACGCGCGCTTGGCGCTCGAGAAAGTGAACCAAGTTCTCAGCCAGAGGTGGGTGGATAGGATCGCCCAGGGGCCATATGCCCCGATCCTGAATTTGTACATCGTACGGACAGGATCCATGTTCACTGGGGCGTTAGGAGTAGACTCAGAGAAGGGAGCGAAAATTGTGGAGTGGGTTTACTTGCCTAACACTTCTTCACGGAACATCGTTCCACCCCAAGAGCTGGTTTCCGCGGTGATTTACCGCGGCAGGCTAAGAGCTAGGGACATTTCAGGGAATGATTTGGCCAAAATTGTAGTCCCGTTCACCAAGGAACAGATTCATCAATTAATGCAGCTAGGTGACTCGCTTCCGATAGCTTTGGAAGGTTTCACTGGGAGTTTAGCGTACCACCTGCCCAAAGACCCTAGACTTGTCTCACTTCAGACAGGAACAGTCAGCTTGTTCGAATTGCTCTCGCTGGTCCCACTCCAGGGGGCCAAGACAGTTTTTACCGATGGGGGACGCACATATGGTGTCCTGACCTGGCAGGAGGGCGAAGCTTGGCGCACGCTGTTAACTCTTCCACAGAAGTCCGCGCAGCGGGCAGAGTTGGCAGCCGTGAACCTTGCCTTGCGCACCTTCGCCCGGGAACGTTTAAATATCATAACTGACAGTCTGTATGTTAGAAATTTACTCCACAGTCTACCGGGAGCTTACATCACTCCCGCGATAGACAAGAACTTGCTTAGTCTGTTCCTCACTGCTCAATTTCATTTGCGAAACCGCATGGAGCCGCTCTATATTGCCCACATCCGAAGTCACCAAGACCTACCGGGTCCGATTTCCGCGGGCAATAGCAGAGCGGATGCGGCGGCAAAGGAAATTCAGCAACGTTCAGTTTTGGGAGTTTTTACCACTCCAATCCAAAGTCATGCCTTCTTTCACCAAAATGCCAAAGCTCTCGCAAGACAGTTCAATCTGCCACTTTCCCAAGCCCAAGGTATAGTCCGCTCTTGCCAGCATTGTGCAGGGGCGCCGGGGGGGCCCTCGTGGGGGGTTAACCCACGGGGGACAGAAGCTAATCAGGTGTGGCAGATGGATGTCACGCATGTGCCGCAGTTTGGCAGATGGCAGTACATGCATGTCTGCATTGACACTTTTTCACAGTTTGTTTGGGCCACGGCGCAGAAAGGGGAAACTGCCTCCCACGTGGAGCAGCACCTCCTTTCCTGCATCGCGGCGATGGGCAAGCCGCGGCACGTGAAAACGGATAACGCCCCGTCCTACTGCTCTAGGCAGCTGGCCGCCTTCATGGCTACATGGGACATCAAACATACATTTGGAATTCCCTACAATCCGCAAGGGCAGGCGATTGTAGAACGGGTCAATCGGACGCTAAAGTCCTACATTGACAAACAAACAGAAAGGGGGGAGCCACCAGCCCTCCCCAAATCACAGGGACAGGCACAGTTTTGCTTGAATAAGGTATTGTTCACTTACAATCACCTTAATGTTTTTTCGGACTGTACGCCGCAGGAGAAGCACTTCCGCCGTTCGGAAGCTCTCCCGCGACCTATGGTCCGGTACCGAGTGCCACCAGACCCTTCTTGGAGGGGCCCGGTGCCGCTCATAACCTGGGGGAGAGGGTATGCTGCAGTTATGTCCCCTACAGGTGTCGTTTGGATTCCAGCTCGGTGTGTCAAGCCGCACTTGGAGCCACATGGCGTGGAACCAGACCGACCGGAGCCCGATCCCGGAGATGGAGGATCTCGCCCTGACCGAGGGGACCCGCTGGGAGAGACAGCGGTCGCGGACGACACCACCGAAGATAACCTGGGGGATGGTCAAGACCCTCTGCCATGATGCCCAGCATGCCATCCAGCGCGAGGAAAAGGAGCTGACACCAGAGAGCTTCGTGGTTGCAGTTTTCGCCCAGATCCATGCCAACTCCATGGCAGTCACCATCATCCTGACCCTCACCCTGCTTTTGGGGGGAGGCGTTCAGGCCGCCTCACTGGAGGCCAGCGATTTAATGCCGGGCGGAGACCTTTCTGCCCGCATGCAGTACAACATCTGGGAAAGGTTGGCAAGCCTTGCCAACCAGTCCGATTTTTGCCTCAGACAGGACGTCGGTTCTGCTTCAATCCTCAGCACCTGCCTCATCCCGGTGTGCCATTCTCCAGGCGCACACCCCCGGGATGGGGACTGGCTGGTGAAGCGGTTCTTCAGCCCGTACATCCCAACAGCTTCCTCGGAATATGCTCGTTGGGAGATGCGGCTAACCATGACTTTACCGGCTGATGCGGCCACTCTCCACACTCCTCGAGTGGCGGTCAGCCCGAACTCTACCTGTGGCCGAATTTACGGTTGCTCCGGACTCGGCCGAACCCGGCGCCGATGCCTCGATGTAGGCAGCGGCAATTGGACTTGCAGTAACCCAGTGCCACGCGGCACAGCATATGCACATATCACCCTACCATCTGGATGGTTTTTCACTTGCAACCAGTATACGTTTAACTACATTCCTGCTAATATTACAGACTCTATATGTTGTATAAGTCGGTTGACACTCTTGCTCCCCACTAAGGATATGATTGCCCCAAGCCCTAATGTTCCCAATGTTTCCAATGTTTCTAATGTTCCCTCACTCATACGGCACACTCGCACCACTATGTTAGACAGCTCATGTGAAAGCAGCTTTAGGGTGATGAGACCTGCCGAGTATCTCTCCTTGGCAGTCAGCATCTTTGGCGTGCCAGGCTTAGTCGTCGGCAACGCAAAAAGGATTGGTCGTTTGGCTTGCGGTCTAGCAAAGGCCATCAACCATACCTCCTCAGCGATAGCGCTCCTCAATCAGGAGCAGGCGGAACTTCGCCATGCCATTCTCGATAATCGAGCGGCTATCGACTATCTCCTATTGCTGCACCACTTGGGCTGCGAATCTTTTCACGGTATGTGCTGCTTTAATCTTACGGACAACTCTCGTAAGATTCAAAGCCAGATCGAAGATCTTCACTCCATAGTGGCTGGCATCACAGAAGGCTCTGCATGGGGGGCATGGTGGAGCTCACTATGGAAATGGATGTGGTCGTGGATTCCATGGGGGTGGCTTCAAACGGTAATCAAGGTGGTGGTGGGGGTAGTCCTACTGGGCATTACAGTCTGCTGTTTCGCTCAATGTATTCCCTCACTGATCTCGAGATGCCGCCGAAGAAGGAAACCCCGTGACGTCATTCCTGACCAACAGCTGGTGCCACTCCTGCGTAGAGTCGCTGGTCAGGCTCTTAATATAAAAAATTAAGGGGAGATGCGGATTCCCCATGCCCATCTGGCATGGAACAGCCTTGGCAGAGGCTGCTTGGGTGAGAAGGCTCCCGGCGGTGGCTTCTGCGGGCAGCAAATTAAGGGGGGTGAATAAATGATAGGGTTTGATTCACCCAATTACATGACCTGACCAACGGCTCTGCCAGGTAAACAGATCACTATCTCATGTGCATAATTAGGCAAACAACTCATCTCCCCAGCCTGGCGTTAATCCCCGGCACAAATAGTGACCATGTTGACCTAGCTCATAATCCCAACACAATGGTGTTGCCCCTGTCAATGTTTGCCCCTGTTAATTAACTTCCCCTGAAGAGTTTCCCCAATTAACCTGAGTAAACAGGTATCGTGATTGACTTATTGGTGACGGTTGTTTTCTCCTTGCCTTCTGGTCTATAAAAGGTGTATGCATTTTCCCACTAAACACTGATCTGATCCTGCTTCCTTGCCTCGTATTGTCATTGATCAGTCTCCTCCGGGACCTAGCGCCGCCTTGCGGCAGATATCCGCTACAATATGGCATTATAAAATGTAGAAAATAATAATCAACACCTGCTTCTGTAAGATATAATACTGGCTATTATTGTCAGAAATACAAGGTAAGGATGGACATTGAAAATGAGAACACGTTCTTATTCTTATTATTATCAGACATAAAAACAGTGTCCAATATTTTAAATAATAACTGCTGGTCTACACAGAAAGAGCCTTCTCAAAGATTGTATTTTTGAACCACAATCAGGCATACCCTGGTAACGGAAACCTTGTGTTGCCAGCTAATGTTTCTCACACTAGGTCAGCCGAAAGGAACTGCAGAATGAACTCACCAAAAGGTGCCTTCATTTTGGCAGTTTCATGTCTGGCCTAGACATGGAAGAATAAGAATAATTGCTTGCCATCAAGTTAATTTTGACTTATGTCGACCCTTTCAATGGTTTCCTAGGTAAATAATTTGCAAACGTGTTTTATCATTCTTCTGGAGGTATCCTAAGATTGTGCAGCTTGCCCAAGTCCACACAGGCTGGCTTTTCTATTGGGAGGTATGCTACTGTATATAATTCCCATCTTCTGTCTCCTTACCTAAACTATTTAGTTATGCAGCCAACAGGCATTTTTAAAAGCAGTCTAGGGAAATATTTACAAAAATTAGCTTATTCTGTAATTGTTTCCATGTAAAAGAAATGGCTTTTTAAATGTATCTGTTACATTAAGATCCAAAGCTTATCTCACATATGAACAGTTCCACAATATTTGTTTATTAACTACAGTATTTCTATTTTTAAGCATGAGAACAGCATGGATTGAGCAAATGTTCCATTTATAGCATTGGTATTGCATTCTAGTGACCCATTTATGAAAAACCTGACTATTAAAAAGTAGCTGCTAGTAAGGCTGAGAGATCTAACTACAGATAAGCTGCATCAATCCTTTGAGTCTGAAGATGTAATTAACAAAGACCGAGTCCTCCTTCCAAACACACAAGGCACAAAAAGACTGTCAAAAAAGGCTTTTCCTTTAAATTACAGTGCATGACACGAAAACCTCAAAACTGCTGGTGACTAATTCCAAGGTACCCTACTAACCTACTTTGAATGTATTAATGTTGTTGCAATTTTTGACTCTTTGACACAATTTTGTTGCATTAGAATGGCTGCCTTTGATAAAAATAAAACTTGAATTTCTATAACCCTCCCAGGTATATGTTTTTCTAACTTGGGATACGTGTTTTATTTTGATTGTTTTTAAAATAAATGTTTTAGGTTTTAATTCGTATAAAGCACCCAGATGTTAAACAAACACACAAAGAAATAAAACTAGTTCAATCCATTTGTGTATTTAGCTAGGTTGGGCTAAAAGCTGATTTGCAAAATGTTTGCAGTCTCACCAGTGAGCCACTTTGCAGAGAGTAAAACAGGTCCTGGCTACTCTTCCAAATAGTTAATCTGATGGGTTGCAGCTTATTTTACTCAACCATGTGTGTGGCTCCCCAATGCGGGATCAGGAAGCAAAATATGCAAGAAAAGCCAGCTTCAGTTTATGAGATTTAGCTTAGTCATGGCAACAGTAAACAGCTAAGGAAACTCCAGAAATATTAAAATGGCTGATAAGAACATACTGAGCTTTCTGAATAAACAAAGGAACTCATTTAGTCATGTTTGCTTACACATTAAAATTTAACAAATGATTCTCCAAATGGTCCAGAAAGAGGATGAAGAGGAGTGTTGTGTACCCTCCTGCTTTGTCTCTAAATTCAAATAAACTGGGTTATTTGACAGCAGACTGCCTGTGTTGCCAATACTGCTGCTGAAAACCAGGTTGGTGAAGAAAAGAACAGCAAAACATCCAGGACTTGATGCCACACCTAGTTTGCATATACTTGGTCAGATGAAGTTGAGATATCTGTATCTGAGTACAGTAAAAACCCGACTTACATATGCCTTGAGTTACATAAAATTTGGCTTACATAATGATTTTGTGCTAAAACCATGTCCCAATTTACACAATTTCCTATGGTTTGCTTTGAGTTACATAAAGATTGTTTTGCCTATGGGTTTGCTTCGATTTACATAAAAATTTCATTTTTCCTACAGGTTTGCTTTGAGTTACATACAAAAATTGATTTAAGCAAAAGCCTACGGACTGACTTTTTTTTCGTAAGAAGGGGTTTTACTGTATACCTGAAAGTAGGTGCCAGGTTTTCTTGGTGTACTAACCATTGCATGGCACCATATCTCCCCTTCTTGAGCCTGATGAGTTGATTTAAGTAGTAGTTCTGAAATCCCTGTTTGTTGAGCTATGGGCCATGACAGCCATCAGCCTGGCCTAAGTATAGGTAAAGGTTTACCTTGCTTGAAAGCCAGTTGTATCCGACTCTAGGGTGCAGTGCTCATCTGTTTCAAAACCGAAGAGCCAGCACTGTCTGCTTCTGCAGACGTTTCCATGGTCATGTGGCAGGCATGCCTAGACACCAGAGCACATGGAACGCTGTTACCTTCCCACCAAAGTGGTCCCTATTTATCTACTTGCAATTTCTTGCTTTTGAACTGCTAGGTTGGCAGGAGCTGGGACAAAGACGGGAGCTCATTCCATCCTGCAGTACTTGGGAATCGAACTGCTGACCTTTCGCCTCCCAATCAGCATCTTAGCCACTTGAGCCACTGCAGCCCCTGGCCTAAGTAGTGATTACTAGGCTTAGTAGATTCAAACGCATATCCCCAGTTCTGACATGCTCCACTGGCTCCATTAGTTTTGGGCACAATTAAAGGTCCTGTATAAAGCCTCAGAACTTCAATATGTGTCAGAACTCACATCTCTCTAGGACTGTGATGGTGAACCTTGGCAATCCAGATGTTTTGACTTCAATTCCCAGAAGTCCCAGCCCCTGTGAATCCACACAAATGGGTTTACTGCGATTCATCCAGCCCCCGCCGCCCTCATCGCTCCTAGAAGCGGAAGTAAAGTGTGCCTGTACGGGCACATTTTACTTCCGCTTCCGGGAGCGACGAGGGTGACACGGGCCGGATGAATTGCAGTAAACCCATTCATGTGGATTCACGGGGGCTGGGAACTAAAGTCCAAAAACATCTGAGTGCCAAGGTTCACCATCATGGCTCTAGGAGACTTGTAACATTTTCAGGGGAGGCTTTCTTTTAAAGTCCCATCATACTCACAGGTACTCTTGGTGCATATGTGGAATGCCCTCCCTTGGACGCGACTAGCTTCTTCCCTACTGCCTCTCAAACAATGAGGCAGGATTTTAGCCAATAAATTGGGGGGGGGGGGGGAGCTCTCACTTTGAAAAACTGTACATGTATTGTTTTTATTATTACAGTAACTGTTTTAAACACTTATTAAGCTATTAATCCTTCAATCATAATCTTTTTAAATTTTAAAATGTTGTAACTCACTGTGCTAAAAGTTGCATCCAGTTTTTAAAAATCTTGTTTTGTTGTTCTTTCAAGGAGAAAAGGATTTATTGAGGTTCTGGATGGAAACATTTTATGCCAAACCATGCATATTTTATAAAATGTTTATAAAAGGTCAAACAGTGCAACCAGTAAAACATGTACTTCACCAAGGAGTGGACATGGTTACTTTCACATGGAATTATGGCAAACACCACAGAAGAGGACTGTAACCTGAGGTAGCTCTGCCATTTGTCCTACCCCTTCCCTCTTCTTAGTGACGTCAGTAGAGGTGAAGGTTCTTGGACGCTGCTGACAGCAAATCAAGTATAGTCCATGTCTTCTTCCCAGACCTCATTTCTGCCCTCACAAATGTTTTGCTGGATACAGCAAGCAAAAATAATCCGGGTGACGTTCTTCTCTGCGATAGAGATGTTTGAGAAGGCACTGACAACACCCTTTCAACCTCTGAAAGGCGTAGGTCACAGTCATGCAACACTAGCTCAGAAGCGTTCATGTTTTTCAACCATTTGTGAGCTGCCTTGGGTATCTTCACTGAGAGAAAAGTAGCACAGAAATAACACAAGTGACCTGACACCAAGAGAGATTTATATACAGAATTCTTCCCCATTCTTGAGTTTTTAAAAAAAGGTTCCAGGGCTGCTTAAAAGATCAAATGTAAAGCCGCCCCTGCCCAGTGTCTTACAATCTAAAATGACACAAAATAGGAAGGATTAGGAAAGGGAAAAAGTCATGGGAAGCAAACAAACATGCACATTTTCTTTTACTCCCATCTGATGGCCTCAGTAGTGGCATTTGGTAAGAGGAAAGGGATCTTCTGCTACACTCAGTCATCCTGGAGGATGCCAGCTTACTGCCCCTCCTCTCCCAATGGCCTCAAGAAGTCTGAAAAATGCAACCAAAAGACCTATCAAAAAGTATGATGTTTAATACCAACAGGGTATTGAGATATTAAAAATACATTCCATAGCATCATGTAATCCTTCCTCAGCTTTGATTTAAAGCCACAAATGAATTGCTTTTCTGAATGGCACTAAAATAGCTCAACATGCCATAAAATGTAGGAACAGACTGACCTAAAATGAGTGCACTATCTTTCTAATTAGCCACTAAATACATTATGTTTGAAGTTTTGTAAATAATGTTTAGGGAACATTAACAATCAATTAAAACAACGAAAGTCAAACACCGCCATCCCCAATTTTATTGGGGTTTAACCAACATCCCTTCTTAGCTATCTGTTTGTTGTTTTGAATCAGCGCACCTGAGATATCCCAGTGTCATGGAGAACATTTGTGTTGAACACAAGGAAGGAACTGGATACAGAAAGACATCTAGTCTTTTAAGTATCCTAGCTTTAGATTAC
This sequence comes from Bradypodion ventrale, assembly GCA_035047345.1. Taxonomy (NCBI): domain Eukaryota; kingdom Metazoa; phylum Chordata; class Lepidosauria; order Squamata; family Chamaeleonidae; genus Bradypodion; species Bradypodion ventrale. The sequence continues at coordinate 1,866,449 of JAWDJE010000007.1, forward strand.
ACCATGTTGTGGAATTTATGATTATTTCCCACAGATCACTGTGTAGAATCCCAACTGGTTTTACTATGGAGATTGTTAAAAAAAGTCATAAAATTTCTAACCAGCTGAGAAACAGAAGGATGAAGCACAGCTAAGCTGCATAGTCAAGACTCCAAATTTCTTCTGACAGAGACTTCAGATATTTTTTGAGTGCAACAATACAAAGTGCAACTAAACTGAAGTTCAAGCACTTGTAACTTCCAAGATGCTTTACCACTGTGCATCCTCTCTACATTAGTCACGTTATGTGGTGTTAACCTCTGACACATAGCTACTTTAACAGGAATTCTGAGTATGAGATGTTCAAGGAGTAATTTATTACTGTACTCCCATCTCTTAGTGTGTTTCTATTGTTAAATAAGGATCTGGACATTAGTTTCTTCAGTCCCAGACTGACAATTTATTCACTGTCTTTATATAATATTCAACAATGTAATAATTTCAATTTCAATATTAATAGCCACATGACCACGGAAACGTCTGCAGAAGCAGACAACGCTGGCTCTTCGGCTTAGAAACAGAGATGAGCACTGCACCCTAGGGTCGGATACGACTGGCTTTCGAGCAAGGGAAACCTTTACCTAGCAATTAATACCAATTACATTTACTGTACAGTATATACCTTCTCATAGTGCTTAGTGCACTCTCTGGGCAGTTCACAAGGTAATTAGCATTTACTATTTATCATTTATTAGTCTCATACTTCCTAAGTATAGCACTGAAAGTTATTTGCATCTCCCTTCCTCCAATGCACACTATCTAAATATATCATCCTTTGTTTTTCTAGATTTGTGACATTAGGAAAAATAAAGTTACGATCTGATTGCAAACCTGAACCCACTCTTCCAGAAAAAGCTTTCTTTCACATATTAGGACTTTTTAAAAAAAACACCAGCTTATCCTCTTCCAATCCTGTTACAAGGAATTTTGGGAAAATCCTCAGTAATGATTATCTTTTCCTATTAGCACTAGCTAAGAACTTACACAATGATTGCAACCAGGGAAAGACATATCGAGAAATCCTCACAATGAAATACTTTGACTTGCCTTAAGGATGCCACAATACCATTATTTCTGTTATATATTTTTAAAAGCAACTTATAAAACACCCAAACTTCCCTCAGCATATTCTTCTCTAAGCTATTCATTTAATCGTGTCTGTGTTCATACACCTCTCTTAACCTTTCTATAGCCTGTCAGGCAATTTCAGTAGAGGAGCACTCAATATTGTAACATTTTTAGTGCTTCAAAAAATTGCTTTTCAGTGAAACTGTGCAGGGCCTCAGCTAGAAGCTGCTGCAAAAAGATATAATTGTACAGAAAATGATAAAACAATCCCATTGAGAGCTCCTGTTGCACAAAAGATAGAAAAATATTTTTTTTATTTTCCCTCTTTAAATGCCAGCTCGTTCAAAATCCACAAGGCGCCTCCTTTCTTTCCAGAACCTCCAGCTTGGTTTCTCCCTCAGTTCACCTTCCCAACATGTCTGCCATGCTATTTGCATCATACAAAGCATCCAACCTTTCCTTCCAAGAAACCTGTCAGCCCAATTCTTCTTCCATATTTATGCCAGACGTGAAACTGGCAAAATGAAGGCACCGTTTGGTGAGTGCAGTTCCTTTCACTTGACCTAATGGGAAAAAGTTTAGCCTTGCCGTTACCAGGATACGCCTGATTTTGGTTCAAAAATACCACAATCATCGAGGCTACCCCAATCATGGACCTTCTGTTATTACCAGGTGTAAAAAGCACGCTGATTTGTATACTTATTTATGTTATGCTAACCATTTTGAGCCTCTGTAACCGGATATGTATAAACGAATGCCATGAAGTCTCACTCCTATGTCTGATCCATGAAAGTTAACATTAAAATAAGGCAGTGAGTCTTTAAGGAGCCTCAACTTTATTTTTTTAAACTCTCTGATAATAATAATAATAATGATTTCATGTCAGACATTCTAGGCGGAAAGGATTTTTGCGAAAGAAACTCCACTCAAGGAACGCCCAAATGTGGCTCCGTTCACGTCCCCAAGGACTGGGACGGAGACGGGCGCTCAATCCGTCATGCAGCACCCGCGACTCGAACTGCCAACTTGCCAGCCTTCCAGCTAACAAGGCGAGCTTCTTAACCAGAGCCACCGAAGCCCCTTTAATATGCTCTGTGATATGCTTGAAACACAGACTAACACGGCTAGCACTTTAAAAAAAACCAAATTAACATTACTCTTAAAAGCCACACGACCAAGGCCATCCTTTTGAAAACCAGCCCAGTCCTCTTAAAAAGCTGCTTAACCCACAACAACTTTCTACCATTTCAGGCGCGTCCATTAAGAACCCAAACACATAAAATGGAGCCTGGAGCCACGTGACGCTCCATTCCCCTCTTCTCCATACGCATGCGCGGTATTATTCTTTTCTTCTTCGGGCTACGAAACGGAATGGCATCGCCCTTAACCCGAAGAACCCGGAAGTGAGCGACGGAAAATGAAAACGCGCAGGCGCCGATATCTGGGTCGCCAGGAAGGAGGTGCGCGCGCATCAGCGCATGCGCAGAGGAAAAGTGGCGAGAGTGGGTAGCTGTCAAGTCAGTGGCACTTCGCCTCCCGGTTCCCTCGCCCATCCGCCGTCTCAGGAGTGACTGTCCCTGGGCTGGCTTGGAGTCCGGGTGGCCTCGGCCTTTTCCCTCCCCTCCTTCTCTCAGCCTGACAGGAGCTTTCAGGTGAGGCGAGGCAGGGTTTGTGGGGGGCGGCCTTGGCCTTGGGTGGTGAGGGCTGGGAGTCCTCTCGTGAGGAGGAGGCTGCTGCGCCACAAGGGACTAGGCCCGGCACGGTGGGCCTGCCTTGCTTTGCGGCGTTTGGGCGGTGGGGGGACCGGAGGCGGGAGAAGGGCTGCGGCAGAGACGCCAGAGGCCCGGTGGGTGTTCCGAGAGCCTGGGCTGCTTTTTTACCCAAAGGCTCCTTACCAGATGCGTAGACGGGGTGTGAATGTTGCCGGAAAGGGGGGTGGGGGTGGGGAGGACGGACTCTTTCCTCCTTTTTTAAAGTACAGAGATTGAGCTTGCGAAGCGTCGTCAGCACAGGAGCAGGAGCAAGTATACGCTCAACCTAGCAGTTCGAAAGCAAGACATTGCAAGTAGATAAATAGGGACCACTTGGGTTTGGAAGGTAAACAGCGTTCCGTGCGCTCCGGTGTCTAGTCATGCCTGCCACAGGGCCACGGAAACGTCTGCAGAAGCAGACAGCGCTGGCTCTTCGGCTTTGAAACAGAGGTGAGCACTGAACCCTAGAGTCGGACACGACTGGCTTTCGAGAAAACAGACCAGTAAATGAACTGGATTCGTTATTTTTCCACATTCACACCGTGAATGCCGTTGTCCGCCAGCAGCAGCAGCAGCAGCCCCCACTGAGCATGTAGCCTTATATTTAGAGACTCCAACCTCCAGCCTATTCAGGGCCCTCCAAGTGACATAGGGGGGGAAGGAGGTCGGGTTCCTCAGCTATAGCCTCCTGCTGTTGCTGACCTCAGGTGTCGGCATGGATTGTGAACAAATGGAAAAACAGAGCAGTTGTCTCCTAAATCATAAAACGTGGCCAGGAAATATCCTTTCCTCCCTAATTCACTCTGATCTGAACATCTGCTTCTGACGTAGACTTGTGCGTCCATGGATGATTCAAGCTACTGTTTATAAACAGTAGTGCAGCTGCAGTGAGGTAAAGATGGCCTATATATGTTTCCACCCCATGGATCCTGGATACGGTTAAAGGGAGGTGGTGGTTTTGTTTTCCATTTTCTTTGCTAGTAGCTTAAAAAGTTAACACAGAGATATATTTTGCTTCTCAAACCAACTGCTGCTGCATTCTTCATGACAAGGTTTACCCCTTTTCCTTTTGTATAAAGGTTAGTTTTACTTCCCTGTTTCTTGTTTGTTGGGTTTTGGAAAGGAAAAGTGTCCGGGTTTTCCCACTATAAATTGGAATACAATATATGACTCTAGAATGGACAAACCAGGTAGATTATATTTTCAGTTTCCAGATACAGTGGTACCTCATACAACAATTTTAATTGTACTGTATGGTACTATCTTAATTGGTGTTTCTGTAGCTGTTTTAAATTAAGGGGTATGCCTAATCTGTTCCATGGGGGCTCGTTGTTGTGCAAAACAATTGCTATACGATGCATGCATCATATAGCGATTTTTTCCCTATGGGATGCATCGTACAACAGGTTTTTTTGCTAAGTGGTTTATCCCATTGAGAAATTGTACCATTTTTTCCATAGGGAAAATTGTTATGTGGGATGCCATTCCCCCCCCCCCAACCCAATTGTTATGCAATTTCGTTGCTATACGGGCCAATTGTTGTATGAGGTTCCACTGTACTTGTAACAGGTAAAGTAATGGAATAACAGGAAGCATTGTTGTTATTTTTTTAAAAAACAATGCATTTCTGAGAACTACTGAGGATTGGTAATATTAAATCCAGGGCTGATTTTCTTTCAAATCAGAAAGATTTAAAACATCCTTCAGCAGTTGAAGGTTTCACTTGTTTCTTCGGAGCCTGCTCATTTCCTCCAAAGGTAGGTTTCTTTACAGAAGATAGGCAAAATGAGTTGCATCAGGATTAGAGAGTGTGCAGCTCTGACTAATGGTGCTGAACCACCGCACCCTCCTGTAAATGATGCAGAGTGCCAAGAGGCAATGCTGAATCTGTTGAGTTCTGGTGCAGTGTGGGAAGAACAGCCAGATATCAAGTGGAGGCATATTTTTAAGCAGAGCTGTTCCATTCATAGCAGGCAGACCCTGGATCCAAGTAAATATTTGTCTTCTGTTGGGTGTTGCTTCTTGCTATCAATGTTTATGTCTGCTCAAGCAAGTTGTGTATGCTCAAAGCTATGTAGGAAAACCAACAAATATAAGATTTGCTGCTTTCTCTGACATTATCTATTTTGTTAATAATCACGCTAAAGAGAAATTCTTAATTATTCAGTTGATCTAGGTCCATCATTCACACATAGAACTCTGTATGTCTTCGGGTGATCACCCTTTGCCACCCCTACTGTTTCCAGGGTCATATGGGAGCTACTCTGGATGCATACAAAGGCCCATGTGTGACTGATGAAAACCCCCTCTGAGGACTTAGCTTTCTTGGCTGCAGCTGACAGGACTTTAGCTGGGAAAATTCCTAGCAAATTTGGAGAGCTGTGACTGCGGCGGCTCAAGTGGTTAATACGCTGAACTTGAAGATTGCAGGGTTGGCGTTCAATACCCGAGTACTGTATGACGGAATGAGTTCCCATCATTGTTCCAGCTCCTGCCAACCTAGCAGTTCAAAAGCAAGAAATTGCATGTAGATAAATAGGGACCACTTTGGTGGGAAGGTAAACTTCCATGTACTCAGGTGTCAAGGCATACCTGCCACATGACCACGGAAATGTCTGCAGACACAGACAGTGCTGGCTCTTTGGCTGTAAATAGAGATGAGCACTGAACCATAGAGTCGTATACGACTGGCTTTTGAGCAAGAGTGACCTTTACTTATGCAAGATACCCAAAAGTCTCATGTCTGTTATTCATACTCTGGTTACATTGGAAACTATGAATCTTAATTTTGAGATTATGTCTTTGAGAAGGAACAGAGATACAGAACATGCAAATATGTCCATTAAGTGGACTAGAAGTTTTGTTTTGCCTGTTATGACATATGTGACAACATAACAAGATTATGATGACTCTTTTCTTTGTAAACTTCCATAGAATCATTGTAAATAAGCGCCATACAAATGGAAGACATTGTTTATTTTGTCCATCAATTCTCCCAAAATAAACATGAACTGGGTCAACTGATCCTTTGTGTTTGTACATATCAAGATTAGTGGCTTACACTTAGCAATTTCTGTTGCATCAGTTCTACTTCAGACAGTTCAAGGGATCATTGGCTGCATGAACATTATGGGCAGACCATGTCTTTGAATCTGTTAAATTATGCTTCCTTATTAAGCAATAAGTTTATTTCTACTTAAATAGTTATTGCCAGACCTAGAAATATGAAGATGTTTTAAATTAAAGTATTCAACGTGGTAGCATAGATGTTTAGGCTAGTTGTACTTTGAATTAGAATGAAGTGGTCTATACCTGCAAATGCAGTTCTGTCTAATTTTAGTTGTTAATTATTTTTACCATTATCCTGAAGAATACACATGTGACGTGGATTTGAACTTGGTGTATTAAGTGAATGTCTGTTTCATGATATAGTTAAGCAAATCAGCTAGTATGAGGGGGACTAATGGTTGCTGCAGAGTCACTCCCTGCTAATCTAGATAATTCTTACCTAAAGCAGAGAATGTGGCGTTTATAATGGCTTCCTATAAAGTTAGTGTACACCTAATACACACAGGTCATGATGCAAAGGAGAATGAGTATAATTTTCAAAAGTCTTGGTTGGTAGCAAAGTTGCACAAATGGAGTCTCCTTTGGAGAAAATAATTAGGATCTTGATGTACTGTATACTGTTTTTCCCTGCTATCCTGTTGTGCTCCCAGAAAAATTGCTCAGAAGGATTGGGCACAACTCCTGATACTGTACTGGGAGTTCCAGAAGTACAGTAGTGGCTAAGATTGCCTTTGCATTCCTCTCCTTTATAGAATCCTCACTAGATTTTCATTCTTCTAATGAAACAAAGGTACTTTTTTTTTCATTTACAGAGGAACAACACCGAATCTAGGCCCTGTTATATTTAGAAAGTCCACAAGATCATTCAGAGCCTTCTTTAAGTGTCAAGTGCACAGAATCCTGTTAGTGTTGACTTATTTTTTGCAAAACCTTTTAAGATAAGATAAGAGATAAATCTTTATTCTCATTGTCCTGCACAGAACAACGAGATTGGGGGGAAAAACACTTAACAACCCAACAAAACCGAAACAAAATACAACTATACAAAATTATCAACATACTCCCACCCCACATATACACATTTAACCCCTAAAAGCTCTAAAACTCTAAAAGCTCTAAAACTCTAAAAACTATATACAGAAGCTCCCTCATAGACTGCATTGCACTGTATTCAAAGCCAGAACCGCTTTGGGGTAGAAACTATTTCTCAAGCGGCTGGTCCTGGTCTTTATGACCCTATACCTTCTTCTAGAAGGCAGAAGCTGAAAGAGATTATTTCCGGGGTGCGTACTATCTTGCACAATCTCTACAGCTTTCTTACAACACCTGGTGGCATAGATTTGATCTAGAGTGGGAAGAGTACGCCCGATTATCCCCTCTGCAGTCTTTATGACCCTGGACAGCATTGTTCTTTCCCTAGCTGTACAACTCCCAAACCATGCACACAGAGCATAGGTTAACACACTCTCTATGGTACAGTGGTAGAATGCCAACAGCAGGTCCTTTGAAAGATTATTGTTCTTCATGAGGATTCTCAAGAAGTATAACCTCTGCTGTGCTCTCTTCATCAGAGCTTTGGTGTTTGCTCCCCATGTTAGATCATCCCTCAGCTCCATTCCCAGAAATCGAAACACCGAGACCTGTTCCACACATTTCCCTTCAATAATAAGTGGCTGGATGTTCAATTTGCATTTTCTAAAGTCCACAATGATCTCTTTTGTCCTTTTTACATTGAGGAATAAATTGTTTTCCCTACACCACTCCGTCAGCATCTCAACCTCCTTCCTATAAGCCGACTCCCCCTCCCCAGCAGTAATCAGACCCATCACCGTTGTGTCGTCTGCAAACTTCATGGTCTTATTGCTGGGGTAACTGGGAACACAATCATATGTGTAAAGCGTGTACAGAAGTGGGCTCAGCACACACCCCTGCGGCGTCCCCGTACTTATACTGAGATCCGCAGAGACATGAGAGCCCATCCTGACCCGTTGTGAACGATCTGTAGAAAATCTAGTATCCACCTGCATAAGCATGGCGGAAGCCCCAGATCTAATAATTTGGGCACCAGTCTATGCGGAAGAATAGTATTAAAAGCAGAACTAAAATCTACAAATAACAGTCTCGCATAAGTTCCTTGTTTCTCCAAATGGATCAGAACAGCATGTAGGGCCGTAGCCACAGCATCCTCCGTGGATCTCATTCTCTTATATACAAATTGACAAGGGTCAAGTCCAACTGGTAAACAAGCCATGAACTAATGACAGGGCGCTAGGATGTGTATTGTTTGTGCAGTCAAGCAAGTGACAAGATATGCTCTGAGGCACACTAAGGCACTTCATCTTTAGCTTCAGCAAGGTATGCAAATACTGTACGAAACAAATATCCCTGTCTATTCACTAAAGTGAACTCAGGCTGATTTACAAAACAGACAGACAGACAGATAGATAGATAGACAGACAGGTAAGATTATCTTTATTGGCATACAACAATAAATAAATATAAAAGCCAAATACAATGAAACAGTGTATATGACACAGTATTAAAAGGAGGACAAAATTAGTAAAAAAAAATAATAATCTGACCAAGCTTCTGACCATTGGTCTATCTATTGATCAATTAGTCCATCTTGATTGTAACTCAGCACTTCATTTGTCCAAACGCCACTTATTAGATATTGAATCACAAAACATGATAAAAATCCTGTATCATAGTAAAATTGGCAACACAGTTAAATAAATATTCAAACAGGTGAAATTCACTGAAACATACAAAACATCTATAGTTCAAGGTAACTTATTTTGAGGAGCAAAGAAATACAGTGTACATACCAGCAACACACTTGTAAACAAAGAATTTTGTGAAAAATCCTCAGACTGTTTTTTGGAGTCAAAGAAGCTGTATAGCATAAACTTAGCATTCTGTGGAATTTTTATGAAATCTCAGAATGATTAGTGAACAGAAAGTGAAGAAGAATACACATGCCTATATGAATTTAGCTGTAGTTCAAGTGGCAGAGTGTGTCAAAATAAGAATTCAAGGTTGAACATAAAATGCTTTCCTAAGGAAGAAAAGAATGTCTCCTTGAATTAGGATAGTAGAGCTGTATAAAATGTAACATTTCATTGTGTATTCTATGTTTTTATACATTGTACAATATTTACAGTCTCAGATTTGGTTTTGAGAAAATAAATTAAAATGTCTTTGCTATTTTATCTAGTCTAGAAGTGCAAGCAGCCGAATGTGGGTGATTGACTCATGGCAGCAGATAACCCAGTTCATTTATGCAGTATTAACTTGGGCGCATCCTTCAGGTAAGAGAATTTTAATTCAAAATTGTATTACCTATTCTCAGTTAGGTGTAACGTTACCATGGTAGCTCTAGTTTCTCTCTCTCTGTGTGTGTGTTATTGAAAAGGTTGGCACTTTTATAATATAAGTAGTCCAACTATAGCTGTTGTAAATGCTTTGTGATTGATTTTCAGGATTAAAATACATTTAATAGAAAGGGCCTGACAAAAATATGAGTTTTGCTTTTCTTGCACTTCTTAGAATAGAGCTTATTTGAGAAGGTTTTTAGCAAACATTTGATGACAGGTTATTATTGTTACTATCACTAGTTTGTGAGTTATAGTAAAATTGATGTGTCCTTTATATGGCTTAATTTGTTTGTGAGTTTTGGTCTATCATAGATGATTTGGAATTGAGGTTTTTGAAGTTATATTTTCCCTTGTAACGAGGAGTCCTCATGTTATAGAGCAGTGGTAGTGAACCTATGGCACACGTGCCAGAGAGAGCACTCCCAGCCCTATCTGTTGGCATGCACACCGTCTCTTCCCTCCTCCCAGCACAGAGTTCGCCCCACCCCTCTTCCCAGCAGCCCAATAGGAACACTTCCTTCCTTCTCCCAGCACAGAGTTCACCCCGCCCCTCTCCCCAGCAGCATAATGGGAGCGCTTCTTTCCTCTCAGCACATAGTTCACCCTGTCCCTCTCCCCAGCAGCCCAGTAGGAGCGCTTCATGCCTCCCTCAGCAACAGTTCACCATGCCCCATTGCCCAGTAGCCCAATGGGAGAGCTTCCTTCCTCCTCTCAGCACACAGATTGTCCTGCTCCTCTGCCCAGCAGCTCAGTGGGAGCACTTCCTCCCCTCCCCCCCCCCCCCCCCCCCACACATACAAAGAGTTCATCCAACTCCTCTGTTTGGACACTCAGTTTCTAAAACTTTTGCCACCACCAAGGACAGCTGTGTTTGCTGGAGTTTACTCTGATAATGTAATAAGAACCCTGTTGCATTGTAGGTCAGATTATTTTTTCCAGAGTAGCTATCCAATTTTTTTTTTTTTTTTGCCAAGCCTACAAGCACAGCATGAAAGCAATAGCCTTCACACATTATAGTTTCCTATTAAACAGATAATGTGTAGGATATTGTCTCTGGAAGGTAATATAGAAATTCTGATTCTCTTTTAAAGCCTTGTAAAGTTGTGGCTGTTGCAGCAAATTGAGTAAATAATGCATTAGCTAAAGAAGTATTTCTTTTTGTTCATCATCCATCTTCCATCAGTCACCTTAAGGTCTAAAATTATGAGATAATTTTCTCTATGTGATTCTCCCAAAGAGCAGTCAATACAGCAGATGGATTGTAACTGCAGTCTTGACTCAAACTAGTGAGTTTTAATTTGCCCTGGGAAGCAGAGCCTGCAGAGTGGGTATAATTTCTCGAGAGGTCTACCTCCTTATACTGAGTATGACAACTCTTAAGTCTGTTACTTGCACCAGTACTCTGTAGACTGCAATTATGAAATGCCGTATCAAGATCTGAAAGAAGACTAAGTTCTTGAAGTTTGTCTGATGAAGTGGACTTGATCCACAAAAACTAACATTAAAATTTAGCAGTTTATTTATTTATTTATTTATTTATTAGTCAAATTTGTATATGCCGCCCGCTCAGGCAAACCCGACTCAGGGCGGCATCACAACAATGCACAAAATACATAAAAACATTATAAAAACCCCCAACCCACCCCCTTTAAAAACCCCTATATCCCACCCACCCATCCCATCCACTATAAAAAGGAAGAAGAGAGAGTTCTTATACAAGCCAGCAGGCGGGCACCATAGTCCCATTCGGGCCCCACACCTGCCCTGCCAGCCAGGTCTTTACTCCTTTCCTGAAGGGCAGCAATTCACTTTGGAGTCTTAGGTCTATTGGCAGGAGGTTCCAGAGAGTTGGTGCGGACACGGAGAAGGCCCTCCTTCGGGTGCTAGACAAATGTGCATCCCTCGTTGGTGGCACTATTAGAGAACCCCTCCGGTCCGCTCTAGTTGGACGGGCAGACACTCTTGGGATGATGCGGTCTCTAAGGTATCCTGGCCCCCTGCCATATAGGGCTTTAAAGGTCAAAACCAGCACCTTAAATTGCACCCGGAGACAAACTGGTAACCAGTGCAGCTCCCGGAGTAGCGGAGAGGCATGGGCATATCGCCCACACCCCATTACCACCCGGGCCGCCGCATTCTGGACCAGCTGCAGCCTCCGAATGGTCGTCAAGGGCAGCCCCATGTAGAGCGCATTACAGTAGTCTAGTCGGGAAGTAACCAGAGCATGGGTGGCCATAAGCAAGGAGCCCCGGTCCAGGAGTGTGCGCAATTGGCGAATCACCCGAAGTTGGGCAAAAGCCCTCCTGGCCACAGCCGCCACTTGTTCTTCCAGCAGCAGCCGCGAGTCCAGAAGAACCCCCAAGTTGCGCACTGGGTCTGTCTGGGGCAAAACAGCCCCATCCAGTACCAAAGGTGGTAACTCCCTGGATAACACGGGGCCCCTTATCCACAGCCACTCTGTCTTGCTGGGATTCAGCCGAAGCCCATTGGCCCCCATCCAGACCCCAATGGCCTCCAGGCATCCGGATAGGATTTCAACAGCATCACTGGGGTCCCCACGGGCCGAGATGTACAGCTGAGTATCATCCGCGTACTGATGGTACCGCACCCCGTGGGAACGAATGATCTCACCCAGTGGCTTCATATAGATGTTAAATAAGAGAGGAGAGAGCACAGAGCCCTGAGGCACCCCATACTTAAGGGGCCTAGGGCTGGACCTCTCACTCTCTAACCATACCGACTGGGTACGGCCCTCCAGAAATGAGGAAAACCAGGACAACACAGTGCCCTGGATCCCCAGTCCTTCGAGCCGTTCCAGAAGGATACCGTGGTCGACGGTATCAAAAGCCGCTGAGAGGTCAAGAAGAGCAAGGACGGATGGACAACCCCCGTCCCACTCCCGCCAGAGATCATCCATCAGTGCGACCAATGCCGTCTCCGTTCCATATCCGGGCCTGAATCCTGATTGAAAGGGGTCTAGATAATCCGCTTCCTCCAGGACACTCTGCAGCTGGCGCGCCACCGCCTTCTCCAAAACCTTACCCAAAAAGGGCAGGTTGGAAACTGGCCTGTAGTTGTTAAGGACAGCTGGGTCGAGGGACATCCTCTTCAGGAGGGGGCGCACCAAAGCATGTTTTAACTGTGCAGGAAATACCCCCTCCCGTAATGAGGCATTTATTATCCCCCCTATCCAGCCTCCTGTTACCTCCTTGGAGGCTTTCACCAACCAAGTAGGACAGGGATCCAAAGGACATGTAGTGGCACGAACAGCTGCAAGGAGCCTGTCCACTTCATCAGGGACAACAGGATCGAACTGGTCCCAGATCGTACAGCAAGACTGTGCTCCGGCACCCCCCCGACCCTCCCCATCCACGCCAGGATTCAACCCTGAACGAATCCGATCGATTTTCTCCACCAGATGGTCAGCAAAGTCCTCAGCCGAACCCTGCCAACCGGGCACCGATCCCCCCTACCAAGGAGGGACCTGGTTACCCGGAACAGGGCGGCTGGGCGATTATCAGCGGAGGCAATAAGGGCGGTGAAGTATTGCCGCCTCACCACCCCTATCGCCACTAGGTAGGCCCTAATAGCAGCTCTAGCTAGTGTCCAATCGGAGTCATCCTGGGTCTTCACCCAGCGGCGCTCTAGGCGTCTCTTTGCCCGTTTGAGTTCACGCAGTTCATCTGTGAACCACGGAGATGACCTAGTCCCCCGGGCGTGGAGAGGCCGCAGTGGCGCGATTTCATCCAAGGCTACTGTTGTTGACCTATTCCACAGGTCAACAAGTGCCCCGGGTGAATCGTGTAGCCGATCCAGAGGAACATCCCCCAGTTCCCTCTGGAATCCATCTGGATCCATTAGTCGCCGAGGGCGGGCCATTTTAATCGACCCAGCCTCCCTACGATGAAGTGTCGCCCCCAGAAAGTCAAGAGTCACCAGATAGTGATCCGACCATGGCACAGGTGAGATGACTAAATCCTGTAATCTTAGATCACTCTGCCACTGCTCCGACAAGAAAACTAAGTCTGGCATGTGACCACTGCCCCTGGTCGGACCCCGAACTACCTGAGTCAGGCCCATGGCTGCCATGGAAGCCATGAACTCCCTTGCCACCTCAGAAGCCCCCCCCAGCGATGGCAAATTGAAGTCCCCCAGAACCATAAGTCTCCGGAACTTTGAAGTTAGTCTTCAAAGTGCTACAACATGTTTTTGTTGTTTTGTCTTGGTTTGTTTATTCTTTTTTTTTAATAAATTTTTATTAATTTTTTAAAGCATAAGACATAAAACAATCATTTTATACATAACAGAAATAATAAAAAAAAATTAACAAAGATAAAATCATAATATAAAAAATAAGACAGACTGTATATTACATACACTTACAGACTTCATCACCCTGGTGCTATATACATTGTCCTAGGGGGTTGTGGGATCTCCCATTCATTTCTATTGTTCCCAAAATTTCGTTTGGTCTGGTGTCAATTTTTTTATTCCGTCTCTTGTCAATGAGTATTCCACAAATTTTCGCCATATTTTCCAAAATCTACTTTCTTTTATTATACCTTTCTTAAGGTTTAGTTCCCATGTTAGTTTTTCATTCAATGCGAGGTCCCACATCTGCCCGTACCAATCCTGCACTTTTAACGTTATATCACTTTTCCAATTTTTTGCAATACACATTCTTGCCATTACTAACATCATAGACAACAACTCTTTCTTATCGTTATCTATTTTAATATTCTCAACATCTGTCAGTAAGGTGGTATCTGGCCCCAATCTGAGACGTACTCCCATAATTTTCCCTATCTCGATCTCGATTTTTGTCCAAAAGTTTTCTACCTCTTTACATTCATACCACATATGAACATATGTGCCCAAACTGTTTTTACATCTCCAGCACATTTTATTGTTCTTCTTATCCATCTGGTGCAGTCTCACGGGTGTCAGGTACCACCTCCATAACATTTTAAAATTGTGTTCCTTTATTCTGACCGATAGGGATCTCATAATTCTTTTTTTCCATTTATTTTGCCATTCCTTTTCCGTTATTTTCAAGTTCAAATCCTGTTCCCATGTATTTCTTAATGCTTCTTGTGGGTTGCCTTCTGTGTTTATTATCTTATAAATTTTACTAACCAACCCTTTAATACCAATTTCCTCCTTCCTAATTTTCCAAACTAGTTCCTCAAATTCCGTCCTGTCTCTTTCTAAGCTTCGTTCCCTCCAGTATTTATTATTCCACTTATTCACCATAATTATCTGAAACCAATTCAACTTCATCTGGGTATATAGCTCTCTTTTCCTCCCATCATCTTTACAGACTCGTATCCAATCTTTCAACAGGAGAACCCTATTTGTCAACAAAATTTCCTTAATCTCGTTATCCAATCTTATTGGGAAGTTATTCAAGTCTTCTATTTCAATTATCGGTGAGATGTTTGGGGCCAGTTTCATTTTAACTTTCTTCCATACTCCCAACATAGATCTCATCATTCTGTTTTTAACCGATATTTTTCCTGTTTCCTTGTCTAAAAAAAGACTCTTACCAACTTCCTTTACTTCCTTCATCTCGATTTCCTCCCAGATAACCGACTCCTTCATCAATATCTTAACTACGTTCTTTATCTGGAAGGCTTTATAATAATTCTTTAGATTAGGCATTCCTAAACCACCTTCTTTCTGAGGTAAATACCACATTTTCTTTAAAATTCTAGGTCTACGTCCCCCATTACAATAACTATCAAATAGTTTTTGAAATTCCTCAATATCTTTATCTATCAGCTGGATTGGTAAGGCATCAAATAAAAAATTTAACTTTGGTAGTAACATCATTTTCGTCAATGCTATTCTGCCAAACCAAGACAGCTTCAGTTTTTGATATTGTGAAATTTTAGTCTTAAGTTCCCTCTTTTGTTTATCATAATTTAGTCTTTTCAGGTCCTCTGGATTATTAGATATATTTATCCCCAGGTATTTCAAGCTCCCTTTAATCTGTAATTTAAATTCATCCCTTATTTTCCTTTGCTCTTCTTTTTCAATATTATTTAAAATCAATTCTGATTTTTCCCAATTTACCTTCAGACCTGTAATTTGTTCAAAATCCTTTAGATGCTTTTGAATCCTTTCCATGGTTCTTCTGGGGTGTTTCATAATTAACAAAGTATCATCTGCATATAAACTAATTTTATTTTCCAATATTCCTTCTATGTTTTTGTCTTCTCTTATTATGTTAGCTAGTATTTCCATCGCCATAATAAATAATATTGGAGATAGGGGACATCCTTGCCTTGTTCCTGCCTCTAATCTTAGTTCTTCTGTTAAGCCATCGTTAACCCTGATTTTAGCGTATCCTTGTTGGTACAGTTGTTCTATTGTCTTTATGAACCTATTACCGAATCCATAACTCTTAATTATCTCGATAATTGTTACCCATTGTACAGACTCAAATGCTTTAAAAATATCTAGTGATAGTATACCTACTTTCTCTTTATTTTGTCTTGCCACGTCTATTAAATTTAGTACTCGCCTTACTAAATCAGCCATATGTCTCCCTTTCACGAAACCGGCCTGGTCTTTATTTATATATTTATCCATAAAACTATTCAGTCTATTTGCCAATATAGCCGTAAAAATCTTAGCGTCTTGGTTTATTAGGGAGATAGGTCTATATGATTCTACTTTTTCTAAATCTTTTCCCGGTTTTGGTAATAAAACAATTATTGTTCTATACCACGATGCAGGTACCTGTTCCCCTTTAAGAATACCATTATAGATTTTTAACAATTTCGGAATTACTATATCCTTAAATTCTTTATAGAACTCAGCAGGTAATCCATCCTCACCGGGTGCTTTATCTACTTTCAGTTTATTTATTACTTTTTTTATCTCTTTTTCAGTTATTAATTCTTCCATTCTTTGTTTATGCTCTTGACTTATTTTGTTTTTGATTTGCATTTCCAATCTATCTTTTAATTTATCTAGATTTATCTTCTTTTTAGAGTATAGGGCTTGATAGAATTCTCTGACCACCTTACATTTGTCTTTGGTCTTATTATGTCTTATACCCTCCTTATCCACTAATATCCCTATTTCTCTTCTGCCTCTCTTTTCTTTAGCCGCTCTTGCCAGCATTTTTGAGTTTTTGTTACTATATTCAAAATATTCTCTTTTTAAATATGTTAGATCTCTTTTTACCTTTTCCATGTCATTTCCAATTAATTCCTTCCTTAGTCCCTGCATCTTTTCATATACTTTTCTATCCTTAGTTATTGCATGTATCTCCTGTAACCTTTTAATCTCTTTTTCTGTTTCTTCTTGCTTACTTTTTAATTGTTTATTTCTAATACTTGCCAACCTAATACTTTCACCCCTAAATATTGCTTTCATGGTATCCCATACGATACCAATTCGTACTTCCCCTGTATCATTCCACTTCCAATTTTCTTCCCATTTTTCTACCATTTGATCTTTACTTTTTTTATCTCTAAACAATCTGGTGTTGTATCTCCAATTTTTCGGGCTCTTTATAGCATCTATTTTCAATTCCAACAATACTTTTGCATGATCCGATTCTTTAAATATTCCAATTTCTATACCATCTAAGTTACTTATCAAATTATCCATGACAAATATATAATCTATTCTGGAATATGTATTGTACACTTGTGAGAAATATGTATAGGCCCTTTCCTGCCCTTTAAGTATTCTCCATGTATCTTTCAACCCCAAGGATTTCAACCAATTATTTAACACAGACGTCTTATTTCCACCTACACTTCTCTTCATATTCGTGCTATCTATATTTGATCCTACTAAATTAAAATCTCCCCCTACAATCATTTTTGTTGCTTTTTCCTTCTCTAATATTCGGTATATCTTATTTAAAAACCTGTTTTGATGTTCATTTGGCACATACAAATTCACCAGCGTTATTTCCTCTTCTTCTATTTTCCCCTTTATTATCAAGTATCTACCTTCTGGGTCTGATATACTTTTTATCATCTCGAATCCCGCTCTATTTGATATCAAAGTTGCGACCCCCCTAGCCTTTGAGGAACCATATGCTTTTTCGTAAACTTGGGTCCATCCTAAGAATAATTTATTAGTTTTTTCCGAATTCTGATGGGTCTCCTGAAGAAAAATTATATCCGGTCTATCTTTTCTGAGTGCCGCTTCCAACCTCCTTCTCTTCACTTGACAACCAGTACCTTTCACGTTCCATGTTAATACTTTTACATCCTTCATCTATTATGTATCTCCCACCCTTTTTTTACAATTCCCACTTCCTCCCACGGACATGTGATCAACATATAACATTTCCTTCACCTTATACAAAAAAATAATAGTAATAATAAAAAAAGAAAAAACATCTAGAAGAAAAAATACACTAAACAATCTACTACTCTCCCTCCCCATTTCTTTTTCTTTTTTTACAAATGGCCTCCGAAATTCAGAGGGGGGAGGGGGGGGTGCAGTCATACATAGGGGTCTGGATTGGGCCTGAACCTACTCCCCGTCCGGAGCTATTCCTCCTTCTGCCCCTTTTGGCATATTCTCATTTCCATTGCTATCCCTTCTTCTATAACCACCAGATATAATCAATTCTTCCTTCAAGTCAAACCACTCTTTAGTTCCTGCTTCCAATAATTTGGCATCTGTCATTACGTCCAAGACATTAATATCTTCATTAATTAAATATCTTCTTCCCAAATAAAAAAAACTTAATTGTCTTGGGAATTTCCAATTGTATCTTATTCCCTTTTCCTGGAATCTTTTTGTGATTGGCTTCATCGACTGTCTCCAAAAACGATCCTCCATTGGAATGTCGTTGTACACTTCAATATCATGGCCTTCTACTTTTAAAACCTCTGGTCCTTTTTCACGTATAAGCGCCATTAACCTCAGTTTATCTGATACATTAGCAAATTTTAACATGACATTCCTTGACCCAGTTTTGCCCCTTCTTGAACCGAGCCTAAATACATTTACCACCTAATGCGGCATGAAGCCATCTTCCATAATTTCGTCAAGCCATTTCACTATTCTTTCTTTTAATTTGTCTGGTGAATTCTCTGGGAGTTTTCGAATTATAACATTTGCTTTTCTTAATTGTTCTTCTACGTTTTCCAATCTCTTTTCATGGTCCCCAACCTTATTTTCTCTTTCCTTTTCTTTCCTTCTTAAGTTCATGACCTCTACTTTTATCGTTGCTTGTTCTTTTTTATCTCTTCTTGCTCTTTTTTAATAGTCTTTGTTTCCTCTTTCATGCCTTCAATTCCCTTCATAATGTTTACTACCATAGCTTGCAAATCCTGTTTCCATTCTGTTCTAATATGAGCAATCATGTTTCCAATATTATTCCCCAGGGCATCAAATTTCTCGTTAAGGATTTCAAATTCAGATTTAGTTCCTTCTCCTCCCCCTGTCGCCAATATCGTTGGTGTTGTGGCCGTGGACATGGTTACGATCGTTGTTGGTGTTGTTCCTGCTATCGCCGCTGTCGTTGACACTGTTGTCATAACTGTTGTTGTCGTTGTTACTTTCGCTGTTGTTATCACGATTGATTTTACCGCAGATGGAGTAGGCGCCGTTGGCGATATTATTGTCTTCTGTTGCTGCTGCTGCTGTAATTGTTGTGCCATCTTTTTCACTGTCTCCTGTTCCTCCAAGTCCTTTATCTCTTGTTGCATTGCTTTTTTCATCTCTTCTTCCTCCTCATCCAATCTTGTAAGCCTCCTGAAACTTCTATCCGAGGACGTTGGTCTTTGCACTCTTGTCCAAGCCAATTTCTTCTCCTTCTCTTTCCCTCTCCCCTGCCGTTTCATTCAAATATATTTCTAATTGCTTATTGTCAATTTGCATACAAGGTTTAGTCGTTCAAAATTCACCATATATTTTAACTCTAACCAGTTTTATTAAACTTTTCAAATACAGTACTTAACCCTTATCCCCTCCTCCCCCTCCCTCTCTCTGTCTTATATATGCGTGTGTATTTACAAACACATATACACACACATGTATACCCAGAGAGTCATTCAAACCTCCGTGGTCCCAATTTAATTTAATTTAATTAATTTCCCTCTTATATTTTTATCTACTTTAATATTTCCCCCCCCCACAAAAGTAAAAATAGAATAAAAATAAAAACAAAAAGGAATAAGAAATAAGAAAAGGAAAAAAAAACTAAAAAACTAAAAAAGAAGCAATTAGAAAACTCTTATTTGAAAAATATTTAAAAATTAAAAAACTTCAAACCAGGCAAGAAAAAAAGAAAACAAAAATAACAGCAATTGGAAAAAAGAAAAGGAAAAAGAAAAGAAAAAAAGAAAACAAAATTTTTTTATCTCAAAAATTTTTAACTGTAGGGGGAGCCAACTTTCTATTGTAAATTGCAAACGTTATCCAGATCTCTTTTAAGGAGAGGAAAAGGAAGAATCAGCAGAAATAAGAATGACACTGATGAGTTCCCTTTCCTGTTCTCCAAAGTTCCAATCTACAAGCAGTTTATTTCTCAGGGAACTGCGCCACGGCACCTTCTTACTTCTCTTTGTATCTCCAAAAGAAAAATATGCAGGGACAGACTTATCGTCTCTCTTCTTCTTTAAAAGCCAATACTCCTAGACCACAGCATAATAGCGAGAGGGGGAGGCAAGGCAAAGGGAAAAAGAAAAAAAAAAGGAAAGCAGGAAATACTGTCTTGCCTCCTTTGCTTAGCTGCTTATTTGTCCACTCCCACCGGCATAAAACATTTCAAAAGGGGGAAAAAATAGAAAAAAAATCAGTCTCTTTACTTCTCCTTTCTATTTCCCCCTTTCTCTTTATAAATCTTTACCGCTTTGCTCACCCTCAGACTTCTTCGCTTCTCCTCTTTGCTCCTTTCCAGCGCCTCGGAACTCCGTATGTCTCCGATTAGGGGGGGCGGCGAGACTGAGCCAGCCCGCTGCAGAATCTTCTTTCAGCCCCCCAACAAGCTTACTTTTCGTTCCGACGTCCACTTATGCTTTGCCCACACTTTTGACCACTTTTACTAGAACGCCGCTCTCCTCCCGTTTCCAGAATTTCCGTTCTTCGATCAGGAGCTCTGGGGACTCGTCGCCATTACAGGTCGCCCATCCCCCCACTCTCAAGATCGAAACTCTGTCCTACCTCCTTTTCTCGGCGCTGCTTTGGGGCATCCAATATATTTTCCACTGCTAATTTTCCTTCTCTTTTTCCTAATCCATTTTTCAGCCGGTTTCAAGGACTATTTTCACTTTTAAAAAGTCACTTTCTTTTCTCTCCTTTCCGAGCGGAGAAAAGCTCGTCCCTCTCAGCCCTCCATCATGACACGCCCCCGGTTTGTTTATTCTTTGATGTGCTTGAAACACAGACTAACAGCTGCTATTCCAAAAAATACATTTATAAATGTGTATAACAATTTAGCTTTACATCCCTGTACCTCGCAGCACTAGTGTGTTGTTTTATTTTCTGGTCATTATGTAGCAGCCCAGAGATTCACTGAGGCATCTTTAGTTATATCAACTTGCTTTAAAACATACTGTACATGCGGAAGCCATACTTTTTTGTTTCAGAATTGTTAATTGTTCTCAAAGATCTTTTTTTGTAAAAGAGAGGAAATTGTCAGTTAGTGGACAGTCATTCAGTAGCTCCCTTCTGCTTTCATTTTCTTTTTGCTTAGTGCTAATGAAAGTAATGGACTTAGTTCAGACAGAAAAGTAGATCGTAGTGGTTTGCTGCTTATTGTTTCTATGGCTTGCTGCTCTGAACAAACCTTACTTTAATCACTCCTCTTCCTGGATCACATCCCTAAGGAATCTCTCCTTTCCCCTTTTTAAAATAGATTGTAAACCCTAAAACTGGGATTCTCAACCTGCAGCCCATGGGCCAGATGCAGCCCTCGGCACCATCTCATGTGCCCACTATCTCCACCACACCAGGAAGTGACGTGTGGTGGAGGAACAGCAAAATGGTCGTCCAGCCCCCGAAGCTGTCTGAAGGAGCGTGATCTGGCCCCTGGCTTAAACTGTGGTTAACATTAGCTATCTTTTATTGAAACAAGCCAGTTAAATAAATCCAAGTTTGATGCTAGCTTGTTATTATTTGTAAGTGTAAACTCACTTTTACCTTGATTCAGATAATGCCAGACTATAAATAAAGATGGAAACAAATGTTTAGTTACTGGGAGGTGTAAGAAGGGCTTACAAAGTTTATTCACACAAATTTGATGAGTTGAGAGTGAAAAGGAGTGTGACGCATTTGCCATTTCTGCTCATCCACTCATGAATACAATAGATAAATTGCTTGAGTTTGCTGAGCCATTTATTTATTCTGCCTTAAGAAGAGTTGATACTTGTTTCTTTGAATCACTTTATATAGAATTTTTATTTAATTGAGTTTCTAAAATACAGTAAAAACCCATTTTACGAACACCTCATTTTACGAAAACCCAGTTTTACAGTAGGAAATTGTGGGGATATCACATCCTGTTTTACCGGGGGAAATCATTTTATGCAATGGGTTTCCCCAGAATTTCCTTCCGTCTGGTAAGTCTAAAATGACAGCCCCGCCATTTTAGACTCTAAAATGGTGGCCCCATGAAATTTTAGACTAAAAAAATTCCACCCCGTGCCACCCACCCCCACTGCCGCAAGGCAGTGGAGGCAGCGGCAATGATTATGGCAGTTTTGCCGTGTTTTCCACAGTCCCCACTGTTTCTACTGGCACTGGGAAAGTGCGGAGGCATATCCACTCCATTGCGCTCTTCATCCGTGCTCCCGCCGTGGCACGCTTTAGCCAGGAATGTGTGTTGGACGGAGACCGCTCCATTCTGGTCTTCATCCAACGTGCGTTTCCAGCTAAAGCGCGCTGCAGAGGGAGCACGGACGAAGAGCACAATGGAGTGGATATGCCCCACAAACTCCCAGTGCCGGTAGAAGCAGCAGGGACAGTGGTGGCAGTGGTGGCAGTATTGGCGGCGGCAGCTCCTGCTCCCCCAAGGGTCAGACAAACCACTCAGAAAGCAGCATCAGCATGGAAAAGGTGAGATCATTTCATCATTCCCTTTGTGCTGTTTTCCGCTTTCTAACCTCACACCTCAGATCGAGGTGCAGAATAATAAAGGGAAATGCTCTAATAACACCCCCTCTTCTCCACCCCAGCCACTCAGTAGTTGGTGAGATGATCAGGGTGTGGGAGTGGGTCATGTCTGCCATTTTTTTTTTGTTTTTATTTTTATTTTTTAAAAAATATTTTTGGTCTGGTCAGGACCGTTTTTTATTTTTCAGTGCATCCTATGGGAAATGGTGCTTCATTTTACAGAAAAAACATCTTACAAAAAAGCTACAGAATTGACTTTTCCCATAAGACGGAGTTTTACGCTACATTATAATAATTTATAACTTGCAAATTTTATGAATTTTTTGGTTTGCTAAAAAAATATTCAGAATTATTTTTCAGTTCTTCACATACCAGGTAGTATTAAAACAATGTAGGTGTGAAAATCTAGTAAATTAGTTGAATCAGATTGCCAAACTTTTCAATATTTTCTTGGTCATATCAAAACCCAATCTATCTGATATCAATGTTGCTACACCTCTTGCTTTTGAGGAGCCATATGCTTTTTCATATATTTGAGTCCATCCTAAATATAATTTATTCACCTCTCCTGATTTCTGATGGGTTTCCTGAAGAAAGTTTATGTCTGGCCTATCCCTCTAAGAGCTGATTCTAATCTTCTGCATTTGACTTGTCAGCCAGTACCTTTCACATTCCAAGTTAATACCTTTATATTCTTCATAATTCACCCGAATCCTCTAAATTTTGTCCACCGCATCCTCCTATGGGCGTGTGTTCCTTTTGCCAGGAATTCCCCTTCCCCTTCATCCTACATCCAAAAGAAAAGAACAAATATATAAAATATAACAAAAAACAAAAATATTTGTTTACCCTCCCCACTTTTCTATCAAAAAGTTATCTTTGTCTCCCAAAGGGGGCAGGGGGGAACGTGTTGCCGATGCAAGATTATCATAGCTGTTATTCAATCCCACATGCTGCTGCTAAATCTATTGCATACCACCTCCTGCACCCAGTAACTCCAAATCATCCTCCCCCTGGTAGGCTGATTTATACCCTCCTGAAAGAATTAACTCTTCCTTGAGGGCATCCCATACCTTCATTCCACATTCCACCATTTTTGCTTGTTCAAAAACATACATTGGGTCCAAATCCTGAGTAATAACGAACCACCTGCCTAGATGTGAAAAATTTAATTGTCTGGGGAATTTTCAATTATACTTTATGTTTTTAGCAATCAGTCTTTTAGTTATTGGTCTCATCGTCTGCTTCCAAATTATCTCCTCTATGGAAATATCGTTATATACCTCAATATCATCTCCATCCAATTTCAAAGCCTGAGAACCCATTTTTTTGAGGTGTGCCATAACGTTCAATTTGTCTATTACATTTGCAAACTTCAATAACACATTTCTTGGTCCTGTTCTATTCTTCTTTGAGCCTAAGCGAAAGACACTCAAAATATGCTCAGGGCCAAAATTGGTTCCCAATCCTAGTCCATTCAACCAAACTAAAACTGATTTTCAACTGATCTGGGGTCTTCTCTGAAATCTTTCTCATAACTATATTGGCCTGTCTCATCTGTTCCTCTATTAATTCCAATCTCTTCTCTTGACTCCCCATTTTAAGATCTCTTTCCTTGTCTTTTTCTTTTATTTCTATGACTTCTTTTGTTATTTTGGCCTTTTCTTTTTTCATCACACCCTGTTCTTTTTTAAGTGCATTCTGTCCCTTTTCAAGTTTGTCATGGCCTGCATTCATAGATTTAATAAGGTCAGTCATCATAGATTGAAGGTTCAATTGTCCTTTCATAATTTCAGTCTTGTCCTTGACCCATTCCTGTTCTAATTTCTGCACATCACTTTGAATTCTAATCTATATACTGTGTAAGTCTTTTTGTATGTTCAACTCCATATGATCTAATCGGTCTTTGATCTTTTCATATTCGCTCTTGGGTGCCCCCATGTCCTTCTTGTCTTTATCTTTCTGTAATTTCTGCAGTTGCTGCTGTTGCTGCTGCTGTTGTGGTTGTTGTTGCTGCGGCTGTTGCTGTTGTTTCTGCTGCTGCTGTTCTAGAATCTTTCTCACCCTTTCCTGTTCCTTTGCTTCCTTCAATTCTTGTTGTAGGCTCCTTGGTGTCCCTTTGCTCACATCTTCTATCCTGACCAGTCTTTTATAACTCCTGTCTGACGAAGTTTCACGCACCACCCTGGTCCACAGAGGCTTCTTATCCTTTTCTGCTCCCCGTCCACGACGACTCATTTACACTACTCAATCATTCAGCATTAACAACCTTACTTATTATAAGATCTCCAATATCTAATTTACAATCTTCTTCAAATCAACATTATATCTGAAAAATAATAAAAGACAAAAATCTAATAAAGAAAGAAAAAAATAAAAATTAGAAAAAATTAGAAAAAAATATTAATTATTATTAAAATAATAACAATTATATATTTTTGAGAGAGAGAGAGGAAAAAAGGGGGAAGGGGGAAAAAGGATAAAAGGGCAGAAAAAAGAGGAGGAGAGAGAAAGAAAAAGGAAAAAGGGAGAAGGGGAAGGAAAAGAGAAAAAAGTGGGGGGGGGAGAAAAGGGTGTTTTTTTTTCAACTTCTGGTATTTATTACTTTTGGAGGACTCCAAGTCTTGTAAGTCATATGTTAATCCAGCTGAAGTAATTGGTTAATATTTGTCGATGATTACAGCTTTTGTACCAAAACCCAGCTCAAAAAATCCAAAATTGTTCATAAACAAGGAATAGGCTGCCCCCTATATTGGTCTCAGCCTAAACCCTTAAATTGTTGTGTTAGCCCAATTAACTTCAGTCCGTCTGTAGCAGAATTTCCAATTCAAAATTGACTGTAGTTATTCAAAAAAGGAAAATATAGGCTGCTCATTGTATAAAATCCAGTTGCCCTTAACTTCAATCTCTCCCATACAACCTTAACAGTTTCTTCAGAGGCGTGAAGGGAGAGGGAAAGGGGGGGCTAGCTTGAGAACAATACAAAGTTTCGTGAAGACAAAACAAGATGCCTCTGCAGCCACAAAGTCTCAAAGTCCTATCGCCATCTTGGATTCAATGTATTTAAATATGAAGTTTGTTAAATCTCTCAAAATAAGCTCAGTTCATACACAAGCAAAAATCTTTTCCAGTACACAGCAACTCCTTATCAAAGTCTCTGTTCCCACCTAGTTCAAGCAGTGTGGAACGGAAAACAAAGCAAACAGTGAGAGGAGCTCTATTCTTCGCGGCTTACCCGGCACTCACTCCGGATCAACGGTTTCCCAGGAATGCCCAGGGCTTGCCTCCGCCTGCCCCGACAATTCCTCCCCAGCCCCGATCCCCACTTGCCTCCGCTTGTCTGCGCACTCACAAAGTTTCTTTAATCAGATGTTTCGCTGGCTGGTTTGTTTGCTTTCTCCACAACCATTCCTCCACCACCAGCAATTCAGCCAAATTCAGTCCTCTCACCAAGCTCAAATTCTCCCTCCGCCTTTCCGTCTGCTCTGTGTCCACTCCAACTCAATCCTCCACAGTCTTCCTTCCCACAATCTGCACCAGCTACTCACAGCTTCTTCTCAAAGTCCGAAACCACTCTCGCCTTCTCGCCTTCTCTCACTCAGAAGCAGCCCCACGCTGCACCAAGGCTCGGACAGGCTGAGAGATGAAATAGCCTGTCTCCAAGCCCTCCAATCGCTTATCCGCTCAAAATCTCAGCTCAAAAAATATTTTTTGGGGTGGTAAATTCCTTTATCCACTATAAGTGGCCCCCCTTTATCACAGTGCTGGGAAAGTGTTCCTCTCACATCGCCATCTTTAGCCACGACAATATTGGCAAATAGACTAAACAATGTTATGAACAATTATATAAGCAAAGATCAGGTTGGATTTTTAAAAGGAAGGCATATGGTGGACTTGACAAGGAGGGCTTTGGACATAATTGATGTTACTTCAAAAGAGAAAGAAAAAGCTGGAATGCTATCCCTGGATATATTTAAGGCGTTTGACTCTCTTCAATGAGTGGCTATTAATGAGATAATTAACTCTTATGGGTTTGGAGATAGGTTTAAGAGAATTATTGAACAATTATATCAGTAAAGTTCTGCCAAGTTTAGAGTAAATGAGGTTATGACAGATGAGGTAAAATTAGAGGCAGGAACACGTCAAGGGTGTCCATTATCTCCAATACTATTTATTATGGCAATGGAGGTGTTAGCAAACGCCATAAGACAGGATAGAAATATTGAGGAAGTCGCCAATATAAAGATAAGCCTTTACGCTGATGATACTTTAGTAAGTGTAAAACATCCTTTGAGGGCTCTGGATAGGATTCAAGAACACTTAAATGATTTCGAGGAAGTAACGGGATTGAGGATAAATTGGGACAAGTCCGAGATGATAACATGGAATGTAGTTAAAGAAGATCAAAATAAAATAAAAGATAAATATAAAATCCAGGTTAGGGAAAAATTGAAATATTTGAGGATAAATATTTCTTGCAATTGGAACGATCTTAAGAGTCTTAATTATGGAAAGCAAAAAAAGGAAATTAAAGAAAATTTTTTGCAGTATAATAAATTAAAGTTGTCTTGGTTCGGTAGAGTGGCACTATGTAAGATGATGTTACTTCCAAAATTAAACTTTTTGTTTGATGCCCTCCTGATTCAATTAAAAGACAAAGAAATTAAAGACACTCAAAATTTATTTAATGCATATTGTAAAGGAGGAAGAAGATCTAGACTCAATAGAGGTTTGTTGTATTTATCCCAAAAAGAAGGTGGACTGGGCATACCAAATCTTAAAAACTATTATAGAGCTTTTCAAATTAGAAATGTTGTTAAAATGTTAAGGAAGGAAAAACCAATTTGGGAGGACATCGAGATGAAGGAATTAAATCAGATTGGCAAAGCAGTATTCTTGGATAAAGAGAGGAATAAATTAGGGGTTAAAAATAAAATGTTGAAAGCAACACTTGATATCTGCAAAAAAGTAAAGAAGGATTTAGTCCCTGATATATCTCCGATTATAGAAATAGTTGATCTTAAAAAATTCCCGATAAAGTTAGATCGAGAAGCCAAGGAAATTTTGGGTGAATATAATATTTTTGTGTTGAAAGATTGGTTAAAAACGTGCAAAAATAAGGAGAAAATAGTGGAGCTATATACACAGCTGAACTTAAATTGGTTACAGGTCTTACAGGTAAATAAATGGAATAGTGTCTATTTGGAAGAAAATAGTTTGAAAAGAGATACCACTGATTTTGAGGAAATATTGAAAATTAGAAGAGGGGAAGTGGATATAAAGGGTTTGGTGAGCAAAATTTATAGGATTTTAAACAAACATATCAATTCACAAGAAACATTGAAGAAAATATGGGAGCAAGATCTTAATGTTAGCATCACAGATTTCGATTGGAAAAAGAAATGGAATAAAAGAATCATGAGAGCTATGTCTGTCAGAATAAAAGAACATAATTTTTAAATTTTGTGGAGATGGTATTTGACCCCAGTGCGGTTGCACCAGATAGATAAAAATAAAAGTCAAATGTGTTGGAGATGTAAAAACAAATTGGGAACTTATGAGCATATGTGGTGGAGTTGTAGGATAGTAAAGGAATTTTGGGAGAAAATAGGAAAAGAAATTCTCAGAATTATGGGGGTAAACGTTAATCTGGGGCCAAATTTAGCCTTACTGACAGACACAGGAAAAGTATGTTTAGATAAGGATAAAAAAGAACTGTTGTCTATATGCTTGACAACGGCGAGGCAATGTATAGGGAAGAATTGGAAAAATGATTTAACATTAAAGATCGAAAAATGGCATAGGGAAATGTGGCAGTTAGCTCTGAATGATAAATTAACATGGGAATTGAATAAGAAAAAGGGAATAATAAAAGAGAACAGATTTTTGCAAATTTGGCAACCTTTTGTGGACTATGGTAAAAAAAGAAATGACTGGAGCAGACGAGTGCCTGAACATTCCAGTTTTTTGAAATAATATAAACGTGTGTCCTACCGCATCCTCTAGGGCCTTGTATAGTCACTTAGGGTGATAAAGCACTTGAATTTTATTGTAAATGTTTCCCTTGCTCGAAAGCCAGTCGTATCCGACTAGGGTGCAGTGCTCATCTCTGTTTCTAAGCCAAAGAGCCAGCGCTGTCTGCTTCTGCAGACGTTTCCGTGGTCATGTGGCAGGCATGACTAGACACCGGAGCGCACGGAACGCTGTTACCTTCCCACCAAAGTGGTTCCTATTTATCTACTTGCAATTTCTTGCTTTCGAACTGCTAGGTTGGCAGGAGCTGGGATGAAGATGGGAGCTCATTTCCATCCTGCAGTACTCGGGAATCGAACTGCTGACCTTCCGCTTCCCAGTCAGCGTCTTAGTGACTTGTACTTTATTGGAAAGTCTGTATTTTTGTTTCAAGGGAAAGATATCTAATGATTTATTGAAAAACAAATTAGTTTAATTATAGAAATTCTTAATCAGGCAGAAAACAATTAAATGATTTAGGATGAATTTAACTGTTTATACTTAATCAAGTGCAGCTTTATCCTTACTTTATGAGTATGTTAGTGTTGACTTTTTCTTCTCTTTATATATGTCGATTTCCATTTTGTCTTATGTATATATACTTTGCATTTTCTCTTCTTCGTACATATCCTTTGTTGTTGTTTTTTATGTTATAAAATCAATAAAAATTATTTTTTTAAAAAAATCGTATAACATTTAGGTTTGGGGGGGCGGGATGGCGTCCCGCATAACAAGTTTTCCAATGGAAAAAAATTTCAATGGGAAAAACCACTTAGCGAAAAAAATCGTTGTACAATGCATCCCTTTGAAATCGTTGTATGAGGTACCACTGTACATATAATTTTTCTAATTGCAGTTTAAAAAAATCTGTTTTGAGTGTTCAGGAATTTGACTGGGTACAGTTGTTAAAGGAATAGCAAGGTACAAAGATTTGTGCTAAAAGTCAGGTTTCATTTTAATATTGCATCTCTTTAGTTGGCTCCCAATGCTTCCGTTTTCAGCAACAGCAGTGGGCTCAATTGCACCATTTTTTCGGCTACTTGGGCAGCCTCCGCTGCTTCCCATGGAAGCGGGAGGGTGTTCAGAGCATTTTCGCTCAGTTTTTGGATTTTTTTTTGTTACGTTTTCGCACTTCTGCTTGGTGTCTAGTGAAGTTCTGTAATGTTAATCAGTTCCAACTACAGTAAAACCTCTACATATGAATGTTTTCCGTTTTATGAGGTTATTTGTATGTCAAAAAAATATGTCGAAAACACATTGCATTACCAGAAGAGGCCACTATATGTCGCCGTATTATTTTTGTACGTTGAATTTTTCCTATTAAAAATTTGTATGTAACATTTTTTTTTAGAAAGGATTTATATTTGTATGTTGAATTTTTTGTAAGTGGAACCATTTCTATGTTGGGGTTCCACTGTATTTTCACCTCAGAGTCTAGCATTGGGTGGTTTGCTTATACAAGCCTTTGTTCCAAAACTTAACTGATAACTTTTTATGAGTTTCAAAACATTGGCATGTTGCTTCCCCCATCTCTCTTTGGTGGATAACCTCATGGGTCAGTCATTCTCCTGGACCCCACCCTACTGTCACGTTAAGGAATCATTTCACATAGGTAGGATGATTCATCAATGGGATGGCTATTCATACACCAGAAAGGTACTTGTGTTAGACAGGAACTTCCACATTCTTTGGAGGTGCATATACACATCTAATTCAAGACTACATGTTTTGTACATTAGGATTTAGTTAATTTAACAAATCTAAATATATATTATTTTGTAAATTGTGGCTAAAGAGGTAGACTACCATCCATGAAACCTTATGCTAAATAAAACTGACTAGTCTTTAAGGTATCATAAGATTTTTGTCTTTGTTGTAGCAAACTGTAGGCTAAAACAGTTACAGTAATACCTCATACAAAGTCCGCTTCATACAACATCGGATTCATACAACATCGCCTAATTCCTTGAAAAAAATTGCCTCATACAAAGTCGTGAGACTTTGTATGAGGCATTGGGGTTTTCCCAGGTTGCATTGTGCCTGGGCAGTATAAAAGGCAGGACACATGCGTGCATTGCTCTTGTGGGTTTTGCATGAGGCAAAGAGTGTTTCGGAGTGGTTTTGTGTGCGGTTTTGGAATTTTTTTGGATTTTTAGAAGCATTCCTGGGATTTTTGCAGCATTCTTCAGGTTCTTGGACAATCAGGATTGTTTGACAAGTTTTTGTAATGTTTTTAGCCTTTAGACAATAATTTCTTAAATAATTTCCTGTCTTGTTTCCTTGACTTTGCCCTGAAGTCTGTGCTGTTACAGTACAATGTATCTCTATGGAAACGACGTTGTATGAGGCATCGTGGCAAGCATTTGGACGTTGAGGCATCGCGGCTAGGATTTTGCATGCCTCATACAAAGTCCAAATCCGTATAAAGTCCAAACTTGTGGAACCAAGTTTGGACATTGTATGAGGTATCACTGTACTCCTCTTATGTTTATATGGAAACACATAGTTTACAGGAGACATATTTGTGCTTAAGCTGTTGGTTTGTTTTAAATAAGTTCCAACTATACATTTATAATTTATAGAGAAATAGTATAAATACTGGCATGCTGTGATCCTGGGGTCGACAGAACAAGTATAAATCTTTCAGATTGTTATTTTCATGCTTTTTGTAGAAACTGGCTGCATACAGCTGGTGTCAACTATTCTAATATGAGACTAATTCTGTATAATATAAATAATATGCAGAATGTTATTCCACATAATGTATCTCACTTTTCATTTAATCAGTGAGGATTTCTATGTTATAACTCAATTATGTACTTTGACAATTCTGTGCTAACGTTGTTATCTGTAGTCAAGTCAGAACTGACTTATAGCAACCTTAATATATTTAGTTGATAAATATATGTGCTGCCCATTTAATGATATACTATTACCCTGGGTGGTTTATAAAAGGAGAGTAAAAACCTAATCTACCATCCCAGCCCAAGAACAAAACTTAAATATACACTATAGAGATAACAAAGAAAATACAGTAACAGTAAAACACTATGGTGACCAACAAGAAGCAACAATTAGGGCAGGATATGGAATGATGGAGTGGTTTGGAATAGGAATTTTGTCACCTGCATTTTTTCACCCTGCATATTCAACTTGTACACAGAGCACATAATGTGCAATGCAGGGATGGAGGAATCACAATATGGGATCAAAATTGCTTGGACAAACATCAACAATTTGAGATATGCAGATGACACTACCCTAATGCCAGAAAGTGAACAAGACCTAAAGAAGCTCTTGCTTAAGTTTGAAGGAGGAGAGTGCAAAACTTACAACTTAATATCAAGAAAACCAAGATAATGGCAACAGGCCCTGTCACTCCCTGGAAAATAGATGGGGAAGAAGTAGAAGCAGTGACAGACATTACTTTCTTAGGATCAAAAATCACTGCACATGGGGATTGCAGCCATGAAATAAAAAGGCGACTAATTCTTGGGAGGTAAACTATGAGAAACCTGGGGAACATAGTCAAAAATGGTATTCCCGGTGGTAATTTACACTTGTGAGAGCTGGACCATAAGGAAAGCTGAGCGCAGAAGAATAGATGCCTTTGAAATGTGGTGTTGGAGGAGGGTTTTGAGAGTCCCCTGGACAGCGAGGAGAACAAATAGATCGATCTCAAAAGAAATCGACCCTGACTGCTCCTTAGAAGGTCACATAGTAAAGATGAAGCTAAAGTACTTTGGACCTCAAATAAGAAGAGAGGATTCACTTGATGCTGGGAAAGGTGGAAGGCAAAAGAACAAGGGGGCTGCCAAAATGAGATGGCTAGATGGTATTGTAGACGCAATGGGCACAGAGCTACACGGGTTGAGGAGGATGGTGGAGGACAGATGTGCCTGGCGAGCAATATTCCATGGGGTCGCAAAGGGTCGGAGTCGATTGTGCAACTGAACAACAAAGAAACCATAATTAGAGGTACTGCATAGATTAATTTTTACTCCTCTGTACTGTAGGGCTTGCAAATTAATTTTGGGATTGAGTACATACTCTGAACATCAGTGAAAATAAAGCTGAAAGAGAGTGGGACAGGCAGTATTCCCTTAAATTTTGAAAAACATACACAATTTATCCATAGTTACATCTAAAGGTATCAGACGTCAAGACATGATACCTTGGCAGAAGCTTGCTGCCCTATGTGTACTGCATGAAAGGAATGGATGATGGTGATAGGGGTGATGATGATGTGTAACAAAATCCCTGCAAATGAATAATTTGAAATCTGTTTTACTTAGGTGGATTAAAAAGACCTATTATAACTTTTTTACTGTACAAGAATGCCTTTTCTTGTTGTCAGACACCGTTTGAAATGTACAGTATAGGGGTTGTTGTTTTTCCCTTTTAAAAATGTTGACTGTCTGCTTTTCTAGGGCTCTATTGTACTTGAAAACATACAGAAAGCTTTGTAGCTTTTATACATCCAACGATACCCGCACCTGAAATCGTTCTATTCTCGGAATGAAGAGGGTCAAGGAGACCGTTGAAGCTGAAGATCTATTTCTTCAAACAGAACAGAGAACAAAAAAGCAGAAAACCAATTTCTATAACTTGGCATTGGACACATCCCATCCTTTCAATTTAAGAGACTGGGGGAGTTTGCCACACCATGTGGTTTTGCAGATCTTTCAGTGCTTAACTCTTATAGATCGTGCTCGTGCATCTTCAGTTTGCCGAAGATGGAATGAAGTGTTTCATATCCCTGATCTCTGGCGGAAATTTGAATTTGAACTTAACCAGCCTGCTACATCATACTTGAAATCTACTCATCCGGATCTCATCCAGCAGATTATTACGAGGCATGCTAAACACTTGCAGTATGTCAGCTTCAAGGTAAAAAAAGGAGTCTATCCTGAATGTTTTGTGTAGAAAGCAATGGTGTACATGTCATTGTCCTTTTTGTATTTTATGCTCATTGCACTTTAGAAGTGCAATGGAATATATCCATTTTTAAAAACTTTATGCTTCCACTAATTATTAGGGTTTTATTTATTTATTTTTATTTTAAGGTATGTATTTCTAATGGAAACATGCTTTCATCCGTAAGTTTGTCAAGTTACATCTTTTTAGCTCCACAGAGGGAAAACTTAGATTATTGGAATAAAATATAGAATTGCACATTATAAAGCATAGGATTATTATTATTTTTTTCAAATGCACCTTCTATATATTTACTAATTGCAGGAAAGTAATTAAGGCAGTGATGGCGAACCTTGGCACGCAAGCTGATCTTGAACTTTAATTCCCAGAAGCCTAAGTCTCTGAATCCACACAAATGGGCTTCTGGGATTTGAAGTCTTAACAACAGCTGGACTGCCAAGGTTTGCCATCGCAGACTTAAGGGTTGGGGGAACAGAGCACGTCAAGGGCATGCTGGTAGTGGGCAAGAGTCTTCACATCCCATAGATACACACATGTGCAAATCAGCCCACATTACCTGAATCTTTTTAAGTACAGATAAAAATTTATTCTGTGAAATATTTTGTCTCCAGGTGGATAGTAGTACTGAGTCTGCTGAAGCAGCATGTGACATCCTTTCTCAGCTGGTGAATTGTTCCATCAAGACCCTTGGCTTGATTTCAACAGCAAAACCAAGTTTCATGAATGTTTCCAAGGTATTGTGCTGCTTAGCTCTTTAACTTATATATACTTGATACAATGCCTATTCTTCAAGTAAAGTGTGGGTTTAGTGAAGTTTTTTTGTTATTGGAGATTGTGTATTGGGGTGGGGAGAATATTTGGGTAGGATTTTTACTGCTCAATATTTATCCATAATACAGTAATACATTGGATAACGACCAAACTTGGTTCCACAAGTCTGGTCGTTATCCGGTTTTTAGCGTTGCCTTATGCTTGCATCGGATATTGCTAAAAAAAAGCCAGCTGCTTCTGTGAGGGCCTGGGGAAACAATCCTCGCTGTTTCCAACGTCCTCCGACCTACTCAGGCGCTACTGCAAGGCAAAATGCTGGGGGAAAAGTCCTTCGTTGGCTGCAGGTTTTACCTTGCAGCAGCGCCCGGGAAGGTTGGAGGACATCGGAAACAATGCAGATCAGGTCCTCAGGCCCTGGCAGAGGCGGCGGGTGAGCATAGAAAAACGATGCATCGCATAATGCTAAAATAGCGTTATCCGATGCAATTTCCCCCAAAAAATATCGGGTCGTTATCCGATTTTAGTGTTATGCGATGCGGTTGTTATCTGAGGTATTATTTATTAGATAAAATAAAAATAGAAAATGTTAATTAGCATGCGTTTCTGTTTGCTTGCTTTCTGATTATGTTTGTCCATAATGTTGATAAAATAAAAATAGAAATTGCTCATTAGTATGTGTTTCTGTTTGCTTGCTTTCTGGCTAACAACACTCAGCAAGTTTAAATTAGCAGAAGCTACATCGTAGTGCCTCTTGCCTCTATCATGCAGTACATTTTTGGGAAGAGGGCAATTGCCATTTTAAGGAGATCCAACCTTAGAAATTTCTTGCTCCTTCCGTAGTGGCTAATTCTGTAGTGCTCAGAACTCTGACGAAAAGGTGAGACTTCAAAAGCAAAACATGTCAGGGACCTCCTAGAGGTGTGGGAGGCCATGCGTCCTCAACCTTAGCTTACAGAGAGACGCTTTTGCTCAAATCAGCAGTAAAACTACATTATCCTTGGCTGCGTAATGGAATGTCAGTTACTTTCCTTCTATTTTTTTTCTTGATAGGCACACTTTGTGTCAGCACTGACGGTAGTGTTTGTGAATTCCAAGTCATTATCTTCCATCAAGATTGAAGACACTCCAGTAGATGATCCTTCCTTGAAGGTTCTTGTTGCAAACAATAGTGATACTTTAAAATTGCTTAAAATGAGCAGCTGCCCTCATGTGTCACCTGCTGGTGAGTGATAATTCTGAGAGGAAAAACAAAAAAACTTACTTTCAAAGTTCTCTACTGACTGTTTTATGCTCTAAATTTAATGTACTTTTCATTTTACCAACTTTATAATTTCAGGTTACATATCTTTTTAAGATTTCTTTCTTGAAGAACAAATGTACATTTTTATGGATCTGTTTTTTTTTTGTTTTTGTCTTAATTTGTAATGCACAGTTTTGGCTGTGCAAAAAAGACACTGTTTAAACCAGGGATTCACAACATTTTTGTGCAATGGGCTGGATCTGACCCCGTCACACAGCTGCTTTGGCTGGAGGTGTTGGTTTCTCCCACTGCTTCTGGTTTTCACAGCAGCGGGTGCAATTGTGGCATTTTTTGGCTGCTTTTGCAGCCTCGGTCGCTTCCTATGGCAGCGGTGGGACATTTTCACTGTGGTTTCTTTTTAAGTTTTAGCAGTGAAAACCTTACATCTTGGCACTTCCAGTTTCGATGGCGATGGGTGCAATTGTTTTTTTTTTCCCCCGGCTGCTTTTGCAGCCTCCACCACTTCCGGGTTGGGGACATTTTTGCCATGTTTTTTTAAAAATTTTGCCACATTTTCACAGCTAAAATGTGGCATTTTGGCACTTCTAGTGGCAGCGGGGAGCTTCCAGCGGTGCCTAGGTACTCACTGTGAGCCGGATTAGACCCGTGGGCTATAGGTTACAAATGCCTGGTTTAAACTATCTAAAAGTAGTTGCTGTATTTCTGCTGTAGCTCATGATTGTGCAGTTAAGCATTTTTGTCCTGTTGCAGTGTATTTTTATTGCATAACACATGTATTCCACCAGAAGTTCTATTTGTACATCCTAATGATCATTTGCCTAGATGGGGACATCATCACAGATCTGTACTTTCAATTTGATATTCAATTTGTTTATTTCAGTGGGCTTTTTCTCTAGTTCAGCACTGTATCTTAGTAATTTCTTTCTGGTTTCTAATGACCATAGAAGTGCTTCTTCAGCTTGAAAAACATAATGACAATTGCAATTTATGTACTCTTTTTTTTTTACTTTCTTTTTATTGTCTAGGGATTCTTTGTGTTGCTGACCAGTGTCATGGCCTTCGGGAGCTTGCTCTTAATTACTATCTACTAAGTGATGACTTGCTACTGGCTTTGTCAAACGAGAAGCATGTTAATCTTGAGCATCTGCGTATAGATGTTGTAAGTGAAAATCCTGGACAAATTGAATTTCATACCATCAAAAAGCAAAGTTGGGACGCACTCATCAAACACTCCCCCAAAGTCAATATTGTAATGTATTTTTTCCTGTATGAGGAAGAGTTTGATGCTTTCTTTAGGGAGGAAACGCCTGTAACTCACCTTTACTTTGGCCGTGCAGTGAGCAAATCAATGCTTGGACGGATTGGAATGAATTGTCCAAGACTGATTGAACTGGTCGTGTGTGCTAATGGCCTCCAACCCTTGGATGATGAACTCATTCGCATTGCAGAACGCTGTAAGAATCTAACCGCCATGGGACTTGGTGAATGTGAAGTTACATGTCGCGGTTTCATTGAGTTTGTAAAGATGTGTGGCGGCAGGCTCACCCAACTATCCATTATGGAGGAAGTACTTATTCCAGACAATGACTACAATCTGGATCAAATCCATTCTGAAGTTTCCAAGCACCTTGGAAGAATGTGGTTCCCTGATATGATGCCAACATGGTAAATTGTCTATCCAGCAAAAGGCCATAGTGTAAGAACTGGCTCTGCAGGGTGTTGCTTTCTATGGAAATGAGGAGTCATGAATATAAAACCTGATACTGTATTATTTTCTCCATAATTGCATCATTGTTGTGGTGCCACTTCAGAAATAAGATATAGAATATAATGTACATATTAAAAGTATGTTTATTAGGTAATAATGCTTAGTTTATTCTCCATTTAATTTGGAGTGTTTTAAAAAGATTTGTGTTTAATTTTTAAGTACTTGGTATAGTACAAAGAACTACATTACTGGTGTTGTGGCTAAACAGCTTGGCCTTCTTGGTAAAATGTTGACTAATTGCTGTCTGGAGTTTTCTGTTGTACTTTTTTCGGTTCTTTTCAATAAAATATGGTGATAACATACAGACTTGTAAATAGCAGCAGCAGCAGCAGCTTGTAATGTATTGAGACATTCTCTGAGGCCTATATGTATCACTGTTGTGGAAAATTACAAGTTCATGCTACAACAGAACAATTATATACATGCATTATATCTTTATCAAATTTAATAAGTTAATAAGTTGAATGATTGTTCTTAGGGGTCAATTATAGAAAGTACTGTTCAGTTTATGCCTTAGAGGTTTGGATTGTGGTTAACAACAACTTGCACAGCCGTAGTGTTTGCAGTCATGCAATTAACGGAAAGAGCACAAGCGCTCACCTCTTAAAATAAGGTTAGTTTTTGCTAGCCATAGGCAATATTTGGGCCATAGGCATCGTTTGAAGCATGGTAGAAGAATGACTTTGTCATCCCCAGGAGCTCTGCCATCTCACCTGCATGACACCAGGACTATTGATATTTTGCAATACCAAGTCACTCCTACATAGAAAACTACTATCACTTCTTCCACAGAACTCTGGTATGTCAATAAAGCATGCTAGAACAAACAAGATGCTGTCTTGTGTAATGTAGATGCTCCTTAGAAGCTATTAGATTTCTCTGGAATAATATCTGTTTTTGCTAATGAGAGCTTGTAGAGAGAAACCCCGCCACCACTTAAAAAAAAGACCTATACTCTGGCTGAAGAGAACATGGTTATTTTTACTCTGAAGCAAAGCTTTTCTTACAGTATAAACAGTTCTTTGCAAGCATTGAAGATACATATTTTCTTTGTTCTTAAAAGATCCTGGTGTATTTCCCCCTCTGTTTCACAGCCTACTGCATTTTATATAGTTGCAGAATAATCTGGCATAATACTAAACTAGGCAGATTGGGTGCCCCCCCCCCCTTTAGAAATTTCAGAGGAATGGAGAAACATTTTTACAAAATGTCTTGAAAGAAGCCTTGCAACTCTTTCCATCTATAGGTTTGGCTGCCTGCTACTCTTCCAGTATCTACTAAAGTCATTACAGTACCTGTCAGGACAAGAATATTTATCCCAGAGAAAGCAAGTGGGAAAATGCACTGGGTTACATTACTTGACATTTGCATCTGGTGGTCTGAGTGTTGAAATGCTTCTGACATGCTGAAAACCAGTAAGCCTGAGATGACAGTTGGGTCTCTTTTGCTTCCCAATACAGTACTTAGGGTTTCTGTATGCTAGATACTTGTTTCATGGGGCAACATGCAGATTTCTTGCCTGAAGTTATGCATCCTAGGAAATGTCTGGTCTGCCTTTTGACTGGATGTTGTATCCAAGATAATTGGCCTAAAGAAGCAAGTTAGGAATCAGGTGAAAATATATTAAAAGGGCAGATTATATCTTCAGAAGAAATAAAGATTTCCTGCAATATAGTAGTTGAAACTGCAGCCTTCTCAATAATGAACAGATAATAGTTTTTATCACATTTATGAATACCTGGCCAGTTCTGCTTGTATCTACCCTTTTTCTTTTTGATAGGGTGTCTGAAATCTGGCTACACATTACAAGTAGATTAGGCCCATTGAACCAGTGGGGATTTTATGAGTCAATATTTATGTAAGTTGATTCAAAAGGCCCACTGTAGTCCTAATTTACTACATGATTTCAACACCATATCTCTTTATATTAGGGGGAAAGGTAAACATTTCAAGATATGCTACATGAGTGTAGATAGTAATTTATTTGTCAGGCATATCTAACCATATGAAACAGATCTAACCATATGGAACAGATTGTATTTTAGGACTGGTACAGTTGTTCAAAAATAAGAACAGTTAAATTGAATTACTGTATTTGATTGGCGATATGATTACTGCTGCATGGACAGCAGAGATTTTAGCTTGCACACTACAATTCTTTTGCATGCAGGGCACTTGGTTTGGGAAACATTCTCAAGTCTGTCTAGCATCATGAGAAACTAGTCTTCATTTATGTCAAATTTGAGACACAAGAGGTTGTAAATTAAGATGTAAAGTTAAAGGAAGACATAGATTGTCTGGTGAACCTTTTAAGTCATAGTCTCTGAATTTTTACTGCAAGAATGAAGGTGAGCTTTCTGTTAATCAAGAAATAAACTACAGTCATATTGGAGCAATACTTCAAAATGAGTACTGAACCCATATGTGCATAATATTTTATGTTATGGAAAGATGGGAGTTCAATTCTAAGGACCAAACCCAGTTGCTAGGTCCAGTTAGAGTAGACATTGAAACAATGCGGCTTGGTAAGCCAGCTGGTATATAAAGTGCCATTATTCAGTAGGTCTGTCCTAGTTGGAAATGGCAGTTGGATTTTGCTGTTGCTGTTTAAAACAAATTTTACATAGAACCAAATCTACAATAACTTATGTTTTCAAATTAACAATTGTGTACTGACCAATGCTTTGAATACTATTTCAGAATTTGATGTACATCATGTATAATAAATAAAGAATATGGATATGATATTGATGAATTTCCGATAATTACACATGTGGGTACAGATGAAATATACTAACTTAACCAAGTCCTCCCCCCCTCATGTCAGAAGAGTGCACACAGGTTAGCTTTTTCATACATGGTCAAATCATGGATAGTAAGAGATCTCACAACCCAACATGATAATAAAAGCAAAAATGAATACCATATGATGGGACAACTAGTGCCTGGGGAAGGGTGAAATATCAGGATAGAGATAAATGATCCATTATGGTACCTTCTTAGGTGGCCTGGACTATTCAATCTTCTGCCCATAGTTACTCAATAGCAGCATCCACTTAGCAAAAAGCATCCTCCATACAGCCAGACATTTTCTCCGTAACTATCCTGTTCTCTCATTGATGAGAAACAGCATATATTTCTAGTCACAGCCACAAGACGTCATGCAAAATCACCTGAGAAGGCAACTGGCAGCTTTATGTTCTCCATATAATTATATGTTAGCATTCTGTACTAGACCAGTGATAGTGAACCTTGGCACTCCAGGTGTTCTTGGACTTCAATTCCCAGAAACCCAAGTCAACACTCCTGCTGGTCAGGGTTTCTGGGAATTAAAGTTCAAGAACACCTGGAGTGCCAAAGTTCACCATCACTGCCCTAGACCATTAGCAATTTATCCTGGGCTGCACTATTAGAACAAGCCAACCACGAGATGCAATAATCTATCCATAGATAATTTACCTGAAAGTAAGTTGAAGTCTATACTTACAAGGCTTCATTGTAGTGCATTGGGTTTCATGACATCAAATAACTGAAATCTGGGATCATTTCTATGCTTGTTCAACACATCACTAAGTATTCCGTAAGGTCATTTTTACAGCAGTATGTAGTCGTTTGAAAACTATTTGCAGAGCTACCAGGGGGGTGAGTTCACAAAATTCTTCCACACAAAATATACTTTCAAACAGTTTTGCTGATGTGGAGATCTCCAGTGGCAGTGATTGTAGCACAGAATTGTGTGTGTGTGTGTGTGTGTTCTCCAGATGATTTATGGTTGTGTTTCTTGCACTGTTATCTTTAAAGGGTGGGATTCTGTTACTAATGT
This sequence comes from Bradypodion ventrale, assembly GCA_035047345.1. Classification (NCBI taxonomy): domain Eukaryota; kingdom Metazoa; phylum Chordata; class Lepidosauria; order Squamata; family Chamaeleonidae; genus Bradypodion; species Bradypodion ventrale. Next base: position 1,907,421 of record JAWDJE010000007.1, read on the forward strand.
AGCCACTAGCTTGTTTCCTCCTTGATTACCTAGTGATGCTGATAGAGAGTGAACTACCTACAGGGTGGCCTGTAAGTCCCTACCTGTTGTCATGAAACTGGAGAGAAGGTTGGTGGCCTCAAGAGGTACCAGGGGGTCTCCAGACTTAAGATACCCAAGCAGGGCGATTCGTCTTGGTTCAGCAGCCCACCTACCTCGAAAACCCTCTCCCTCGGTCCACAGATGCTCAAATGGGGAAAGATGGCACTTCTGCTCTTTAGGCAGGAAAGTGGTAGCAAGGCTTAATAAACAGTCCCATTATATTGCCACCTTCCCACATTCACACATACAGAGCAGCTAGGCCCTGGGAAGCTGCACGGCTTGAAGATAACTTTTACCTTCCCCAGCTGGGATGCACTGGCTGATAATTTTCCCAGGGCAAAGATTGAAGCAAGAGTTACTTCCTTCTTGAATCACCATGACACTGGCAACCTTATCTCTCCCTAGCAAGATGTCTCTGGAGAAAGGTTAGGATTATCTAAATCTACACTAACTTAAACAAGCTTAATAAAATAAGAAAATAACTAACTTCACTAAGAAAGCATTTTCTCTCCATGGGCTTGAACGCCCCCATCCAGATTTCTTTAGATGTCCATGGTGTGAGTTCAAAATGCTGTAGGCTCACACCCACTTCCAAATGGTGGATCAAAGGAATGTAGGCTTACGCCTACCTCCAAATGATCGCTTCTGAACTCCCAAAAGGTGCTGTTTAAATACCTTTTTCTGGGGTTCTACCTCCTTCCAGAATGTTAAACGTGAGATGACCTAATTGTTTTGACTGGATGTTGTTTACCCAAACAGGTGTTTATGATATAACTAAACAGGTGTTTATGATGTAACTAAAATTCCTCAGGCATGAATTTGACGTCACCCACATTCCTAATTGTCTATACAGTTGTGCAGGTGTTTATCTTATCACAGACTAGCATAGTTTGCCTGGCCTTGCCCAGCAGTTTTTATGTGTGTGTTTTTGGTTAGGGGTGGTTTGGGTGGTGGTGTTTTGAATTTGTGGTTTTTGGTTTATTTTTATTTTATTTTATTTTATTTGTCATTGATTTTTTACATATTTTTGACTGTTTTTACTCTTCCAGACTCTAGGTGGGGCTGTTATTTAGATTACTGCGATTTTCCTTTGTTCAGTTTAGTTCCGGACGCATGGAGGGAGGACGTGTTTGGTAAGTGCTCTTGGTTGTTTATTCTGCTTTATTTTTATTTTTATTTTGTGGGGTTGGGTTGGGTTGGGGGGGTTAAGTAGAGAGTTCTTCATCCGGTAATGTTCGTTAGGTAGGTCGGGTGAAAAGGAGGCAGAAATGAGCTATCTTCTTCATGATGGTTCTCTTCTCTGAGCCTCCTTTTTCCCTTGGCTTACCTAACGGTAGATCGGCAGGCAACGATCCGTAAGGGGTGGTGCTCTTCCTTGCGGATTGCTGGCTGCTGCTTTTCTATTACCTCCACTGTTGTTTCGTGCTAGTTCTCGAAATAGGTGTGGGTAGTAGAAAGGCAGCATCCAGTCATTCGCCAGGGAGTGTGCTTTCCCTGACGAATTGCTGCCTGCTGCTTTTTTCCCCCCACCCCGGCTCAACTAATCTTGAGGCCAGTGGTGGTCTCGCCATGTCTTCAGCGGGGTAGCGGGGAGGAGAGGAAGTCCCTCTTCTCCCCGTTGCTCCGGGAAAGAAGGCTGGCAGTTGTCTCGTTGTGGTTTTTTACAGGTTTTTGTTTGCGAGGCCGTGAGGCGCTGTGTCTGCCTATGGCAGCCTGTCGCTCCCATTGTGTGAGGCAGTTTTTATTTTATTTTTCCGATGCCAGCTTTTTCAGCATTGTGCGTGCTCACGCCTTTCAGCCTGCTTGGCTGAAGTGGTCACAGTGCAGAGGACACTGGGACTTGAAGTTTAGTTTATTTTGTTCGCACTCGTGCAGCGGTTTTTTTTCTGCGGCTCGGTTTCTATTGGGTTCACCGCCTTTCCCAACGTTCTTTTTGCTCTCGCCTGTCAGCCTGATTGGCTGAGGGGTGGCACGGCGCGGAGGACTTTGGGAATTGAAGTTGTTTTTTGTTGTTTGCGGGACCCTTGCGGCCCTCTGCGGTCCAGGTAAAGGCAAGTGCAGGCAGCTCGGTACGGGATACTATGGACGGGTGTGGGCGTGTATGCCGGAGTCTAATGGTTAACGTCCCTCCTTATAGGTAAATATGTTCCCAGACAGATGTTATGTCTCATGATCCACCCTCCATGGGAATGTCAACTTTCCCTCTCTCTCAGGTGATGGGTTATTGACCTATTGTTACCTTGGGAATCCCCTTGTTATGCAAGTGTGACTTCCCTAACAAGTGTCTGGTAACTGGCATTGCTACTTAGCAACCTAGATACTTAGGACGTGTTAATGTGTGGAATGTCTGATATGTGTATTGGAATGCACCTGCCTTCAGTGTGCTTCCCTTATGCGTTAGCTATCCTCAAAGCTTACAAAGAATTAACTATATGAACCTTAACACTACATTTATTAAGTGTCAAATTAAATATGAAATCACCCCTTTGTAATTATCATGACACTCATCCATGTGTATTATACTTTTTTTCTCCCCCCCCCCCCAAGAAATATGGCCAATTTAAGCCCACGTGCCAACCTAGCAGTTCAAAAGCAAGAAATTGCAAGTAGATAAATAGAACTACTTTGGTGGGATGGTAAAAAGTGTTCCGTGCACTTTGGTGTCTAGACATGCCTGCCACATGTCCACGGAAATGTCTGCAAATGCTTCGGCTATAATTAAAGATGAGCACTGAACTCTAGAGTCGGATATGACTGGCTTTTGAGCAAAGGTGGCCTTTACCTTTGCATTTGAAGAGCATATTGTGACAAGTATGTGAGTACATGAGCGCAAAAATACTGGTGACACCTTGGATACAATAAGTGGCAAATTTAGAGAAAGGTTGAATAGGGACTTACAGGCCACCCTGTAGAATCCTGCCATCCTAAAAACAATATATGAATCTGACAGCTGAATTCAAGGGGGAAAGGAATAATTTAGACATCTGAAATCTGTAAAAAGACTTCTCTCCTTCAGAGACTTTCTTATGCCCTTTTCACTCTTCATTATTTGTATCGGCTATTTGTTACATGATCCAGACAATCTGGAATCATCTTTTTGTGTGTGATGGTCTTGTAGAACTACAGGAAGCAATTAGATTTCAATATGCAATGGCATCACAAAACTTAATCAAAGTGGGAGAAATCTTTTTCCCTTTCTAAATGGTAGAATATCTGTCCTGCTTTGCAGACTTGAATGTCAGCCAAATGAATTAAATGTCTTCCACTAAGGATGAGAGTTTCTTTTCATAAAATAAATATTATTACAGCACAGGCCAAGAACCCAAGTCTGATTAGATATCCCTGCAAAGCACATTGAAGGATGGGTTTCAAAGGTGCACAAGTTTCTCGGGGCTGACAGGCTTTCAGCTGAATTTGAGTCTTAAAATGCACATACTATTACACATGTAATTTTTATTTATTTATTTATTCATGTTTTAGAAAATCTACAGAACACAGATGTAAAAGTTCACTAAAGCCCTACAGGTTGTCCCCCTTATCGGTAGGTGATGTGTTTCTAGACCCATCACAGATATCTGAAACTGCAGATAACAGGTGAAGGTAAGTGGTTAAGATGCTGAACTTGATGACTGGAAGGTTGGCAGGTCAGCAGTTCAAGACCCAAGTGCTGCATGACAGTGAGCTTCTGTCTCTGTCCCAACTCCTGCCAACCTAGCAGTTCGAAAGCCAGAAATTGCAAGTAGATAAATAGGGACCACTTTGGTGGGAAGTTAAGAGTGCTCCTTGCACTCAGGTGTCTAGTCATGCTTGCCACATGTCCACAGAGGCATCTGCAGACACAGTGCTGGCTCTTTGGCTATAAACAGATGAGAATTAAACCCTAGAGTCAGATACGAACTGGATTTCAAACAGATAACAACGAACCCTATATTTTACATTGCAGACAGAGGCCTCTATTGGCCAGCTGTGGTAATGTGCCATAGTCTACATATAGAGGTACAGTACAGTACCATTGGTTCCCAAAGTGGGGCATACGCCCCATGAAGGAGTTCAGTTCCCAGAAGCCTAAGTCAGTACACTGGCTGACCAGTGCTTTGGGGAATAGACTTAGGCTTCTGGGAATTGAAGTCCACAAACTAAAGTTTGGGAAACACTGCTGTATAGTGTATTTCAGGATTTTAGACCTGCAGATAACTGAAACCATGGATACTGAACCCATGGATATTGGGTGGGTGGGTGGGTGGACCATTGAATCAGTGGAACTTGTGGAGATGTTACCTTGCCATACCCCTACTGATTCAAGGGGTGTTATGTATGTTAACTGTGTTTAACTGTCAAGGCGATTCAAACCGCCATGTTCCCGCGCTTTCCCTAGCTGTCAAACAGTGTCCCTGTTTGACAGCTACGAAATCTCGTCAGACAGCATAGTCTCGCGAGATTTCGACATGGCGTGCAAATTAGAATCTGACAGGAACGGAATGTATCTTTTCTCATGTATCTATTCTTATGCAAATAAGTGGATCGAAAAATGTGCACACTGTTAGCCAATGGGCTTGTTGTATTATTGTTACTGTTACTGTTTATAGTGTATATAAGTCCGAGTTTTGCCCCATCCAAACTGTGTTCAAACCCCACTAACAAAGAGCTGAATTTCACTACTTCATTCGTCTGCTTCTTCATTCCTTGAACACCAAAAGGGGCCTGCTTTAATTGTGACTTACTACTGGATTTGGGCTACTGTAATCCCTTCCCCATGAATTCTATAAAATGTAGAGTCTCAATCTGCCTGTAATGTGAGTGGAGATTTTTTTTACAAGTAATGCATCTATACCTATAAAATGGTGCGTTAACCATTGGAATGTGACAAAGGATGTTTAGCCAGGCCCCACTAGCCCCGTCCGAGCCTCTGTGCACTCGCCCGAACGGGGTTCGCAGGTAACTGTCGGGTTGAAATTTGCGCCAGTGGGGCAGGCGCCCCCCAGATGCAAACAAAAAAAGGGAACTTCAATTCCCAACATTCCTTGCGCCGCGTCGCACCAGAGCCAATCAGGCTGAGCGGCGTGGGCAAAAGTAACGTTCGGAAATGCGCCGCGGCCAATCAAAAATAAGCCACAGGAAAAGAATTGCACTACCTAAAATCGTGCATGTTAAACTACAAGCCCCAGCGTCCTGCGCGCCATGAGCGTGCAGAACGCTGAGGCAGCCGGCGCGCAAAAAAAAAAGTAAAAAGAACTCCGCCGCCGCTGCCCTTCCTTTCCACGGGCCAGCCATTGAGCATGGCCCACAGAAACGAAATACACCCCCCCCGCCCCTGCCTTTCCTTTCCATGGGCCAGGCATCAAGCCTGGCCTGTGAAAAAAAGACCCCCCCACCCGGCCTTTCCTTTCCACGGGCCAGAAATCGAGCCTGGCCCGTGAAAAAAAAAGACCCCCCCTTGCCCCTGCCTTTCCTTTCCATGGGCCAGGCATTGAGCCTGGCCCACGGAAAAGAAAGACGCCCCCCCCCCCTAAAAAAGTAAACACAAAAACACAAACCAAAAACACTCAAAAACACTCAAAATCAAAAATACAAAAAGGAAACACAAAAACAGCCAAAAACAAACAAGAAAAAACACACAGACCCCCCCAAAACCCAAAACAAACCCCCCCAAAAAAATAAAACCAGAGAGCTTACCATGAGATGTCTTCACTCCATGATGACCGGAACTAAAATGAGAAAAAAAGAGAATATTTACCGGAAGAAGAAGCGACACCCAGAGGAAAGTAGAGAAAAATTGTAGAGTACACTAAAAGCTCACCAGCCCCACCCAGAGGCCACAAGAGTAAAAACATCCAAAAATATTCAAAATAATAAGATTAATTCCAAAAACACTGAAATAAGTTATCAAATCATTCAAAAATATTCACACTAATCACAAAAAAAAATAAGTTTTCACTCAAAAAAACATCTAAACAGTATGGAAACATTGATTTAAAAGAAAACATATTCTTACACATTTTAAAAATTATTATCCAAGGCAAAACTATTTTAAAAAATTCACATAGTAACACATTATTTGTTTAAATACAATAATTATAAAAAATTATATCATCCTTTCCTCTTTTGAAAAACCAAAAAATAAAAATAAAAAATCACAGTTTCTAACAGCCCATGCGTAAAAATAAAAATTTAAAAAACCACAATAAAAAACTAACCTCATTTGCATAAATAAACCCTTCCAGAACCATTTTAAAGAGCCCAGCACTGAGGAAGCCGGCGTACAAAAAATAAAAATAAACAACACACTGGGAGCGCAAGTCCGCTGCAGGTGGACGCAGCGCCTCAAAGCCACAAATTCACAAAACCTTTCAACACCATTTAAAACAGCCCGGCACCATTTGTTCAAGGGGGGAAAAAACCTTCACTATCCAACACAATTTTAAAAAGCCCGGCACTGCCGGGCAAAATATGCTAGTACAATATAAGAACAGGTGAAACAGGGACTTAACAGCCAACTCATTGTCTACTGCAGGATTTATTCTATGCCACACTGTACCTTTTGTTCACACGTAAGATGCGACAGTAAGTGGCTACTTATTATGTTCAAAAGTTCAAAACAGTAGTGCAAGCAAAAGCATGATTGTGTAGCAACTATCATGGACAGTACACAGAAGGAGTGGGGAATTAAGCAGACCTGACGATCTGCTTTGAAGAACTGTTATCAGAGCCATGTTATTTCTATAAAGGTATACTTGCAAGAAAGAATGAATGCACAATGATTTTTGAAATGGTTGCAAGAGTATTTAGTGTATGCATCATAGGTAGTGTGTATGTGCTGCATGCTGTTGAATGCATGTGTTCCTCTCCAAGTCTGCCACATTAAGGTTTTGGATATATGCCAGGTATTCCTATGAAGTAGTAGTCTCTGGGGTGCTCAGAAACAAACATTTTGAAAATAGGGAATTTAGAAATTTAGACTGGCACAATCTAGAATGATATTGTTACCTGACAAATGCTGTGGCTATATTCAAAAATGATCAGCAGGGGGAGTAGCAGATCTCTGTTTCTACATTTCATTTCATGCTTTCAACATTCAGTTTTGGTTTCTGCTTCGCTTCTTTATCTTAGCAGTATTGTTGATACGGGCTTCATGGTATTTTTCTGTTCATATTTCACATTAAATAATTAAAATGAAAATTAAGGAATTAATTTTTTTAAAAAAAACACGATTTGATTTTTTTCCCAGGAATATACTTATTCTCAGGAAAGTATGCCATCAAAGACTCATTACTGAAAATAATACTGCTGACCAGAACATTCTACTATTGATGATCAAACATATCTCCATAAGCCAGCCTTTTGGTTGTAATTGGACTTGAGTTTAGCTACAGTCTTCACAGTAGCTGAGGACTGATGGATTTTCTGTGGGCCTTGTAACAAAAAAAATTGTTTGGTATTGCTGATCTTGGATGAAGATCCATTAGTTTTTTGGAAGACTTGCTCTTGCTGGAGATGAAGATTGCAGAGATGGTTCAACAAAGCTGCTTGTATTTTTGAATTCTGGAAGAGCTGATTGAATTGTCACAAGGAATACAGTATCTGAATTTACCATTGCTACTAAACAATGGGGGGAACCTACCTTTCTATGCATAGGATATGGACATTTTGAGGAAATGACAAGACTAGAACTCCTCTCATGCTTTATGGCTGTAGAGGCATGTTTTAGAGCAGGTTTTCCCAACCTTGGGTTTTGGACTTCAATTCCCAGAAGCCTAAGTCAGTACATTGGCTGATCAGTGCTTTGGGGAATTGACTTAAGCTTCTGGGAATTGAAGTCCAAACACCAAAGGTTGGGGGACACTGTTTAAGAGAATATACCTCTGTGCCTACATCACATCTTTTATTTGCCACGTGTCAGGCAAAATGCATTATAGAGAGCGAACTTTATTAGGGAAAGATGGGTTGTATTTGGCACGTTTCAGAAGGCCAGAACAAGCTACCATACATTTTCACTTATTTATACAGTATGTTCCCTGTTGCTATCCTGGCATTGAAAACATCAGGGCTGAGTCATACTTATGAGTATGGTTTACACATATTTATGTAACTCTACATACCTACACTATATCTACCTACATCTTTGAGTCAAGTGGTTAGACTGGACTGGAAAGTACAGGAATTCTGCTTCGCCTGCCACATGCCATCTCCACTGGGGCAGCATGTGAAGCAGTTGCATACTTTGGATGGTGCATGAAAGAGCCACTCTTCTGAGCACCAGCCCTGCCCTAAGAGACACAGAGTTCTGTTCCTCTGTCTAAACAGAGAAGACCGGAGTGGGTTTTAGGGAGAGGCTTGATGGTGTGAGATGGTATGTATGAAGGCATCAGGCTCAAGTTGCTAAGACGCTGACTGGGAAGCGGAAGGTCAGCAGTTCGATTCCCGAGTACTGCAGGACAGAAATGAGCTCCCGTCTTCATCCCAGCTCCTGCCAACCTAGCAGTTCGAAAGCAAGAAATTGCAAGTAGATAAATAGGGACCACTTCGGTGGGAAGGTAACAGCGTTCCGTGCGCTCTGGTGTCTAGTCATGCCTGCCACATGACCACGGAAACGTCTGCAGAAGCAGACAGCGCTGGCTCTTCGGCTTATAAACAGAGATGAGCACCGCACCCTAGAGTCGGATACGACTGGCTTTCGAGCAAGGGAAACCTTTACCTTTACCTTTATCAGGCCATTTCTGATGCTATCTCACTTCCCTGATGGCTGTCAAAGGAGCAATCTGGCCCACAGTACACTGCCACAGCTCTGGGTTAGGGTGTTATAGCAGAATCAGAGGAATGGAGACCAAAATCCTACTCACAGGAGGGTTTCTGTGAGTTCCTAGTCACAGTCTCAAAGGGTCGTCGTCGACTGCAACTCATATGTGAGAATGCATTTTTTTTCCTGAAGCAGGAAAAATGTCATTGACGTGAATTTGTATAAGGTGGATCCCAGTTTGCCATGAAGTGACCCACACACTATGATCACAGAGCCATCTCCTGTGGCATATATGAAATAAGACATGCGGGATTTAACACCAGGGACTGCAATGGATTGCCGACAAGGTGCACTTTCACAGCCAGTCCATCTGGCATGGCCTCTTCCACCTCTATGACCATTGGGAATCAGAGTTCCTTCACTCATTTTTGCTGTTGGTCCCAATATGATGGTTTCCACTGGCATTTCCCCCACTGAGGGGGACCATCACCCCACCTAAAGAGCTTCATCTACCCATAGCTGTTGGCCCCTTTAGGGAGTCAGGTTAGTTAACTGCCGCCTGACACTCTGTATTGAGTCACACTTTTTTTGCTGTTACCACCTTCACCATCTTGTGTGTGAGTAGGTTGGTGAAGAGTGGTGCGGTATTGCCATCTGACTGCAACCTTCCTGCCTGCTCTTGACACCCACCCCAACATGAGGGCCAAGGCAAGGGCAGCATTAGAATGAAACCAAAGGATCAAACTAGATTTTAAAGTCACTTTACAGTGACTCTTTCAATGGAAGTAGATGTCTTTTAGAAGGTTAGAGGTTAAGTTTGTGTGTTTATTTGATAGCTTTTCCAGCTCTGCAAACCACTAATTAGCTTGCATTTTGTTTTTTGACTGGTTGTTCAAGTTCCGGTTGCAAGCTAATTGTGCAGACATGGAAGGACTGAAGAGAAAATGGTACCAATGCTCGTGCCTCATCTAGTTTGTCCCTTAGTTTAGTGTGCCTTTCAAGGTTGTTGTGAATATAGGAATGGAGGTGGAGGCATGTCCCTGTAACACATGCTAGTTCCTGTTTACCGCAGATTTTAACAGATTACTTTTAGCACACACTCAGCCCTGTGTGCACCATTGCCAGATGCTAAGTTCCAGATGTTCCTTGCTTTACTGAAGAAAGAGTACATTGTGTTGTCATTTCAATTCCTCCACATAATCATGAGAATCCCTTATACCAAGAGGATATAGCCACAGGGAAAACCAAAAGGCTAGTCTCTACCATCCATCATTTTGATCTTCTGCCTGTCAAATCTAATGGACATGCACTGGCATGCACTGTTGGCTCAGAGGCAATAAAACACTGAATGACAGTGTGAGAAAGTTATCTGAATTATTTCACTTAGTTTTATATGTGCATCTTTCATTGTGTCCCTGTTCTGATGCCTTAGCCCTGGTGAAGCAACTATTACCGGTCAATGATCATGAACAGAAGCACTTGTCAGAATTTGCAGCTGCTGTTCAAAGTTGCTGCAGATTCTCAGCCCCACCTAAGAGCCCTGGGGAAGGTGCTGGACCTTCATAGGCTCCACCTGGAGACACTGGATGGCTTAGCTGAATGAGACGTGTCCCTTCCAGAAGTTGTCTCAGTAAGGAAGGTCAGCAGACTTGCAGCTGTTTAGCTCTCTTGCCTTGTTCCTGCTGTCAAAGATCTTGTCCTATTGCTCCCAAAGATCTGCCTTTTTCCTGCTCCTGAAGACTTCCTGCCATGTTCTAGTGAACTTGATTGGATCTTTGCTCCTGGGATTCCATCTTTGCCTTGCTCCAGCCCCTGGGGGTCTCTGCCTTGTTTGTTATTCTGGTTGCCTGACTTCTGGCTTGTTTGGACCACATTTTCATCACCTGAACTAATCCTGCATCTCTGGTTTCACTTGGACTTAGACTGTTCAGCTTGTTACCTGGTTGTCCTGGATCCTAGCATTCATGTTGCCTGCCAGCTACCCACACCTCAGACTCTGACAGCACTGTTTTCTCAAATAGGTGAGGAACCAAGCACTTTAAGGAAGTTTACTTATTAAATTGTTTCCATCATCCCATTTATTCTTCAAAGAGCTGATGGTTGCTTCTGTGCCAATGTAGGTATGCCGTGCAAACCTTATCATCATCATGAGCCACCAGCATTGGTCTTTTTCTCAGCTACTAAACATTCAAGATGACTCTACTTTTAGTTTTCCAACATCCCTGAGATGTCTGGGATTCATAATCTAGAACACATACCTTAGTCTAGTAAAAAAAAAATGAAGTGCAATACAGGAGATATTAGATAATGCTTAAAACCTCTTGTGCAAACACCCCACTGCTAGAGCAACAGAACTGTCTACTTTGTCTCTCTCACCTTCCCCAAAAAATCTCCGTGTCTGCCCAAAAACTGACTCAAGATAATTCCCCAGCCCTTCAAGCCATGTGGGAATGTGCTCTGATGGATTTACAGGTCAAGAGGAATTGACATACACACCCTGGTTCTGCTGACAAGAGTTCTATTAATGTGGGACCATCTTTTGGGATACTAGCTATAGAGAATAATAGAACATGCCTGTTGAACATTGTGCTGAAGACCAGGCCAGGCCAGCAGGTCTATCTCCCTTTTTCTAAAAGAACTTAAACATTCTGTGACAGGTCTGATCCATATTTACCAGGGAGAAATTCTACTTGCACTCCCTGTGACTTCCATTTAAGGGTCAGCTTATACTTTCCAGATAAGTATACTTTCCAGATAAGTACATCATTAGAAGCTGGAAATCATGTTAGTGTTCTAGAGATAAGATTCTGGCAGAATTTTATGTCTGATCAATCATACTTGTGAATGAATCCCCATGGCAATGGCCAATTGCAAATAAGCTAGTTTGTAAAGGATAGGACTGTGGTGGTGACAGGTGGTGAAACTAGGCACTCCAGGTGTTCTTGGACTTCAATTCCCAGATGCCCACATCAGCACTCCTGCTGATCAGGGCTTCTGGGAATTGAAGTTCAAGAACCCCTGGAGTGCCAAGATTGGCTACCACTTGTATAGGAAATGTGGAAAGCTCATGCTATTAAAATGAGTTTAAGCACAAAAGTAATTCCTTTTCCTGATGATGTGCTGTTTATAACGCACAGTTTTACCTAAGTAAACAGATTGGCTACTCATCTGACTCAATATTTTTCCAGCAGAGAGGAGTCTGTCTCATTAATTAATAGAGTGCCTGTCTCATATGAAGACAGTGGAGCTGTTGATTTGTTAGATTCCTCAAACGCAATTTCCTTGCCAGAAAGAGTTTTGGTATTTTCTTACATACTGTATGTGATTCACTTTTCTCAGTTTCAACATGAACTAAAAATCAGTATGTCATATTCAATCTGGTCTGCCTCTTATCCCAGTGGCAGGCTAAGTGCAATTTTTATTTACTTTAAACAATAGCAGGAATGACTAGTGTCTTATATACTAAATCATCGTCCAATATGAATAAAATACGGAGTTGGTCACAAGCGTTAACCATATATGATGAGATCATTTCCAGCAAACTTTTGAAACAGTAATGTGAGAAACATCTGGTTGATGTGCACTTGCATTTAATTTAAACTTGGAAGAATGGGACCAAGAAGGACTACACATTTATCCGTAAGCTATGCGCCTTTTGGAGATTTCCTCATGACTGACTCATTAGACATCAAAAGCCAGGGAAGGTTCAGACTGCTTGGCTCATGTTATTTAACAATTCCCATTCTGCTTCAAAACACATTTTCTAGTCAGGCCTTTTCCATTTCCTACTGCTCCTAGTACAAGAAACCCAGGTGATGCTCTGCCAAAAGAGAAAACATAAGCAAAAGCATGCAAGTAGACAGCAATTCCCAACCAGGTTTTGTGAGGGCCAATGCAAAAAGATGAAATTAAATTCTAAGAATTCTTCAACCTAGCTGCTTGAGCTCATAGCAGCTGTGGTTTTCTTCCTTTGCCCTTTGTGGACCTCCCACTGGCTGAGTAGGCTGTGGCACTATTGCAGGCGTGCCCAAACTTTTTGGGATGCAGGCCAGTCACATGGTTCAGCAGACCGGTCACGTGGTTCCTCCCACTGGAAGTGGAAGTAAAACATGCCTTGCAATCTGTTTTGCAACAGGATGACATAGATTTTAAGCTGCCATTTTCTCTGCTTAAACCAGGGGTGCCCAAACTATGGCCTGTGGGCTGGATCCAGCTCCCGATGCCAATTCATCAAGCCTGTGCCAACCTTGTCGCTCCTGGAAGTGGAAGTAAAACATGAGCCATAGTTTGGGGGGGCGCACACACACACACACGCAAGCGCGCACACGCACGCGCGCACACACACACACACACAGAGTTTTCAGTTTTTCACTCTGTGCCTCTATATGTGAATGGTGATTTATTTCCCAACTTCTTGATGTCATTGTCCACACAGTAGATACAACAGCAGCCTTTGTACATAGCAATCAGTAAAATACTTCATTTTCTTTCTACTGTGTGTATCTCTGAAAGTATATGTATGGTTTGTTTAAATGGGGAGTCTAGCACTAAGGTAGGCAAACACTAAACATTTTTCAACACCAGGTAAAGACATACTATTGTGCTTCTTAATTATTCCCTGCCACTGGCACGCTGAATAAGAAAGCTTCAAAAGTGAAAATTTCAAGAGGCAGAGCATTTGAAGGGTTGGGGTTGGTTACACACCATGGTATGATGCGGGTTTACTCCTTCACGATGAGGGAAGGGCAATTACATAGCCCATTTACCCCACAATTTGCATCCAATTGAGCACAGATAAATTCAAAATAAAACCCTTTGACTAGTTGATATAAAGCTCTGTGAGAGCAGATTTTGTGAAGGCCAAATTGGACCTGGACAGGAACTAGTGCTCCTTTTGCAAAATGTATAATAGACACTTAATCTCTACTTTTAGTGTGGTTTGCATATTTTCTTACAAAATGAGCACACCACTTTGAGTAGGTTGATCAGATATACAGTATTTACCAATCAAGGAGCTGTGGTGGCTTAATGGTGAAGATGCTGAACTTGATGACTAGAAGGTTGGCAGTTCAGCAGTTTGAGACCTGAGTACTGCACGACAGGATGAGCTCCCATCTCTGTCCCAGCTCCTGCCAACCTAGGAGTTTGAAAGCAAGAAATTGCAAGTAGATAGATAGGTACCAATTTGGCTAGAAAAGTAACAGCGTTCCATGCATTCCAATGTCTAGTCATGCCTGCCACATGTCCATGGAAACGTCTTGCAGACACAGACAGCGCTTGCTCTTTGGCTGTAAATGGAGATTAGCTCTGCACCCTAGAGTCGGACACGACTAGCTTTCGAGCAAGGGAGACTATTAACCCTTTACCTTATATCACACTTTATCCACTCTTTTCAAGGAGACCTTGCCTTTGGTCACTTCTTTGAATCTTAGATATAACCACATTGGGCTTATTTTTCTGGATTTGGGGTACAGTATTTTGTTTTTGTTACTTGTTCACGTGTGATAGTGAATGAAGAATGACTGTAGTCATTTCTGAGTAAAAGGAAGCCTTCAACATTTTGTATGGAAAAATTAAATAAATCTCTAGAAATTGGATATGAGTGACTTCTGTGAACTGTAAAAGAGAGAGAGAGAGAAGTAAAAGAAGCCGTGAAAAAGACATGCCCAGGGAATACAGACAATTACAAATGATCAGTAAGTGGAAAATATTTCTTCTTGCCAGACCATCTGTAAATTTAATCTGACTCATCTGAGACCAAACCAACGAGATGAGTTACCTCATAAATATTCTTTTCAAGTAGCCACACAAACCAGCTTTCAAAGGCTGCTTTGGGTATTTTCCATGAAAGTACAACCTAAACTCAATAATCTCAGCTACTTTGGCTCTGAAACATCTGCTCTCAATTTTCATATATGTTAACATTTTGCAAATATATAATATTTTGGCTTGCAATCCTAGCCTGATGTTAAATAAAGCTAAAATTAACAAAAATCATCATCAGTGGCAAACTACCTTTGATTAAACCTGTTCTTTAGCAACTTCATCTGCATGCGCCATGAGATCACCTTTGCCACTGGTGATTACTTCATCCCTATTGAACACTCAGAGTGGTGTGATAGGATTCCAGTCATTATATTTCATTTAGCAATAAAGTGATACCTCCAGTGGTGGGCATTAGCAGATTCGCACCAGTTCGCCAGAACCGGTAGCAGAAATTCAGGCTGGCCGTGCCCATCAAAGTTTTGAAATAAAGTAGTCCTAATTCGGGTGCAATGCAGGGCTTTCCCCCTGGCCATGCCCATCATACCACATCCACAGTGTGGTAGTAAACAAAATTCGAACCCACCACTGGGTACCTCGCTTAAAGAGCATAATGCGTTCCACGAGATTGCTCTTTAAGTGAGTTTGCTCTTTAAGCAAAATACCATTGTAAGTGACCAATTGTGACTTCAGGCAGTGGGGATTGCGAACCCCGATTTAGTTGTTAAGTGAATTTTTGGTTGGGTTTAGTTGTTAAGCGAGGCGACCATTCAGAGAAAATTCTGCTCTTTAAGCGAGTTAGTCTCTAAGCGAGGTGCTCTTTATGCCAGGTTTTATTGTACTCTACACATCTATGAATATTTTGTCTCACTACCTCATTTACAAGAAATAAAATTAGGTAAACATTTTCACATTTAGCTTTTGCACATAAAGGGCAATGTTTTGACATTGTGCTCTGATGATACCAAGGCTGTTACTTATTTAGCAGAACTGTCTGCTATGTTCTTAACACAGCAATGTTCCTAATGTTTTAGCCTCAGTCTATAATATGTCTGAAGTCAATTCTACAGTGCCTTTTGGTTAGTTTAAATCTCAGAACTTCCCTCAAGGAATCCACCACCTTTAGTGGAATCCTAATGGTGCACCAAGGGTGGTGGTGGAAATAAACCTCCATCTCAGTTCATAGAAAACAGGCCGCTAGATGACCACAATATCTGAGGATTATAGTTCCCAGGGTTTTCTAGGGAGAAGGTACAACCACAAAGCCTCAGTTAAGTAAGTGATGAAGCTATTCATTAGGAAATTAAGAAGGTATTCTCAGTCCCTCCTGAAGTAAAGGCAGTACCAATAATGTTGCTAGGCTCTACAGTTGGTTTCTTGATTGCAGCATCTCTGCTACAGTCACTTCTTCTTTCCCAGCCAACAACCACAACCACAACAACAGTGAAAGAAAGAAGTCCATGTCTTCTTCTACAGCAGGGATTCTCAACCTGTGACCCGTGGGCTGGATGCAGCCCACAGCACCATTTCATGTGGCCCACCACCGTCTCCACCACACTAGGAAGTGTCATCTGATGGAGGAAGGGCAAAATGGCAATCTGGCTCCCGAAGCTGTCTGAGGGAATGTGACCCGGCCCCTGGCTTAAAAAGGCTGAGAACTCCTGTTCTACAGGAAGGGCATTGGGTCTTAGCTCTGGAATGCTACCAACCCCTCCTACCTGCATCCTCCATAGGTTCTTCTGTGTGATCTCTTGCTGGCTAGTATTATGTATAGGCATATGGCATCTTTGCTTCTCTGGTGCATTACAATGGCAAGGGAATTCTCTTCAGGGTTAGTATATGAAATCATTGTGTACCTGGAGGCAACACAACAGTTTCAGAGGTGCAAGGTAGGCTGCATTCAACTTTCTCTCTCCTCTGATATCTTGCTACTACCTCTCAATTTGTGGGCCATGGCAATTACTTTATTTATTAAAAGTCTATTATGCTGTTCAGATCCCTGGAAGAGGTGAAAACAACATAATTTCTTATGTCCGCTTCTCAGCTGCCAGGCTTTTTCTTATCTCAAATTGGTATGTTGTTTATATTGACATACAAATGGCATCCCATCTTATTGTGTCCAAATATTTACTATATAAATCAGGGCCTATCCCTTCTGAACTGATCTCGAAGCAGCCTAAGCCTCTGTAGATATTTACAGGTACAGTGGTACCTCATACAATGATTTTAATCCATTCCACAGGGCTCATTGTTGTACAAAACAATTGCTGTACGATACATGTATCATATAGCGATTTTCCCTATGGGATGCATCGTACAACGATTTTGTTTGCTAAGTGGTTTTTCCCATTGAAAAATGTATGACTTTTTCCATAGGGAAAATTGTTATGTGGGACACCATTCCCCCCCCCCAAAAAAAAACAAAAACAAAATAACCCCCTAATTGTTATACAATTTCGTTGTTATACAGGGCGATTGTTGTATGAGGTTCCACTGTACAGTATTTGTAAATTTCTAGATGAAAACAAAGGTGAATGGAGAAAACAGAGGGCTGTGGTGTGGGATTGAAGATGCCACTAACTTATGGAATGTGAGGTCAGAATGGAAAATGTCATCTTTGTGTCCTCAGTCAGTAACCTGGCTTGCTCACCTGTGTTCACAATGGAGAACATGTTTCTTGGGGTAGAGGAAATATCTCTGAATGTCCACAATGAGTAGCCTAGCTTCCTTAAGCTTCCTTAAGCACATCTACTCACAACCAAGCCTAAATCAGCATGCTACATATTTGGTGGTCACAGAAATTTAAAAAATGACAAATAAAGCTGAGGAGAAGACATTAAAGAAAACTTTGAAAAGGTGAAATAGTCAATCTGAGCCTTTGCAAGACTCTGCGGTTCGCAATAGCAATGTTGTTTGTGGTGACTTGGTGGTTAAGATACTGAACTTGATGACTGCACGACGGAGTGTGCTCCTGTCTCTGTCCCAGATCCTGCCAACCTAGCAATTTGAAAGCAAGAAATTTCATGTAGATAAATAGGGGCAACTTCGGTGGGAAAGGTAAACAGTGTTCCATGCACTCTGGTGTCTAGTCATGCCTGCCACAAGACTACATAAATGTTTGTAAACGCAGACAGCACTGGCTCTTTCGCTATAAACAGAGATGAGCACTGAACCCTAGAGTCAGATACAACTGGCTTTTGAGCAAGGGCGACATTTATTTTTACCTAACACTGCAGCAAAATATTGCAACAAACTTCAGTGACTGGTAGGGCTACCCTATCTTACCAAAGTTCAATTCGATTTTTCTCAGTCGAACCTCAGAAAAGTCTAGCCTTTAATCAAAAAGAGAACTAGGTTACAGTACTTGAAATTCATTTAATAGGCTATGGAGTGGAGTTGGTAGAACCAAAGTGAGCCTAAGAAAATAGGTGTCTCATATTGACATATTCATTTGCAAAGACAGAACAGGCAAATATCCTTGTTTCTTTCATTTTGACTCCTTTGTCAAATCACACTACACATTATTTCTTTATATTTAGTAATGTTTCCTGCTAAACATTACCCTTTAATAAGAAACCTCTACCACTTCCTATGGTCCAGTTGTGTTTGCCAAGTCTCTACAGATTTCTCAAAAGGCATAGATTGAGAAATATTCATTTCACTGAAACTTAAAGTGCTTCCAGACAAGGTCTTTGCTCTGTGGTGGTGTGGCCTCATTCCTGAAAGTTTATGGGAGGCCTAATCATTATCACTTGATTTTTTTTTTCTTTCAGAACTCTGTATCACAAAAAAATAAATATTGTCTACTAATTGATCTACTCCATGTGTCCTATACTAAACCTAGTGTGCTGAATCCAAATCTGAAGTCCGATTCTGCCTAGGATGTCAGGATCTTAAGTAAGCAAATCTCATCCTCTTGGTTAGGTTCTTGCATTGATCATGTGGGGTATATTTGCCACAAATATAGCAAAAATTGTCCAGTTTATTAACACAGCTGCGCCTACCCATCTTTAGCTCAAAACAGACTCACTATGACCTAGCTGTATGATGATGATTTTACACTAAGATGATTTTACACTAGAGACAAGCCCTTGGTCCATCTCGCCTTAAATACCTATTTCTGACGTCAGCTCACTGACTTGCCCAGACATGCCTGGCTGCTGCTGGAACATGAATGCCACCAGGGGACATGATTCAGCTCAGGCGGCAGCAGGTATAGTGGTAGCTGCAACTGTTATAATGTTCCCATGTAAAAATACTGTACATTACCCAATACCATTTTAATAGCTATAGCACACATATAACTTAAAATCTGTACTTGATAGGGAAATTCTGAGTTCAGATTTGGAATCAGCACACTCAATATCATGTAAATCATATATGTTATTCCCAGTAGCAAAATCATTGTTCTGCAATGTAATTATTTCTAACTCCCTTTTACCTTTCATCATCATCATCACTTTTTATTTGTATACCACATTTTCTCAGCCCAAAGGTGACTCAAAGCAGTTAATAACAAAGTGTTCACAGCACACAACGGCCGCAAAAGCAATGCAATAAATGTCAACATACAAGAAGTAATAAATACATATTAATACAAAAATACAGTAATACAATAATATAACATAATCCATATAATATCAGCAATACAAATACAATACAATGTATCAGCAAAACAGTGCCGCTGTTAAAAGTAGCATAGAAAATACAGAGGGTGCCAAAATGTGTACACATTTTAAGAGATGTTATCTATGTCTTACTTTTCAAAGTTGAATTAAATTATGGTAGCAATGTGTAGTTTGATGTCTGCTCAAAAGAATTAATGCTAGCATCACAATGCGACAGGCAGGACAGTAAAAGAAAATGGCAGGAGCATGGTTGATTTTTGAAAAGTAGTATTTGAAATTTGAGAATGTTGTGGAAGTACAAGAATGGAAGTGTGAATATGCAACAAAACCTCCAACATACCTAACAATTGCAAATACAATTAACGTAAATTAATCTTATATACTGATAATAAGCCACCAATATCCCATTGGTGGTGGGGTGCACATATTTGATTATGTAATTGTCTATTTCATTATGTGATTGTCTATTTCTTATATACTGTATATATATTCTTTCATCTATCTATTTATATAAAAAACTAAAGTGTCATCTTGTATGTTCTTTATGCAAATCCACACCCCTCCACCAATTGCTCTGAAACTTTGCACAGGCATACCTTGAGCGTTCAAGATGGCCATGGTGGAGGTCTGGCAGACCATTTTGGGGGTATTGCCCTCCAACATGGGTCCCAGAGGAGCACCCCCACCCACTGGGAAGATTGGCAAGGGAAGGTGGTACTATGTGTGCACGACAGTGTGTGTGCGCGCAGCAAAAGGGCCGCCGTTTGAGGGGGCATTTGAGGTGGCACGTGCATGTACATCCATGCATGCCATGCAGAATAACCGCCATTTGAGGCACTGGCCACAGCAGGGCTTGGGACGACAGCTGACGCGATGTTGGCATCAGGGGAGAGGCGGCAGCATGGCTGAACGAGACAGGGGCTGCAGTGAATGGAACAGGACATGCCGCGATGCCAGAGGCTACAGTACTCAAGCGCAGGAGGTTGCCTTTCTGGCCATGACAGGCACAACAGTGACGGTGGTTTGAAATCACATGCCCCCCCTTTGCCCAACAGTCTTACTGCCGTTTGAGAGCCGGCCATGTGATGCAGCAACAAGGGAAAAGGGGCCAGGGGAGACAGACCACACCTGACCAGTTAGCTGTGGGGAACACCACCAGCCACAAATGGGGCGGCAGCAGCGGGGCTGCTCGGGGTTAACTCTTTTTGCAACACAGGAATAACATCCCTTATGCTTCTGGGGGCCACTTTTTGTGAAGGAGGAGGCCAGATGGTTGCCTCTGCACATAGTGTACTCATGACAGTATTTGCAGACTTTCTTGGAACAACGCCTCTGGCCCACGAATGCCCAGCAAACCAACCGGGGTTGAATTGCCTGGCCCATCAACTGGTGGGTGGAAGGCACCGGCATGGGGCACTGCACCAGATGTTTATAATCATAATGGTCACCAGACACTGGGCAAGAAGGGGTCATGAATTGGAGCCACAATGGGGCATACAGCTCATCCGAATGCATGGTCGACCGGATAGCCGTGCACATGCGGAAATTCTCATAAAAAAACTGTCCTGGAAAGTCTACATAAGCTCAGTAAATAATATCCAAGTAAAGGTTTCCCTTGCTCGAAAGCCAGTCGTATCCGACTCTAGGGTGCAGCGCTCATCTCTGTTTCTAAGCCGAAGAGCCAGCGCTATCTGCTTCTGCAGACGTTTCTGTGGTCATGTGGCAGGCATGACTAGACACCGGAGCATACAGAACGCTGTTACCTTCCCACCAAAGTGGTCCCTATTTATCTACTTGCAATTTCTTGCTTTCAAACTGCTAGGTTGGCAGGAGCTGGGATGAAGACGGGAGCTCATTTCTGTCCTGCAGTACTCGGGAATCGAACTGCTGACCTTCCGCTTCCCAGTCAGCGTCTTAGTGACTTGAGCCACTACAGTACCCTAATATCCAAGTACAGTATTGAATTAATGGTAATGCACGCTGTTGCCTGGCATGTACTGCCACCCCTGCATAGATCAGATAAGCAGGCAGCCAATTAGCCCAGGTCTGAGGAGGCTTCTTTCTCCTGGTGGACTCCTTATCTTTCTTGTCCATATCTTTCTCTGGCTTGTCCAAATCCCTGTTAAGCAGGGACAATAAATCTACATATTCGCCTCGCACAATTTTGTCCCTCGTGACCGGGAGAAGATGGTCACCCAATGGTAGGGACTGGTCACCAAAAGGCAACGCAGATGCAGGCACAGTTGCAAGGGTCAACGAAGCCAAAAACCCAACCTGCGCATTCACCCTGGAACTTTGCAGGGCGGCAGGGGAATAACCCCCAGGAGGTGGATAAGGGGCCGTCCACGGTACCCTAGCGGCTGACTGCCTACCTGCGGAGTTTGTAGCCTGCACAGGGCTAGACCAAGGCCAAGGCCATAAAGGTGGCTGTGTAGGCAAAGAATGAGGCACCGGGATCCCACATCCATTCACACTCCCAGATTCCTCATACTTACCTAATCTTGGCCCAGATATTACAGGAGTAGATGACACCACTGCCACAGTGCTCTCAGGTTCGGTCGGCACGGAAGCACCAGATGACTGGGCAGATTCTTCGACTTCCACGTCCCGTGCAGACAATGTCAAAGGCACCCCTGCCGGTGCATCTGTTTCCCGAGATGCTGCTGCTGCCTCCAGAGCATCCATACACTTCTGAAGGGCCCGGGCAATCTCTTTCCAGATCAGGGCACCGTCTGCTGGGGTCCCTCAACATCTCATCACTGTGGTTGATGGAAGTGTTGCCAGACTTAGAGCAGCAGCCTGCTCGAGGGCCGTTATCCTGGCCGCCAAATCTGTCAGATCTGGTGTGGCCAAGGCCATGGGTACTGGGGAATCCCACATGGGGCATGAATAAATTCTCTTCTCAGCGCCCACGCCCGAAGCAGAAGAAGTGTGACGCTTAGCCACCATCGTTCCAAGGCTCTCTTTTCGTAGAGATTTATTCAACGTGTATCACACGAGGAAGCTCAGACGCACGTGCTTTTGCCAGATTATGAAGAAGAGAGAGGATGAGGCGGGAGGGAGACACGCTCTTATAGAGCATATGCTCCTCCTGGAAACACAGATGCCTCTGGGTGGTTGCCGCCTTGGGGCGGATGGGTGGCATTAATTCACATGACACGTCCAATCTTGAAAGCAGTAGGGCATGCAAAGGGGCATCTGCTGACAGAGGAAGAACACTCATGTTGACCACCTTTCCATCATTGCACAACGCCAGAGAATAGTATTACCATAAAAATACAAGAGCAGTAACACCAGACTATGAGCAATTATATTAAACAGCAAGATAAAATAAACTCACTGCATTTTCAAAGGTGCTTTTGGCTAAACAATTCTAGCTCCAGTTGCTTCTCTATTCTATTGTGATTCTTTTGTTCATGCTAATTTATGTTAAAGTTTGGCTGCCTTGTCCACCAAGTCCCTTACATCACTTTATAAATCCAAATCAAGAGAGGAGGGTAATGCATAAGATTTATTTCAAGTGTATTTCAGAAACCCATTCCTGTTTTTATAAAGGACGCAATGTCCAAAGGCAGAAGGATATAAAGTCTGAAGTGGTTTTTTTAATACAGTAATTACAAAGGAAGAAGGGAGAGATCCTCTGAAGTGGTGGAACATCATTAACTTGTTTGGTAAGCATCAAAAATTCAAATAACATTTTTGGAAATATGGATAGAAGGGAAACCTTTGGCATTTCAGAAGACTTTTGGTTCCAAGAGAAAATGAATTACTAGGTGTAATTTTCTCCTGAAGAATATGGGTAGTGGTTAGCAGAAAGAACTAAAAAGGTTTTTCCTTCTGCTCCTCCACAGACATTAAGTCTCTCTTTCTCTTTGTTCATGTCAGAAGCAACATAGTACAATTAATTAAATACATCAGATTATTTTTGCCCAATAGCAGGCAACATTGGGGGCAGTATTGGGGGCAGATAACTTCTTGTCACCCTTGGTACATGGTCAAAGGCCATAGAAATGATGACACTGATGTGAAGTTGTTTAGTGTCTTGCACGAAAGACAAAGAAGGAGCCGCAGTGAGGGCTAAAACACAGGTTTATTTCATGATGGTCAGGATGAACATGTGGTAATGGCGGAGGTACAGCTCATTTAATACTGCAGTAATACATTTGAAAAGGGTTGCACGGTAGCTCATTGGCTGCTACCTGCGTGACGTCATTCTGAGTCACGCCCATCTTCTTCCAGGTGATCCTTGCGCGGGAAGGTTCCCGCGGCTGCCAGTGATTGGGGGAATTTGAACCATGTGAGCTGAACGCTCACAGCTGCCCTCTATGGGTAGCTAGCTCACGTTCCTTTAACAGCTGGGTTACATTGTAATCATTGTAAGGTTACATTCATACATTCTTAAAGTAATACTGTTACATACACAACACTCCTCCCCCCTAGGATGGGACGAAGTCCCTCAACCATTGTGGCTTCCCGCATGTGCACCTGGGGCGTATGACTGCTTGGCTGAGCTCAGGGGAACTAGGGGCTCCGAGTTCCGCAGACTCTCGTCCTGCAATGGAAAGGGGGGACTCATTAGTCGTCTGCCGGGGACTCTGCGACAACCTTGCATTGGGAGAAAGGAACGGAACATGCAGCTGAGATGTGAACCCCTGCCTGTTGCTCGTGGCGCCTGGGGACCCCCCCAGCACGAACCTCAGAACCAATGAGGAGACCCTTGTTGTCTCGCCCCCCCGGTCTCTTGCGCCTGCAATCGGCGTACTTGCGCTACCCCCTGCTGCCTGACTCGGAGTTCTTCCCCCTGCTGCCTGGTTCGAGGGTCTTGGCGATGGGGTATACTCTAAAACTGGGAAGATTGGAGGTACCAGGGGCTGAACTAAAACCCCTCTTCTCGCTCGGACGGGTAGGGGACCACTCCGCGACACCCCCTGGTATGGTAACATAAAATCAAACTCATTCCACTCTTTCAAAGTATCCTCATCTGAGAATCCAGGGTATGCATTTGTACCCGAGGATGCCCCCATATCGCCCCCTTGGGTTACGCGGGGGGAAGACCCTAACACTGACTCCCTTTCACCAGTAACTCACTTTCTGAGTTGGTCAGCGTGCCTTCTCCAGAGTAGCCCTGTGCTAGTCTCGACCTTATAAGATACTGGCCCCGTTTGCTCAATGACCGTTCCTGGGACCCACGTTGGTCCCGAGGCCACGTAGTTTCTACAGTGAACCGGGTCCCCTACCGCAAAGCTTTTGGAGCTCTCTATCTCTATATTTCTCCCCTCATCCTCCACCCTGGTCAGATCAAACCGATCAAAAAGCGTTACCAGCCTCCTGCTCATGAGGAGTTCGGCCGGTGAAAGTCCTGAAGCTAGGGGAGTTGCCCTATAATAGATGAGGAACTGACACAGTTGGAGGTTCAACTCACCGGGACCCATGCACCGCAGTGTGTCTTTCATAGTGCACACTTGGCGCTCTACCTGACCGTTTGTGGCGGGGTGAAACAGGACAGCGGTAATGTGCCAAATGGCATTTCTCTCAATGAACGCCTTGAATTCCGCAGAAGTGAAGGTACTGGCGTTATCGCTAACGAGGACGTCCGGCAGGCCGAAACAACTGAACACCTTACGCAATTGTTTTACGGTTGCGGCAGATGAGGTGTTCGACATGGGAATGACCTCCAACCACTTGGAGTATGAGTTGACTATCAGCAGAAACATGGACCCTCGGTAAGGGCCTGTGAAGTCGACGTGTACTCGGGACCATGGCCCGCGGGCCGTGTACCATTCCCTATGGGGCAGCCGGGACTCCTCGGGCCGAGAGCTCTGGCAGCTCTCACATGTGCCCACCAAATGCTCTATATCCGCATCTATCTGGGGCCACCAGAAGTAACTTCTGGCCAGTGCTTTGGAATGCACTATTCCCGGGTGGCTGGTATGCAGGAGCCTCAGCACCTTAGCTCGTAACTTCTCTGGGATGACCACCCACTGGCCCCAGAGCAGGCAGCCCCTTTTTTATTATTTCCCCAACCTCTTTTTCTATTCTTCTCCAAAAATCATTTATCATTTTACAACTCCACCACATGTGCTCATAAGTTCCAACAGTATCTTTACATCTCCAACATAATTTGTCCTTTTTATTATCAATCTGATGTAACCTCAGTGGTATCATGTACCATTGCCTCAACATTTTATAATTATGTTCCTTAATTCTTACTGACATAGTTCTCATTATCCTCTTTTTCCACTTGCTTCTCTATTCATCATTTCCTAGCTTTATATTCAAATCCTGTTCCCACTTCCGTTTCAGATCTTCCTGTGGATTACCCCCTTTGTTTATTAAGGCACAAAGTTTACTCACTAGACCCTTAATGCTTTTATCTCCTTTTCGAATTTTCAAAACCAATTCTTCAAATTCCGTCTTTTCTCTGTCTATACGTAATTCTCTTCTATATTTTTTATTCCAGTTATTAACCTTCATTTTCTGAAACCAATCCAATTTTAACTGTTCAAACAATTTTTTCTTCTTGTTTTCATCTCCACAAGTCCTTAACCACTCTTTCACCAAGAAAACCTCGTTTTTATCCAGTATTTCTTTTATTATTTTATCTATTTTTATCGGAAAGCACACCATGTCTGCCAATTCCAAAATTGGAGAGACATCTGGGACCAAATCCTTCTTTAATCTTTTCCACACATTCATGAGTCCCCTCATCATAGTATTACTAGTGGCTATCATTTTAACCTTATCTCTCAAAAAATCATTTTACCAATATTCCTGTATTCTTTCATCTCAATCTCCTCCCAAATTACTTTTCCTCTTGCCAAAATCTTCACAACATTCTTAATTTGAAATGCACGATAATACGCTAATAAATTAGGCATTCCCAAACCCCCTTCTTTCTGAGGCAGGTACCAGAGTTTCTTTGGTAATCTAGATTTTTTACCTCCATTGCAGAAATTATTAAACATCTTTTGAAACTCATTAATCTCCTTTTCCTTCATTTGAATTGCAAGTGCATCAAATAGGAAGTTAATTCTCGGCAACAACATCATTTTACAAATTGCAATCCTCCCAAACCATGACAACTTCAACTTTTGAAGACTTTGTATTCTAGTCTTAAATTCTATTTTCAAGCTATCATAGTTCAATCTTTTAAGTTCTTCCAATCTATTTGAAATAATTATCCCCAAGTATTTCAACTTATCTTTGATTTGTATGTTAGATAGCCCCACCATCTTTTCCTTCTCCTCTTCCCCCATATTACACAACATCATTTCCGATTTATCCCAATTTATCATCAACCCTGTTATATCCTCAAAATCCTCTATTTGCGCTTTAATCCTATCCATAACCCCCTCCGGATGCTTCACCATTACCAGTGTGTCATCTGCATACATACTTACCTTATTACCCATTATCCCTTCTATACTTGAATCTTCCCTTATATTTTTAGCCAAAATTTCCATTGCCATAATAAACAAGATAGGGGACAGAGGACAGCCCTGTCTAGTACCTGCCTCAAGCTTTACCTCATCTGTAACCTCATCGTTTACTCTAATCTTAGCAGTCCCTTTCTGATATAACAAATCAATTACCCTTCTAAATCTATCTCCAAATCCATAGCTTTTAACTATTTCCTTAATCGAAGACCATTGTAACGAATCAAATGCCTTGAAAATATCCAAAGATAATAACCCCACCTTTTCCTTCGTTTGATTAACATTATCAATTAGATCTAACACCCTCCTGGTCAAATCAGCCATATGCCTTCCTTTTAAAAAACCTACTTGATCAACATTTATATATTCTCCCATGAATTTGTTTAAACGGTTAGCCAATATTGCTGTGAAGATCTTGGCACCTTGGTTTATAAGAGAGATTGGTCTATATGATTCCACTTTTTCCGGATTTTTCCCCAATTTTGGCAGCAGAACAATTGTAGTCCTATACCATGAAGTCGGAATTTGTCCACCATCTAAGATATAATTATATAACTTTACCAACTTTGGTACCACAACGTCTTTAAATTCCTTATAGAATACGGTCGGTAGTCCATCGTCTCCCAGGGCTTTCCCCAACTTCAGACCACTAATTACTTCCTTTACCTCTTTTTCAGAAACCTGTTCTTCCATTTTGTCCCGGTGCTCCTGCTTTATTCCACTCACTAACTGCCTCTCCAAAGTCCCTTTAAGCTTCCCCAAGTCTATCTCTTTTTTGGCGTATAGTGCTTGACAAAAATCCTTCACGATTTTACAGTTATCACTAACTTTATTACACCTTATCCCTTGTTTATTAACCAAAACCCCAATTTCCCTTTTTTCCTTTTTGATTTTGGCTGCTCTTGCCAATAATCTTGAATTTTTGTTGCTAAATTCAAAATACTCTCTATTTAAGTATATCAAATCTCGTTTTACTTTTTCTATGTCCTTACCCAATAATTCTGCCTTCAATTTTTGTAATTTGACAAAAAAAATTATCCTTCTTTTTTGAGTGTTCTTCCTGTAATTGTTTTATTTCTTTTTATTTCTCCTCCTGTACTACCTTATACTTTCTATACTTGTTACTTGCCAACTTTATACTTTCCCCTCTAAAAACTGACTTCATGGCATCCCAAACCACATTAAAATTTACCTCTTCATTATCATTCCACTGCCAGCTTTCCATCCAACTTTCTATAATTGGTCCTTTACATTTTTGATCTTTGAATAGATTAGGATCATATCTCCAATTTCTTCCTCTCCTATTATCCTTTTGTGTCCTCAATTCCAGAAACACTTTAGCATGATCTGATTCCTTGAAAATTCCTATTTCAATTCCCTCAATATTTTTAACCATGTTTTCCGTTAAAAATATATAATCTATTCTAGAGTAGGACCCATGAACATGTGAAAAATAGGAATATGCCATTTCCGAGCCCTTGATCTCTCTCCAAGAATCCTTCAGCCCCAATGCAACCATCCAATTATCTAGAACATTCCCTTTAATACCTGCTCCACACCTTGCTAGATTCGTACAGTCTAAATTTGACCTTATCAAATTAAAGTCTCCAGCCACAATCATCTTTGCCACTTTTTCTAACACCACAATTTTACTGACTTTTTCTAAAAATTCCGCTTGATGTTCATTTGGAGCGTAAATATTCACTAAGACTATTTCCTTATTGTCAATTTTCCCTCTCACGATCAGATATCTACCTTCCTGGTCAGCAATACTTTTTGTTATCTCAAATCCTAATCTTTTAGAGATCATGATTGCAACTCCTCTCGCTTTTGAAGTACCAAACGCCATTTCATAATGTTGTATCCATCCTAAAAAAAATGTTTGTGTCCTTTGATTTTTGATGCGTTTCCTGTAAAAACAATATATCGGGTCTATCTTTCTTCAATGCCAATTCTAACCTCTTCCTCTTAAGAACAGAACCTGTACCTTTTACATTCCAGGTTAATACTTAAATACTCCTCATAATTTATTACAATTTCACCTTCTCTAACTTCCAAACTCTCCATTAGGCGTGCTATCACAAACCCCTTACCACTAAGAAAAATATATATACAAAAAACACACAATATCACTCTCCCCACTTTCTTTGAAAAAAAGCCGCCTTCGATATCCAAAGAGGGGAGAGGGAGAACATATAAGATGTGCGTATAAATTAGTGCGCCGCACATCCTCACCTTTCTACCTTCTTGAATAATATAAAATATTATTACATCATAACCCTTTACTCACTGCTCCTTACTTGCCTCCTCCTCCACCATGATCAATGACAACTCCTCCTCTTCTCTTCCCTGCGGACCTCCACCCGTAGCACCACCGGCATCTGCCCCCTCGTAATCTCTTCTTATGGCTCCCGATTCCAACAAATCTTTTCTAAGGGTTACACACTCCTCCGAACCCGCTTTAACCAAATCAAGCAAATTCAAATACTCCAATGGGTCGGTCCTCTCATCAATAACCCACATTTTTTTTCAAAGAAAAATCGCAACTGCTGTGGAAATCTCCAATTGTACCTTACATCTTTATTCATCAACAATTTGGTTACCGGTTTCATCTTATATCTCCAGACTCTTTCCTTAATAGAAATATCGTTGTATACTTCCACATCACAGCCATCGATTTTCAGGGCGCCAGAACCACCTTGTTTTAAAAAAGCCATTACTCTGAGTTTATCTCCCCAATTTGCAAATTTAACCAGAACATTTCTTTGGACCACTTTCTCTCTTCTTGGACCCACCCTATATGCACTTACAATATCTTCCTGTACAAATTCCTTTCCCATGTTCAAATTGTTTAACCACTGGACCACTCTTTCTCTTAGCTGGTCTGGCATCCGTTCAATCACATGACGTATCACAATATTCTGCTTTCTCATCATATCTTCCATAGCATCAATCCTTTTTTCCTGTTCCTCCATTTTCACCTTATTCTCCCTCACCCCTTCCTGAGTCCCTTTTATTTCCTTTTTCATAGCCTTCACCTCATTTTGAACCAACTTCACATTTCCTTTTATTTTTTGCAAACTTAATTCTACTTTTTGTGTGAAATCCACAACAGTTGCTACTACCTTATCCTGCTTTTTCAACATTTCATTTTTATCTTTCACTTTTGCCTCTTCCATCTTCTCAATCTTCTGAAACAATTTATCAAGTTCCACCATAATTTGAGTTTGATCATAGGGTTCAGGTGGTGGTGATGATGACGGAGGGACCTCTTCCATTGGTGCTTTTTCCTTTCTCTTGGATTTCACCACCAGCTCCTCCTCCTTTGATTTCCCTGTTGTGCCCTTATCCATGATGGGATCCACTGAAAATTTTAATACTGCAGTGCACTATATTCTCGTTTAAAACTCCACTTACACCTATTCCAATGCTGCCAAAGTTACCGATGTTCCTTTAAACATGGTGTAACTTAAATGAGAGAGGAGGGCCAGCAAAAAATTAATTGTTGTAATCCATGAGGAGACGGGAACCAAAAACACCCAATAAGTACACCCATGGGAAGCTCGTCACCAAAATCAGCCAATCGCCCCAAGTAACAAAAACTCATAAAGTTTGCCTTTAAAGACTTCCAATCTTGCACGAAATTCCCTCTTTGAAAAAAAGGTGAAGTGATCCCATCAGCATAAACATTATTTCTGGCAAGACAGATGCCCAAATATATCCACTTGTATCAGTTCCACAGGGAAGGAAAAAAGAACAAAATCCCAAGTTCCAACTTTTTAAAAAAAAGAAAAGGAGGAATGAAAAAGAAAAAAATGAAAACTATAATCCACACAGCGAAGGAGTAAAAAAGCAAAAAACCCTCTCTTGGAGCGAGCGAAACAAAACTCCCTTTTCCCAGCGGCTGCAGCAGCTTCGGGGGGGGGGGGGGGACCCCTCCTCCTTCTTCCCCAAACCAGCAAACTTTTTAAAAGAAAGACCGCTCTTCCTTGCTTCCACTTCAAAAAAACGCTGAGATGACCAGTGCCTTAAACACATTTGCTTTTCTTCTATAACCACTTTCAAGCCCACCAAATCACTCTGCAGCTCCCCTGGAACACTCAAAAGCCATTGTCCGTAAGACAAACTCCACTTTCGAATTCCAAGATCGCCGCCATTATCGCCTCGTCCGCCACCCTTCTATCCTCTTTTACTCGCTCTTGCCACCTCCAATCTCTTCAAAACAAAGCAATCCACTGTCACCTCTGGCTCCCATCGATATATCATTTACTTAACTCACTTTCTTGCTGATTTTTCCACTTTTTTCGATTCATCGCCGTCTCGCTGGTCCCGTTCTCGGCTCCTCGGCCGGAGAAACCGCGGCTTCCGTCGCGCACCTCTCCCGCCGAGGATACCTCCCGAACTTCGACCGCCCTGCAACAGCTTTTCCAAACAGGCAAGAAGGAGTCTTATCACCACAGAATATTTCAATAATTTACTCCATTAGTTCATTATTCTCATTAATTACCACTTTGATATGCGCGAGCACACAGATCAGGATGTTACTCGTCGGCCATCTTGGCCATGCCCCCCAGGCAGCCCCTTTCAAGGGAAAGCTCTACTCTGCACCTGAAAAATGATTTGAAATGCTCCTCGGGGGGAGTTGTGGGCCACCCTTTCCTTACCCAGGAACTGACTTGGGACAGGATTTTGTCGGCCGCCGTGGCTTTGGCGAGGTCTGCTGGAACTATGGGGGAGGGCGAGTCGAGAGACTCGATCAGCAGGACTTGGTGGTCCTGCCCTACCTCGCATTCGGGGTCTCCTAAACTAGGGAGGGGAGATCGGGACAGCGCGTCCGCATGGGAGATCTTCTTCCCTGGGCGATAGACCAGCTCGTACTGGTAGGCGTTAAGGAAAATCGCCCAATGTAGCATTCTGGGGGACAGAATTTGTGGGGTGGGCTTGCCTGTAGTAAAAATTCCAAAAGGGGCTTATGATCAGTCACAATCGTGAACTCACAGCCGTATAGGAAATCGTGGAACTTCTTTGTTCCCGCGATTATGGCCAGGGCACGTAGTTGCACTCCGCCTTTGAAAGTGACCTGGAATAGTAGGCAACCGGGGCTTCCCGCCCGCTCTCCAACACGTGGCACAGCACCGCCCCCACCCTCACTGGTGATGCATCACAGACCAAAACTACTGGTTTCCTCGGGTCAAAATGAGTCAGAACAGCATCCGAGGATAGGAACGCCTTGAGCTCTTTGAATGCTTTCTCCTGCCTATCTCCCCACCGCCAAACCGCTTCTTTCTTAAGTAGCCCTTGCAGTGGCTGTGTGACGGATGCCTTCCTTGGTAAGAAGGAATGGTAAAAATTCAGGAGCCTTAGGAATGACTGCAGCTCCGGTTTCGCGGTGGGGCGAGAGGTGTTTTGCACAGCCGCAACCTTGGACTTGGAAGGCTTGATGCCCTCCGGGGTTATCTTGAACCCGAGAAACTCAACATCCCTCGCAAAGAATACACATTTGTCCCTTCTCAACCTAAGTCCCGCTCTCTCGAATACAGAGAGGACCCTGTCTAGCCTCTTCACTAGTTCTGATTCGCTCCCCGCTGTTATCAAAACATCGTCAAAATATGGGAGCATGCCTGGAAGCCCCTTTAAAAGGCATTCCACAAGAGACTGGAAGATCCCGGGGGCCGAGTTCACGCCGAACTGTAGGTGCGTTACCTTGAATGTCCCCTTATGCGTAACGATAGTTTGTGCAGCGGCGGCAGCTGGGGTTACTGTGAGCTGCTGGTATGCCTGCGCCAGGTCTAGCTTGGCAAAACACCTTCCCCGATGCAACGTGGCCAGTAAGTGACTGACCACTGGCACCGGATATGCATTTGGCCGAATGGCCTTGTTAATTGTACGTTTGTAGTCAGCGCAAATCCTGACCTCCCCATGGGATTTTAAGGCTGTAACAATTGGAGTTTCCCGCTCCGCTGAATCAACTGGAACCAAAATCCCCTGCCCCACCAATTTGTCCAGTTCTGCCTTGAGGGCGAAGGGAACTCTTCTTGGCTTGAGATGTATGGGCCGGATTTCTGGGTCCAACTCAAAGGAAATTGGCGGCCCCTTGTAAGTCCTGAGCCCCTTCTTGAAAACATCAGGGTGTGCATCGCACACATCCCGAATTGGGTCAGTCTCTATGGCGTTAATGCCAGACAGTTCAATTCCCAGGGGAGCAAACCACTGGGTTCCCAAACGGCAACATCTTCCCCCCTTGAGAACCACTAAGGGCAGTTTTTCTGTGTAATGTTTAAACTTCACCGTGAAGTTCCCCACCCCCAACACTGGGATCCCATAGCCCTGCACGTCCCGTAAATGTGACTTCATAGCCCGCAACTTGGGCTGCACATTTGGGGGAATGCGCATGAACTCCTGCTGGGACAGAATGGAGTAGGACGACCCCGAGTCTATTTCCATCCTCACTGGAACCCCTTGTAACAGTACCTCTACGTAGAAGCGCCGGTGCTCCAGGCCCACGCGGTTCACGCCTTCCGTGCCATCGTTGGCTGAGACGTTTCCGATGCCGGCTGCCTTGCATTGGTGCGCTTGGGGGTGTCTCGATGCACCCTTGTCCTCGGTTCGCCCACACCTGCAGACTCTGGTGATGTGGCCCTTCCGGCCACAGTTGTGGCACTCAGCCTTCCGGAATGGGCATCTCGTCCGGTCGTGAGATGCCCCACAGCCATCGCAGCGGTGGCTTCCTCGCTCGCTGGTCTGGTGCCTCTCTCCACACTTCTTTACCCTCTGTATGTCGTCGTGCTCACTGGAACAGGAGTCCGCCGTCATGGAAGACTCCTCGGAGGTTGCTGGGGTGCCTGCGGGCGACCGGTGTGCCTGCCAGGCCGTTTCCGCCGGGCCGCTTGCATGGGCGACTTGGACCTCTCAGGCACGGCCCCTCGGGACTTGAACACTCTGACCCCACTCCTCGCCGCCTCGGACGCTTGGGCCTCCCACAGTACCTCGTTGAACGTGAGGTGATGGTCGCAGATCATCAACTTCCTCTGGACCTCCTCGTCCCTCAGGCCACACAGCATGCGGTCTTGGAGGGCCATGTCCAGGTCCTCCCATTGGCAATTGACGGCCGCCAGCCTGAGGGCTGCCGCGTAGGCGGATACGGATTCTCCCGGGCGCTGGTCCCGTCTGTGGAATGCGACCCAGGCCAGAAAAATGGAAACGGGCGGCTGGAAATGCTCCCTCAGTAGCGCCAGAATGTGGTCGATGGGCACCACGTCGACCTTCCGGGGAGCCACCAGGTTCATCAGGATGCGCAGCGTGGCCGGCCCCACCTGGGCTAGGAAGTGCAAGCGCATCTTCCCCTCGTCGTCAATGCCTGCAGCATCCATTGTGTGCCGAAACTGGCACTCGTACAGCTCCCATTGTTCTGGATTGCTGATATCAAACTGGTGAGGTTTGATCTTGGGACATGCCAAGGATCCCACCTTCGTCGCCAATTTAGTGTCTTGCACGGAAGACAAAGAAGGAGCCGCAGTGAGGGCTAAAACACAGGTTTATTTCATGATGGTCAGGATGAACATGTGGTAATGGTGGAGGTACAGCTCATTTTATACTGCAGTAATACATTTGAAAAGGGTTGCACGGTAGCTCATTGGCTGCTACCTGCGTGATGTCATTCTGAGTCACGTCCATCTTCTTCCAGGTGATCCTTGCGCGGGAAGGTTCCCGCGGCTGCCAGTGATTGGGGGAATTTGAACCATGTGAGCTGAACACTCGCAGCTGCCCTCTATGGGTAGCTAGCTCGTGTTCCTTTAACAGCTGGGTTACATTGTAAGGTTACATTCATACATTCTTAAAGTAATACTGTTACATACACAACAAGTTGCCTGTTCTGTCCTTGTGAAGGAATGTGTCAATATAAGACACCTATTTTCTTACGTTCACTTTGGTTCTACCAGCTCCACTCCATAGCCTATTAAATGAATCCCAGTTCTTTTTGTGATCAGGAACCAGACCATGGGCTAGACCATGTGGCCTTCTAGGTCATTAAGTGTGGCCTTTTGACTGAATTTAAATTTTACAGAGAAAATACATTTTTGTTCATCTTTCCTAAATCTTAGTAACTTTAAAATTAACAAATAACTTTCCTATTTTTAAAAAAATGTTGAGTACATAATAGATTTTTACCAAATAATGTACCTTAACTTCCAATTGAAGTTTCTTGAATGTAGGCTTTCAACAGGAAAAGGTTTCCCACCCCTGGGCTAGACTTACCTGAGGTTCTATCAATTTAAAGAGAGAAGTGATTTCCCCCACCTCCAACAATATAGTCCTGGTACTCTCTGCAGTTCCTTCAGGATTCACCGATGTTCTGAAAAACGCTTTTCCTTGATTTTTGTCACCGAGGGATGGGATAATAACTGAAGATCTAATGCACATTTGATGCAGATGCTTTGAGTATTTCACTATTTGCTTCTACCTCTGCCCACAAATACAATGCCTGCTTGGTAATTAATATTATCAATAAGGGGTGACTTCAGGTATCCAGTTTTCTTTCCTGTCCAAATTGAACTTTGAACTGCCAAAATGAAGCCACTTGTTTTTCTCATTGGCTAAACCTAAGGCCTCAAGGGTACATGTTTCTAGCAGTACTTGGCAGACCAGTAAATGAGCCGGATTCTGTTTCCACATGCACATAGTGTGTTGTTGTCTGCCAGCAGGCCCCACTTGAGCATGTTGGTCTTGCATTTAGGGACTCCAACCCTCATCCTATTCAGGGTGAGTTCCTCAGATATATCCTCCTTTAATGCTATTTCTTATCCAGTGAGCTCCTTCCTCCATTTACTTATTGGGTTTTGCTCTTGTGTTTGATCTTGCCATAAAGCCATTCCTGGATCTGAGCTGGCAGTCTTGAGGGTCATATCCATTCAGAGGGTGTTGAGGGACATTCTCTTGCTTAGTTCTCTTAGCTTCTGCTGCTACTTCTCTCCTGATCTTAGGTAAAGCGATACCAACAAGAGGATATATTTTCTCAACTGGTGTAGTTTTGAGGCATCCTGTCACTATATACACATTTCACTTCCTTTGGTTTGATCTGGTGTTAGAAAGATTAGCTGGCAAGATTGCCATTCCCAGGGTATGCCTGGGAATAAAATACATAAAATAAAATAAAAATTAAATCCCCGATTGTATCCACAATCTTTGAGGAGGCTCTTTCTGTGTACCCCACTCATCCAGTAATGATTATGCAGCCTTTGTTGAGTGTTCTGTGTACCTGCTTTGCATGGGCTGACTTATACCACATTGGCCTGTTGTATACACTGGCAGAGTAGCAAAAGGCCTACACTATAGTATTCAGTGTTCGTGATTGTGTGCCATATTTGGTTCCCAATATCTTCTGAACAGCTTTTGCTTTGTATTTTGGCAGTGTTTCTTATAAGTTAGTGAATGATCCAAAGAAACACCTAGTTATTAAGGGGGAAAACAACAATCTAATGGATGCCCTTCCAGCTAACCTGAAGCTTCCAAAATGTCTACTTGTTTCTCAAATGGAAGACAAATTGGACCATCCATGAAGGGTTTGATAAAACTGATTTTGCTCCAGGCTGGGATTGGAAAAAAATCCTTCCTTCTTTCCTTCCTTCCCTCACATATTGATCGGAAGGGAATTCATTTTTAGAGCTTGGTTAGTATTACAATATATGATTAATGGCAGAATCATTTTGCAT
Organism: Bradypodion ventrale; assembly: GCA_035047345.1. NCBI lineage: Eukaryota > Metazoa > Chordata > Lepidosauria > Squamata > Chamaeleonidae > Bradypodion > Bradypodion ventrale. Next base: position 1,943,773 of record JAWDJE010000007.1, read on the forward strand.
TTAATTTGATGGAGGAGCTCGCTATAGGAAAAATAAAAGCTCTTGAAAATCATTTTGGACTTAGCAGTGAAGAAGCAGAAGAAGAGTTCCTGCTGCTTTCCCATGAAACAGTAGCTACCATTACCAAAGAAAGAGCAACTTGTTAGGTCATGTCCATGTGTGGCAGATTCCTGGCACTAAACAGCTGGAAATTATTTACAAGGATTAAAAAAAACATCCCATTAAGTCTCTGGTCCTTGTGATACTGCTAATTTATTTCATTTTTCTTTTGGATTCATCAGCTCTTATTCCAGAAGCTTATGCCAAAAACAAAGAAGAGAATTATGCAAGGAAAATTATTTCAGCACATGACATATACGAGCACTGAATGAATACAGCATTGTGTTGAATCAAGAAACCAGAAGAAAAGGAAACAGATTAAGGAACTGGGGAAGGTGGGAAAATGTCTCTCAGATGATTTACCCCAAAGAATGGAATGTGAAGGGCTCATAAAAAGGAAGAACCCACCTAGCTGCTATTACATTTGAAAGCAAAGAGAAATAAAAATAAAAATGTGGAAGACAAAACATTATGAAAAAATAATACTGTATGGATGGGATGAAATTACAGTAAAACCCCGACTTACAAATGCCTCAAGTTACGTAAAATTTGACTTACATAATGATTTTATGCTAAAACCATGTCCCGATTTACACAATTTCCTACGGGTTTGCTTCGAGTTATATAACGATTCTTTTTCCTATGGGTTTGCTTCAAGTTACGTAAAAAATAATTTTTCCTATGGGTTTGTTTTGAGTTACAAAAACGATTTAAGCAAAAGCCTACGGAACAGACTTTCTTTGTAAGTAGGGGTTTTACTGTACTTGGTATGAAGATCAAGGGGAAATCTAGAATAATGACTGCAATTCATTTAAAGTTAGAGACGTTAAAGTTCTAAACAGTGTCAAAAGATAGAAGCAACATACAGTATAAGGGAACTTCCATTTGGAAGGCTCCTAGTTCCACTATGAAGCATGCAAAAAACATGGAAGGGTAGTAACCTCGAACCTATAACATGTGGACATGTCTGGGCCACCTCAATACATTTTGTTACATAAGGGCAAAGGACAAGATGGCACTCCCTTCCATACAACAGAAGCCTATTTAAATTTTTCCACAGGAAACAGTTCTCCACCATATGTTGTTTCAGCTTAGTATCATTCTGTCTTTCAAAAGAATGGAATAATTATCTCCTTTGGAAACCCTAATGTCTCTCTGCTGTTTCTCTTTATGGGCAGTCAAGCTTCCAAGAGGTCCTAGATCACCCACAGAGAAAGGGGGACACACAGAAGAGAGGGACATCAAAGGAGCCTCCATTAAAGGTAGAAAGCATTATTAGTACCCTCAGGCGCGCACACACACAAAAACGCACATGCGCACACGCATGCACGCACACGCACACACGCACACGCACACGCACACACGCACACACACACACACACACACACACACACACAGACCATCACAGTGGTGTAGAACTGGCTAATCCTTCTGAACCAGAAGCATTGCACTTGCTGGTGAGCAAAATGACTCAATGGTCCTTTTCAAGAGACAATAAATAAGCCACGAACAGAAATATTTGTGTTTAAGAAACTGACAGAGGAACTGATCAGTATTGAATCAAAGGTTCCCGGGATGTGTCTGGTTACTGAGAAGTCCCACCAACAATACAGAAATGCCATTTTTGTAAGACCAGATATTATAGTCCTTTCAACCGACTATACCAAAGAGGACAACATAGAAATTTTGAGAGTTGAACTGACTGTGTGTATTGATTTATAAACCATTTTACATACCATTCTGTTTCAAGAAGCTGTCTAAAATGGAAGAACTAAGCAATCATTTTCTGTTTGGAAATTTCAACAGCCATAGTGATATTTGGGGCTACAAACATGATGATGAAAATATCAAAGGCATTATAAAATGGGAAGAATCCCATTCAATGTATTTTATACATGAATTTCTCAGCTCACTTAACAGTTGCAGATAGCAGAGAGGCTATAAGCCAGATCCAATTTTTATTAGTGAACCCTATATCTTTAGTTTAGAGCAGGGGTGCCCAAACTTTTCAGGCCGTGGGCCAGTCATGTGGTTGAGCATGCTGGTCACATGGTGCCTCCCACCAGAAGCGGAAGTAAATCGTGCATGTGTGTGTGTGTGCATAACGCTGCCATAAATGACCTGCGGCTGTTGCAAATGGTCATTTATGTTTACAGCCACGCGTCATTTACAGCAGTGCTATGCGAATGCACGGGTGCATTTTGCATTATGTACATGCACTGGTGTGTTATGTGCATGCATGGATGCATTATGCTCATGCACTGGTGCATTTGACCTACAAAAACATTGTTTAAATATAAGCTGCTGCCAGAAATAACATATTTAAGAAACTGGCTGGTTTATGGTGCACACCCCTAAACATTTTTTTTTAAAAAAGCAGCTCTTTCCTTGTGCCACTCCACAGCAGAATATGCTAATGCTGTATGGTATAAATTGTTGTTGTTCAGTCTCACAGTTGTGTCCGACCCTTTGTGACCCCATGGACCACCGCATGCTAGGCTCCTCTGTCATCTGCCACCCTCCATAGCCCGCCCAGATCTACACCCACTGCATCAATGGTATAAATTAGCCTGTGCCAAAGAAGTAAATGTAGCTCTTCATGAATGATTCACAATAATTACTTGCTGCCTGAAACCTATCCGCACTGAAAAAGTCTAAAAGTGCTAGCAAATAATGAAAGAAATACAGTAATACAGCACCAAATCCATCTACTTCATTGACATCTAGATCAGAGGTGCCTAAACTATGGCCCAGGGGCCGGATCTGCCCCCTGATGCCAATTCAGCCGGCCCATGAAGCCCTCATCGCTCCCAGAAGCAGAAGTAAAATGTGGGTTGGATGAATTGGTGTTGGGGCCCGGATCCAGCCCCTGGATCATAGCGACCAGCCTCCTGAACCATGTTACCGGCCCTGTGGGTGGAATTTTATTTTTATTTTCCTTAACCAAAGGGCGGGAAGGGAGAAGCCAAGCCAGCGCTGCACAGGGGAAGCAGGGGCGGCGCGGTGACACCAGCAGGATGGGCGCCTTTCTCCCAACATCCCTCCCGGGGAATCAAACCCCGACCTGCTTACAAGGCAAAAATTCAAAAATCCTGGCCTTAGAAGCCCTAAATGGGAATCAAACTCTGCCTCAGGAGAGACCTTTGTTTGAAGAAAGGATGCAACATGGAACAGTAATTTCATTATTATTATTACTTATTATAATTGTAATTATATTTATAATAAATTTTTTTAAAAAAAATTAAGTCCTAAGTGGGAATCAAACTCGGTACCTTTTGGGCGTAGTCAAAAACACTAACCACTTATCCACTAAGGATTTCTCTTTAAACCTGATTTTCCCCCAGAGGGAACATTATTTATTTTTCATTCATAGAGTCCCATTCCCCTTCCAAAATGTGTGAAACTCCCCCTTCTGTTAAAAAATAATAAGTGTGAGGTGTGTTCGCTTAAAAAAGGAAAATGTTCTTTAGTTTGCAAGATCTGAACCAAGCTGTTAATGATAAGACATTTTAGGTAAAGGTAAAAGTAAAGGTTTCCCTTGCTCGAAAACCAGTCCTATCCAACAGTGATCTCATCTCTGTTTCAAAGCCGAAGAGCCAGCACTATCTGCTTTTGCAGATGTTTCCGTGGTCGTGTGGCAGGCATGACTTGACTCTGGAGTGCACAGAATACTGTTTACCTTCCCACTGAAGTGGTCCCTATTTATCTACTTGCAATTTCTTGCATTCAAACTGCTAGGTTGGCAGGAGCTGGGAGAAAGACGGGAACTCATTCCATCCTGCAGTATTCGAGAATCAAACTGCTGACCTCCCACCTTCCAGTCCAGTCAGCATCTTAGCCACTTCAGCCACTAGAACTCATTAATTAACAGAATTGTCATACATAGGAGCTGATTGGACAGCACAGAATAATAAATAATGGGAACAGGAGGCAAAGCAGCCTCTACCACTTTCTTTTCAGGTGTAACAGATACTGGTCAGGTTAGTCTATGCATGTTCAGTTCCACTGTACATGAAGCATTTTACTGCTCAGACATCATTATGAATACCACTAACTAGCACCTCTTTGTTTAAATACATGGAGACATACATTATACAGTACTAGGGAAACACATGGCTGTTTTTCTGGACAGTATCTGACTGCCATCTTTGTAAACTGGAAGTACATTTTACCTTGAAAGAGCAAATCTCTAGATGGCTTATGTTTCTTTCAGGTTAGAAATCCCCCTAGGTCAGTGTGCTATAATCAGAAATACATGCAGTTTTTATAAGGCACAACTATGCTTTGCACACAAAAGACACATCCATCTAGAAATATTTCACTGCATGAAATCAATACCCGACCAACAACACCATCTCTTTTTCAACATCTGTGTTTATCAGGAATCTGTAAATACATTTGCAGCTTGAAGCCTATGTGTGATGCCAAGAGCTTTGGAACGTCTATAATGCAACACTACCTGACCTCTAGTGTTGTCTCAAGCTGTCCAGTAATGGACCTATAGTCTAACTCGGCTCTTAAGACAGACTGTCCTGTGGCTATTTTGTGTGTTTAGCTGACCACAGGTGGACTGTCCCATACATCCAACTGCTCTTATAATTTCTCCAGTATGTGCTTGGATTGCTCCTCAACACCTCTTGAGAGATGTAGTACGTGTTGTAACTCAGAACACTACAAGTTATGGAACAGTTCTTGAGGGCTGTGTTGAGTTCATCTCTTAGCAAAACAAACTGCTACAAAAGATTAAAAGATAACAATGATGTCTGCTCTGCCTTCTTAAATTTTCAATAATGTGAGACTATGCTGCATAAAAGTATGTAGTGAAAAAATTACCTCACTAATTCATTCATCGTGAAGGACCAAAGCCGCATGACTTTAAAGCCAATTTTGCTGCATTGGTGGATGCATACACTCTCATTTCTGTGTATTTTACAATTTGACAGACACAAGCACTATTAACACATTTCAGAGGTAGAATAAATCATAGAAGCAAATGTATTACTTAATTTACCTTGCAAAGAGCTTTCTCCTCTCTTTGCTGAAGCTGCTAATTGCTTTGGCTGCAGCAAGTATGATGACTAGACATAATAAACATCAAAGCTGTCTGTCTTTGTCATGATACAAAATGCAGATGAATCCTACTGAATTTTATATATATTGCATCATGTTATTAATGTGTCATGTATGACAGCTGATGATTTTTAAAAAAAAAACCATTATAACAATTGTGGGTTGCCCGCGGGAATAATTGGCCAAACCTTTCCCCAGGGGTTCGCCTGGCCTTCAACAGATCCGGGGACCAACTGGGCTTGGCAGGAAAGGCAATTGGGGTGCAGGCTAGCTAGTTAGTTTGGGGGCAAATCATAAATCCTTGGCTGATGGCTACGATAGAAACAGGGCAAGAACCAAAGATGATGATTCTAACACAATCCTCCGCTTCTGGCTGCAGATTAAGTTGGGCAAATAAGCCGCGCCAGACAGCAGAACAAGCTAGGTACCCGGAGTCAATACGCATAAGGCTCCGAGATAAGGGCAGGAACAATGGGTTTCACCAGCCCAGACCTTAATTTGTTGTGGGTTGTCTATTAAACACAGGGCAATGTCCAAGAGCAGGTATTGTCTTGACCACGGATAATGCCACATATGCAAGCCTTCTATATTAGGGGATCATGCACATCCTACACGCGTATCACCCCAAGGCAGGGTAGTAAATACGTACCACCCAACCGTGATCGGGGCTGGACTTCACCACACAATTGTCTTGCATGTCTTCCTTGCGGCCAGCCACTCCCGCACCTGGGAGCCATCGCAACAAACAAGACATGTCTTTCCACTTGGCAACAATAATAAGACTGCAACACCCAACTTTACTGACACTTTGAAGGAGTTGAGTTATATACTTTTCAGGGTGGAATATTTAGTCCAAAAAGGATCTCATGTTCTCCACAAAAAGAAAGGAGACTTCTTATTTTTAGTATACATGATGTTGTGTTTATGAAATGTACAGCCCTATTTTACACCCTAAGGTGTTATTCACCATGCTTACACAGGAGAAACTAGTTCTTCCCTTTTCCATTGCCACTTTCTCCACGTGTCTGAAGAGGAGAAAACTTTGCTGGTGTGTAGGCTGTGTTCACAAGCAAGAGCTCAGATTTTCCAGGTGTCTTGCTCACACATACAGCCTACACTCAGAGTTTTTTTTTTAATCTTCAGACATACAGGTAAAACTTGGACAATTAGAATATCATGCAAATGTTCATTCAGTTCAGTAATGCAACTTAAAAGGTGAAACAAATATATGAGATAGACTCATTACATGCAAAACAAGATAGTTCAAGCCTTACTTTGTTATAATATTGATGCTTATGGCTTACAGTTTATAAAATCCCCAACCCCCCCCAATCTCATGTACCCCATAATCATCACATAATCTCATGTATGCTGTACACCATGATCATCACAATTATAACAAATTAAGGCATGGCATATCTCACTTTGCATGTTGTGAGTCTATCTCATATATTTGTTTCACCTTTTAAGTGAAATGAATGAACATTTGCATAATATTCTAATTTTCCGAGTTTCACCTGTATTTCTCTCTAGGCAAAGAAAGTGAAGATGGAGTGGAGAGAGTTTATTCACTTCTTTTTAAGCATGTTGGTGACAACAAGGGATGAATGTCAGAACAGAGCTTTAGTCACCAGGTTGCCAGGAAGAGGAGGGGTGGGGAGCGCAGTGTGGAATATATCAAACAGGGCAATACTGTGTGTGTGTTTCCACAAATGTGGTGTCTTTCAGTTTTTGTGTTGGATTATAATTTTTACTAACCTCAGCTAGCACATCATTGACCATACTAGTTATGGGTGATGAGGAGTCGTACTCCAACATGGTCATCAGCTTGGGAAAAGCTCCTGTACATGCCTTCACACAATGTCACACTCACATATATAGCATTGGCATTACAAGGTGGGTTGGGGTGGGTGGGCTGTTAGCTCAGTAGGGTTTTCACCCCCTGGCTATGGCCCTGCTTCTCAGAAGTTATCTATATAACTAAAATCAAGGTCCGGTGCTGTATGTTCCTTATACAAATCCACACCCCTGCACTAATCGCGCTGAAACTCGACACACAAGTACCTTGGGCTGAAGAGACAGTCACTGCGGAGGTGACAAGCCCCATGGGGTGGGATATGCCCACTAAATCAATCTGCAAAGGGGACGCCCCACCAACAGGAGAAAAAGCAAGGGGGAAAAGCCAACCTGGGGGTTGTGATGTCATTGCCACAGCTCAACCAATTCCCAGCTGATCAGATCTGGGGCTCCGTGACATCACATGGCTCCCTAATACAAGGCGACACCCCTGCACCAAATGTGCTGGAAACTGTGTGCTCGCCTACCTTCAACATCTGGGGTGGCCGGCGTGGGTAACCGTCAGCCCACCTCGGGGTCCTTGTGCCCCAAAAGGGTCTGCAATGCCCACCACCTGGCCGGCAGAAACAACCCAGAGAGGCGAATCCACGCATGCGCCTAACCCTGGCTGGCGTTCCAGACTATGGCACATGCGTGAAATTCCACACATGTGCCAAAGTCTGCCTGGCATTCCCGGTGGCGCATGCCCTAGCTGCCACTATGGACAGCGGCAATTATAGCCATTATGGCTGCCCCCGCCCCAGCGATTACTGTTGGTGGGCGGCCACCACGGCATGTCTCCTCTGCACTCCTGAGGCATGCCATGGGGGAAGGGAGAAGCCACAGACAGGGGGCAGGCAGAGGACAGGACCGAGCTGCTGCCTTCCGCAGGCCTCAGCCCCCCCAAATGGGTCCTCTGCCCATCCGCCCAAATGGAGCCTCCCTTCCACCTGACACAACCCACGGGAGGACGGAGGGGCTGGGCTGCAATGGCTACCCACTGACTGTAATCGCTGGGGAGGCCAGCAGTGGTGGCCAGAGTCAGGCTGAGATGGCGCCTTGCGGTGGAGCTGAGAGAGCAGCCACAATGACAGCAGAAAAAAGGTAAGGCAGCTGGGGTGGGAGGTGGGGGTGGGGTGGGTGGCCCCGGGTCTCTCCTTGGCCCAGGTAGGGTACCCCCGGGCAATACCGAGTCCTCTGCTAGTGCAAACTAAAGCAGAAAATACAGTATAGAAGTATATATACAGGGTAGAATGAATTCTCCTCTCCCAAGTGTTTTTGCCTTCATGGAATGAAAGACATGAACACTTATAAAATTATTTTTTTAGCTTAAATAAAAGCTTGAAGAGGAAAATGTATGGTCTGGTCTGTAAGAGGATTAAGCAGCAGCTTCCCATTGAGTTGACCTCTTTACACAGCAGACCATGAAAAGAAGAGCTGACTGTTTTATTTTAACTGGTAAAAAACAGCCTTGTGTTCCTGGACATCACATATATTTTAGTACGGCAGTGGAAAACTTATTGTCTGCAACATATGGTGAAAGAAGATGGGAGTTGAAGTTCAGAAACATCTAGAAAGCCAACATTTCCCCATCCAAAAAGGTACTGGTAGGTATTGCGGCTTAGAAACAGAGATGAGCACTGCACCCTAGAGTCGGATACGACTGGCTTTCAAGCAAGGGAAACCTTTACCTTTACCTTTAGGTATTGCAACCAATTGGAAGCTCTTTGTATGAAGCGTCTATAAAATGTAAAATTAAGCATTGTTTAATTGCTGGCTGACTCTCAGACTTTGTTTCATCAATGAAATCTTCTTATAAACATATAATGTAATTTATAAATACCTAGGTTGTTGAAGACCAATGAGAAGATTAGGTCTGATTTTTTTTAATGATCCCCAAACGTTTATCAAAAAACTATTACAAATCTCGTGAAGTGTGTCTCTTTTATTACTCTCTCCATAAAACAGCATGTTTCTCCAGTTATCTCCTCAACTGTAATCTACAGAATCACTCTTCTGTAAAGCAAACCATATGTTTTGCAAAAGAAAGACAGGGCTGAAAATGTTTGCATGTGTGGTATACAGATAGCTAGATATACATGAGTTCCAGTGGCTGGCTGGAGCAATCTCTGTATAAGGCCCAAGGGTGAAGAGGAGATGGCTAGCTGCCATTTTTCCACTCTCCGAGCCTGGACCGACCTAAAAAGTCTAACATCATGATGTAATGGAGAAAGAAAAAGACCTCTGCATTAAACAGTTCAGTGTCCACAAAATTAATTGAATAAATCATCACTTGGTACCGCAAAGCTCAACCACAATGGGCTGAAAAGACTCAAACTTATCAAAAATAAAGGTTAATTGGAGGTCAGGAAAAAAATCTCCCCAAACTTTAGTACTGTACTATAGATGGAGTCTCAGGCAAGATAGATAGAATGAAATGAATACCCATCTACAGAACACATTCTGGCTGGTATCAGGGCCCAGACAGTGCCTCAATGCCTGACAGTACACACCACTGATTCCTCCTTTTGTTCACCCCCTTTTTTTTCTTACCCCATCTTAGCTCTCTGAGGGCCAAAATATATGTTACAGATAGCTTGTCATTAGTACATAACCCATTTTAATGTTCAAGAAACAAACTTTGGCATCTGAGAAATTAGACCTGCAGACAAAGCATCATTTTTACCTATAAAGAGGGATGTTAACTGTTGGACTCCGGCATACACGCCCGCACCCGTCCATACTGTCCTGTATCGAGCCGCATGCACTCGCCTTTACCTGGCCCACAGAGCGCCACAAGGGTCCCGCAATTGCCAGTGGGGCAACAGCCCCGCGAATGCAAACAAAACAAAACAACTTCAGTTCCCAACATTATCCATGCCACGCTGCCCCTCAGCCAATCAGGCTGACAGGCGAGAGCAAAGAGAACATTGGAAAACCATTGCGCCCAATAAAAAATGAGCTGCAGAAAAAAACTGCCGCATTAATGCAAACAAAAGGAACAAAACTTCAAGTACCAGCGTCCTCTGCGCCATGACCACTTCAGCCAAGCAGGCTGAAGGGCACGAGTGCACAGAACGCTGAAAAAGCTGGCACGTGAAAAATAAAATAAAAAATGCCTCACGCAATGGGAGTGCAAGGCCGCCGCAGGCGGACACAGCACCTCACGGCCTTGCTAACCAAAACCCACAAAAAACCATGGCGAGACAACCGCCGGCCTTCTTTCCCGGAGCAACGGGGAGAAGAGGGACTCCCTCTCCTCCCCGCTACCTCACCGAAGACACGGAGAGACCACCGCTGGCCTCAAGGTAAGTTGAGCCGGGGTGGGAAAAAAACAAGCAGCAGGCAGCAATTCATCAGGGGAAGCACACTCCCTGGTGTATGACTGGATGCTGCCTTTCTACTACCCACACCACTATTTCGAGAACTAGCACGAAACAGTGGTGGAGGTAATAGAAAAGCAGCAGCCAGCAATCCTCAAGGAAGAGCACCACCCCTTATAGATCGTTGCCTGCCGATCTCCCATTAGATAAGCCAGGGAAAAAGGAGACAGAGAGGAGAGAACCATCATGAAGTAGATAGCTCATCTCTGCCTCCTTTTCACCCGACCTACCTAACGAACCTTACCGGATGAAAAACGAGCTGACTGCCGGCTGTTCCTTTTCCCCATCGCTGCATCGAAACCTAATTTCAAAACAGCAAAGGGGAAAAAAGGAAACGACAGACAGGCCGTTCTTCACACAACAAAACACAACAACAACAAAACTAAACAGTTAACCAAAACTCCAAGCATCAAAAATAATAAAACACAAATAAATAAACAAATAATTAAAATGAACCCAGTAAACAACAAAACAATAAACTCAACAAAAAAACAACCGAAATACCAAAGGCTAATGAAAAACCATAAAAGAACACTAAAAACACCTATCTACAACATGGAAATACCTAACTCAACAAATAATAATATGACAAATTAAACAAATAAATACGGAAGAAATAAAAAAAATAACAACCAGAAATAATCAAAACAATTAAACAATCTAAAACCCAAAATGCAAACAAACAGACAAGCAGAAACACTTTGGGGGGTTTAAGTAGAAACTCTCTATTTAAACCCCCCAGCCCAACACCACAAAATCAAAACAAAATAAAAACAGAATAAACAATCAAGAGCACTTACCAAACACGTCCTCCCTCCATTCCTCCAGAACTAAACTGAGCAAAGAAAGAAAATTGCAGTACTCTTAATAACAGCCCCACCTAGAGGCTGGAAGAGTAAAAACCAGTCAAAAATATGTAAAAAATCAAAATGAAAAATAAATAAAATAAGTCAAACAAAGTAAAAAAAAAATCACAAATTCAAAACACCACCACCCAAACCACTCCTAACCAAAAACACACACATAAAAACTGCCCGGCAAGGCCGGGCAAAAATATGCTAGTAGAATCATAGAATTACTGAGCTGAAAGGGGCCTTTTAGGGCAACGAGTCCAAGAAAGTCCAAATCAAAGCAGATCTGGCAGGTGGCGGCCCAACTCTCTCTTGAATGCTTCCAGTGTTGGAGCACTCACTGCCTCTCGAGGCAGATCGTTCCACTGTTGTACCGCTCAGAAGATTTTTTTTCAGTTCAGAAGGATTTCCCCCGCCCCCTGATATGCAGCCTATACTATCTGGTTTCCTGCAGTTTCAGTCCATTATTAAGGGGCTGCAGTGGCTCAGTGGTTAAGAAGCTCACTTTGTTAGCTGGAATGCTGGCAAGTCTGCAGTTTCAGACCTGGGTATTGCATGGCGGATTGAGCGCCCATTTCTGTCCCAGCTTTGGAGACATGAAAGGAGCCTTATTTGGGCATCCCCTAAGCAGAATTTCTCCCACAAAAAGCCTTTCAACCCAGAATAATTTCTGACACAAAATTATTATAGTCCATTATTTTCCATCCTGCCCTCGGGATGGTCAAGAACAGATCCCACCCCTCTTCTTTATGACCATCTTTCAGGTATTTGAAGAGTGTGTATTACACTCAGTCTCCTTTTCCCAAGTTTAATAATGCCCAGTCCCTTCAGTCTTTTCTCATATGGCTTGGATTCCAGTCCCCTTATCATCCTTGTTGCCCTTCTTTGTACTTGCTCTAGTTTATTTGTATCTTTCTTAGTGTGGTGGCCAGAATTGGATACCGTATCCTAGATGTGGTCTCACTAGTGCTGAATAGAGGGGAACTAGAACCTCACAGGTTTTAGAGACTATGCTAAGGTAAAGGTCACCCTTGCTCGAAAGCCATTTGTATCTGACTCTAGGGTTCAGTGCTCTTCTCTGTTTCATAGCCGAAGAGCCAATGCTGTCTGCATTTTCAGACGTTTCTATGGTCATGTGGCAGGCATGACTAGACACTGGAGCGCATAGAACTCTGTTTACCTTCCCACCAAAGTGATCCCTATTTATCTACTTGCACTTTCTTGTTTTCGAACTGCTAGGTTGGCAGGAGCTGGGACAGAGACCGGAGCTCACTCCATTCTGCAGTATTCGGGTATTGAACTGCTGACCTGCTGACTTCCAGTCAGCATCTTAGCCACTTGAGCCACTGCAGTTGCAGCCTAAACAGTGTTGGTCTTTTTTGCAGCCTCATCACACTGTTGACTCATACTTAGCCTGTGATTTACAACAATGACAAGCTCCTTCACGCTTGTACTGTAGTATTATCGAACCCCATCTTGTAACTGTGCATCTGAGGGTTTTTCCCTTTAGGCATAAAATGTTCTTATTTCCTGAAATTTGCAAATTACAAGGAGTGAGAAAAGCTTCTTTTGTGACAATCATCCATGATTGGCACATAACAATGATGACATCATTAGTTGCAGCCATTTGGGGAGAAATTAAAACACACCCTTTCTAGAGATCCTTTGGAAGCCATGGAACTAGGAAGGAACTCTCTAATGCCTGACAATCACTGATACTATTCTCAGTCCCACAAGATCAGTTGGGTGCTCTGGGTTTGGTTTCTCAGGAAGAGGCACTCTCACAGATAGTATGGTCCTAAACCATTTATGGCTTAATATATCATTACCATATCCAAATTGAGAGTTAGAAACTGTTCTTTTGCATGATAGTCCAAGACTCTAACCATTGTACTACACTACATCAACCCTTGAATATAAGAACAAGCCTCTACTGAGTCCCAGCTCTAACACAGCATCAGTCCAGAGAATGCATGCGATTGTTCAAGATTAATGAATGCCATTTTCTTCTCATACTTTGACAATCCAACATAGCAGAGAAAATAAATCCAGACTTAAAAGTATATGTCCTTTCAAATTTATGTAGAAGACTCAAAATCAGTTATTTCTGGCAGCATTACTATATGGCCTCCAGCCAAGCTCCACAACCGATTACTACCAGACTAATGTTCGGCATCCGTAAAACATTGACATCAGTACAAGCATCCCAGAAACATCTTCTCTGTTTCAGACTTGGGCTGATTAACTCCAGATATGGCTTCTTTCCAGGGGTGACATAGATTGTTCCATACCTAGTGCTAGAGATGAATATCTACTGTTGGTGAATCAGGGTGTACCTTTCTCTCCTCCTTTGTATTTGTTGAAAATGAAAATGTTATTTACAAGTTGAAGAAAATAGCAGACAGACATTCAGTTTAATATTTTGATATCATACTTAATAAATACAATAATTCCTTCATCCATGTAGCACCCTTATAATGTACTAAATACTTTTCTTAATATCCCATCCTTACTTGACACAGCAAGCCTGTAGAGTAATGATGAATACTTTGTCCACCAGATGATGTTGAACAGTAGCTCCCACCAGCCCTCACCAGTGTACCAAATGGTATGGAATTGTGGAAGTTACAATCGAACACTCTTCTTCCCAGCTGTAAAATCTTTCCAGTTAGAGATGAGGCTGAAAGTGAGGGTGCTTTCAAAGGGAAAGCTCTTAGAGCTGCCCATTAAAACACTGCACAGCTACTCAATCTTTTACTCCGTATGACCCCTCATGAGAAAGAAGAAAGAAGATCATCTCACTCTGGGTGGTTTACAACATTAAAACTTACCAAAATAGACAACATCAAAACATTCAAAAGAAATATTTACGAATTCTCCTTAACCCATCCTGGTGGCTATATATTAACTTATTCTCCTCCTTCTGTGCCAGACGTGAAATTACCAAAATGGAGGCACTTTTTGGTGAGTTCATTCTGCAGTTCCTGTAGCCTACCTAGTGTGAGAAAGATTAGCTTGTAACACAAGGTTGCTGTTACCAGGGCATGCCCAATTATAGTTTCAAAATACCACAATCTTCTCCGGAGGTTCTTTCTGTGTATATTAACTGAAATTATTTAATCAAATATTGAAGAAAAGCAGAACAAGTCCAGTAAAATACATAAACAAAAATCCTGACAAATAAACTAAACTAACTAGGTAGGAGAATGTTCTTATATGCCTCCTTTAACAGGATTGGCTTAAACTGTAGTTTGAACATATCTAGGAAATGGCTTTGGGGAGAGCATACTGTTTCCAACTTTTACCAAATTCATTACCTGGCATCTCATATGAAAAGATCACCCACCTGTCCAAATGTGTTGAAGGATCAAACCACAGAAGACATTCAGACCACAATTGAAACCTGATATGACACGGCTGCATTCCCAAAGCCTCTTTGCCTCACAGTGAACAATTGCAGAACAAAGCACACTCATTTTCAAAATACACAGATAAGAAAATATTATGACCAAGGTAAACAGATGCCTTTTAACACTTAAGAGAGCTCTGTTTCTCAATGTGTACCTGAGCGCCTCATGTATTTTTACCTAAATCAGTATCACACACTGTATTTCCGGGGTCATTGGATATGTCAGGAATGGGAAATATGTGGCTCACCGTTCCTTTGTCCTAAATCACATGCTCATTGATTTTCTGACATTATCTAGGTTTTCTCATGAGAGATGAAATGAGGAGGAACCATAGCATGTTTTCTTTATTCTCATGTACTAAATGTTCTTTCTAACTGACCTGGTAAGAAGCATCCAAGTACATTCCTGTCTCATCAAACCAGTTAGCCTTCACTGTAAGATCTGCACCCTTAGCCATTGTTCCTGACTTGCTCACTGTCTTTTGTGAACTTTGATGACCACCGAAAGTGAAAATGTCTCATTAGGTAAATTTGCCTCATGAATCATGTAAACTAGCAGCAGCTGTTTTCTTTCATCACTTCCTTTCACTCATTCACTCACTTTTTTCTACAATAAAAATGTTCTTCTTATGTGCCATCAAGCAAAATTCCAACTTATGATGACCTTATGGCTGAATGGCCTCCAGAAGTTCCTATTGTATTGTTAACAACCCTTCTCATAGCATGGCATCTTTGCTTGAGTCAATCTAGGTTATATGTGGCTTTCTTTCTTTTCTGCTGCCTCCAAGAAGTATTGTTGAAGTACACAGAGCCTCCTCAAAGATTGCAGTATTTTAAACCATAATCGGGCATAACCTGGTAACGACAGCCTTGTGTTGTTGGCTAATCTTTCTCCCGCTAGGTCAGGCGAAAGGAACTATGGAATTAACTCACCAAAAGGTGGTTTCCTTTTTGGCAGTTTCACATCTGGCCTAGACACAGAGGAAGAGGAGGAGGAGGTGGTGGTAGTGTTGGTGGTGTCTCTTCCAGTCTCCTCTTATATGTTCAAAACAGGATGGCTTCAGTTTAGTCATTTTTGGTTCTAGAGGAAGTTCTGGCTTGATTTGATCTAGCACCTGCTTGTTTGCTCTTCTGATGTTTCATGGTATCCTCAATGTTCTTCCCTAATACCATATTTCAAAACAATATTTTTCCTGTCTGCTTTCTTCACTGTCTAGCTTTCCCATCTATAAATAGCCATCATACCATGTCACAGCATGGATGATCTTGGCTTTGATCTTCAGTGACTAAATGAATGAACAAACAAATGAATAGGTTTTAAAAATCCCATCTTTCTGGTATATATTATCTAGCAGAATGATGTTTTACAAATCAAGTGATGTAATTTTGTAGATGGATTGATAACTACCGTGCAACATCAAACAGCAAGGTACTTTGAGTGTACACAAGATATTAGACAGCAATGATGCAGATGAAGACAAATGTGGTTGAAGGCATTAAACAGAAACATTTCAGAGGCCACAAAACTAAATATTTGGTTATCGCAGCTAAGAGGTTTAATAGCAGCAACAACACTCTGATAAAGGCATTTGAGATGTCTTAGAAAATACAGATAACGTCTAAGGTACATGTAACCTGAAGGCCAGAATTCACAAAGAAACCAGGAGTAGTTGTCATCAGATGTGAACCCTGAAACAAAAAACAGAAAATTAAACTTCTTTGGAAATCACTGTAGTTGATATCTCTGCACATGCTCACTATTTGAAAAAAGTAATCTCCCCAAGTAACCTAGCCAGCATGATCACTGTTCCACTGGGTTTGAGTTCACAGGTGTAACTTTCACATATCAACCTCTATAGCTGCTCTATATCCTTGGTACAGTATCTACCCATAATGTATTCTGCATTGACCTCCTGAGGTTAATTTCAAATACAGTTATCATATTGCCATCCCAGCAAGAGAACATGACATGACTGAATCATCCATAAATCAAGGTGCATAGTATTCAAAACCAGACAATGTGTTCTTGAACTTGAGGCAGAAAAGAATCTCTTCAATAATAGTCAATAATAAAGCAATAATACTTTAAAGTGCTAACAGATCAGCTATCCAGCTTGGGCAAAACACTGTGCTTAATAGCAGGGGCAGCCCCAACTAGAAATCCATGGAAAACATTATAGAAATACACTGTGTATACTAACTGCTTGGCTGTTCTATGCAGTTCTCATAATAAAAAGAACAGAACTCATGGTGCAGAAAGTTCCACCATTTAGTCATTTGCTTTTCATATTTTGCTGATGGAAAGGAAATAGTTGTTGGGGGAGATGTTCCAAAATAATAGAACATTATTATTGCTGAAGTCTTCTTCAGTTTGGTTCCATGATACCTTTGGGAGAAATTTGCTTTCTGACTTACACTGAAACAGCTGCCATTTCTTGGCTGCTACTTGATTTAAAAAATGTGCATAAAAGCATTTTTGTGCCTTTGTTTGTATAGTCAATATTTCCAGTCTTTTTTGGAGGCATAAAACAATGAGTGAGGTATTCCCATACAACGATGCAGAAACCTACTGTTGATTAAAGTGCTTATTTACAAAAGTAATAACTGGTTTGAGAATCTGTTCTGCTCACTGGCCAGGATAGATACTTGAGATCCTTAAATCCTGGTCTTATGTCTTTGGACCTAATATAAACTGCTTCTACACCTTTGAATCTAATTTGTTTCTGTGTGGCTAGCACGTTTGACCTTTGGTCATGCACCCACTTATGAGTGGAGGTAGAAGTACCCTATGGTTTCAAAACTCCATGGGACATTTCCAATAAAGATAGGGAAAAGCAATTTTTTGCTGTCTTCTCTCCTTCTCCTTCAAAATGTTCTGAAAAGTTAGGTCATCCAGAATAGTAAGGAAGTGGTGTAGCATCCCGTGGATTGAAAGGGGCATTTTTAAAAAAATCTTTAGAGGTTCTTCTGGGAATGGAAAGAGCTGCTCTATTTCTGAAATGGAAACTTGGGATCCAATCCATATACTTTTCATCATTCTATGTGAGGCTGTCTTTGAAGGAGAATCAGAAATTTCAGGTGGTACTAGATGTGGGAACACAAATCCTCATGGAGTAGATCTTAGTTGCTAGTCAGATGATATTCTATTTATCTCAACCTATAAGGAAGAGATGTAAGGTATGTGTCCGGGAAAGGCTCCGACATCCCTGGAGCCTATCCTGTAATGCTTCATACACACCTGCCTAATGATACTGAGATCAGTCCCGCGAGGGTCTGGAGGCCGAGAGTGGGGCCTGCACCCCACAAAATGGGAAAAGGAAAGGGAACTACAACTCCCAAGCTGCCTTGGGAGAAAAAAACGGCAGTTTAATAACAAGGCCTGGAAATAGAATGTTGGAAAGAGCTGATCTGCATGTTGGACTGTGATTGGTTGAGAGTGAACGACTGATAGGGAAAGGTCCTGGCATTCCTGAGATAATCTTCTTCTTCCATACCTATAAGGAAGGGGTGTGGTTGTATGTGTGTAGAATGCATACCCACAACCCTGGAGCCTATCCTGTAATGCTCCGCACGTACCTACCTTTTGTCTCCAAGATCAGCGCCGCAAGTGTCTGGGAGCCGAGAGTGGGGCCAATGCCCCACGAACACAACAAAAAACAAAGGCTATGAGTCCCAGCATCCTCTGCGGCATGCCTCAGCCAATCAGGTAGGATAACACAAGCATGGAGGAGGCAGGACAGTCGGCGCACGAAAACACAAACCAACGGCCGAGCCGATGCGCGTGCACTACAGCTCAGGGCCCTGCTTTACCAAGGTGAATGGAGCCCGGGCTGAGGGGATAGTCTGGCCCTTTTCCCCCTCATCGCATCCAAGCCCTTAGCCACCCTACCTGGTCCTCCTCCGTCGCCTCTGCCAGCCCTGCTCCTGCCGAGGCCTCCAGGCTATGGTCCAGGCTGACAGAGCGTAGGGCCTGTGTCCATAGGGTGGGATGCCGCTGCCTTCTGCTTTGTCCAGAGGCCCACCGGCAGACTGCCGCACCAAAACCAAATGACCAGCGCAGCCCCTCCTTCTCCCTCCATGTCCAGAGCACTGCCAGTGGTACGCAAGGCAAGGACCAGCCACCACCCCAGGCTCCAGCCTCGGGCGGAGGCCTGCCAGGCTCCTCCATTATGCCTGGTCCCAACTGTGACCACACAGCCTCCACCTGAAGCAAGCCTCCACCCAAAGCCAGGAGCAGGGCAAGGCGCGCCTGCCAACAGTGAGCTGCGGCGGCACCAGCGGCCCTGCTGGCACAAAGCCCTCCAGACCAAATGCACTGGAGGAGCCTGGCAGACCACTGGCCCAGACCAGAGAAGGGAGGACTGGCCGGCAAGCCTGGCCACGGCATCCGCCCACAGGCCTCTGCACACAGGCCCTCCACTCCGCAAGCGCCCAACCCCTTTGCCACCTGAATACTGTCCCCGAAAACAGTCCCCAGACGGGCCCCCTGGCTGACCGCACCCCAGACAACAGCCTGCAGGCCTCAACGGGAACACAGCTGGCAGAATAGAAGAAGAAAACCACCCATCCTTCACCGGGTACCGGCTACACTGCCTGGAACCTGAGAAGGGGGAAAGGGCCCGGCCCTCCCCTCAGCCAGATTTAGTTCCATGGGGGGACAGGCCAGTTAAACCCCTGCAACTACCAGAGCACACGATGTGCATGTGCCATGGGTTGAGCCTCCCCCCAAAAAAACCGTCAAAGATGGGCATGTATGCTAGTAACCTATAAGGAAGAGATGTAGCATATGTGTCCGGCAGGCCTTCAAACACCCCTGGAGCTGATCCTGTAAGTCCCACTACCTCCTCTGTGTGTGTGTGTGTGTGTGTGTGTGTCTGTGACTGACACACAGAGAGAAACACAGATAGAGTGAGACAGAAAGAGAGAGAGACAGACAGAGACACACAGAGAGGAAGGGATGCATGTGCCGCCCCAGCTCCAGCCCAAACCTCACTGGCCACAACCATGTTCAGGCCCACGGGGAAACCACCCACACCTGGCCACAGCGGCGGTGAAAGGCACACAGGACATGAGGAATGGAGTTGGGGGGGAGGCCACAAACACCCCTGTAGCTCACCCAACATCCCCCCCAGACTGCCCGGGACGAAGTCCGGGTACCCTTGCTAGTCCCATATAAACTGTCAATGCATTTTCAGACCCACGTCAAAGAGCTAATTATGAGTTTTACAGTCGTAAACCAGGGATTCTCAACCTGCAGCCCATGGGCCGGATGTGGCCAATGGCACCATTTCATGTACCCACCCCATTGCCTCCACATAAGGAAGTGCCATGTGATGGCTGAAGGGCAAAATGGCTGTCCTCCCCCGAATCATAGCTGTCAAGTGTCCCATATTGGCCAGAAACCTCCCATATTTTACCCTCTTTCCTGGCGTCCTCACGTATTAGGAAGACTGCAATGCCCTAATGGTGCCACTGGAGGGCTGCACAGGATAAGTATAGCTGTCAAGTTTCCCGTTGTGTCTGGGAAATTTCCCTTATTTTCAAATCCCAAACTTGACAGGTATGCTCCGAAACTGTCTGAGGGAGCGTGACCCAAGCCCCGGATTAAAAGATTGAGAACTCCTGCCGTAAATGGTTGGTGTTGAAGTTGCTTCATGAGCCACCTCCATGGGTATAAATCTACACGATTTTAAAAAAATAGTCTTCAGAGGCCCTCCTCATTGGTCAATCGCCCAGATCAATAATCTTAGTTTACTGATGGTTCCCGCAGTAATGGCTCCTGCCCTACAGAATTCCCTTTCAAGGACTGTTGCCCTATTCAGCATTTTACTAGATGGTTACTGGTAAACATGGGGGAAGACTTATGCTAACTTTATAGAATACCTCAATAGGTTCTACAGGGGCCATAGTTGTAGCTGGACTTAAAACTTTTCAGTGCCTTTTGAACTTGACTTAGATACAAAAACTCTCAGACTGAAATAAAATTATTAGTATTTCAAATTTTACTCCTTTTCTTTTTACAGGCTAACTTAAAATTTCCCAATTTTTTTAACAGGACCACCATTCCCAGAAGCCATACTGATTCTTCAATTGAAAGATTCTCTTATGTTTGATAATATTGTATTTTATTATGATTTGTACAAAGGAGCATGGATTGTAATTTTCTGGATTCCTCCACAACCACCATCTTTTCTTAAAAAAGAATATACTTTACATTTATTGTTAGAAGATCAACAATTTTGCCTTTGATTTTCTTATAAGGTCTTGAGAAAATACTGTCTAGACCTGTTCATTTGTTAATTTTTGATATCGTGACAGGCCCTCAGATGTCAGTCCTTATCACATCTGCTTGACTTGGTTCTTCAGTCCTCCCTGAAAATGCCCAGTCAGGCATGAGTATCTGTTCTACATCTTCTGCAGTAAAGACAGCTGCAAAGAGTTCATTCAGCTTATTTGCATTTGCCTATCCTCTTTTGGTTCATCTTTCACGCCCTTATAATCTCACAGTCCAATTTTCCCCTTGGCTGATTTCCTGTTTATGAGGTATTGATTGTTGGTTTTAATGTTTTTAACAACATATTTTTATGCTTGAGCAAGAAATTTCTTCTTTTCATTTCTTCCTCCATTCTTAAAATTATATTCCATACATAATCAATAGTGGAACATAAGAGTTCTAACTTAAAGAGTGGCCGGTAAAGACCTTTCAAGAACTATATTATAAAATCATAGAATTTAGTTGGAGGCCATCAGGTCCAACCCCCTGTTCAATGCAGGAATCCAAGTCAAAGTAGATCTGACAAATGGATGTCCAATTTTATCTTGAATTTTCTTCAGCATAGAAGTGCTCCCCACTTCCTGAGGTAATTGGTTCCATTGTCATATTGCTTTACCTGTTAAGAGGTTTCTCTTGATATTCAGCTTATACTGTATCTGGCTTCCTGTAACTTGAGACCATTATTACATATTCTGTATTCTGAGATGGTCGAGAATACATCCTACCTCTCCTCTCCTCATTATGACTAACTTTCAAGTATTTGAAAAGTGCTATCATATCCTTCCTCAGTCATGCCCAGTTCATTCAGTCTTTCCTCGTAGGGTGTAGTTTCCATTCCCCTTATCATCCTTGTTGTCTTCCTCTGAACTTATTCCAGTCTGTCAGCATCCATCTTGCAGAGAATTTATGACTTTTCAATGGGCCTGGTAAAAATATGGCTGTCATGTGGTTCTAGGAATTACCCTTTTTGAATTCTGTTCTTCAGCAGAATGAATCCATCGCCTTAAATAGCGCGCGCGCGTGCACACACACACACATCAATTCCCCTCCCAAGCTCCCTGACTCTTATTCTCTCTTGGAAGTGTTGTGTTCTAATGGAGTGATCTTCTACATGGATAACAATGTATCTTAACCAATGTAACCTTGCCAACGGGTAACAATGTAACCTTCAGCTGTATCACATAAACCCTGTAATAGGACGCGAGCTAATGACCACCAGCTGGCAGCAGCGAGCGTCCAGGCTCTCTCGGTCCAAACTCATCAAAAGGCAACAGCGCGGGAAGTCTCCCGCCACCACCTACACCTGGACAAGAAGGGCGTGACCAGCAATGACGTCACACAGACAGTAGCCAATGGGCTATCCTGGAGCCACGTTCAAATGTGTTACTACCGTATATAAAGAGCTATTGATCCGCCATTACCTCATGTTCCCTCTGACCACCATGTAATAAACCTGAGTTAACCCAGCCCGAGGCTGTGTCCTGTGTCTTGGTTTTCATACACCAAATTGGCGACGAAGGTGGGATTATGGATCCCCAAGGAGCCAGGGCACAGAGCGGGTTCAACATCACCACACCGCAAGACTGGGAGCTTTTTGAGATGGACTTCCAGGCGGCACTGGTGGAACTCAAAGTCAAAGAAGACGACGAGGAAAGAAAGAGGGCCATCCTCACCAGAATGCTTGGGATAGAAACCAAGCGAACGCTGGTGGGCATCATTGCACCGAAGAAGGTGAGCGATTTCAAAGCCGATGACATCATGAAGCTGCTGCGTGAGCGTTTCCGACCCTCGAGGGCAATGTTTCCCGCTCGGAGCGCGTTTTGGAGGCGAGTCCAAGCGCCGGACGAGTCGGTTGAGGCATTCGTAACAGCCATGAGAATAGCCGCCGCCCCCTGCAGATGGGACAACCTAGAGATGGCCCTCAGGGACGGAGTCCTGTGTGGCCTGAAGGACAAGGAGGTGCAGCGCAGCTTAATGAACAAGGAGCCACCACCCACGCTGGCAGAGGTTGTAGAGGCCGCGGAAGCCGCGGAATCCACGAATGCGGGAGTGGACGAGATGCACCAGTGGCGTGAGTGGCGTCCTAGAGCCGGCAAAGCGGAAAATTCGGTGCACGGAAAGTCCGGACAGTCGGTGCACGCAACCCGACGGGCCTCGAAGTCGTCCACGGAAGGCAGCGACGGCGAGGAGGTCCAGAAGGTCCGAAAAGGGGGGCGCCGCTGCGATGGTTGCGGAGCGGCCCATGAGCGCGCGAGGTGCCCATTCAGAAAAGCCGAGTGTTACACCTGCGGTCGTCGGGGGCACATCGCCAAGGCATGCAGGAAGCGGAAGGAGGGCCGGAAGCAGTCGCAAGACCGTTCGACCAGACCGGACCGTCCAGCGAGGTCCAAAGATGGCGCCCAGACCACGAGGAAGCAGGACGGCGTGGGCCGCATCTCGGGCGACAGCGAGGACGACGCTCCCGTGTTCAGCGTGTCCGCGGGACAGTCTCATTACTTCGTTGAGGTATTAGTACAAGGGGCCCCTATCATGATGGAAATCGACTCGGGGTCCTCCTATTCCATAATTCCCCAGAAAGAGTTTTTGAAAATCGACCCCCACGTGCGGCCCAAACTTAAAACACTGAGGTCCACGCTGCGAGACGTACAGGGGAACAGCATTCCAGTGTTGGGGGTCGGGAAATTTCGGGTCAGTTTTAAGAGGCATTCTGCAGAACTGCCCCTAGTTGTCCTTAAGGGGGGAAATTGCAGCCTCCTAGGGACGCAGTGGTTCCAGCCCTTAGGTTTGTTCATAGGGGGAGTGCATACAGTGGGGGGGGGATCCAATACAAGCGGTGTGCGACGCGCATCCCGCCGTCTTTGAAAAAGGACTTGGAAAGTTCAAGGGACCCCCTGTAGCCTTCGACCTAGACCCGGAGGTCCGCCCGATAAGACTCAAACCGCGCAGGGTGCCATTCGCACTAAAGGACAAAATAGAGGCGGAACTGGACAAACTGGTGGGCCAGGGGATTCTTATTCCTGTCGATTCCGCGGAGTGGGAAACTCCAATTGTAACCGCTCTGAAGGCAAACGGGGAGGTGCGCATCTGCGCTGATTATAAGTGTACAATTAACAAGGCGATCCGCCCTAATGCATACCCGGTGCCGGTGGTCAGCCACCTTCTGGCCAGGCTGAATGGGGGAAAGTGTTTCGCTAAACTCGATTTGGCACAAGCCTATCAGCAACTCCCTGTAACTCCCGCCACGGCCGCGGCACAAACAATAGTCACACATAAAGGGGCGTTCCAGGTGTCGCGTTTACAGTTCGGCGTAAACTCGGCACCCGGCCTTTTTCAGTCGCTTGTGGAACGCCTCCTGAAGGGGCTGGAGGGGGTGTTGCCTTATTTTGATGACGTGTTGATAACAGGGGGGAGTGAGGCCGAACTGGCAAAGAGATTGGATAAAGTACTGACGGTGTTCGAGAAAGCGGGGCTGCGGCTGAGGAAGGACAAATGCGTCTTTTTCGAAACTGAGGTTGAGTTTTTAGGGTTTCGGGTCACGCCAGAGGGCATTAAGCCGTCCAAGTCCAAAGTAGCCGCCATCAAGAACGCCCCTCGCCCCACATCCAAAACCGAGCTACAGTCATTTCTGGGGCTCCTCAATTTTTACCATACCTTCCTTCCGCGGAAGGCGTCCGTGGCCGAGCCACTCCATCGTTTGCTAAAAAAGGAGGAAACATGGATGTGGGGTGACGAGCAAGAGAGGGTGTTTAAAGAGTTGAAGCAGCTCCTAACATCTGAGGCAATCCTGACGCACTTCGACCCCAAACGGCCAGTGGTCTTAGTCTGCGACGCATCCCCGGTGGGGGTGGGGGCGGTGCTTTGCCACGTGTTGGACGACGGAAGGGAGGCCCCGATAGCGTTTTATTCAAGGTCCCTGTCCCAAGCAGAGCGTAATTACGCACAGACCGACAGGGAGGCATTAGCGATAGTAGCGGGAACCAAAAAATTTCACGATTTTCTGTATGGTCGGCCATTCAAAATCGTGACTGACCACAAGCCCTTGTTGGGAATTTTCACCGCAAATAAGCCCACGCCACAGATCCTGTCCCCAAGAATGCTTCGGTGGGCTATCTTTCTCAACGCATACCAACATGAGTTGGAATACCGGCCCGGGAAGGAGATCAGCCATGCAGACGCACTCTCAAGGTCTCCTTTGCCCTTGTCGGGCGTCCAGCAGGCAAGGGCAGAGAGAGACCACCAGGTCTTGTTAATAGAGGTTTTAGATTCACCCCCAATCGTACCAGCCGACATTGCCAGGGCGACAGGCAAGGATAGAACACTGGAGAAAGTTAGCTCATGGGTACAGAAGGGGTGGCCGGCGTCATCCCCGGGTACGGAATTCGACCCATTTTTTCGAAAAAAATTAGAGTTGTCCCTGGAGAGGGGGTGCCTTTTGTGGGGCCAGCGGGTGGTGGTCCCTACGTCCCTGCGTCCGAGGGTGCTAAAAATGCTGCACATCGGCCACCCGGGCATCGTCCGTTCCAAGGCGCTGGCCCGGAGTTACTTCTGGTGGCCACAGCTGGACGCGGACATTGAGCACATGGTCGGCACTTGTGAGGCATGCCAGGGCTCCCGACCGGAGGCGGCCCGCCTCCCGCATAGGGAATGGGACGCAGCAAGGGGGCCATGGTCCAGGGTGCACGTAGACTTCGCTGGCCCGTTCCGAGGAACCATTTTTCTCCTGGTGGTAGATGCGTTCTCCAAGTGGCTGGAGGTTATCCCAGTAAAGAGCACGTCCTCCGCCACTACGATTAGCCAACTTAGGAGGGTCTTTTCCACGTTCGGTTTACCCGACACTTTGGTCAGCGATAACGCTAGTTGTTTCACCTCCGCTGAGTTCAGGGCATTCATGGAGGCAAACGCCATTCGGCATGTCACATCCGCGCCGTTTCACCCGGCCACGAATGGCCAAGTGGAACGGCTGGTGCGGACAACAAAGGATGCGCTGCGGCGCATGGGCCCGGGGGACCTAAATCACCAAGTATGTCAGTTTTTATTAGCGTATAGGGTGACCCCCTTAGCGTCAGGTTACTCGCCGGCAGAGCTGTTGATGCGGCGAAAACTGGCCACGATCCTGTCCAGGCTAGACCCGACGAGAGTCGAGGACAAAGGAAAAAACATAGGGTTGGCAGTCTCGAAAGGTTTCGCCGTCGGCGATCCTGTTCACTGCAGGAACTACGCCAGCGCAGGTCCAGCCTGGGTACCAGGGACGGTTGTGGATCAGACGGGGCCAGTGTCGTACCGGGTCGAGACTAGCACCGGTCTCCTCTGGAGGAGGCACGCGGACCAACTTAGGCACCGAGTGAGTGGGGGGCCGGTCAGTGGGGCTCAGCAACAGGATTCAGCGTTAGGGTTCTCCCCCACCCGTTTAGCCCAAGGGGGAGACAGCAACGGACAACAGTCCCAAACAAGGGGGGAAAGCAGCGGCCCCGACTCATACCCTTTTGATACGCCAGCTCTATCAGAGGCCGGGGAAGGGGGAGAGGAGTTCGCGACCGCTGCCCCCGAATTTAATTCTGATTTTGATCTTGCGAGCCGGGGGGGGTTTCGGGAGTGTTCCCCCACCCATCCAAGCGAGAAGAGGGGTTTTTCGTTAGCCCTCAGTGCCCCCGGTTCTTCCCCAATAAAGCACACACCTCCCAACAACGCCGCGGAGCCGCGGCAAGTCACTAACGAGTCTCCCTCTCCAATTACAGGACAGGAAACCAGGGGACAAAGAGAAGGTAGCAAACCCGGGGAAAGGCAGCCCGCAGCGAGACCCCAGCGTGTTCGAAATAAGCCATCTTGGCTGAGAGACTTCGTCTCATCCTAGGGGGGGGGAGTGTTGAGTTCGAGACTTCGTCTCATCCTAGGGGGGAGGGGTGTTGTGTTCTAATGGAGTGATCTTCTACATGGATAACAATGTATCTTAACCAATGTAACCTTGCCAACGGGTAACAATGTAACCTTCAGCTGTATCACATAAACCCTGTAATAGGACGCGAGCTAATGACCACCAGCTGGCAGCAGCGAGCGTCCAGGCTCTCTCGGTCCAAACTCATCAAAAGGCAACAGCGCGGGAAGTCTCCCGCCACCACCTACACCTGGACAAGAAGGGCATGACCAGCAATGACGTCACACAGACAGTAGCCAATGGGCTATCCTGGAGCCACGTTCAAATGTGTTACTACCGTATATAAAGAGCTATTGATCCGCCATTACCTCATGTTCCCTCTGACCACCATGTAATAAACCTGAGTTAACCCAGCCCGAGGCTGTGTCCTGTGTCTTGGTTTTCATACACCAAAGAAGACAGAACTTTGTGTGCCATACAGCTTTTCCTACATCCTCAGGGGTTGTATCTAATTGGCAAGGTTCCAAGAAGTTTCTCCTGCTAGTCCAGTCAACTACATGAAATGGAGGAGACACCATCTTTTCCTTTGCCTTGGGTGGCAAACTGTTCTGGGCTGGACTTTGGACATGTGAAATATTGGCTCAGTGACTGGGCTGTGGCAGCTGGTTCTACCTCAATTCCACATTACATCAATAGATATTCTTCAGGGGAGGTGCTCCTTGAGGTAGCTGAGGTCCTAAACCACTTAAACATAAAATAAAATTGTTATCTTTCGATATCTACAAATCTTCATCAGATGGTGCACCAAGATGTCAGTCACTCCATCCCACATGCTGAAAGGATATGAGCCTCAAATTCACCGACTCAGCTCCAGGAAAAGCTTTATGGAAAGAACAGACATTCTTGAAGGCAAGCAAGAGCAAAATCAAATTAGAAGATCGAGGAAGGAGCTCACTGGACAAGGAATAGCATGAAAGGAGGATATAACTGAGGAACTCAACCTCCCCTACGTCACTTGGAGGACTCTGAACATACCGAGGGTCGGAGTGCCTAAATATAAGACCAACCTGCTCAAGTGGGGGCTGCTGATGGACAAGAACATGCTGTGTGAATCTGGCCCATTTGGTAGCCTGCTGATTGCTACTAGAAACGCATACCGATGAGGATTAAATTTTGGCCAACGACAAAGCCAAGAAGGCGGCTTCATTTTGGCAGGCCAAAGTTTGAACTGGACATGAAAGGAGTCAGGTGGGCTTGGTCCATGAAAGCTCACATTTAAATACAGGAGTTAATCTTTCAGGTGCCACAACATTTTTTTTGTCTTCTTTTTTCTGTTCTGCTTTATTTACTTTCAGATATTGGTGCACCAAGATAAGGTAAAGGTTTCCCTTGTTCGAAAGCCAGTCGTATCCGATTCTAGGGTTCAGTGCTCATCTCTGTTTATAGCCAAAGAGCCAGCGCTGTCTGCGTCTTCAGACGTTTCCATGGACACATGGCAGGCATGACTAGACACGGAAGCGCACGGAACGCTGTTTGCCTTCCCACCGAAGTGGTCCCTATTTATCTACTTGCAATTTCTTGCTTTCGAACTGCTAGGTTGGCAGGAGCTGGGACAAAGACGGGAGCTCGTTCTGTCCTGCAGTACTCGGGAATCAAACTGCTGCGCTTAGAAGTGTACCCCTCCCAAAACGCGGGCTGCGTGTGTTTGTTGTTCTCTCCTTTCCTGTTCCACTCGACGACCCACCGTTTCGGGTCCTCCAGCCTTCCTTCTCACCAGGCAGACAAGGCCGACGGCAGGTGCCAGAACAGCGGGGGTTGTTTTAATAGCCAGGGAGAGTCCACGGCTGGAGCTCTTTTATTAAACCAACGCGAGGCCGGGACTCTTGCTAACTCTTCTTCTCTCCCGATCCCGAAGAGAGACAGAGAGAGTGAGTGAGACAGACAGACAGACAGACAGACAGACAGCCCGCCCGGCCAGCAGAGGAAGAGGCTTTCTCCTCCTCACGCTCCCGCCCGGGCCAGCACTTCAATGGCCCTTTTGGAAACTCCAGGTGACCCTCCGCCTCCTCCCCTTTTCCCGCCTCCCGGCCCCTTCCCGCCTCCTCCTCCTCCTCCTCCTCCTCGCTCCCGCCCGTATTTAAGCGCGACTGCTGGCTTGGCGAGGCGCGCTTTCGGCTCCCTCCGGCTGCCTCCTCCTTCGCTCGCTCCTCGCCTTGACGCGTCGCTCCGTCGTCCTCGTTCTCCTTCTCCTCCTTGGGTCTCTCTCTGGCTCTGTCCAGCCTCGCCTCGCGATGCGCTCGGGGCTGCTCTCCCTTCTGGCCCTGGCTCTGTGGCTGACCGTCTCGTGGGCCGCCAGCAGGACCCCTTACCAGCAGATCCTGCACCACAGCCGGATCCGGGGCAGGCATCAAGGGTAAGTCCTGGCGGAGGGGCTGGGCTGGGGGTGGGGGTGGAAAGAGACCCGAAGAAAGCGCGGGAGGCCTTGGGGTGGCCTCAGGCGGCGTCCCACGGGCCCTTTTTGGAGAGGCTGGGGATTTTGCCCCCAAAGTGATAGCTGAGAGAGGCCGAGAAGCAAGTGGCCGAGGCCGCCCAAGGCGCGTCGCTGCCTGAGGCGGAACAACACTTGCGGACATTCTCCTCCACGCCCAGCCCCGCGCTAGAGGGAAAGTGTAAAGCTAACCCAAGACATTTTTGACACCTAAGGCAGAAAAATCCCACACACGCAGCTCCCTTCTGTTTCGCTGTAGCACAGCAGAGGGAAGTAATCTGCAGCCTGCTGCCCTTCTTTAAAAAAGGCTTCCCTTGCTCGAAAACCAGTCGTATCCGACTCTAGGGTTCAGTGCTCATCTCTGTTTCAAAGCCAAAGAGCCAGCACTGTCTGCAGACATTTCCGTGGTTATGTGGAAGGCATGACTAGACACTGAATTCTGTTACCTTTCCCACTGAAGTGGTCCCTATTTATCTACTTGCAATTTCTTGCTTTCCAACTGCTCGGTTGGCAGGAGCTGGGACAAAGATGGGAGCTCATTCCGTTCTGCAATATTCCGGAATCAAACTCCTGACTTCCCGCCTTCGAGTCAGCGTCTTAGCTTTTTACAGACTTTCAAAAAACTGCTGTCTGAGACAGTTTGCTCACTGGGTCTCACCGGGCAGTGGTTCCCAATGTGGAGCACATGCCCCACAGGGTGACTTCGATTCCCAGACGCTTAAACCCAGCACATTGGTGGATCAGTGCTTTGCGGACTTGGCTAAGGCTTCTGGGCATTGAAGTCCAAAAAACCAAAGGTTGGGAAACACTGGGTGGCAGAGGTAGTTCAGGCCATGGCCTCGTCATGTACGTGGGTCAGTTTTTGTTATGGGGGATGTATATGTACAGCTTTGATTTGACAGTTTACATCAGGCACCAGGGCCCTAGGTTGGCTCCTGAGTTGACCTTAGGTTAGTTTGTGCCTAGCTCTGAAAAAAGAAGAATCCAGAGAAAGATCAGTTTGTGGCTGCAAAATACATATCTCTTCCCCGTGTCCTTTGATCCTTGGGGGTGCAGAGCAACAACAAAAAAGTTATGGATGGAAAGTAATTTCCAGACCAATTAGCTTATGCAGATAACAATAGCAATTACACTTCTGTGTCACCCCATAGAACTTAAGAAGTGTTTTGCCTCGAAAAGAGCCTAACGCTGTCTGACCACCAGTCTATGGGAAAGGATAAGATCTATATTCGATCAGATGATACTCTGTATTGCACTAATTGTATTGGATAGTGAAGGATGGGAAGTAAAAAACAGAATTACACAGAGGGTGTTCTCCCCCCCCCCCGAAAAGTTCTGTATGTCTTGAAAATATACTACTGTATTTATGAACTATAGTAGGCTAGTGACTGCAGGATGGAATGAGCTCCCGTCTTTGTCCCAGCTCCTGCCAACCTAGCAGTTCGAAAGCAAGAAATTGCAAGTAGATAAATAGGGACCACTTCGGTGGGAAGGTAAACAGCGTTCTGTGCGCTCCGGTGTCTAGTCATGCCTGCCACAAGACCACGGAAACATCTGCAAATGCAGACAGCGCTGGCTCTTTGGCTAGAGTCAGACATGACTGGCTTTCTAGCAAGGGAAACCTTTACCTTTAGTGATATTAAGAGGAAAAAATACAAGAAATTATGGCACTGAGATTAAAACCTAGATGTTAACCTTGGGAAAATAAATTCAAATGACACAGACAAATTATATGCGTAATTTGTTTGTGTAATTTGAATTTATCTTAGGAGCTTTTTTATATCCTGTGTTACATTCTGAATACTGTGCTGACAACCAATGAAACCTCTAGCCAGCATTTCCCTTAAATTTAAAGGAGGGAAAGGATCAGTTAGCATGGTGTTTCTGACACATTTGCAATTCTAGGCATGTTTCTAAATTTACTGCTCTGCCCTGTCACAATTTACCTTCCACACACAAAGCACAGAGTTCTTTGCCCAAAGTGAGTACAAACATTCTGTACAATCTGTGGAGCTCTAAGCTAAGAAACCACAAGACACTCGGGTATTTCAGCAATTGAATAGAATCTCCCAGGGTTCCCTCCTAAAGTTACATATAGCAAAGCATCTACTCTTTTAAAGACTTTCCTGCCCCAGTCACACCCATCAGAATGGGCCACTAAGAGTGAATTCAGTCTCTATTTCCCACTCCTATGGAGATCAATGAGGAGACTGATCCTCATTACAGACATTGAAGGTATTCTCATTTAATAAAACTTCATGGCCACTTCTTGCCACTCATGGTGGGTTTCAGGATCTTTCTAAGGAGGCAACCCTAGTGATATTATGAACCATGAGCACAGGAGGCTACCAGAAATCTGCATCCACCATGTGGGCTGATGTAGGTCAGTAAGTTACTACCCATTGGTTTTCCTGCAGGGCATGAGAGCATAAGCTTGTCCTTACTGCCTCCCTACCACCACCACCACAGATCTACAGTGAAAGTGTAGAATTGAGAGCAGCCTGCAAACTTACAAACATCCCTGGAGCCCAATTTTAAGCTGGTTTGAAAAACAGGCTCTTGTTATTTAAAAAAACATGGCAGGAGTTGAACGATTATGATGTTTTCTTCAAAGGAACATGCAGTAGGGTTTTCTTAGTACTTTGAAAAGATAGGTATAGTTTGAGGCCTTGATTTTGTTTGTGGGACCTTCTAACTTCATGTTATGGAAAAGAAATAGAACAAAAGAAGGATGCACATTTTTTTAAGTTATACAAATGCATTTTACTTGGTTTGATGGGATAAGGGCAGGGTCAAGACATTTTACTGTCTGAGATGACAACCATCCTGTTGAAACCAGCTAAATATTTTTGGCACCTGAGGGAGGCTCACCTGTCCATCTCCTTGGTAGAACAAATATAAATTGTGTAACTAACAAGCTACCTATAATATACACCAGTGGATATGAATGAACACATGACTGAACACATGAATGAACACATGACTGCAATGTGAGTTTCTACAATAGACATGTACACACATGCACATGTACACACATAATACCCATGTGTGTATATGGATGTACATATAATACATGGATATTATCTACATGTATACATGTATACACATCTGCAGGAATAGCAAGTTTTGGGGCTCAGACTGGCAGTACTGAAACAAGGTAAATGGCATTAAGGAATATTGAAACCAAACAGAGGTGAATCAAATTGAGTTAGTACATGCAGGAGATGAAAGGCTACTAGAAGGCTTTAACTACAAAGGAAACAAATTAAATCACTCACTTGAGTGACAAATTGTCAAAGCCCAATTTGTTTCCTCCTCAGTGGTTATATAGTGTTTTTTTTAATCCGTTGCACTCTAGGAGTTGATAGGATCTATTCCTCTGGTTGGTTCTTTTGTTGGTATGTGACAAGTGTGGGCAGGACAGATTATTTAAAGGAAGTGGAAAAGGAATAAAGATGAGAATAAAGAAAAGACAGGCTCCTGACATCTGTTCTCCCAGCATCCTGCTTAGTGGTCTTGTAGCTTTTATGACCTTATGCTTCTGCAAGGGAAAGCTTCAGGTTTGCTGGGCACTGGCATTTGGCCTCCATTTCTCCTTCATATTATCTCATCCTGTGCCAAAATTAAAATAGAGATACATAGGCTCAAGCACTGGCCTGAAAAGAACAATGAAATTTAACAGGAATAAGTGCAAATTTTACACCTAGGAAAACCCCCATGAATGAACAGTTGGGGGATAATTGGTTCAGTAATACTATGTGCCAGAAATCTCTTGGAATTGCGGTAGATCAAAAGCTGAATATGAGCCAATAATATGTGTGTACATGTTTATTGTAGAAACTCACATTGCAGTCATGCGTTCATTCATATCCACTGGTGTATATTATAGGTAGCTTGTTAGTTACACAATTTATATTTGTTGTGGCAGCAAAAAAAGGCTAATGCTGTTTTAAGAAACTTTTATCAAAGTACTGTATAGTTTCCAAATCCTGTGAAGAACTAGTTAATGTCTAATTCAGCACTGCTTAGGCCTCATCTTGAGTACTGTGTCCAGTACTGGACACCACACTTTAAGAATGGTGCAGACAAATTGGAACAGGTCCAAGAGGATGGGAATAGGAACCAAGTCCTATAGAGGAAGACTGAAAGAGCGGAGAATGTTTAGCCCTGAGGGAGGAGAAACTGCTATGACAGCTCTCTTCAAATACTTGAAAGCTTGTCATACATAGGAAGGACAGGATCTGTTCTCAGTCATTCCAAAGCACAGGACACATGTATCAGGGATCCTAATAGAGAAGGACAAACATGTAACCAATTATCTCAAGAGGTGGTGAGCTTTCCAACGCTGGAGGCAATCAATAGAAATGTAGAGAACCATCTGTCAGATATAACTTAGTTTGGATTCCTGGATTGAGCAGGGGTTTGGACTTAGTGGCTTTATAGGCCCCTTCCCACTGCATTATTCTTTGATTCTGTGATTCAAAAGTTAAACATGTGTGTAGGAAAATGTGATAGGAGGACTTTTGAAAAAAAATGATGTTGTTCCCTTTCCAGAGAAGCCATAACAGAGAGAAACAAGCTTTCCAACATCCTGAAGTTAGTTTGGTCCCTTCTTGTCCATTTCAATACCCTTTAGTTTGGTGCATTCCCATGGGGCTGTCTACCAAATACTGAACTAGATAGAGCACTAGGCACAACCCACATGGCAACTTCTACAGGAAGTTAAAAATGGCTTGGGACAGAAAGTTACATGTATGGACTATACATTCCAGAACCCCCCTAGACAGCATGACCAATGAATGAAGACCATGCTAGCAAAGGGATTCTGGGAAGTGTGTAGTCTACAGAAGTAACTTTTCCAAGTTATCCGGGGTCAGACATCAGGACATATCTTTGTTCAGCATGCTCATAGCATTATTACAGTGTAGGTGGAAAGGCATGGGTGAAGAATTTGCCACTACAAACCTTATTGTCATGCTACCAGAATATAGGCTTTGTATGATCTCAATTCTCATAGGTGTCTTCTTGTTTAAATAAAAAATACTTCCAAAATTGGTACAGTTTTATTTTTGTACACTTACTTAGTTGGGGACCAATTTATTTTGTAATTATCATTCCCAGTGACTGGCTGTCCTAAAAAATGCAGAGGTAATTATAATATTTTAGATTATTATTCTTATCGGGGAGGGGCAAATTTTTGTATTGAGCCTACGCCTACCTTTGTGAGGTTTTTTCAGCTCAGTTAATAATGGAAAGGTAAAGCCTTAAAAAAGTTTGTTTTCTTATAAACAGTGTTTCTCTTCAGATTTATTATTCCTAAGGCATCTTTGAACATCAGAATATGATTAAGAAACTCAAAACATCTCTCACCTGTTTTTATCCTTTTTATCTCTAGTCCAAATGTGTGTGCTGTGTTGAAGGTCATTGCAACAAACAGGAAGTACTTGCCAAACTGCAAACTGTGGTACCAGCGGAAAATTTGTGGCAAGCAAACGTAAGTACTTAAGAGTTTTAAAGTTTATACTGTGAAAAAATAGATTTAATTTCTTGTTATCAGGCCAAATACAGCCTGCCTACCATGCTTTTGTTTTCCATTTTTCTCATATCGTTTCTTTTATTAGCTGGCAAGGAAGAAAAACAAGAGGTTTTTCAAGCCCTTGGTTATACAGAAGTAAAGTAACAATGTGATTCCTTCCCTCTGATTTTAGTCATTTGTCCAAGCTTGCAAAATGGGGATTATGTGTAAGCCAGGGTTTGGTTGTGGTTTTGTGATCCATTTGAGCTTTGGAACAAGGTTTTGAAGTAGAATGTCACACAGTATAAAGGGAGAAATGTGTACCTATGAGTTTTATCTGCTGGTTCATACTACGAACTCCTTAGGAAAGCTGTGTAGCTTAGGTGATGAGCCTATATCAGTGATGGCAAACCTTGACACTCCAAGTGTTCTTGCACTTCAAGAAGTGCGGATCCGGACTTCTGGGAATTGAAGACCAAGAACACCTGGAGTGCCAAGGTTTGCTATCACTGGCCAATATGCTTTGCCTGCAGAAAATGCTAGGTTTAATTCCCAGTGTTCAAAGTGGACTTTGCTTCACCTGGAACTCTGAAATACTAACTAATGTTGCTTACACTGTGTGTGTGTGTGTGTGTGTGTGTGTGTGTGTGTGTGTGTGTGTGTGTGTGTGTGTGTGTGTGTGTGTGTGAGATCAGCAGGCAGGTTCAGTATAACAGAACCTCCTAACCAGGGCTTGGAATTACATCTTTGTTCTTGCTGTTAAATTTACAGTCTATCCAGTGGTGTTTAAGGTGACTGAAAACAGTGCAGATATAATAAAATACAGGCAAACACAAAATAAATAAAATACTAATAATTTCCTCAAGCTCTGAAATGTTCCCAGTTACCTTGTGTGAATTGAACTCAGGATTTACTAGGTAAAGGTAAAGGTCGCCCTTGCTTGAAAGCCAGTTGAATCCAACTCTAGGGTTCAGTGCTCATCTCTGTTTATAGTCAAAGAGCCAGCGCTGTCTGCATCTGCAGATGTTTCCGTGGTCATGTGACAGGCATGACTCAACACCAAAGTGCACAGAACGCTGTTTAACTTCCCACCGAAGTGGTATCTATTTATTTACTTGAAATTTCTTGCTTTTGAGCTGCTAGGTGGGCAGGAGCTGGGACAGAAACGGGAGCTCACTCCGTTGTGCAGTACTCAGGAATTGAACTCCAACCTTCCAGTCATCGTTTCAGCATCTTAACCACCTGAGCCACTGCAGTCCCCTTCTTTCTTTTCTTAAACAACTTTTAGTGTATAGTGGAACCTCGGTTAACATAACTAATGCGTTCTCCTGGACATTTCTTACAGTGAAAATTACTCTAACTGAATTTCCCATAGGAATGCATTGAATGAAATTTCCCATAGTAATGCATTGAATGAAATTTCCCTTAGGAATACATTGAAAACCAAAACACATTAACCAAAATGCAGTTTCCTATAGGAATGCATTGAAAACCAATTAATCCATTCCAGGGGGAAAAATCCATAAACAGAGCCACTATTTTATATGGATTTCATTTCGTTATGCGATTTTTATACTAATTGAGCCATTTGTTAACCAAGGTTCCACTGTATAGGATTGAAACAATCTCCTTTGTTTTAAATGTGTTGAAGGGCAGTTCTTGGTTTGCTATTTAGGAAATAAAATTCATTTAAGAAAACTGTTCATACCATCATGTGTAAAGTCACTGAGCACATCTATGTTTTTGTCATTATTGCACATGACTAGAGAAAACCTGTGCAAACGTATGAGGCTCTCCACCCCCTGGCCCCTTCAGCCCCTTGAGGGAAACATACAAGCCAACCCAAGGTCTGTCCCTACAGATGTTAGCGTTCAACAGATACTGCATACAGCTTCCTGTAAAAGTGCCCTTGACATGTACTCCTAGCAGGGGCAGCCTGCTCCTAATTAAGAACACATACAGGCTGGCTGACTGCCAGTCTTGAGCTGAAGTCTGCTAGTCTTCTTGGGAAGGTACAACCTCCATAAGGTCATGAAGGCTTTGGAAAATTGGAGTTGAGAGGGGGAGTAAGATGGGACAAACTCATAAATGATCATGATAGACTCCAGACTCCTAACTTCCCTTTAACAGCTCCTATGTTTGTCAGCAATCATGGTAAAGTTGTTGTGGAAGCAAGGCAAATGCGGCAGGAAAACATTGAGAATTCCTGTGTTACAGAAACAGTCTTTGTATTCTGCATTTGCTATTTTGAAGACTATGTTTTAATTTTGTTGGCAAGGAATGTTTGTTGGAGAAATTGTCTTCAACCGCTGTAATGACAGTATTGTCTAGTCTAATTGTGAGATTTCATACCCCACTTCAGTGAAAAATCTGTGCTATGAAGTAGGACAAACACTGGGAGAAAAATTAAGGGATTCGTGTAAAAATGTATGCTTTAGTTTAGTACGTATTTTGACAAAGAGCTGTACATTTGAGCTTTTACACAAATGTGGTAGTATGGATTTTTATTCGGCTAGCTTTATGTTGGATTCAGACTTTTAGTAAATAGAATGATTGACTATTGCATTACAGTAACATGGGAATGGCAAGAAATTTTCAGTTAACACTGGTCAGGATCCTGCTGTGCAACTTTACACTGTGCAACTTTGATGACATCATTAGCCATTGCAATCTTGGGGGAATTCTATATCTTCACCCCCAGTTTTCCGGGATTCCTGTAAAACCCTTTTGGCCTGGTGAAATTTTTGGGACCTGGGGAATGAGAGAAATAACACTTCAGGGTCCTCAACCTTTCTAAGCTGCGGGTTGGTTTATGCCCCCTCAGACTGTTGAGAGGCTGGACTAGTGGTCCCGCTGCCACCGGGGGGGAGGGTTAGGGGGCTCAGGTGGCTGAAAGAGGGGTCCAGGCTGTCCTTCTCAGCCAGAGTGGCCCCCAGGAAAGACATGTGTGTCCATGTGCATCTGGCGGGAAAGCTGCACTCAGCCAGTGCAGCTCCTGGAAAAGACACGAGTGGCCACATGCATCTGCTGCTTCTGCCGCCACCTCCACCTCAGTCCTTGTCCCCTACACTTGGCTTGGCATGTTCCTAATGGCACTCCATAGCAGGTACAGAGCACCGGCAGGGACATGCCAAGCCAAGCAGAGTGGACAATGATTGAGGTGGCGGCAGCGGCAGAAGCAGTGGCTGGAGGTGTGGACCAGATAATTTGGTGTTGCGGGTCAGATCCAGCTCACAGGCCATAGGTTGAGGATCTCTGCCATAGAGGATAGAATTAAAATTCAAGACAGGCTAGAATGCTGGATGTGCACCAACAAGAGATCAATATGAAATCCTCTATGTACTTAAAAGGAATGAAAGCATGAATTGGAATGTACATCTTTGTTTATTTTATTCTTTGGCTGAGAACAAAACATTTTAAAAGCTCCTCCTTGGTGATCAAGATGATGAGCATTTGGTGACATTTTTTTTTGCCTTTGAAGACGTTTCCCCCAAGCAAGATTCACAGAAATGGTGAATGGATGTTTATAACAAAAGTTGTGTTTTTGCCAAATACTTATTTTGCAGATGAACAAATGTTACAAGCAAAATAAAAGTTTTGGGGCAAAAAGGACTATTTGTCTAATGAATCTGATGACCAACAAATGCCCTCGTCTTTCCAGTCCCCTGCAGGAGTGAACAAACTTGTAGCGGCTGAAGGGTTTTCAGCATGATGTCTTGAAGTGTTGAGATACTCTTTTTCAAAAAAGATGAGAAAAATCTAAATGCTTGTTATAATGTAGGTTAGGGGTTCTGTTGAGTCCAGCGCTTAAGAACATAAGAACATAAGAACAGCCTTGCTGGAACAGGCCACAGCCCATCCAGTCCAGCATTCTGTCTCACACAGTGGCTCACCATTTCCTTCAGGGTATTTCCAAGCAGATGCCTTCACCTGCTTAGGATTCCCTGGAAATGATATTGAGAGATATCCTGCCTATCTCTCCAACCCGCAGGTTGTCCTTAAGTATCCATAATTATAGCAACTGATACTCTTGTCCTCCATGAACTTGTCTAATCCTTTCTTAAAGCTGTCAAGACTGACAGCTGTCACCACTTCTTCTGGCAGGGAGTTCCATAGACCAGTAATCCTCTGGGTGAAAAAGTACTTTCTCTTATTTGTTTGAGAACTAGTACCCAAAAGTTTCATGGAGTGTCCCCTAGTTCTAGTGTTATGCGATAGGGAAAACAGTTTTTCCTTATCTACTTTGTCCACACCATGCATGATTTTATAAACTTCAATCAGGTCACCTCTTAGACGTCGTCGCTCAAGAGTGAAGAGGCCCAACCGTTGCAGCCTCAGATGGTAAGGAAGGTGTTCCAGTCCTCTAATCATTCTGGTTGCCCTCCTCTGCACTTTTTCCAGCTCCATAATATCCTTCTGGAGGTATGGCGACCAGAACTGCACACAGTATTCCAGATGGGGCCTCACCATAGATTTATAAAGAGGCAAAATGACACTTGCTGACTTATTTTCTATACCCTTCCTAATGATCCCTAGCATTGAGTTTGCTTTTTTCACTGCTGAGGCACACTGGGTTGACACCTTCATTGAGCTGTCCACCAGGACACCAAGGTCCCTTTCCTGGTTTGTCGCAGAGAGTTCAGACCCCATCAGTTTATAAATGTAATTGGGGTTCCTTGCCCCAACATGCATCACTCTGCACTTACTAATGTTGAAACTCATTTGCCACTGTTTTGCCCACTCCCCCAGTGTCGAGAGATCCCTCTGGAGCTCCTCACAATCTCTCACAGTTTTCACTACCCTGTATAATTTAGTGTCGTCAGCAAATTTGGCTACCTTGCTTTTTACTCCTACCTCTAGATCATTTATGAAGAGGTTGAAAAGCAGGGGTCCCAGTACTGAACCTTGGGGGACCCCACTCTTTACTTCCCTCCACTTGGAGAAGTGTCCATTTAGTGCTACCCTCTGTTTCCTGTCTCTTAGCCAGTTGCTGATCCAGGACAAGACCTGTCCCTTTATTCCATGACTGGTAAGTTTATTCAAGAGCCTTTGGTGTGGGACCTTGTCAAAAGCCTTCTGAAAGTCCAGATAAACAATGTCAACTGGATCCCCCTTATCCACATGCTTGTTGATGCTTGTTAAGAAGTATTCTGACCAGTAGGATCGGGTCAAACACAAGTGATTTATTATTCAGCTCATAATACTGGACTGGGGAACATGTATAAGGTGGCCCAGCTTATATACAGTGAGAATGGCAGTTACACAGTTGATACATTTTGGAGGGCTTCTGGAGAGGCGGGAAGTTTGTACTGACGAATCAGCTATTTTGACAATAGTTTGAAATCGGCGCCTTTGCAAAAGGCGTGCTATTCCGCCATAGACTTTACGGTGCTAATAGTGGTTTTAATAAATAATGCTTGGACACAACAGGTTTCCAACCTACAGCCTGCAGACCGGACCTGGCCCATAGCACCATTTCATGTGGGCCACTGCCACCACACCCGGAAGTGGAAGCAGACATATTTACGAAAGCCATAAAACATGCATGCTT
Source organism: Bradypodion ventrale (assembly GCA_035047345.1). Classification (NCBI taxonomy): domain Eukaryota; kingdom Metazoa; phylum Chordata; class Lepidosauria; order Squamata; family Chamaeleonidae; genus Bradypodion; species Bradypodion ventrale. The sequence goes on from JAWDJE010000007.1 coordinate 1,984,121, forward strand.
AAACACGGTTACATCAGCCATAAATGCACCTGTGGCTGTTGTAAACACAGAAGTGGGTGCATTTACTTCCACTTCCAGAGGGCATGGTCTGGCCCGCTCAGCTGTCCAGGGGGCATGTTCAGGCCCATGGAGTAAAAAAGGTTGGGAATCCCTGATTTAGGCACTAGGATGGGGTGAGGAGACCTGGCTTGACAGCAGTGCATGTGCAAAGGGTCTAGCTGTTTTAGTGGATCACAAGCTGCTCAGGAAATTAGTACAATCTCTCAAGTTGTAGGGAAAGAAACATAGCATTCAAATAATGGGAAGTAATAGTTCTGTTTTATATTGGTCTGATTTTGGAATATTGCATCTGTTTCTGGTCACCTCATTTTAACAAGGACATTGACAATCTGGGTTGTGTTCAGGAGAGAGTGACCATAATGATGAGGGAGCTGGAAACCAAAAAGCTTTATGCGAGATATGCTTAACCAGGGGAAGAAGTGGAGTTGTGCTTTCTCACTGCAGGGGGGGGGGGGAGGAAATTGCAGGGAGGTCATCATCAGCTGCAACTCAATTGAGTATACAGTAAAACCCCATTTTATAGATGCCTCATTTTCCAGAAATCCTGCTTTACGGAAGGACATTTGGGGGGAATCACATCCCGCTTTCTGGGAAAAAAATCATTTTACGGAATGGGTTTCACCAGAATTTTCTTCCGTCTGGTAAGTCGAAAATGGCGGCTCCGCCATTTTAGACTCTAAAATGGCAGCCTTGCACAATTTTAGACTAAAAAATTCCACCCCGCGCCACCTACCTCTACCGCCAGAAGTCGCAAGACATCACTTACCATGGCGGTGGCAGCAATTGCAGCAGTTCTGCTGCATTTTCCACAGTCTCTGCTCCTTCTCCCAGCACTGGGAGAGTGCGGGGTGGGGTGGGGGATATCCACTCCATTGCATTCTTCATCCGTTCTTCCTCCACGGTACACTTTAACCGGGAACGCGAATCAGACGAAGACCGCTCTGTTCCTTGTCTTTGTCTGACACATGTTCCCGGCTAAAGCATGCCGGGCAGGGAGCACGGACGAAGAGTGCAACGGAGTGGATATGCCCCCCCCTGCACTCCCAATATTGGTAGAAGCAGCGGGGACAGCGGCAGTGGCGGCAGTGCTGGCAGCGGTTCCCACTCCCCCAACAGCCAGACAAACCATTCAGGAAGAAGCAGCAGCAGCATGGAAAAGATAAGGAGATCACTTTATCATTCCCTTTGTGCTGTCTTTTAATTTTTTTAATCTCGCGCCCTCACAGGTACGGGATAATAAAGGGAAATTGGATTGTTAGTCTCCAAAAAGACTCTGTAGTTGCCCCTGCACTGCAGATCCTACATTCAGAAGGGAGTTGTACTAAATGGGGGACTTCCTGGTACCTTTTGTCTTTGTTACCAGTCCCTTTCTTCTTCAAGGCTTGTCAGATACCAACCTTCTTGTTGCACAGCAACATATCTTGTATTATTTCGTGTTTCCTGCTTTTAAGGCATAATGGTTTTACTTCTGTTTTCCTATTGTTGTTATATGCCATAAATTTGGAACTGACTTATAGTGGCCTTAATAGGGATTCCAACTTAAGTGAGATATTTGCAATGTGGTTTTACCAGTTCCACTCCCAGGGTACATAGAAAGCGCCTCCTCAAAGACTGTGGTATTCTTGAACCACAATTGGGCATACCCTGGTATTGGCAACCTTGTGTTGCCATCAAATCTTTCTCACACTAGTTCAGGTGAAGGCAACTTCAGAATGAACTCACAAATGGGTACCTTCATTTTGACAGTTTCCCATCTGGCCTAGACATGGAAAAAGAAGTTCCACTCCCCCAGTGAATTTCCATGGCTGATTGGAGATTTGAACTCTGGTCACAGAATCCTAGTCTGTCACTCTTTGCGCTACACCATTCTTACATCATGAAAAGTATCATGTGGGTGTACAATTACTTGGCTGCAGATTAGTATTTTCTGCTTTATGAAAACAGGCATAAAGATTTATAAATATTCTTAGAGAACAAACATCCATATCAACTTGTCTGTTCTCTCAGTTCACCAGCAGAAGCTCTAGTTGTGTATCCATCATTAGCAGTGCTTGGGCTGGTAGATGCAAAGAATAAGGCCTTCTCAGCAATATCTTCCTGCTTATCAATCTCTCTTCCAATTTATGTTCCCCAGCTTCCATTGTTATAGATCACCAAGTAGCCCCTACAGCTCGGATGAGCAACTGTACAGTACTTGATTTGGTGATGAAAACTGGGAGAAGACACATCAAGGAAAAAAATCAGAAATTTAAACCATTAGTGCCAGGATGTCCACTTCCAGATTTGATTTTTAGCATTCTCCCACTTATTACAAAAACAACTGTTCCTGAATACTGGGGAAAAAAATCTATTTTCTTCTTATTTTTAAAAGGGTCGTATCCTGGGGCCTGTTGTGTATTGAAGCTGATTGCAATGCCTTGCAAGGATAAAATGGCGGTTTCCTGCCATCCAAAGTTGGCGCGAAATCCTCTGTTCAGTGCACGCTGATTATGCTACTCAAAGCCCTGTGATTGGTTACAGTTTTGAATCCTGTTCCTCGTTGGTTAAAACATATATATCATGTTATGATTGGTTGGTTATGATTGTCCGGGAGGTTACTACAATGTAGCAAAGGGTCACCGCCCTGGAGACACTATATAAGCCCCATGAGAAAACAAGGGTGGGGCCGAGCCTGACCTATACTTCCCATTACCGCTGCAGGTTAGTCAACGCCACGACTAAGCCTGGGTCTCCTATCACGCCATGGTGTAGCTTAGCCACTGCCTTCCTCAGCAGGTTCCTCGAGGGACCGACTACATGGGACAAGTGTAGCCATCTTATGTCCGGAGTGCCTTTTAAGTGTATTCTGAAAGATTGTTCAAATAAAGCCTGTTGTTATTCTGTTCATCGCTGCCTGGACTATTGCTTATAAGGGCCGGACGCAACACGCTCCCTCAGTCAGCTTTGGGGGCCGGATGGCCATTTTGCCTTTCTTCCATCACATGGCACTTTCTGGTATGGTGGAGGAAGTGGGGGCCACATGAAATGGCACCATGGGCCACAGGTTGAGAATCCCTGCCCTACAGCATGCATTTTATCCACTTTTGCCTTAAAGATTTGCCTATTTTGCCCTGTATTTTGACACTGGATACCCTTCTGTTAATGGTGCAACCTATATATAATAGTTTAATAACAGGCATTTGTTTTGTTATATGGTTAATGTTGGTCACTGTGCTGCTTGTGTGTGTGTTTTTTTTTGTTCAGGATTTTAAATGCAGTTATACACTACTTTGGGAGGTGCAGAAGCCTGAACACCATAAGACCTTTAAATGAACAATGTGTATAGACCTTACATTGTGCTGTCAAGTTACTTCTGACTTACATCAACCATATGAATGAGCAGCCTCCCAAATGTCCTATGGTCAACATCCCTGTTCAGCTGCTGCAAACTGACAGTCATGGTTTATTAAATCAATCTACCTCTGATTTGTCTTTCACATTTTCCTGTTGTCTTTAATATTTCCCAGTATTACATCCCTCGCCCCCCAACCCCGAATCTTGTCTTTTTCTTCTGCACCCAAGATAGCTCAGTTTAGTCATTTTTGCTTCCTGGATGTACCTGTAGGTGCCATATATGCATGGTTAAAAAAGAAGACTTTAAAGAAAATGTAGATGTGAGCAGCAAAATAAATACTGGAGATTCTGTGAAATGCTTTGTTCAAGGGAGGAAAGCGGAAGTGAGAGATGGGATTATTCTTACCTCAGCCCTTCTAGTACTTAATGCAATTACTGTTTCAGACAAGAAGGTGGCCAGTACCAGTACTGAGCAGCTGGAGGGTGTAGAGATCTGTAAGTTTGTGATGAGCCATTGGGTTAAAGGGGAGCTTCATGTTTAGTCAGTAGAACATGAATAGGAGGATCATACCACTACTGTATTGCCTGGATTTTGAGAGACCAAAGTACTGTGATGCCACTGAACTATTTTAGGGAACATTGAGCTGTCTGTCATTTCAAGAATCAAGCAAGACAGTCCAAGTAGTTCAACAATATACTGTAGATATGTGGGATTTAATGTGCATGGTAACCTCTTTCTTATAGGGACCAAACAGATACCTTCATCTGGGTTGTTTGTTTTTTGGCTACTAAAATTTTGATTGTCTTATCATAATAAAGATAATACAATTAAAATGTTGAATGGAGGCCACTGAAAGCATGACTGACACCCCAAACCTCAAATTTCTTCTCAGTCATTCCTGAGCAATAACATCTTAGCAGGACCTGCAATATGCCAGTAGTTTCAGACAAAGGCAAATATGTCAGGGCAACCTTTTATTCTCGCTCTGTTCTCTGGTACAGAAATCTACAAAATATATGTGTTGAGAGGAGCCTATGCATGTATGAAGAGTTAATTTTCTTTTACAAAGCATAGACCAGCAGTTGGTGGTACCACATGTCCTAATTTGTGAAGACCAAGCCTATATCTGAATAGCTATCATAGGAAACCTCCTATCTGAAAATGCCTGGTCTAAGACTGGTTAAATGGTGAACCATACAAATGGAGAGCAGGGCCAGTGGCCATGCCAGTTGGCTTATTCTGGAAGCTATAGTCTAGAAAAGGAAACATCTACTTTGCCTAACAATAGAGTGAGCCCTGAATTGTTCTTTATATATTTTTCCCATATGACAAAAAGCTAGCTTCTCCAAGCAAAGCAAGGTTCAGTACATTAGTACCGGAAATTAACTGGCTGATCTAAGATGTAATGGAATATCACAATAACTTCTACCTTAAATTTCACTATCTCTTTCAATTTAAATTATGCCTTTAAACTTTTCCTTCCAGTATGAGGCAAAAGCCTCATTTCAGCAATCCATGATTAATTCATCTTGTCTACTGTGGAGTCCCAGTTGAGTCTGGTGGTTATGTATCATTGGCACAGATACAACCTAATGTAATTTGAAACATTTGCCACTACGATATTACCTTCCCCCTGTTTCCTGCTTTATGTCCGATTCCAGAATGTTAGCGTGAAATATAGTTAAAATATCTGCCAAGTGGGCTCAATATCTGTAGCTTTCCTCTTTTTCTTTGCATATGGCAGTGAGGATGCCTGCTTACAGTGTGTCGGTAGACTATTAGGTAAAAGGTACATACTGTCAGTTAAAATCCTTGCTTAGCCATAAAATGTCAGGGGTAAAGAGCTATTGCTTGACTTATTTTGAAGCGTTGCCAAAATAATAAAACAAGTGGCATATTATGACCTACCATCTGTTTTCAGATTAGAACAAGAAAGTAATATAATTTTTATGTCTATTTCAATGTCAAATATCCTAAGGCACTTTTCTAATGTGAAGAGTTCTCAGGGTTTAATTCCTAAAAGAAAACAGAACAGGAACTTTTATGAATATATACAGAGACCTTTGCGTATTCTCCACTACACAATTAGTTGTTTGATGCCTCTTTTTAACTGTCACACCTCTGTCTTGGATAATCTTAGGATACGTAGTTTGTTGAGGAATTCTTTGCAAGAGTGCACTGGTATACTTCCCTTGATCATATCAGAGAATTCTAATTTCCTCAACAAATTAGAAATCGCAAGATTTTAAAGGGCAGAGCCTTAGCAATTAAAGTGCTATATCCAATCTTGCATTTGGTGCTCTTTGTCATTTTTATTAATGACCTGGAAGAGGAGGTTTCGGAAATACTTTTCAAATTTATAGACAACACAAAATTGGATAGTCTGGATAATTAATACTCTGGAAGACAGAAACAAAGAGATCTTGATAGGTTTGAGACAAGGCTGAAAACAACTATTGAAGTTTAACAGGGATAAGTGCAAAGTTCTCCACCTAGGGAAAAAACCCAAATGAACTGTCACAGGATGTAAGAAACCTGGTTTAGGAATACTATATGCGGAAAGGATTTTGTAATTGTTGTAGATTACAAGATGAATATGGGTCCACAATACACTGTGGCTGCAAAAAAGGCAAATGCTATTTTAGACTCTATTAACAGAAGGACAGTCTGATCCTGTGAAGTATTATTCCCACCACCACTTCTTCGTCGCTGATTAGGTCTCATCTTGAATCTTGTGTCCAGTTCAAGACATGGCACTTGAAATGGATACAGACAATGTGAAGTAAGCTCAGGAGATGATCAGGGAACTAAAACCAAATTGTGTGAGGAAAGACTGAAAGAACTGGGCAGTTTAGGACTGAGAAAATAACATGATAGCACTCTTCATATATTTCATAAGGTTGTCATGAGGAGGATGGGCAGGATTTTTTTGGCGTTCATTTCAGTGTGCAGGATATCGGCTCAAGTTTCAGGAAGCTAGATTTTGACTGAATATCAGGAAAAGCTTGTCTAAGCATGGAACCAATTAGTTCAGGAGGTGGTGAGCACTCCAACACTGGAGGCATTCAAGAGAAAATGATAAAGCCAGAGTCTTGCAAAAGAGGCATTTGCTCCCTCTTTGCTCCCTATATTACTGGGGCTGTTGGTTCGAACTGTAGACTGCTGCAACTGAGGCATCCATAGAATAACGTAGACTCCTCCTGGTCCAGAGAATTGGGTGGCATGAGACAATCTGTCCTTTGCTACTGTCTGATGCAAAGATCCCCAATCTTCTGCCTTCAATGTGGCAAAGTAAGGTTTGGAGGAGCCTGTCAGATTATCTTGCTGATTTTTTAGACCAGGTGTTGCCAACCTAAGGCCCGTGGGCTGGATCCAGCCCACGGCACCATTTCATGTGGCCTCCACCCCTCCAAGGGCATTTGAGAAACAAAATGGCCACTCCGTTGAAGCTGTTAGGACAAAATGGCCATTCTCATTGTGCAGGCAGGGCAAAATGGCTGTCTGACCCTCGAAGCTGACTGAGAGAGCATGACCCCAGCTTGAAAAGGTTGGGAACCCCTGTTTTAGACCATGGTCTTCTGCAATCTCCTTGCCAAACCCAAGGTGTTTGCTCTCTCCCCATCTCAGGCCTGCATGTCTCCTTTTTCTTAGAGCTCTATAAGCCAATAATAATAATTTCCTATCAGGAATTATTCTGGGTTGAAAGGATTTTTGCAGAAGAAATTCCACTCAGAGAACGCCCAAATGAGGCTCCTTTCGTGTCCCCAAGAGCTGGGACAGAGATGGGTGCTCAATCCGTCATGCAGTACCCGGGTCTCGAACTGCCAACTTGCCAGCCTTCCAGCTAACAAGGCGAGCTTCTTAACCAATTACATAAGCCAATTACAACTATAAAATGTCATTGGTACATGTTCCTTCCTTTCCCTAATTTGAATTTTCCTTCTTCCACCGAATTTAGCAGCTGTTATGCTTGTGAAGCAACTTGAATGTGGGGACTTGTTAGACATGTCGAGCTTGTTCATTTGCTTTGGTAGGTGGAAATAATGTATATTCAGACTACTCATAGTATAAATTGCTGTACAGTATTCAACAAAGCATCATGCAACCCGGGGATGGGATTCAGCAGGTTTGCCCCAGTTCACCAGAACTGGTAGCAGAAAATCCGGCTGTCCCAGCCCATTCAAGTTTTGAAATAAAATAGTCCTAATTTGGGTGCAACACAGGGCTTTCCCCCTGGCCACACCCACCATATGACGCCCACAGAGTAGGTAGTAAAAAAAAATCGAATCCCACCTCTCATGCAACCCAAATCCCATATCACCAGATAGATCTGTTTGAAGTGGGCAGTAGTATATGACAATTGTGTCAAATAAAATTCATTAGTCTTTAAGGTGCCACAAAGCAGTATCAGTTACTTCTCTGGAAATTGCTATATTGAGGAAATTTTCTGGAAATTGCTATAAATAATAGAGTATAAAGAGAGCATGCATGAGATGTAGTGATTCTTACCCTATTTCCTTCCCAAAGCATTGGACATCATCTTTGGTTTTCCACACTATAAACTGGACTACAGTATTTGTTTGGAAGTAGCTCTGGTAGGAAAGCCAGTTTGTATAAATGTCAGCATTTGTTCGAATGCATTATAGATGAACTGGCCTAAGAGCAATGGTAGCTAATGTGACACCATCATACAGTATTTGATTAACTGCACAGTGAAAGAAGAGCTCTGCTTAGTGAGTTATGAAACTTTCCAGAGATGGATGGTGCAAGGGAGAGAAATAAATTGTTTTTCCTGGTACAGTACTTGCTTTCTGTTAGATTTCATCCGTTCTTCATTTAACAGAGAATTACTTCAGGCTGTTAGAATTCCCCCACAAGAAAGGACAAATAGGAATAGTTTTGCTTCTAGATCATTATAATGAGGTTTCATAAACTTTTTGAACTGTCATATGTTGCATTGTTGAGCTCATAGGAGAGTGTTTTGTTGTTCTGCAGTGTTGTTGTAAGTTATCCTGGGATTTGTGCAGAATTTAGGAGCAGCACAGAAATAATTTAATGGGTTGAGGGTGGAAGTTCATACACTATAATTCTTAATTTCTGAATGTTTAAAAAGTGCCAGCAATTTTCTCTTTGCCCAGTCTGTTGGAGTGAAATAGCATTGTTCTCCCCTGTTTGCAAATGGGGCCTTGGTACAAATAGCAAGTCTTGGATAATGTAAAAGTATCAGTGGCATGGGATCCCAACGCCATTTAGGTAGCCTATGAATAGTGGCAAATATAAGGTAAATATTTCTTGAACTGTAGTTGTTCAATTCTTAGCCTAGTGGAAAGTCCACGTGTCTTCAAGGCAGTAGCATGGTAGCCATAAGGGGCTTCCCAACGATGTGATAAGAGAGTCAGCCACTGTTGTGTTTGATATAAGCATTTAGTTTTCATCAATGTATCTTCATATGATCAGGTCTACTCAAGTGTGCGGTTACACAAAGAGGGAAAATTTGTTTAGGTATGACTCAGTCCGACTTGAGCCCTGGTGATGCAGTGGTTAAACTGCTTTACTACAGTCAAAACCTTGTGAGTTCAGTCTTGAAGGGGATCAAGGTTGCTCCATCCTTCCATCCTTCTGAGGTTGGTAAAATGTTGGGGGCAAAAATCCTAATTATCTTGTAAACTGCCCAGAGAGTGCAATAAGCGCTATAGTGTGACATATAAGTGAAATATGACTTCCAACTGAAAGTTTATCATTGTTTTTATTTTTTGAAATTAAATTATGATTAACTATTGAGAAAGGTTTTTAATAATACAGTAATCACTTGCATATGAAGGCACAAAATGGTGGTTGGTTGAAGTTAGAGTACATAGGACAAATACCCCACTATGAACTCTGCCATCGTCGGGGTGTAAGTGTCTGCAGCAATTAACAGAACACAGTACCAGAGATATAGAATGTAAATGTATCATAGGTCCACACGATAGACTAGTGAGTTGTGTAGTTTGTTGATTGCTGTTTGTAAACTAGTTTGTCAAATGGCCTTGTAAGAATTGACCTTCGTGCTTTCATAGCTGAAAAAATGGTGGCTCGTGATCTTATGAGTCAAATCTTGCTTACAGTAAATTTGTATTAAAGCAGGCAAGGACCAAATGTTTTGAGAATGTTTAACATTAATGGGTCACTTGAGTGCTGATACTTATTATTGCTTGAATGTGGAGAAAAGTAGTATACAAAACACACATGATTATAGTATGAGGTAGTTCACTTTTTTCCTGACTCATACCTACAATCTGTTATATATTTCAACTCCATAGATTCCTCCCCCCACATCTCAATGTAATACAGAATACAGTTTTAGAAATATCACTAATAGTTACTGGAAATGTTTCACCTGAAGGTGTTATCTCTCCCTTCAGTCCAGCCTTTTTGATTAAGCCCCTCAAATTTTTTAACTAGTTAATCAATGCAAACATATTATTTATTATTTAGTTCAAATGTTTTTAGTTTTTGTTTTATTTTGTTAAAGCATTGCTTTTATTTTGGTTTATGTCTTTTTCTCAACCAAACACAAACCTTGAAAATAACAAATTATAAATTCAATAATACCCCGGATAATGACAAAACTTGGTTCCACAAGTTGTGTCATTGTCCTGTTTTTGTCCTTATCCAGTGCATGCACCGGAGAACAAATTTTTTGGGGGGAAATTGGCTTTTTTTGTGCACCCGATATCGGTTTGGGGGAAATCAGCTTTTTTGTGCACCCAATATCACTTTAAAAAGCCGCTTTCCCCAAAAACAAGCCCCGGCTTAGTTTGGGGGAAAGTGGGTGCACACCCGCGGCCCCTCCAGGAAAGAAAGCAGCCAGGTGCGTGGCCCATTCCCTTCCCAGAGGGACAGGAGTGGATCAAGCGGTTGACTGGCTCCTTGCCTGCAATGGCAGCGGGTGGGTCTGCATGCCCCCACCCCCATGGATCAGTACTCACCCGCCGCTGCTGTAACATGCGCCCTTCCGCTTTCTGGAGTGACCGGTTCCCGGCTAGCAGCAGGGGTGGGGTGGATTGGTGTGCACCCGCTGCCATTGCAAAACATGCCCTTCCGCTTCCAGTCACTCCTGGAAGCAGAAGGGCGTGTTTTACAGCGGCAGCGGGTGCACGCCGATCCACCCCACCCCCGCTGCCGGCTGGGAGCCGGTCCCTCTGGAAAGCGGAAGGGCGTGTGTTACAGCGGCGGCGGGTGAGTACCGATCCATGGGGGCTAGGGCATGCAGACCCACCTTGCGGGGGAATAAGCGGACACATGCTTGGCTGGTTCTCCCCCCAGAGGGCCGCAGGGTGAGCACAGACCCACCTGCCGCCCCTGCCAGCAAGGAACTTGGCCAGTTCCCTGCCGGCAGGGGCGACGGGTGAGAAAAATGACAGCATCAGATAACGACAAAGTGTCTCTATCCGGTGCACAACTTTTCTCCAAATTTGACATAGTTATCTGGTTTTGTTGTTATCCGGTGCTGTCGTTATTCGGGATTCCACTGCAAATGGTTTTCTGTAGCTAGTTGCGTTTCGGAATAACAATGGTTTGATAAAATTGCGTTTCAAAGCTGAGGAATAAAAAAAAAGTTACAGTATTTTCAAAAATCATTTTTAAATGACATTTTGAGACATTTTGATGACATGTTGAAAATATTTTTTCAAACTTTATGTACAAGTAGTTCTCTTATCACTCCTAATACATTCCTCCCAAGCCCCTCCAAGTAGCAGAAAGGAACAACAAAGAAACAAGCAATACACCAAAGAATGTAATAATAAAAACAGCAGGTTTGTTTTCAAGAGTAACTTTTAAATACAGCGTAGGTTTCCAAATTCTGTCCTTACTTCACTGCTGCTGCTTATAGAACATTTGAACATAGGTGTGCAGCTGTGAGCATCATAATGAGTTTTCATTATAATGACTCTTTAGCTGTTTTGGTACTTATTATCTCTTCTTAAGAGAGAACAGAGGCTTTGGAAGAAGAATGTGTGTTTTCATGGTTGTCTGTTGAGCCCGCCCACCCGTACAGTGTCTGATGAAAATTTGATTTCCGAACAACTTAAAGATTTCTTCATTTGGAAGAATACCTTAGAAGAAAAATTTCGACACTATGAAATAAATAGCAAAAGCATTAGCAGGGAAGATCAATGATACTGCTTTGTTTTCAGTGATGTCACCAAGAAACTACATCTGGTGGATATTTCACTGGCAGCCAGAAGGAGAAGACCAGTGCTTAGTAATCTAACTAGTTTATGAGGGTGAGAAAAAAGGCAATAATTATACCATGAAATTGGGGCAGGGAGCCACAGTTGATAAGGTCCTTATAGTCTGGAAACTATCTTGTCATTCTGCAAACTCAAGAGTACATGGAATCAAGCCACGATGTGCTCAAGGGAATCATTACAGATGTGATTTGGGCAGACTGCATGCACTATGTAGTTTACAGGAAACATTCTGGGCAAGGAAAGTAAAGAATGTATAATTGTCCAAGATCTGCTTGCTTGTTTATTTATTTATTCCCTGCCTTTCTCTCAGTGAAGTGACTCAAAACTGGATACAACCCTAAAAACACAAATTGAAAAAAAAAACCACGTGCGTAACACACAGAAGTGTACCACAGGTCTAATCTGAACAGAAAAACTCATCTGAATGGATGGTCTCCTTGCTTTTGCAGCAGATTGTGAGAGCAGAAGGCATTAACATTTCTTTGTGATTCACTCGCAAGGAAAAAAGAGAAAAGTTGGGGACATGGGAGCTGGGAAATGGAACACCTGGACTTTTTGACAGTGTTTTTGTAGCCCCTCCTCTTGCAGATATTACAAGCAGTCACTTTGCCAGAGGCAATGTTTCTGCATCATGCAAAATACAAAATGCAATGCGATGTGCAGACTTACTGGTAATGTCACACTTAAAATGATATGGGGTGGGTTGATATAGTGCAGTGATGACCAACCTTGGCACTCCAGGTGTTCTTGGACTTCAGTTCCCACAAGCCCAAGTCAACACACTTGCTGATCAGGGCTTCTGGAAATTGAAGTTCTAGAACATTTGGAGTCCCAAGGTTAGCCATCACTGATATAGTGGATCAACTTCCTCTAGTTCTGATCCCAAGGCTACCCTGTCTGTGCTTAGATCATGGGGATACCTTAGAGGCAGCGTGACCATGTTCAATATTCTCACAGGTTGTCTTTTTATGTGCAGAAAGCTGAAACAGACCACCACTATTTCTTACAACTTGATAACTCTTCATTTTCTTGCAAAAGAAACTGTAACTGAAATTTGATCATCACGTTCTTAGACTGATTTATAGGTATAGGCCAGATATAGTGATATTTTTTTCCCATTGATTATCTGAGTCACAGAACATTGAAGCACCCAGTTGGTCCTCAATAGTTGGAGCTAAATGTATAGTGAGCCAAAAAGCCAGTCAGAAGTCACAGGGGTTGTGTAGTGATTGTTCTACATGAATGGGGTTCAAGAGTGTCAAGAGCTTTCATACCTCTGCAGAGGTCTCTCCTTAAATAAAGCTGGAGGTTCCAGATTTTCCTCCTCCTTCTTCATCTGCCCGTTAAGTGCATATTTAGTGGGCAAAGCAAGATTTTCCTCTCCATAATGGGTGAAAGAGCCGTAATATGTTTGAAAAGTCTTGTGGCAGCTTAAAAACTAAAAAGTTTCATTTGGTATACATTTTTGTGGACTGCAGCCCATTTCCTTGGGTGTATGGAGATCAGATGTGTCTTTCCATCATAAAGGATGAAGTGTTCTGCAGTCCAGATAAATCGTTTCAACTTGCCAAATAACCTCTTTGTTCCGCAACAGTCTAACAAAGTAATCCCCTTGTGTCAGCAAAAGCAGTTCCTTTATAGTTACATCTTGTCTTGAGCCTCTGATGAATTAATTTGAAGTCCAACTCACTTTCAAAGCCTCCCTTACCCAAACAAACTCATCAGATTGAGAGTTTAGACTGACGTCCTGAATTTTGCGTACATTAGGTTCCTAGTCTGTTACTCACAGTTTGATTAGCCTCCCAACTCTTTCTAAATAAACCTCTGAAAAATTACGTCAGATCTGGAGAATTCCTTATGCTAAACTTTGGGTGGACTTGTCTTTAATCATCTTTTTGTGTTTAATTCAGGTCTTGAACTAAAGGGCTGGCTAGACTATGAGACACTATACAGACAGAGCAGATTGTTGGGAGGACGTGGATGACTATAATGTACAATTAGGGAATACAAGTGAGTGTATGTATTTCCTAATGAGAAAGCAGGGTAGTTGAGATTGAAAGGTAAACCAGTGGGGTGCTGAGATCTCCAGAAATCAAGGAAAGCAATTTGCTTTAGGCAAACTATTTCCCATGTGGGATATATAATGTCTAGACAATCAGCCTGGATTTTCCTGTGTAATTTTTCTTGGAAACTAACATACAATTTTTCCCCTTGAAATGAAATGCAGGTATTTGTTCCATATGATAACTAGGATTTTGTTACATCCCATAGTATCCATGCTGGTGATTCACTGGGTCAAATCATACTCTGGTATGCCAAAGAGCTTGGATTGCTGCGCACGCACGCACGCACACACACACACACACACACACACACACACACACACACACACACACACACACACACACACACACACACACACTCTGACTAAATAACAGTTCAGGTCAGCAGTCAAGATGTTATTACTTTTTACATTTTTGACAATGAGATTAGATTGTATTGACTCTCAAGGTCTGTAATTGTCTATCCTGGGAGGCAAGGCTGTCCCTCCCAATTATCCCTCCCTCATCCACTAGGAAAAACCTTTCAGTTCAGCAGGTCTTGGCTATTGACTGGTTGCCACAGAGGTATATATTTACTTGATAGATGCTCTATTTTGCTTACTGAAATGTTGTAAATTGTGTTTTAATTTAATTATATTTTAATATTTGAACTTATGTTTTAATTGCACTTTTAAATATCCAGTCTTACATTGAGCTCCCTTGATTCCCCTTTCTGGAAGCAAAATGGGATAGAAATACAATAAAGAACATCTGTTCTCTTCTAAACCGCATACAGACGGAGGAGAAAACCTGCAGAGAGCATAAGCTTGTTGTTTTTATTAACAAGAAAATAGTTAGATAGCAAAACAAAAGCAAAGCATTCGCACTTATATACCACCCCTCTGGGCGGTTCATAAGTTAATTAGAATCCCCCCCCCCCACATGCTGGGTACTCATTTTACCTTATAAGGATGGAGGGCTGAGTCAACCTTGATCCCTGTTCAGGATCAAACTTACAACCTTTTGGTTTCAGGACAGCAGTTTAATCACTGTGCCACCCAGGGCTCCTAGCAGTAGCAATTACATTTAGATATATTCAACACTGAACTTCAGTTTGCACAAGAATCAAGTTCAGCATAACGAGGGTCATGCAACCCACCCACCCTCTTACAGCTCCCCATTCCTCCCCCCCCAAACCCTGCTCTAGAGGGCATGCTTTTGTGACACAGAGAGCTGTGGGAGGGAGAATTGTGATGCTGCCATGAGCATTGCAGTAGATTTGTGGTGCAGTCTATATGTTTTTAAGCAGTTATTATCAAATGGAAGTGCTATGTTTTCAAAACGTTGGTACATAGTTTGCAGCTTAATTGATTCCAGTTATTTTCAGAGGAAGATCTGGACTAGAGCCACCAACTGTTAAATATATCACATACTTCATTAATTTGAAGTTGACAAACTTCTCTCTTCTCCCTCCCCCATAAGGTCTCAAAACATAACTAATTGGCATAACTGCTAGTATTATATCACAGAGACAGATTTCCCACTTTGTTTTACCAAACTGTTTGCAATAGAGTTGAGATGTCACCAGTACCCATTTATATAAATACAGGAGGTAAATGAATTATGCCATCTACAATATGCTAAACTTCCAATGTTGTAGGGGGAGAACTCTATTTTAGTTTGCTCCAAGAAAGCAAAAAAGTATGTCACAAGGAGAATTGTTATTATAAGATGGGTTCTGATGGGAGAAAACATTGGGTTGCTTTGTTAAAATAATAAACATAATGGAATTACCGTGTTATCCAAACAGTGATTAAATGTGACGTTCAAGCCCAGTAGTTCCCAAAATAGCATAATCTGCTAACAAAACACAGCACTTGCAACTTCATTCCTTTCAGAGTATACCCCAGAGACTGTTAGCAATCAGTCCTGCTGTTTCCTTGAGAGACTGTAAATGTAGTAATTAAAATGTTTGTAATGAAGTTTCAGTGGCTCTTTGGTTAAGATAGGAGCTGACAGGGCTAAGCAATTTAGGTGGTCAGCCTAATAAATGTTTACTTAGATGTAACTTTCATTGTACTCAGTAGGGTTTCTGGCAAAATAAAATATGCATGAATGTAGAACAATTGTGGTCAAATTCTTGTTTTGGGATGATTTTACTTGGGTGACTTTTATTGTTGTATGCTAAATGTATTCTGTTAATTGTATCTTGCTCTCTAGTGTATGCTGATTGTTGTTAGCTGCCCTAAGTCACATCTGCGAGTGGGCAGCATATAAATCCAAATTATTATTATTATTATTATTATTATTATTATTATTATTATTATTATTATTATTATTATTATTATTATTATTATTATTATTATTATTATTATTATTATTAATAATAATAATAATAATAATAATAATAATAATAATTATTATAATTATAATTATAATTATAATTATAATTATAATTATAATTATAATTATAATTATAATCTGGATAGCTCAGTAGTTTTAGATATCTGGCTGTGGAGCCATAGGTTGGACATTTGATTCACCACTGTGCTTCCATAGCAGTAGTAACCAATGTGGGGCACATGCCCCACAGGGGAACTTCAATTCCCAGAAGCTTAAGTCAGTACATCAGCTGATCAGTGCATTGGTGAATTGGCTTAGGTTTCTGGGAATTGAAGTCCAAAAACCAAAGGTTGGGAAAGACTGCTCCAGAGAAAAATGCCAGCCTCTTTAGTCTGCACCATCTCAGGGCACTCCCCAGAAGAAGCAAATTGTAAACTACTTTAGCTAGAAAAGGAACAAAGAAGAAAGTAAAGATAAAAGACTTAACACACCATAGATGTCTATGTTACTTAGCTGCCTAAGATGGTTTCTAGCTATTCTACTGCTCATATCATGTCTGTCACAAGCTGGTGAAAGTTAACAATGAACTCCTTTTAATGTTATTTTTATTGTAAGGTGCTGTGATATTCTGTGATTTTTTTTGTCAGCCGCCCAGAGTCGCTGTGCGAGTGGGGCGGCATACAAGTTGAACAATTAAATTAAAATGCTCCTTGTAAGCAAGCAACCAGGATTGTATCAATAAAGTTAGGGGAATACAACCCTGACCACAACCCAAAAACCTGTGAGCTGGTATGTTTTTAATAGCTGGATGGTCAGTGATTTAGATGTCTAACTGTAGAGTCAGAGGTTGGGAATTTAACTTTCCTTTGTGCCTCCTGGGAGAAGAAACATCCTGTGTGGCCTTGGGCAAACTGCACAGTCTCAGGGTGACCCCAGGAGAAGGGAGGGTAAACCACTTTTGAGTATTCTCTATCTGGGAAATGGTTGGCTTAAGTCAAAATTGACTTGCTAGCATGCATTGCATGTAGGACTAAAGCTTACATTTTGTTGTATGCAACTTTAACACCCACTACTACTGCTATTATGTTGATGTGTCAGAGTGGTCTGAAGGGTTGGAGTCAAATCCTATTGTTATTATCATTCAAAATTAGCAGCTGTTATTATTCAAACATACAAAACACACTAAGAACAAACAATATTGTAAAAATTGATGATCGTGATGATCTGTCTGAGGACACTAAAAATGGCTCACTAATATGAATAAGATGAGAATACATCTCCACAAAGTGGTGGAAAAAGAAAAAATTAGTAGCATCTAAAAGCTTGCTAAAACAGTTTTGCCTTAAATCTCCTCTTGAATCCTCTGCAAAGGTATCATATTTCATGGGGACTCAGGAGTTTCAGAATATAGGAGCAACAACATGAAAGGATCTTTTCTGAAAATATCCAAACCAGGCAGTTTTGACAACTGGTCTGGCACTGTAAAAGGGAAGTCCCAGAGAACCTCAGTTAGCACAGGGATTCAAATGATTAGAGGTGGTCCAATATATGTGTGGGCCCCCAGCCATATAGGGCAGCCTGTCTGAACTCTGAAGACTAAGTGTCATGAGATAGCCATAGGACCGTGATGGTGAACCTTGGCACTCCAGATGTTCCTGGACTTCAATTCCCAGAAGCCCAAGCCCCCGTGAATCCACACGAATGGGTTTACTGCAATTCATCCGGCCCACACCGATCCAGGTGCGTTTTACTTCTGCTTCCGGGAGTGACAAGGGCGGCGCGGCCTGGATGAATCGCAGTAAACCCATTCGTGTAGATTCATGAAGGCTTGGGCTTCTGGGAATTGAAGTCCAAGAACATCTGGAGTGCCAAGGTTCACCATCACAGCCATAGGAGGTACCAGTCAGTTCCTGTTTTACCAGCTAAAACTTCCAAGTTGTCTTGAAGTGTAGCCCCATGTAGAGTAAATTATGTAGAGTGTAGAGCAAACTAGATATAAATGCCTATGGTTAGTCCCAACAAAAATAGATTAATTGAATCAACTAATAAATGTCAATTCAAAGCTTAATATAAATCCTAGTAGATCCGCAGGTTTACTCCAAATGGAGCTAGCACCTGAGCATAAGCCCATGTGATTACTGTGCAAATCACAATTAGGGTACACTGTGCTGCTGACACTCCACTCTGTTCACCAGCATAACCAAGCCCCAAGGATCAAACATGTGACCTTCTAGCTACCATCTTAGGACAGGAATACGCTGTATTTTTAAGCATGTTTTTCCCACTTTCAGACAGGTCATATTCAGCTTACCTTAACTCAAAGCCCCTCTATGTCTTTTGGACTACAGCTCCCACCAGCACCACTTAACATATCCAAATAGACAGGAATTATGAGAGTTGTACATGAAAGCATATGGAGAGGTCCAGTTTGGAGAGAGTTGATTTACTCAGATGGTTTACCAACACAGACATAAACTGATTAGCCACAATTTTTTTAATATAAAGTATTCTTTATTATTGCAGAGTGATTGCATATGAATGCTGCCCGGGTTATGAAGAAGTTCCTGGAGAAAAAGGCTGCCCAGCTGGTAAATAAACTAAAGTAAAATCAAATCTTATATGAAAATGGAATGATTGGAGTGCTGGTAATTGTCCCATTTTGTCCACAGAACATCTTAGACAGCTTTCAGTGAAGAACCAATGAGTTCCTTGATTAGTCTAGATACCAAAGTACAGTATCACAAATACCAGCTCTTTTAACCTCCAACAGCTGCTTTTACATATCACAGTACAGATCATCTCGGAGCATATTGTCTTCTTGATGTCTCCTTCTAAACACAATAAATGATGTTACCTTTCATTTTCTCATCAGCTACAAGAGCCATATTCCTTCCTCTGCCAATGCCACTTAGCCATGAAGGCTAAATAAAAGTACTAAGTTCGGCAGTATTGTGGCTGTAAATGCCATTGGTTTTGAAGAGAAGCAGCAGAGCTGGACTGTTACCAATGGGGGCCTGCTTGCAGTCAGCTAAGAAGTGTCTTATGGGCCACTGCAGAGCTTGGGAAAATACCTTTTTTTAAAAAAAATCTGCATTTTTCAGAATGCCTTAGCCAGTGCGGACATGGGACATGTTATCTACGACAATCTGGAAACTAGTAAAAGAAAAAGTAGATGAGTAATATTTCCTTGTTCAGGACCACTGTTAACCTATTTGAAATCTTATTTTGATCCAGATATGAAAGTGTTTTATTCACTTTGTTCTGTAAATATATACCTAATGTTATCTTCAGTTTATTCATTCATTCATTGGCTTAAGGCATGTTTGGAGCACTCTCATTCTCTGCATATCTCTTTTTGTTTAAGGACAATTATCAAATTCCATTTTTCATAAGTCAGCATTTGATATATATCAACTCAGCCTCATCTCACTTGCCATCATATTCCTGTTCTCAAGTCTCCATTTAAAACTTCATTGTTATTTTTACTGCTGTGTGTTATGTTACATATTGTATATGCTAAGGGAACAAGGGCAAAACTGAACATTATGAATTAATATGTGTAATGGTAATACAACCAGCTCTTTTTCTTAGCTGAAAGCTGTTTGAGGTGGAAGGATGATTTGGACTGAAGAAAATGGAGAGAGGATGAAGGTGTTTATCACTTTGTCCAGCTGCAGATGGTTGCTGCAAATTGCCCCTGACAGTGGTTGTCTCCTGCCAACTTCAGGGTTTCAAATATGTGGTTGAAGTGACAAATATACACTTGACAACCAACAGGCAAGATTGTTACTTGCTTAGATAATTAGACATTGGAACATAGTAAGTGGAGAAAGGGTAATGTATCCCTGCATAATATCTGAGAATAAATAAAACAGAACAGCAAAAAAAGAAAGAAAGAAGAAGAAGACAAAAAAGTTGCGGCACCTTAAAGACTAACTCCTGTATTTAACTATGAGCTTTCATGGACCAAGTCCACTTTATCAGACATAAGAGTGAGGCCTCATGGCACCAATTTATACACACATCAGGTACACAGGCACACAGTGTACCTGCATCATGTTTCTCTAACACCCAAAAACAGTGTTTTCATCTATCTGTTATATGTCATTGAATTAATCCTTACTTACAGAGACCCTAGTAAAATTTCCAAGGCTGTTTGTTTGTTTGTCTGTCTGTCTGTTTGTTTAATGCAGTAGTTCTCAATGTGGGGCCCATGCCCCACAGGGGGACTTCAATTCCCAGAAGCCTAAGTCAGTACATTGACTGATCAGTGCTTTGGGGAATTGACTTAGGTTTCTGGAAATGAAGTCCAAAAACTAAAGGTTGGGAAATACTAGTTTAATGCATTTCTATACCACCCATCTGGGAGTACTTCCTCACTCTGGGCAGTTTCCAATTAAACAAGAAATATAAACACAATATAGCATCATTACAAACATAACAAAAACCCAACCGCACCATGGTGACATGATAAAATGAGTTAGTGGCTATTACTCAGGCCCCCATTATCTGTCTGGTAAACAAAAATAATATAAATTCAACTAAACTAATGGGCCATAGAAGATGGTCTTTGAAAGCCTCACCATACAGTAAGGTTTTGAAATGCTTCTTAAATATGTCCAATAAGAGAATTAAGTATTGACTTTAATCTTGACGCCACCAGTGAGTTTCCATGGCCAAATGCAGTTTGAACCCACATTGTCTGAGTTCTAGTCCGACACAATCCACTACACTGAATTGACTGTATATCTATAGAGGCATTAGATAGTGATATAGATGCAGTCATGGCCTGTTTGGTAAACATTATATAATCCCATGCAGTGTATGGTTTGAGCTACATTTTTTTTTCTGTTCGGCAAATAGAAATAGTAAATGATATCTATATACTGTAATGCCATGCAATCCAAATCTGTCTAAATATGTATACAGAACAATGTGTGGAAGTCTGACTATACTCACTCATCCAGACTTAGTTATGTTTACAGTTTGCTATTGTGGGGCTTGAATCCCACTGTGGGCTTATCCCACTGATTTCTGTGCAGGTACTCTACACATGAATAACTCTGGATCCAACTCATTGTTCTTCTTTCATTTCAATAGCTTTGGGGCTAATCATCCTCTCTTATTTTAACTCTGAATTAATAATGATGTTTTGTGCTTGTTCTTGACAGCTTTGCCTCTTTTGAATCTTTATGAGACACTTGGAGTAGTCGGAGCCACAACCACTCAACTTTATTCCTTGAGTTCCAATCTGAGTGCTGAAATCACAGGTCCAGGGAGCTACACGATCTTTGCCCCAACCAATGAAGCCTGGGCAGCCTTACCTGCTGTAAGAATAAAGAAAGTTCTTTTATCCTGAGATAGAACAGACCATGATGGCAAACCTTGGTGCACAGTAAACCCATTCATGTGGATTCACAGAGACTTGGGCTTCTGGGAATTGAAGTTCAAGAACAGCTGGAGTGCCAAGGTTTGCCATCCCTGGGCTAGGAGAAAATGAAAAATAAGACTCACTTAGTCACACAATGGGAAGTAGACAGTAAGAAACAGCAGAAGCTTTTGCTGTGAGATACTAAATGGCATCATTGTTAACAAAGCAAGAGCAGTCAATTTTTGAGGTGAATTCTTGTTATCATAATAAGCACAGTGGAACACCTTTGCTACATTCCAGCCTTCAGATTGTCCAGGCCACTTTAGTAATCAGAGATCCCAGTGTGTCTTCCTGTGTTCTTTGTTCTATGCCTCCCTCTGCCAAGAATACCCTTCCTATGTTTTAATTTTAACTCCTTTCTGTTTATGGGTATCCTATAGCTATCCAACAATAGATTAAATCAGAGCTTGGATGAGTCTCATTTTTGAACTACAGTATAACCTCCAGAATCGACCATTAGCTGTGCTCTCTAAGTACCTGGGAGGGCCACAGATTCTCTGATCTTGGGATTGTGTGTAAGTGTGATTTTATGAACACTTGTCAGTAACTGAGGCAATCCTCTGTCCCAACATTAGGGAGGATTGAGGCTTCTTAGGCTCCCCTTTCCCTCCTCCTGTCATGCAAAGTGGGTACTCAAGGCTAGTTGCTTTGATCTGCCATTGAAGGAGAGAAGATAGGCTTTTTGTTGTTCAGTCACACAGTTAATTCCAACCCTTTGTGACCCTATGGACCGTTGCCCTCCAGGCACCTCTGTCCTCCACCCTCCTCCTCAGCCCGCCCAGCTCTGTGCCCACTTCGTCCACCACACCATCCATCCATCTCACTCAATAAAATGTATTTTGGATTTGATTTCTTTTTCACAGGAAATGTTGGATTCCTTGGTGAGCAATGTTAATATTGAGCTGTTAAATGCTCTTCGATACCACATGGTGAATAAGCGAGTCCTAACTGATGAACTGAAGCATGGAACCTCTCTTCCTTCAATGTATCAAAATATTGACATCCAGATCCACCATTATCCAAATGGAGTAAGTATTTGGTCAAAATAAAGATACAAATGATGTGAGATTTTTCTTGACAGAGTACCAATATGAGATGAATGTATTATTTTCTTACCGTTTTACATGAGATGGTTGTTAGAACAAGTTAATTGTTCCAGCAAGTATGGTAATATGAAGTGGATTTTCACAGCATTCAGGGTGGCCTGAGTTTAGTTTACATCATATTATATCGCTTTCATATGGCATTCCTAAAATTCAGAAGTAGTTTCAAGTGGTTTTCCTTTGGCTTTTGTTGTTATTCTCTCCTATACTCCTGCTTCTTCCTTCCTTCCTTTGTACTCACTGCATTGCTACTAGCATATATGATTTTTGTGTGCAGTTCTCCAAATAAATGAATAGTTTATTAAGACACCATCAATTTCAGTGCTTGTAATACATTTGTTTTCTGGGATTTCACATTGTACATCTTTGCCTTTTCCAGATTGTGACAGTGAACTGTGCTAGGTTATTGAAAGCGGACCATCAAGCAACCAATGGAGTGGTCCATCTGATAGACAAAGTCATTTCTACCACAACAAACAATATCATGCAGATTGTTGAAATTGAAGAAAGTCTCGACACTCTCAGGGTAAGTCCTTCTCAGATTGTTCTAGTGCATATTCCAATACCACTTTAAGATCTGTATCTCTTCAATTCACAGCCTCACTGGATACTTTCCAAATGGTTAATTTTTTTTTCTTTTGGCATTTCTTTAAAGACTGCTGTGGCAGCAGCTGGACTCAATAGCCTTTTGGAAGGTGAAGGCCAGTTTACTTTGTTAGCTCCAACCAATGAAGCCTTTGAAAAGATTCCACAGGAGACTCTAAATAGGATCTTGGGAGACCCAGAAGCTCTAAAAGGTAAACGACCAGAAACATATCCATAGTATTGGGATGCCTTACAGACTTGTCCATTGGTAGTAAGGTGAGGTGAGGAATATCCATTCTATTTCTCTTATTATGACCAATCAGTAAAGAAACTTATAGTCACTAAAATTAAAGTTGAAAGGAATTGTGTAAAGCCATAAACGTATAACCTAAAGGTTAATGACCCCCAGGAGAGTTGCATCTTTTAGCTTCATTGTTAACCCAGTCTTTCAAAACATTTATTTTAAAAACTTTCATATTTCAAGTAATACCTCGCATAACAAACACTTTGCATAACGAAAAAACCACATAACGAAGAGTTTGTTAGGCAATTGTGATACCCCACATAACAAAAAAAAAATTGTTATGCAGGGTTTTCGGTAGCCGTGGTATACCCGGTCAATGGGAACCCCGGATAATGAACATTTTTTTCCGTTATCCAGGACATCTCCCATAGGCTTTGCATAACGTAAAAAACTGCATAGCCAAGCAACTCACAGAATTGAGTTTTTTCATTATGCGGGGTTTTACTGTATCCTATTGACAAAACTAATTTGGTCCTTGCTTGTTATTGCCTATGCTCGTCTCTAAGCACCACTGATTGTCATGGAAAAGTTAAGCAGGTACTTTTATTTCTTCTAATGGAGTAAAATCATCTCGATCTGCCTCTATCTTCAGAGGCTGGGAGTAGTGCCTTGTGAAACATTCTTCCCAGGACACTCTGTTGGTTTCTACTTTGTTAACTTTCAGAAACCATGCTGGCTAAAGGATTCTGGGAATTGTATTTCTCCCACCCCCTCAAGAAAAAATATCCATCTCCGATATGCCTGGCCACTAACTGCTGGAAATAGAAGCTATTCTAACTTCTGAAGGACTTTTGCCCTCCTTTAAGGCAGAGGTGGAAGGACATCTGTGCCAAGAAAGAAATCCCCACTATTGTACAGTCATGGCATGCAGATGCTTTTGTGGTGTCATGGAGATAGAGAGGAAGAAGCTGTGTCAGCACTGAGTCACTAGCCAGAAGGCAGACAAGGAGTCTAAATGGTCAGCATTTTGCAGTCGGAACCAGATAAGCAAATTACTAAGTTGGTCAGCACTTTTGATGGTATGCTAGATGAGTACCAATGTGGTCTCTGTGACCTGCCATTGCAAGCTGGTTTGAAAAACAAACAAATGTCTCCTTCCAAAGCAGAATCCTATTATAGTTAAGCAAAGTGAACCTTGGAAGAGTTACTGTTTTGGATTACAGCATCTATGGTAGTGGTTTCCAAACTTTTTTTTTGGCCATGCCCCACCTAAGCATTTCTAAAATCTTGATGCCCCCCTCCCCATGACATATAATTCTTATTATTCAAAACATGAACTCCTATTCATGTGGAGGAAGCCTAAAAGGCCATTCACTGTTAATAACTCATTCTCAAGTTGTCTCTCCCCCCCTGCCCCCCCCCAAATAATAATCAAATTGTCCCCTTGTGGTCTCCAGATAGCCGCTAGCCATATGGACTGGGAGGTTTTGGAAATGTAGTCCAAAAAAGAAAGCTTTTCAAGTAAAGACAGGTATCCATACCTTTAAATGGAAGATCAAAGACAGATAGCCATACCTTTAAATGGAAGATCATGCTCATTGATGATAGGATTTTGAACAAATATGACAAATAAGACGGGTGGGGGGGTAGATCTTACCCTCTTAAGAAATGTGTGTCTGCTTTTTCTGAAAGGTACCAAACCATGCTCTTTGAAGAAGAGAAAATATTTTTTAAAATAGTAAGGGAGATTTTGTACATTTCTAAAGAATACTACCTTTATGATATTTCAAGTGTTTGAAATACCCAAATGAAAAAGAAACCCCTTCACTTTGGCCATTTGTAGCTGGTGTGCAAAAACCACGAGCTGCTTTTAGCCTCTCCTTCAGTGCAGAACACTGTAATTAAGTTCTCCCAACTGGCTTGTTTGTGGGGCATGGAATCGATCAAGCATTTTTGGATGTTGGTGATTTCTTTTTGTTCCATAGCCTTTGACATGTTAGAGGAAATTTTCAAGCTGATTATGATCTCTCTGTTATGGTGCCCTCACTCCATGTAGACCTGTTAAACAACCACATCTTGAAATCTGCAATGTGTGCTGAAGCAATTATTGCTGGTTTGTCCCTGGAAACCCTGGAGGGCAACATGTTGGAAATTGGCTGCAATGGCGATGAACTGACTCTTAATGGAAGGCCCATTGTTGCTAACAGGGATGTTATAGCAACTAATGGTGTCATACACTATATCAATGAACTACTCATCCCTGACTCAGGTAAAATCTTTATTCCTTGTCATTGCTACATTAATTCAACCCCCACCCCCTTCAAAACACAATACACTGTCTCAATGACCCAATGTAGAACAGTGGTGCTTAAGAAGCCTGAAATGCATTGCTTTCTACAAATGTATGGAGAGTTGTGTGATTCTGTTTTATACATTCAGTGTGACTGAAAAGGAGAGGAATTTGGTTTTACTTATTCACCTGTTATTTGTATCTTTTTCCTCACAGATGATTCTTTAGACTTTCATGGAGTCTATGGGGTGGAGCATCAGATACCAAATGAGCAATTGTTTGAAGCTTATTCGAGGGAGTGAATAGACATTGGGGGAAGAACTATATTCAGAGATTTGGGGGGGGGGGCATGTTTCTGGACTATAACTAGACAAAAGATTCTGAGATCTGCTGTCCAAAAATAGAATGACAGTTCAAATTCTAGGGTTATTCCAACACTGAATGCCTCAAAGGGCTACATTGTCACACAAATGAAGCTCAAGTTCCATTGTCTAATTAATCTGACCTCTCCCTTGTTCTGGTTTATCTAAAATTTTCACCTTCTAAAGGATGAGTCCACACCACTTTCCAGTCTCTCTTTTAAAACTGAGAGACTCTTATAAAATGATGTAAAAGCATAAAAATTTTAAAACGTTTTTGTTCATGTTCTATAAATGTACAATGTATGCTGCGTGTGGCACTGAAAATGCATGTTTTTAAGTGCCTCTTTTAGTTTAGGAACTAAAAAACTTTTCAGAATTCTTCAGATACTGTATTTGCTGGGATATAAGACACATTGGAGTATCAGACGCACCCCATTATTACCATAACATCTTATATGCCTCATGAGAAATCTGTACACGAATCAGGAAGCAACAGTTAGGACAGAACACGGAATGACAGAGTGGTTTGGAATAGGAAAAGGAGTAAGACAAGGCTGCATTTTATCACCCTGCTTATTCAACTTATACACAGAGCACATAATGTGCAATGCAGGGATGGAGGAATCACAATATGGGATCAAAATTTCTGGGAGAAACATCAACAATTTGAGATATGCAGACAATACCACCCTAATGGCAGAAAGTGAGGAAGACCTAAATAATCTCCTGAACAGATTGAAAGAAGAGAGTGCAAAAGCTGACTTGAGACTCAATATCAAGAAAACCAAGATAATGGCAACAGGGCCTATCAGTCCCTGGAAAATAGATGGGGAACAGGTAGAAGCAGTCACAGATTTTACTTTCCTGGGATCTAAGATCACTGCAGATGGTGACTGCAGCCATGAAATAAAAAGACGATTGATTCTGGGAAGACAACCCATGAGAAACCTGGGGAACATAGTGAAAAGTAGAGACATCACATTGCAAACAAAAAATTGCATAGTCAAAACAATGGTATTCCTGGTGGTAATGTATGGGTGTGAGAGTTGGACCATTAGGAAAGCTGAGCACAGAAGAATAGATGCCTTTGAAATGTGTTGTTGGAGGGGAGTTTTGAGAGTCCCCTGGACAGCAAAGAGAACAAATCGGTCAATCTTAGAAGAAATCAACCCTGACAGCTCATTGGAAGGGCAAATAGTAAAGATGAAGCTTAATTACTTTGGACATCAAATGAGAAGAGAGGACTCACTTGAGAAAGCCTTGATGCTGGGAAAGGTGGAGGGCAAAAGAAGAAGGGGCGGCCAAGGATGAGATTGCTGGATGGTATAGTGGACGCAGTGGGCACGAAGCTGGGCGGGCTGAGGAGGATGGTGGAGGACAGGAGTGCCTGGAGGTCCATGGGGTCGCAAAGGGTTGGAATCGACTGTGTGACTGAACAACAAATTATTACCAAAATAGCCCACTATAGGCCACTATATACAGTACAAAATACACTCCATTTTCCAGTGTATTTTAAGGGGAGGAAAGTGGGTCTTGAACACCAACAAATAGGGTATTTCTTCAGTAATGAAAAGATAATTGTGAAATAAATTTGACAATCTTTTTCTTTTCTTATTTTTTCTTTTTATAATTGAAGCGAAAAATTTGTTGGAGTTGGGTAGGGAATCTGACGTTACAAAGTCTATTGAACTTTTTAGACAAGCTGGTCTTGGTTCATACCTCAGTGGCAAAGAACGATTGACACTTTTGCTGCCCATTAACTCTTTTTACACAGGTAAGTGCTAGACTTCATATACAAATGCCATCTGCCTATACAGTAATTAGAATTGTAAGCTTCAATCATTCTCCTTCCCACAAATGGACCAGGGTCTATTGATATGAATAAATCTTAAGTAGATTGCTAAACGATCCTTTTTAATTGGTAAGATTACAAGTTAAGTTCACATCTGTTGGGTGTTTTGAGGCTAGTTTGGTGCATGACTACATAACAGAAAATGAGAAATTAATATAGGAAAGGCATCCTCTCTAAAAAAATAGAAAACTTTGTTAATTTAATTGTCTCTTGAATGTTGTTCAATAATCCCACAAAGGTAGATTTTGGCAAATTTTAAACATTTGTTTCATCAGTTGAATTTTTTTGAAGCTAAAGTAGTATATAAATACTCACAAATAAAAACTTTACTGAGTGGTGAAAAAGCAATGCAGCTATTAAGTTAAGAATTCTATTTATAATTAATTCATGTTTGTCTTTGCTTTCACTGATACCCATTATACTGTATGTGGGACTGCCATGGGATTCTTTTGTATGACCAAAAAGAAAGCTCTAAAGGGCTTCTAAAATTGATGCTGTTGGGTATCACTGTGAGGGGAGATGAGAGGGGATGTAGTGGAAGAACCATGATAAGCATGCTTCTGAGCTAAGAGCTACAAAGGAGATTATTAGTGTTACACAGAAATGCTGGAAAATGTAGACTAAAGTATTCCTTCTCACGCTTTCCTTTTTAAAGTTAATTAGAACATAGATGCTTTCTGAATATAGGTCAGATTATATTGGTGTCTCTGGCAAGCAAAGAAAAAGGTATGAATAGGACTGCATTCTGTTGGGAATTTAAGCTTATTTATTATCAGAATGATGGATGAGGATGACAACAGTTTGAATAATAATTTTCCATCAACAAAGTTTCAGTGTTTATATAGCTTTCCCCTAAATGAGTTGCAGTCATTGATTCTACCCTACCACCACCCCTACAAATTTTGCACATATTTTGAAAAGAAAGCAGTTGCTGGTGCTGAGCAACAAATGATCTAATTGCATAGACAATGTTTTATGGACTTTGATTTTGTCTTGTTCTGTAGATCAAACTCCTTCAGCAGATCGAAACTTGCTCCGGGATCACATTATTAAAGGCCAGCTTTCTTCTAAGTACCTTTTCCATGGGCAGAAGTTAGAAACTCTGAGTGGCAAAGAACTGAGAGTCTTTGTGTACCGCAATGTATGTTCCCATTTAATTGTTATTCCTGATCTGACGATTCATGATCTGAAAGTAGCGATGTATTGTATATAGCTCTTAAAGTGCAGATATTCCTTCACAGATCAATTCTTTAGAAGTGACATCATGGAGTTTTGTGCCGTGATGTGTGAGTCTGCTAGTTGCTTTCAAATTCTAACCACTAGTAGCAATATCTATGAGGCTCCTCCTTTTTCTCCCCTTAAGAATAATTCTTCAAAGTTGATTAAAACCAATATTGAAAAAGCTTGAGAAGAGAGCGGGGTGGGGGGTGGGGGTGGGGGAGAGCTGGAGGCTCCAGTCTGACTTTTGCTGACACGTGTTGTTGTCCCCCCCCTCCCCTTTGCCTATGAATTAAACTGTAGGTGACTACAGGATAATTTGTGGCTTATTTTGCCCCATTTATTTTCTCTTTCTCTCCCATCCTTTTTGTGGCCTCTTCTTTCCAGTACATGAATGAATAGCCATGATTTGTAAATACAGTTTGTTAGCTAGCAACCAGCCAACCATGCCTTCTAATTGTGGTTTCTTTATGGCTGTGGATTTGGACACAGAAATAACCACCACCCAGACTGTAGCATACTGCTGCCAGGTCCACTGCTAACATGAGGACTTGCCCTGCGGAAATGAAATAAATGTCAAACTTATGTGGCTTCTAAAGAAATAATAAAATGCCTCTTTTCCTCTAGAATCTATGCATTGAAAATGCCTGCATTGCTGCCCATGACAAAAGAGGAAGATTTGGCACCTTGTTCTCTGTTGAGAAGTTTTTGACTCCGCCTGTCGGAACTGTGATGGATGTACTTAAAGCCGATGACCGTTTCAGGTAATTGTGACTATTCACATTGGGAAATTGGTGTAGCATGAGTAGCATTGCTTTACAAAGACATTTTTAGGCTAATATGTGTAAAAACCCTGCCAGTATTTCTAACGGTCATGTGGTTTTAAATGGTTGTTGATATATGTATGAAGAACATCAGAACCTGCCTTCTACCAAGTCAGAATGGTTCATCTAGATTACAACACATTATAACAACTGCACTGATTTGGCAGGAACTCCTTAGGACAGGGTGGCCAAACTATGGCCCACGGGCCGGATCAGACCCACAGCACCTTTCCATCCGGCACTCGCCGCTACCGGAAGCAGAAGTAAAACGTGCCCACGTATGTGCAAAACACTGCTGTAAATGACCCACGGCTGTCATAAATGCATTTACAACAGCCGCGGGTGCATTTATGGCAGTGTTTTGTGCATGTGTGGGCACATTTTGCTTCCGGTGGGAGGAACCATGTAACCGGCCTGCAGCTCAAAAAGTTTTGGCACACCTGCCTTAGGATTTCATATCCCCCACCCCAACCCCAGGGTGTGTGCTGCTCTGCGGAGCATCCTCTACAGCAGAATTTCTCAACCTTTTTAAGCCAAGGGGCCGAGTCACGCTCCCTCAGACAGCTTTGGGGGCCGGGCGGCCATTTTGCCCTTCATCCACATAAGAACAGCCTTGCTGGAACAGGCCAAAGCCCATCCAGTCCAGCATTCTGTCTCACACATTGGCTCACCATTTACTTCAGGGTCTTCCCAAGCAGATGCCTTCACCTGCTTAGGATTCCCTGGAAATGGCATTGAGAGATATCCTGCCTATCTCTCCAACCCGGAGGTTGTCCTTAGGTATCCATAATTATAGCCATTGATATATCCACAATTATAGCCATAATTATAGCCACATGGCACTTCCCAGTATGGTGGAGGTGATGGTGAGCCACATGAAATGGCGCTGCAGGCCGCAGGTTGAGAATCCCTGCTCTACAGCATAGCTTTAGGCTGATTAATTAACTAATTTTAATAGCACTGTAACACTAATGGTATGATCCTCCCTAAGGTGGACAGTCTGCAGCATTCTAGATATTGTGAAGCTCCCACTGTTCTTCCACTCCTGGCTCTGCTGACCAGGACTGATAGAAGTCACAGTTTAATAATATGTGAAGGTCTGCATGTTCCCTAATTTAGATGCTGAGAATAAGGACAAAATACTTGTTGAAAGATCACAAGGTAGCCAAGAGAGGTATTTCTCTTTTCCATGCACATGCAATTTGTGGATGCCATTTGGCACTAACTTTTAAAGAGCTTTGGTGGGCTCAGGTGGCAAGTTTCTTCCCCAGGACCTTCTAGCAGGGCTAAACAGACTATGAAAAGGGCCTAACATGGAAAATGAAAAAATGAAATTTTAAAAATGAAATGGGGAAGTGGTTAGAAGTTCATGTCTAGTTTTGTCAGATTTAAAAGGTGAGTCATCACTGCTAGAGGCTTCCAGGACCTGCAGTTCCCTATTTTGAGCCAGAAATAAAGGAAGAAAACAGCTAAGGACCACAAAAACATGTCAATCCCTGCATTATTTCCCTTCAAAATACATTGAAAAATATTCAACCCCCCCACACACACACACACACACACACACATTTCCCAGCAAGGATATTCCACAATCAAAGTGTTGCTGCAGTATAAATCCCTGTCCTTAGCATTCCAATTTAAAAGAAAATGAGAAAATCAGGCTTGATAAAAGAAGTCAGTCTTAAATGTTGTGCAGGTTTCACATGGGTAAGAGTGATCTTTTAGATCTGTGATTCCTAATCTTTAATCCTTCAAATGTATTGGCCATCAGGTTCTACAATACCCTTAAGCAATCCTAGCTGGGACTTGTGGGATTTTTGAATTAACTAGGCTTTTGCGAGGTAGAAAACTTTATGATATATTACAGTATGCCTGGCTCAGGTATCTAGCTAAAATATGCTTATCTTTCAAAAATGCCTTTTACTGTAAATAATTAGAGAGAATGAAATAATTCAACATGAGACTAAAAAGTCCTCCTAAAAATGCACCCAGTGAAAATCAAACACAAACAAGCATTGCATGTAAATTAGGCACTATATGTAATTTTTTTTTATTATCTTGTCTCACCCAAATTAAAAGCATATAGATCTATATTGATTCCATTTTACAGACTAAGGAGCTCTTGCTTAGAAAGAGTGATAACTAAGACTGGTCATTAAGCTGGATGGACCTATATTACATGGAGGTCAATTTTTGACTCAAACTTGCAGTACAGTACTTTTGCTATAAATATAGCCATTCTTAGGAACAGGCAAATTCAGTTCTTATGAATGTGCAATGTTGTACTGCTGTGTCCAGTGATTTAAAATGCCAGGAAATGGCAAAGATTGCTGTAGATTATCATGCCAGCATTGGGAAATGGGTGCCAAACTTTACATAGCTAAGCACAGCACAACACCTATGGCAGCGGTCAATAGGGTCTACAGCAAGGAATCTCAACCTTGGGCCCCCAGATTTTATTGGACTTCAATTCCCAGAAGCCCTGATCAGCAGGTGTGCTAACTTGGCTTCTGGTAATTGAAGTCCAAGAACACCTGGGGGCCTAAGGTTGAGATAGCCTGGTCTACAGGATACTCTCTTGTGCTCACTACCATTGAGATAAATTTGGTACAGAGCAAGAACTGTCTGTTACATCTGTGCCAATACTGGTGTTGTTTAAAAGTCCAGTTTCAATGTTACAATTTTCTGTTTGGGTTTCTCCCATTTTTAGATTTCCCATATAGAAATACCTTTTTGCTCTGCTGCACTGTAAAAGGAAGAAAGAAAGAAACTTGTCAATCCTAATAAAAGTCTGCCTAGATCAATATCCTGTTTTCAAATGTAGTTTGCTGGTGAAAATTGTGTCTCACAGTCCCTTACCTGTTTTTAAAGCTCCTTGGCCCAACATCTTCTGTCATAGTCTTGCATGGTGACCAAAAAACCTGCTGCAGGGATTTCCCCAGCCCCCTTTAGCAGATTTTTAAGATCTCCAATGGACTACAGGGAGAAAAATGTTGTAATTCCTGGCAGGAACCACGGGATCCAGCAGAACACCATTGGATGATGGCCTTAACTCCCAATGCAAGTGGTTCTGTTTGCAGAGTTTTGCATTCCTGGGATGTGAGAGGAGAAGACAACTTACTTTTGACTCAGCTGGAACACATCTGAGCCATTAGATTGGGGCCCTTGTACAATTGTTCTGACATTTCGAACTATTCTTTGAAAAAGCTGTAATACCTAACCATTGGATTTGTGTGTGTGTGTGTGGTTTCTTACAGCACTCTTGTGGCTGCCATCCAATCTGCAGGTCTGACAGAAACACTAAACAGGCCAAAGTCCTTCACAGTGTTTGCCCCAACAAATGAAGCTTTCCAAGCCTTGCCCCAAGGGGAGCTGAACAAACTTATGGGTAAATATCCATAGATCATGTTGATGGATTTTTGATGATGAAATTGTTTTTATAATTTATTCTTCAATAGGTGATCTCCCAACATTTCCCCCCCTGTCAATCCCATAAATACTCAGGTTTTTGATTGATCTGCATGCTCACAATAAGTCTTAACAGTGTGTTCCCATTTCCACTGATGTCATTAGGGGAAAAATGCAAAGAACTATTTTATCAACTCTGTCTGATCTCCCCCACCCCACCCTGCCGTCCCACAGCACACTCATCAGTTTCTTTTTAAGAAATTCCTGAAAAATTGCATTTTCTCCTTCGTTCATGCCAAGGTTGGAGAATGCATGTTTGTGTTACTTGCAGGTCTGCAAGCATGACTTAAGAGTATGGTATAACTAATATAGGTAGGTCATAACTGAGCTGGAAATATGTCCAATGTCCTAGTACAGAAATCCTCTTTTTACTGTTGCTACTTTTGCTGCAGAAACAACAAGGAGCCTTGTTGCCTGATATGCTGTAGTGGCACCACACAGCATGAGAAAAGAACTACTATTACTATTACTACTGCTGCTGCCAACAACTGGTGGAATGCCATTAGCCTCTCACTTGGGAAGCATGAGAAGCAGGGTAGATCAACATTCTGAAACAGATTTGAAGAAAGAACAGATTTATACTATGAAAGCACAACAAGAAGGAAATGTTTCACTTATCATGTGGCATTAAATGTCACTCAGTTAAATCATCATCTTAAAAATATTTATTGGCTTAAATGACTTAAAAAGGCATCTCATGAGCTTTCAACATAATATATAACAAGCAATCCATTGTCATGTCTTGATTTTAAAAAGTGGTTGGCTCATCATTTTATTTTGATTTACAACCAAACTTCTTCAAATATTGGACATCCAACTGTTTGCCGCATCCCAAATTAGTTCTTCAACAACCTAATGCTTAGTGGAGTGATTAGACTATTGCCTCTTGCTCAGATTATTCAAACCTCTCATATGCCACAGTGTTCAGATTTATGAGGGAGTAGAATTGAGGAAAGGAAGAGGCATATAACTCAAGATTTCAGGTAGAAAATGGTTGTCTAATAGAATGGGAAACGAAGAGGTATATAAATCGAGATTTCAGGTTGGAAGTGGCAGACTAATAGCAGTAATGTTTAGGACTGCTCACATCTTCCTGTCAATGGTTTGTATGCAACATTTAATTAGCTTAATTTTACTTATTTGCAGCATTATTTATATTTTGCTTTCTCAGCTATGAAGGGAACCTAAAGAAGCTCACAAATAACATAAAAATAGATCTAATTCCTGAGTAAAAAGCCTACATGTTAATTAAATTTCTTCACAAAAAGATATCAGAAAGTGCTAAAGAAAAATAATCTTTTGAATATGAAAAGATCATAATTTACTTTCCAAATATAATATACATATCTAATACAATTACCCAGATTGATAACAAGAAAAAAATCTAGTCATTGAATGTTGATGGAATGAATTGACATTCACTAGCTGAGCTAGTAAAAACAAAGATCAGACATGAAAGTGTCAATGACTACTAATTAGTACAGATACGTTGTATATAACTATGGGTATTGCAAAGGCACCTGATGGCCCATTGTGTTGACTGAACCCTAAATTATATAGCTGGTCAGATCCAGGATGCTCCATCCACACTGAAAGGAAAGGGCATCTATGCATATTTAGTAACTTTTTGTGTAAATATTGAGATGTTCTCAATCCTGAGTTTAAAAAAAGGTGGAAGAATATGGGCAACAGTTAGGCCAGTGTCATTTCGTTGTTAAAGTCCAATCACTTTTGGACATCATAATTGAGCCTCTAGAACAGGTTATCCTTTTAAGTTGGTATAACAGGACTCTGCAATTTGTTCTATTGCTTAATGCATAAATATTTCATAATTGATTTGTAGCTACTGTAAGCAGCTGTGGCTCTGAAACATCCCAGATGTGTACAGTCATAATGTTCTTTGGCTTTGTAAGCAAAATATTTAGCTTACTGTTCTGAAAGCAGTGAATCACAGTTGGTGGGAATACATAGCAAAGAGCAGACTTGTGTAAGGGAAAAAGAGAAGCAGCAAAAGCAGCAGCAGCTGCTGTGATTTTTGGTTGATCAATTTTTCCCTTTTAAAAGTGAATGCCACTTTGAAGTTTTCACCTATCACATCAAAGAACATGCCTGGTTGGCCTCTGTGAGATTTCAAAACAACCATTGCAAAAGAAAGAAAAACAGTTTACTAAATTCTGGCAAACGTGGTGGCCAGTGTTTGGTTGAATTCAAGTACAGTATAATTTTTCTTATATAAAAATTGAGCTGTGTTTCTAGATCTGGCCAACCAACACACATAACAGATGGGCTCCGAATACTAAAATTCTTGAGCTAAATCCAGTGTCAGTCCTACTAAGAGAAGGCGTCTTGACATGTCTGAGACTTAACATTATGACAAAACAAGTCCCATTTATTTTAACAGATCTACCCTTGTTAGAACTAGTGTTGGATGTAATCTCTCATAGCGTAGCAATTACAACTGGTGTCATATATTGGGTTGAATTGCTTAGCAGGATTCTGTTTGTCCTGGACTCTGGAGGAAAGAGGTGATCTGTGCAATTCCCTCACCACCTCCCTCCTAACGGGCTTCCAAAACAAATGATCTCTAGTGAATAGTCTCCACTTCCTTCTGTGAACAGAAGAAACTCATTCAGGATCAGCCTGTCCAGATTCAATCTAATTATAGCAATCATACTTATATACCGCCCCCATAGCACTTAGTGCACTCTGGGCAGTTCACAAGTTATTATGTTCAAAGTAACACAGATACAGTAGTATAAACCTTAGCAGTGTATTACTTACCAATACAGCTTGGAAGGTTACTTTTTATAAGTTACAGTTATAGTTTGAAGGCCCACCAAAATAGTAAGTTACCATTCTACGTGCAGTTTATAAAAGTAACCTATCACTGTTTACTAGAAATATTACTAGTAAAAGTGAAAACTGAATGCTACAAGCAGCTAGACTTTAACTGGTTTTTAATTATTATTTTTGTGCTTTTCTCCTAAATCCCAGTCCTTAAATTTCAGCTTGCACCATGAATGAAAATCAGTGCAGAGTTATGGATGGATAAATAGCTAAGCCACTATCTCCAGGCTTACAGCTCCAGTCAGGCTTTTGCCAAATGTATTAAAAAACCAAGGAATCTTATATGAATCAAATCCATAGATGTATGACATACTGGCAAACTCAGTTACAATGCTTTTCTTGGCCTTGGAGAATGGAGCTATAATTGAATAACTGCTGATCTTGTGTAAAATTTGCCAAAGGCTATAGAAGTCTAAAGTGCATATTCTCTGCTGCCATTTAAAGTATGATTCCAAGACCAGGGAAGTCCGATGGCACACCCTGATCTTTGGTTTCTTAGTAAAGTCTTTGAGAGTATGTAAGTCAGCTACATGCAAAGGCTCTCTATTTCAACTGCTGGCATTTCCATATACCAATGGGAGAAAAATCCTGCCTGAGACCATGGGGAGTCATTGCTGTCCAGAATGCTGAGCTAGGTGGATACCACATGTGATGTAGCAGATAGAGTGATGTACTAGGACTCAGGAGGTGTTGTAATGTACTGCCACATCACCTCCAATGTAGAGCAATCCTAAGAGGGAGCGATCTTCAAAATGTTCTCAAAAGCCCTGTTCAGCACTTTAAAAAGCAAATATATGGCTTTCTGTTAGGGAGTTGATCCATCTCCTATTCAGCTTCCTGTTTTCTTTCTGCCTTCATCCTTTCCAAACCTTAGTGTCTTTTCCAGAGAACTTTCCTTACTCATGATGTGCCCAAAGTAGGACAGTCTCAGCTTCCTCAGTTTTGCCTCCATTTCATGCTTGATTTGCATTAAGACCCACTTGTTCATCTTTTTGGTAGTCTATGGTGTCTATGAAGCTATCCTCCAGCACCATATTTCAAATCAGGGGGTCTCAACCTGCAAAATGGCTGTCTGGCCCCTGAGGCTATCTGAAGGAGTGCGACCCAGCCCCCCTCCCAGACCCGCTTTATAAAGTTGAGTACTTCTATTTCAAATGAATCTTGTTTTCTGTCAGCTTTCTTTACTGTCCAGTTTTCACATCCATACATGGTGATTGAGAATACAAGATATGGATGATCTTGATCTTGGTCTCCAGTGACACATCTTTACACTTGATGATCTTTTCCCATTCTTTCATTGCTGCTTTCCCAAATCTCCATCTTCTTCTGATTTCTTGGCTGCAGTGTCCTTTTGGATTGATAATTGAACCAAGGTATGCAACATCTTTCACTACTTCAATTTCTTCATTGTCAACTTTAAAGTTGTGAAGTTCTTCTATCTATAGTAATGATTTTTGCCTTCTTAATGTTTAACAGCTTTGACACTTTCTTCTTTCACTTTCATTAAAATTTCCAGAGTAGAACATATTTGACTGAATAGAACATATCTGATGGAAAATATTCCATTCCAGTCCACTTTAGTTCACTGATGCCAAGCACTACAATGCTTATATATTCCATTTCTTCCTTTACTGTTTCCAGTTGCCTTGATTCATACTTCTCACAATCCATGTTCCCTTTGTATGTGTTGTGTGGCATCATACTTTCCTTTCACATCTATTCATGTAAACCATTAGACATCCTTTTGCCTTTAATCTAGTTGTGTCATTAGCAACAGATACTCACGCCTCTCCTTTGCCCTTCCCTGGTAGCTGACTAAGTGCCTTTCGACCTGGGAGTCTCATCTTCCATCACTATGTTTTGTTTCATTTTGGACTGTCTCATGATAGGATTTAATGGTAAGGAAAGTTCAGGGGTTTACCATTGCCACCATCTGTGTAGTACTAATTTAAGTTCAAGTTTCATCATCATTGCCTCCTCTGTCATGCCACCTTCAGCTACCACTGGTGCTCTGTAGCTGCCTTGAAGAGTGTGGATGCATCTTAGTCTGGTGTCTCAGCTCAGACCTTTCTGCCTTGGCTGGTCCTACATAGAATCCATGCTTGTAATGGAGTCTAGCTTCAATTTCATTGCTCTTATCTTCACAGACACTTCAAACTCTTTCACCACATTGGGCTGTGCATCCAAAAAGGGTGTAATCAAAAAGGGTCCAGAAAAGATTCAGATCCCCACTCGGTCATGGAAACTCACTGGGTGTATGCAGAACTAGTCAAACCATTCCTTAAATATATCACCTAGAATGTCTATTAAGGAAATTATAAGGGGCTGCAGTGGCTTAGTGGTTAAGAAACTCACCTTGTTAGCTGGAAGGCTGGAAAGTCGGCAGTTCAAGACCTGGGTACTACATGATGGATTGAGTGCCCAGCTCTTGGGGATATGAAAGGAGTCTCATTTGGGCATTCCCTGAACGGAGTTTCTCAACCCAGAATAATTTCTAACACAAAAGTATTATTATTATTATTATTATTATTATTATTATTATTATTATTATTATTATTATTATTATTATTATTATTATTATTATTATTATTATTATCATTATCATTATCATTATCATTATCATTATCATTATCATTATCATCATCATCATCGGTGGTGGTGGCGGTGGCAGCATTATTATTAAATTATAGGCTAGTTCCAAGTTGATAGCATGTAACACACACACACAGGTGGAGCAAGGATTTGACTCAGTATAAGGCAGCTGCCTATGTTCTTAATCAGAGCTTTAATTAAAGGACTTTATCATTCTTAGGCTATAAAATCATGTTGTGTATTATCTCCTGTTACACGAATGTTCCTGGAACACTTCGGTATGGGGGAAAATAACTGTAACTCATAAAGGCTTATCAAAAATGTTCCTAATATTTTGATTCAGTTTCATCTATTTCCAGAGGCAGCATTTCAGAGCGCTTCCCTTCTGGCAGATCTTTGGTCTCTTTGAGAAGTGTTTGCCAGCTGTGTGATTTATGTGCTAGCTGCTATGATTCAGTGCTCATTTTGTTTATGGAAGAAGCAGACAGAGGTACAGGCGTCAGAAGCTATACAGAGAGACCACTGTGGCTGCAGAGTCTAGCAGAAAGAAATATTTCAAGGAAAAGAAATCTAGTCAAAGATTTTTTAAAAATAAAAACAGAGCATGATGGGAATCTGTCATTTTTTGTTGAGAAAGGTTTTTTCTCTCCACCGTTATTCCAAAATGTTTGGCTCACCCAAATCATATCTTTTTGCACTTGGAACGCTAAACCAAAGGAAGCTGTATCTCATTGTATTCCTCTTGCTACGCAATGTGCTTCAACTGTGAAGTGCTGAAAGAATTCATTAGCTGGAAGCAACATCTATGAGCATACAGAATGATTTTAGAGTGCTATAAAGAAATACAGTTGCAATCTTTTCCTCTGTAAAACAGCTGTTTGTTTTCAGTGAAAGGAGGAAATATTTTTGTGGTATTGTTCTTCTAACTTGCAAGCTTTAAGATTCAAGCATGATGGTCCCTTCCCACCCCACCCTTAAATATTGTGAAATAGTTGAGCTATAGGTTTCCCTTGCTTGAAAGCCAGTTGTATCTGACTCTAGGGTTCAGTGCTCATCTCTGTTTCAAAGCCGAAGAGCCAGCGCTGTCTGCTTCTGCACAGAACAATGTTTACCTTCCCACCCAAGTGGTCCCTATTTATCTACTTGCAATTTCTTGCTTTTGAACTGCTAGGTTGGCAGGAGCTGGGACAAAGACGGGAGCTCATTCTGTCTTGCAATACTCAGGAATTGCACTGCTGACCTCCTGCCTTCCAGTCAGCATCTTAGCCTTTATATATTGTCTGTCCCAGGTAATGCAAATGAGCTTGACAATATTCTGAAATATCACATTGGAGATGAAATATTGGTCAGTGGAGCAGTTGGTGCCGTTGTCAGAATGAAGACGCTACAGGGAGACAAACTAGAAGTCAGCTCTGTAAGTTTACAATTTCTCTTTAAATAATATATACAGTGGTACCTCATACAACGATTTTAATCCATTCCACGGGGCTCGTACGAAACAATTGCTTTACGATGTGTGCATCGTACAGTAAAACCCCGACTTACAAATGCCTCGAGTTACATAAAATCTGACTTACATAATGATTTTATGCTAAAACCATGTCCCAATTTACACGATTTCCTATGGGTTTGCTTCAAGTTACATAAAGATTCTTTTTCCTATGGGTTTGCTTCGAGTTTCATAAAATATCATTTCACTATGGGTTTGCTTCGATTTACATAAAAATTTCATTTTTCCTATGGGATTGCTTTGAGTTACGTAAAAAACTAATTTTTCCTATTGGTTTGTTTCGAGTTACAAAAAATTCAGTTTAAGCAAAAACCTATGGAACGGACTTTTTTTGTAAGTAGGGGTTTTACTGTATAGCGATTTCCCCTATGGGATGCATCGTACAATGATTTTTTTCGCTAAGTGGTTTTTCCCATTGAAAAATTGTTGTATGATTAATTTCCATAGGGAAAATTGTTATGCGGGACGCCACTTTCCCCCCAAAACCTAATTGTTATATGATTTTGTTGCTATACAGGGCGATTGTTGTATGAGGTTCCACTGTACTTGCACTCCTTTTCTCCTTTCAAGCTCAATCATCTACACAACTATCCTTTCCCCCCAAGTTTACATCCTTTTCTTGTAAAAAGGAGGCCACAAGGGCCTAGCAGATTGAATGTTACCATATGGAGCCTAAGGAAGTTTTAAACTCTAAATGTTAAAAAAAAATGGTTTTGGTCCCATATGGCTGGTTTGAATTCTTTATCCAAAACTGTTTTCATGTATGAAATGTGGATCATTTATTTATGGTTGAATCTCTTATTTCAGTGCTCACATATTTTCTACTGTTGTGGATCTTCCAGGCATGTGTTTTCTTAAAGAATCATGCATGATAGCTATTCTTCTCAACAGTCTTCAGGACAGAAAGATCCTGTGATTTTTCCTTTCAGAGTGGGGTGGGGGGAATTAAAATGGGCCTCAATCTGGCACACTCATTTTCACACTCCCTCTTGGTGCTACCGTAAGCAAAATAGATATATATTTTTTATCTCACATGGATAAAGAAAGAGAACTAAGGGGGAAAATGACCCTCGATACCTTCTGAATGGATTTGTGCCCCCAGTCTGCCGACTCAGGTCCAGGAATAGTTTTATAGCAAGAACAAATATTCTTGAGGGTATGCAAAAGCAAAACCAAATTAGAAGATGGAGGAAGGAATTCACTGAACAAGGAATAACATTAAAGGAGAATGTGTCTAAGGAACTTGACTTCCCCTACATCACTTGGAGGACCCTGAAAAGGCTGAGGGTCAGAGAGTCTAAATGTAGCAACATGCTCAAGTGGGAGCCGCTGGCAGGCACACTGTGTGAATATGGAGAGATAAAGAATCTGGCTCATTTTCTGATACAGTATGTCGATTACTACCAGAAATGTGTATCAGCAAAGATTTAATTTCGGCCAATGACAAACCCAAGAAAGTGGCTTCATTTTGGCAGTCCAAAGTTTTATTTAAACACAAAAGAAGATCTCACATGGACAGGGAGATCTCATGTTTGTATGTTCTGTCCCTGACCTGACTCATTCACTCCTCCTAAAAATAAAGAACATAGGTCCGTGATAACAAACCTTGGCACTACAGCTGTTCTTGGACTTCAATTCCCAGAAGCCCAAGTCCCTGTGAATTTAATTTAATTTAATAGTCATATTTATATATGCCGCCCACTCAGGCAGAACCCGACTCAGGGCGGCATTATAACAAGTTCTAAAAACACATAAAAACACTTTAAAAGACCCATATCCCACCCACCCATCCCACCCACTATAAAAAGAAGAAGAGAGAGTTCTTAATTGTTTACATAAGCCACCAGGCAGGGCCCGTGTTCCCATTAGGGCCCCACACCTGCCCTGCCAGCCAGGTCTTCAATCCTTTCCTGAAGGGCAGCAATTCTCTTTGAAGTCTTAGATCTGTTGGCAGGAGGTTCCAGAGGGTTGGTGCGGACACGGAGAAGGCCCTCCTTCGGGTGCTGGATAGATGTGCACCCCTAGTTGATGGCACTATTAGAGAGCCCCTCCGGTCCGCTCTGGTTGGATGGGCAGAAACTCTTGGGATGATGCGGTCTCTAAGGTATCCTGGCCCACTGCCATATAGGGCATTAAAGGTCAAAACCAGCACCTTGAATTGCACCCGGAGACAAACTGGTAACCAGTGCAGCTCCCGAAGTAGCGGTGAGGCGTGGGCATA
This sequence comes from Bradypodion ventrale, assembly GCA_035047345.1. Classification (NCBI taxonomy): domain Eukaryota; kingdom Metazoa; phylum Chordata; class Lepidosauria; order Squamata; family Chamaeleonidae; genus Bradypodion; species Bradypodion ventrale. Next base: position 2,026,684 of record JAWDJE010000007.1, read on the forward strand.
TCGTCTGCATCCCATCACCACCTGGGCTGCTGCATTCTGGACCAGCTGCAGCCTTCGAATGGTCATCAAGGGCAGCCCCATGTAGAGCGCATTACAGTAATCTAGTTGGGAAGTGACCAGAGCGTGAGTGACCTTAAGCAAGGAGCCCCGGTCCAGGAGCGTGCGCAACTGGCGAATCACCCGAAGTTGGGCAAAAGCCATCCTGGCCACAGCCACTACCTGTTCTTCTAGCAGCAGCCGCAAGTCCAGAAGGACCCCCAAGTTGCGCACTGGGTCTGTCTGAGGCAAAACAGCCCCATCCAGTACCAAAGATGGTAGCTCCCTGGATAACATGGGGCCCCTTATCCATAGCCACTCTGTCTTGCTGGGATTCAGCCGAAGCCCATTGGCCCCCATCCAGACCCCAACGGCCTCCAGGCATCCAGATAGGATTTCAACGGCATCACTGGGGTCCCCACAGGCCGAGATGTACAACTGGGTGTCATCCGCTTACTGATGGTACCGCACCCCATGGGAACGAATGATCTCACCCAGTGGCTTCATGTAGATGTTAAATAGGAGAGGGGAGAGCACCGAGCCCTGAGGCACCCCATACTTGAGGAGCCTAGGGCTGGACCTCTCACTCTCTAACCACACCGACTGGGTACGGCCCTCCAGAAAAGAGGAAAACCAGGACAACACAGTGCCCTGGATCCCCAGTCCTTTGAGCCATTCCAGAAGGATACCGTGGTCGACGGTATTGAAGGCCACTGAGAGGTCAAGAAGAGCAAGGATGGATGGATAACCCCCGTCCCACTCCCACCAGAAATCATCCATCAGTGCGACCAATGCCGTCTCTGTACCATACCCGGGCCTGAATCCTGATTGAAAGGGGTCTAGATAATCCGCTTCCTCCAGGACACTCTGCAGCTGGCGTGCCACCGCCTTCTCCAATACCTTACCCAGAAAGGGAAGGTTGGAAACCGGCCTGTAGTTGTTAAGGACAGCTGGGTCAAGGGATATTTTCTTCAGGAGGGGGCGCACCAAAGCATGTTTTAGTGGTGCAGGAAATACCCCCTCCCGTAATGATGCATTTATTATTGCCCCGACCCAGCCACCTGTTACCACCTTAGAGGCTTTCACCAACCAGGTGGGACAGGGGTCCAAAGGACATGTTGTGGCACACACAGCTGCAAGGAGCCTGTCCACTTCATCAGGGACAACAGGGTCAAACCAATCCCAGATCGTACAGCAAGACTGTGCTCCGGTTCCCCCCCCCCCCCCCCTGACCCTTCCTATCCATGCTGGGATTCAGCCCTGAACGAATCCAATCAATTTTCTCCACCAGATGGTCAGCAAAGTCCTCAGCCGAACCCTGCCAACCGGGCACCGATCCCCCCCTACCGAGGAGGGACCTGGTTACCCGGAACAGGGCGGCTGGGTAATTATCAGTGGAGGCAATAAGGGTGGTGAAGTATTGCCGCCTCACCATCCCCATCGCAACTAGGTAGGCCCTAATAGTAGCTCTAGCTAGTGTCCAATCGGAGTCATCCTGGGTCTTCACCCAGCTGTGCTCTAGGCGTCTCTTTGCCCATTTGAATTCCCGCAGTTCATCTGTGAACCACGGCGATGACCTAGCCCCACGGGCTTGGAGAGGCCGCAGTGGCGCGATTTCATCCAAGGCTGCTGTTGCTGTCCTGTTCCACAGGTCAACAAGCGCCTCGGGTGAATCATGTATCCGATCCAGAGGAACATCCCCCAGTTCCCTCTGGAATCCATCTGGATCCATTAGTCGCCGAGGGCGGACCATTTTAATAGGCCCTGCCTCCCTACGATGAAGCGTCGCCCCCAGAAAGTCAAGAGTCACCAGATAGTGATCTGACCGTGGCACAGGTGAGATGACTAAGTCCTGTAATCTCAGATCACTCTGCCACTTCTCCGACAAGAAAACTAAGTCTGGCGTGTGACCACTGCCCCTGGTCGGACCCCGAACTACCTGAGTCAGGCCCATGGCTGCCATGGAAGCCATGAACTCCCTTGCCACCTCAGAAGCCATCCCCAATGATGGCAAATTGAAGTCCCTCAGAACCATAAGCCTCGGGAAATCCAATGCCAACATTGAGGTGGCCTCGAGGAGCTCTCCCCTCACCTCTAGGCTGGTGCCAAATACCGAACCCAGCTGGACACATGTCTGAAAGAGGTACTCCATCCTCAGGTGTCAGCCAGGTTTCGGTGATGGATGCCAGGTCGGCCCGCCCCTCCTGGATAGAATCTTTACTGCATTTATGTGCAGTAAACCCATTTGTGTGGATTCATAGGGACTTGGGCTTCTGGGAATTGAAATCCAAGAACAGCTGTGTATGTACAGTAAACCCATTCATGTGGATACACAGAGACTTGGACTTCTGGGAATTGAAGTCCAAGAACAGCTGGAATGCCAAGGTTCTCCATCACTGACATAGATCAAGGACATGTTGCAGTGGTTCTCTTGCAAAGCATACAGAATGTACAGAGAGATATCCACAACACAGAGTTCTGAGGTTTTATCTCCCACTCACATTTCAAGAAGAACTGAAGGAAGAAATGGATTGTATGAATGGTGTAGTGGTAGGCTTGGAGGATATGCCAACAAAGAAGCTAGATAAGTTTTATTAAATCTCTCAAAAGAAGCACAGCTCAGAAACAAGAATGTCCAAACTCCCCTTAAATTCAAACAGTGATCAAATAAGATGCTGAAGAGAACGTATATTCCCCTCCCAAAACAGAGATAACCTGCTCATAAGACAAAGCATGCTAAATGCAAGATACATAGGTGAAGAAGATAATGTGCTATAATAAACATATCTTTTATCACTTGAGGAAGCATATTTTCTTTTTTTTTAATGGTAAATCCATTGCCTTGTTTGACCCATATCAGTGCCACCACTTGGTTATCTTCTATACCTATAAATCTGAGCATTAACCGTTGTGATTTGACAAAGGATCCTTAGCCAGGCTCTACTAGCCCTGACCGAGCATTTGTGCACTCGCCCAAACTGGGTACGGAGGTTACTGAGGGTTGGAGAAATGCGCCAGTGGGGCAGGAGACCCATGAATGCAAACAAAAAGAAAGGACTTCAATTCCCAATGTTCCTTGCACCACGCCGCGCCACAGCCAATCAGGCTGAGAGGCGCAAGCAAAAAGAACGTTGGGAAACGCGCCACGGCCAATCAAAAATGAGCCACAGAAAAAAACCGCTGCACAAACAGAAAACACAAAACTACAAGCCCCAGAGTCCTGTGCGTTATGAGCGCACAGAACTCTGAGAAAGCCGGCGTGCGAAAAATAAAAATAAAAAACACAACAGGAACGCAAGTCCCCCACAGGCGGACGCAGCGCCTCACAGCCACGCTATCCCGCCGAAGACAAGGTGAGACCACCACCGGCCCCAAGAAAGGTTGAGCCGGGGTGGGAAAAAAACACAAACGGGGGAGGATTCAAGGGGGGGGGAAGGTACTGATGCCTTTGCCCTCCCCCCTTGAAAGCAAAACAAATCCTCCGGAAAGGAAAGGCAGCGAACGGTGCTCCAGTCGCTGCCTTTACTTTCCGAGTAAGTGTTTTGCTTTCAAGGGAGGGCGAAGGCATCAGTACCTTGCCCCCCCCCCTGAAAGCGAAAAAATCCTCCAGAAAGTAAAGGCAGCGAACGGCACTCCGGCCGCTGCCTTCACCTACCAGAGGTACTCACCCAGCAGCAGCCTCCTCTCTCTCCCTCACACACTCAGACACACACATACACACACACACACCTAAACACCTAACAAAAATAAAACCATAATTAAAAACAACCATTACTTAAAACACAAATCACAAAAAACACACAAAACCACTTACAAAACAACTAAGTACCAAATGAAGAAAAAAAACAAATTACACAAACAAGAAAAGTAAACAAAAATACAAAAAACAAACCAATTAAACCTAAAAATAAAACAATGCAACAACAACCAAACAGAAAAACCTCCCAGACAGCAACCATAAAAGCAAAATAAACCAAACCCCCAAAATAAAGGAAAACAGCCAACTCACCAGACATCCTGCATCCACGAAAACCAGAACACAAATGAAGACACAAAGAGATGACCTACCAGAAGAAGCACCACCCTGAGGCCAGGAGAGAAAAAACAGTCAAAATAAACAAGGTCCACTAGCAGCCCCACCTGCAGGCCACAATAGTAAAAACAATTCAAAAAGACACAACAGCCCCAAACAAAAGGCCACAATGAAAAAATTATATCATACTTTGTTCTTTTTTAATCCACAAAAAAACCCAAAAAAAGCTGGTCACAGTTTATAACAGCCCAGACAAAAAATTTTTTTGTATAAATAAACATTTTAAAAATAACAATTACAGACTAAGCAATTATTTACAAACATTAAAAAAATAACCTTCCAAAACAATTTAAAACAGCCCGGCACCACCGGGCAATCTCTGCCAGTTACCTATAAGGAACGACGTTAACTGTTGGAATGTAACAAAGGCTCCTGCACCCATTGCTCCTATCCCATACCGAGCCGCCCGCACTTACCTTAACACCGATCGACCATTGTCGCAAGGGTCTGGTCGTCGAGAGTGGGGTAACCACCCCACTAACGTGGCCAACAAAAAACCACAAGCCCCAGCATCCTCCATGCCATGCCACCACTCAGCCAATGAGGCTGAAGAGTGCGAGTGCAGAGGAGGCAGCGCAACCAGCGTGCGCGGTCAAAAAACCGGCAACGCGCTGACAACTTCCCTCCGGGAGACACTTTGTCTCCCGAAGGGAAGCTAAGTGAGGCAGGGGAGCAGAATGGGCCAGGCCACCGGAAGGAAACCACCCCCTCGCTGCTGCCTGAAGTGCCACTGGGGTTCCTGCGACCCAGCCAGCAAGGTCAGGCCATAGGAAGGAAAAGCCCCTGTTGCCGCCTGAAGTGCCACTGGGGTTCCCATGACCCTGCCAGCGAGGCCAGGCCACGGGAAGGAAAAGACCTGCCGCTGCCCAAAGTGCCGCTGGGGTTCCCGCAAAGAGGCCAGCGAGGCCAGGCCACAGGAAGGAAAAGGCCCCCCTACCACCGCCTGAAGTGCCGCTGGGTTCCTGCGGTCTGGCAGCGAGGCCAGGCCCCGGGAAGGAAACACCCCCCCCCGCCGCCATACGTAAAAGGTAAGCTGGACGGGGGAGAGGGACTGGGGGGGAATGGCCTGGGAACCACGCCACCCACCAGCCCCTTTTGCCCCCCCGTCCCCGTCCCTGTCCCTCACCCCACTTACCTGATGATGACTGGCCCTTCTATTGCCTGGCCTCCCAGCAACGCCTTCCCTTCTGCTCCTGGGAGTCCTCACTGAGGCTGTGCAGGGGAGAGAGGGAAAGCCTCTCCCCCCCCTCACAGCTTCGGCAAAAGTGTGTGTGTGTGTTTGTCGTCAAGGCTTCAGGGTCCTCTCCCCACGGAGCTACGACGTATGGGTGTGATTGTGTTGTGTGAGTGTGTAACAAGTGTGTGTGTGTTGTGTGTAGTTGTGTGTGTGTGTGTGTGTGTGTGTGTGTGTGTATTGAGTGTGTGTTTGGTTTGGTTGTGTTGTGTGCAGTGCGTGTATTGTGTGTGCGCATGGTTTTGTGTGTGTGTACATTGTGTGTGAGTGGGGTTGTGCATGTGTGTGAGGTTGTGCATGTGTGTGGGGTTGTATGTGTGTGTGCGTGTAGTTGTGTTGTGTCTGTGTTTGCATTGTGTACTCCCCAAAATAACCCCCCAAATGAAAAAACACAAATAAAAACTGCCAGGGTTGCCGGGCACAAAAATGTTAGTATTACATAATTACACTATCTGCACAAAAGCTGAGTCCGGAAAGCCAGAGCCAATTTGAATAGAATAGCCGAGTTGTGGTTGTTTTATCAAACTACCAACAAGGCAAACACAATCCTTGCCCAGACACTTGTACTTTTGCCTAAATCAAGAATAACATGACCTACTTTTGACTTCTTTCTTTAAAATTTTCCCCAAACTCTTATGATGCTGTTAACAATCATTGGAAGGGGCCTCTCATTTTGAATTTTCTTTTGGCATTCTAATTTTCTGTGAAGTGTGGGGCAGATCATCCCTTGATCTTTCTACCAGCATACAGGATCTACAATAGGATGTGCCCACACAAGTTAAACCAGTAAGAGGTTAAACTCATTAGCATATGCTTTGCTTGGCAACTTCACACTTTTAAGATTGAAAGGGGGACATTTCAAACTAATCTGAATAATCATTTGTTACTGCTAGCTGTAGGAAGCTGTATTGATATGCATGCTTGTCTGCCATTCTTGATTACTCTTTACCTCATTGCTTTTTGATCCATTTGCCTTGTGACATCTTGACCCCTGCTTCTGGTGTATATACAGTAACCCATGCCTGAGAGTTTTACTCCTTCGTCTGAAGAAGTGGACTTGATCCACAAAAGCTCACAGTAAAAATATGGTGCTGCAGTGTTTGTGTTTTTTTTGTTTGTTTTCTGATATGCCTATTAGCATATATGACTAATGATTTTTCTCTAATATTTTTATCTCAGAAAAACCACGTCATAAATGTCAATAAGGAACCTGTTGCCGAAGCCGATATCATGGCCACGAACGGTGTGATCTATGCAGTGAATACTGTTTTACATCCACCAGGTGGGTTAAATTGGGTTCATGCATAAAAGAGATCTCATATTTTCCATCAGCATGTTATTATTACAGAACTGCACTGAAATGCCTATCACTGAAAGGAAGTCCATTTCCTGTGCAGAAGGAAATGAGAAGTGACTCTCATTTTCCTGAGAAATATTATACCCTCAGACTCCAAAATGCTTCTTCATTTAGGAAGGGCTCACGTGGGACAATAAAGTGCTTCAGCTGTGTAATCAAAAATTCAAGCAAACAAGCAAAAATTGTGTCATATATGTGTAATTTTCCTACTGTTTTTTAAATAGATAAAATCGTATTGGTTTTTTTGTTTTATCTTGGTTTTTTTATAGTTCACTCAGTTTTAACATGGTTTTGGTTTTAAAGAATGTTTTCTATGACTGTTTTTGGACTATAAGCTCCAGAATAATCCAGCTGACGTGGAAAAAAGAAAAAGTTAACTTTTCCACCTCTGATTTTCATTTGTTGTTGTTATTATTTTTTTAGTTGTTTGTTTGTTTGTTTGTTTAATGCTCTGCCCCAGTTGGCGCAACACCATTCTGGGTAGCTTACAACAGTAAAATAAAACAACCCACAAACAATGATAAAAAAATTCAAAGAGGATAAAAGCAATATAAAACATTAATCATATCCATACCGAGATGGTATCAAACAAATTTAACATCTTACACTAATTAATAACCTATATTCTTAATTCACAACAACAGTATAACTCAATTAGCAAAAACAAATCAGAATTAAATTAAAACAATGTCATTCATTAATTAAAGAATCCTGTGCATATGTAATCAATTTACTTAAGGAGGAAATTCTAGTTGGAAAAGAAAGGTTTTTAACTTTATGAAACGCCATAAATCTGGGGTTCTCAACCTAAGGCCCAGGGGCCAGATCTGGCCCACAGCCCAATTTCATTGTGGCTCCCCATGTGTGGTTCCTTTTAGGGTGGCCCGTAAGTCCCTGCCCATACAGCACACAGATGCACTGAATACATAAGATATATGGATGGGTAGGGACTTATGGGCCTCCCTGTAAACAGCATTTCAAAGGTGTTTACATGGCACAGCTTATGGCAGTGCCAACGCTGGAAATGAGGGCAGAGGTCCACATGAAATGGCACTGGGGGGGGGAGGAAAACTGTTGGGCTCCTGGCCTTGTCTCATCCAACTCCCCCCCCCCCCCCGGGACCCCAACCCCACAAGGAAGGACTAGCAAGCCCTACTCACATTTTCCCCGAGCAGGCAATTCATCTCAGTCAGGGAGGGAGGTCTGAAGCCTCCTTTGAGGGTTGGCATCTCCCTCCCTCCTTCCAGGGTGAAACAAAATGGCCACCCCTTTGAAGCTATTGGGATAAAATGGCCACCTCCAAATGGCTACCCCATCATGCAAGCAGGGCAAAATGGCTGTCTGGCCCCTCAGATGTCTCAGAGAGTGTGTCCCAACCCATGGCTTGAAAAGGTTGGGAACTTCTGCCATAGTTGTAGAAGCAGATCTAATTTCCATAGGCAGCTTGTTCCATAAAGTGGGGGACCACTAAAGAGAAAGATCTTGTTCTTGTCACAGCCTTTTTTACTTCTTAAGGCAACTTGTAGTTTACTATAGGTAAAGCTAAAGGTTTCCCTTGCTCGAAAGCCAGTCGTATCCGACTCTAGGGTTCAGTGCTCATCTCTGTTTCAAAGCCGAAGCGCCAGCGTTGTTTGCTTCTGCAGACATTTCCATGGTGATTCAGGTACTACTCCTTAGGAAGAGGTGCTTCCTCAGATAGCATGGTCCTAAACTGTTAAGGGTTTTATATGTTAACATCAGGACCTTAAACCTGGCATGGAAATTATTATTGAACTTTATCTCTACTCATCTGGGATGGACTTCCACTCTGGGAAGCTTACACTATTAAAAAAGTGAAACAAACACCATTAAGACAATAAATCAAACCCCACCCACCTAATCAAAATCATAACCAAGGACCCCAAACTCTTGTGTCAGAATGGCAATAGGAGGGTCTCCTATTTGGTCTTCAACAAATTGCTAAAGGCCTCCTTGGACAGAAAGGTTTTCAGTTGTTTCTTAAAGGACCCTAAGGAGTCAATCAAACGCAGCTCTCCAGGCAGTGCATTCCATAGAGCAGGAGCTGCCACCAAGAAAGGCCTACGACGGGTAGTGGACTTTCAAGTCAACCTGATGTAATGAACTTGGAAAACTTTACCTGATTTGAATCAGTTCCCGCTGCTTCTCGCTTGGAGAAACAGAACTTTTCCACTCAGTATGAATGCTTTCCTAGATAGCATTACATCATTGTGATTAGCACCTCTAGTGGTTTCTAAGAGTCACCAAAGGAGGGATTTCCCAGAACTCATCACACCTGTTTGCACTCTGAACTTCAGGTTCATAGTATTTTGAACTTGTGAGGTCATTCACCCGCACTAGAGAGAAGGGGGCAAAGTTCAATATTGGGCATCTTGCCAGTTAGTTTCAACCTTGAAAGATCTTGGGGAAATAAAGAAGATTTATTTATTTATTATTTAAACTTATTTATTATTTAAACTTCTAAAATCTTATCTTCCCAATCTAATCCTAAAGACATCCAAAAATTCCTTAGGTGGGAGAAAAAGGGACTTTTTCAGGATAAGAAATCCTGCTTTTGAGAGGTTAGAGAGGGTCTTCATCGGATGCAGCTGAGCACTTTGAAGCTTTGAATCGTTGCCAGGAAAAGCGGAGATAGAACTTTGACATGGGGCCAAAGCCAGGCCGCTTCTTTAGAGGATGGAATGAGACTAGGTCTCTGGACTTAGTGCATTTCTCTCCAAAGCGACACTTAGCCGAAATTCCAGCAATCTTCAAACTTTGAAATTTCTGGGACAAGATTAGGTCTACTCTTAGATTTTACATGTTTTCTTATTTTTAGTTAAGTGATGTGGACTTCGTTTTAGAGAGCTAAGGACCCAGGAATGGGATCTTTTTCTTTTAAGTCTTTTAGTCAGTTTAGTATTTTAGCAACTACTATGTTTTGCCTTTCGATACTTCAATTGGATTTATGAAACCTGCTTTGCTTTTTATTGAAATAAAAGGAGGGAGGCCTGACTGGGTCTCTTTTCCATGAAAGACAATTGGAGGTAGTGTTTCATGGAGTCGCTGGAGTCTTTCAACATCTATGTTATCACGCTACCAGTGCAATACTCCCATTGCACATCCTTGGAGGATTGCCTGCGAGGAGGGGAGATAAGGAAGGACTTAGAAACCATTCTCAGGGCTGGATACAAAGGAGATATCTGTGGGAGTAAGTGATTGCCTGGCAGCTTGAGGGGAAGACTGGGAATCAAGGCCTAGAAGTCCCAACTGCCCCCTCCACCTGTTGAATTCCATTTTGGCCCCGATATGGAAGGAGGTTGGCAACACCTGGGAGTGAGACCTTTGAGTTGAGGTGTCTGCCAAGCAACCAATGCAAGCTGGCTAAGACCAGGGTAATATGGTCAAAACAACCAATTCCTGTGATCAGTCTACAGGTAGCTGCTGCATTTTGTACTCATTGAAGCCTGCATACCAGCCTCAAGGGCAACCCCATGTAGAAAGTGTTACAGTAATCAGTTTTGGAGATTACCATGCATAGGTCAGCATTGTTAGGGATCCCCTTTCTATAAGTGGGCAAAACTGGGCAATGAGGCAAAGAAGATAAAGAGCAGACTTGACCACAGAAGATATCTTTTAAATTGTAGATTGTTTGGAGAGCCCTGTGAGGTGAGGAAAAAGTGATGTATGAACAGATTGAGTAAGCATTTTTAAAAAGGAGAGAAATGTGCTAAAACATTAGGAGCAAAATGAAGGAAAGTGATTTCATTGTGGTATGAATCATTATTTATCCTGGCAATAATTTGCATCTTTGCACATTTTGCATTCCAGTGCTGTACAAAGCCAAGGAAGTTGCTTTCATATTTGCTTTCTATGCCATAGATTCTTTAGGCTCACTAGTTTTGGGGCAAAAAAACACAGATAATAAAAATAGTGGTTAACTTCTTAAAGTAACATTTGTAACCCAGCTCCTATGTATGTTACCCTTGCATCTCTTGCCAAAATCCTTTTGCAAGTGTTTAGCTGGCATCCTCAGAATTTACAAATTTTGCCCTTCACACAACAGCAGAAGTTGTGTTAGGAGCAGCCCTCTATATGTTTTTTGACTACATCTCCCATCATGTCACCAGTGGCTGGTGTAGGATTGATGCGAGTTGTAAGCCAGAACAAGCTTGGAAGACCACCTTTGCCAACTCTGGATCAGAGCGGCTGCCTGGAAATTGTATGATTGTTCTTTTAGAAGCATCCTTGAAGAATTCACAGTAGATTTGGTCTAATCACTGGTTAATTTTAATAGCAGTACTGTTAAAAGCATTGAATGCCATCTGATAAGAGGCATTTTTTTCTTTCTCTACCAACAGAGAAAGGGAAACGCCTCTTCCAAGAAAATGCCTCATATAACACTTTCATTCTTCCCACCACCTCATGTCTAAAGAACTGTCATTTTCATCAACGGCAATTATTTAACTCATATAATGAAATCTACCCAGATTTCATGAACATCACCGTGGTGAGCCCTCACATGACCCACATCTTTATTGACTCATGTTTGGAAAGAGATTGGGTGTGAAATGCATAGGCTCCCTGTGCAAATCAAAATCAAATCAAATCAAATGATTTAGGCTCCCTGTGCTTGTGACTTGAAATAGTTGACCTGATAATTTCTTCCACAGTGGCTGTTAATTCTATATACCTAGCCATGCCTCCCTCTGAATGACTGATGTAAGTTAATATGCAGGATTTTCTATATTTCAGCATGCAACTGCAAAGCATGATTATGTTTGTAGTATTGGTGCTGGAATTGGTGCTTCTTCCCTGTGTTCAAGGTGGTTTGCAACCTAGCAGGATATAGGAAAGCAAAATCAACATGACATAAAACCCAAGCTGATACATTCGAACAGAACAATGCATGATGATATCAAGGGAAAGTTTATTCTTGTTTGAACTGTATTTCCCTTTAGCTTCTGCACCCAATGAACGGAGTGATGAGCCTGCAAATCCTGGCATGGAAATCTTCAGGCATGCTCCTGCATTATCCAAGGTACGCATAAGACTTAAGCAACAAAAACACTAAGAGAGGAGCTGAGGGACAGCCTGTCTGAGGTAGAGGCCCACTTGTGACCTTGTCATACATAGAAGAATAATGGTGGGGAGAAACTGTCTGGGATACAAAGGCACACCTGTATGCGCACATGAATAACAAAGATTAACACAGTTTCCCCTCTGTTTCTTTTTTGGCAGGTTTCCTTAAGAAGTGCTCGGCTAGGTGAGTGGTTTTTATGTGTCATAAATGCTGGCCTAAATTAAATGGTAGGTCTCTCAAGGAGTTGCTTCTCAACAATCCGTTGTGGTTTCTGATCCAAGTAGTAGTAGCAGCAGGGGTTAACTCCTACTCCAGTGATGAACTACCTGTCCCAACATCATAGTCTCCTTGCTTGTGGGTGGTCTGGCAAGAGGGATCTGTGCAACTAAAATATCTTCATTTGATCTGTCCATTGATGTTTTATTAGTATGTTGTGTGTCAGTCATGAGATGCTCTTATGGCATTACACAGGTTTCCTTGGCTGATCTTGAATTGAAATGCTGAAAAACTCAGGCAAAGCATGGACTTTCTTTTTTTTTCATCCTTACACAAGATAGAAAGGTTGCCATCCCCTAGCCCAGTGGTGGCAAACCTATGGCACATGTGCCAGGCGGGGGAATGCAGAGCCCTCTCTGTCGGTATGTGTGCCATCACACCAGCACAGAGTTCGCCCCGTCCCTCTGCCCAGCTGCCCAATGGGAGCGCTTCCTCCCACCTCCCAGCACAGAGTTTGCCCCACCCCTCTGTTTGGACATTCGGTCTCTAAAAGGTTTGCCATCACTGCCCTAGCCTATCAAACAACTTATAAGACATCTTCCAAACAAGACCTTGAGGACTACAGGTTCCCCCACAGCTAGTTAAGATGCAGTGATCAATTAAGCCCACACTGTACTGGAAGTATATGGCTTCAGATGTTTCACCAAGGAATGCAGTAGAACACCATATAACGAAAAAAACTCCGTTCTGTGGAGCTCTTCGCTATATGTTTTCCCCCGTTATATGGATCCCTATGGGCTATATACCATATAACGAAAAGAAAATGTTTGTTATACGAATCACTATTGGCGATACCCCGCACAAAGAAAAAAATTGTTGTACAGGGTATTGCCAATAGCGATTTGTCTAACGAACTTTTTTTTGTTACACAGTGCATCGGCAATAGCACAAAAACTCTTCATTGTATGGATTTTTCGTTATACAAAGCGTTTGTTATACGGGGTTCCACTGTATAAGAGATATAAGTGTGGCATTGTAAGACTGCATACTGCAAAGTCATTTATGTTATCCATCCCAGCTTTAAAGAACCCAAATATGGTTAACTCATACTTTCTTGTCAATTTGTAATTGGCAAATAATGTCAAAATTGTATGAAGAAAATGGATCTTGAGTTTTTGACTTTGATAGCATCACCCTGGCATGGTGTTCAGGTTGTTTCAGTAAGACAAGTATCATGATAGATAAATGGAACACATTTTTCAGGTTTCAGAATATTTATTTTTTCCCATGATTTATGGAGGTAGAAATTGTTTCATTCATCTATTTCCTTCTCTGCTTTTTTCTATGTGTGTATAATTCACCAGGATTTAATCTAGTCCTGTTTTTATTTGGTTCTGCAAGCCTAGTTCTTACTTAAACAACATCAAATGGAAGCAAAATCAAATTCCCACAAAAATAATATCTAAAATAACAAATGTACGGTAGAACCCCGCATAACAAAAGAACTTGGTTCCACGGAGCTCTTCACTATGTGGTTTTTTCGCTATGCGGTTCCCTATGGGAGGTGCCCCGCATTATGTAAACTGCCTTGAGTCGGCCATCGGCCTGAGAAAGGCGGCATATAAGTATTAAATAATAATAATAACGAAAAAATGTTTGTTAACCGGGGTTCCCATTAAGCGGGTATACCCCAATTACCAAAAACCCCACATAACAGGGAAAAAATCCATTATGCGGGGTATCGTTATTGCATAATGAACGCTTCATTGTGCAAATTTTTTGCTATACTATGAATTCATTATGCGAGGTACCACTTTATAATGCTCATCAATGGAGCAAAAGAACAAAAACAAAATGAAACTGCATAGAGTCAGATACTGTGTTTATGAACTGATCACCTACATCCATTTCTCATTTGTCCTCTTAGCAACTTCCTGAGGCCCAGAAGCTACACAAGCCCACCTCCTAGATCTTGTATGGCTGCTTCTGCATGCCCCACCCCCAGAAATATTTTTAAATTTAATTTATTTTAAAATTATTATTAAATTAAATGCTGAGAATGGCTGTTTAGACCCAAGGGACCTATGTGTAGCCCTCAGGCCACATGATGCTCACTTTGGATTTAGTGGCAGGGTTTTACAGTAAGGCTCAGGTCATATGTGCCTCAGCAGAAAGAGAGAGAAACCTTGAATAATTTCTTGAACAGTGCTACTCCAGGTTGCTTGGTAGACGGTGTCATTTAGGGATCTTTACTTTATGCATTTTTAAAACATTGTCACCTTCCAATCTGATTGTAATTCCATCAAATCACCATACAAAATGCCAACCTAAAGTAGCAGTTAAACCTTTTAAATTATTTGGAATGTATACACTATATTTCTTCTCTCTGACGGAGGCAACTAAAGGACATTCCTGCATCCATCTGTTAGTCCCAACTGGACTAGAGCAAATATATCAATGGGACATATATAAATTTGTTTACCAAGTCCCCATTGTTTCAGCGGGTCTGTTCTAACTGGGGCAAACAAGTAAATTTAGGACAATATTTCTTAAAATTTACTGATTAACAAATAAATATATTTACATTTTAAAAAGAAAACCCTATCTAAACCCTCCCTAAAAGCTAATGTATCAGGAAAGCCACATAGGCCCTTTCGAGCTAAGTTATTCTATGATTCTATAGCTTAATGTGTTCCCTGTTCTGTTTAAAGGGACACCTTGCTAGGGGGTTGGGTTATGGCTTTTCAATTGGGAGTGATACTGGTACATGCTGGCTTTTGAAAAAAATTATGTGTACATCAGAAATTCTGTGGATTTTACTTAATGCTCCCAGATGCCTGGATATGCTCATGTTATATGTTACTTTTATATGTTATATATAAAAAGCATTTTATATGGTACTTTTAAAAGATTTTTTAAAAGAATTTATGTATAATTTTTAACTTAAGTCTATTTTATATGTTTTTAAATGTTTTGAGGTTTTATTGCTGATTTGTAAGCCACCCGGAGTCGCCTTGGCGAGGGGGCGGCAGTATAAATTCGATTAAATAAATAAATAAATAAATAAATATGCTCAGAAAATGTTGGAATTAAGTGTATGTCAACAAGCTCCTGAGTAAAGCATATGTTCAAAATTAACACCCTAGGCATATTCTACCTTTTCCTAAACAGTTACTATTTTTCTCTTAGCAATGTGAACAGCTTTTCAAAGGAAAAGATTAGAGAACATAGCAGAAGAAAATCAATACTGGTTTTAACTGAGACAGAACTCTGAGAATCTCTGTGATCTGTCGCATGATAATATGGTGGCATTTAATGACTGTGTACGGTTTTCTTTTTTCAGCTCCAGTGTATGCAAGATTGTTAGCAAGGATGAAACAACACTGAAGTGACAGCATTTCCACAAGAAAAGCACAACCTACCATTCACCAAGCTTTTGCCACTGAGTTGTTGAAGAGAAGGACTCCATTTTAAAAATAAAACCAAAGACCATCTTTGTTACGTATCATGCAGAGGTTATATTTTTCCCAATGAAGGAGATAAAATAAAAGCCATATATATATATATAAAAATCCTTTGTTCAATAGGCTACTTGTGCTCCCATCTATGACTAGTAATCTAAGTTGCCTTATAGGAATATCTATTCCCAAATAGTTTTAGCCCAGTCACCAAATGTGCAAAAACTGTGACTTAGTATGGCCAATGGTTAGTGCTTAAGAAAAAGAATAAGGTTAAAAAATTGTAGGTGTTGTCAGGAACTGAATGTACTGTCATGTGCCAAGAAAGACCATTGGACCCACTTTCCCAAGTGCCTTCTCCCATCTGGCAGCAACTCTGCAAGTTCTGAAGTATGGGCCATTCCATGACTTCTAACAGAACCTTTTTACCTGGTGGCTTTCTGCATGTAAACCTACCACGCTACTTAGACTTTGAAAACCTGTCCTTTTTTGGACTTCCAACTCTCATGATCCCTCTTGAGCCTTCTTGAGCTTTCTACAGAGTCCATAAATGTAATTTGTCTCAGCTGTAATTCTGTCACTAAGCTATACAGATGACCCCAGATATTTCAGGTTTTGGTTTCACAAATGTCATTGATCTTACTAGTCTGAATTAGTCTTGGGTTCTATTTTATGTTACATGTTTTGTATAGTCAGCAAGAAAAAGACGGTTGCTGTGATTAAACCTAAACCTTTGTACCTATTCATATCAAAAACATAATTGGTGGCACTCATGTACCTAAGTAGTATTCTTTGTCCTTGAAGACCAATAGGATAAATCAGGCATTCGCAACCTACGGCCCGGGGGCCAGACCCAGCCCTCTCCGCTCCCAGAAGCAGAAGTAAAACATGCCGCATGTGCAGAACGCTGCTAAATGTGTTCTGTGCATGTGCAGGGGGTACATTTTACTTCCGCTTCCAGGTGGGAGGAACCACGTGACCGGCCCGATCAGCTGTCCAGGAGGTGTGGTCAGGCCTGGTACCTGAAAATATTGAGAAATGCTGGGATAAATGGTCAATATAAAAATGCTAACGCAATAAGATTCCTGTGTTTTATAGATCCCCCCCCCCCGCCCCCCGGATTCAAAATACATATCTTACTATTAGTTCAAATTCCACACTGCCTACGTGGCCTAGGCTGACTCAGGGCGGTTCACAGTTACAGATTTAAACAACACAATTAAAACTAGTTAAAACTACCCTCCCCCTAAAAAGGGTGCAGGGACCAAAGGGACCGAAAGGGAAGGGGTTTCCCATTACACCAACCATCCAACGGAGGTCACCCTTCCACCTGCACCCCATACTTGGCCCGCTAGCCAGGTTTTGAGTCCTTTTCTGAAGGGCAGCAATTCTGTCTGGAGATGTAACTCTGTTGGCAGGAGGTTCCAGAGGGCCAATCTTGTGTTCATTTCTCTATGGAGAACAATAGAACCAATATGTTGTACTTAGGTTTAGCCATATCCAAACCTTCATATTGGTTTTTCTTCTTAAATCACAGAGTAAAGAGGCCTTGTTACTGACAAGGATGCAGAAGCTTTGGCTCTCATTGTCTTTGTACCTTAACTCCCCTGAAATGTTACTGAGTAGATCCAATGGTGAGGAAATACTGGAGTTGTCAGCCAAAGAGCCAAAGTTCCCTCTCTTCTGCTTTAGACCAAACATCTAACTTTGTGGCTCCCCCCTTTGTGGGTTGAGGTTTTCAACCTATTAGATAGCATTTCTCATTTGGTCTTCGACTTGCAGCCAAGGCGAGATAACAGGGAAACAAGGTTCCTAGTAATTAACCTAAAACTTGACTACCTCCTTCATTCCTTTTTTGCAGTCATGATGCATGTATCTGTATAGGCACATTTTAAGAGTAACGGCATTGGGGTTTTAAAAAAAACTGCAATGTGTGTTTTCACTTGAACAGTGGCTCTGTAGATCACAATTCAAGGAGCTCCCATGCCTAGGATCATAAATAGAATCTCTTTTTCAGGTCTTAGGCCTGGAGACTTGGAGGGAGTTGGGGACAGAAGTTGATACATAAGCCTCTTCTATCCAGATTGCCTCATGGACGTCATGCATTCAGTGAAAAGTCCTGCTCAGGCATTTTGTTTTCTATGCAGTACCTAGACAGAGCTTCATACTGAGCAGAGGAAGTCCTGTATAGTATCCAGGTGGGCCATGGAGTCATCTTTATCTGTGTCCCTGTGTCACTTTAAGCATTTCAGCTCTACCAGTTTTCAGGCTTAATGTTTAAACATGCATACAGCGATATCTTCTGCTTTTCCACCCCAACCCACCTCACCCTGAGTTGCCAGCAATGTGAAACTATATTTCAAAAAAGACTTTGTGGGGGTGATGTTGGAGGCTGTTTCAAAGGCC
Organism: Bradypodion ventrale; assembly: GCA_035047345.1. Taxonomy (NCBI): domain Eukaryota; kingdom Metazoa; phylum Chordata; class Lepidosauria; order Squamata; family Chamaeleonidae; genus Bradypodion; species Bradypodion ventrale. The sequence goes on from JAWDJE010000007.1 coordinate 2,044,564, forward strand.
GCCTTATGCCTGCCGGTCAGAGCTCTGAATTGTGGCCTATAATCTTGAAAGACCTTGTCAGGCACTCTCTGGACCTTGCACTTTGTGTACTCCAGCCAGAACATGTGGTTTTCATTTTCTTCCCTCCTGTGCTTTGAAAACCTTCCATGCATCTCTACGCTTTAACTTCTTCGTCTTCCTTTTATACTTCATTGTTGATATGAGGAAATTTGCATGTTATAAGCTATGGTCTGGTCCATGCTGTCAATTAATTTTTGTTTAGACATATGGTTCTAAATTTAATATCTTTTGTTCTTCCTGAGTCTGAAAATACACACACACACACACACTCTGTAACGAGGTCATAGTGCTGTCCCTCATGAAAAAACTTTGAATAAATAACTCATTTGTAATAAGGCTTGATCTTTATTTTAAACATGGAAATACATTTTGTAAATATTACAGATGATGGCTTCAGTATGTTTTTGTTGTTTGAGGAGACCCTTTTGCCTCCATGCGTTGCTGCTCAGATTACATGGAGAGTGAATGGAGCTACAACAGCACCATTTGTCTATAAAAACACCGTTGTAACATGGAAAGCAGGAAGGAGTCCAGCTAGCAGTTCCTTTCCTATGATATGAGAAAATGTCTCCTTCATGCTACTTAGCATGTTGGGGGCAAAATGCTAACTAACTTGTGAACTGCCTAGAGAGTGCACTAAGCACTAGGGGGTGGTATAACAGGTATGACTGAAAGAATATGGAAAAACTAGAGGTCATTTCCTCAGATAACACAAGAGAATCCTGAACATTAGAGTTAGAGCTACTTTTGTATTCTAGCTCTGCATAGGTTCTAATGAATAATAATTGTATCACCAGAATTGGGAGAACATGTCCTATAATGTAAATTGGGCATGCCCAAATAGTCCTGAAGATGAGAGATTTAACTATTAGGAAGGGTAGAATAACATTGTAAAGAAAAATGGTATGAAAGAAAATCCCATGATGGGTTATAGTAGGAACTGTGTGCTGAGAAGTAGGCATGTCTCAAAGGAAATATACATAGTTTGGGGACACAGCTAGTCTCCAAAACAAGAATTTCCATGGTCTCTCCAATGCTACACTATATTTGGTGGCAAATAAAGCAAGAACCCCTCCCAATTTTACAGACAAAAATGTATAAACAGCAAGATTCTAGGAAGCGAAACAGGAACTTCTGAAGAAGAACTACATTGAGGCTATTCTTATCTAGGTGACAGGGTACACAGAAAGAGCCTCCTCAAAGATTGTGGTATTCTTGAACCACTATCGGACATACCCTGGTAACAGCAACTTTGTCAGGCGAAGGGAACTGTGGAATGAACTCACCAAAGGGCGCCTTCATTTTAACAGTTTCATGTCTGGCCTAGACATGGCAGAAGAATATAGAGGTAGGAACTCTAATATCCTGCCAAATGGTAAACTGAATTTTATTGGTGAGTAAACCTAGCAGTTCAAAAGCAAGAAATTGTAAGTAGATAAATAGGGACCACTTCGGTAGGAAGGTAACAGCGTTCCGTGCGCTCCGGTGTCTAGTCATGCCTGCCACATGACCACGGAAACGTCTGCAGAAGCAGACAGCGCTGGCTCTTCGGCTTTGAAACAGATGAGCACTGAACCCTAGAGTCGGATACGACTGGCATTCGAGCAAGGGAAACCATTACTAAACAAAACAAAAGACAAAAAAGCTATGGCACCTTAAAGACTAACTCCTCTGTTTCATGTTAGCTTTTGTGGACCAAATCCACTTCTTCAGACATATGAGTGGATATCACAGTATACATTTATACATATCTAGTATGGAGACCCAGAGTGGCTGGGTGAGGTTCATTGGACATTGAAACCAATGAGTTATTTACAACCAGTAATAGAAAGTTTTATAGCAAAAAATCTCTGGTGGAAGTCAGTTTGAGGAGTTAAGTTTCTAAAATAAACATTTTGACATTACAATTCTAATGAATTGTATTGTTCATCTATGTGTGGTGGTGCCTTGCAATACTTTCTACTGCTACAGTATATCTAGAGAAGAGGAGACACTGTTGTGTCTCTAGGTCTATAAGAGATGTTGGAGTATAGCAAGATTCTTTCTCTTTGGATCAATTTACAGGCTAGCCAATCCATGCACATCGCAGCACGTGTGTTTGTAAGTGCTGGTTTAGATAGTCAGCTTTTGTGTGCCATCCTGCTAAGTACTAAGATGTGTTTTACAATAAACACGCTCGGTGATGGTCAGCTATATCAAATTTGATTACCTGAAATAATCCAGAACCTGAAAAGAGCCTTGCTGGACCAGACCACAGGTGCCTATCTGGGAAGCCCATAAGCATCATATGAGTGTTGCAGTGCCTTTCCTCATGTCATTGCCAAGCAAATGGCCTTCTGAGGTCTGTGGCCTCTGCTCCTATAGGTAATATATAGCCATCATGGCTTATTTTCCTACCACATGAGTTCTAAGCAAAACATTCCTAGGTATCTAACCTATTTGGGGAAACCTTGTACGTTCTTTGCTTCAGCTGCTATCAGTTGAGCTACTAGTCCTACAATCAGTGTGAGACCAGGGAGAGAAAGGTTAGCCTGCTGGAGTTGGAGAACAATTTATGCCATCACAGAATAATTGAGTTAGAAGGGGTTTATGAGGCCATCAAGCCGAACCACCTGCTCAATGCAGGAATCCAAATCAAAAGAACTGACAGATGGTTGTCCAATATTTTCTTGAATGCTTCCAACATTGGAGTGCTCACCACATCCCAAGGTAATTAGTTCCATTGTCATACTGCTCTTACAGTTCAGATGTTTTCCCTGTTATTTAGCCTACATCTGGTTTTCTGTAGTTTCAGCCCATTATTCCATGTTTTGCACTCTGGGATGAGTGAGAATCAATCCTGCCCCTCCTTTTTATGACTGTCAAGTATTTGAAAAATACTATCATGTCTGTCCTCATTTTCCTTTTCTCAAGGCTAAACATGCCCATCTCTCTGGTCCTGAGCCCTTTTGGCACGCAAAGTCCTCACCAGCCTCAGGCCAGTATTGAAGCTGCTACCCTCCATCAAGATGGATTCAAGTGGGATTTAATCCACTTGTGGACCATCACTCTTCCCTGTGGACCTCACCACCCAAGGCCACTAATCCTGTGGGTTAGTTACCCGCCGCCTGACAGTTGGCATTGAGTTATTATTATTATTTTATTATTATTGCGTTTAATTTATATCCCGCTTTCCTGGCACAGGTGCCACTCAAAGTGGCTTACAACATTTCTGGCAATGTGGTCTACTCTGTTACCATAGCAGGTTATCCTGGCCAAACCAGAATTGGATCAGTGGTATGGGTGTCACACTGCAATGCTGAAGGCAAATGGAAGGCCACTGCATTATATTGTTCCCAAGACAATCTTCATGGCTGATTGGCATGATAATCACCAATATTTGGAATCAGATATGGCACTTAAAGAAGAAGAAGAAACATGCCCAGTTCTTACTGTCTTTCCTCATAGGACTTGGTTTGCAGTAACCTGATCATCCCTGTTGCCCTCCTCTGATATTGTTCTGGCTTGTTGCAATCCTTCTTAAAGTGTGGTGCATTGTTACTGCATTGCTTTCAAGGTACTTGCAGAGGGACCACTTTATCATATTTTCCCGACTCATCATTCTGTGATTACATATTTCAACAGGGTACTGCCCTGAAAGTCATATTCCAAAGCAACTGCTTGCGTGTACTCCAGAAAGATTACTCAGAAACTGAAATGATATTTTTCAGTACCACAACCACATTTATTATTACATCCATAGAAACGTTGAATTCCACAGCTTCAAAACAGACCATAAATCAATGTTCATGTTTTTTTTTAATAGGGCAGAATCCTTCACACTACCCATTTTAAATTCCATGTAAAAAAGCCAACAACTGTGATGAAGTCCTACTTGCTGAAAACATTGACCGTTGGGAGAAAAATATGTAATTTGTTCAGATGAAAACAGCGTCTGCTATTGTTTTCTCTATGATGAGATAGATTCAAGGGATTTGTGGAGGCTTACTCCTTGCCCAATTCAGCACCACCTCAGGCTCCGTGCCCAAGAAATACTTTGTTCTTGGCATAGCCACCTCCAACTCTGGGCCATCAGCAAAGTTACTTGAGCTCTTCATGCTTTGAGGAAAAGCAGTGCATCTCAGTGTTTGCCTAAAGCAGCTTTTTGGCATGCCATCATTCTCATTGCAGCTCAAACGTCCTTTTGCTTTTGTGTTTTTCTTTAATGTAATATGGGGAGAAAAGCTTGTTTTATCCAAAAGACATTTAGCTGCATACATATAATAATCGTGCAGCTCAGAACAGAGTTTGACAATAATTTGTTACAAATAAGTAATTTACAAATGAATTACAAACAAGAATTAACTTCTAGTTCCTTTTTTCAATGATTCAGATGAGCTCAGAATGTTACATTTGTAAAGGAACTGTTACTCATTACTTCTCTGTAACTAGGTTGACATTATCATTATCATTGCTCTGATTTCACAAATAATGTTATCACCAGCAGCCCAGGAAAATATAGGGAAATTATGGCCAGAACCCTGTCACTTAGTATAGTAAATTACACTAGGGTAGTGCGGATTCCGCATGCCCAATTGGCATAGAACCTTGGCAGAGGTTAAACCAGTCGAGCAGACTCCTGGCCACTGGCCCTTGCCAGTACGGAAATTGGGGGAGCGAATTAATAGTATAAATCGTAAGGGTTTATTCACCCACACCTGACCTGACCGGCGGTTCTGCTGAGAGAGCAGAACGCTAACCTCCGTTACCCATTAAGCAATTCACAGATCAGCCTAATCTTTGGTGCAAATAGAAGCCATATTTACCCTAGTGTAAGCCTCGAACAATGGTTTTCCCCTGTCAGTGTTTTCCCGAGTTAATTAACTTCCCCAAGAAAGATTTCCCATTAACCCGAGTAAATGGGTGATGTGATTTTCTGTCAGATGACGATTCTTTCCTGCATTGCCTTCTGATCTATATATGACGATGCTTTTCCCTCAATAAACCACTGATCTGATCTCGCTCCATATTGCCTCGTGTCGTCACTTGATCAGTCTCCTCCGGGACCCAACGGCCATCCTAGCGGCCCCGATTCCTACACCTGGTGACCCCGACGTGATCTACTCGAGAGTAAGCGATCACACGGTCCGGTTCTACACGAGAACCGCGTCCGATCGTCCCGGAGGACAGCGCGGCAGCCCGGCCGGTAAGCCAGCCGGTCGGGAAGACGGCCCTGCGGCGAGCCATTACAGAAGAGGCATCCTACAGCTTGCTCCCGACTTTCACGGCGGCTTGCAGTTACGGAAAAACGCGTTCCGCTCAGGGTCAGCTGTGAACCCCTGACAGCGCAGAGGCCACCGAGGGCCCGTGGCAGCAGACCATGCTCCGAGCTCTACCCAGAGAATCGTCGCCAAAACCTATTGCCTGGCCCAGAAGACGCGTCGCTCGTCCCGAGGAGGAATCTTCGGGGAACACCCGCAGGTAATATGGGGACTTGTCCTCAGCGACAACGTCCATCCGCTAGCCAAAGAACTCATGAGGAGGAGTTCAAAATCCTGGCCAGGGTATTTCAGTTACGTTTTCACAGCGGAGAGCTAGCGAGACTTTTGGTGTACCTAAGGGAACACTGCCTGCTTTACCCAGAAGTAGGTACGTTAACTCTTCAGCTTTGGGATCAGATAGGAGACTGCATTCAGCAACCCCCGAAAGCTCCAGAGGGTGTAATTCGCACATGGAGTAAATGTAGGAAGCTCTTAGCGGAGATAGATCCAGTCCAGGTAGAGGCCAAAGAACCTCCAGTGCCAGTCGAGCCATCGGCGCCCACGGCGCTCTATCCGTCATTGCAGTTTAAGCAGAGTAGTGTAGGGAGCTTTCCCTCGGTGACAGCTGCAGACGTCACCCGCGGAATGCATGGAATGAGGAGCGCAGGCGCTTCTCTGACAGCTACAGGCTCCCAGACCAAGAGTGCTCTTCAGCGCACAATTGAGGAAGAAATCAAGAAGGGGGAATTGCCAGCAGAAGAACTAGCTGAGCTTAGTCAGATTTGTCCAATTCGCTTGGAAATGGATGCCCTCACAGGGGCCCAGCATGTAGTTCATTCACCAGTCCCGTATAAGCTTCTCATGGCTATACGGAAAGCCATTACAGAGACAGGACTCCAGAGTCGCTTCACTAGGAGCACGCTTCAGCAAGTGTGCGAGAATACCATGTTCATCCCGCACGACTGGAAAGCCGTCATGCGGATGATGCTCAACCCCAGCCAGTATTTGCTATGGGACAGCGAGTATCGCCTCGAAGCTCAGACAAGGGCTGCCAGGATGGGAGGTGCAGTACTTCCTGACCAGTTATATGGTTCAGGTGCCTTCGAATCCATCGATGCACAGACCAACTTGCCACTAGCCACTCTTCAGATGTCAGCCGAGGCTGCCTTCAAGGCTTTTCTCAAGGTTCCAGCAACTGGCAAAGCGGCCAAAAAATACACCGCAGTCAAACAGGGAGCCCAGGAGCCCTACATGGATTTTATCAATCACTTAGAGGAAGCGATCAGTAGGCAGATCGATAATGAGCAAGCCCAACAAGAGCTCATGATGAAATTGGCCAAAGATTTAGACTGCCGTAAAATCTTGCAGTCACTGGGTAATCGTCCCGACTTGACTCTCACGGACATGATTAGAGCTTGTGCCGATGTTGGCACAGAATCCTATAAAATGGGTTTGCTAGCAGCAGCGGTGCAAGGGGGTAGAAGACCTAAGAATAGAAATCAAGGGGCATGTCACAATTGTGGCAAGGTCGGTCACTTTGCTAGGGAGTGCCGATCCAAGGGAGGCGGACAAAATTCCGGCCGTTCCAAGGCTCCAAACACCCTGTGTCCGAAGTGTAAGAAAGGCTACCATTGGTCCAGATTCTGTCCGAGTTCGGAAAACCGGAATGCGGGCACGTCTCTGGCCCCGGTCCAAACAGAGACATCCCTTGCTCTGAGCGCGTCAGAGCTAGACTAGATTCCGATCACATTCCTAGCATTGCGAAGGCACAGGCCAGCCCCAAGGGTAGTACAGGGCTAGAATTGACTTGCCAGGCGGACGTCACATGCGACCTGCCAGGCACAGTCTATCTGGTGGACTCCCAGTACATGGGACCCCTGCCCAAAGGCTTTATAGGTTTAGTTTTACCTCGCAGTGTAGCAGGAGCACGCGGAATTCTTGTAATTCTAGGAGTCGTTGACTCCAATTTTTCAGGCGTTCTCCAAGTTCAGCTTTGGACACACTTACCCCAGACAATTCACAAAGGAGACACATTAGCGCAACTGATTATGGTTCCTTGTCACTCACCAGCAGATAGCCAGGGAAGGCTCAGGGACAGCTCAGAGTCCAGGTCAGCAGACCGCTCGAGCGCAAGGGAGGCAGTGCAAGGATACCAAGTCTTAGCGACAGTGGAGACCAACATTAAGTGGAAACAGCGCCCAGTTATTGAGGTATTTCTGAATAAAAGATCATTCTCAGGGTTATTAGATACCGGAGCTGATGTGAGTGTGATCAGCCGAAGCCAGTGGCCACGGGAGTGGGCCATTGAACCGGTCTCCGATGTGTGGGGGGTAGGCGGCATCCAAGAAGCGTTTAGGAGCCGGGAGTGGGTGGAAGTCACAATCCCAAAGGCTGACGGCACAGCGGTCATTCGGCCGCACATTCTGGACGTGCACATCAACCTTTGGGGGCGAGACATTTTACAGCAGTACGGTGCTACGCTTACCTTCGGGTAATGGCGTTGCCACTTAAATGGCTCACCAATACGCCGGTCTGGGTGGAACAATGGCCGGTAGTGGGAGAGAAATTAGTCGCCCTAAAGCAACTGGTTAAAGAACAGCTAGACGCAGGACACATAGAGCAGTCCACTAGTCCTTGGAATTCACCTATTTTTGTCATTAAAAAGAAGTCGGTGAAGTGGCGACTCCTCCACGATCTCAGAGAGATCAATAAATTCATACAGCCAATGGGTCTGCTTCAATGCAGCATCCCAAATCCAAATATGATTCCTGAGGGGTGGGAGATCCTAGTTGTAGATCTCAAGGATTGCTTTTACACTATTCCCTTAGACCCCAGGGACAGGGAAAGGTTCGCCTTTACGGTGCCGGTTGTGAACCACAGCGAGCCCACGCAGCGTTACGCGTGGAAATTTTTGCCACAGGGCATGCTCAATTCGCCCACCCTGTGCCAAATTTATGTTCACAACGCACTGGCAAAGTTTCGAAACCTTCATCCCACAGCCTTAGTATACCATTTCATGGATGACATCTTGGTCGCGGTGCCGCGACTCGGCAGCGAAATGTTTGCAGACCTCCAGGCCAGCCTGGGGCAGAAAGGGTTACTCATTGCCCCAGAGAAAGTGCAGAGAACCGAGCCCTTCTCATACTTGGGTCATCGGCTTCTCCGCTCTTTCGCAGCACCAGTTTTGCCCCAAATCAACTTGAAGGACTCAGTCACCCTGGTAGAATTGCAGCAGGTTTTAGGAAACATTAATTGGGCCAGACCGTATTTCCGATCACGCTAGGCAAGCAGCCAGCAGACCGGATACAAATTCCTCGAGAGGCACGCTTGGCTCTCGAGAAAGTCAACCAAATTCTCAGCCAAAGGTGGGTGGACAGGATTGCTCAGGGACCATATGCTCCGATCCTGAACTTGTACATCGTTCGGGCAGGATCCATGTTCACCGGAGCCCTAGGAGTGGACTCCGAGAAAGGGGCGAGTATCGTGGAATGGGTGTACTTGCTGAACACCTCTTCCTGAAACATCGTTCCTCCCCAAGAATTGGTCTCCGCGGTGGTTTACCGCGGAAGGCTGAGAGCTAGGGACATTTCAGGGCACGACTTAGCAAAGATCGTGGTCCTGTTTACCAAAGAACAGGTTCAGCAATTGACGCAGCTCGGTGACTTGCTTCCAATTGCTTTGGAGGGATTCACCGGATGCTTGGCATACCACTTGCCAAAAGACCCCAGACTTGTCTCGCTTCAAACGCAGACAGTCAGCTTGTATGAATTGTTCTCACTGGTTCCGCTTCAGGGGGCCAGGACAGTTTTCACTGATGGGGGTCGCACATATGGTGTCTTGACTTGGCAGGAGGGCCAGGCTTGGCGCACGCTGTTAACTCTTCCACAGAAGTCCGCGCAGCGGGCAGAGTTGGCAGCGGTGAACCTCGCTTTGCGCACCTTCGCCAAAGAGCGCCTAAACATCATTACTGACAGTCAGTATGTTAGGAATTTGCTTCACAGTCTACCGGGAGCATACATCACTCCCGCGATAGACAAAAATCTGCTGAGTTTGTTCCTCACAGCTCAATTACATTTGCGTAACCGCACGGAAGCGCTCTATATTGCCCACATCCGAAGTCACCAAGACCTACCGGGTCCGATTTCCGCGGGCAATAGCAGAGCGGATGCGGCTGCAAAGGAAATTCAGCAAAGTTCCGTTTTGGGTGTTTTCACTACTCCAATTCAGAGTCATGCATTCTTTCATCAGAATGCCAAAGCGCTCGCCAGACAGTTTAATCTGCCACTTTCTCAAGCCCAAGGCATAGTTCGCTCTTGCCAGCATTGCGCAGGGGCACCGGGGGGGGGCCTCGTGGGGGGTCAACCCACGAGGGACAGAGGCTAACCAGGTGTGGCAGATGGATGTCACGCATGTTCCGCAGTTTGGCAGATGGCAGTACATGCACGTTTGCATTGATACCTTTTCACAATTCGTTTGGGCAACGGCGCAGAAAGGGGAGACTGCTTCCCACGTGGAGAAGCACCTCCTTTCCTGCATCGCAGCAATGGGCAAACCGCAGCACGTTAAAACCGATAACGCACCGTCCTACAGCTCCAGGCAGCTGGCCGCCTTCATGGCCACCTGGGATATTAAGCATACTTTTGGCGTTCCTTACAATCCGCAGGGGCAGGCGATTGTGGAACGAGTCAATCGGACACTCAAGTCCTATATTGACAAACAAACAGAAAGGGGGTAGCCACCAGCCATCCCCAAGTCACAGGGTCAGGCACAGCATTGTCTGAATAAGGTATTGTTCACATACAATCACCTTAATGTTTTTTCGGATTGCACACCGCAGGAGAAACACTTCCGCCGTTCGGAAGCTCTCCCGCGACCGATGGTCCGATACCGGGTGCCACAGGACCCTTCCTGGAGGGGCCCGGCGCCACTCGTAACCTGGGGAAGAGGGTATGGTGCAGTTATGTCTCCTACAGGTGTCGTTTGGATTCCAGCTCAGTGTGTTAAGCCTCACTTGGAACCACATGGCGTGGACCCAGGCCGATCTGAGTCCGATCCCGGAGATGGAGGACCTCACCCTGACCGAGGGGACCCGGCGGGAGAAGCGGTGACTGCGGACGACAGCACCGAGGATCACCTGGGGGATGGTCAAGACTCTTTGCAGTGAGGCCCAGGATGCCCTCCGACGCGAGGAGAGGGAGCCAACACCGGAGAATTTTGTAGCTGCAGTCTTTGCCCAGATTAATGGCAACTCCATGGCAGTCACCATCATCCTGGCCCTCTCCCTACTTGCGGGGGGAGGCGTTCAGGCTGTCTCACTAAAGGCCAACGGTTTGATGCCAGGCGAAGATCTTTCTGCCCGGATGCACTACAACTTATGGGAAAGTTTGGCGGGTCTCATCAACCAGTCTGATTTTTGCCTAAGGCAGGATGCGGGTTCTGCCTCCATTCTGGGCACCTGCCTCATCCCAGTGTGCCACACTCTAGATGCACGCACCAGGGATGGCGACTGGCTGCTGAAGCGGATTTTCGGTCCGCATCTCGCTGCGAGCTTCACAGCATACGCTCGCTGGGGGGGAATGCAGCCGACAATGACTTTGCATGCTGACGCAGCCACTCTACACACTCCTCGAGTGGCAGTCAGCCCGAACTCTACTTGTGCTCGAATGGTCGGCTGCGCTGCAGTCGGCCGAACTCAGCGCCACTGCCTCGACACTGGCAGCAGCAATTGGACTTGTGATAAACCGGAGACACTTGGTTCAATGTATTCTCATGTTACCCTACCTTCAGGATGGTTTTTTACATGTAATCAGTACACTTGGAACTACATTCCCGCAAATGTATCAGATTCTACATGTTGTATCAGTCGTTTGACACTGTTACTCCCCACTAAGGATATGATTGTTCCAAGCACAAATGTTCCAGATGTTTCCTCACCCATACGACACACTTGTGCCACCCAGTTAGACAGCTCATGTGATAGCAACATTAGGGTTCTTAGTCCAGCTGAATACGTCTCGTTGGCAGTCAGCATACTTGGCGTGCCAGGCTTAGCCGTCGGCAACGCCCGAAGAATTGGTCAATTGGCTTGCGGATTAGCAAAAGCCATTAACCATACCTCCTCAGCGATAGCGCTGCTCAACCAGGAGCAGGCAGAGCTTCGCCATGCCATTCTTGACAATCGAGCAGCTATAGACTATCTTTTGTTGTTACATCATTTGGGTTGCGAATCTGTCCATGGCATGTGTTGCTTTAATCTCACTGACAACTCACGCAAGGTCCAGAGCCAGCTCACAGACCTCCACACCCTAGTCAAGAACATTAAGCAGGGTTCGATATGGGATTGGTGGAGTTCCTTGTGGTTGTGGCTCCCGTGGGGGTGGCTCCAGACGACGCTTGAAGTAATTGTGGGGGTGATAATACTAGGCATAGCAGGATGCTGTTTCATGCAATGTATTCCCTCACTGTTATCAAGGTGTCTCTCGTGGGGGGAACCCCGAAGTGTCATTCCCGCACATCAGCTGATGCCCCTCTTGCGCAGAGTCGCCTGTCAGGTTTCTAAACAATAGAAAAAGGGGAGATGCGGATTCCGCATGCCCAATTGGCATAGAACCTTAGCAGAGGTTAAACCAGTCGAGCAGACTCCTGGCCACTGGCCCTTGCCAGTACGGAAATTGGGGGAGCGGATTAATAATATAAATCATAAGGGTTTATTCACCCACACCTGACCTGACCGGCGGTTCTGCTGAGAGAGCAGAACGCTAACCTCCATTACCCATTAAGCAATTACTGACTCACAGATCAGCCTAATCTTTGGTGCAAATAGAAGCCATATTTACCCTAGTGTAAGCCTCGAACAATGGTTTCCCCTGTCAGTGTTTGCCCGAGTTAATTAACTTCCCCAAGAAAGATTTCCCATTAACCCGAGTAAATGGGTGATGTGATTTTCTGTCAGATGACGATTCTTTCCTGCATTGCCTTCTGATCTATATATGATGATGCTTTTCCCTCAATAAACCACTGATCTGATCTCGCTCCATATTGCCTCGTGTCGTCACTTGATCAGTCTCCTCCGGGATCCAACGGCCGTCCTAGCGGCCCCGATTCCTACAGGGTAGGACTACTGAATCATAGTTAGAGTAAACACATTTGAGTCAATGGGACATACAGAGGAGTTGTCTCACCAAATCACCATTGATTCATTGGGACAACTCTAGTGCAACTTACTACACTAACAGCCTTTTGACCTATATTTTACTCGATTTAGTGGCCATTTCTGATTATTATTGTTATTAAGTGACAGAAAATCACTTTTTGCTATGGTGAACTTAAACAGGATTCCTGAGGTACAGTATATGAGATATTCAATGATGGGTTTATTATTGTCTTCTCCAAGTAAGTTTCCAGGTCTGAATAGGGATTTAGATGCAGGTCTCTGAAACGATATTTAACATACAACACACCAGAACTAACAATTCTGATGTTACATCTTAGAACTATCTATAAAAATCACCAAAGACAAAATTGATAAAATAATGGTATAAAATCTGTAAAATTCTTGTCAAAAACCATCTAAAGGCAACATTTGACAGTAAACAGGTATTATGGTACCATTTTATTTAAGGAATAAATTACTTGTTATACCAATATCCCTTGACATGAGATCATAAACACAGAGTGAAAAAAGTGCATCACCCCACTGCAAAAATGTCCTGAATGTCCATGGAAATATAGCTCCACTGTATGGCAAATTACCATGGAATATCCTGGTTCTGTGAAATTCTTTTCTTTCAGGAAACAGCAAGCCAAACAATCCTCTTTTTATTTTAATCAGGATCTTCATAATATGTGCAAACTGACTCTGTACAAAACTACTTTCTTTTCTCTTGGAAAAGCAAATGAGAGAGTGTGTGTGTGATACCAGGCATATACCTGGCTTGATTCTTCTTTCTGTGTTTTGAGGATTTTTGTTTGTAATGTACACAAAAGTGCTTTCATTTTCCTTCTCTTCTCTTGCTCAAAGGGCCACAAAATACCTCATCTTCTTTCGGGTAAGAAGGATAATACCGCAGTTCCTTGCTGTTCCATGGATAAGAATGCAGACCTTCCTGTCTGGCTTACAGCTTCTTCCAGCAAACCTTTTTCCAGGGCCCTGGTGGCTACTTCTCTCAAGCCAAATGCTGTACTTTGTAAACTGGAATCATCCTGGCAGTTGCTGAATCTGGAGATGGAAAGCTATTAATTTGCTCCATCTGCAATATCATATTCGTTGCAAGTTCAAACACAATGACAGGAAGATATTTACTTTTCAAAGCTGGAACCCTTTCAAAATATGGCCTTAATTTTTGTTGTTGTTGTTGTTTTCAGTCTCACGGTCACTAAAGCCAATGCTATCAACGAATGGTGTGTTATTTTTGCATTCACTTTTAACATAGAATCAACCTTCTTCTTCTTCATCATCACCTTATTATTATTGGAGTTGTCGGATGTTTTTTACCTAGCTGTGTTTATGCATTTTTGTATGGTTTTAGCTGTTAGTTTTTCTACTGTTTTTATTTTGTCTTAAGGGGTTGGGGTGGGTCTGGGGTGGGTTTTTAGATGTTTTTATGATTGTATGTACTTTCCTATGTATATGCTGTTAGCTGCTCTGGGTGGTGCACGTGTCAGAAAAGCGGGATACAAATATTTTAGTGTATGGGACCAAAGACAATGAACAGCCGAAAGGTTGGCTTAACACAGGTTTATTGCATGATGATCCAGGGGAACATGAGGTAATGGCGGATGGGTAGCTCAATATATACGGTGGCTATACATTTTGAATGTGGCTCCTCGACAGTCTATTGGTTACTGTCCGCGTGACGTCACAGACGGTCACGCCCTTCTTGTCCAGGTGTAGGTGATGGCGGGAATCTTCCCGCGCTGTTGTTTGCTGGTGAGTCTGGGCCAGGAGAGCTTGAACGCTCGCTATTGCCACCAGGTGGTCATTAGCTCGCGTCCTATTGCAAGGGCTACAGTTAAGCAGCTGCTGGTTATAATGTTACACAAGCATGGTTACATTGAATACACGTGAATGGATACATTGTAAAAGGTACAGTACAGAACACAACAAATATGAATAAACATATTCATATATTGTTATACCTCACCCACCCATCTAGGAGATTTTCCTACTCTGGGAGGCTAACGACAGAAAACTCACACATTAAAAATAATTGTGTATTCCAGTAGCTCAAATGGGCCTACTCAAGGATATTATTTCCAGGAACCTCTGGCAGATTATCAGTTGTCAAAACATTATGACAGAGTTAAGGACAAACCAGCAAGTACCCAAGAAATCTGGATCATGCGGGGACAGAAATGAGAGCTACCATTTCTCATAATAAATCATCAGAACAGCTGGAAACAGCTGTCTTTTTTTATTAAAAGCTTTAAATGAACCCTTTCTATTACAGATTCTCTCCCTTTCTCCAGCTATTCACTGCTGCTCTGCAAGTTGATTTCAGAGAGAGCAGAGTTCAACGAAAGTCCCATACATAGAGATTCAGCTGTAAATTGTGCATTTCCCCTCAATTTCGTGGAAAAAGCATTGCCTTATGTTATTTTTTTCTAGTTTACCAAATGGGCTGGGAGCTGACGTGACCCAAGAGTGATGTTTGGGTGGTCACTTGCAGAAAGCAGTCCAGCAGATGCTCTATTAACATATACATGCATCTCATTTAGAGCTTTTCTCAGCATTTTTGTCATGAAAAACGCAACAGTGGGAGCATTCATTTGTATAAAAAAGGCCACCCAGGGTAAAACAGTCTTCCGAGGAAAAAAAGGAAAGGCCATGACAGAGGCACCCTGGCCTCCCTGGATGTCTCACACAGGCAACAAGATCTGCAAAGGGGAAACCACCCACAGGCGATTGCTCAAAAGCATTTGCTTCCTGAAGGCACAATGTTTTCTTTTATTCTGTGAAGGTTATAAATGATCAGTGGCAGCATCACCACCATGACTAGCCATGACTAGCAATTCGTTGAATTCTTTTGGTTTGTCCACTGAAGTGAGGGAAGTGGAGGAGAACTTTGGAAAATTCAAAATGATCACAGCTGCTAGGAATAAGATGGCTTGTAGTCTTACACCAGGGGTGCCCAAACTTTTCAGGCCATGGGCTGGTCATGTGGTTCAGTGGGCCGGTGATGTGGTTCAGTGGGCCTGTCACGTGGTTCCTTCCACCAGAAGCAGAAGTAAAATGTGCCTTGCAATCTGTTTTGCAACAGGATGAGATAGATCTTAAGCTGCCATTTTCCCTGATTAAATCAGGGATGCCCAAACTATGGCCTGTGGGCCAGATCAGGCCCCTGACACCAATTCATCCAGCCCACACTGCCCTCGTAACTCCCTGAAGCGGAAGCAAAATGAGCCAGAGTGTTTTGCTTCTGCTTCTGGGAGCGATGAGGGCAGCATGGGCCAGATGAGTTGGCATTGGGGGCCGAATCTGGCCGATGGGCCATAGTTAGGGATATATATATATATATATATATATATATATATATATATATATATATATATATATATATATATATATATATATATATATATATATATATATATAGAGAGAGAGAGAGAGAGAGAGAGAGAGAGAGAGAGAGAGAGAGAGAGAGAGAGAGAGGCCTATCTTCTCACCTTTCCCATCTTTCAGGAACCCTTTGGTAATAGAGTTAACAAAAGAAATGCCACCCCACAATACCCATACTTATCCAATGTTACACCTATGACATGAATGTTACAATCTTTTTAAACTAGGAATGTTCACTTCTTGTTGTTATGCCATATCTGAATCCAAATATTGGTATCCTCGTGGCAATCAGCCATGAAGACTGTCCGCATTGCAGCATGACACCCATAGCACTGATCCAGTTCTGCGAGTCACTTTCTGGTGCTGAGCTCTTTTGGCACACAAAATCCTCATCGACCCCAGGGCAGTACTGATGAAGCTGCTGACCGCCATCAAAATGGATTCCAGTTCCAATTACCCTTCCCTGTGGACTTTGGCACCGAAGCTGTTAATCCTCAGGGTTGTCAGGTTAGTTAACTGCTGCCTGACACTCAGTGTTGAATTGCTAGTAGTATGATCTGTTCTATTATCATAGCAGGATAACCTGGCCAGACATTCTGGCCAAAATATTAACTAGGATGGGTAATTATTCAAACAAGCCATAGTACACTATGACTGAGCTTGAAGAAGAGGAAGCAAATATGGAAAATTGACATCAGAGTTATGTGCTTAACTGTGATTCTTTTCTTTGTTACAGTTGGATGGGGCAAAAATGTAAGTTATGGCCTTTATATTAGGTGCTATAGTCCCTTGGCAGCAACATAGTAAACTTGCTTTGCATCAGATTTCCATAGACTTGCTGGAGCTTCCTAGCACTGTGTTGGATTTTCCTTTATTTGTTATGATATTTTCCACAATTTGAGAGATATTTCCAATAAAAGCAGCCCAGAAACATGGCTGTCCTAGACTGTAGTGGGCTTGAATCTCTATTTCCACCCATTCACACCCTGGTTAGGGTTGCCATAAGTCCTGGAAAACCAGGATTGTCCCGGATTCAAGATTGGAAAAATTGTCCCTGCTAGTTCAATAAAAATCATGTTAAAGTCCCAGATTTTTAAAATTTACTGATTGTGTATTATAACACACCATTAAAATAAATTCAAACTCTCGCCATCAAATGAGCGATTTCCTGCTGTCACCACTACCAGTCGCTGGCACCTGGTAAAGTGAGGCTGAATAAGTATGGTAGCTGGTCCTTTATTTTTGTTTCAGCATGCCATTCCCTCATGCAGCAATTACCAGACCTCACAAAGCCTGCACCAGCTCCAGGTGGGATCTCCTTCCTCCAGGGAATGTGTGATTCCCAAGTGTTGGTAGCTTATTTAGGCAGAGAGCTTGTAAATCCCTATTTAGACCTGGAAACTTACTTGGAGAAGACAATAATAAACCCACTCAGTTCAGCAGCAACAAAGTTTTATTTCTTAAAGCATCTAAAAAAGAACAAAGTACGAAAGACATACACACACAAAAATAGAATTATTCAAAGTCTCTTTCTCTCAGACATTTCCCCGGGCAGGAAAATGCTCCCATTAGATAAAGAGGCGATGCATAACGAAACTAGGGTGTCTCTAGTTAAGATCGCCCATTTAAGAAGTGTCAGGCTCCGTCTTTTATACTCTTAGTTACAGCTCTCCTAAGGACTGCCCCTTGATGATTCAGCCGTCTGTGAGAGTGTCTCTGCCCCCCTCCTATGGAAAAGAAATCTTGCTGACTTGTGTGGGAAAGACTCAAGCATGTACTGCATGTACTGAAGACACAAACATGTTCCCTACTAGACATGTTGATAAGAGGCAAAACATGAGTTCAGCCTAAGAAACACATAAGAGATAATCATGCTTTATGGGCAGGCTTCTACTAGCTTAAAGATAATGAAGCTAGCTGACATAGTGTTCCTGCCTAGCTGAGCAGTGAAGGCTTATCTGAGTAGAAATATGCAAACGATGAAAGGCTGTCTTCAGACTCCTGCTAGAGCAGAAGTTTGCCTGGTTCATCAGGATATCACGACACCTGCCACATTGGAGTTGAAGTATACCTGGAGCTGAAGTATACCTGGAGATAAATCTTAACATCCTTGCCTCACACCACTGCCCAATAAGTGTGAACTGTGTGTTTCCTGGAATTGAGGACATTAAGAGTTGACTTATCAAAACTGCAACAGATGGCATTTATGTATCGCTATATTTAATGTGAAAGTGTTTCATAGCTGTTATCATATTATGTTTGTTTTTAAAAAGGCTACTTTGTAGATAACCCGCCCATTTTTGTCAAGTATACTTCTGTCCCGGTTTTATGGCAACTCTAACCTTTCTATTTTCCTATGAAATAAAATTCCTGCCATTTGGACAAGCCCTGAATCACATGAGACCCTCGAGCCAAGGACAGGCTGTCCTATCTTTTCTCTTTCTCATCTCCACAGAATGTGGGCTGCAAAATGCCTGAAGGAGGATAGCTTCCTTGTTCTATTTTAGTTGAAACCTGTTGGGCTTTCCCAGAGATGGTAGTAGGTAAAGGTTGCTCTGGCTTGAAAGCCAGTCATATCCGACACTAGAGTTCAGTGCTCATCTCTGCTTATAGCCAAAGAGCCAATGCTGTCTGTATCTTTGCAGACATTTCTGTGGACATGTGGCATACATGACTCAACACCAGAGTGCATGGAATGCTATTTACCTTGCCACCGAAGTGGTACCTATTTATCGCCTTGCAATTTCTTGCTTTCAAACTTCTAGATTGGTAGGTGGTAGTAGGTAAAAACTCTTACTTGATACTTAAGAGGACATTGCTGACTACAATGAGGTATGGCTATAAAACAGAGACTTGTATACCCATGGCACTTGTTCCATTTATATTAAATCAATATACACGGCCATGTACTGTATCAGCTGCCATGACACAATGACAACTGACACTATAGATGGATGGCCAGGAACTTTAACAAATGAGCTTTAATAGCCTCTGTGCTTCTTACTCAGAAATCTTTTCCTCCAGAAATGAGAAAGCTAGCTTTTGGAAAGTAACACCCTTTAGAATGGGGCAGAGTGGTAGAAAACTGCTTGGAGCTGGTTTAGAATTTGAAGAGGATCAGAGCTGACAGGGATATATTGTCTGATAAAATATGCATTCAATGTCACTTTTAAAAAAAGTTTTGCAAATGTTGTAGGAACAAGTTGGAAGCACAAAAGTCAGTGGGTAACACCCTGAAAAACAGGTCAGTTGGAGCCACAGTGTGTGAAAAGTCAAAGCCTCTCTTCAGCATCTGATATAGTGTGGGCTTCAAGGATCCTGGAATCTTGAGCCTAAAAATGTAACTTCTGTGTTCCATAGGTTAATGCAGGGGTGCCTAAACTTTTCACGCAGTGGGTCAGTCATGTGGTTCAGTGGGGAAGGTGCGTTTTACTCAGCGATGGGCTCCAAAAAAATTACTACCACACTGTGGGCGTGGTGTGGTGGGCGTGGTCAGGGCTAAAGCCCTGCATTGCACCCCAATTAGGACTACTTTATTTCAAAACTTGGATGGGCGGGGCCAGCCAGAATTTCTGCTATCGGTTCTGGTGAACTGGTGCAAACCTGCTGATGCCCACCACTGGTTTTACTTCTGCTTCCAGTGGGAGGAACCACGTGACTGGCCCATTGAACTATGTGACCGGTTTGGTGAACCACATAACCAGCCCACAGCCTGAAAAGTTTGCACGCATTTTACTTCCACTTCTGGGAGTGACGAGGGCAGTGCAGGCTGGATGAATTACTGTTGGGAGCCGAATCTGGCACATGGCCCATAGTTTGGACACCCCTGGGTTAATGTGAAGTGCCCTGGTGGCATGCAACTGTTGACATCAGTGGATTGGAGAGGGAGTGGGACATTTTTATACTGGAGTATATTTCTAAGGAAAAATATTATTGTTTACAGAAATGGGAAAAGGGGAAAGGGATTAAAAAAAACCTCTCTTGCAGACTTAGCTCCACTGGAATTTTATTGGCATTTTTCTTTAGTGTACAGCCTCCAGGGATATATATGAGCAAAGAAGTTGGGGGAACAAATATCCCCCCCAAGAGAACATTGGATGCCTTGTTGCTTTTCATCTAGATCCTAGATTCCTGGGGAAAAGACTTGATGGTCATTCTACAGAATACACATCACTGGAAAATTCAATTCTCAAAAAACCCTCCATTTTATGAATGTGGAATATTGTGCTTCTGTATCCACTGTACATCAGGAAATCATCCTATACTGTGGCACAATATTATTTTCCATTGCCAGCTGGAAAAAGGATGCCAAACTTTACATAGCAAAAGGCAGCCTGGATGTTGATGACACCAATGTCAGCAGTCAAGATGGTTTACAGCAGGGGTTCCCAACCTTTTCAAGCCAGGGGCTGGGTCACACTCTCCCAGTCGGCTTCAAGGACCGGATGGCCATTTTGCCCTGGCTGCACGATGGGGGTGGCTATTTTGTCCCAACAGTTTCAAAGGGATGGCCATTTTGTTTCTCAAATTCCTTGGACAGGATGGGGGCACTTCTCACCCAAACACATAACAACTTCTCACCCAAACACAAAGCAAATGTCAGGGCTGTTTTTCCACAACTTTGCTAGGTGTCTATTATTTGGAGCCTGTTGTGTATGGATTGTAACGTGCCTTTAAGTCAATGTAACCACACGAATTAGTGAATGTAACAATCTCTATCATGTATAAGAAACAATGTAACCTACTGTATGAGGACGTGAGCTAGTGACCACTGGGGGCAGTAGCAAGCGTCCAGCTCACATGGTACAAATTCTCCAAATACCTACAGCCGCGGGAAAGATTCCCGCCTCTACCTCACCTGGACAAGAAGGGCGTGACTAAGGGTGACATCACGCAGACAGTAGCCAATGAGCTATCGAGGAGCCACATTCAAATGTATAGCCACCATATATAATGAGCTGTTCATCCGCCATTACCACATGTTCCCCCTGACCATCATGCAATAAAGATGGGTTAAGCTATTCTACGGCTGCTTCAGGTGTCTTGATTCCAGAACACCAAAAGCCACAAAATAATCAAAATACCTAGAAGAAATGTATCTTCGTCAAGATCTGAAGCAGCTTCAGGGTTCCATTTGCAAGGAAAGCAGTTCTTGTAGTTGCAGGAGGGTCCTCATGAGCTGGTTTAATTGCTTCCTTTGGCTGCTTGGACTATGTTTTGCTTACTGGACTAGACTTGTTCCCCTGTCTGCTCCTGGCGTTGTCTTTACAGTAGATATGGATAAAGTTTACTGTTTGACTTAGTTGCTTAGTTGCCTGGGAACTGGTGCCTGTGTTGCTAGTTGGCTGCTTACATCCCAGACTCTGACAGTCTTTCATATTCACTGTGTGTAGTGAAGTACAGTACTTGTTTGTGCAGCTGAAGGGTATTGGACTGCTAATCCTTAAGGCATTTATAGGAATTTAGAGTACTTTTGTCCCATGCAGTCTGGAGCACACTGCCAGCCATATTTATTGAGAAAGAAGTTTCAGCCATGCTCCTTCAAGAACAATATTTTTTTATGGAGAGTTTTGAGAGTCCCCTGGACAGCGAGGAGAACAAATGGGTCAATCTTAGAAGAAATCAACCCTGACTGCTCATTAGAAGGTCAAATAGAAAAGATGAAGATGAAGTACTTTGGACATCAAATGAGAAGGGAGGATTCACTTGAGAAAGCCTTGATGCTGGGAAAGGTGGAAGGCAAAAGAAGAAGGGGGTGGCCAAAGATGAGATGGCTAGATGGCATTGTTGACACAATGGACACAAAGCTGGGTGGGTTGAGGAGGATGGTGGAGGACAGAGGTGCCTGGAGGGCAATGGTCCATAGGGTTGCAAAGGGTCAGAATCAACTGTGCGACTGAACAACAAATGAATCACAAGACATTCATATTTTGTTAGACAACAAAGTATGAATACTTGCTGTAAAGTACCTCATATTGAATCACTCTCAGGGATTTATAGTGTCATTTGCCACCCACTTAGGTTTTGTGGGGTCTTGTTTGATGTTCTGTGATGTTTATTGTAACATTAATTTTTATTGTACATAATTTTAATTTGATGGATAGCTGCTGTTCAGTGCTGTGAGTAGTACCTCAACACTAAATCGGTGTTGTGTATGTAACTCAAGTGAAATGTGATTGTATGCGAACATGTAACCCAAGTGAAATGTGAGTGAAATCAGATCTAACGATCCTCCATTTCCCCCTTGTGTAAATACTCCTCTTGTGTAAATATTGTGGGACTTGGTTCCTGCCGTAGCTGTAGTTGTTGTTTACTCATTACCCAATCAAGTGTTGTCACCTGGCTGTTTACCTGTACTGACCAATCGTGTGGCTCCGCGCCAGGTTTGAATCATTACCTCTTGTATATAAGGAGCATTGCCCCACCATTGATCTCATGTTCAGATTGACTACATTCCAATAAAGATGTGTTTGGCCCCCTGACTGCTGGCTACTGCGTATCAATCTTCAAACATCAAATTGGCAATGAAGGTGGGATAATGGTTTCCCACAGCATCAAGTTCCCTCCATTCGACCTCAAGGATCCGGAGAAATGGACACTGTACGAGTGCCAGTTAAAGCACACCATGGCGGCTGAGAAGATAGACGATGAGGAGTAAATGCACTCTTGCCTCCTTGCACAATGCAGCGTCGCACCCTCGAGCTTGCAACGCACCTCCTGCTGCCGCGGGACATCGATCCTGTCCCACTCAAGGAAATCCTGGCCGTGCTGCGGAATCACTTTCAATCCAAGGTGTCCATCTACCCGGCGAGAGTAGCCTTCCACAGGTGAGACCAATGCCCGGGAGAGTCCATGGCCAACTACGCTGCCACTCTCAGGTTAACCGCTGCCCCTTGCTGGTGGGACAACCTGAAGGAAGCCCTGAGGGACCCAAATGCGGGATGAGGAAGCCCAGCGGAGGCTGATGGCCAGAGACCATCTCACGTTCAAGTCCGTCCTGCAAGAGGCCCTGGTGGCTGAAGCGGCAAGGTCTGGGGTGAAAGCATTCAGGGTGAAGCCTGCTGCACCCGGAGGGTCTGGGTCCACCATGCAGGCTGCCCACCACTTGTCTCCATGCTCGTCCAGCTCGTCTGCATCCCCAGCATCCACTTCATCCTCGGGGTCTGGGTCCAGTGACGACGACATCCAGAAAATTTGGAAAAAGTCGGCCCAGAAGTGGGCCAGCTAGAAGGTCCACCGCTGATGCGATGGCTGCGGAGCGTCCCATGACCGGAGAAAGTGTCCTTCCAGAAGGCTGAATTCCACCATTGCGGGCGCCGGGGCCACATCGCAAAGGTATACAGGCATTGTCAGAAGCAGGACCAGGAGTCGTCCGAGCGTCCTTGAGGAAAAGGAGGGGCCATTGGAAAGATTTCCACAGGGGAGCCAACCGTGAGCAATGTGTCCAACGCACACCAACATTTCTTTGTTGAGGTACTGTTACAGGGGGTCTCAGTTAGGATGGAGGTGGATTCGGGCACATCCTACTCCATCATGTCCCAGAAAGAGTTTCTGCGCATTCCCCCCAATTCACGCCCAAAACTCAAGGCCTTCAAGACATCCTTGTGGGATGTGCAAGGCAACCTGATTCCTGTTTGGGGGTGGGAGACTTTATGGTTAAGTTCAAGGGTTTCACTGAAAAACTACCCCTTGTGGTTCTTAAGCAAGGCTCAAACTGCCTTTTGGGGGTCCAGTGGTTTGCCCCTTTGGGGATTGAACTGTCCGGCATCAACGTCATCAAGACTGACCCAGTGAGAGACATGTATGATGCACACCCAGCAGTTTTTGAGAAGGAGCTCGGGAAGTACAAGGGGCCCCCAGTCTCATTTGACCTGGATCCAGTGATTAGACCCATCCGGCTCAAGCCACAAAGAGTACCCTTCGCCCTCAAAGACAAGATTGAGGCGGAACTGGACAAACTGGTGGGTCAGGGGATCTTGGTTCTGGTGGACTCCGCAGAGTGGGAGACACCGATTGTTACTGCTATGAAATCCAACAGGGAGGTTAGGATTTATGCTGATTATAAATGTACAATTAATAAGGCCATTTGCCCCAATGCCTACCCGGTGCTGGTAGTTAGCCATTTACTAGCCACATTACACGGGGGTAAATGTTTTGCGAAATTGGATTTAGTGCAGGCCTATCAGCAGCTAACGGTCACACCTGCTGCAGCAGCTGCCCAGATGATTGTTACGCACAAGGGTGCACTTAAGGTGACATGCCTTCAGTTCGGTGTGAACTCAGCCCCTGGGATATTTCAGTCACTGATGGAACGCCTTCTTAAGGGTCTCCCCATGGTTCTCCCCTGCATTGATGATGTCCTGATCACAGCTGGGAATGAGTCAGAACTAGCTTTGAGGTTGAACAAGATTTTAACTGTGTTTGAGAATGTGGGGTTACAGCTGAGAAGAGATAAATGTGTGTTCCTTGCTAGGGAAGTAGAGTTCTTAGGGTTCAAGATAACCCATAAAGGAGTTAAGCCCTCAGACTCAAAAGTTGCCGCTGTTCACAACGCCCCCCATCCTACTGCGAAAGCAGAGTTGCAGTCCTTCCTGGGGCTGCTCAACTTTTATCATTCCTTCTTGCCAAGGAAAGCTTCCGTGGTGGAGCCACTGCATCGTCTTTTAAAGAAAGACGCGGTTTGGCAGTGGGGGGAGAGCCAGGAATGAGCCTTTAAAGAGTTAAAGCAGCTCCTTTCGTTGGAAGCAATCGTAACTCATTTCGACCCAAGAAAGCCTGTGGTGCTAGTTTGTGATGCTCCAACAGTGGGGGCTGTGCTGTGCCACATTCTGGGAAATGGGCGAGAAGCCCCGGTTGCCTTCTACTCAAGGTCCCTCTCGAAGGCAGAGCACAATTACGCACAAACAGACAGGAAGGCTCTTGCGATAGTCGCTGGGACCAAAAAGTCCCACAATTTCCCCTATGGTCAGGATTTCACTATTGTAACCGACCACAAACCGCTGTTGGGGATCTTCACCACGTCCAAGTCCACACCCCAGATTTTGTCCCCTAGAATGCTTCGGTGGGCAGTCTTCTTAAATGCTTACCAGTTCTGTTATGTTTTAAGAATAAGGCTTGTGTTGTTAAAGGGATATTCTCGTACCAGCAGGGGGAACTCTCACGAGGCCTGTCAGAAAGAAGTCTCGTGCTGAATTCAAACAGCTGAGAGGGGGAGAGTTCAGTTGGAAGTATTCCTGGAAGTTGGTTGTTGTTCTGTGTATGGGAATTAAATAAAGAAATCATCGTTGTTGTTATCCGTCATTACCAATCTCTAATTGCCTCTCAAATATAAAATTGGCAATGAGGATGGGATGGCATCTTCGGCAGGTTCAGGAAGTTTCTTTGTGCCGTTCTGTATCACTGAACCAGAGAAGTGGACTCTATATGAGATGCAGTTTTCAAATTTCTTGATCGCTGAACTCATCGAAGATGAGGACCGGCAAAAGGCAACTTTCCTTGTCCGATATGGAATGCCTACATTGGAGCTGGCCATTCATCTCCTCCTACCGTAGGACATTGTAAACGTTTCCCTGGCTGACATCTTGATGGCGCTCAGAAACCACTTCAAACCATCAGCTTCAATTTTTCCAGCACAGTTTGCATTTTACCGGAGGGACCAGAGGCCAGGGGAGTCCATTGCCCAGTATGCTGCTGCATTGAGGGTAGCCACAGTGCCGTGCCAATGGCAGGACATTGAAGAGGGCCCTGAGGGACTGTCTCCTCATGGGAATCCAAGATGAAGCTGTCCAATGCCGGCTAATTAAAAAAGTCATGCTCACGTTCGCAAAGGTTCTCAATGAGGCACTAGTTTCTGAGGCCGCTGAAGCAGGGGTTAAGACATTCAAACAAAAAAAATGCTGTTTCAGGGACAACCGAGTCAGCTTTTCAGTTGCAGAAGTGTTCAGAATTTTTCTCCTCTTCATCAGAAGCCAGCAATGAAGAAAGTGAAGTGGGAAAGGTTCTCAAACAGGCTGCAAAGGTATACCTAGGGCTGTGGGGCCATGCGAAGGTTGTGGTGGAACGCATGTGTGAGCCAAGTGCCCGTTCCATTTTGTCAACTGCCACTGCTGTGGAAAGCGGGGTCACATTGCCAAGGTTTGCTGACAGCACTGAGCTAGGGCCACCGCCAAGGACGTCACCGACCGCGGGAAACGCATCCAATAGCCAAGGTGTCATCTACGCAGTTCTGAGGGTCGCAGGTGTTGGCAGTTTCAGGGTGTTTCGTCGTTGACCTGTTACTTCAAGGAGTTCCAGTAAAGATGGAAATTGATTCAGGGACTTCATTCTCCATTATCCCACAATATGAATTTTGGAAAATTCTACCAGCTGCCCGACCTTGTCTGCAAGCACTGAAGGTGGCGCTTCGTATGTCCAAGGGCAGCAGATTCCTGTCCTTGGTATGGGACTTTCAAAGTGTGTTTTAAGGACCTTGTTGCTGCATTGCCATTAGTTGTCATTAAAAACGGGACCAACAGCCTTCTGGGAGTGCAGTGGTTTGAACCTTTAGGCATCGCTTTCTCAGGTATTCATTTAATTGGCCCCAACCCAGTGGGAGCTGCATGTGAGGCCTTCCCAGGGGTGTTCAGGGAGGTTTAGATACTTACTCAGGGCCCCAGTCGCATTTGAATTGGACCTGGGGGTGGTGCCTGTGCGGTTAAAACCAAGACGTGTGCCTTTCACGCTTAAGGATAAAATTGAGGCTGAACTGGATAAGTTAGTGGCCCAAAGAATTTTAGTGCCCATTGATTCTGCTCCATGGGAAACACCCATAGTAACCGTTATGAAAGCGAATGGGGATATTCGCATTTGTGCCCATTACAAATGCAGCATTAACAAAGCCATTCAGCCAAATGCTTATCCAGTTCTGGTGATAAGCCATTTGCTGGCTTCCCTACATGGGGGGAAGTGTTTTGCCAAGCTTGATTTAAGAACATAAGAATAGCCTTGCTGGAACAGGCCAGAGCCCATCCAGTCCAGCATTCTGTCTCACACAGTGACTCGCCATTTGCTCAAGCGTATCAGCAGCTGCCAGTTACCCCTGAAGCAGCTCTGTGTCAAACAATTGTCACCCATAAAGGGGCATTCAAAGTTTGGGGTTAACGCGGCCCCAGGAATTTTTCAGGCACTTGTGGAACGTCTCCTAAAGGGCCTCCCAGGGGTGGTTCCATATTTTGATGACATATTAATATCAGATGGGAGCAAGGACGAACTTGGGGAGAGTCTAACTCAGGTCCTGCAGAAGTTTCAGGATGCAGGACTCCGAGTGAAGAAAGAAAAGTGTGTTTTCTACACCCGGGAGGTTGAGTTTCTAGGTTATAAGGTAACTCCCAAAGGCATTAAGCCCACAGAGTCGAAGGTTTGAGTGGTGTGGGACGCTCCCTGCCCCATGTCAAAAACTGAATTACAAGCATTTCTGGGATTCCTTATTTTTTACCACGCATTCTTGCCCTGGAAAGCTACAGTGGCTGATCCTTTACACCACCTCCTAAAGCAGCATTCTGTGTGGCACTGAGGGCATCACCAGGAATGTGTGTTCAGGGAACTAAAAGGCCTGTTAAGCTCTGATGCGGTATTAACACATTATTATCCAAATAAGCCTTTAGCGCTGGCCTGCGACGCATCACCTGTTGGGCTTGGGGCTGTGTTGTGCCTTGTGTAGGATGGGGGAGTGGAAGCACCTATTGCTTTTTATTCCAGGTCACTATCAAAGGCAGAACGAAATTATGCTCAGATCAATCACGAGGCTTTGGCAATCATTGCGGGAACCAAGAAGTTCCATGATTTTCTTTACGGCCACAGTTTCACAGTCATTTTTATTCCTGACAAACATACTCCCCAGATCTTGTCTCCCCCCATGTTGCGCTGGGCTGTATTTCTCCATGCTTATCAATTTTGGTTAGTCCCCCGTCCCGGTGCCAAAATTTGTCATGCTGATGCCCTTTCCAGGTTGCCCCCCCCCCCCGGGGAGGAAAATGGAGAGGTCAAGGGGGACCAGCAAGTATTAATGCTGGAAGTGCTAGAGCCCCCCCCCCCCCCATCACCGCAGGCGACATTGCAAAGGAGATGGGCCAGGACAAAGTTATGAGTCAGGTTCGGATCTGGGTTCAAAAAGAATGGCCAGCAAGACTCCCATCAGACGCGTTTAAGGCTTTTCAGTTAAAACAGTATGAATTGTCCTTAGAAAGGGGATGCTTGTAATGGGGCCATAGGGTCATTGTTCCGCTGCCCCTCCGCCAGAAGGTACTTCAAATGCTGCATGTGAGTCACCCAGGGATTGTCAAATCTAAAGCCCTGGCCAGAAGTTACTTCTGGTGGCCTGGGCTTGATGCAGATATAGATGTATGGGTTGGTCATTACCGGGCCTGTCAAGCTTCCTGTCCAGAGGAGTCTCACCTCCCCGCCAGGGAATGGGACACAGCGTGGAGCCCCTGGTCAAGAGTATATGTAGATTTTCCTGGACCATTCAGAGGAACCATGTTTCTACTAATGGTGGATGTGTATTCTAAATGGTTGGTGGTTATATCAGTCTCAGGGATGACTTCCACTATTACAATTCAGAAGCTCTGCCGTGTGTTTAGTTGTTGGGGATTACCGGATGTGTTGGTCTCTGACAACGCATTCATGTTCATGTCTGTGGAGTTCCAAGCATTCCTGAGCAGAAACGGAATCCACCACATCACAGCGGTGCCGGTCCATCCGGCCACCAATGGTCAGATAGAACGACAGGTATGGACAACCAAAAAGGCACTTAAGCGCATGGGCCCGGGGAACTTGGAACTGCAATTGCATCAGTTTCTGTTGGCTTACAGGGTTACCCCCTAGCATCAGGCCTGTCACCTGCTGAGCTCCTTATGTGTCGGAAACCTTCCACTATTTTGGATAGGTTAGATCCCTGCAGAATTGAGGACAGAGGGGTAAATATCAGAATTAGGGCACAGAAGGAGTTCTCAGCAGGTCAATCTGTGTATTGCAGGAATTATGCATCTGGGCGGACGTGGATTCCTGGTCATATCATTGAGCAGACAGGGCCAGTGTCCTACAGGGCACAGCTGGACCAAGGGCAGACATGGAGGAGGCATGTCAATCAAATCTGACAGTGAGTTCTGGGAAGCAACCGGGACCTAGGGGTAGGGTCGGCAACTGAAATTGATGTTACCAGTCAGGATTTAGGGGGGAGTTTGACAGGTGGGGCCGAATGCGGAAACCGGGCTCAAATGGTTGGGGTGCCACAGGAACCAGTAACTGACTGTTTGGATCAAAGGGCTGGATCACCAAGGGACCAGTGGTCAGTTGATAGTCTGGAAGGTAGTTGGGGTAACTTTTCAACTGGACAATCTCTTTCCCCAGCATGGTTGACTGCCTCCCCTAGAGTGATGCCACCACCACAGACAGACCCGATGGGGTTGATGGGCCCCAGCACAGCCTTCCCAGAAAACCAGGTGGCCCCAAAACAGGGAAGGATTTTCTCGCCGTTTAGGGGGGAAGGGATGTTATGTTTTAAGAATAAGGCTTGTGTTGTTAAAGGGATATTCTCGTGCCAGCAGGGGGAGCTCTCACGAGACCTGTCAGAAAGAAGTCTCATGCTGAATTCAAACAGCTAAGAGGGGTAGAGTTCAGTTGGAAGTATTCCTGGAAGTTGGTTGTTGTTCTGTGTATGGGAATTAAATAAAGAAGTCACTGTTGTTGTTACCGTCATTGCCAGTCTCTTGAATTGCCTCTCAAATATAAAAAGTTCACACTGGTTCACCACCCGGGCAAAGAGATCAGCCACGCTGATGCACTTTCCTGGTCTCCCTTACCTGAGTTAGGGGAGCCCGAGTGCGAGATTGAGCAGGAACACCAGGTGTTACTGATCGAATCTCTCGACTCACCTTCAATTGTGCCCACAGATCTCGCCAAGGCTACAGCGAAGGACAAGGTTCTGTCCCTGGTTGTTTCATGGGTAAAGAAAGGGTGACCCACGACTCCTCCGGCTGAGGAGTTCAAAGCGTACTTCCGAAAGAGGTTCAAGCTTTCACTTGAGAGGGGCTGCCTCCTGTGGGGCCAGAGGGTGGTCATTCCTGAGGTATCACACTCCAAGGTACTCAGGCTGCTACACATCAGCTACCCGGGAATCATGCACTCAAACCCTTTGGCCAGGAGCTACTTCTGGTGGCCCCAGATAGACACAGATATTGAGCAGTTAGTGGGCACTTGTGAGAGTTGCCAGAGTTCTTGACCCGAAGAGTCTCGACTTCCTTCCAGAGAATGGGACACAGCTCACGGACCCTGGTCATGATTACATATTGATTTCGCTGGTCCGTTCAGAGGCACGCTCTTTTGCTAGTGGTTGATTCCTTTTCAAAATGGTTGGAGGTTATTCCAATGCCCAGTACCTCCTCGGCAGCAACCATTAAGCAATTGTGAAGGCTATTTGGTTGTTTTGGCTTACCCTATGTGCTTGTCTCCGACAATGCCAGTACATTCACTTCCGTCGAATTCCAGGCATTCCTCGAGAGGAATGCGATTTGACATGTCACGTCTGCCCCATTTCACCCCGCCATGAACGGCCAGGTAGAGCACCAAGTGTGTACCACGAAAGAGGCACTTCGGCGAAAGGGCCATGGGAATTTAGAGTTGCAATTGTGCCAGTTCCTCCTTTGCTAAAGGGTAACGCCCCTGGCATCTAGGCTGTCACCAGCCAAACTCTTGATGCGCAGGAGACCGATCTCACTCTTCGACTGGTTAGATCCGACCAGGGTGGAGGATAGGGGGAGGAAATGTTGAAATTGCACACACAAAGGTGTTTGCAGCCGGGGATCCAGTGCATTACAGGAATTACGTGGCTGCCAGCCCAACATGGGTCCCTGGGGTTGTGGTTGAACAAACAGAACCAGTGTCCTACCAAGTAGAGATAGGCATGGGTCTACTGTGGCGGCAACATGCTGACCAGCTCAGGCATCGAGTCACTGAGTTTCAGGGTGGTGAAAGTCTGGGCAATTCCACATTAGGGTCCTCCCCCACCCACTTATCCCAAGGGGGAGACATGGCAGATGGTCCACCAAGGGAATTGGATTTCTGTCTCATCCGTCCGATGCAAACAGGCAAAGAAGAGTATGAAAGCCCAGACCCCGAAAGTTTAGATTTTGAGTTACAGGACTGGGGGGAGTTTGCAGAGTGTTCTCTCACTCGTCCAAGAGAGAAGAGGGGCTTTGATTTCTCCCCAGTAACCCCCCGTCCTCTGGTATTCGAGTCTACCTCTACTCCCAAACAAACGAGGCAAGTTTTTGTTGAGTCGCCCCCTACTCAGAGTAACAGGCAGGAATTTTCTTTGAGTTATTCCCCATCTCTTCCAGGTTTTGATTTAGAGCGATCCCCTGCTCCATCTGAAATGAAACAGGGTTTTGATTTGGATTATCCCCTCCCAGGTTCCCTTTCTGAAATGGGCCAGTGCTCCCAACATGCCACTAATGCTACTTGTTTTCCCACTGCGGAATGAGAGCCTGCAGAACCCAAACCCCCCAGTTCCTCCAAGCTCAGCCAAGCAGCTGTACGGCCCAAATGAGCATGCAGGCCACCACAATGGTTGAGGGACTTTGTCCCATCCTAGGGGGGAGGGATGTTGTGTATGTAACTCAAGTGAAATGTGATTGAAAGCGAACATGTAAAGCAAGTGAAATGTGAGTGAAATCGGAGCTAACGATCTTCCATTTCCCCCTCCCTTTTCCCCTTGTGTAAATACTCCTCTTGTGTAAATATCGCGGGACTTGGTTCCCACCTTAGCTGTAGTTGTTGTTTACTCATTACCCAATCAAGTGTTGTCACCTGGCTGTTTACCTGTACTGTCTAATTGTGTGGCTCCGCGGCAGGTTTGAATCATTACCTCTTGTATATAAGGAGCATTGCTCGGCCATTGACCTCATGTTCAGATTGACTGCATTCCAATAAAGATGTGTTTGGCCCCCTGACTGCTGGCTACTGCGTATTAGAAGTATTATAAATAAAAATAAATTTTATGGTGTTTGTCTTCCTTTGTAAAAAGATGCTCACTAGAAATTTAGTAGGAATTTTGGGGAGAGAAGGCAAATAGCTTAAATTAGGGTATCTGATTGGCTGCCTCTTTTGGACTGAAATTTTTAAATGTTCAGCGCTCCCACTTGTAACTGTCAGAGTGGGATGAAGGGAAGTTAGAATGTACGGGGCCTGAGGAATGCTCCTTATCAGGATTGGGTTCACTCCCTGCCTGTAGCCAGGGAAGGAAGGGAGGAGGGGGAGGAGATAAAGACCCAGTGCTGCATGTTAGTTGGGAGTTGCTGGCTAATGGAAAGGGTCAACAATGTGTGATCTTGCAGTGGCTTATATAGGGAACAGGGTCCATAGGCTTGGGGTTAGATAGGATTTGTTCTTTGATATGCTCATGCTTTGAAAATGCTCCATTTGACCAACGAAGTTTAACCTTTTGTAATTATAAATGCATTTTTCTTCTTCTTCACTATACTGTACTTTTGAAATGCACACAAGTGACTGGAGTCTTTTTATTTTGGTTCTTGTCCTCAGACTGACAGGTCAGAAAACGGGGAGATAGTAAGTAAAATCCTGGGGTTTGCTTGCTTAGGAAGGGACCCCAGGTAGGTTGAGTCTCTCCAGAGGGCAAAGAGGCCCAGGGAGAACCAGGACTATATGTGCTATATTTGTTGAGTTGGTGTTGTAGATCAAGATGGCAGCAGCAGCAAATATTGTCTGTTATTCTCTTAATATTACAATATATGAGCCATCACCTTTTGTTTGAAAGACAAGAGCAACAGCAATGATCAAGTTAAGCTCGTACCATACTTCAGCAAAGAAAAGGAAAGTTGCTGATGCAGATGAAAAGAAAGCGAAAAGAACTCAATCTTCTGAATTTGAAAAATCCAAGATCTGCAATGTGAAGTCAAAGCCACTCCTCTCCATACACACCTGCATTAAGTTTATGAGCCAGTTCAATCATTAATGTGATCATCTGGATGTATAGGCCCTTGTCATTTGTCTTTCTGTACCTAATGCTATGTGGATAGTTAAGATAAGGCAGGTGGCAGGCACAAAAGCTACATCAATATCACGACCTAAACCAGGGACGTGGAAACTTTGTCTTTTAGCTAATTTGGACTTCGACTTGCATCTCCTTTAGCCATCATTATGGAATGGATGGAGCCAGTCATATGAAAGCTGACATCCAAAACATCTCAATGACCAAAGAGTTCATATTCCTGAACCAAAGTACATAGGCCCTCGCATAACAACGTTACTTGGTTCCCCAAGTAGTGTTGCTAAGCGATTTTTGTTATGCGGGTTTCTATGGAGTTTCCTGCATAACAATGTTTTGTCAGGATAATGACGGTTATTTTAGCGTTGTTGTTCGGACAATGACACTAAAAATGTTGTTATGCGGGGGTACACGTGGTACATAATGACGCGTTGTTAAGCGAAAATGATGCTATCCGAATGCGTTGTTATGTGAGCATTGACTCTATAGTTTCTGATCTTCTCATTGAGAAAAGTATGATATTGCTTATAGATAGCTTGTGACCAGAGCAGGAAGTACCTTCTGAAATTTGGAGAAGAGGTGCCCCTTGCCTCCCACTTAGTCCATGAGCCATCCCAAATACCACTTTCACATTGGAAGATCCTTTGCGAAGCAGTTATTGTATTTTATTTCTATATTAGCCAGAATTCTGTTAGTATGTGTATATATTTTATGTAATTTGCTGGCTAATTATGCAGCATTTATGGTGAGCTGGCTAGATAGCTCAGTGAATTAGAAACTGGCTGAAGAACCAAAGATGGCATGTTCAATTCCCCACTGTACCTCCTGGGAGAAGAACCAGCCTATGTGGCCTTAGTCAAGCTGCACAGTAGTCTTAGACCATGGTCAGAAGTGAAGAATAAACCACTTCTGAGTTCTAACCAGGAAGCCCTGGAATGGGTTGCCATAATCCAGAAACAACTTGCTGGAACATTGACAATATATCAGTATACACTTAGAGTGAGTAATGGGGTGTGTGACACAGACATCATCAATTAGCTACAATTACCCATAGAAAATTATGCAAAACACAAGTGAACACCAATAAGATTCTGGCCAGTGGTTTTAAGATACAGGGACTTTGATCTGTGCCAAAGTCTAGCATATGTTTAAACCAGCACATATTTTATTGGGATAAGGAGACATCATTTAAAGTTCTTTAGGGAAAAGCATTGCTATAAATGTAATGATTTATTATCTTGGAGCCTCACAACATTTATTATAGTTACAAAATGGAAAGTTTATTCACAGCCCCTGCTCCCTTCTTGAATCGAATCTATTTGAATTAGTTATGGTGATAGATGAAAAATTGCATATCAGCTGAGTTATAGTCTCATTATTTATAAATGGAGAGCGCATGATGGATGGAAGCTAAGATGTACACACTAATAACAAATTTTTATGGCAGCTTATGTCAGATTCCATTGCAGCATCATACCTCATGCTGATGACGTCTTTGGCACATCATTGTGTCTGCTCTATAGAATCACTGTGAGTTCAGTGCTAGAAGATTTGTAGCCTAATTAACACAGTATACATTGATTTAACAGCTCACCTTTCCAGTGTGTTGACAGAACTTTAGAGTTGAATGTTTTTCTAACAATCGCAGTGTCCTAAATGCTGAAACATGCAGTGAACTTACCTACCAAGTGTGGCTGGTTTCATCTGAGCTTGTCTCATCATTGAGGTTAACTCATAAAGAAAGTCACATTCTTGAGTCTGCTAGTCTTGATCAGCGCTGTTCATGATATGGTTTTTGGGAAGTTATTCACTAGCTCACTATAAATTAGAAGCAGCTTTGATGACACATACCAACATTGGTTGATGACAGGATTTGTAGTGGGCAGAGGACAATTTCTGCTGACCATTTGAAATAGCAGAACCATTTCTTCTGGCAAAACTTCTACTCCTGGTAAGCATGCTCAGATGGAACCATAAGATTAATCTCCAGAACTGGAATGCAATTTTAGTTGATGTGCAGAACAACACTCTGTCAATTTCACTTTTCCTTAATCACCTCCTCTTCTACCTTACAGTGCAGACTAGAGGATTCACTTTTCATAAAATGTAAATTCCTACTTTCCTAACTATTTTAAAAGTTAGAAGACAAACAGGCACAAGATATTGAAGTCAAACTTAGAACAGATGTTTCAATTTGGTTCAGACTGATAGGTATTCAGTTCTCAGAACTGAAAGAACAGTGTGTAGAGAAGAAGTCAAAGCATAATTTGAGGAAGGAAATTTTCAAATGTGGTTTACAAGCACAGTGGCCTGAAGGTTCAGTTCCCATAGCATGAGCAACAGGTATAGGGGGGAAAAGATGCTGCCACGGAAATTGTTCCTATGCCACGCAGTTCTGGTGACATGGCAATAGTTAAGAAACAACAAATTTCTCTCTAAGTATACAGCCCATGGAAAATATTCACCTCATTTTAAAGGCAAACAGTGCTTCTGAACACTTCCCAGAAGGAAGGAAGAAAATCAGCCTTTTGCCAGCATTGCAGGAGGAACATCTGAAGGCCACAGGTTATTTCAGAGAAAGATGAGCTAGCACTTCAATTGTTGGATAGATGGGAATGAAAGACATCTGCAGTATTTCTGTGAGAAAGAAATAAAACTGGCATTGCCTAAACACAAAGCTAGCCTGTATTCTTCTTATTCGGGCATTCAAAATCCTGGTAAACTGTGAGGAGGAGGAGGAGCATGCTAGATGCACCCTTTCCATAGTCACTGTCTTTAATTAGCTTTTTGAGCAAGGAAAGCAAAGCAATCATCCTTATATAGTGTTGTTCTGAAGCTGGTCCGCCCCGGTCCTGGCGTACCGGTAGTGGAAATTCTCCCAGGCCATGCCCATTTGGCCCTGTTTACCGGACTTTGTTTGGGACTCTAGGATGAGGTTCCCCTTCTGTTATGTATGCATGTACAATGTTACTTTAAATAGATGAATGTAACCAGTCCACAATCACAATGTATCTCAGCTGTTAAGGAACGCGAGCAAGCCGCCCATAGAGGGCAGCTGCGAGCGTTCAGTCTCACATGGTCCACATTGCCCAAATCACAAACAGCCGCGGGAAATTCCCCACATGATCAGGAGCTACAGAAAACAACTGCAGAAGAGAAAACAACTTCAGGAGAGAAAACAACTGCAGAAGAGAGGCGTGACCTGGGCGAGGCCACACCGGTAGCAGCCAATGAGCTACCGTGCAACAAGATTCAAATGTATTGTGTTATGGTATATAATGAGATGTATCTGCCCCATTACCTCATGTTCGTGCTGAGCATCACTGAATAAACCTGTGTTAGTCCTTCCTGCGACTCCTTCTTTGTCTTCCGTGCAAGACACCAAACCTTCGTAGTTTTGTAATGTTTTAAATTGTAATGTATTGCGGATATCTTGTGATGCTGCTCTATTGTAATTGAATTTCTACTGTGTATGATTGTTTAATTGAATTATGTAATTTTATATATGCAATTTTTGTTTTGTCATTTCATGTCCTATGTAAACCGCCTTGAGTCAGCCATTGGCCTGAGAAAGGTGGTATAAAAATATGAAATGAAATTGAAATAAGGGTGAAAGAATTAAGATATTAAGATAATATTAATTCTGTTTTAAAAGTAAAAATTATTTTCTCAGTACTCTGTAGAGTTGAAACAGATCAGATTGACCTGTCACATAGATCTGATGACGAGGCTAAAGTACAAGCTCAGCACAGTTTGTACAGCTGACAGGGAAACATAAATAAATTTGTGTGACATGACATGATGTGACATGAGACATGTTCCTTATATGACATGTTCTAAACAACAAACACTGAATGTTCTAACCTGAACTTAATGAAATGTCAGAAGGTTAATTAATAATTTTGGCTTATCCCATAGTGATGTAATGTGTAGAAATTTTCACATTTTTATGCTATAAAAAGATGGCTCTGAAAATGTATATTCATTCAGGGAATTTAGCTTGGTAAAGCTTTCCTGAATCTGTTTGGCCAAATATTAACAAATATTAATATTAATAAAACTCCTAAATCTGTCTTAGCATGTGGAATGCGAATTTGTCTAGTTCAGAATTCCATAACATTTTTGGTGAACTCCGCCGGGGACTGACTTGACAAATAGCAGGTGCCATTGTCACTCTAGACGGCTGTTCCTGATGGAATAAAACGACGCCTCTCCAGGGATAACCTAAAATGCCGGCATAGTAGACCTTTGATCTACTCTAGGATATCAGTGAAGAGGTGCCGAGTAACTGTCAGAAG
This sequence comes from Bradypodion ventrale, assembly GCA_035047345.1. NCBI lineage: Eukaryota > Metazoa > Chordata > Lepidosauria > Squamata > Chamaeleonidae > Bradypodion > Bradypodion ventrale. Next base: position 2,081,761 of record JAWDJE010000007.1, read on the forward strand.
AAACAGACCAGTCAAGGATCCTGAAGGCTAAGACAGACGGAGAACTCTAGAAGGTGGATTTTCAAAAGCCTGCAGGCAAGTATAAAATTGTATGAAACTGTATGAAACTGTAGAAGTATACTTATGTGTGCCCACTCATTTGAGGAGTGGAAGTGGAGCCTGATCACCTTCAAGGGGACGGGATGGCGATTCCTAATTCCTTAATGAACCATGGGCGGTAACCCAGTGTTCCTGGAAAAATTAGGGTGGCGAACCTGATTTTTGTGTGTGTAAAATTTATATTGTGTGGGTGGTTAAACCATTGCGGTTCCTGACGCAATGCGGTTGCATCTTAGCCACTTGAGCCATTGCCATCCTAACTAATATATAAATAATAAATATATACCGCCCCACAGCACTTAGTGCACTCTCTGGGTGGTTCATTTCATTTTGTTATGGAATTCTGAACTAGACAAATTCGCAGCACAGCATCAGCAGTGTTTCAGAGCTCCCCGTGATCTCAGGTGCTCCCTTTATCCTGCCGGTGGAGGGGGCGGGGGGCTCAGCTGCACAGCGTCAGCGGAGGTGGCATTTCAGAGCTCCCCATGGCCTTGGGGGCTCCCTTTATCCTCCCCCACTGGTGGAGGGGGCGGGGCGCAGCAGCACAGCATTGGCGGAGGCAGCGTTTCGGTGCTCCCCGTGGCCTCGGGGCCTCCCTTTATCCTCCCCCTCCCAGTGGTGGGGTGGGGGGCGCAGCAGCACAAGCATCGTCAGAGGTGGCATTTCAGAGCTCTCCATGGCCTCGGGGGCTCCCTTTATCCTCCCCCACCAGTGGAGGGGGTGGGGGTGCAACAGCACAGCATCGGTGGAGGCAGCATTTTGGAGCTCTCCGTGGCCTTGGGGGCTCCCTTTATCCTCCCCCGCCAGTGGAGGGGGCGGGGGGCGCAGCAGCACAGCATCGGTGAGGGATAAAGCGTTCACAAGTTAATTATCATTTTGCCCCCAACATGCTGGGGACTCGTTTTACTGACCTCAGAAGGATGGAAGGCTGAGTCAACCTTGAGCCCTGGTCAGGATTGAATCACAACCTTTTGGGTTGCAGTACAGCAGTTTAACCACTGTGCCACCAGGGCTCCTTCAAGTGGATTTCAGCTGTTTTTTACTGTTTTTTTCTGTGGGGAAATGGTTCTAAATCCAGTTGTTAATCCCTACTAGACTAGTTCTACCAAACTTGATGAATCCACACTTACACAAATTCATCTGATTCAATGGGTCTTCTTTAGTTCTAACTAACAATTGGATTTATGCCCCATTATTTAAACCAGGGGTTCTCAACCTACAGCACGTGGGCCAGATTGGCACCAAATCATCGGGCCTGTGCCCTTGCTCCAGCCGCCACTTCTGCCACTGCCACCTCAATCCTTGTCTCCTCTGCTTGGCTTGGTGTGCCTCTAATGGTACTCCATAGCTGGGTAGATGTTGTAAGACTTAACCCATATATAATATAAAAATCACTATTTTGATTTTGGGGGGAAGCTGACCTTCATATATGTTAAGAATATTTGTCACTTTATAAATGGATCATGATAAGAGAGAAAAGTAGAACTGAAGTGGATAGGCAATGCCTCAGCTGTAGGGCAAATGTTTTGCATGGAGAAGTTGCCATCTCCAATATCAATGGGACAGGCTGGCTAAGTCTTCTTGTGTCAAACCATGGAGAGCTGCTGCCAGTCAGTGTAACCAATACTGACTGAGGTTGAGACAGTGACCGATTGTAACAGCTATATTGTATTCCTGTGAGTTGCCCAAGGGAAAAGGAATGTCACAGTTTAGTTAGACAAAGGGCAGAGGACAATCATGGAAGCTGAGATCTAAATCCAACTGTTAGTCCCAATTGTATGCCTATTAAATGAATTGGACTCCTTAGATTAACAATTAAGTAGATCCCTTTGATTTGTTAAGTATCTTCTAGTAAATTTGTTGTAAGCATTTAGCCATACAAATGTAGGAGCTGAATAGCACAAATGCTTTGAAATGTATATAAAACCAGAATACAGATAGATTGATGTGGTAGCTAGGTACTCAGAATTATCAACAATGAAGTGTTGGGCTTCTAAGATGATACAGGAATAATTGCATATATAAATCATTCTGCAGATTCATATTTATTGGCAACTTGTGGTACCCCTTTGTCCATTCCTTTAGTTTTTAGGTGAGCAAATGGAAGGCCGCCTGTCATCTTTCAGGAGGCCAGATTTTCTTCATAATCCTTTCCTGACCCTCCACCTCTATCAGGTATCTTTACACACTTGTTTAGCACAGGGGATTGTTAGAGGGTTTTAGGTGGTTCGGCCCAATAACTCCAAGATCGATCTTTTATAATCAAAGTCTTTTATTCCCACTGCCCGCATGGCAGTCAGTGGCTGTCTCAAGGGTCAGGGATGGAAGAAGGGTCAGAGGTAAGCAAAGGTCCTTTAATAGGGTTAGGTGAGGTCAGAGGAACAGGGGTCGGAGGAGTAGGGTTACATGAGCAAAGCATTACGGTACATGTAGTTCAGGACAGTGTGATATTACATCTGACAGGGATAAAGCAAGCAAACTCACAAAATGTTAGCTTACATCCATTCTCTTCCTCTCCCATGAGGTCTAAACATTTTGTATGATTTACTTTGGAGCAATTTCTCTAAAACCAACACTGCAGCTATCTCAGTCGATGAAGACTCAGGTGACGAAGCCCAAACACTCCTCAATTACCATCATATTACTGATGATGTTATTGTTGATGAAAACTATATGGCTGTCTGTATTTGTGGACTCTGCATAGGTGAACAAATGGCTATTAGGGATTGCCAAGAGTAACGCCTGCCCATTAAGCTACTATATATATGGCATCCACCTGCCTCTTCTGTTCAAAACTTTATGAACAGAAATAAGCAAGGATTTCTCCTAGCAGCTGATTTTTTTTTTGCAATGTTACTCATCTTGTTTCTAATCTAAATGTTCTTTCCTGTCATGAAACAATGGCCCACAACACTGAGCAGAAAACACAATTTTAAAAATGGCTGCTCTAATTGGCAAGCTACCATATATGAACATCTTGAAGGAGAAACATTGAATTCCAACCCACTTGCCCCCCACGTTCATGTGATTTTAAGATAATTTTGAGCTTTGAAATGTATTGATAAAAATGTGATTTTCTTAACCACTGTACAATAAAGGCCAAGAGTAACCTTACTGAAGCTTTTCTGTTATTATAAAGGCATGGACCACACCCAACACACATCCATCTCACTGCCAACTCTGTCTTAAAAATTCTGGCTAAGTCTGGATGGCTTACCAATTTTTTAAATACTTTCCCTCCATTTAGTGCAAATCAAAGATTTCTTTCTCTTCTACATTTTTCTTTGTTGCCTATTCCCATCTGCTAAGTCATTTAAATGTGCTCTCTATTTCTTGAGTTTACTTCCCCAACAAGGAATGTTTCAGATTAAGCCAAAAATAAAAATCACCTCAGTCCAGAACTGTAAGTCAGTAAAACTGACTTAAGCCCTAAACCAGAAGCTATCAACTTAGTCTCACCCTTTCCTTTTGGAAACTCCTGCCATTATTTATATATAAGAACTATTGTTTCCCTGGCACAGGAGGACATCAGGTCATTTCTGAGAAGCCATTTTATCCCTATAAACTGGCACTGATGATGCCAATAACTCTTGGGAGAACTTTTTGTTTTCATTTATTGTTGAAAGAAAGCCATGAGGGACATGTGAGAATTGGGTGGGGACCATAATGGGTTTCAGAGTATTAAATATTGTACTACACTTTGCAGGGCCATCTCTATCAGGTGAAAGAAATCCTTTGGGGGAATATGCATTAATCTAGTTTGGTACTGCAGTGGCTCAAGTGGCTAAGATGCTGACTGGAAGGCGGGAGGTCAGCAGTTCGATACTCAAATACTACAGGACGGAATGAGCTCCCGGCCTTGTCCCAGCTCCTGCCAACCTAGCAGTTTGAAAGCAAGAAATTGCAAGTAGATAGATAAGGACCACTACGGTGGGAAGGTAACAGTGTTCCTTACGCTCCGGTGTCTAGTCTAGTCCGGTGACCACGAAAATGTCTGCAGAAGCAGAAAGTGCCGGGCTTTTCGGTTTTGAAACAGAGATGAGCACTGAACCCTAGAGTCAGATACGACTGGCTTTTGAGCAAGGGAAACCTTTACCTTTGCTAGTTTGGTACTGCAAACAGAACTGTGTGAGAAAATGAACTAGTTTGTGTTTTGAATAAGAACAATTAGACTTAACATGGTTATCAATAAGATTTAGTATGGTTATCAAGTTAACTGTTTATCAAAACATGTGATTCCCTTACCTATGCATCTGGCATTTAATGTGCGTGCATACATGCACACCTGGTCATTGGAAGGTGAACCCATTATTAAATGACAGATATGATTTAGGGCAGGGAGCGCTGAGAAAAATCCCACTTTCGGAGGGGAAAATAACTTAATTGTAAGGAAGAACATTTTCTTAAGATCTTCTCTTACCCTAAGTACAATAAGTGTAACAATAAATGCTTCTCACCACAAAGAACAAATCTAAATAATTTATTTATGTTGCAGTCAACATCAGGTTTTCCCTGCTAAAAGCCACAATAATGAAGTGGCAATAATATTGTGTTTTGGCATGGAAAAGTGCTCAGTGATTAAATTTCCTGGTGAACATAGACAAGCCACTGTTTCAGACCACTCAACTGTTGCAAAGACAGTACAGTATTAGCTGACCATAAATATAAAGTACTTCCTAAACTCCTGAGAGGGAAGGTTGATGCAGAAATATGGTATTACTGTTAAGTTCAGCCTGTTGTGATCTTGCTTCGTAATGTATCTGGACTTGCACATTTAAAATGACAAAATTAATAGAGGCACATTAATTTGATAGCAGCAATCCTGTCTGAGCTTGCTTATTCCTTTTCATAGCTCCTTTTTATCTTGTTTAAAGGGTGTCAGCTTCTAAAAACATGGAATATCATTTATTAACTTGCAACAGAACACCATATTTTATAAAAATCATTAAAACTGATTGAATTTCCTCTCTGATGGGAAAAGCTTATTGACATCAGGGAAGCAGTTCAGCTTCCAAAGGGATTATTGCTTCAACTCTGATGCCATCACAAAATCTGGCATTCATTTTGAAAGAAGGCATCTGGAAAGTGGTTTACATAATAAAAAATAATACAGATTCTACCTTGACTGATAAGAAAGCTTTTAGCTTAAGAAAACAATCTAAACAAATGGAAAGGTGAAGGGCTTTGGAGGAGGGTTTGATGGAAATAGTTGTGTGATGCCTTCAGAGACACAAAGTTAGGCAATAAATTTATTGGATCACTAAAACATTATAAATAAGGTGACCTATCAAATTCTATAGCAGGGGTGCCCCCCCCCCCCGATGTCAATTCATTCGGCCTGCTCCCGGAAGCGGAAATAAAACACACCCATATGGGCACATTTTACTTCCACTTCTGGGAGTGGAGTGGGCAGCACAGGCCAGATGAATTGGTGTCACAGGCCGGATCCAGCCCATGGGCCATAGTTTGGGCACCCCTGGTTTAAGCAGAGAAAATGGCAGCCTAAAATCTACCTCATCCTGTTGTAAAACAGATTGCAAGTTGCATTTTACTTCTGCTTCCGGTGGAAGGAACCATGTGACCGGCCCGTGGCCCGAAAGGTTTGGGCACCCCTGTTCTATAGAATGCCTCATCAGGCAGTGCTTGAACTCCACATTTTAAGAACATAAGAACATAAGAACAGCCTTGCTGGAACAGGCCACAGGAGCCCATCCAGTCCAGCATTCTGTCTCACACAGTGGCTCACCATTTCCTTCAGCGTATTCCCAAGGAGATGCCTTCACCTGCTTAGGATTCCCTGGAAATGGCACTGAGAGATATCCTGCCTATCTCTCCAACCCGGAGGTTGTCCTTAGGTAGCCATAATTATAGCCATTGATAGCCTTGTCCTCCATGAACTTGTCTAATCCTTTCTTAAAGCTGTCAAGACTGACAGCTGTCACCACTTCTTCTGGCAGGGAGTTCCATAGACCAGTAATCCTCTGGGTGAAAAAGTACTTTCTCTTATTTGTTTGAGAACTAGTACCCAAAAGTTTCATGGAGTGTCCCCTAGTTCTAGTGTTGTGCGATAGGGAAAACAGTTTTTCCTTATCTACTTTGTCCACACCGTGCATGATTTTATAAACTTCAATCAGGTCACCTCTTAGACGTCGTCGTTCAAGAGTGAAAAGGCCCAACCGTTGCAGCCTCAGATGGTAAGGAAGGTGTTCCAGTCCCCTAATCATTCTGGTTGCCCTCCTCTGTACTTTCTCCAACTCCATAATATCCTTCTGGAGGTATGGCGACCAGAACTGTACACAATATTCCAGATGGGGCCTCACCATAGATTTATAAAGAGGCAAAATGACACTTGCTGACTTATTTTCTATACCCTTCCTAATGATCCCTAACATTGAGTTTGCTTTTTTCACTGCTGAGGCACACTGGGTTGACACCTTCATTGAGCTGTCCACCAGGACACCAAGGTCCCTTTCCTGGTTTGTCGCAGAGAGTTCAGACCCCATCAGTTTATAAATGTAATTGGGGTTTTTTGCCCCAACATGCATTACTCTGCACTTACTGATGTTGAAGCTCATTTGCCACTGTTTTGCCCACTCCCCCAGTGTCAAGAGATCCCTCTGGAGCTCTTCACAATCTCTCACAGTTTTCACTACCCTGTATAATTTAGTGTCGTCAGCAAATTTGGCTACCTTGCTTTTTACTCCTACCTCTAGATCATTTATGAAGAGGTTGAAAAGCAGGGGTCCCAGTACTGAACCTTGGGGGACCCCACTCTTTACTTCCCTCCACTTGGAGAAGTGTCCATTTAGTGCTACCCTCTGTTTCCTGTCCCTTAGCCAGTTGCTGATCCAGGACAAGACCTGTCCCTTTATTCCATGACTGGTAAGTTTATTCAAGAGCCTTTGGTGTGGGACCTTGTCAAAAGCCTTCTGAAAGTCCAGATAAACAATGTCAACTGGATCCCCCTTATCCACATGCTTGTTGACACTCTCAAAAAATTCCAACAGATTAGTGAGGCATGATTTGCCCTTGCAAAAGCCATGTTGGCTCTCCTTTAGCAGCACCTTCTCTTCTATGTGCCTATTAATTCTATCTTTTAGGATGGTTTCCATCACTTTACCTGGGACACATGTCAAACTGACAGGCCGGTAATTTCCTGGATCACCCCTGGATCCTTTTTTGAAAATTGGTGTTACATTCGCTACCTTCCAGTCATCAGGCACAAAGCCTGATTTGAGGGAAAGATTATATATTTTGGCTAGGATATCAGCAATTTCATCTTTAAGTTCCCTGAGAACTCGTGGATGGATGCCATCTGGTCCTGGGGATTTGTTAGTGTTTAGCTTAACAAGACATGCAAGGACCTCCTCCCTGGTTATTTCTATCTTGCTTAATTCTTCGGTTTCCCTCCCTACGAAGATAGGCTCTGTTTTGGGCATGTGGTCTCTGTCTTCTTCAGTGAATACTGAAGCAAAGAATTCATTGAGTCTCTCTGCAATCTCTGTTTCCTCTTTAATAAACCCTTGCCTTCCATTGTCATCTAATGGTCCAATGGCCTTCCTAGTTGGGTTCTTACTTCTAATGTACTTAAAGAAGTCTTTGTTATTTCTCTGAGTATTTTTAGCTATACGCTCCTCAAAGTCTTGCTTTGCTTTCCTGATTGTTGCCTTGCATTTGTTCTGCCAGAATTTATGTTTCTGCCTGCTGTCCTCATTTGGACAAGCCTTCCATCTTCTAAATGAGCTTTTCTTGCTCTTGATCACTTCCCGAACATCTCCTGTAAGCCACATCGGAGTCCTCTTGGACCTGGCAGTGCCCTTTTTCCTTTTGGGTATGCATTCCAATTGAGCCTCTGTTATTGTTTTTGTAAACAGCCTCCATGCCTCTTGGAGTGTTTGGACTCTCTCAATTTTCCCTTTCAGTTTCTTTTTTACTAGTTTCCTCATCTTTGGGAAATTTCCTTTTTGAAAATTTAAGGTCTCTGTGTTAGATTTTATCAGTGACTCGCGGTCTATGATCAAGTTAAACATAATTGAGTTGTGGTCACTGTTCCCTATTGGATCAGTCACATTAACATCTTGCACCAGATCCTGAGTATTACTCAGGATCAAGTCAAGGATTCTTGTACCTCTAGTTGGGTCTTCAACCATCTGTCCCAGGGAACAATCATTGAGCATATCTAGGAACTTTATCTCTTTATCATGTGCTGAACTACAGTTCACCCAGTCTATGTGAGGGTAATTGAAGTCCCCCATTATAACCAGGCTTCCCTTCCTGGATGCCTCCTTTACAACATTCTCCAACTGCCAGTCTCCCTCAAGAGTTTGGGTCGGAGGCCGATAGTATATGCCTACTGTTAGACCATCCTTGTGGCCTGGTACTCTTACCCACAGAGCTTCTAATGGTGACTCCAAATCACCTAGATATTCCAATTCATACGATTTTATCACTTCTTTGACATACAAGGCTACACCACCTCCTGTTTGCCCCTTCCTATCCTTCCTGTACAGTTTGTAGCCTGGGATAACTGTATCCCATTGGTTATCATCCGTCCACCAGGTTTCAGTGATACCAATAATATCAATATTTTTATCTATTGCTAAGTATTCCAGCTCCCCTATTTTGTTACGGAGGCTTCTGGCATTTGTATACAAGCATTTATATATGCTTTCCTGATACAGTCTTTTGAGTCCAGTTGCATTGTTAGACTGCCTCTTGCATCCTTCTGCTAGAGTGCTGGTGACTAGCTCCTTGCTCTGCTCAGTAATTTTTGCATCCTCCTCACTACTCAAGTACACACTTTCCCGAACCGGATGCTGCCCAGCTCCTGTCGGCTTTCCCCCAGTTATCAGTTTAAAAGCTGCTCTGCAGCCTTTTTGATGTTGAGTGCCAGCAATCTGGTCCCATCATGGTTTAAATGCAACCCATCCCTCCTGAACAGATTTGGCTTGTCCCAAAATGTTCTCCAGTTCCTGACAAATCTGAAGCCCTCCTCTCGACACCACCGCCTCATCCACGCATTGAGGCTTCTGAGCTCTGCCTGCCTGGTAGGTCCTGCGCGAGGGACAGGCAGCACTTCTGAAAATGCTACCTTGGAAGTCCGGGACTTCAATCTTCTTCCTAACAACCTAAATTTGGCTTCCAGGACAGACCGCTTGGCCTTCCCAACATCATTAGTACCAACGTGTACCATGACAACTGGCTCGTTCCCAGTTCTCTCTAACAATCTATCTAGATTTCTTGTGATGTCTGCAACTTTTGCACCTGGCAGGCAAGTCACCATACGGTTATCATGTGCATCACAAATCCATTTCTCTGTATTTCTAATTATTGAATCGCCTAGTACAAGGAGCCTCTCTCCTGCAATCTGTTCATCTACATGCACCTCATCAACCATATTAAGGGAGAGAACCTCAGTTTGTTCCTGTTGTTCATCTTCCTGGATCTCATCAAGTGTGATGAAGGAGAGATCATCAGGTGGAACCAGTTGTTCCTCTGTGTGTTCCTCATCAGGTGTGATAAGGGAAAAAGCCTCAAATTTATTCTGTAATTTCAGACTCTCAGATGATCCCCTACTCTTCTCCTCCTTTGAGTCACATTCCTCCAACCATCTCCCTCCTGAGTTAGTGAAGGGCCTTCTCCCTCAGAACTGTGCCCTGTCACTTCTTTGTCCAGCATAGTCTGCTCCGCTCTGTCCAAGAACAGCTCAAGCTCCTTAATTTGTTGGTGGTTAGATATGCGGGCCTCTAGCTGCTGGACCTTCTCTTCTAGTAGTGCAACCAGCTTGCACTTGCTGCAAGTGTAGTTCTCCATATGCTTTGGCAAGAACACAAACATGGCACAAGAATTGCAGGTAACTACAGCTGTTCCCTCAGAATCCATTTTAACAAGTGCAGTATTCTGGGCCTCAAAAATGTACACGTTTACTACCTTTCTACCTAGTAAGACTATATTTTTTTTCCTAGTTTGTAATCTCGCGCGCCGTTAGGCGCGCGGGCCTCTAAAGCAGCTCTACTCCAACTGCAAAACTTACCAGTGCTAAACTTCCTTTGTTTGGCTCTCCTCAGCAGCAGCTCTGCTTAAGAGCACATGCAGAGTCAAAATGGCTGACCCTGAAAGAGCTCAGAGCTTTTAAAGGCTAGTGTGGCTCCGCCCCTATGAGTCACAGTTCAGGGAAGGGCCTGGTGTGGCCCTGCCCCCCTGCTTCTGGAAGCTTCAAACTGCTTCCTCTGTTTGAACAGAGGTGGCTCTCAGCAGTTTCAATTATCAATTTAAATTAGTAGAGGCCTCTAAAGCAGCTCTACTCCAACTGCAAAACTTACCAGTGCTAAACTTCCTTTGTTTGGCTCTCCTCAGCAGCAGCTCTGCTTAAGAGCACATGCAGAGTCAAAATGGCTGACCCTGAAAGAGCTCAGAGCTTTTAAAGGCTAGTGTGGCTCCGCCCCTATGAGTCACAGTTCAGGGAAGGGCCTGGTGTGGCCCTGCCCCCCTGCTTCTGGAAGCTTCAAACTGCTTCCTCTGTTTGAACAGAGGTGGCTCTCAGCAGTTTCAATTATCAATTTAAATTAGTAGAGGCCTCTAAAGCAGCTCTACTCCAACTGCAAAACTTACCAGTGCTAAACTTCCTTTGTTTGGCTCTCCTCAGCAGCAGCTCTGCTTAAGAGCACATGCAGAGTCAAAATGGCTGACCCTGAAAGAGCTCAGAGCTTTTAAAGGCTAGTGTGGCTCCGCCCCTATGAGTCACAGTTCAGGGAAGGGCCTGGTGTGGCCCTGCCCCCCTGCTTCTGGAAGCTTCAAACTGCTTCCTCTGTTTGAACAGAGGTGGCTCTCAGCAGTTTCAATTATCAATTTAAATTAGTAGAGGCCTCTAAAGCAGCTCTACTCCAACTGCAAAACTTACCAGTGCTAAACTTCCTTTGTTTGGCTCTCCTCAGCAGCAGCTCTGCTTAAGAGCACATGCAGAGTCAAAATGGCTGACCCTGAAAGAGCTCAGAGCTTTTAAAGGCTAGTGTGGCTCCGCCCCTATGAGTCACAGTTCAGGGAAGGGCCTGGTGTGGCCCTGCCCCCCTGCTTCTGGAAGCTTCAAACTGCTTCCTCTGTTTGAACAGAGGTGGCTCTCAGCAGTTTCAATTATCAATTTAAATTAGTAGAGGCCTCTAAAGCAGCTCTACTCCAACTGCAAAACTTACCAGTGCTAAACTTCCTTTGTTTGGCTCTCCTCAGCAGCAGCTCTGCTTAAGAGCACATGCAGAGTCAAAATGGCTGACCCTGAAAGAGCTCAGAGCTTTTAAAGGCTAGTGTGGCTCCGCCCCTATGAGTCACAGTTCAGGGAAGGGCCTGGTGTGGCCCTGCCCCCCTGCTTCTGGAAGCTTCAAACTGCTTCCTCTGTTTGAACAGAGGTGGCTCTCAGCAGTTTCAATTATCAATTTAAATTAGTAGAGGCCTCTAAAGCAGCTCTACTCCAACTGCAAAACTTACCAGTGCTAAACTTCCTTTGTTTGGCTCTCCTCAGCAGCAGCTCTGCTTAAGAGCACATGCAGAGTCAAAATGGCTGACCCTGAAAGAGCTCAGAGCTTTTAAAGGCTAGTGTGGCTCCGCCCCTATGAGTCACAGTTCAGGGAAGGGCCTGGTGTGGCCCTGCCCCCCTGCTTCTGGAAGCTTCAAACTGCTTCCTCTGTTTGAACAGAGGTGGCTCTCAGCAGTTTCAATTATCAATTTAAATTAGTAGAGGCCTCTAAAGCAGCTCTACTCCAACTGCAAAACTTACCAGTGCTAAACTTCCTTTGTTTGGCTCTCCTCAGCAGCAGCTCTGCTTAAGAGCACATGCAGAGTCAAAATGGCTGACCCTGAAAGAGCTCAGAGCTTTTAAAGGCTAGTGTGGCTCCGCCCCTATGAGTCACAGTTCAGGGAAGGGCCTGGTGTGGCCCTGCCCCCCTGCTTCTGGAAGCTTCAAACTGCTTCCTCTGTTTGAACAGAGGTGGCTCTCAGCAGTTTCAATTATCAATTTAAATTAGTAGAGGCCTCTAAAGCAGCTCTACTCCAACTGCAAAACTTACCAGTGCTAAACTTCCTTTGTTTGGCTCTCCTCAGCAGCAGCTCTGCTTAAGAGCACATGCAGAGTCAAAATGGCTGACCCTGAAAGAGCTCAGAGCTTTTAAAGGCTAGTGTGGCTCCGCCCCTATGAGTCACAGTTCAGGGAAGGGCCTGGTGTGGCCCTGCCCCCCTGCTTCTGGAAGCTTCAAACTGCTTCCTCTGTTTGAACAGAGGTGGCTCTCAGCAGTTTCAATTATCAATTTAAATTAGTAGAGGCCTCTAAAGCAGCTCTACTCCAACTGCAAAACTTACCAGTGCTAAACTTCCTTTGTTTGGCTCTCCTCAGCAGCAGCTCTGCTTAAGAGCACATGCAGAGTCAAAATACCACCTTTGCTTAGCTAATAGCTAACGTTTTATAAAGCTCAAAAGCTTACCTTATTTATTAATTCTTTAGTGATTCAATAAAGGTATAGTCTGACCCAAACATTTCCTTCCTTAATGGAAATATACATGTTTAACATGAATAAATTTTGAAGAAAGAAACTACTAATCTATACCTAGATTAGGGAGAATCTCAGTCCTCTCCAATCCAAACAGAAATAGCATTCTTTCAGAATTTAAGACTTCTGAGAACATATGCCAGAAATGTGTTTTAATAAATCTCTGTTAAATCTTCCAACTATTGAAATCAGAGCATTTTCTCCCACTCCCATAGGTTACATGTTGATTTTGTTTTAATGAGTTCCATGGCATTTCTTGCATGAATGAAAGGAGTTGACACCAGATCCGAGGCATTGCTCACTGCATTTTCACACTGTGGGATGCAAGGAATGAGGCCTGTGAAAGCCCCTGCTCCTGTCACTTGAGCTGCACAGGAACGCTGTTCATGCAGGAGATCTCTAGCATGCATGGTGCCAAAGAGAAGATTTTGCATTATTGTTGTGGGGTGCTTTAAGGCAAAACTAATTGGGACAAAATCTAGCTTTTGAAATAGCTACACTTCATGTCCTGTCACATATGGCAACACTTTTATCAGAAGCACTATCCCAATGTCCTAGACAAGAAAATATCTATAAAGTCCTATACTATCTTAAGAGGGTTAATGAAGTTTATTGGACCATATACCAAATAAAAGGTGTGCATTTTCAAGAAGTCATAAAAAAATCTCAGCTGGTTAATCAGGAAGGAAATGGAAAGCTGACTTATTATAAGCCAGCACATTAGTCCCTCTGGCCCAGGATTTCATCTCTAAGTGGCAGCAGCTGTCCAGGATTTCAGGCAGAATTCTTTACCAGTCTTACTATGTGATTACATGTGGCCACTCATCCAAATACCAATGAGGCTTGACTCTTCTTGGCTTCCAAACCCACATGAGATCCATTGAGCTCAGAAGCACTCAAGATGGGACAATGGTATGCCTGGACTGGCTGTATGCATGTGTGTGTAATGTGTGTAATGCATTGTGCAGATGGGAAGCCATCACAGTACAGCAGCCTTCAAATGTTTCTGTGATTGATAAGGATCTGATGGGATGGGGTGGGTAAGGAGCATGGAAAGCTATTAAGACTGGTTCTGATTGGCTGGAAGAAACTTGGGAAAGTGGAGTATAGGGAAGATTTGGAGGCAATCTGGTAAGAAGAGATCAGGGAGCTGTTGAAGTGTGGGGTGTGAGAGAGAAGTTGGAGAGAGCAATCTGAGAGGGAGGTTGAGGGAGGGAAGAGGGCCTAGAGAGAATGAAGGATGGTACTAACTGAATTTAAAGTATAGGAATATACAATGTCCTTCTAACTCCTTTTAAGCTTTATTTCACAATCTTCCAATTCCAATTCCAACTTTAATTTGTACCCCGCCCCTCTCAGCACATGGCCAACTCTGAGCGGCATTACAACATAATTGAAATACAATATACAATTGAACACACACACACACACACAATTGATTTCTATATAAGCACAATATACAATATAATACACATTACAATAAAATAAACAGTCCCTAAACTATTCCAAAATAAATAAAATAAAATAAAATATTACAAGTTATACAAAATTCACACTTACAAGGTTTACAAAGCAGCTACATAACATATAGAAATGCTATTTAAGTACTAATGCCGACAAAATTGGATAACATCCTCGGCTACTAAACGTCACCTAACAATACAACAATAAGCAATACATACAAAATACCAAAAAATACAAGAGATAACAAAGTATAAAATAATACCCAAATATACAATAATATACAATAATACAGTGTGCAAAAAATTACACTAATAACAACACATAATGGGGGAACACATCTTTAAGGTGTTTCAACATCTTTCTGAATCTTCCAGATTGTATAGCTATAAAAAACTTTTCTATTTTTAGTAATATGAACCCTTGATTATTTTCAGAAAGAGAAAGGTGAATGGGAATGTAACGGTTACTGAGTGATTATCTGAAAAGCACTTTTAGAAGCAGCACTTTTATGAAGGTGGCACTCCATTCTGGGGAAATGTCAATGCAAAAATACAAATTTAAACTATTGTCATTACAAATAGATAAAATTAAGTTACATTACCTCTGTTAGCAAAATTTCCAACCTAATTCATAATTTCACTAGTTTCAATTTTCTGATTCATATCACTGGATCTAAAAGTACATTTCTAGAATTTCAGAAAAATATCTACTGAGATAACTACAAAGAGTAAAGGTAAAGGTTTCCCTTGCTCGAAAGCCAGTCATATCCAACTCTAGGGTTCAGTGCTCACCTCTGTTTCAAAGCCGAAGAGCCAGCGCTGTCCGCTTCTGCAAACATTTCCGTGGTCATGTGGCAGGCATGACTAGACACCAGAGCGCACGGAATGCTGTTAATAAGGATATATAAATTGATCAACTGTGAATTCACACACATTAATTTGGGTTTCCTGGGAGGAATTCATTTTGACTAATCAGATAGGAGTCAGCAGAACTGCCTTAACAAGCTCCAAACAAGAACTGATTGCCAATTTCCTCCTTTCTCTCTCTCTCTCTTCCCTTTGATTGGCTAGGTGCACTGGCACCAAGCCTTTTTAAAAATTGGTTTTATTAGCATTTTTAGCACACACACAAAAATCCAAAGTCTCCATGATGGTCTCTTAAGACATGTACAGCACAATCTTGTGCACGTCTACTCAGAATCTGGCACCTTGAAATGGGAAGGGAAGAAGAAAACAAGCAGATCAAGGCACCATTTTTAAAATTACTTGGTTGTTCTTACAATTATCAACCTGAATGGAAAAATAGGGAGAGGAAAGGATTCAAATAACAGCCAGTTTCTTGCTGTAGCTCGGTGAAGTGGCTTGAAACAGACTGGCTATAAACCCTTCCATAGAAGGATCTAAAACTGTACACAAAACATCACAACTGATAGCGCCAAATGAACCAATGCAAATGCATTAACAGGGGGAAAAAACCTTAGTAGCAACTAAAAAGAATTTTAAGCAGTGGGCGGGGGAATCTAGGTTGCTTCGCATTGACTTGTACATCATATATTCAATTGAAAATAATACAAATTTGATGGTCCCAGTTCTAGAGCAGTTCCCATATTACTTGCCAATGTGGTTGCCCCCAATTTATATTAGATACTTTTTTAAAACCAATTTGAAAACTGAATAAAAATATTATTTCAGATAACAAATCTGTGTAGTTGTCACTTGGATTTCACTTCCACCAAAGTTAGGCATTATCCTGACCTGTTTATTTCAATGCCACTTTATCTAGTGCCAAACTTCAGACAAGAAGTCTGCTGTTGGGGATCATGGCTCATGGGGGTTGATGGTGTCTCTGTTCTCCTGGCTCTGGTACTCATGACTGGACTGGAGCAAATGTTATGTAGCACAACCAGCATCTGTAAAAAAATGAAGTGGAAAGAGAGAAAGCAAATATTTTATTGATCTAATGTTGAATCAAGTGTCATTACTGTGTTAAGTGTCTGCTGTGTATGTAACTCTTTCTCCATAAAACATAGGTTTTTAAAAATAATCTTCAATTGAAAACATTAATTCCACTTTTTTTTAAAAAAATGGTGGACAGCAGTAAGTAAAACCAAAGACAATCTAGTAATCAAAATTACTAAAAGCAGCACATTGAAGGAAGGAAGAAAAACTGAAACATTGCTCCATTCAGTTTCTTGTAACACGATTCTTTCTTGTAACACGATTTTGTCAGCTCAAACCAAGAGAACCCTCTAGTGGCTAGTTACATGAATCACCATTATGGAAATCAGTCACTTTTTGAAATGATTACGAGTGAAATTACACCAGCCAAAGTCCATCGATATCTACATATATACAAGACGAACTGCAGAAATTGCCATAACTAGTTGTGGATAATTTATAAGGCATTGGGCAGATGACCAACATGTGGTCAGACTGGCATGTCATCACTTAGCTACAGCACCATCCGACATTCCTTGTTTGCATGTATAATTTCTAGTAGATTCTTCTTCTTGTTCTGCCATATCTGAATCCGTATATTGGTGATCAGCCATGAAGACTGTACTGAGAATATAATGTAGTGGCTTTTCATCTGCCTTCTGCATCACAGCATGACACCCGTACCACTGATCCATCTCTGCGAGTCACTTACTGGTCCTGAGCCCTTTTGGCAAGCAAAGTCCTCCTCAGCTCAAGGCCAGTATTGATGAAGCTGCTGCCCTCCATCAAGATGGATTCAAGTGAGATTTAATCCACATGGGGACCATCACCCTTTCTTGTGGACTTCAGCACCGAAGCCGTTAGTCCTCAGGGTTGTCAGGTTAATTAAGCTCTGCCTGATACTCGACATTAAGTTACTGGCAGTATGGTCTACTCTATTACCATAGCAGGATAACTTGGCCAGACTTAAATAGATTCTGGTCATCAGAAATAGCAGGCTTCCTTAACACATTATCTAGAGCTTTACAACTAAAAGCAAAGGTGCTAAGATAGAATTCTGATATGTCAAAGTAGGTAGTTATTACTATAGATGGAAAATTTATTTAATTTTGGCCATGCTGGGTGAAGGGTTTTGGCATTACAATCAAAAAGAAACTCTTCAAAGTTCTATTTACTATTATAGTTGCAATTTTAAAAGCTGACTCTTTTTCTTATTATTCAGAAATCGTTATCTTGTTACTTTTAAATAATATTGATCATATCAAACTCTGGTCTGTGGCACCAAACACTTTTTAGCCGTGATGCCATGCCCTTGTAACTATAAAAGTACAGTACTGTAACTAAAACTTTTACTATAGTACTATAAAAGCAGTTACACTTGCAACGTGGTTATCCTTTACATTTTGCAGAAATACATTAATTGTAATTTAGTGCTCATAACTAGTTACTTCCAAACTCTAGATGTGTTAGAACTTAAATACAACTCCCATTATCTCCCACTAACAAGGCAATTAGCCATACTGGGGGCCAGGAAAAGAGATGCTTGAATCCCAAGATCTGAAGGGCATCAGTTAATGGAAAACTGATTTACAAACTACAGATTATTCACAGGCCAGGAGACCATTATTAGTTTAGTCCCGTCAGTGGTTCTTTTGGGTAAACAGAAAGAACCTCCTTGAAGATTATGCTATTTGTGAACCACAATCCAGTGTAACCCAGGCAACGGCCACCTGGAACAGGCAAAAGGAACTACAGAATGAATTCACCAAGAAGTGGCTTCATTTTAGCAGTTTCATGTCTGGCCTAGATGTGGAAGAAGAAGTGGTTCTTTGGGGTGTCAGGTAGAGCTTATCCTATTTGGTTCATAAGGGATTTTCTCTCCATCAAACATTAGTGAGATGATAGCTGGATTTATAAGATACTGGGTGTCCAATGGATTCAGCTTCAGTTCGTTGACCCTCAGATACTCTATAACAACCCTCAAGCAATGGCTAAATCTGGCAGTGGTCTCGTGTACATATTGAAAGAGCATTGGAGCTAAAACTGGCCGCTGTGAGAATCCACATGACAATCCCCAGGGAGCTGATAAACAATCCATATTGTTATTTTTTTGTAATAAAGTAATATAGAGGTTGCATTGTTTTAAATATGGCATAAACAATAATTGTATGGGTCCAACATGAAGAGAAACATAAAGAGTCGATACAGTGAATTTGAATGCAGATGGCATCTGATGGTATAGACTGACTGTCTGGAACTGGGAAGATACAGCTTCATGTGTTCACTCAGCCAAAAGGTTCAACTGGGTGACTCTGATTAGCCTACAGGACCTGTTCAATACATGCTGATACGTGAAGCAAGTTAACTCCCTCCCATGTCAATATGTGTAATACTCAAAGCCAGCCAAGCTATTTTGTCCCACGAACCAGAAAAGCTCACCAGCACTTCTCCCTATCCCTGGCAATAAAAATACAATAATAATAAAGTAGGTGATTAATAATTTGCTGCATTTTTTTGACATCCCAAATCTACTAGTGTTGCACTTGCAAGGTTAACATGGGTGATCATCTAATCTTACATTTTAGTGTGTGGAAGACAATAAAGGGTTCTTCCCCTTCTCCTCTCCATAATCTTGATGTGTAACTGTATTTGTGCATGCATGCATGCATGTGAGTGAGTGAGTGAGAGACCACACAGTAGTTGTAATTATATGACTTAATGAAAAGCCATGTGGCTGGTCTGTCATCTTCCTTAAAAATACATTTTTGGAAAGGATAGAAAATGGAGTTCATAATTAGAAAATGAACTCATGTCACAACTACAGGCCAGTGTCTGCAATGTCTTCTTTAAATAACAGTGATCATCTTATTCTTTACTTCCTTGTTTACCTCTTTGGGTGTCGGAGATACAAAGCTCTTGTTCTTGTACTTCTAGCAGCCTTCCCCAGTGTTATTTGGTATTGTAATATGTCTTTGATGTTATCTCTCCACCTTTCTCTGAGTCTGCCTTGTGCTCTTTGTATTTCTCCTCTCTTCACCCATGCCTTCTATCTATGATATGAAATTCCAAGACATTCTTCCCAAATAGGTAAGTCACTTTACTTTTAGTCTCTGTACGGTATATATTTTAAGATTGGTCCTATTCCAATTCTTTCCCTTAAAATCTCATTCCTGATTTTGCCCCTTCTAGTCACTCCAGCAACCTTCCTCAAATATCTCATTTCCATAGTGACTTTTGTTGTTCAGTCGCACAGTCGACTCCGACCCTTTGAGACCCCATGGACCATTTTCCTCCAGGCGCCTCTGTCCTCTACCATCCCCCTCAGCCCTCCCAGCTCTGTGCCCATTGTGTCTATAATACCATCTAGCCATCTCATCCTTGGCCTCCCCCTTCTTCTTTTGCCCTCCACCTTTCCCAACATCAATGCCTTCTCAAGTGAATCCTCCCTTCTCATTTGATGTCCAAAGTATTTTAGCTTCATCTTTACTATTTGACCTTCCAATGAGCAGTCAGGGTTAATTTCTTCTAAGATTGACCTATTTGTTCTCTTCGCTGTCCAGGGGACTCTCAAAACCCTCCTCCAACACCACATTTCAAAGGCATCTATTCTTCTGCGTTCAGCCTTCCTAATTGTCCAGCTCTCACATCCATACATTACTACTGGGAAAACCATTGCTTTGACTATTCTAATTTTTGTTTGCAATGTGATGTCTCTGCTTTTCACTATGTTCCCCAGGTTTCTCATCGCTTGTCTCCCAAGAATCAGTCGCCTTTTTATTTCATGGCTACAATCCCCATCTGCAGTGATCTTTGATCCTAAAAAAGTAAAATATGTCACTGCTTCTACTTCTTCCCCGTCTATTTTCCAGGAACTGATGGGGCCTGTTGCCATTATCTTGGTTTTCTTGATATTGAGTCTCAAGCCAGCTTTTGCACTCTCCTCCTTCAGCCCAATCAAGAGATTCTTTAGGTCTTCCTCACTTTCTGCCATTAGGGTGGTATCGTCTGCATATCTCAGATTATTGATGTTTCTCCCAGCGATTTTAATCCCATATTGTGATTCCTCCATCGCTGCACTGCGCATTATGTGCTCTGTGTATAGGTTGAATAAGCATGGTGACAAAATGCAACCTTGTCTTACTCCTTTTCCTATTCCAAACCACTCTGTTATTCCATGTTCTGTCCTAACTGTTGCTTCTTGGTTCATGTACAGATTTCTCAGGAGGCATATGAGGTGCTCTGGTATTCCCATCTCTTTAATTACTTGCCACATCTTGTTGTGGTCCACACAGTCAAATGCCTTAGTGTAGTCAATAAAACAAAAGTAAACTTGTTTCTGGTATTCCTTTGTTTTCTCCATGATCCAGCGTATGTTGGCGATGTGGTCTCTAGTCCCCCTGCCTCTTCTGAAACCAGCCTGCACCTCTGGTACTTCTCTCTCCACATGCTGCTGAAGTCTATCCTGTATTATCTTGAGCATCACCTTGCTGGCATGTGGGATGAGCGCGATTGTTCGATAATTTGAACATTCTTTGGCATTGCCCTTTTTTGGGATTGGGACGTATACTGATCTTTTCCAATCCTGTGGCCACTGTTTTGTTTTCCAAATCTGCTAGCATATTGAATGCAGTAATTTGACGCCAACATCTTTTAGCACTTTGAAAAATTCAACTGGGATACCATCATCTCCACTAGCTTTGTTGTTTGCAGTGCTCTTTAGGGCCTTTATGACTTCGCTCTCCAGGATGTCTGGCTCAAGTTCAATTTCTTCTTTCCGTCTTTGTCCGTTATAATGGTCATTTTTGCTTTAAATGTTCCCTTGATTTCCCCGATTTTTTGAAAAGATCTCTGGTTCTGCCTCTTTTGTTGTTTTCCTCCATTTCTCTGCACTGTTCTTTTAGGTAGTTTTCCTTATCTCTCCTTGCTTTTCTTTGAAATTCTGTGTTCAAATGATTGTAGTTTTTCCTTTCTCCTTTGACTTTTGCGTTCCTTCTTTCCTCTGCTATTTTAAGAGCCTCATCAGACAACCACTTTGCTTTCTTACTCTTCTTTTCTTTTGGTATGGTTTTCTTTGCTGCTTCCTGCATGATGTCCCTCATTTCCATCCATAATTCTTCTGGTACTCTGTCTACCGAGTCTAAGCCATTAAATCTGTTCATCACCTCCACCGTGTATTCTTTAGGGATGCTGTCTAGGTGATATCTTTCTGGTCTCCGTGTTTTCCCTATTTTCTTTAGTCTAAGCCTGAATTTTGCGATCAGTAGGTTGTGATCTGAGCCACAGTCTGCTCCAGGTCTTGTTTTTGCTGACTGTATGGAGGTTCTCCATCTTTGGCTGCAGAGTATGTAGTCAATCTGGTTTCGGTGTTGGCCATCTGGTGATGTCCATGTGTAAAGTCGCCTCTTGTGTTGCTGGAAGAGAGTGTTTGCTATGACCAGTGCGTTCTCTTGGCAGAACTCTATCAATCTTTGCCCTGCTTCATTCTGTGTTCCAAGACCAAATTTGCCTGTTATTCCCTCCACTTTTAGATTTCCTACTTTGGCATTCCAGTCTCCTAATATAATTTGGACATCATTTCTTGGTGTCTGTTCTATGAAGTGTTGTGAGTCCTCATAGAACTGGTCCATTGTGGCTTCATCTGCACCAGTGGTTGGTGCGTATATTTGGATCACAGTGACATTGAAAGGTTTGCCTTGAAATCTGACTGACATCATTCTGTCATTTTTGAGATTGTATCCCATTACTGCTTTTCTCACTCTTTTATTGACAATTATGGCTACTCCATTTCTTCTAAGGTTTTCTTGCCCACAGTAGTAGATATGATGGTTTCCAGACCTGAATTCACCCATCCCTGTCCATTTTAGCTCACTGATGCCCAAGATGTCAATGCTTATTCTTTCCATCTCATTTTTTACCACTTCCAGTTTTCCTTGATTCATAGACCTCACATTCCATGTCCCTATGCAGTATTGTTCCCTGCAACACTGTATTTCTCCTCCCCCTTTCGTATCCCTCCCCCTTTTCAGATCTGCTGTGCTGAGCATCCCCTTGTTTTGCCTTTTGTTTTGGTCCATAGGGTTCTCTTGGCAAACTTTGTGGTGTGCCTTGTCGGTCTCTACTCCAGTCTTTTCCCATCACACATGTTATCACAGTTTAAACAGTTTTAAAAGTATTATCATGCACAATATCACAGTTTATCACATAGTATAAAAGTAAAAGTTGAACTAATTAATGAAAGGGAAAGAAAGAAAGAAAGAAAAAGTCCACTATATCAGGTCTCTATGTAAGTCAGTTTCTTGTACAGTCACTATGTCAGTTGCCATAAGCCATCTATGTTTAGTCAACTATATTATTTCAGTTCGATTACTTATCCTTTGCATGCATGCAGCAGCTCTTGCCTCCTTTTGGCCACATGGAGTCGGTCAAAGACGCCGGCTCGGGCCTCGCTGTGATGGTGGTTGTGGATGGTATCTCCTGGGGGTGGTCGGGGGTCTCCGGAGGTGTCCTTCTCTCTGGCGCCAGGTCTTTGGATGGGGAGGGAGGGGCAAGATCCTTTACTCACCTCCCCTGTGGGCCTCTCTGGATGGAATGAGCAGTAGAGCTGGGCCTTCCTGATTCCTTTTCTTCCTCTCCAGGCCCAGGTCTTTGGATGGGGAGGGAGGGGCAGGATCCTTTACTCACCTCCCCTGTGGGCCTCTCTGCATGGTGACTAATGATCATTTAAGTTTAGTTGGAAGTGTCCATGTTTGTCATTGGTAACATAAGACAGGAATGAATATGCTATGTATGAGGTGTTTCATTGTGTTGATTGGTATTGCCTTGTGTTGTAAGAGTGGAGCTAGCTGTCCCAATATTTGGTTTGCCATATTGCACCGTATATTAATCTCTTCATTCATTTTGCCATCTTCTTTTTCTTGTGCCATATACAATTCTGAATACAGTGATACCTCATACAACGTCCAAACTTGGTTCCACAAGTTTGGACTTTATATGGATTTGGACTTTGTATGAGGCATGCAAAATCCTAGCCACGATGCCTCAGACAACGTCCAAATCCTTGCCATGATGCCTCGTACAATGTCATTTTCATAGAGATACATTGTACTGTAACAGCACAGACCTCAGGGCAAAGTCAAGGAAACAGACAGGAAACTGACAGAACTTTAAGAAATCATTGTCTAAAGGCTAAATACATTACAAAAACATGTCAAACAACCCTGATTTTAGGAGACAAACCATACAACAAGTTTTTAACTTTTGAAAACTTTATGAAGTGCAGGTTTAAAAGTTAACATGTCCCATCATGCGGCACGGTGTTAATCTGCAGCCATGTGGCCGATCATCCATTTTGTACAAGCTACTGTAAACAATTACTGGATGGAAGCAAGGACAAAATGGATGCCAACATGTCCCATCATGCAGCACAGTGTTAATCATCAAAACAGCAGCAAACACTAAACAATTGCCCACCTCCAACCAACAGTGCTCCCCCAAAAAGAGACCAACATAAGAAAAATTATGGAGCATGCAATCTGTTTCTAAAAACTACAGCAGCAAACACCAAACAATTGCCCACCCCACCAAAAAATTGCCCTCCCCCATCCACCTCCCCACTCTTTGCTTCATGCAAAACCCACAAGAGCAATGCACTCATGCGTCCTGCCTTTTATACTGCCCAGGCACAATGCAACCTGGGGAAAACCCCAATGCCTCATACAAAGTCGCAGCGACTTTGTATGAGGCAACTTTTTTCAAGGAATTAGGCGATGTTGTATGAATTCG
Organism: Bradypodion ventrale; assembly: GCA_035047345.1. Classification (NCBI taxonomy): domain Eukaryota; kingdom Metazoa; phylum Chordata; class Lepidosauria; order Squamata; family Chamaeleonidae; genus Bradypodion; species Bradypodion ventrale. The sequence continues at coordinate 2,105,576 of JAWDJE010000007.1, forward strand.
ATGTTGTATGAAGCGGACTTTGTATGAGGTATTACTGTATTGGCGATCATCATGGCAGTCATCCATGAAAACTGTCCTCTAAATATAATGCCATGGCCTTTCATCTGCCTTCCACATCGCAGTGTGACACCTGCACCATTGAGTCACTTTCTGGCATGCAAAGTCCTCATCAGCCCAAGGCCAGTATTGATGAAGCTGCTGCCCTTCATCAAGATGGATTCAAATTGGATTTAACCCACTTGGGGACAATCACCCTTCCCCTTGGACTTTGCCACCCAAGGCTGCTAGTCCTTGGGGTAGTTAGGTTAGTTAAGCGCTGCCTGACACTTGGGGTTGAGTTGCTGGCAGTATGATCTACTCCAGAGGTGCCCGAACTATGGCCCAATTCATCCGGCTCACACCACCCTTGTCGTTTGGGCACCCCTGGTTTAAGCAGAGAAAATGGCAGCTTGAAATCTATCTCATCCTGTTGCAAAACAGGTTGCAAGGCGCCTTTTACTTCTGCTTCTGGTGGGAGGAACCATGTGAATGGCCTGCTGAACCACGTGACTGGCCCATGGCTCAAAAACTTTGGGCACCCCTGATCTACTCTATTACCATAGCAGGATAACCTGGCCAGTTCAGCAAACTTTTCCTAGGTATTTGAACTCTGCCACTTTTTTTCTGTCTGTTCATTCTGTTTTGATAGAGTGTGCTGTTTCCCTCCAATTGCCATTACCTCAGTCTTCTCTTGAGCTATTTAACATCTACATGAAGCCACTGGGTGAGATCATTCGTTCCCACGGGGTGCGGTACCATCAGTACGCGGATGACACCCAGTTGTATATCTCGGCCCGTGGGGACCCCAGTGATGCTGTTGAAATCCTATCCGGATGCCTGGAGGCCATTGGGGTCTGGATGGGGGCCAATGGGCTTCGGCTGAATCCCAGCAAGACAGAGTGGCTGTGGATAGGGGCCCCCGTGTTATCCAGGGAGTTACCACCTTTGGTACTGGATGGGGCGGTTTTGCCCCAGACAGACCCAGTGCGCAACTTGGGGGTCCTTCTGGATTCACGGCTGCTGCTGGAAGAACAAGTGGCGGCTGTGGCCAGGAGGGCTTTTGCCCAACTTCGGGTGATTCGCCAATTGCGCACGCTCCTGGACCGGGGCTCCTTGCTTATGGTCACCCATGCTCTGATTACTTCCCGACTAGATTATTGTAATGCGCTCTACATGGGGCTGCCCTTGACGACCATTCGGAGGCTGCAGCTGGTCCAGAATGCGGCAGCCCGGGTGGTGACGGGATGTGGGCGATATGCCCATGCCTCACCGCTTCTTCGGGAGCTGCACTGGTTACCAGTTTGTCTCCGGGTGCAATTCAAGGTGCTGGTTTTGACCTTTAAAGCCCTATATGGCAGTGGGCCAGGATACCTTAGAGACCGCATCGTCCCAAGAGTGTCTGCCCGTCCAACCAGAGTGGACCGGAGGGGCTCTCTAATTGTGCCATCAGTTAGGGATGCACATCTGTCTAGCACCCGAAGGAGGGCCTTCTCCGTGGCCGCACCAACTCTCTGGAACCTCCTGCCAACAGATCTAAGACTTCAAAGAGAATTGCTGCCCTTCAGGAAAGGATTGAAGACCTGGCTGGCAGGGCAGGTGTGGGGCCCGAATGGGATCACGGTCCCCGCCTGCTGGCTTACGTAAAGAATTAAGAACTCTCTCTTCCTTTTTTAGAGTGGGTGGGATGGATGGGTGGGATAAGGGTTTTTTTTAAGTGGGTGGGATATGGGTTTTTTTAAAGTGTTTTTATATGTTTTTAGAATTTGTTGTAATGCCGCCCTGAGTCGGGTTCTGCCTGAGTGGGCGGCATATATAAATACGACTAAATAAATAAAAAATAAATAAATAAATATTCTCATATTATTTATCTTGGATTTTTGGTTCATGGACTAACTTAGGCATGGGTGCCCAAACTATGGCCCGTGGACCAGGTCTGGTCCCTGAAACCAATTCATCCGGCCCACAACACCCTCGTCGCTCCCAAAAGTGGAAGTTAAACATGCCTAGATGGGTGCATTTTACTTCCACTTCTGGGAGTGGCAAGGGTGGTGCAGGCCAGATGAATTGGCATCAGGGGCCGGATTCGGCCTGTGGACCATAGTTTGGGAACTCCTGGGTTAAGCAGAGAAAATGGCAATCTAGAATCTATCTCATCCTGCTGCAAAACAGATTGCAAGGCACATTTTACTTCCGCTTCCAGTGGGAGAAATCACATGGGCAGCCCGCTGAACCACATGGCTGGCCCACAGCCTGATAAATTTGGGCACCCCTGAACTACAGTGTTGCTGTAATTCCTTAGCTGTATCTCAGCTATCAATGCCAATCACCTGCAAAAAGTAATCCATTGATGAGCTTAGCTTTTTTGCTTCTGCTTTTTTGCAATAACAATGAGAACAAAAACAAATTAAAACAAAGGGTTGGGTCAATGTTTTTGTCACTTCAAAGATGAAAACAAAAGGCAATCTGCACTTCAGAACCCAGGAGCTACACACATTGTCTCATCCTTCTTGTGTTTGTTTATGTTTGCTTTCAGTGTGTTGCCTTGGTTCAACATCTGAGCAACTTTCACCAGGGAAGCCATCCCCAGGCTCTTTTGATGGGTGTAGGAGATTCCACCACAAGGAAAATGTTGGGCTTTCCAAACATTTAAAGTTGTCCAAGATCAGCTATTGTTCAAAATGTTATAAATAGCTTTCTGCTGGCAATAACCCCTCTAACTGTTGTTTTTTTTAAAAAACCTAATGGCTATTCTCCCTAGATAAGGAAAATGAAACAAACACAACATTCAGATGAGAAGGATCAGCTAGCCAGCTGCAATGTTCTGTATCCTAAAGGTAAAATATAAATCTACATCCAGTCTAGTTAATCCTAACTAAAGCAGACTCATTAATCATTGCAAACTTAGTAAGTTAACACATGTGTAAGTTGGTATAAAAATAAAAACCTGCTCCATCTTCAGATATGTGTTTTCATATCATCTCTAGATATCTCTTTTCTAGGCTAAGCATATACAACTCCCTTGAGTATTCCTCTTAGGCTGGGTTTCCAAACTTCTCACCATTTTGTTGCCTTCTTCTAGACATGTTCCAACTTGTCAATATCCTCTTTGAACTGTGATTTCCAGAAATGGGCATACTATTCCAGATGAGGTCTGACAAAAGAAGGCTAGAGTAGTACTGTTATATCCTTCAAAGAGTAGTCTGATGGTAAATAATTTGTAAATTTAGAAATGAAAACTGCTCTGAAAGCACATGGAAAGCACATGGAATACCAATAGAACTGTTTCAACTATTTCAAGTTACAAATACAGTACTGTTAAATCATAACAAATACAAAGCAACAAAAATGGAAATAAAACAATGGCCCATAGATGACAAATGTTCAATATATATTTCCACACACACTTTAAGAAAGGAGCTGCCAAGGAGTGCAAAAACTATAGGATCATTGCTTTAATTTCCCATGCAAGCAAAATGATGCTCATGGTGTAGTATCAACGATTTTTTTTACCATATATGGAGCAAGAAATGCTGGATCTTTGGTGAGAAACACTCAAGAATTGTATCAGAAATGGCTATGGAGCACTCTAAAGGATTTCAGCAGATCACTCTATGTGTTATGGAACTTCATTTGGACGTTAAGAAGATTAAAAATTATGACTACAGAACTATAAAAATTTAATGTTCATAATGAAGAAGATGAAAGTATTAAAGGTTTTGCATGCTTCACTTTTTTTATTAAACATACAATAGAAAACAAAAGAAAAAGAACTACAAAACATAAAAACCAAATATACATCAAATGAGAACAATAAATCTACACGCACACCCCCATCCACTGGATTTTAAATCTAAATTATTTAAGATTTTAATTTTTAGCCATATTTTACATACTTCTTTTAATCTCCAAGAAGACATTATTTCTTCTTCAAAATAATTTTATTCTAAATTTTATCCCATTCCTCCTGGTTTATAAATATACATAAATATTTCCCATTTTATTCTTGTGTTTTTCATTTTAATCATCAATCCAAGTGGAGACTGCAGCCAGGAAATCAGAAGACTGAGTTCAGGAGTAGTGAAGGAATTAGAAAAGATCATGTGTAAGGATGTGTCACTAGAGGACATGGCCAAGATAATGTACTCTATTGCATTGCATTGCATTACACTCCACATTGCATTGCATTTTATGGATGGATATAAAACTGTACAGTGAAGAAGTCTAGACTCATAGAAAAAGATAAAACTAGAAAAAGCTGAAAGCAGCAGGAAAAGGGGAAGTCTAAATAGGAGATCAACTGACTCCTAAAATAAGCCACTGACTTGCATTTACAATAACTGAATAGGGCTGTTGATGATAGGACATTTTGGAGGTCATTCATTCATAGATTCTCCATAAGTCAAAGACTGACTTGACATCACATAATTATATCCATGCAAGCTTTTGGAATGAATGGAGTCTTGTGGCACTGGAAAGATCAGCCGATTTCTAAAGTCATGGACTACAACCTGTTGATGGAACATCAGCTAGTTAGTTCATCTAGTCTTGGGGTGCCAAAAATATGGCCTGTGGGCTGGACCCGACCCCCAACACCAATACATCTGGCCCACAGTGCCCTCGCTGCTCCCAGAAGTGGACAGGGGATGTGCCTGCCAATTTGCATGCATATCCGGAACCACTTCCGGGAGTGGCGCAGGGACATCTAGAACTACTTCCAGAAGTGGGAGTGTGCCACTCCTGGAGGTGGCTCCAGACAAGTATGCACAAACACACTCATTTCCGGGGGTGTGGTCAGGCCCGCTCAGCTTTTCTGGGGGTGTGGTCAGGCCCCCAGCGCAAAAGGTTTGGGTACTCCTGATCTAGTCCATGGAAGCTGTCAATGCAACAAAATGTGTTGCTCTTTATGGTGCAATATTGTAGACATAATCTATCATGGTTCTGTCTCCTGCATAACTGCTTTGCTCCCTGTTTGTCTGGCTTCTTGCCCTGTCCAACTTGGAGACTGACACCGGTGTACAGAAACAGAGTATATGCCTCTGATTATGAACCGCACCCTACTTACTCCAATGGGAATGGCACTGGCAGAACATTTGGAGGGGGAGAAATGGACTGTTAGATTTCCTTTGATATCCTGTGTTTCTGGGAATAAGAGCAACATTGCTTTTGCATTCTACATCAGCCCCATTTTCACAGCACTCTTTAACTGCTTCCACAGGAAATTTCGACAGACCTGTTGGCAGACATTGATTCCAAACTGAAGAAATCACATCAGGAACCCTGAAAAGTAAATGTAAACCCCGACCAATCTTAGCCAGATGACTGGCTTACCTTCTTCCATTCTGTGTTCCGTGAGCTTCTAAAATGAGAGTTGTAACAGAAGGCAATTTAAGGCAAAAGGTGAGGGATTAAAGCACTACAATTTAACTATCTCCTGCCCAGTCCCCTTCACTTGGTTCGTTTCATCAAGGAAAAGGTGTGCTCTCAGAGCACATGTATAAACCCAGATATGTTTAGAGACACACCCATAAGCGGTTTCTGAACTATGGCAATAGTGCTTCTTGACACAGATTGGGAAATTGATTGAATACGAAAGAATTAAGATACAGCAAAAAATCACTATAAAACATATAATTATATGAGGAAATATAAACAAAGGAAGCAAACGTTTATGACTAAGAAGGTTCTTAGATTCAGGTTGCACTGCAAAGGTGTTCAGTACCTGAACAGACAGTTTGCAGAACTGCTACAGGGATAAAAAGAGGTTGGGGGCAGAGAGGAAGGATTTTTCCTTAGACCACATACATACAAAGAAAGCGAGGGTAGTATGGGAAGGCACTGATCTGTGAGGAAAATACTCCAAAAGAATAGCTTTGTGGCAAAGATTACCTCTTTTTTTAAGACTGTCTTGGTTCTGGGGAACATTGGGGACTCCAGCTGCTGGGGCAGGGTTCAGACAAAGACAAATCAGAGACAGATTCACCCAGTCCCCCCCCCCCCACACACACACACACACACATTTCCCCAGAACCTCCTCACATGGCTATTTGGAATTTCATTTTATACAGGTTTGGCCAGGCTAACTAAAGTGATCTGACCTTTTCTTGTGTCATGTTTTGCCTTTATCATTATCTTCCCACCTGGCTAATACAGGAACAAAGGATATGGGATGGGTCATTTGACTAAAGAAGAAGATTGGTGGACTGTTTGATTTCCCATACTTCCTAACAATCCTTTTAGCATGAAAACAAAAGAAGGTGATCAAATCTTGATAAGCTATCTGATGTTGTTAAGTGCTGTCAACACCTCTGATTTATGGTAACCCTATGAAAGAGAGATCTCCAAAATGCCCCGTCCTCAACAATCCTGCTCAGCATTTGCAAACTCAAGTCTGTGATTCCTTCACAGTCTCCACTTCATCTCATGTTTGCCTTTCCTCTTTTCCTGCTGTCTTCCACTTTTCCCAACATTGTTGTCTTTTCAAGAGAATCTTCCATCAGTGGCAGGTGCTGGGGTAAAAACATGTTTAGAGCTGATCTGTGATCAGATGTAAAGTGCCTTGCTCTATTTCATCCCGAAAGGTGAAGGGCAAAAGAAGAAGGGAGCGGCCAAAGATGAGATGGCTAGATGGTATTGTGGACACAATGGGCACAGAGCTGGGTGAACTGAGGAAGATGGTGGAGGACAGAGGTGGCTGGAGGACAATGGTCCATGGGGTTGCAAAGGGTCGGAATCGACTGTGCGACTGAACAACAACAGAATGTATTTATGCTTGTGACTGGATAAACTAAGTAGGGCTATTTAATTTAATCCCTAATGGGATCTCCAAATGGGGGTAAGGCTAAGGCAGATTGGTCTGAATGCGTTATAGACACAAGTGGAGCAACCCAACCCATCATACACCAAATAGCAGGTTAATTGCCCATGTAGACAGCCTAAAAATAACTCAATTGATTCACTATGTTGTTGTTGTTCAGTCGCACAGTCGATTCCGACCCGTTGCGACCCCATGGACCATTTTCCTCCAGGCACCTCTATCCTCCACCATTCTCCTCAGCCCACCAAGCTCTGTGCCCATTGTGTCCACAATACCATCTAGCCATCTCATCTTTGGATGACCCCTTCTTCTCTTTCCCTCCACCTTTCCCAGCATCAAGGCCTTCTCAAGTGAGTCCTCCCTTCTCATTTGATGTCCAAAGTACTTTAGCTTCATCTTCACTATTTGTCCCTCCAATTAACAGTCAGGATTGATTTCTTCCAGTATTTACCTATTTGTTCTCTTTGCTGTCCAAGGGACTCTCAAGACTCTCCTCCAACACCACATCTCAAAGGCATCTATTCTTCTGCGCTCAGCCTTCCTAATGGTCCAGCTCTCACACCCATACATTACCACTGGGAATACCATTGCTTTGACTATGTGAATTTTTGTTTTCAAGGTGATGTCTCTGCTTTTCACTGTATTCCCCAGGTTTCTCATTGCTTGTCTCCCCATAATCAGTCGCCTTTTTATTTCATGGCTACAGTTGCCATCTTCAGTGATCTTAGATCCCAGGAAAGTAAAATCTGTCACTGCTTCTACTTCTTCCCCATCTATTTTCCAGAGACTGATCGGACCTGTTGCCATTATCTTGGTTTTCTTGATATTGAGGCTCAAGCCAGCTTTTGCACTCTCCACCTTCAATCCAATCAAGAGGTTCTTTAGGTCTTCCTCACTTTCTGCCATTAGGGTGGTATCATCTGCATATCTCAAATTGTTGATGTTTCTCCCAGCAATTTTGATCCCATATTGTGATTCCTCCATCCCTGCATTGCGCATTATGTGCTCTGTGTATAGATTGAATAAGCAGGGCGATAAAATGCAGCCTTGTCTTACTCCTTTTCCTATTCCAAACCACTCTGTCATTCCGTGTTCTGTCCTAACTGTTGCTTCTTGGTTCATGTACAGATTTCTCAGGAGGCATATGAGGTGTTCTGGTATTCCCATCTCTTTAATTACTTGCCACATTTTGTTGTGGTCCACACAGTCAAAAGCCTTGGTGTAGTCAATAAAACAAAAGTAGACTTGTTTCTGGTATTCTTTTGTTTTCTCCATGATCCAACGTATGTTGGCAATGTGGTCTCTAGTCCTCCTGCCTCTTCTGAAACCGGCCTGCACCTCTGGTAGTTCTCTCTCCACATGTTGTTGAAGTCTATCCTGTATTATCTTGAGCATCACCTTGCTGGCATGTGGGATGAGCGTAATTGTTCGGTAATTTGAGCATTCTTTGGCATTGCCTTTTTTGGGGATTGGAACGTACACTGATCTTTTCCAATCCTGTGGCCACTGTTTTGTTTTCCAAATTTGCTGGCATATTGAATGCAGTAGTTTGATTCCATCATCTTTTAGGGCTTTGAAAAATACAACTGGGATGCCACCATTTCCACTAGCTTTATTGTTTGCAGTGCTTTTTAGGGCCTTTCTGACTTCACTCTCCAGAATGTCTGGTTCTAGTTCAAATTTCTCATTATTGTTATTATCAGGAGTGTTGAGGTCCTTTTTGTAGAGTTCCTCTCTGTACTCTTGCCATCTTTTTTTGATCTCTTCTGCTTCAGCTAACTCTTTTCCATCTTTGTCCCTTATCATGTTCATTTTTGCTTTAAATGTTCCCTTGATTTCCCCAATTAGACTATAGCAGAGCCTAAAAAGAACAGGACCTCCACACACAGAGAGACTCAGGGGTGCAGATAAGAAAGCCCAAAGAAAAGATGAAACAAACCTTTTGGTTCACAAGAAAATCTGACCTCCTTGTATGGAGCAAAAGAGTGGGATCTAATCATGGCTGCCAAGGCAGGCTAGTGCATCAGTCTTTCTCCTTCTACACTGTACCTTAACTTCCCTGTGCTTCACAAAGCAACCCTTCTGGGAAGCTCCCAACAGCTAATCATTGTCCCAAGGTGTTGTAATTAACACCAAGGCTGGGTCTTGGGATGGAAGGGAGATTAGGACAGGTTCTTTGCAATGGCTTTATAATCTACCCTGAGATCCTATGGTACAGAGTGGGCTATAGATGTTTATACAAATGATTGAATGAATCATTAAAATAACCTCTGCAACATTTGTCCTAAACAGGTCCCAATTCAGAAAGGACCTCCATATCTCCAAATCTAATTCTGACAAACAGGCAGGGAGAAAACAAGATTTAGCCATTAGTTTACTTCTCATGATAGTTCATCACTGGCACAGAGTTTCTGAATAAAGGTCTGGATTCAGATCCAGGGAAAATTAGGCTGTCTGTAAATTGGTCTGAACTGTAACATGCTGCTTCACAAATACTGTAGTTAAGTCAAAACTAAATGGAATATCACTGTCAATACAAACCCCATCCCTCCCCCCCGCCCCCAGTGAAGAGACGGACATATGTCATGGGATCAAACATGGGCCACTTTATTAATCCAAAATAAGTTGTTGCAAACTATTGCACTGGAGACTAAGTAGTGTGGGTGCATGATAATAACTCAGGTCAATACCAGAGAATTTGGAAACCAAATAATAGGGACAGCAGAAAAGCTCTGCAGGCAGACCAGCACTGTGCCCAACAGTGGGACCAAGCTATGCGGCCAGGAAACTGACAAACCTTCCTGATCAGCTGTTCCAGGGCTGTGGCTAATCCGACAGCCATGAGGCACCCCAAGTGATAGTGCTGTCCAAGGTCCCAAATTAACCAAGACCCCAACCGAATAGGCCATTCTGATTAAATTCACCTGCACTACCCGCCACACACACACAGATTGACCTATGGGGCTGGAGGCCACAGTGCAATGGAAGGAGCAAATTGAAGCATAAAGCCAATGAACCCATAGCATGGCTGGAGGCCGTAGCCTCCGGAATGGTAAAACTGGGCACATAGCATATCAAAAGAAGAGCAGGCTCTGGCTGTCAGGTATGAGAGGAAAAGAATGGAGGCAAGGGAGGCACTTCCAACCATCGCATGGAAGGAGGTCCACCAGTGCAGGCCTCGCATCCGTGATTTTGGAAATGCATCATCCCAACATGTGGGATGCACACCACCAGTTGTCACACCACAAGAAAAACCAGTAGAAGGGAGGCAAGGTGGCACCTCCAACCATCGCATGGAAGGAGGTCCACCAGCGCAGGCCTCGCCTCCATGATTTTGGAAATGCACCATCCCAACCTTTTGGATGCACGCTACCAGCGGATGCACCACAAGGAAAACAGAAGAAAAGAGGCAAAGTGGCACCCCAGTCCATTGCATGGAAGGAGGTCCACCAGTGCAGGCCTCACTTCTGTAATTTCAGAAATGCAGCATTCCAACCTTTGAGATGCATGCCATCAGTAGACGCACTGCACAGTACACTGTTCAGTATGCAACATTGGCAGGAAAGAAATGCACCATCTCCACTGTGAGATGCATGCCATCAGCAGAAGCACTGCAGGGGGATGCCCCTCAGCAGGTGGAATCAGCAGGAAAATTGCGCCCTCTTGCAGACGAGATGTGCACCCCCAGCGGAAGCACCACAGGACAAAACTGTGATGCAGCAGGCTGCATCATGACAGGAACCGTGTCCTACGAAAAATCTGGGAACCCGAAAGAAAAGAGAAGGCACCAGCAGGAATTGCTCACATATTGAGAAAGGGGCGAGGTTACACACAATGGTGGGCATTAGCAGTTGCGCGCCACTTCTGGCTGACCCCACCCATCCAAGTTTTGAAATAAAGTAGTCCTAATTTGGGTGCACTGCAGGGCTTCCCCTCTGGCCCCGCCCACCTTAGCACGCCCACAGTGTGATAGTAATTTTTTGGGGAGCCCACCACTGGTTACGCACAAGAAGAAACCCACAGGATTATACAGAGACATGTAGTCCGGGTTCAGGGGCAAAGGTGAGAGGAGCAGCGGAGATTGTTAGTGTGCACTTGTTTTTACCCACCCATGAGGCAGAGAAGTGGTGACAACCCAGAGTCTCAGAAGGAGTGGACATGCTAAATTCCAGGCATGCACCTAGCCCATGCACAAGGCGGGCCTGGGCCATAGGGACATTGTAGCCCCTAGAGTGCCAGAGGAGACATTATCAGCGAAAAAACAGTGAGGAAAGCTGATTCTTCGTGATAATAGCTGACTTAAATTAACGCAATGTGATCACACTTTTATATTTCCCCATGGCGCTGGTGCACTCTCAAAGCAGTTCACCATCAATTAACCTTGTGCCCCCATATACTGGGTACTCATATTACCACTATGAAAAGATGGAAGGCTGAGTCAACCTGAATACTGGAAAGGAGAGAACTCACAACCCTTTGGTTGAAGGACAGCAGTTCAACCACAGTGTCGCCAGGGCTCAATTGATCAGGCAATGAGCTGGGAAGTGGCCGAGGAAAATAACCCTTCTAGCAACCCGCACAGTAGCACAGGGTGCGTTCTCTGGGTGGTTAGCAATGTACTGCACACAGTGCACCATGCTGGAGCAATGTTATTGGCCTGGGAAGGCTGAGTAAACCCAACTCACGGACCATGAAAGAGCTCACAATCTTTGAGTTGCAGCCCAGCAGTTAAATCACTGATATCCCAGGGCGAGCCCCACCCAAGTTAAGACCCGAGCCAGTGTAGGCAAGCAAAGCGAAAGTGAAACTGCTCGCTCAGAAAAAGGGCTGGTGAAGGAGAAAAGCAGAGAAAAGCAGTTTATTCCTCGCTGAATCAAAGAGGCTGACTCCACTTGATGCCCTTTGGCATGATCAAAAGATTAATGAGCAGTGTGTTTAGATTGAACAACTACTCACCAGGCCGGGGGGTGGTGGGGTGGGGACAGGTTGAGCCATGAAGCAGCATCATGGAGATGAAGGTAAGGAAATACTCCCCCGCCCAGATGGCGTCGCACAATTCCTGCCCAAAGGAGACACAGCAACGTGAAGCAAGAGGCCCCGATGAAAAGAGAGAAGGAAAAAGGTATCCAGGCTCCGTGGAAGGGCTGTTAGACTAGGGAGAAAGATTTGTTTCTCCTAAGCTGAGCAGTTGAACAGGGTGAGGCAGGAAGGAGCCACCATTGTCCAGCAGCCATTTTCCAGGTGACTGGGTCCCTTCTCGGTGGTGGTGGTGGTGGTGGTGGAGGGCAATCTGGTTGGCAGGGGCATGCTGACGATTTTTGCTGATTATCTGACAGAGAAAATCGCTCGGATTCACCTACAGTTTGACTCCAGAATTAACACCAAGATGAGTTGACCTGAGCACAGTCTGGCCATGTTGTCTGAGATTGGTTCGATCCAGTTCCTGATGAAGTGGACAGGATTCTGGGATCTGTCCACACTACTGCCTGTCTGTTAGACCCTTACCCCTCCTGGTTGGTTAAGGCTGACAGGGGGTGACAGGGAGTTGGGTCGGAGCTGTCATCAACGCTTCTCTGGGGGAGGGTGTGTTTCCGGTATCCTTGAAACAGGTGCTAATGTGCCCCCTCCTTAAGAGACCATCGCTCGACCCAACAGTACTGGCTAACTTCCGCCTGGTTTCCAACCTCCCCTTTTTGTGGAAGGTGGCGGAGAAAGCAGTGGCATGGCAGCTCCAGGGTGTCCTGGATGAAGCGGATTATCTGGACCCTTTTCAGTCATGATTCAGGTCTGGATATGGTACTGAGACTGCTTTGGTCATGCTTATGGATTATCTCTGGCAGGAGCGGGGTGGGGGTAATCCGTCCGTCCTTGCTCTTCTTGACCTCTCAGTAGCCTTTGATACTGTTGTCCATGGTATCCTTCTGGATAGGCTCTGAGGGATGGGGATACAGAGCACGGTGTGGTCCTGGTTTTCCTCTTTCCTTAGGGGTTGAAGCCAGTCAGTGTTGTTGGGAGATGAGAGGTCTAGCCCTAGGCCCCTCCTATGTGTGGTGCCACAGGGCTAGGTGCTTTCATCTCTCTTGTTTAACATCTACATGGAGCCACTGGGTAAGATCATCTGTTCCCACGGGATGAGGTATCATCAGTATGCTGATGATACCCAACTGTATATCGCTGCCTGTGGTGATCCCAGGGAGGCAGTTAAAGTCCTTTCCAGGTGCCTGGAGACTGTGAGGGTCTGGATGGGGGACAATGGGTTGGAGCTGAATCCTGGCAAGACTGAGTGGTTGTGGATAAGGGGTCCTGTTTTGTCCAAGGAATTACCATTTTTGGAACTGGATGGGGCTATTTTGCGTCAGACGGACCTGGTGCATAGTCTGGGGGTCCTCCTGGACTCATGACTCCTGTTTGGGGAGCAGGTGGCAGTCATGGCCAGGAGGGCTTTTGCTCAAGTTTGAGTGATTCACCAGTTATGCCCATTCCTTGACCGGGACTCCTTGCTCATGGTCAATCATCACTGGTCACCTCCCTGTTAGATTATTGTAACACGCTTTACATGGGGCTGCCCTTGATGACCATTCAGAGGCTGCAACTGGTGCAAAATGCGGTGGCCCGTACAGTGATGAGGTGTAGTCATTACGACCATGCCGCACCTTGGTTGTGGGAGCTGCATTGTTTGCCGGTGTGCCTTCGGGTGCAATTCAAGGTGCTGGTTATGACCATTTAAGCCCTACATGGTAGTGGGCCAGGTTACTTAAGAGACTGAGTTACCCTGAGAACATCTGCCCATCCCACTAGAGCGAACTGGAGGGGCTCTGTACCGGTACCAATGGCTGGAGAGGCTCGGCTCTCCAGCACTAGATGGAGGGCCTTTTTGGTATCTGTCTCTGGCCCTTTGGAACCTCCTGCTGACTGACCTCCACCTCCAATCACAATTGCTGGCCTTTAGAAGAGATTTAAAGACATGATTGGCCCAGCGGGTGTGGAGTGCTGTTACTGGACCTCCCCCCCCCCCCCACTGGCTCATATGATTATTGGTCAATTCTGCCATCTGCATTTTAGATTTCAGATTTTAAAAGTCAGATTTTCAGATATTATGGAGCTGGAAAAAGTGCAGAGGAGGACAACCAGAATTATTGAGGGGACTGGAACACCTTGCTTACCATCTGAGGCTGCAATGGTTGGGCCTCTTCACTCTTGAACAACGGCGTCTAAGAGGTTACCTGATTGAAGTTTATAAAATCATGCACGGTGTGGACAAAGTAGATATGGAAAAACTCCATGAAACTTTTGGGTGCTAGTTCTCAAACAAATAATTGAAAGTACTTTTTCACCCAGAGGATCACTGGTCTATGGAACTCCCTGCCAGAAGAAGTGGTGACAGCTGTCAGTCTTGACAGCTTTAAGAAAGGATTAGACAAGTTCATGGAGGACAAGGGGATCAATGACTATAATTATGGATACTTAAGGACAACCTCCGGATAGCAGGATATCTCTCAATGCCATTTCCAGGGAATCCTAAGCAGGTGAAGGCATCTCCTTGGGAATACCCTGAAGGAAATGGTGAGCCACTGTGTGAGACAGAATGCTGGACTGGATGGGCTTCTGTGGCCTGTTCCAGCAAGGCTGTTCTTATGTTCTTAAGAGTTTTAGATTTTAGACTTTTATGATGTTTTATCTATGCATATAGTGTGTCCGAGTGTTTTATGTTAGTGTTGTTTTCTGCATTGTAAACCGCCCAGAGTCACCTTGGTGAGGGGGCAGTTAAATAAGTCAAAATAAATAAATAAATAAATGCTTCCTGGCTCCTCCCTATCACACTATGCAGGCAAGGCCTGCGAGAACACGCCCATTTCTTCCCTGGGGAAGCAGGAAAATCCAGCAAAGGTGATATTTTACCCCCAGTGCTGGTTCAATTGTTCCACTTTAGGCTCCAGAAAGGAGGCTGGGTGGAGTATTTTTGGGAACAAATACTCCATGCAGCCCACATTTGTTATTTCCTTTTCCTCATTAAAAAAAAATCTGTTAGTATAAATTAGTATGAAATCCAACAAGATTTGGCAACAGATTATTGCCTATGAACAACAGATATAGCCAACTACAAAATTCCAAAGATGGATTTATGTTGGGGAAGCTAACTAAAATATGAATAAAATATCCTGTGGAGACTTCTAATAGAAGCCATTTCTGGCTTGTTCTCCCACTATTCAGGTTGCAAAGCATACTTTACTCAAAATACAAACACTATCTAGCCTGATCCTCGGATTGTTCTTTTTCTTAAAATTGAGGGTGTGATGATAAAAATTGACATGCAGCTGCTCGTAATCATGGTTCTCATACTCCCAGGAGTGTCCATAAATGCTTGCAGCTGCATTGATCTATATCTCTGCCTCTCTCTGTTGTGCAGCATGTAGAGTATGAATATCCAGTTTATTGGGATTCACTGATAATCACAGACTAGTAGATTGGCAAAGGGTAGAGGAACAATTAACATACTTGGCACTGGTTGAAACACTTGTTTCATCCCTCCTTCAAGTAGACCCATGAAATCAATGTGATTGTGGTAAGTTTTCAAGTTTCACTTTTAACAGATCTACCCAAGTTGGACTGACTCTGTTTTTGTTTGTTAGTATCCCCCCCACCCCTAATTAGTGCCCACCACTACTCTAGGTGGCTCACAGTGAATAAAAGATATCAGCAAATATAAACATATGTAAAAAATAAAATAAAACAGTAAATAAAAATACCAAAAATAATAACCACCAAACAATTTCCATTACATCAGTACCAATACCCGCAGCCCCATAGCTCAGCAGTGGCAATATAAATGCCACTAAATTTAATTTGGGAATGCTTCAGTGAACAAATAGGTTTTCAACATTTCCCAGAAACCAATAGGGTAGGAGTAGTCCTAATTGCAGATGGTAAAGAATTCCATAAAACAGGAGTCAGCACCCCACCATCACCAAATGTTCAATTGGCCATGGGCTTCACTTCCTTAAACTGCTCCTAAGTGAGCTCACTGTTTAGAGTTTTTTGACTGCTAATTCATGATGATACTGATTAGAAGCTCAAAACCAGAGTGCTGCACAACAGAGTGAGTTCCTGTCAACTGCCCCAGCTCCTACCGTTTACCTTTCTTCATGAATTTTGACTGCAGCCCCACAAAAATAATTCCCCATACTAAACAGAATATACTTATCTTCTACACTTAGGTAAAGGTAAAGATCTCCCTTGCCACTCATGTCTGATATCTATGTTTTCAGCCAAAGAACCAGTGCTGTCTGCATCTGCAGACATTTTTGTGGTCATGTGGCAGGCATGACTAGACACCAGCACACATGGAACACTGTTACCTCTCCTGCCAAAGTGATGCTTATTTATCTACTTGCAATTTCTTGCTTTTGAACTGCTAGGTTGGCAGGAGCTGGAATAGATGATGGGGAGATCAGTCCCTTGCACAGCACTTGGTTCTTGAACTGCTGACCTGCCAACTTTCTGGTCATCAAGTTCAGCGTCTTAACCATTAAGCCACCATAGCCTTATAGTTAAAAAGTGGGAATGTCTCTGATCAATCCAGGAAATTTCTTTAAACAAGGTTCAGTGAGAGTTTTCTATATATCAAGATAAGAAAGGCAATGCAAAAGAGCATGCATTATTATTTGCATCCCTCCAGAATTAGGATGACAGTACCTGTCTTGTGTTTTCTTTTTCTTCCATGTCTAGATCAGATGTGAAATTGCCAAAAATTAAGACACCTTTTGGTGAGTTCATTCTGCACTTCCTTTCGTCTGACCTAGTGTGAGAAAGATTAGCCGGTACAAGTAGCCGTTGCCCGGGGTATACCTGATGGGGGTTCAAAAATACCACAGACCATATTGCCAACATACGTTGGATCATGGAGAAAACAAAGGAATACCAGAAACAAGTTTACTTTTGTTTTATTGACTACACTAAGGCATTTGACTGTGTGGACCACAACAAGATGTGGCAAGTAATTAAAGAGATGGGAATACCAGAGCACCTCATATGTCTCCTGAGAAATCTGTACATGAACCAAGAAGCAACAGTTAGGACAGAACACGGAATGACAGAGTGGTTTGGAATAGGAAAAGGAGTAAGACAAGGCTGCATTTTATCACCCTGTTTATTCAATCTATACACAGAGCACATAATGCGCAATGCAGGGATGGAGGAATCACAATATGGGATTAAAATTGCTGGGAGAAACATCAACAATCTGAGATATGCAGACGATACCACCCTAATGGCAGAAAGTGACGAAGATCTAAAGAACCTCTTGATTGGATTGAAGGAGGAGAGTGCAAAAGCTGGCCTGAGACTCAATATCAAGAAAACCAAGATAATGGCAACAGGCCCCATCAGTTCCTGAAAAATAGATGGGGAAGAAATAGAAGCAGTGACAGATTTTACATTCCTAGGATCAAAGATCACTGCCGATGGGGATTGCAGCCATGAAATAAAAAGGCGACTGATTCTTGGGAGACAAGCGATGAGAAACCTGGGGAACATAGTGAAAAGCAGAGACATCACCTTGAAAACAAAAATTAGAATAGTCAAAGCAATGGTATTCCCAGTGGTAATGTACGGATGCGAGAGCTGGACAATAAGGAAAGCTGAACGCAGAAGAATAGATGCCTTTGAAATGTGGTGTTGGAGGAGAGTTTTGAGGGTACCCTGGACAGCGAGGAGAACAAATAGGTCAATCTTAGAAGAAATCAACCCTGACTGCTCATTGGAAGGTCTAATAGTAAAGACGAAGCTAAAGTACTTTGGACATCAAATGAGAAGGGAGGATTCGCTTGAGAAGGCCTTGATGTTGGGAAAGGTGGAGGGCAAAAGAAGAAGGGGGAGGCCAAAGATGAGATGGCTAGATGGGATTGTAGACACAATGGGTACAGAACTGGGAGTGCTGAGGGGGATGGCGGAGGACAGAGGCGCCTGGAGAACAATGGTCTATAGGGTCGCAAAGGGTCGGAATCGACTGTGCGACTGAACAACAACAACTTCCTGTGTACCCCAGTATTGTGTTGGCAGTATGGGATCTTTTTAAACTTTCCCTCCAGGACTGCCGATGGCAGAACAACTAGCGAGCAAGAGTGAGAGCTCTACAATTTTAGCTTCAGCTGAAAATTAAAATGACTAAACAAGCCCTCGTGCCAACCTTCAGATATCCCATCCCCAAACACAGAACTGCATTTTAGACTCAGCAAGGTATTTGGAGAATTGGCCTCAAAAATCTTGATTGGACTACTTCCAAGGGAGGACAAGGATCCAGTTGTGGACCACATTTTTCTTGCAGAGATATTTCAACACAGATGAGCTGATAAACATACATACTGTTCATGAAGAAGTTAACAGGAGGAAGAAGCATTAGCCAAACTATTATTATTAATAATAAATAAATAAATAAATAAATAAATAAATAATAATAATAATAATAATAATAATAATAATAATAATAATAATAATAATAATAATAATAATAATAATAATAATAATAATAATAATAACAATAACAATAACAATAACAATAACAATAACAATAACAATAACAATAATAATAATAATAATAATAATAATAATAATAATAATAATAATAATAATAATAATAATAATAATAATAATATTTTTAGCTGAATCTCAAAACATAATTAGATTTTGGCTTTTCCTCTGTAGTTTCTCATTTTTGTCCTCCCCTTTTTCTACATGTCCCTACTGCAAATTAGAAATGACTGCATCATTTACTGTATATGGATCTACTGCAACATTCTTACATGCCTGTAGAGCAGTTGGGAACCACAGCTGTTTCCTCAACAGAAAACTGATGACAATAAATTACAGTATTCTAATTGGGATCTCTCTGTGATATTTCATTAATATTCATTACTACCCACTGCAGAAGCAATATGTTTGGTTGCCTTACATGGTTACTTCTCCCCATTTATGCCCACCTGAATCCTCTAAAATAGGTTTGTTCATGTGATAACTGCTGGCTCAAGGTTACCTAGTAAGCTTAGGTTCCAGGTCCAGCAAACTAAACCACTACTGTGCTGCCATCTCAGATCAATAACTACCATGTAAATACTACTTGAAGATTGAAACAGGATGGCAGAAGAACAATGCAATCGCTAACATGCTTCATTTGCATAAAGTGTCAAATCTGAATAATATCCACACTTTGCTTAATATGCTAATTTGCATACAGTACAAATTAGGCTGCCCAGATTTGGGAGAGTGGCATAAATCAAGTTTAGCAAGTGGTTTTGGTATCTAGCTCTAGAGCCAGAGGTTGGAAGTTTGAATCCTCACTGTGTTTCCAGGGGGAAAAGCCATGCTGTGTGGCCTTGGGCAAGGCTGCACAGTCCCGGCGTGCCCACAGAAAAAGGGAATGGGAAACTACTTCTGCATATGCTCTACCTAGAAAACCTTGAAAAAAGTTGTCGTGTCCCTGGTTTCTGCTGTTGTAGATCTCTGTCTTGTTCCTGATCCAGATCTCTTGCCTTGTTCCTGCTCCCAAAGACTCCCTGGCCTGTTCCTCTGGAGTGTTGTTTTGCTTGCATGTATCCTTGCCCCTGAGGGAATGGGAAACTACTTCTGCATATGCTCTACCTAGAAAACCTTGAAAAAAGTTGTCGTGTCCCTGGTTTCTGCTGTTGTAGATCTCTGTCTTGTTCCTGATCCAGATCTCTTGCCTTGTTCCTGCTCCCAAAGACTCCCTGGCCTGTTCCTCTGGACTGTTGTTTTGCTTGCATATATCCTTGCCCCTGAGGGTTCTCTGCCTCACCTGTTCTCCTGGTTACCTGACTTCTGGCTTGTTTGGACTACACTTTTGCCATTTGGACAAATTTTGCATTTCTGACTTGGACTTGGACTCTGGACTGAGATATGGCTACTGTTCAGCTTGTTACCCGGTTGTTGTGGATCCTGGTGCTTGTGTTACCTGCCAGCCTCCACACCCTGGATTCTGACAGAATTGCCTAGACCAATATCCTATTGTCTCAGCATGGAGAAGTGCAAATACATACACTTTCTGTTGCAGGACTGATCTTGCATGTGGTATGAAAGTGGAAATGAATAAGGGAATCCAAGTCAGAATCCATGAAAGCCTTTAAAAGGCTTTCTGTGAAAGTGTTGCTCCTGTCTAATACTAAAAGTATGTACAAATGTATCCATATGTACCATACCCCAGACATTTGATACAAGTTTCTTTCCCTGTCCCATTTTGACATACAATCATGCTACCTGCAGTGAGAATGTTATGTAATGTTGGCTCCCTTGCTGGATTAGTCTTCTTCACAACACAATGGCTGGAATCCAGTAATAAGTTGCAACTAGAGTAGGCCAATTCAATCAGGTGGATTTGGTGAGTTTGGCTCCTCCATATGTTTCAGTGATTCAATGGGCCAACTCCAGTCACAACTTGTTACTGGATTTCAATTGGTAATTGAGTTGTCTTTACTGTATTGAGGTCAATACCTCAATACAGATAATCTGTCATTAATTCTTCTATATGGAATAGGATTAATTTTCACTGCTATTTGAAACCAAGAGCAAGCACAAATAAATCTGGCCCCAAACTATTTTTACACCCTATTCCACACCTTCTAGTCTTCCAGGAGCCTCCTCAAAGATTGTGGTATTTTTCAACCACAATTGGGTGTAAACCAGGCAATGGCCACCTTATGCCAGCTAATCTTTCTCACACTACGTTGGACCAAAGGAACTGCAGAAGGATGAACTTACCAAAAGGTGGCTTCATTTTGGCAGTTTCGTGTCTGTCCTAGACATGGAAGAAGGTATTCTGTTTTAATCACCACTGAAATTCAGCAGCCCAGCTACTGACTCTAGAAAGGAGCCTTGATAAGGCAAGCTGTGATCTTTTGTGTAAGTGAAAACCTTTACTTACCATCTTGTTCCCACATGTTTCCTCTGCATTGTGTTTATTTTAGTGATGGATGAAAGGTGCAATCCTAACTAGCCAAGATAGCTGAGAGCCAGCTGAACAGACACCAGGCAAGTTAAAGATGGGCTGAATCCAAATCCCTCTCATCCTAGGAATGTTGGACATGATTTAAGATTACTGTACCTTCATTTTGGCCTGAGTTTTGCTGGCACTGTGGCTATGTCCCTGGATTGGAAGAGGTTTGGATCTGGTGTAACTTAGCTTCCTCTACTCTCCACCTTTCTTGGGCTCTTATTATCAAAACCAACACAGGGGTTGTACTGGCAGATTCTTCTGCCAGTATCTGGAAGATCATCCAACACAGGGGAATTCTGTGAGCAGTTTGCAGCTCAAGATACTTTGTTCATTCTGAGTCACTTACAGCTGGCACATTTTTGAGTTAGGACTTCACTGTCAGGTCTTTTGTTATTCTTCAGTTTAGGTGTTAATTGTTATTTAAGAGGCTTAAGTTTGTGGGAGTAGGAGTTGTAGGAGAAGGATAAAGCTGTGATTCTCTGGTGCTGCTCTTGATTTAATAATGTGAAACTGAATTCTTCAATAAGGCAGAAATTAGTGAATGGACAGTATTTGATGAATTATTACTTATGGAATTCGCCGGAATGAAAAAGCTTCATCTTCACAAAATAAATATGTACATTGTGGGGTTAATTTCCAGTAAGGAATATTTAATGATGTCAACCAATTAATTACAAATGATGAAATCTTTTATCAGATCCACATATGTGTTTTTTCAATATTAAATGCACATGTTACTTACCTGTTTCCATAGTTACCTGTTTTACTTTTTCCATTTTTGTTTTAGATACGGTAGCAGCTTTTGCATATTTTGGGATTTCATTAAAGTTCTGAAGAACTTTAACAATTTTTTTAAAAAGAAGCATAACAATAATAACAATAACAATAACAATAATAACAACAACAACAACAATAACAATAATAACAACAACAACAACAACAACAACAATAATAATAATAATAATAATAATAATAATAATAATAATAATAATAATAATAATAATAATAATAATAATAATAATAATAATAATAATAGCAGCCTATTAGCCATTTTGGCACACTCCTTTCCACTTTGTCCATGCTACCTTGCACGTGTACCAATGTGGAAAATGGTATTTGCTTCCACTGAAGTTGTCCACCCTGGTCTATTCGAGCTCCGCTTTTATAAATTTTATTTTGCTTAAATAATTTTAATCTTGTTTAATTTTAACTAGATCTTTTGACTATCCATTAAGTCAGGGGTTCTCAACCTACTGCATGGGGCCCGGCTGCAGCCCAATTGTCTCCACCACACCTGGAAATGCCATGTGTGACAGGCAGGGCAAATGGACATCCGGCTCCCAAAGCTGTCTGAGGGAGCATGACCCGGCCCCCAGCTTGAAAAAGTTGAGAACCCCTGGATTAAGTCCTAATCCAAAATCCTTAAATCTCAACAGAGACCCCACTGCAATCCTGTTAACTCCTAAAGCAAGAGGTCATAAACACAGATCTAGCACTGAAATACAGTGGCCCTTCTATCTTTTTGCTGTCAGGCAATTCATTTTATATCAACATGTATATTTAATATTTGCCATGGATTCTTTATACTTGATGGGGAATTCTGTCCTGCTTCCTCTCCTGAGTCACTTTTAGGGGAGGAGAAAGACCTCTTTCAGCTGGGGGAGGATAACGTGGAAGGAGAATTCAGTGCATTAACAGTCATTGTTGTTCCAGACGTTTCTGGAAGCAGGTAAATCAACAGGGAATATCAGGTGGTGAATGCAGTGGCAACAGCAATTACACTTATATACCATCCCATTGTACTCAAAGAACTATCTGGGCAGTTTATAACTTAATTAACATTTTGCCCTCCACCACCTGGGTATTCATTTAACCAACTTTGAAAGGACAGGAAGGCTGAGTCAACCTTGAGCCTATTGGGATGTAACTCAGATTGGGAGCAGAGTTTTGACTGCAGTAATGCATCTTAACCGCTGCACTACAGGGGCTTATAAATGTCAGAGGCAAGGCCGATTTGTCCTACAGAGGTTGTAAATATCAGAGGAAGAAACAGCCAAGGCTTTCTAACTGCTACTTCAAAACAGCTGGACATCAAGAAAAGGCTGGCTGGGAGTGATAAATTCTGTGAGTGCTGGCAGCAGACCCTCTGTGGAAGACAAAATGGAAGGCCATCTTTCACCAGCTACTCTGTGCTGTGTGTCCAGATTACTGGAACGTCTGATGAATGGACTGAGAACAACAACCACAACAGCCTTGTCTCTACTTGCTCCCTGTTGTGAAGCAGACTGATCCATTTGAATGCACTAGCATTGTTCCGCCCCAGGGATGGTCGTTGGCCGTGCCAGTCGTGGCCGACTGTGAACTTTCTGAGGGCCCCCTGCGGCAAGGCGGTGCAGGTAGGGCTGGCAGCAGAGTTTGGAGGGGTGCGGTGGCTGCCTCCAGTGATCTTGTGTCCCCATCCCTTGCGGGGGCTGTTGGTGGTGGGTGGGAGGGCATGAGGGTCGCAGTGGCTGGAGGCACGGTGGCTGCCTCTGGCAGCCTCGTGTCCCTGTTGAGTGGTGTGGTGGTGGGTTTGTGGCGTTGGTTGGGAGGCTGGGCTGGCGGAAGTGTTGGGAGACTCCCGGCGGCTGACTCCCCTGTTGAGTTGTGGTGTGGGGGCTTTGTGGTGTTGGTTGGGATGCTGGGCTGGCGGCAGCATCGGGAGTCTCCCGGCGGCCGACTCTTGTGACCTTGCATCCGGTTGCTGGTCAGTGTGGGGGATTGCGGCACAGTGGTGTCTGCCGGGTGGAAGGCAGTATCTGGAGGGGTACAGTGCCTGCCTCTGGCAGCCTTGCATCCCCGGTCAGGGATGAGGTTCATTTGCAGTGGCCAGTCAGTCGCTTGGTGGTGATGCTCGCGCGCAAGTGCACCCTCCCTTTGTTGGTGTCACCCAGTGATTTTTCTGGTTTTCTGGTTTTCATGGGTGATTTTTCTGGTTTTCTCTGGTGGGGCTGGTGCCCCACCCTGGGCTTCTGGACCCACCTCTTGAAGGATGGGGATGCAAGGTAGGTCCAGGGAAGCTGTTGGGGGTGGAGTGCGGGTGGGCCATGTGCATCAAGGACATACTAACGTACATTTCTGCTTTATAGATATAGAGAAGGGGTGACCAAACATTTTATGCCGAGGGCCTGACCACACTCCCGGAAGCAGGCACGTAGGCGCATGGGTATGCACAACCACTTCCGGGAGTGGCACGGTCAACACAGGCTTGATGAATTGACACTGCAGACCGTAGTTTGCGCACCCCTGCATTAAAAGCTAGGCCTGTGGACAGTACTGATCTCCTGCGATTAAGACCTGTTTTAAGATGATGCAGTCCTGTGCTTGCTGTCTAACAAACCACAGATTATGGGTCACATTTTTGTGGTACACATTTTGCATACATGGGTCTCTGATTTATGGGGCCTGACTGCTGTTTCTTCTGAATTGAGAAGATGGCCTCAAACACATCCAACATTCCCCTAGTGATAAAGGGAAAACAATAACAGACAGGCCAATCTATGGCAAGCTCCCTAAACCACACCTGAAACTTAGGGCAGGGAACATGTAGTCCTTCAGGCAATGTTGAATTTTAGTTCTCACCAACTCTACCCAGCCTGGTTAATGATTAGGCATGCTAAGAGCTGTGATTCACAACCATTTATTGACAGTGGTGGGATTCAAACTTTTTACTACCTACTCTGTGGGTGTGGTATGGTGGGAGAGGCCAGGGGGAAAGCCCTGCGTTGCACCCGAATTAGGACTACTTTATTTCAAAACCTGGATGGGTGGGGCCAGCCAGAATTTTGGCTACTGGTTCTGGTGAACTGGAGCAAACCTGCTGAATCCCACCACTGTTTATAGAGCCAAAGATGTCCCAATCTGAGTTTAGGGGAATGGCACAAATTTTCACTTCTTCCCTGAAATTTCCAGCCCAGTCTATTTGAATGTATTTTCTGTCAATGCAACACAGAAAGGAAAGGAAAGATTTTTTAATTTGAATCAAAGTCAGCAATGGTCTAGCATAGAAAAAGGATTTCACTTCCCCTGCCCATCTGCAGAGGAAGTGTTCAATTTGGGGTTATCCTGAAATGGCTCATTTACGCTGCTTTATGATACTAGGAATAGGTTCCCTTGAGGTCAGTACACCATTTTGCTGTGGAAATCACACTAAATGGCATACCATTCCTCCTCCCAATCTCAAGCAACACTATTTAGACTGGACCTGTCTGCACTGAAAGGGCCAGAGTAGTTACACCCTGAGAAACTCTTATTGATTCCATGTCTTGCCAGCTTCTCTGTAGCTTTATAATGTTCTGTGCAAACATTATGGTGGATAAACAATGGATTTACTCCACTGGTAAAACTTCCTCTGGCCTGTATAAGCCCAAGTGGGGCTGTAGTCTAATTCTCCTGCAGCTTCCTCTGCTCATGTACCCTGAAAACATGCTCCAGAGGAACGGGAGGGGACCTGAAGAAGACTGCGAGAGAAAGAAAAAGAGGATGAAAGCCCCCATGGGCCAGGTGTATAGCAACGAATTTAGCCGCTTATGAAGATTTAGCCAGACTGAAACAGAACAACACAACTTTCAGCAGTGCTACTACTAGAGCGGACTGGACATCTATCTACTCCAGCATCCTGTTTTCTGTAATTAATCGCAGCAAATAGCAGCAGGCTTTTTGTCTTCCAGGAATCCACATGCAGATTCTGAACATGGACATTCTACTGTATGTTACCTTCCCAAAGTCGGGTGTTTAATATTTCTCACAGATAACATTCAAGATTCTTTCAATCATTGGGGACTGCCATACAAATTTGTTGCCGTAATATTTGACTTATGAATTCAGTGACAGACATAAATTGGTGTTCTGAATTTTTAAAGTATTTTGTGGATAAGATGCAATCATATTCAGTATTAACAATAACAGAATGTAGTAGTTATTGTTCAATAATTGACAGCTTATAACATTTGTGTTTGATCTCTGGTCAAAGCAAAACAAACAAGAGATGGCAAGGGAAGGGATTTTCTTTGTGTGAAAGTGTAGCATGGACACAATGGTGCTCACATACTGTACTAACATTTTTTGCCTGGTACTGCTGGGCAGTTTTTGTGTGTGTGTGTTGGTGGTTGGGGTGGTTTTGGGGGGTACACACACACACAACACAAACACACACAACACACACACACACACAACACAACCACACACACACAATAAACACACACAACACAACCACAAACACAATACACACACAACACAACCACACACACAATACACATCATCACTCTCACACACACACACACACACACACACACACACACACACACACACACACACACACACACACACACACACACACACACACACACACACAGTGATACCTCATACAACGTCCAAACTTGGTTCCACAAGTTTGGACTTAATACAGATTTGGACTTTGTATGAGGCATGCAAAATCCTAGCCACGATGCCTCATACAACGTCCAAATCCTTGCCGCGATGCCTCGTACAACGTTGTTTCCATAGATATACAATGTACTGTAACAGCACAGACTTCAGGGCAAAATCAAGGAAACAGACAGGAAACTGACAGAACTTTAAGAAATCATTGTCTAAAGGCTAAATGCATTACAAAAACATGTCAAACAACCCTGATTGTCCAAGAACCTGAGGAATGCTGCAAAAATCCCAGGAATGCTTCTAAAAATTCTGATGACAAATTTCAAAAAAATCCAAAATCACACTCAAAACCACTCCTAAACACTCTTTGCCTTGTGCAAAACCCACGCATGTGTCCTGCCTTTTATACTGCCCAGGCACAATGCAACCTAGGAAAACCCCCAATGCCTCATACAAAGTTGCAGTGACTTTGTATGAGGAATTTTTTTTCAAGGAATTAGGTGATGTTGTATGAATTCGATGTTGTACGAAGTGGACTTTGTATGAGGTATTACTGTATAGTAAGACTCTATTTTTTCATTCTCTATATTGAAATACCATTCATTTCCTATAAACTTGTTTTTAACTTAGTCAAGTCTGTCCTATAGACTCAGTAGACTCACTTTTACAGTACATCTCACAGAAATAGATCTTGGATCATATCCAAAGATTATGTGAGTAACAAGCCACTTGCACAACAGGCTCCCTCCTGCTGCTGAACTTTTCCAGAAGGCTGGAAAGTTTTAATTTTTTTAATATAATTGTTATTAATTT
This sequence comes from Bradypodion ventrale, assembly GCA_035047345.1. Lineage (NCBI taxonomy): Eukaryota > Metazoa > Chordata > Lepidosauria > Squamata > Chamaeleonidae > Bradypodion > Bradypodion ventrale. The sequence goes on from JAWDJE010000007.1 coordinate 2,132,662, forward strand.
TTATAAAATAACAAAAATATAATAAACAATACAAAATGGAAAAAAGAGAGAGGAAAAAGGATACATGAACAAAAAACAAATTAATACATTAAGTTACATATACTCTATTATAATAGCATTGTAAACAATACCAATTCTTGAACCTCATTTATATCATACCTTCTTGCAACATATACCCCACAACTTACGTCTTTTCATAGACATCTATACTATATATCACTTGTCAGCAATTATGTTCTCATTATTTTGTTACTTTCAATTGTATGTTCAACATTTCAAAGACTTATAACGTTCAATCTAATATACTACAAAATAATAATTATAACACCCAGTGATATATACAAGCCATGAGGATCAGATTTCTAATTTTTAAAGTTTTAATTTAAAAATAAATAAATAAACATAGACCTCCATGAAAAACCACAAGGCAAAATGATGGTAATAAACAGACAATAAAACAGCCTGAGCAAATCTAAACTTAATATTTAGTTCATAAAACCAAGCTGATGTGATCAAATTAAGTATTGTTCCATAATTCCCTATGGGTGTATGGAGGAACAAAGTAATTTATACCATGGGTCATATGATCAACATATGGGAAACATAAAGCAAAGCAAAGTAATCACACTTATATATTGCCCCATACCACATAGTGCACTCTCTGGGCAGTTCACAAGTTAATTATCATTTTGCCCCCAACATGCTGGGCATTCATTTTATCAACCTCTGAAGGATGGAAAGCTAAGTCGAACTTCATTGAATTTACAACCTTTTGGTTGCAGGACAGCAGTTTAACCACTGCGCTGCCAGGGCTCCTGGTATTAACATATATTAACACCAATTCTCAGGAAGACTGGGAACCTCTGCTTCACAAGTGTCTGTTGTATGACAGATGGCTTTGAAGGGCTGGGGTAAGGTAAAGGTAAAGGTTTCCCTTGCTCGAAAGCCAGTCGTATCCGACTCTAGGGTGCAGTGCTCATCTCTGTTTCTAAGCCGAAGAGCCAGCGTTGTCTGCTTCTGCAGACGTTTCCGTGGTCATGTGGCAGGCATGACTAGACACCGGAGCGCACGGAACGCTGTTACCTTCCCACCGAAGTGGTCCCTATTTATCTACTTGCAATTTCTTGCTTTCGAACTGCTAGGTTGGCAGGAGCTGGGACGAAGACGGGAGCTCATTTCTGTCCTGCAGTACTCGGGAATCGAACTGCTGACCTTCCGCTTCCCAGTCAGCGTCTTAGCAACTTGAGCCACTGCGGGAACTCACCTCAAATCAGTGAGATGAATAAGAGGAGCTCAAGATTTTACTAAACAATTTTAGAGTGATACTCAGAGAGTTTGAGGAGATGCATTGGCCTACAGCTGGAAGAAGTGAAAGATGTAGCAAGCTGAGCAAATAGTCATACATTTTCTTCACATATTCCTCTCCTTGTTCTACCTATGTTTTCTCTGGTATTGCTACAGTTTTTCAAACAACTACCCCATGTACAATGAAGCCCACAAGTGGGAAATTGTGACCTCACCATGTTTACCTGTATGAGAAACAGCTCCCATAATCCTTCACCATTAGCTGTGGTGCCTAGCTAGGGCTAATGGGAAAAGTATGTCCCCCAAAATAAAATAAAAATATCTGGAGCACCACTTTGCCTGCTCCTTAAGTTGCATACCTGCTAAGAAAGTAGTTCTTTAGAGAAAGATCATGAGTGTGAATACAGGTATATCCACTCTTTCCCCATGGAGAATTGAGAAACTTTTTAGAAGCTAGTTGAGAAGTTGTTTTTTCATGGGGAAAAAAATTTGGTCCATTCTTTTCTCCAGCTGAGAAAAAACATGGATACATCTAAGCCATAGTTTTAATGCCTGCCCTTTTGAATTCATGAATCCTTTACCTCCTTTCTCTTAACAACCAGTAGAATACCCGAATTTAGCATTCTGGAGCACTGAGATATTCATATTTTCACGATGAGATATCGCACATCAGAACACCTCATTAAAAAGAAACAAATACTGTAGAAAGAAAGGATGCAAAATGGGCTAATCAGAACAGATGATGACTGAATTTGGGCAAATGGGTTTATAAAATGTACACCTGCTGATTAGAATAGAAAAACATAAAGGTCTGGAATTTGGCACTAGTTCTGTTGCCACACCCTGTACACAAGAAACATAATTCTCGAAAAGAATAATTCATTTGCTCCAGATTTTCTTTTCTGTACATAAAGAAGTAAATGCCATTAATATATAATGCATGTGGAATCTACAGCTCTCCAGATGTTCTTGAATTACAACTCCTGTGTTCCTTCACCATTGTCTATGCTAGTAAGAGTTGACAGGAGCTACAGGTCAATAGGAGGGTGACACCATCCCCAGCCATTCATACAGAATAACAATGTTCTTTAAAATCATATAACCTTAAAACTATAGTGATGCACCCAGGATTTCCTGAACCATGTTCAACAGAATTTCATTAATCAGTAATAGAGCTTGAAATGATGGTCAGTCATTACTTTAAAGTAATTGTTAGATCCATTGATTTATAAACAACATTAATAGGACCAAAAAAACCTTGTTCTTTGATGTCATGCATTAAGCAATTTGTTCCAGAGCATGGCAACTTACTTAGGTTCAATCAGATGTGGGTTCCTCCCAAAGTTTGGTCCAGTTTGAGGATGGGCCGGTTCACGCTATTTTCTGGCAACCCTGTGACTACAGGCAATTGTGAACCAGTCCACCTTGATCAATACCTACACACACCTTTTTGGGTCCTTGTCAAGAGCCTTTCTTTTAGTGTGGTAAGCTCATTCTGTGTATTTTATTTTTCAGTAAGTGTGATCCTTGGTATCGAACCCAAGCAACATTGATGGGAATTTCTCCCAACAGTTCAGTGCTATGTCACTTGGGTGGCAAATTAATCCAGGTTTCTCCTGTGTCCTGCACATGGGGTGGGTGACAAGAGAGGATTCAGGAGGCAATCTTTTTGTTCCCCCTTTACAATCCAGCACTGTTTCACTTTGTTGGCAAGCCAATCGAGTGATATGTCTCTTACCAATTTTTTAAATAAAAAGCTACCTCTTCCTGCTCCTCACAAGGAGGAGTCAGAAGAAAGCAAGATAGTAAAGAACATAGGGGATCTCCTTTTCCCCCACCCACACCTCTCTTTCTTTATAATAGCAATAGCAATGACAATTATATAGCCCTTAGTACACTCTCTGGACAGTTTACAGGTAATTAGCATTTTGCCCCCCAACATGCTGGGGACTCATTTTAGTGTCCTTGGAAGGATAGAAGGCTGAGTTAATCTTGATCCCTATCAGGATCAAACTCATGTTTTGGCTGCAGTATAGCAGTTTAATCGCTCAACACTGAATGCGGTAAAAGAGGAAGCAAAGAAGAAAAAGAAGACAGCAGATTAACCACTTCGCCACCAGGGCCCCTGTTGAGTCCAGCACATAAGAAGTATTCTGACCAGCAGGATTGGGTCAAACACAGATTCAGGACAGGCATTTGCTGATATGCCTGCGCCAAGTCCAGTTTGGTAAAACAGTGTCCTCCGTGAAGGGTAGCCAGCAGGTGACTCACAACTGGCACCGGGTAAGAATTAGGGTGTATGGCTTTATTAATAGTGCATTTGTAGTCCGCACAGATGCGGATGTCCCCATTGGACTTGATTGCAGTGACGATTGGAGTTTCCCATGGAGCTGAATCCACCGGCTCCAGGATGCCCTGTGCTATTAGTTTGTCAAGTTCGGCCTCGATACAGTCCTCAAGCGCAAAGGGCACCCGGCAGGGTTTTAACCTGATGGGCCGAACAGATGGGTCAAGTTTGAAGTGAACAGGGCCCCCCTTGAAAGTACCCAGTCCAGGGCAAAATACATCTGGGTAACGATCACAAGTGGACTGAATGGGATCAGCCTCAACCTTACTAATACCCAAAAAAGCAATACCCAGGGGGCCAAACCATTGCGTACCCAAAAGATTATTCTTACCCGCCTTGACCACAACAAGCAGTAACCTGGCTAACAAGGCCTTGAATGCACGGTAAAAGTGCAGATGCCAAGCACAGGGATGTGGCGACCCTGTACATCACTCAACTTGACCTGAAGAGCCCGCAACTTTGGGCGGTCAGCTGGAGGAAGTTGGAGAAATTCCTTCTGGGTGATGATTGAAAATGATGATCCTGAGTCAATTTCCATCTGGAATGGACAACCCTACAGGCGGACGTTGATGAAGAACCTGTTGGAAACCACGTGAACTCTGGAACTGGAGCTGTGACTGGCGAAGACCTTGGAAATCGGGTGCTCCTTCCCTTGATGAACCTTGTCCCTGGAAGGCCCCTCGACGCACTGGCGGCACACTCTAGCAATGTGCCCCCTTTTTTCCACTACAATGACATTCAGGAGATTTGAACAGACATTGGGTGCGGACATGTCTGCTCCCGCAACCCTGGCATGGAGCAACGGTGCTTTTGGATGGAGTGAAGTTTCTGCAATGTCGTCCCCCTCTTCAGAGCTGACTGAAGATACTGACATGCTGGACGAGTGCTGTTGCTGGACAGCCGATCCCGCTGGACCGGAGCAGCGGACTTGGTTTGGAGGTACCGGACCCTGGCGATGGCAACTTCAGCCGCCTGAGCTTCTTTGAGGACTTGTGCAAAAGTCAAAGTGTCCCTTTTCATAAGGCAATGTTGTGTAGCCTCGTCTCTGAGGCCTACAAGGAGCTGGTTGCGAAGAGCAATATTGAAGTTCTCCCACTTGCAGGTGACTGCAGTGTGGCGGAGAGCAGCAATGTAATCTGCAACCTACTCACCGACCCTCTGGTCTCGCCTGTAGAAAGCTACTCTAGCAGGGAAAATTGAGGTTTTCGGCCTGAAATGGTCCCAGAGGATGGTCAGAATGTCTCTCAGAGGTGTGTCCTTCAGCAGCCGGGCAGAAGCAAGCCTGTGAGCAGTTCAAGAGTAATCAGCCTGCAGTGGGCCAGGAATGTAGCCTTCTGCAACCCCTTGTCTGCAATTTTCTGAGAGATCACGTAGTTGTCGAACTGGACCTCGTACATGGGCCATGAATCTGGCTTGGAAGTGTCAAATGGCCCAAACAGAGCAGGAGCGGCGGCAGCCATTGGTATCCCAACTTTGTCGCCAATGTTGAGTCCGGCGCATAAGAAGTATTCTGACTAGCAGGATTGGGTCAAACACGAGTGATTTATTATCAGCTCAGGAAATCAGACTGGGGGAACATGTACAAGGTGGCCAGCTTATATACAGTGAGAATGGCAGTTACACAGGTGGATACATTTTTGGTGGGCTTCCAGAGAAGTGGGATGTTTGTACTGACGAATAAGCTCTTTTTGACAGTAGTTTGAAATTGGCACCTTTGCAAAAGGCAAGCTATTCTGCAGTAGACTTTATGGCGCTCATAGCATCTTTTAGAAATAACGCTTGGACACAACAGCCCCATTGGTTGTAATTTAGCAGTGCTTGCCTTTGGTGGCAAGCTGATGCAGTGATATGTTAATTACCAATATTTTTTTAAAAAATCCAAACCCCCTCCCCATGGTGGGGTAGACAGAAAAGGAAGGAGGGAGGAGATTGAAGAAGGATTGGAGGAATCTATTTTTCCTCCCCCCCACCACCACCACTCCTCTGGTATGGTATGATTTTCTGTACTGAAACAACCTGATCATTCTAAATCTCAGACCGTGTTTTCAATCAACCCTGTTTAACCCAATTCAGTCTCAGACAACTTCACTATAAAATCACACCATAACTTAAATATATAGGTCCAAGACCTCAAAAGTCGTTACTTACAATTATAGGTGCAATTTTAATTTAGTTTTCTGCATTCATGTTTCTCAAAATTAATTTTTAAAAGTTACTTTTCATTATTAAGAGATCAACATATGGTGCAGTAAGGCAAACCAAATATTTGGACAGTTAGCTCCACTCTTACAACACAAGGCAATACTAATCAACAGAAAGAAACACCTCATACAAAGCATATTCATCCCCATCTTATGTTATCAGTGCCAAACATGGACACTTAAAACAAAACATAAGCAAAAGTTGGTCACCCAGGAAATGAGATGTCTGGAAAGGCTGCTGGAGTGACTAGAAGGGATAAAATCAGGAATGAGGTTATAAAAGAAAGAATTGGAACAGAACTAATCTTAAACTACATACAGAGGCAATAAATAAAGTGGTTTGCCCATCTGGAAAGAATGTCTTGGAATTCCATGCCTTACAAGGCATATGCGGGCAAAGACCACAAGGCAGACCCAAAGGAAGGTGGAGATAACATCAAAGAAATATTGCAAGAACACCAAATAACACTGGTGGAGACCACTAGACGTGGCCGAATAAGAACCTTGCATCTCCCTCAACAGCCAATGAGGTAAAGGGGGAAGCAAAGAAGACGACTTTTCATTATTTGTAAAAACTATTTGAATACTGCAAGGCCCTTTGCTTTTGCAATGGAAAGCTCTCCTCTTGGCCACCTTTCCATCATCCCAACACCTAGAAAAGGATGTGAGACAAGTCCAAAGCAGCACTTGAACCATATGGAGGGGGATGCTAGCATGTTCTTTCTCTCAAGCTGCAAAATGTATTTGGCCATCTCTGATTACCTTCTTCTTTTTCTGGAAAGAAGACAGTCCAGTTTGTGTTACTACAAAGAATGCTGCCTATTCCTTCTTCTTCAGTGTCCAGGCCAGATGTGAAACTGCCAAAATGAAGGCACCTTTTGGTGAGTTCATTCTGCAGTTCCCTTCACCTGACCTACTGTGAGAAAGATTACTGTAGCTGCAACACAAGGTTGCCCTTACCAGGGTACACCCAATTGTGGTTCAAAAATAGCACAATTTTTGAGGAGGTTCTTTCTGTATACCCAGACATGACTTAGTGATCCTAGGTATACTAGCTGGTGAATACAAATGTCTACTCAGATTCTTGGCCAGCTGGTAAGACCTGGTTTGAGGCATGAATTGGTTAAGCTGTCATACCACTATGACACTGTACGCAATGACTGGCAAAATATTGCACAAGCTGTGTAAGTACTTCCGGTTTTTTCCTTACCATGTCAAAAACAGCGGCCTTGGGGGACGTCAATATTTAATGGAGATGGCATGGGGAAAACGATATGATTATGCATAGTTAACATAACAAACAGTAAAGCATTTTGCAAAATAGGTCTTTTTTAAAAAACTTCATTAAAATAAAAGGTCAGATAGGTTTTGGTCTGATCCAGCAGGATTGATAGGATTTCTTTCCCACCTTCAAGTACAACATAGCTGGAGGACAATATTTAGTGAGGTTTGGTAAACATCTCCCCTAAATCTAGATGCACAGTCTAATGAATGTTTAGTTCTCTGTGCACTCATGTGTGTGCACGCATGCGTGCACGCACGCACGCGTGCACACACACGCACACAAATACATATATCAACAAACAAAATCCAGCTTCAACAAGTACAAGCAGCCAAACTCCACCCGCATTCCGATCTAAAACTGCTGAAATGGCAAGCTGAGAAGTGCTTCGATAATTATAGTTTATAAATCTTCTGGAAATTAAACTGGCACCTTTAATTTAATCGACATGATTTTAAAGGCTATTTTTTCTCATGATGTTTAAAAATGGTACCACTAGCTTGATTTTTGTCCTCAATAGGGGACATTCTTGTGGCTTTTGATGCTTACAAACCTGAATGTGATAGTGCCCTTTATCAAAGCTCCGTTCTTGCCCCAAACATTATTGTTTCATTAAGTGGCACAGAAGACAAGTCTCTGTTTTCAGTCCTGTAACTGTTGACTTAGTAATAATATGTTTTCAATATCGTTTCCCCCATACCACCTCCATTAAATGTTGATTGAACACATATTACAAACCCATGGAGACTACAAAGCTATCTGAGACTACAACAACTCGATCATTTCCTATGTACTGTAGAGTGTAAAGAAATTGTATAGGTACTTCCACTACCTGGCAAGCCTCCTACTGCATAGTCATTCACACAAACCATTGCACTTCTAATCTTGCAAACAGTGCAAAACTCAGCATGCAAAAGGTAGTTTACTGGCAGGGGAACTTTTTTGCCATCACCCGTCTGTGCCTTGACTCTTTTCTGCATTTCAGTGGCATTTCAAGTCTCCTGGTGCATACCTTCCCCAGTATCTTTTGGTTATTAGCCCATAAGAACAAAAATCCCAGACAGTCTTCTCTGGCACCTTAAGACAAATAGATTCTGCCATAACCTTTCTTGGTCTACAGTCCACTTCAGAAAAAACTTTGTTTGCTCAATTAAGCTGTTTGCTCACACAAATCAAGGTTTAAAGGGAGAGAATCATGCATAGATCACTGAACGGAGCTTTCCATTGCAAGCAAGCACATTAAAAATCAAATGCAACTTTGAAATATGTGATGGCCATTACTCACAATGTAAAGGATTGCTGTTTCATAACTGACCTAACTGGGACTAGCAAATTATTTTCAGTCCTCCCATGTCCTCAACATGACTTCAACAGCAATTTTAAAAGACCACATTCACCCATGGTTCACTAAGTCAGGAAACTGGCAGTGGAGACTGACGATGCAGTCCAATGTCACAAATTGTGCTTGCTTGCAGCCTAGCATAAATTTTATGTTGCATCTTGCTTTTCCAGGTTCTCAGCCAGATAAAAAGAATAGTGCCGGGTCTAGCAAAATGCCCTAACTCATCCTCTTCTTGTCTTGCTTATGGAGCCCCTAAAACATGGTTTCTCAACTTTTTTGTGCCACGGGCTGGACCACAACACCACACACAGCTGTGTGGACTGGACTGGTGTCCCGCCCCCCATCCCCGCTGTAAATGCTGTCGCAAAACACGCCTGTGGCTGTCATAAATGTGTTTATGACAGCTGCGGATGCGTTTTATGGCAATGTTTATGACAGCTCCAGGCACATTTATGGCTATCGTAAACATGTTTGCTTCCACTTCCACTGCCATTGGCTCCACAGTCCACATGAAATGGTGCCATGGGCCGGGGCCGGCCCATGGGCCGTAGGTTGGGAACCCCTGCCCTAAGGATTAGGTAGCTAGCTTGGTTATTCTGTTTGTTTCCTGCCCATTTAACCAAATTGTCACCTAGTAGCTTAACTGCAGTGACTCAAGTAGCTAAGACGCTGACTGGGAGGCGGAAGGTCAGCAGTTCGATTCCCGAGTACTGCAGGACGGAATGAGCTCCAGTCTTTGTCCCAGCTGCTGCCAACCTAGCAGTTCAAAAGCAAGAAATTGCAAGTGGATAAATAGGGACCACTTCGGTGGGGAGGTAACAGTGCTCCATGCGCTCCGGTGTCTAGTCATGACCACGGAAATGTCTGCAGAAGAAGACAGCACTGGCTCTTCGGCTTTGAAACAGAGATGAGCACTGCATCCTAGAGTCAGATACAGCTGGCTTTCGAGCAAGGGAAACCTTTACCTTTACTAGCTTAACTTCAGGATATGCTAATAAATACCATAATCTTAGCCTCCACTTTTCAATGCTACAATTAAGTGTACAGCCCAAACCAAATTGGCACCAGCACAACAGATAGCCATAGGTAGAGGAGGTCCTAAGTGTTTCTTTTCCTTATTTCACCTGTTCCCATATTGTGGGTACATACTTTGGGGAACCTCCATAGATGTCTGGTGGTGGTGGCATTGTTTTTAACCTTATGTGTAATGCTTTGACCTTTATTTATGAAATGTGACCTTGCATGATCAAGCCACAGATCCTAGGACCCTGTTCCTTATATAAATTTGATCCACATTTTTGAAAGCATGCATACTGATAAATATAAATGGCAGAAAGGTATAAGGCAGAAGTCACAGGGCCACGCCAGGGATTCTCAACCTGTGGCCCATGGGCCAGATGCAGCCTGTGGCACCATTTCACATGGCCCAACACCACCACCACACCAGGAAGTGCCATGTGGTGGAGGAATGGCAAAATGGTCGTCCGGCCCCCGAAGCTGTCTGAGGGAGCGTGACCCGGCCCCCGGCTTAAAAAGGTTGAGAACTCCTGAGCTACAGTTGCTACCAACAGTTGCCTTCAAAGAGCACACTGCTAGCTGAACAATATATGCTAAGAAACAGAAGTAGTAAATATGCAGGAAAAACCTTCTAATTCTCTCAAGAATGTTAAAGTTAATGAGTGTGTTGATTGATTGATTTCATTCTCCAGTTTGGCTTAAAAAAAAAACATGTCAGAAGTACACAAAGGTGCTTTCTGGGTTGAAAGGATTTTTGCTGGAGGAACTCCATTCACGGACCTGAATGAGGCTCCTTTCATGTCCCCAAGCTCTGGATTAAAACAAAGAACGATCTCAGTCAGTTGCACAAGGAATTTCCAAGGCCTCACCCTGAGAATATATATATATATCCATTTTATCCAGTTAAGAATTCTGCACTTCACAGATACCAAATGACATGGATACTTTATCCAAAACAGATAACAGCTGTTTCTGTCTGGCCCTCTTTCTGAGGTGATAAAACTATCTAGCAACGTGTAAAGTCCTCCACCCTTATCTCCTATGCAGAGGCAAATTTACCTCACAACTTGATTTCCACCAGTGTTTCTCTGGTATTTTTGAGGCTGTGGTTTGCCCCAGTTCAGATGGCACTAGTAAGTTACCTTCTAGACAACCTTTAGAGGGGGGGAAGGTTCTTGCTAGTAAATCTCAATTTACATGCATATCTTGGGTTATGCATTTCATCAGAGATCTGACAGAGAAGAGGGCTACATAGACTAAACAAAAGCCACAATGCTGATTAAGTCTGTGGCTAAGATGCTGATTGGAAGGCGGGAGGTCAGCAGTTCAATTCCCGAGTACTGCAGGATGGAATGAGCTCCCATCTTTGTCCCAGCTCCTGCCAACCTAGCAGTTCAAAAGCAAGAAATTGCAAGTATATAAATAGGGACCACTTCAGTGGGAGGGTAAACAGCGTTCCGTGTGCTCCGGTGTCTAGTCATGACTATGGAAATGTCTGCAGAAGCAGACAGTGCCGGCTGTTCGGCTTTGAAACAGATGAGCACTGAACCCTAGAGTTGGATATGACTTGCTTTCAAGCAAGGGAAACCTTTACCTTTACATTTACCTAAGAAGATGCAGTGGAGAATTTTTGTAAAAGCTTTTTTTTTTTACCCTGCAAAATTCTTTTGAAATTTGCTAATCTTTAAGATGATGCACCACACACTGAGATTTGCTATTTTATGTCTTGGATTTGCAGGTGGGACTGAAGTCCCAAACAAATAGAAAGCCAAAGGTTGAGAACCACTGACCTAAAACATGCTCTGGGGGAATTCTTATCTAAAGACAGTGGTGGGATTCAGCAGGTTCACCCCAGTTGGCCAGAACCTGTAGCAGAAATTCTGGCTGGCCCCACCCATACAGATTTTGAAATAACGCAGGGCTTTCCCCTGGCCATGCCCAGCATACCACGCCCACAGAGTAGGTGGTAAAATTTGAATACCACCACTGTCTAATGATGTACAGTATGTGGCTTCAACAAGAGTTAGAGTTAAAGATGGCAAACTTTACCTGAATGAAAGGCATTTGTATTGACAGGCAGCAGTCGTCCAGCTTGGATTACAGCCAGTTAAGCACTGTCTACTGGAGACTAAGGGTGTGACTACACAGGAGGAAAACTGTAAATGGATCTGCTGTGAGGTTGGATTTAGTAAGTCAGATTTCCCCAAGCTCATTCACTGTAGCTGACTACACTGAAGTCAGCAGAGAGAAGGAAGGAAATCAGCTTTGTTTTGCAATTTATTAACCATTTGAATCCTCTCCTCACTACACCTGGTGCCTGAGTTTGCTTGTTTTCCTCTCCATTCTCCTTCCATGTCTTTCTTTTTTACCTTTACTTTTAAAGATGTGCTATCATAGCATTGTTGGCTGCAGTGGCTTAAGTGGTTAAGATGCTGACTGGGAGGCGGAAGGTCAGCAGTTCAAAACCCAAGTACTGCATGACAGGATGAGCGCCTGTCTCTGTCTCAGTTCCTGCCAACCTAGCAGTTTGAAAGCAAGGAATTGCAAATAGATAAATAGGGACCACTTTGGTGAGAAGGTAAAAAGCATTCTGTGCACTTCGGTGTCTAGGCATGCCTGCCACATGTCCACAGAAATGTCTGCAAACACAGTCAGCACTGGCTCTTCGGCTATAAACAGAGATGATCACTGAACCCTAGAGTCGGATACGACTGGCTTTCTAGCAAAGGTGACCTTTACCTTTTACCATATCATCTTAGCATTAGGCCAGTTGGCTGACCCAAGGGTGGGGATGGGGAGAGATTCAACAGAGAGACAGGTGGAATTTTTCACTTTAGCCTTGGTTCTAGCTTCCTACAGTAGCTCTGATTGACTATGGCTCTCTTAAATTTGTAGGAGGCACCGAGTACAGCTTCCGTAATACTTCCTTGCCTGTTTTGTTTTGTTTTTCTTTGCTTGTCCAGCTGCCCAAGAGCTAGAAAGAAAGGGAATGGGACGGCAAAATGAACAAAGATCCAGCCACCAGGTGAGGAGGAGAGTTTCTTAATGGCTGGTCTGTCCTCTTACTGCTGCTGGAACTGGCTGGAATGGCTTTAAATAAAGTAGCTACAAACCCATCTATACTGCATACACTGATGCAAAGGCACTTGACTAGGGGGTGGGGAGGTAGAAACCCCAGGAACAGAGGAAATAACTGAATTTGGAGCATGGGAGAAACATTGGGCTGACTCACAGCAACATTTATATCAGGTAGTCAACGAAACAGAATGCAAATCAGACCATCCCAATCCTGCAGCAATTCCCACAATTACTTGTCAATGTAGTTGCAGCCTAATATGGCTACCTCTTTAGAAACTGCTTTGTTTGTTATGATTACCTGATATTTTATGGCACAATTAATTGGCTTTGTTGTGATGGTACATCCAACATATTAATGGTAAAACTCTGACATGCATTAGCATTTAGCATGGTAATTATGTTTGTGAAGCATAAGCAGTTTCAGAGTTTCCACTGAAATGACTGTTCTTTCTTGCTTAACAAGCAAGTACTGTGGTGCCGTGCTTTAAAATGGAAATCTCATAGTCTTATAATTATTCGCTTCCATTTTTATACAGAAATTTTTTACCCAGTAATACTTCAGTAACACATAGCACCACAAAATGCCAATACAGTGGAACCTCATACAACAATTGCCCTGTATAGCAATGAAATCGCATAACAATTAGGTTTGGGGTGGGGGGAATGGTGTCCCACATAACAATTTTCCCTATGGAAAAAATTGTACAACAATTTTTCAATGGAGAAACCACTTAGCAAAAAAAATCGTTGTATGATGCATTCCATATGGAAAATCGCTATACGATGCATGCATGCATCGTATAGCAATTGTTTCATTCAACAATGAGTCTCATTGAACGGATTAAAATTGTTGTATGAGGTACCACTGTAAATTATAATGGAGATTGCAGCAGATAGGTAAGACAAAAATAATGAAACTAATAGGGACAGGGGCCTGAAAATCTTTGCTAACATGTGTTGGGTACTGCAACAAATGTCAGATTTTTTTCTCCTCATACAGCAGTCATATGTCTAGAATTCTAAAATACATTACACTAAGAAACATACAGTAGAACCTCGATTAATGTAATTAATGTGTTCTCTGAGACGTTTCTTAAAGCAAAAAATACTTTAATTGAATTTCCCATAGGAATGCATTGAATGAAATTTCCAATGGGAATGCATTGAAAACCAAAATACTTTAACTGAAATGTGGTTTCCCATTGGATTGCATTGAAAACCAATTAATCCATTCCGAAAAAATCTGTAAGCTGAGCCACTATTTTCGATAGATTTCCTTTTGTTATGAGATTTTTATGTTAACCAAGCCACTTGTTAACTGAGGTTCCACTATATTGTAGATTTATGTCAGCATCAATTGTGTACATCATATGGTGTATTGCTGCTAATTAATGAGTTGCCACTCACATTTCTGGTTGTGTACCTGTTGCCTGACTTGGAAATGGCAACTCATTAATTAATAGGAACTTGCCACTTCAGTTTATACAATTATAGTTAATACTGGCATATATCTCGGGCATGATTCTAGCCAGCATAGTTGTGCTCCAGTCTAATAATTATGTGTTTAAATGTCCCTTACATTTTAATGTTCATTTGGGGCATGTGCAATGGACATTTTGTTTTATCATATTAGTTCACCCAGTCACAAGAAACATTTACACTATAGTTTTATGAAAGACTCTTCAGTGGCGGCCTTGTGACAATGCAGATGAATTTTGTTGGCACTTCCTCTATATGGCCAATGGACATTGGCAACGTTCGAGGCTTTGTCTGCCAAATTTGTATCCCAAATGAACTGAGGAAGAAGCTTTAGTCTTTAGGGAACTGTCACTTGTAACAGAGGATTTTTATTAAACTGGTTGACAATGGCTTTTAAATATGAGACAGTGTCTCTATGTTTTGGGTCAATGGATTCTGTACACTAACAAATGCAGAATATCTTGCCACTTTTATGCTGGGACCAAGCTTACAAATAGGCACATGTTAATACATTATTATTGCGTTGGTCTTGAGGTATCTTAAAAAGCTTATTTTATGCTATGTATGGACAATGAAAAAAATTAATCTTCCTCACTATTTGTACCACCCTTTAACATGACAACAGAGGCTGACACTTAATAAAAGCATATTATTATTATTATTATTATTATTATTATTATTATTATTATTATTATTATTATTATTATTATTATTATTATTATTATTATTATTATTATTATTATTATTATTATTATTATTATTATTATTATTATTATTATTGAACTTATATTAAGGTTGGCTTCCAGAAATTTAAAAGTAGTAATGAGCAACAGTCTCATTTCTTGTAGTTGTTTTAAAGTTTAAGCACAAATAATTAAATATATAAACTAAGAATATGTTTATATTATCAATTGAGTAACATATTACAGTATTACTAGCTGGCTGGATATCTCCATGATTTATATATCTGGCTACAGAAGCAGAGGTTCGGAGTTTAATTTGCCACTGTGCCTCCTAGAAGAAAAGTCAGCCTGTTTAGTCATAGGCAAGCTGCACATTTCCAGGATGTCTCCAGAAGAAAGGAATGGTAAATCACTTCTGTATATTCCCTACTTAGAAAACCCTGGAAAGAGTCACCATTAATCAGGATTGACTTGTCAGCACATATTATTTAACAAAAGATTAATTCCCTATCACTTATTGGAAAATTTAATTTGATGTTAAGCAATGAAACCTGATTAATTACAACAACAATAAATTGTCAAGTGATCTATATACTGGTATATACGGTTATATAGAATAATGGAGTTGGAAGGGACCCCTATGGTCATCAATCCAACCCCCTGCTCAGATAGGAATCCAAGTTAAAATATACCATACAGTTGGATGTCTAACTTTCTTCCCAATGCTGCCAGTGATGGTGTACTCATCTTCTCCAAAGGCAATTGGTTCCATTGTCTTATACTGTAGCTCTAATAGTTAGGAAGTGTTTCCTGATATGTTTCCTGATATTCAATCAAAATGTGGCTTCCTGTAATTTGAGCCCAACCAGAGCGGACCGGAGGGGCTCTCTAATAGTGCCATCGGCCGGGGGGCTCGCCTCTCTGGCACAAGGAGGAGAGCCTTCTCTGTGTCCGCACCTGCCCTTTGGAACCTCCTGCGTCTCCAGACGGAGTTGTTGCCCTTTAGAAAAGAACTAAAAACCTGGCTGGTGGGCCAAGTTTTGGGTGCAGGTGGAGGGGTGGCTTCCGTTGGGTGATTAATATAGGGGAGGATGCCTGCCCCACGGTTTCTTCGGTTCCTGCACCTCTCTCTTTTTAGGGGTGGGTTCTTATTGCTGGTTTTTATTTGTTTTTATCTGTTTTCACCCACTGTGTGAACCGCCCGGAGTCGGCTTTGGCTGAGTGGGCGGTATAGAAATTTAACAATAAATAAATAAATAAATATGGCCTGCACTTCAGAGTGGCTGAGAACAGATTCTGCTCCTCATCTGCATGGTAACCTTTCAAATATTTGAAGAATACTATCATATCTCCCCTTAACCTCATTTTTAAGGCTATTATGTATCCAGCTCTTTTAGTCTTTTCTCATACAATTTGGTTTCCAGTCCCCTTGTTGCCCTTTTTTGAACCTATTCCAGTTTGCTTACATCTTTCTTAAATTGTGCTGTCCAAAGCTGGACACTATTCTTAAGATGAGGCATAGCCAGTGCTGAATAGACAGGAACTAGTACAGATACTTTCGTGTTCAGGGAACGAAGAAGCAGATGAGTGAAGTAGTGAAATTCAGCTCTTTATTAGTGGGGTTTGAACACACTTTGGATGGGGCAAAACTCGGACTTGTATACACTATAAACAGTAACAGTAACAATAATACAACAAGCCCATTGGCTAACAGAGTGTGCCCATTTATTTATTTATTTATTTTATATTCAAATTTATATGCCGCCCAATCAGGTAAACCCGACTCTGGGCGGCTCACAACAAGTTAAAACACACATAAAACAGTAAAACCAATTAAAACCAATTAAAACCCAACATACCCACCCACCTACCCCATTCCTGTTAAAACCCACATAAACCCACATTAAAAAAGACAATTAAAAGAAATGGGGGCTTAATTTATAAGACAACAGGCGGGGGCTACTCTTCCATCTGGGCCCCACACCTGCCCTGCCAACCAGGTTTTTAGGTCTTTTCTGAAAGGTAGCAGCTCCATCTGCTCCCGCAACTCTACAGGCAGGAGGTTCCGGTGCAGACACGGAAAAGGCCCTCCTTCGTGTGCCAGAGAGACGAGCCCCTCTGGCAGATGGAACAATCAGGGAGCCCCTCCGATCCGCTCTGGTTGGACGGGCGGACACTTTTGGGATGATGCGGTCTCTAAGGTATCCTGGCCCACTACCATGAAGGGCTTTAAAGGTCAAAACCAGCACCTTGAACTGCACCCTGAGGCAAACTGGAAGCCAGTGCAGCTCCCGAAGTAATGGTGAGACACGAGCATAATGCCCGTGCCCCATCACCACCCGGGCAGCCTCATTCTGGACCAACTGCAGCCTCCGAATGGTTGACAAGGACAGCCCCATGTAGAGTGCATTGCAATAATCTAGCCTGGAGGTGACCAGAGCATGTTTGACCATGAGCAGGGAGTCCCGGTCTAGGAGCGAACGCAACTGATGGATGACGTAAAGCTGTGAGAAAGCCCTCCTGGCCACAGCCGCCACCTGATCTGCTAGTAGCAGCCCCGAGTGAAGGAGGACCCCTAAGTTGCGTACCGGGTCTGTCTGGGGCAAAGCAGCCCCATCCAAGACCAAAGTTGGCAGCTCCCTAGATAACGCGGGACCCCCTATCCAAAGCCACTCAGTCTTGGAGGGATTCAATTGTAGCCCGTTGTCTCCCATCCAGACCCCAACCACTTCCAGACATCTGGATAGGACATTGACTGCATCACTGGGGTCCCTATGGGCCGAGATATATAACTAGGTATCATCAGCATACTGATGATACCTTACCTCATGGGAACGGATAACCTCGCCCAACGGCTTCATGTATATGTTAAATAGGAGAGGAGAGAGCACTGAGCCCTGAGGCACCCCGTACTGTAGGGGCCTAGCGCTGGACCTCTCACTCTCCAACCACACCGACTGGGTACGACCCTCCAGAAATGAGGAAAACCAGGACAACACAGTGCCCTGGATCCCCAAACCTTTGAGCCATTCCAGAAGGATACCGTGGTCAACAGTGTCAAAGGCCGCTGAGAGATCCAGAAGAGCCAGGACGAATGGATGACCCCCATCCCGCTCCCACAAGAGATCATCAACCAGTGCGACCAATGCAGTCTCAGTACCATATCCAGGCCTGAAACCTGATTGATAGGGGTCCAGATAATCCGCTTCATCCAGGACCCCCTGCAACTGCCGCATCACCACCTTCTCCAGTACCTTCCCTAAGAAAGGGAGGTTGGAGACCGGCCTATAATTAGCTGGAACTGCTGGGTCGAGAGATTGTTTCTTCAGGAGGGGGCGCACCAGAGCATGTTTTAAAGGTGCAGGAAACACCCCCTCCTGCAATGAAGCATTTATTATAGCCCCGACCCAGCCTCCCGTCACCCCATTGGAGGCTTTCACCAACCATGTGGGACAGGGATCCAAAGGGCAGGAGGTGGTGCGAACAGCTGCAAGAAGCCTGTCCACTTCCTCAGGGACAACTGGATCGAACCGATCCCAGATTACACTGCCAGACTAAACTCTGATCCCCTCCGGACCCTCCCCCTCCACGCTGGGATTAAATCCCGAGTGAATCCGAGCGATTTTCTCCACCAGATAGTCTGCAAAAACCTCAGCCAAACCCTGCCAACCGGGCACAGGCCCCTCCCGGCCAAGGAGAGACCTGGTAACCCGGAACAGAGCGGTTGGGCGATTATCTGTGGAGGCAATGAGGGCGGTGAAGTATTGTTGCTTCACCACCCCCATCGCCACCAGGTAGGTCTTAATAGCAGCCCTAGCCAGTGTCCAGTCGGAATCACTCCGGGTCTTCACCCAGCGGCACTCTCGGTGTCTCTTTGCCCGTTTAAGCTCCCACAGTTCTTCTGTGAACCACGGGGAAGATCGAATCCCATGGGCTCAGAGAGGCCATAGTGGTGCGATTTCATCCAAGGCAGCCGTAGTCATCCTGTACCACAGGTCAACGAGTGCCTCGGATGAATCGTGTAGCCGATCCAGAGGAAAATCCCCCAGTTCCCTCTGGAATTTGTCAGAATCCATCAGTTGCTGGGGGCGGGCCAATTTAATAGGCCACGCCTCCCTGCGGTGAACCGCCGCCCCCAGGAAGTCCAGAGTCACCAGATAGTGATCTGACCATGGCACAGGTATAGTTTCTAATTTCTGTAGTCTCAGATCACTCTGCCACCGCTCCGACAAAAAAATTAGGTCCGGTGTGTGACCACTGTCCCTGGTCGGGCCATGAATTTCCTGAGTCAAGTCCATGGCTGCCATGGAGGCCATGAACTCCTGAGCAACCTCTGAACCAGTCCCCAGAGAAGGCAAATTGAAGTCCCCCAGAACCATCAGCCTAGGGAACTCCAACGCCAACGCTGAGATGGCCTCGAGGAGCTCAGGCAGGGAGTCTCTTACCCTGCAAGGAGGCAGGTACAGGAGTAAGACTCCCAACTGACCCTTAGCAGGGCCTCACAACCCGGGACTTGTGGAGTAGTAGCCTTGGCGACTCCCAAGGACTCCCTGGCTACAATGGCGACGCCACTGCCCCTTCCCTCATCCCTTGGCTGGTGCCAGATACCGAAGCCGGCTGGACACATTTCTGACAGAGGTACACCATCCTCTGATCTCAGCCAGGTTTCGGTGATGCCCGCCCCTCCCGAATAAAGTCTTGAATTAGGGGTGCCTTGTTGCAGATCGACCTGGCATTCATCAGCAGCAGCCTAAGGGTGGGGTCACCCTGGATCAGCTGCTCAGGACCCAGAGATGTACCTGGGGGACTGGAACGAGAGACAGATACCAACCATCGGTTCCGTGTTCCCTGAGTGTGGCCTGCCCCTCGGTACCCGCCATATCGTCCCATGCCCGTCACAACCCCAATTTGAACCCTGAGAACTTCCCCACCCATCTCAGATGGAGTGCTACCCCTCCTACCCAGCTGACAAGGCCATTTCTCCCACCCTCTCTCCCCTCCAGACCCAGAACCCACCCCCACACTCCCCCTACCCTCCTTGGGGCATTTCCAAGAGCCCCTTATCAGAGGCTATCCCTCCCCAAACCCAATCCCATTCCCTTCCCACCCCTCCAACCCCTAAAATTACTCAAAAAGGGGGGTAAGGGCCCTCACTGCTGGCACCACCTCCCTCTCTGCTCCCTAACCCCACAAGAGGTGAAGGAGGGAGGTGGCAACGTGCCAGTCCATCAATCCGCCAAGGCTTCCCTGGCTGTGACCAATTCCCTCCCACCGGAACGGCTGGGAGGAAAGGCAGTGTCTGTTCTCCATGGCTGGAGTTGGGCTGCAATTCTTGAAGCCGTCTGCCTGGTCCAGTGAAGGAGGCCTTTGGGAAAGGGGCTGGGTGGAAGGTCTTTGCAGCCACCTCTCCCTGCCTTGTCACAGCTGCCGGCCCTCTCTTCTCCTTCCTGGTCCAGCAAAGGAGACCTTTGGGAAAGGGGCTGGGTGGAAGGTCTTTGCAGCCACCTCTCCCTGCCTTGATACAGCTGCGGCCCTCTCTTCTCCTTCCTGGTCTAGCGAAGGAGGCCTTTGGGAAAGGGGCTGGGTGGAAGGTCTTTGCAGCCACCTCTCCCTGCCTTGATACAGCTGCCGGCCCTCTCTTCTCCTTCCTGGTCCAGCGAAGGAGGCCTCTGGGAAAGGGGCTGGGTGGAAGGTCTTTGCAGCCACCTCTCCCTGCCTTGATACAGCTGCCGGCCCTCTCTTCTCCTTCCTGGTCCAGCAAAGGAGGCCTTTGGGAAAGGGGCTGGAGAATAAGAATAGATGCATGAGAAAAGATACATTCCGCTCCTATAAACAGTAACAATAATACAACAAGCCCATTGGCTAACAGAGTGTGCACATTTTTGATCCACATAAGAATAGATACATGAGAAAAGATACATTCTGCTCCTGTCAGAAAACACAGTTAACATACATAACATTCTCCCCCCCCCCCCAGGTAAAAACAAAATTCTTTAACCAGGAAGGTGGTCTAGTTTCCCTTCTGGGTCGGACGCTTGGCTGAGCCGGTTCAGGGGCTTGTAGGATGGGCGACCCGACTGGAGTGAGGGATTGACTAGAAGGGGAGGATTACAAACCCAAATTAAAGCCCTGTTTGCCAGATGGAGGAGCAGGGGATCACTCAAAACCAAAATCTAATTCTGTGGATGAATAAGACAACTCAGGGTCCCTCCTGTGTGTACTAAGAGTGGAGGGCGACTCCAAGCCAAATTTGTCATCATCAATAAAGGAATCCAGAGTGCTAGGCTGGGACAGTGTAGGGGTACACCTTGCCGGAATAGGGGAGCATTCCACATATTCCCCTTGAAATCGGTTCCTAGAAGACACTTCTGGGTCAATGTTGGCTGGCTGCTGACTATTATCTCTGCCCCCTGGGTTTAAACGGGTGGGGGCCAACCCTAGCGCTGAGTGTCTGTATTCATCTTGTGGGTCCAGTACTCTGGGTCTCAATTGATCAACGTGCCTCCTCCAGATCAGACCAGTGGCTGTTTCGATTCTGTAAGAAACAGGACCAGTTTGATCGATCACAAACCCAGGCACCCACGTAGGGCCACCAGCTGCATAATTGCGGCAATGTACAGGGTCTCCGGACGAGAAACCCTTCTGGTGTTGGATCGCTATATTTGTGCCTTTGTCCTCCACCCTAGAGGGATCCAATCTGTCCAGCAAGGAGGACAGTTTCCTTCGCTGGAGCAATTCAGCAGGGGACAGCCCTGAGGCAAAGGGGGGTGAGCCTATATGTGAAAAGAAACTGGCATAACTGGAGCTCCAAATCCCCTTCACCCATACACCGAAGCACGTCTTTAGTTGTGCGCACCTGCCACTCTACCTGGCCATTGGTGCCTGGGTGGAATGAAGCGGCAGTGATGTGCCTAATTGCATTCCTTTCCATGAAGGATTGGAATTCTGCAGATGTGAACGTGGACACGTTGTCGGACACCAGCACATCTGGAAGTCCAAATGCTGCAAACAGCCTTCTTAGGTGCATTATCGTGGTGGCTGAAGTGGTATTAGGCACCCTAATCACTTCCAGCCACTTAAAGAATGAATCCACAACCAACAAAAATAGGGCACCCCTAAATGGGCCTGCAAAATCTATGTGCAACCTGGACCACGGGCCCCGAGCAGAATCCCATTCCCAAGAGGGAAGGTGGGATTGCTCTGGGTGAGAGGACTGACAACTGGCACAAGTGCCGACCATTTGTTCTATGGCTTGGTTCAGGTGAGGCCACCAAAAGTAGCTACAGGCAAGGGCTTTGGAACGGACAATTCCCGGGTGACTTCTGTGAAGTAGATGTAAAACCTTTTTTCTGAGAGTGATAGAAATGACTACCCGCAACCTCATTCCACTGACAGTTTCAAACGCTTGCAGTGGAATGTTCTGAATTCCTTGGCTAGAGGAGAGACAGGCCAGCCTTTTTGTACCCAAGACATTACTTTAGTCAATGTTACATCCTTGGCCGTATCCTTGGCTATATCTGAGGGGACGACTGGGGGCGAGTCGAAAGCCTCAATCATAAGGACCTGGTGGTCACTTTCGATCTTGCAATTGGCTTCCACAACCCCTGGCAGTGAAGAAAGTGACAGGGCATCAGCATGGCTGATGTTCTTGCCGAGCCTGTGCACCAAGGTAAAATTGTATGCATTTAGGAAAATTGCCCAATGCAACACCCTTGGGGACAGAATTTGAGGTGTGGGCTTCTGTTCACAAAGATTCCAAGGAGGGGCTTGTGGTCAGTTACGATGGTAAAAGGTCTTCCGTAAAGGTAATCGTGGAATTTCTTAGTGCCAGCCACGATTGGCAACGCCTCCTTGTCTGTCTGAGTGTAATTTTTCCCAGGCTTTGAGAGTGAACAGGACTAGATTGCTACGGGGGCTTTCCTCCCGTCATTTAGTACATGGCATAACACAGCTCCCACCCCCACAGGGGATGCATCACACACAGTACAACTTCCTTGTTAGGATTAAAATGAGTTAATACAGCATCCGAAGATAGCAGCCTTTTAAGTTCTAGGATCGCTTTTTCCTGGCAATGGCCCCAGTGCCAAACAGTATCTTTCTTAAGAAGCTGATGTAATGGTTCAGCAGCTGAGGCTTTGCGATGGAGAAAAGCATGATAGAAGTTTAACAATCCTAGAAATGATTGCAATTCAGCTTTACATTTTGGCCTGGGTGCATTTTGCACGGCCACCACCTTCGAGTCAGAGGGCATGATACCTTGGGGTGTAATTCGGTACCCTAGGAACTCCACTTCCTGTGCCAAAAACACACATTTGTCTCTTCTGAGACATAGACCGGCGCTCTCTAAACATGAGAGGACTCGATCGAGCCTGGCCGCTAGTTCGACAGTGTCCTTAGTGGTGATCAGGACATCGTCAAAATATGGTAGGACACTGGGCAAACCTTTTAAAATACGTTCTACAAGAGATATTCTGGGGGCTGCATTCACCCTGAACTGTAGTCTAGTTACCTTAAATGCCCCCCTATACATTACTATGGTCTGGGCTGTGGCAGCAGCAGGAGACACAGTAAATTATTGGTAAGCCTGGGCAATGTCAAGTTTTGAGAAGCAATTTCCTCCATGCAAGGAGGCAAGAAGGTGGCTTACCATGGGCAAAGGATATGTGTTTGGGCGAATAGCTTTATTGATGGTACACTTGTAGTCAGTGCATATCCTGACCTCCCTGTTACTTTTCAAAGCAGTCACTATTGGTGTCTCCCACTCTGCGGAATCCACCGGCACTAGGATGCCCTGCCCCACCAGTTCGTCCAGCTCGGCTTTTATCTTCTCCTTTAAAGCAAAGGGTACCCGGCGTGGCTTCATCCGGAAGGGCCGGACGGTTGGGTCAAGCTCAAAGTCCACAGGGGGTCCTTTGTATAACCCGAAACCCTTTTTGAACACCTCAGGATGTGCAGCACAAATGGCCCAGATTGGGTCAGCATCTATTGCGTGAATGCCAGAAAGCCGGATTCCCAGAGGCCTAAACCATTGGGTCCCAATAAGACAGTTAGTGCCCTGCTTAACTACAACCAATGGCAAGGAGGTGTGAATGTTTTTGAATTTGACCAAGAAATTTCCCACCCCCTGCACCGGAATCTGGCAACCTGGCACATCCCGGAGGGAAGTTTTAAAAGATTTGAGCTTGGGCCGAGAGGCAGGGGGAATTCTCAAAAACTCCCGCTGTGGGATTATGGAAAAGTTAGTACCTGAATCCACCTCCATCTTGAAGGGGACATCCTGCAGGCTCAGGTCTGTGAAAAAATGCTCGCTGATGATGCCTACTTGGCACAGCTCAGGCTCTGGTGAGACTTTGGCGATGGACGTTTTGTGGTGATGACTCTTCTTGGACTCAGGTGCTGAGTTCTTTGCTTTTGCTGTTGCATACTTTAGCAATGTGCCCTCATCGCCCGCAATTGTGGCATTCTGCGGTGCAGAAGGGGCACTTCCTGCGGTCATGCCGGGCTCCGCAGCCATCACACTTGCAAAGGAATTTCTTCTCCCGATCATCACGGTGCTCTCGTCGGACTGCTCGGACTTCTCCCTCTGCGTTGCTGGACTCCGATGAAGAGGTGGAACCAAGCAATGTTGAGGAGGATTAAGATGAATTTTGCTGAGCTTGCACAGCTGAGTCAGTGCCACTGGTGGTGGAGTGGCGATGCCAGAAAAGCTTGATGCCAGACGATGCGACCTCAGACGCTACCGCCTCTTCTAGGACAGCCTTGAAGGTTAGCGTCTTCCTGATCATGAGACAACATTGAGAATCTTCGTCCCTCATGCCGGCCAGCAGACAGTCCCGGAGTGCTTCTTTGATGTTATCCCACTTGCACGGAGGGGCAGCAATGCGCAGAGCGGCGGTGTAGTCTGCAATGGACTCCCCAGGTCACTGATCCCTTCTGAGGAAGGCCACTCTGGCCAGGAAGATCAAGACTCCTGGCTGCAGGTGTTTCCTCAGTGCAGACATGATTTCTGTGAGTGGCACCACATCCACATCCCTTGGGAGAACGAGGTGGGTTGCCAGCTCAAGCGTCTCAGAACCGCACTGAGCGAGGGAACAGGAGCGCTTCTGGTGTTTGTCGGTGATCTTCTGCGAAGCCATTACGTGGCGGAATCGGCGTTCGTATGTTGCCCATTTCTCGGGACACACTGGGTCAAATGGGCCGATGTTGCTGCCGTGTGGGGACACCATCCCACCTTCGTCGCCAGTTTCGTGTTCAGGGAATGAAGAAACAGATGAGTGAAGTAGTGAAATTCAGCTCTTTATTAGTGGGGTTTGAACACACTTTGGATGAGGCAAAACTCGGACTTATATACACTATAAACAGTAACAGTAACAATAATACAACAAGCCCATTGGCTAACAGAGTGTGCACATTTTCGATCCACTTATTTGCATAAGAATAGATACATGAGAAAAGATACATTCCGCTCCTATAAACAGTAATAATAATACAACAAGCCCATTGGCTAACAGAGTGTGCACATTTTTGATCCACTTATTTGCATAAGAATAGATACATGAGAAAAGATACATTCTGCTCCTGTCAGAAAACACCGTTAACATACATAACAGATACTTAACATGATTTGGAGACTATACTTGTTAATGCAGCCTAAACTATATTTTGCCTTTTCTGCAGCAACATTACACTGTTGGTTCTTATTCAGCTTGTGATCTACAAACACAGGATTCTTCACAAATGTAGTACTGCTGAACCAGATATCCGCCCTCAGGTTTAAAACTTTGTATTTATCCCAGAGAACAGCTCATGCCCTGCATGTTACCTTCTCCCTTGACAAGTAGTCTCTGAGTATGACCCAGGAACTAACCATGGATCCACTTGATAGTTGTTCTGTATTGCCCACACTTTTTTTAGTTTGTTAATCAGAAAATCATGGGGCACTTTGTCTACAGCAGTGATGGAGATCCTTGGCACTCCAGCTGTTCTTGAACTTCAATTCCCAGAACCCCTGATCAAAAGGCGTGCTGACTTGGGCTTCTGGTAATTGAAGTCCAAGAACACCTTGCATGTCAAGGTTCACCATCACTGGTCTACAGCATTCCCACCATCAACCTGAGATAATACCTGATAAAAACAGAAATGAGATTAGTCTGACACTTTTTATTTTTACATAATCTGTGCCTACTTCTAATTATCATTGCATTGTTTTCAAAACCTACTCAAGTTTTTTCCGGGACAGATGTCAAGCTGACTGGTATATAGTTCCTTATTGCTTTGTTGAAGATGAAGACATTAGCCCTCCTTCAATCATCTGCCATTTTCCATGATTACTTATTCGCCATGATTGCAAGAAGATAGGCAGTGGTTATGAGCGTTCTTCAGCCAGTTCTTTCAATACTTAGCTGCAGCTCATCAGGTCCTTACTCATACAGTACAATGAACTTAAGTATTCCTTGACTATTTGCTCACCAGTTTCAACTTCAAGCTACAATCTTGTCCCCTCCGTTTATACGTTACATTTGCCAGGATCGACATAGTCTTTCTTTTAGGAGAAGACAAAGCTAAAGTTGGAACCAAGTACTTTTTCATTTGTTACCATTTGTCTATCTCCATTGAATAAGTGAGCTACTGTTTTTCTCTCTTTTGTTATGCATGTAGATGAAGACTGCTTTTCTAGTGTCTTTAATATCTCTTGAATGACAGCTCATTCTTATTTTTTGCCTTGCTAATACCATTCTTAGTTTTTGTCTATTTATTTTGCTACTTGTCGGTTTTCATCCTTTCTTGCCTGGCCTTCCTTCTGCTTCCTACATGTTTTAGTTTTTTTTTACCTCAGGTCTTTGAATTTTTTGTGAAAGTACATTGTTATTGTTGAGTTGTTGTTGTCGTTTTGGATGTCTTATACCTTCTTTTCTTGCTGGAATTGTCTGTAGCCCTGCTTTTAGAATTTTTATTTTTAAGAAACTCTTACCCATCTTACATAAGAAACAAAAACAAACAAAAACAAAAAAGGAGACAAAACACATTGTAGTACCTTAGACTGCTCTATTTTAATCTTAGTTTTTGTAAATCAAACCCACTTCCTTCACAGTGTGGTAAATTGGATTTTTAGAAAACCAAAGCTGCTGAACTCAACAAATGGAAGGTCGGAGTACTTCCCGAGTACTGCATCACATCTCTGTCCCAGATCCTGCCAACCTAGCATTTTGAAAGCAAGAAATTTCAAGTACATAAATAGGTACCACTTCGTTGGGAGGGTAAACAGTGTTCCATGCACTCTGGTGTTGAGGCATGCCTGCCACATGTCCATGGAAATGTCTGCAGATACAGACAGCGCTGACTCTTTGACTATAAACAGAGATGAGCACTAAACCCGAGAGTCAGATACGACTGGCTTTTGAGCAAGGGTGACCTTTACCTTTACCTTACATAAATAATTGAGTTGGAAAGGGCCTATGAAGTACTGCTCTAACAAATAAGAAGTGAGCATTTAGTTTAATATATGCAAATTACAGTGATGGGTTAAGGGCAGGAGGGTTCAAAGGCAGTGTTGGAACATGTAAGAGATAGAATGTGGAGCATGAAACATGACTGAAGTCCAGTAAAAACCCGATTTACGTACGCATCAATTTACGTAAAAATTGACTTACATAACGATTTCTTGCAGAATACACATCCCGTTTTACACAAATAAATCATTTTACGTAAGGGGTTTCCTTGTGTCTTGTACGGAATTGACTTTTTATGTAAATCGGGGTTTTACAGTATATATATCAGGAGGAGACCTTTGAGAACAGGATGGTCAACTTGCAGCCCCCTAAATATGTTTGGACTGCAATTCCCACAAGGTCTCAAATTATAGTACTGGCTGAGAGGATGGGGCTTCCAGGCCACCCCCTCATCCCTTGTGCCATATCCTACAGAAATGAGGTACTCAGTGCTCCCAAGGAAATCCATGGGATAACTATGAAAGCTGCAGGGCCCCCAGGAAATTGAAGCCTAGCCTCCACAGCTATTTAGCAGGCACTTGTAACAACTGCAGGGCTGGAATCAGTTATAGGCTGGCTTCTTAGTGGTCAGGCTGTCCCAGAGACCCTCCAAAATGGGGCACCATCACAAGAAAACTTTTAAATCACCCAGTCTTCTTCTTCGTGTCCAGATCAAACTTTGGGCTGCCGAGACGAAGCCACTTTTATCGTTGGCCATAATTAGATCTTTGACAGTATATTCTTCTGGGAGTAATGGACAAACCTGTAAACGAGCCAGATTCTGTATCTCTCTACATTCACACAGTGTGTTGTCTACCAGCAAACCCCACTTGAGCATGTTGGTCTTGCATTTAGGGACTCCAACCCTCAGCATATTCAGGGTCCTCCAAGTGACGTAGGGGAGGTTGAGTTCCTCAGCTATATCCTCCTCTAATCTGAGAAAGTGGGGTTTCCCTGTAGACGACAGCCGGTGTGAATGTGGATAAGTACAAACTATCTCCCATATGACACAATGCCCCTCAACGTGCACTGAGGAGGACCTTATGTTGGCAAGAGGAAATCCTGTTGAAGTGGCCCAATATTGGGCAGAAATCATCTAGCCCTATTTAATTCTATTTTGTTTTTAGATGTGTTAATTTTAGCTTTGTATGTTATTATATGCTGGTGGTGCATCTGACACAAATAAAAGAAGAATGTTGTTCCTTGTCCAGCGAGCTCCTTCCTCCATCTTTTTTGTGTTCAGGGAATGAAGAAGCAGATGAGTGGAGTAGTGAAATTCAGCTCTTTATTAGTGGGGTTTGAACACAGTTTGGATGGGGCAAAACTCGGACTTATATACACTATAAACAGTAACAGTAACAATATTACAACAAGCCCATTGGCTAACAGAGTGTGCACATTTTCAATCCACTTATTTGCATAAGAATAGATACATGAGAAAAGATACATTCTGCTCTTGTCAGAAAACACAGTTAACATACATAACAATCTTCTAATTTGATTTTGCTCTTGTGTACCCACCAGAATGTTTGTTCTTGCTATAAAGCTCTTCCTGGATGTGATCCGAGGGACTTGAGGCACATATCCATTCAGAGCATGTTGAGGGTCATTCTCTTGCTTAGTTTGCTAATCGTCCACTGCTACTTCTCTCCTTATCTTTGGTGGAGTGATACCAACTCCCAGTGATAACAAGGTGATGATTTACTCCTGGCTCTCAACTCCTCACACCCTCCTTCATGTGTATGAGACAGCAAAACTCCTTTGTCTTCCCACCTCCCCTTAGCCTTGAACAAGATAGAAATGGAGAAGATGCTTTTTAACATCCTCTACCAAGGACCACAGCCTCAATTCCAGCTCTGCAGTGAAACCTGGCATGAAATGGGGGTGGCGGTTAAAATGTTGGAAGGGCACTACCAAATGCATGTCAACGTTGAACTGGGGTGGGTGGGGGTGGTAAAGGTCACCCTTGCTCGAAAGCCAGTCGTATTTGACTCTAGAGTTCAGTGCTCATCTCTGTTTCATAGCCGAACAGCCAGCGCTGTCTGCTTCTGCAGACATTTAAGTGGTCATGAGGCAGGCATGACTAACGCATGGAACACTATTTACCTCCCCACTGAAGTGGTCCCTATTTATCTACTTGCAATTTCTTGCTTTCGAACTGCTAGGTTGGCAGGAGCTGGGACAAAGACAGGAGCTCATTCCGTCCTGCAGTATTTGGGTCTCAAACTGCAGACCTGCAGGCCTTCCAGTCAGTATCTTAGCCACTTGATCCCGCTGAAAGAAACATGCCTGAGTGACACGACCCAGAGACAGATTTTACTCAGGGTGCCTTCCCCCCCCCCCCCCCCCCCCCCCCACACACACACACACACACACCAAGAGGAACTACATGGAAATGTTAAAATTTATTATGGAAATCTGAATGTACAAATTGCCATCTGGATGGGTATGTTCGAAATGAATACGTATTGGCATTTGTTTAATGGTTGCACTGGCTACGCTATCAGTCGCATGCATTATTTGATTACTGCACAGTATTATGATTTCTGCAGCTTCTCCGTTGGTTTATGCAGTGTTATTATGAACTGCCCAGAGCAGTGCTTTTGTACTCATTGGAGCAGGATGAAACTAAAATAAATGAAAGAACAGTGGTTTTACACTAATTGGGGGGGGGGGGGGAGAGAGAGCACGAGCCAGCGAGCTCAGCCTTCTCTCCTGAAAGAGCGGAGACCGCGGCGCGCCGGCTCTCTGACTGCTGGCCTGGCCTGGCTCAACCTGGCTGGCTATGGGCACTCGTTCCCGCCTCTCGCCCGTCAGTGGCCGAGGCTGGGTGATTGACGGCAGGGCTCAGCCAATCCCGCTTCCTCCTTCGTCCTGTGTGTCACGTGCGCGCCCTCCCTCGCTCGGCTCCTCCCCTTCCCTCTTCCTGCGCTGCCGCCGCCGTTGCCGCCGCCTGTTCCGTCCCCTCCTCCCCACCCCCACCCCCCTCTCTCTGTCCCCACTGAGGGCTTCTTGCCAGGCGCGCGTCGAGCGGCGGCAGCGACGTGGGTCGGGGTTAAGGGCTAGCTGAGGCTTTCCGGGGCGGGTGGGGGACAGGGGAGGCCTCTCGGCTCCGTTAGTGCCTTTACGAGGCGTCCGAGGAGGAGACCGAGGGAAGGCTTCCTCTCTCTCCCTCCCTCCCCTTGTGGAGGCTGGAGCGGCGGCGGCGGCGGCGGCGGGTGAGTCTCGTTTCGGTTTTGAAGCCAAACGGTTGGGGCGGGAGGGAGGGAGGGAGGAAGAACCCCTTCCCAGCCTTCGGGGTGGGGTGGGGTGGGGTTTTCTCCTCATGAACAAGGGAGGAAGCACAGCAGCCTCTTCCCCCCCCCCCCCCCGAAACAGTGGGCTGGCCGTGACCGAGGCCTGGCCTTAGCCTGGATACACCCTTTATGTAGCAATCGCAATTACACTTCTATCCCGCCCCATATAGCGCTTAGTATCGCACTCTCTGGTCGGTTTTTACAGGGAATTAGTATTTGCCCCCCCCCCCCCCCCCCCAATGCTGGGCCCTCCTTTTACCGACCTCGGAAAGATGGAAGGCTGAGTCAATCTTGGGTCCCGTCAGGATCGAACTCACAGCGTTTGTAGCTGCAGTTCAGCAGTTTAACCACTGCACCACCAGGGCTCATTAGGTGTAGACCCATTGACTACGTTATAAAGGTAAAGGTTTCCCTTGCTCGAAAGCCAGTCGTATCCAACTCTAGGGTTCAGTGGTCATCTCTGTTTCATAGCCGAAGAGCCAGCGTTATCTGCTTCTGCAGACGTTTCCATGGTCATGTGGCAGGCATGACTAGACACCAGAGTGCATGGAACACTGTTTACCTTTCCCACCGAAGTGGTCCCTATTTATCTACTTGCAATTTCTTTCTTTCGAACTGTTAGGTTGTCAGGAGCTGGGACAAAAAACGGGAGCTCATTCCATCCTGCAGTACTCTGGAATCGAACTGCTGACCTTCCGCCTCGCAGTCAGCGTCTTAGCCACTTGAGCCACTGAAACTGGATTGTAGCTGGATTCCTCTCTCAATACAACGTTTTCGAAGTAAGTGTGGGAAAGTTGGCTGGCCTTCAGTCACTCGAGTAGCCCCACTGAAACAAATGAACCAACGAGACTTTCCTAGTCTTCAATAAAAAAATGAAGACTAGGAAAGTCTACTTGCAACTTTTACTTCATAATTCAGTTCTGGTACTGACTAGGCTCTGAGTGAACAATGGAGAAGGATATTTAAATTGATTATTTTAAATGTGTGCACGTGTGTGTAAAGATCACATATACCACTTCGTTTTGCTTGCTGTTTGTTACAGGCCTCCTCCTCTTTAAATTTGGAATTAACACACCTGTATCCAGATATTTTTGGGTCAGCCCCAGTTAGCATAATCCGTGGTGCAGGATTATTCAATGGCTCCCCAGAAAAGCCTCAAGAAGCACAGTTGCCATTCTGTGGATGAAAGCATATTCATGCTGGAAAGACAAATGGTTCTTTCCTCCACATGTTCACATGCAGTGCATACCTGGGGTTGTCTGTTATTTGTGAAAGCCAGGCCAAGGTGTGTGATTGTCTTGTGAGGTGTTGGCCTACAGCCAGAGTGCTGATTGGCAGAAATTTGCTTTGCCCTTTTGGTTTCTGGTATATCTGCAGAGAGTGCCAAGACTGACAACAACATTGGTAGCCTGGTAGGATTTTCTAACTACAGGTGACTTATTGCCTCTTAATCTATTTTGTATGCTCAATGTCTAGGCATGAAACCTTTTGTCCCCACATCTGGAGAGAAAGAGAGGCACAGATGTTGACAAGTAGCTGCCAGTGTGTGCACACTGTCTTCTTATACAGAAGCGAATAAAGGTACAGATTTTTCATTTGCTCTTTCAGCTGGAAACAGGTAGTAGCTGTTCCCCTGCATGCTTTCAAATACTTTGCCTCTTCAGAAAGAGCTGGGCAAACACTTCTCTTTCTGTTGATGGGTACCATAAGTGTGCCCTTTGCTTTGACTGAAAAGTGTCCTAGAGTCAGCTGGCTGTCTTGACTTGTTACAGTTTATCAGAAAACCTAAAGACAATATTTGGCAGTTTCTGTAGCAGGAACGGAACTGACTTTGTTATTGACATCCTTTTTCTTTGTTTAGCCCTTGATTTTTGCCAGCTGCCTATTGTCTATGTTTGTACTTGCTGAGTATTCTTCAGGGATTTTATGAGGTCTTATCAGCATGTTGCCACAGTGCACTAGTTCCGTTTGTCATCATTAAATCCTTTTTTTTTAAAAAAAAAAAGAGAGAGTTGCAGATGGATTTTGTACGGGGTATGAAAGGAGCAACTTGTCTCTAATAGCTTCCTTGTGCAAAGAAATACTTCAGCAATAACCATGTTCTTAATCAAAAAAAGTTACACTTCTCATCTGCTCTAAAGTGTATCTTCATTTGTCTTTCTCTAGCCTGATCAATGCTAGTAGTGGGTTTAGCAGACTGATGGAAGAGATGCCCTCAGTGGACCACTTCCCTGAATAGGTCCAACTCCCCTTTGTACTTATTGCTGCCAAATATTCCCTTGCCCTCTGATCTTGAACACAAACTAAAGTTACATGTGGAAGAGAAAGTATATTGCTCTATCTCTACTGTAGTCACTAGTTGAATGTTCAGAGAGAATAAATAGGATAGACAGTAAGAGCAAGGAGCAGAAGCATCAGGCCCTTTTAAGTGTCTTGTGGGACGTAGAAGGTGTGGAATGATATCTGTTACTGACTGCAACATTGGGTCTAACACAAGACTTCAAGAAACTGAATTAGAGTGTCTTGAAGCAAATGATAGTAAAATTGTGGGCTTTTTATTTTGCTACTTGTCTTCCTATTAACATTTCTATTAAAAGTTCCTCTTTAAAAAGATTGTTGTATAATTTGCAACTTGCCTTGTTTTATTGGCCGTGATCCTGTTTGTGTCCGCATAAGGTTTGTAATGACTTCTTGTGGCTATTTGATGAGGTGTCAGGGCACTTTTTGACTGCATGCCTGGTCATGTAAAAAAACCTGAAGTGAACACAAGTGCCTTGTCAGTTAACCATCGCTAGTCACAACAATTTACAGTAATACCTCATACAAAGTTCGCTTTGTACAACACCGAATTCATACAACATCGCCTAATTCCTTGAAAAAAAGTGGCCTCATACAAAGTCGCTGCGACTTTGTATGAAGCATTGGGGTTTTTCCCAGGTTGCATTGTGCCTGGGCAGTATAAAAGTCAGGACACATGCATGCATTGCTCTTGTGGGTTTTGCATGAGGCGAAGAGTGTTTAGGAGTTGTTTTGAGTGCAATTTTGGAATTTTTTGTAAAAATTTTCCATCACAATTTTAAAAAGCATTCCTGGGATTTTTGCAGCATTCTTCAGGTTCTTGTTTTTGCAGCATTCTTCAGGTTCTTGTACAATCAGGGTTGTTTGACATGTTTTTGTAATGTATTTAGCCTTTAGACAATGATTTCTTAAAGCTCTCAGTTTCCTGTCTGTTTCCTTGACTTTGCCCTGAAGTCTGTGTTGTTACAGTACAATGTATCTCTATGGAAACGACGTTGTACGAGGCATCGCGGCAAGGATTTGGATGTTGTATGAGGCATCGCGGCTAAGATTTTGCATGCCTCATACAAAGTCCAAATCCGTATAAAGTCCAAACTTGTGGAACCAAGTTTGGACGTTGTATGAGGTATCACTCTACACAAACCATATGTGAACAGCAGTAGAATTCTAGCCATCAAGCACTTAATAAGCTGTTGATTTCATCTTATGTTGGCCTGTTCAGAAATGGCACAGTTGTCCCTCTTGGTGATGCTCCGGCACCATGCTGGTTGCTCAAAACCATATACTGGCAGGACGCATAAATCCATTGGCTACCCATTCTGTGCTTGACTGCAGCTGGGTACCTCTCCCAGGAGAGACAGTGACAATTCTACAGTTAAACACTCCACCCCAGTTATGCCAAATAAATAACAGTATTAGGTGTTGTGTATAAACTGCATTTTAATTTTTTAGTCCTTCTGCTTTTATTTACCTGTTTATATTTCTAAAACAACAGAGACCCTTATAGTACATTAAAAGCTAATAGGTTTTGTTTGGTTTGGTATCAGTTTTTGTGGACACAGCCCATTTCTTCAGATGTGTGGCTGAAATCCATGTGTACCTATGGTGCATTGCATTATCTAGCAACTCTGTGTTAAAAAACTGACAATGATTTGTTTTGTTTTTCTGTGCCACCTTTTTGCCAGCATTGGAACTAGGGATAGCATATAAAATTGTTTTAAAAATTGAGAAAATTAAAATGAATTTAAGAAGTCATAACATTGAATCTTAATTTGAATTACTGTAGTTTAATATATATATATTTTTAAAAATGCTAACAATAGTTTAGCTTTTAAAAGAGAGCC
The DNA here is from genome assembly GCA_035047345.1 of Bradypodion ventrale. NCBI lineage: Eukaryota > Metazoa > Chordata > Lepidosauria > Squamata > Chamaeleonidae > Bradypodion > Bradypodion ventrale. The sequence goes on from JAWDJE010000007.1 coordinate 2,167,322, forward strand.
AACACATTGATTTAGACCTTATAATTTGAGGAACCTCATTTCCAAAGGTCTGCCTGAATAAAAAGTTCACCTTATTACTGGAATGATAGACTTCTCTTGGCAAAGAGTACCAGAGCCTAGGTATAGCCAGAGAGGAGGCCCTCTGTTGAGTCTCCCTCCATCAGATGATTCTATACAGGTGATGGGGCTGTGACTAGAACCTCTTCAATAGACTTTAAAACCAAATTTAGTCTCTTCCTCAGCAGTAATTATCCTAAGATTTTCAAGGTTGGTCTAGTAGTGATACCGTTTAATCTAAGAGTATTGTGGAAAAGCCTTGGTTTAAAGCAGGGGTGCCCAAACTTTTTGGGCTGCAGACCAGTCATGTGGTTCAGGGGGGCAGTCACTATGGCCCATGGGCCGGATCTGGCCCCTGACACTAATTCATCTGGCCCACAAAGCCCACGGCGCTCCTGGAAGTGGAAGTAAAATTTATGGCTTAAAGGATGTCTCTTGTGATCTGCACCAGTTGGGTTTCCCATTTAACAAAAAAGAAGTGTGTGTTTATGTACAAACATGTGTGTAACAATCTGGAAATGGGTGTAGATTAACATTGGTTCTTGAATCTGAATGATGTATGTCTTCAAAAGTACCCAGCTATTCTGTATCTCTTTGTCCTAATCTCTTGCATGAGGTGACATCAACTAATCTATTGTTATTATTTTAACAGGCCTAAGAAGAATCTTTTCCTTGGATTCAAAAAGGTGTACAGCAGTAGTTTCAAAGCCACTGTCGTTCTTGAGAATACACAATTTAATTTAGAAAATTGTTTGAAGGCTTGTCAAATGACATCAATGGCCAGCCTGTTCTCTTTTACTAGCCCAGCTGTAAAGCGTCTGTTGGGCTGGAAACAAGGTGATGAAGAGGAAAAATGGGCAGAAAAAGCAGTGGACGCTTTAGTAAAGAAGCTGAAAAAGAAAAAAGGAGCCATGGAAGAGCTGGAGAAAGCACTGAGCAGCCCAGGACAACCAAGTAAATGTGTTACCATTCCTCGTTCATTAGATGGTCGACTACAGGTTTCTCATCGCAAAGGCCTTCCCCATGTTATTTACTGCCGTGTATGGCGATGGCCTGACTTGCAGAGCCATCATGAACTGAAACCTTTGGACGTTTGTGAATTTCCTTTTGGATCAAAGCAGAAGGAAGTATGTATCAACCCCTATCACTACAAAAGAGTGGAAAGCCCAGGTATGTTTTCATACAACTTTGCTTTTATGACGTTACCATCAGATGTTAAATAGCAATGCAGTTAAGGGGCTTTAGGTGAAAATGGAGGAGTAGGTGTTGGATTTGATTTGCGTGCACTTTTCTTTCTAAGTGAGATTTTTTTTCTTGTGCTTTAAGGAAAATTAATGTTCTGTGCCTCTTTTGGATTTTGGTATCTGTAACATTTGATTATGTAACAATTTTTGATCTTGTTACAAACTAGGAGGCAAAATGCCACTAGCTTGATAATCGGCTGAATGGCTATTTATGTTCCACATCCATTAAAAATTTCCAGCCTTGTTTATGAGGTATTTATCTATTTTCATAAAACAGTTTATCATATTTGAAATAATCCTATTCCACCCTGTCTTTTTTTTTTTTTGGTGTACTAAATTTATTCTCTGTCCTTCACTGTGGTGTACCCTTTGTGCACTACAGTTTTGTTGTGCTACATTCTGCAACTTCCTTTGCACTTCCGTTTAGTTCATCTGTAAATGTTCAGAAAATGTTCTCTACATAGTTTGTCAGTTGGACATGTGTCTTTACCCTACCAGGCTGCTATGGTGTACAGAACCAGATTTGTCCCAATTGGGAAATGCAGAGCAGTGCTTTGACAGGTATGAGGCTTTTGGAATGTGCTTCTTCTGTGTCATTTGTATTAAAAATGTAGTTATCATGGGGGTAAACGTTGATTCTTGGGACTGTTTTAATTATATTATTCTCTTCTTTTCCAGTTTTGCCTCCAGTCTTGGTGCCAAGGCATAGTGAATTCAATCCACAGCATAGCCTTTTGGTTCAGTTCAGAAACCTAAGTCACAACGAGCCACATATGCCACTTAATGCTACTTATCCAGACTCCTTCCAGCAACCCAACAACACTCCGTTTCCTATTTCTCCAAATAGTCCTTATCCACCCTCTCCAGATGGCAGTACGTATCCAAATTCCCCAGCTAGTTCTGGACCATCTAGTCCATTTCAGCTACCAGGTAAAGACTATCTGTATGAAAATCACTAAAAAGAAATACTACAAGGCCAAAAGGAGAGAAATTACATTTGCCATACTACATCTCAGAGTTTCCCTTTGTTCTTGTGTGTTATAAACTGAGTTTGTAATAATAAAAAGTAATACGTATTTACAGTTTGAGAATTAATGTAATCATTAAAGTGGACAAACAGAAAAACAACCATTGGAGGAGGATGATGATGATGATGATGATGATGATGATGATGATGATGATGATGATAATAATAATAATAATAATAATAATAATAAAATTTAATTTATATCCTGCCCTACTCAAGCACAGGCCGACTCAGGGCGGCAATACAGCAAAAAGAAAAGTACAATATAATCACACAAAATGCAATGGAAGAAAGCAAGAAGTACAGAATCAATAATACAATAACAATAACATCTCTCAGTTAAACATTAAAAAAGTACAACACAATCCTCCCATCAAAACCAGCCAAAGGCCGCAGCGTAGCCGCAGCGGCAAGGACTTAATATAGCCACCACGCCAGCTGTCGCAGCTTCAGCCCATCTTGCCTCCTCCTGCCGAACCAGCCAAGGTGCAGGTGTTCCCGCCTGCGTCCAGCCTCGGTGTCGGCCTCAGTGGGCACAAGAAGTCTGGATGATTTGTGATGAAACTAGGAATTACATATTCATTTCTGTCATACATATTTGTGTTTGTCACACATGTATTATAGATTTGAATAAAAAAGTAAGCTAGGTTCTTTGTTTAGTATCATGCATCCCCATGGCGTGTATAAATAATGGGGAGGAGTACAGACTGGAAAGTAACACAAGGGTATATAAAGGGTAAGCATAGGGGGGAAAGTGGTTGTTTTCATTAGACACATTTAGCTTTAATTACAACAGATTGTGTGGAGTAGGTTTTTATACCAAAGGCTTCATGAAACTATTAGGTTTTGATAGATATATTGAAGAGAAATAAAAGTGGGAACTTTCTGGGAAGTAGTTTCAAACTCAAAGACAACAAAGCAGACATCTTGGGGACACTGTGGGTAATGGAGCTGAACAGGTAAATATGATTTGCTTGTGAACAGGAAAACCCAGTACAGGGATGTAAAAAGGCATCCCAGTACAGGGATGTAAAAAGGCATCCCACCGAGAAAGATGATTGGCTCTGAAAGGAGGATTTTGAATAGCTTTGAATTGTATTATTATGAAATTCCCTCTAAGCTTTTCCCCAAAGTAACAACATTTGAATATACAGTGGTACCTAATACAACGATTTTAATCCGTTCTACGGGGCTCGTTGTTGTACGAAACATTTGCTATACGATGCATGCATCATAGCGATTTCTCCTATGGGATGCATCATAAAACAATTTTTTTTGCTAAGTAGTTTTTCCCATTGAACAATTGTTGTACAATTTTTTCCATAGGGAAAATTGTTAGGCGGGGCACCATTTCCCCCCGAAACATAATTGATTTCATTGCTATACGGGGTGATTGTTGTATGAGGTTCCACTGTAATGGTATTGTGCAGAGACAGTAATTGTAACTATTTCAGTTTCTCCCGTGGATAATTGACTGAAGCCTCTCAAATGTGCTTGTTTGTGACTCATTTTGATCCTGAAATTGAATTGCTGGGATACTATTCTTACTTGTATAGTTTTATAGTTTCCAAATGGTGTCAATGCCAAACATTAAACAATATGATTAAGGGATGGAATTAATATAAATGGCATCTGTACTAGGAATTAGTAAAAATGCAGTTAAGTTTATAAATAGGAAAGGTGCAGAAAGAATAATGAGCAACAGATTCTTTCATGTGAAGTTTTTGTATTTGTTTATGGTTCATATGATGCCCACATGAGTTAACAGGCAGGCAGATGAGAAGATTGCATCCTCAGAACTCTGTAGTCAGCATGGCTACTTTGGCAAGAAGAATTGAAGTACAATAGGATTGGAGCAAATTGGTTTAAGTGGTTTCCAAAAGTGAACAGTCCTTTTGTCAAATACATAATTTAGGAAGAGGGAGAAGACTGGTCAATAAACATTGTACAGGGATGTTCAAATTGGAACATTCAAATTTGAGTTTGTTCATGTCAAGTTGAATCCCACTGATGTAAGTAAAACTGTAGACCTCAAACCATTGTCAAGCTGAGCCATAAAAATGTTTTCCTACCCCAGCAGTCCTCTCAATTGCCCAGAAACCCGTTACAGAATGTTTTCCAGTCTCTAGAACAGGGGAATGGAATTGGGTGGACAGACATGGTGGTAGTTTAATGGTTATTGGCTGCTCCCTCATTTTGAGGTATTGCCTTCCTTTGGCTTTTGATAAAGACGTATAAAGAAAGCAGGACTTAAAAGTAAACTTGGCAATTCATTATGGCCCTTTTGTAATATTTGGAGAGGAAAGAAGCACATGACAATCTAATTCAGAGTATACTTTATTCACAGAGAGAAACCTAATATCCCAAAGAAGCAGAAAAATAAGAGGTGAATGGAACAGAAGTTGCATGGAAATGTGAACAGTAGAAACAACTATAGCAACAGTAATTGTAGAAGCAGTGAACTGTAACTCTAATCAGGAGGTTTGGGACTTGATACAGCGAGTCACCCATAGAAATACCTCTCTTTCCTTGAGATCCTCACAGATACTGAAATCAGTAAAGTGACCTCTTCAGGCATTCTTAGAAACTGGTGAAGATCCATTATTTGGGGAAGCCTTCATGGGGCTTCTTCCAGAGGGAAGAGAGTAAAAAGTAGAGGATTTTGTGTTGGTCCCCCCACCCCACCCCCCAATTTTAGATTGAAGATCAGATAGCCACCTGCATAAGGGAAATTTATCACCATCAGGGTTTGTGTATATGCATTTCTATGTGTTTATTTTGATGTTCAGGATTACTTGTTTTTATGTGATGTATTTTCTTAAATACTGTGCGTGGTGCCCAACACTAAGCCTGGCAGTATAAAAATTCTGTAAGTTAAGTAAGTAAACTGGATAAAAGTCTATTCACTATTTTTTTTCTTTATAGCAGATACACCACCACCTGCATATATGCCTCCTGAAGAACAAATGGGACAAGATACTTCACAGTCTATGGACACAAGCAATAATATGATCCCTCAGATAATGCCAAATGTTTCCAACAGAGGTGAGACAAACTGTATTTGGTAGATTTGTTAATATTTTGCCATTATTGACATGTTGCCAGTAATATTAGCTAGCCTGCTGTGATTCTGGTCCCCTTTCATCCATTTCAGTGGCAAATGGGCAACATCTAATTGTCATTAGACCTGGCTCTTTGGGACTAATTCTGTTATGAGGCAACAGTGATAAAACTGGGAAAGGAACTTCAGTATTCAGTAGCAGGTTATGGTGTGATATGCTGCTATACAGAAACTGGGAGAGGTTTTTAATCAGTGGAGCATAAATATGAGTTTGTAAAAAAATAATAATTTCTAAAATGTAATTTCTTTTGTCCATAGATGTTCATCCTGTGGCCTATGAAGAACCCAAGCATTGGTGTTCAATTGTCTATTACGAATTAAACAATAGAGTCGGGGAGGCTTTTCATGCATCTTCCACTAGTATCTTGGTAGATGGATTTACAGATCCTTCTAACAACAAAAACAGGTTCTGTTTGGGATTACTCTCCAATGTTAATCGCAATTCAACCATTGAAAACACCCGGAGACACATTGGAAAAGGTATCATAGAAGTATACCTAGCATGTTTATAAGCAGCCTGTCTTTACTTTGTGGGCCTCAATAAATGGGACAATATGGTACAATAAATGGTACATTATGGTTAGGTACAGTACATAGAAGAAATACTGTATGCTTATTCAATTCAGCTAGAAAGTGCCATGCTAGTTGTAATGAAACTATTTTAACTGGTTTCTACTATGAAACATTGTGTTACAAAACTTCTACCTCATACAAGTTTTGTCATTTTGTTCTTGGTATACACATTTGAGGTTTTTATGTAGAAATGATTCCCTAATCGTAACATAAGTCATCTTGAAAAAACACAGTTGGATAAAAGAGAAAACGTTAAAACTAATCTCTTTGATTCTTGGTTTGTGTCTGGAAATAAGTAAAATAAAGGAAAAGGGAAGAATGATGCTACATAGTTCTGTGATGTGCTTAAATATCCCTGAAAGAAATGCTGGAAGAGGAAAACAGATGATGAAAGAAAAGACCAAAATTGAGTTTGATAACAACTTTATTGGACTGCTAACATTTCCCAAAAGTTGCTAACCTTTCCATTTGAAGTCTGCAGGACATTTCATCAGGCTTGGCTTTACAGAGATTAGGGTTGAGGAGAAGCATAAAAGTCCAGACTGCAGACTAGCTTCTGGTGTAATGTTAATAATTTTAACCTGACAGGCTATGGAATTAATATTGTAGTTGAAAGTAGTGCTAGTCATGGGGTAAATTCTTCATTGCCTTTCATCAAAGGCCATTATTTCTGTATTGGCTGGGAGTCGGGAAACCTCCCTTCCTCTGGAAACATGACAGTCCCCAAATCAGAAAATCTGCTGATTATAGTTTTCTGACACTGGGCAAAAATAAATGGAGAATATTACCTGCTGGGTCATACGAAATGTCTGCTTTGTCATTCTGGTAATGATTAAAAGCTTCCTTTTGTCTGGATAAGAGTTTCTGTTAAACTGCATATGTATAATTTCTAACAACACTATTTACCATCTATTGACTGATCTTATTCCATAGTTAGGGGACTGGTGGCTTAGTGGTTTAGAAGCTGAACGTGACGACTGAAAGGTCTGCAGGTCAGCAGTTCGAGACCTGAGTACTGCACAATGGAGTGAACTCCCATCTCTGTCCCTGCTCCAGCTAGCCTGGCAGTTCAAAAGCAAGAAATTGCAAGTAGATAAATGGGTATCAGTTCAGTGGGAAGGTAAATAGCGTTCCATGCACTCTAGTGTCTAGGCATGCCTGCTATATGACCATGGAAACATTGGTAGACAGCGCTGGCTCTTTGGCTTTAAACGGAAATGAGCACTGAACCCTAGAGTCGACTATGACTGGCTTTCGAGCAAGAGCGACCTATTCTGTAGTTTGTGGAAGGAGGACATCTTGTGGCTGGATGCTTGAGATTAGGTTATGTCCTGACATACAATATTTGAAGCTGTCTTTCCTGGAGTTGTTTTCAAACATGTCATAAGAACATAAGAACAGCCTTGCTGGAACAGGCCACAGGAGCCCATCCAGTCCAGCATTCTGTCTCACACAGTAGCTCACCATTTCCTTCAGGGTATTCCCAAGGAGATGCCTTCACCTGCTTAGGATTCCCTGGAAATGGCATTGAGAGATATCCTATCTCTCCAACCCGGAGGTTGTCCTTAGGTAGCCATAATTATAGCCATTGATACACTTGTCCTCCATGAACTTGTCTAATCCTTTCTTAAAGCTGTCAAGACTGACTGACCAACTAGAGTTTCTCATATTTCAAAATAAGAGGCTATTGTTTGTGCAATTAATTATTAAATTTCCATCTCCCTTTCCTTAGGTGTTCACCTATACTATGTTGGTGGAGAAGTCTATGCTGAATGCCTGAGTGACAGCAGCATATTTGTACAGAGTCGGAATTGTAATTATCATCATGGATTTCACCCTACAACTGTATGCAAGATTCCCAGTGGCTGCAGCCTGAAAATTTTTAATAATCAAGAATTTGCTCAGCTTCTAGCTCAGTCAGTCAATCATGGGTTTGAGGCAGTGTATGAGCTCACCAAAATGTGTACAATCCGAATGAGTTTTGTAAAGGTAAGATAGTGGTTTTTCTACCTTGAACTGACTGTTTCCACAGCAAAATTAGTTGTTAGACTAACAGTTAACACATCTGATGAAATGGATTGTAACTCAGATCCTATTCCATAATGAGTTTGCTGCTCTTTCAAGTGTCATAGGACTATTGACTGCGTCTACATGTTTTAGTAATGTTGGCAGCAGAGCCAGAGGGTGAGAGTTCAGTTCTCCACTGTCTCCAGGGAGAAAGCCAGTCTGTTTAGTCATGGGCAGAGACACAGTCCAGGGCACCCCCAGAAGAAGGGAATTACATTACAGTATAGTTAAATGGGGTTTGTGTGGGCCCCCTGGATTTAATCAAGCAAATCCACAGAAGTAAAGTAATTTACTGTGAATCAGAATATGGAGTGGAGGTGCCATTCAGAGGTGCCTTCTATAACACCTTGTTTGTTTGTTTGTTTTGTTTAAGCATTTGTCACCTACCCTATATCACAGGATCTCAAGGCAGGTTACAAAGCTGTGATTTTTTAAAGAAAATATAAGATTTAAAACAGTTTTGTGGATGTACTTGACTTCAAAATAAGTGCCAAGTGGTTAGGTGCACCTCTGGATTTTCATTGGCAGTCTCTCCTACTCAGTTTGGTGATTTGGTACTAGCTTTTTAAAGTTCAAATAAACAGTAGTATCTCTACCTCTAAGTATATAATAGGCTGGAAGTCCTGGAATTCAAATACAGAATGACTTATGGAGAGAATAGTGGAATAGGTTGAAGTATATTCTATAGATAGAATGGAAACACACTGTATTGCACTATAGCTGTAGAATGGAGACACACTATCCTCACCAGAGCTGTATCATCTTGGCTTTGCTGTGTTGGCTTTTCGTAAGAAGAAAATATCGCCCCCCCCCCCCCCCCAGGCATTTGTTATACTAATTGTATTAATTATTTTCAGATAGAATTTGCTTGTTACTAAATATGTATCTATTTTTATAGGGATGGGGAGCGGAATATCACCGGCAGGATGTTACAAGCACCCCATGCTGGATAGAAATACATCTTCATGGGCCGTTGCAGTGGCTGGATAAAGTACTTACCCAAATGGGTTCGCCTCTTAATCCCATCTCTTCTGTTTCATAGTGCCAAAGTATTTCTTCAACAACAATAATTTTAGTGACCATTTTAAAAAATTCTGCAGAGACTTCCAGCGTGGACACTGTAAGACCATCATCCCTGTTAATTATCTTCTTTTATTGACGACCCATTCCATTATTTTTATTACTATTTTACCTTTTATTTTGACATTAAAGAAAGTCATGTTTGAGACAGAAGCTGAAAATTCAAACTTATTTCTCCTTGCTATACGTGTTTGAAAACCTTTGACTCCACTGGAAGTATTTTAACCTGTCTTTTATGAACATACTTTTGAACTGACATTAGGGAATGAATAACACTAATTTACTGGATGTGCATTATCACCAATGTACAATCAGGTTTTATTGTTCCTGTATAATTTTGTGGATGATGATAGTCCATAAACTAGCTTTATTACACCTGAAATCGCCTTAGCTTGAATGAAGATATGACTTTAATACATGTTGGAAAACAATTTTTTGGGGAAGTGGTATTATGAGCTTTGTCTTAGCCAGTGATAATTTTATCTTCTTGATTCAGTATAACATTGCATCTGTTCAGAAATCTCAGAGTCATCAGTGGGACTTAACTCCCAAGTTTGGGTGTACAATATTATTTCCTTAGCCCTAGTTCTTAATAGACATTGGATCCAAGGTATTCTCCCCTGCCCAAACTAGTCAGTATTTTCTTCTGACTTAATACTTGTGCTGCGTGTTATACTTTTTTTTGAAGTATAACTGTTTAGGTGATCTACATATGTTAAGAATGTAAAACACTACAATTTTGTATATAATGTTGCAACAAGATGCATCTTGTTTAGCTTTCCATTTTATTTTGCACCTCCTTACCTGGTAACGTGGAGACTTCTTCATTACTGTTATTGCAGTGTTAGGTTTTACCCTTTTGTACGTCACTTCTGTAACCACAATATTATGAATCTGATTTCAGAATGTAGTGCCTGTTAGATTGCTTTTGCAGACCAGTCCCTTGACGAGGTAACAAAAAACAAACAAACAACTGACATCTTTATACTGTAGCTGGTCAGGCAACATAATCCTTCATACACATAGGTTCCCTGGTATAATCTGCCACTATAATTGTCAGTCTTCCATCCCTATCCTGTGCAGAATTAGCTATTACTATGGTCTCAATGTTTGTGCAGGTTATCCTATACTAAAACAAACATTTAACAACACTTCTGATTTCTCTAAAAGGGAGGCAGAAATTCCCCTGAGTTGCAGGCGTCCTAAATATCCTAAATATACCTTGTCTGGGTGAGCATTATCTTAACAAAAACCAACCCTGAAATTACCTTATTCCCCCTGAATGTCAGTGTTCAGTGATGAATGGTTGAAAGTTTTTTCTACAAAATGCTTGTGGGTTATTGCCATATGCTTTAATTTGCCATTTTAGGGAATTTATGGCTTATTGAATTATGTAATTAGTTGCAAAACAAGGTTGAGTATAGCGCCAGTCTGTGTAGCTTTGGGAGATATGAACAGATCTGGGGTATCACCAGAAGAAGGGAAAAGTAGACTATCTCTGAGTATTGTAGTACTTGAAAACCTTGGAAAGGGATTGTCATAAGTTGGAATTTACTTTATGGCACATAATAATTATAAAGGTGATTCATGTTAAATAAGTAAACTTTTAAGGAAGAATACCACCAAATGTACTCATGATGGCATTTTTTTTTTGTAATCACAGTAATTAACATTAAACGTTTGGCTATAGAAAGTGAGTTGGCTGTTGTCCTGTATGGATTATGGTCAAGAAGCAGAAACTACAGAATTCATGGTTTAGTTGAGCCTTTAGCATCCTAAGAATATCAGCTTTGCTTTAAGGAGCAGTGAAAAAAAAAGTAATTTTTAGCCATTTTGCCTCTGGCCAATAGGGCTCTTTAGAATCTCTAGTGCTAGAGGTGTAGGTTTTGGTTACTTTTAGACCTCTTTAGCCTTCTAGTCAGTGGCAGACATTAAACAGGCAGACCTAAAGTTGGTTGACTTGAAGAAATGTGACTCCACATCCAGTAAAGAAAGCAGTAGCTAGGGATAGTGACTACAGATTGTCTAAAGCAGTGGTTCCCAACCTACAGCCAATGGGCCGGACCTGGCCTGTGATGCCATCCCATCCAGCCCGTCGTCGCCTCCACCGGACCCGGAAGTGGAAGCGGGCGCCTTTATGTCAGCTGTAAAACACACATGCGCAGATGCACCCAAAGCTGCTGTAAAAGCAGAAGTGGGCACATTCATAACAGCTGTTAATGCTTCCACTTCCAGGAGGCGTGGTCCGACCTGCTCAGCTGTCAGGTTGTGGTCAGGCCAGCGACGTAAAAAGGTTGGCCACCCTGGTCTAAAGCATGTGAGCCAAAAGTAGATTGTTCTTTGTTGAGCCAGTTCTGTTGATCTAGTTTTAGGGTTTCCTCAAATAATGTAGAAGTAGGTGTTGTGTACAATGGATCCAGCAAGACCTTTATTCAGTTAACTCAGCAAGACCAATTATTTCAAGGGCTTGAGGGATCATTTCCTACTTTATAGATTTGAAAACTGATTTGTGCACCACTGAGGTAGAAATAGAATACACAATATAGTAAAACCTTGCATAAAGAGCGCCTCGCTTAGAGACTAACTCACTTAAAGAGCAGAATTTTCTCAAAATGGTCGCCCTCGCTTAACAACTAAAAACAACTAAAACTCCCTTAACAACTAAATCGGGGTTCGCAATCCCCCACCAGAAGTCACAACCCTTCACTTACAATGGCAGCAGTGGCACTTTTTCCAAGTGTTTTGCTTAAAGAGCAATCCCATGGAATGCATTATGCTCTTTAAGCGAGGTACCACTGTACTAAAGATGTTGTAGTCCTGATGTTAAGAATCAGCTGCTTTAGAAACAAAATGAATTGTTTCTCTCACTATGCGACGCCATTTTTGTAGTGTCAACATAGTATGTTTTCTACAACTATGTAAGTACTGGTAGGTCTAGTGTTGGTTATGCTTACTGTTGATATACAGTAGACCCTAAGAGCAACAACGTTACTTGGTTTCCCAAGTAGCGTTGCTAAGCGAATTTTGTTGTTATGCGGGTTTCTATGGAATTTTCCCGCATAAGAACATTTTTAGCGTCGTTGTCCGGTTATTTTAGCGTCGTTGTCCGGACAATGACACTAAAACTATTGCTATGCGGGGGAACACGTGGGGCATAACAACGCGTTGTTAAGCGAAAATGATGCTATACGAATGTGTTGTTATGTGAGGGTTGACTGTACCTTGTCAGTTGATATGATCTTCAGTTGCTCCCTTTGTGGGCAACATATCGAAAGAATTTTTTAGAGCTCTAGAAAAATCAATAAGTATTAACTGTTCTGTAACTTCCAGATGTAATGTTGTTACTGTTTAATACCATAGAAGTTATTGTTCCACTGACATTTTGGTCCCATCATAAGATTTGATCTGCTGGATCGGATCAAAGGCCTGTCTCGTTATTTGCTCTGTTTCCCCACTGTGACCAGTTATGTCCGTTGGGCTATTGCTCCCAAATGACGAGTTTTCAGAGGCATAATGTCTCATTTCCTGGAGGTGGCGTGTAGCTTTCAAGACTAGAAAGACATCTATAAGCCAATATAAGTTGCTGGCTATCACTTCCTTGTGCTAAATGAATTGCGTGGTTTAGTTGCTTCCAAAGTACTGCCTTTGGTATGCATTGAATTTGTCATTAAGTTCATTGGATGAACTTTGGTTCTGGAATTTTAAGACTGTGAGCACATGTGTTCGAGGACAAAAATGAGTTCAAGGATAATACACAAGTAAACTTAAATTGTTATGAAGTACTGTACTATGTTTTTCTGTTGCCTTAAAGAGAAAACATAGTAAGTTAACGTCCACAAGCTTTTAATGTTCTTTTTTGTAGAATATCTATTTTTAGTTTTTACATGGTTTTAAACAATTTTCCTGGTATATTTTTAACAGGAAAAGTAGATGTTATAGCTTTATTACCTGATATTCCCAGGAGCTACTAGATTCTTAGAACAGGGGTTCTCAACCTACGACCCACAGCACCATTTCATGTGGCCCACACCACCACCACCGGAAACGTTTCCGACAGCCATGGATGCATTTTACGGCAGGGGGAACCACCAGTCCGGCCCACTCAGTTGTCTGAGGGGGCATGGCCTGGCCTTTGGCTTAGAAAGGTTTAGAACCCCTGCTTAGAATGCCATATCCAGTTGCCTTTTTGAACATGCTACTAGCTTTTGGTATATTTGATGTAAAAGTTCCCTTATTGGGAGCAATTTTACCATGGAGTGGCTGCAACCCTTCTGCATACCTTAATTTCACCGCCCGCCCCCGCCCACAAAAAAAAAAAAGAGAGGAGGGATCTTTTTTATGTTAAAAATGTCCTTTTAAATACATTCAGACCATGCTTCAGTTTAAAGAAGCTTGCTTATAGCAACCTTAACGTCACTAATTTGTTGTTTAAAAAGCAAATTAGCTTCTGGCACCATCCCTTCTTTTTAGCCCTGCCCCTTTGGAAGTATGGCACTCAAGTTGCTACAGAATCGAAAAAAATGGTCTTCAGCCTGGCTGGTGTTGTCCATCCTGGTGCTAGATGTTCTTTACTTGCACTTATATCATCTTTTTAAGGTTTTATTAGCCATTAACATAGCATGTTGAGTTAAAAGACCCAAAGTGCTCATGTACAGTTTAATGCTGCAAAAGAGTTGTTTTATTGCCTCAAAATGCCTTTGGTTACCAGTTTGCATATAATGGGTAGATTTCTACTATTTAAGTTGTCTAAGGGCTTAAAATATTTTCAGGTACCAATATTAAGCATACCTCCAGGTGTAGTGTTGTGGATTGGGGAGGTAATCTAGTTGTCATGCATGCTTCCTCAACAATATTACATTGTCTTCCCTCTGCAATAAAAGTGTAGTTAAAAGTAAAAATAGTAATTAAATTACTAATTTCCAGTTTTAGACTATATTGCCAGTGATACCAGGGGGAAATAGTATGTGGTTATCCTTTTCCCTTTGCAAGAGAAAACTTACTAGAGACTAATGAGTTTTTTCCCCCCACTCTGCCATTTGTTTGTCCATGCAGATTTGATTTGCCAGGTGTTTCGCTTTGCTTCAGTAGTCACTGTTCCAGCATCTGTGTACCTGTGAGCCAGAAGGCTAGTTAAGGAGTGCTTAGTATTTTCTGATTTGTGTTTCACAATCGGGATGGATGCTGCATTTACAGAAAATCCACATGCTGGCATTATGTTTGGGTGACATAAAGTGTGCAAGACTGTCAGTACAGTTTATCCCATATCATGAGTCCTATTCTCATTAACTAATAGCCTCGATTAAATAAAACGTGTAAACACTCCTTGCACTGTGACCGTCATGCCTGTCGTCATATTGAGGGTGCGGAGCATGGTACAAGCCAACCTGCCAATACAAGATCTGCCTATGCTTTTGTATAGGCAAAGTATCCTTTCTATTCAATGTTAATTTATAGCTCTTCAAGTATCACTTGTGTGATTGAGTAAACATGAGCTGGTAGAGTAAGATGGCTCTTGCGTCAGTCAGGAGTTCTACTCCCTAACTGAAAAAAGTCTGAAAAAATCAGGGTCCCCAATTATATGGAAATTATAACCCTCTTTATATAGAGGGCAGTGGAACTGACAACATGATTGTTTAATCTACAGAAGAGAATGCCTAGACGGGACTATAGTGTCTGACCCCCCAACCCCCCGGAAGATAATTATATTGTATGAGATTGCTGCGTCTAACAAGTTTGATTGTTGAAGGACCAGTAGTATGTCATATGATGTATTTAAATATTACTCACATCCTTCATGCATTTGTTTCATTTGTGCAATTTGCCCCCTCCCCATATCTCCAAAACATGTTCCAGAGCTTTGGGAAATCACAACAAGCTTTTGGATGATACAGTGGTACAGCAGGCTTAGGAGGGAAAGGGAAAGAGTTGTATTAGCAGAGCCTCATAACAAGGAGAAGGTTGCTGTAATTAGTTTAGCTGGCGTAGGATTTCAAGAATTTCACCTCGGGAACACCTGTCTCACAGCATCGCGCTCATTAGTTACTCTACTCTGCAACTTTCTGTAAAAAACTGGTTGGTTTGGTAACATTCTTGTGGTTTGATTTCTTTTTTTAACCTTGGTGTTATTTCTCAGTATTATTCTTGTTCTTTTGTTGGATGGATCTTACAATCTATGACTGGTAAAACTAAATATGTCAACCTTTTTCCTTCTGAGACTTAAGACATAATAAAGGTTAATGCTTTTGTTACCTGCATTTTTACTAGGTAGCAGTATTTTTAATTAAATCTTCAAAATATTTTGCATTAATGGACACAGACTACTCATGTAATTCTGATATCCCTTTGAGGGAATGCTGTTGAGATTCAGAGGGTAATTTGTATTAAGTATGCTTCACCTTGCTATTTGGTGAATGGTGTGCCAGTTTATATTACAGATATAACCTCTGTGCTTCTGTTTACATTGCAAGAGATGTCATTTCTAGCAACAAGATTTAATATTATTCCTTGGAATGCCTGCACTGCATTCAATTTTGATCATTTAAATGTGTTTATTTTTGCAGTCTAAATAAACATCTTTTCAGAATGAATTTCTAGTCTGATATATGTTGCAATGTACTGTATCTAAATATTATGCTTTATCCAGATAACTTCCAAGTATGCAAGCACTGAATCACAAACACAGATTTTTCAAGCATTGAAGAATTTTTCTTGCTTTGTATAGGATAGAGATGTTTGAGCTATAACTACGCATTTTAACAGATTTTCCATTATTTTTTATCTAAGAAGGATGTGCTCACCTTCAAAATACTATCTGTGTAAATTGTGGTTGTTTTTTTCATACTCATTCGTACTCTTTATACTTTAATGTGAACAGCACATTACTGAAAAATTAGAGACATACTGACTAGTCCTTGGTATAGTATCAAAGGAAAAAGAATAGCTGAATGATAGGGAGAATGCCTAGAGGTAAACAAAAAGGCTGTTGCTTGCTTCATATATACAAAGTTCAACCTGTGGATTTGGAATACTTTACTATTCATGGCTTTGTTGGAATACAGTGTTTGGGTCTCATTCTGGGAAGGAAGGCAGAATATTGCAGCACATTAAGTGTCAACAGATTCATTTTACAGTGAACTTCCCCTGATCAGAATCCACTTCAGCTTGAAGAAGTAGATTTTGACCCACATAGACTCAAACTGAAATAAATCTGTTAGTCTTGAAAATGCCACACACTATTTTACTTTTTCCTTTATTGTTACCAACATCCTGAGACACATGGTCGTGGCAGCACTTTGGAAATTCTGAGAATATGGGAAGCTACTTTGAAAACATCACATTGATCTACCCATCTATCCCAGTAGCTCTGAAGGATTTCAGGCAGGGTTTTTTCTTTGTCAAGATGCCACGTATTGAATCATGGATGTAAATCATGTTTTTTCTCCCACTGAGCCAAAGGCCCTCTCCCTCTGTGGAGCCTGTGGCCAACTTAGTTTTCCTTGATGTCTTTAGGAAAGCTGCTCTTTCATGAGAGGAAGAAAGGAGCACAGTATTTGAAACTTTATATTTCATATTAGTTTCTACTGAGCAAAAATGCTCTGTCACAGTATTTGAGTAAAAGACCACCAAGAATTCTACTTCAGATCCCTTGATTTCATCTCAAGAAGAGTGCTGTGCTTTTTGTGAGTCAAAGAGTCACAAGATGTTGGGGCCTATGTGTCCTTTCACAGAAAGGAGCAGACATCAGTCTTAACAGACAACTTACCTATTTATTATACATTTTATTAAAATGTCAAGATCCAACAATTAGAGTTTAATGGAAAATTGTGGTTGATAGGGTTTTCTGTAATCTAGAGAAAGAAAAAGAAGGGTGGCACAACAAAATTAGAAGAAATCAATTCCTTTCACACACAAAGATTCATGCCTGGGTTTCCCACTTCATTTTAGTGCAACTTTTAACATTTTTAGTGCACGAGAGGCATGCATGGACCAACCACTAGGCAGGCTAATACAGTTGCCTGAAGAGTCAGGTGCTGGTTGAGAATGGAGGTGGCAGCAGCACCTCATGACTATTCTTTGTTGGAGGATAGCGCATTCTGCACCCTTTAACCCACATCCTGTCTAAAACAGTGACTGGTTGGAGGGGGGGGGGGACTGATAGGTGGTTTGTGTTCACTTACTTATAGAGACCAATTCAGAGAGTCCTGTTAAAGTTTGGGATTCAGATAAATCTGTTAGATATTTTTGGCTTACTGTAATTTCTGTTCTAGAAAAGACATCAGGATATTCTACCTATTGGTCCAACATTAAAAGGCAAATATCTCCCTAAATAGGCAGCAATAGATCCTTCCCATGCTCCTGAGTATTTTCATCACTGTTTGTGAATAGGATTCTTGACTTGTACTTGAAAACTATCACCTTGGATACCTTGAAGTCGTTATTCAGTGAGGAGTCCACACATTGGTAGACATATCCGTGACGACATTCTGCTTCAATCCTCCCAACCAAGAGAAACTTAATGTTGTCGTACAAGATCCTGTATTGAATATGCAACCAAGAACAATCAAACTCTAAACATTTTTTAAAGGTAGAAGCATAGGTTTTTTTTTAAACTGTCTTTAAGAGCGGGCAATATTGACTCCTAACAACAACAAAAGAAGAAGAATGTCAAATTCATTTTCAACAGGAAAGTCAATAAACGACAGTTCGTCAGTGCAGATCTGCATATGAATAAAAACGTAGAACAATCAAAATAAAAAAAAGGTCTTACATTATTGCAGAATTGTCTGCCCATTATTGGGACTAATTGAATGTAGAACTGCAAGGATGGTTTGTTTTGAGTATCATTTAAAAACATGTTTAGCCTTCATTTCAAGGGAAGTGATTACTGCTTTCCTCTTACACAACCTTTTCCCTGGAGTGTGTGGGTGGAAGACTCATCTAAGCATGAATGTTACAGCAGAAATATAATTTGGACATTTTAGCATTTTTAGTGCAACTTTGCTATCTAAATTGAAAAAAAGAGAACACTTAAAAGGAGAGCAAAGCACCCCCAGCCTTGACTTCATAAATTCCCCATAATTCTCACACCCATAGAGCATATAGCAGCTGGATAGTGACTATAATAGATAGGCCTTCTTGCAAGGAGGCTCAGCTTTTAATGGTCTGCTGAATTTTTAGCTCTTCAGACAGTTTTCACAATGCTTTGAATAATGAATTTAGTATAGATTCATGTTAACTGTTTTTTGACAGCTCTTCTCTGCTTAATATTCTGATTTATAGGACAACATGCAATGCTGGAATGAGTCTTATCTTTTTCTGTGTGGAGAAGCTGTTATCAGTGTAAAATTTCATGCCTTTTGATAAATAGCTATAAGGTAACCAGTATAGTCCTTGCAGAACAAGGGCCTTGAGCTGAAACTGTTAAGACTTATGGCAAAAATCAGGCCCTGTCCAGGCAGGAGAATTTGGAGTGGTCTGGTCCAGTCTTCAAAGAGTCTAATCTTTAGCATAATCTATTGTATCTCTCACTTGAGTGACCTTCCATCCACACTGGAGATGTTTATTGTTCCATGACAACCCACATTGGCCTTTAGAGTGCTTCAATTTGTCCCCTGTTCAATAATTGACAGTCATTTTCCTGTCCTCTTCCCTGCCTTTCTGTAGAGCACAAGTTTGCAACTTTTTCCCACCAAAGGACGGACCATTTTCCCGCCACAGGCTGGAGCACAGCAGAGGTTATACTTCTTGAGAATCCTCAGGAAGAACAATAATCTTTCAAAGGACCTGCTGTTGGCATTCTACCACTGTACCATAGAGAGTGTGTTAACCTATGGTCTGTGTGCATGGTTTGGGAGTTGTACAGCTAGGGAAAGAACAATGCTGTCCAGGGTCATAAAGACTGCAGAGGGGATAATCGGGCGTACTCTTCCCACTCTAGATCAAATCTATGCCACCAGGTGTTGTAAGAAAGCTGTAGAGATTGTGCAGGATAGTACGCACCCCAGAAATGATCTCTTTCAGCTTTTGCCTTCTAGAAGAAGGTATAGGGTCATAAAGACCAGGACCAGCTGCTTGAGAAATAGTTTCTACCCAAATGCGGTTCTGGCTTTGAATGCAGTGCAATGCAGCCTATGAGGGAGCTTCTGTATACAGTTTTTAGAGTTTTAGAGCTTTTTAGGGGTTAAATGTGTATATGTGGGATGGGAGTATGTTGATAATTTTTGTATAGTTGTATTTTGTTTAGGTTTTGTTGGGTTGATAAGTGTTTTCCCTCCAATCTCGTTCTGTGCAGGACAATGACAATAAAGATTTATCTATCTATCTACCATTGCCCCCTCAGACAGATGTGCAGGCCGGAGGTGTGGTTCCTCCTCCTACTTCTGGTGGTGGCGGCAGTAGGAGCAAGGGTGGCATGTTTTCGCACATTTTCACCTCATGCGCTGTTTCCCGTTACAGTGGCAGGAGTGAGGGCGGCGTGTTTTTGCTCATTTGTGCTGCTTCTGGTGGTGGTGCCAGGGTCCTCACCATGGGCCGGATTAATTGGTGCCACAGACCAGATTAGCCCTTTGGGTTGTAGGTTGCAAATCCCTACTGTAGCGGACATATCTGAAAGCATCCTGTCAGGATTTGCAGCTGCACTTCCAAGTCCTGCAGGACAGGAGACCTCAGCCAAGGCATAGTTGCTCTATGTCCTGCAGGACTGGACCTCTCACCCTGCTGCAGCTACTAAGCTCCTCATCTGAAAACCCTGGGGAAGGTGTCAGCCCTTCATAGGCTCCACCTAGAGTCCCTTGGTGGCTGAGCTATATAAGAATGGGCCCTTCCTCCCAGAAGCTGCCTCAGCAAGGTCGGTCAGCTGACTTGTAGTTGCTTGGCTCCTGGTTCGTTTGCCTTGTTTCTGCTGTTGAGGATCTCCTGCCTTGTTTTAAGTCCCAACTCCAGAAGATCTTATGCCTTGCTCCTGTTTGTGAAGATGCCTGGCCAATTCTTGGTTCCTATGGACTATTGTTGTGCATTGCTTGGGTTCTTGCTTCTGGAATTCCATCCTTGCCTTGCTCCAGCCCCCGTGAGTTCTCTCCTGTGTTTGTTCTTTGGGTTACCTGATCTCTGGTTCCTCTGGACTACTCTTTGATCATCTGAACTAATCCTGCATCTCTTGCTTATCTTGGACTCTGGACTGAGATATGCTTACAGATTGGCCTGATTGCCCTGGGTCCTGGTGTTGGTGTCACCGGCCCTCTGCCTATGCCCCTGATATATCCCCCTTTCCACTCTCCTCAATTCCTCTGATGGATTTCTCCCTGAGAAACATTTCCGTGTGCTCAAAGCAAGATTTGTGTCTCTGAGGAAGGAAGAATGGAGAGCTTAAGTTAAAGTTTTGTTTATTATGTTCATACCTGCCCCTTAGAATTTTCTCTAGCTGCAGTGTGTGTGTTTTCTGCTTGTCTATCAAAACTACTTGGTTGGCTCTGGGCTCTAGGAATCATGGGTGTGTCAGGTGCTGTTCTGCTTCAGGCAGCAAAATATGTTGACATGGCCCCAGCATCCAGATGGTGGCTCTCAAATCTATTCCCTATTGTACATCATATAGTCATTTTACTAAATAATCTGAATTGAAGTGGGTTTCCTCCCCCAAAATTGTAGGCAAGACTGCTTCAGCATCTATAATTGGGTGCAAATGGACATGAGTTTTGGCTATGAAGCAAAAGGCGACTGAGGTTTATGTGGTTTCTTCTCATATCTAATTCCCTTCAGTATCTTTCTCTGATTCTCTTGAGCTTTTCAAATTTGCCCAAGAGGAGCTCATTTAAAGAAGAGGATAATTTAGCTTGAATTTATTGGTGTGTGAAAACAATTTATGCATCACTTGATTCCATATTGGCCATCACTATTCTTGACCCAGTTTGTTACTGCCATCAGTCAACAGGCTCTCTGCAGACGGAGGCTGTACAGTGGTTAGAACAATGTCTACAGGAAATAATATGGGCATGTCAGAAATATTGAATTTTCTATTTTAATATGCCAGCAGCCTCAATAATGCTTGAAGCTGAGTTGACAAAATATTCACAGAGCTTTTTTATTTATCTCACTTAATCCACAGTCTGCGTGTAAAACATTTAAAGAATGCAGCTCATCAATGAGACTTGCCTAGCAAGCTGATCAATTTAATTGGGTTTTTTTAATCATTGAACTTCAGGCTTATATAAGAAATGTCAGCTCTGTTGTGCAATGTGTGCTTGTTTCCGATAGAGCATTCCTGAAAATTGCTGAGTCAGCATGCAACGAAGTGCTTTTTGCTAAATTTTTTGTTAATGTTAAAGGTACTAATTGTAAAGGTATCTTGTATCCCTTTTTCTCTCTTTTATATTCTCCAAACAAGCAGTAACAAAGCTACTTAAAGATGGCAAAAGCAAGCACATAAAATACATCTAGTATATCACTAGGTTGACTATTATTTAATTCCTCTGTATCCAGTACAGTATATTGAAAATGAGGTGTTACCTCTGTAGTAGGACAGTAGATGGACTGGATGGTGCCCTTCTCAGTATTCATCTTTCTCACTTTGTGACAGTTTAATGCCACTCTGTCTTCCATCTGGATGAGCATCTCTTCATCTATTCCAAAGATCTATTCCAAAAGCAGCTTCTCTAAACATAGTAGTTCCCCATGTGCTTCTGCTGTGGCAATGAACTCTGGCTCTTTGGAAGACTAAGCTACAATACCGTATCTTGTTTATGACAGTTTTCTGTTGTTTTTCCTATTCCCCATGTAATTTGAGCCACTCTGATCTGAATCTGTCCCAGGGTTATCTATCCCTCTTCTGTTAGAGAACTGAGTGCCACTTCAAAAATTAAGGTAATGGTCTCCCTTGCTGGAAAGTCAGTCATATCTGATTGTAGGGGGTGATGCTCATCTCTTTTTAGAACATAAGAACATAAGAACATAAGAACAGCCTTGCTGGAACAGGCCACAGCCCATCCAGTCCAGCATTCTGTCTCACACAGTGGCTCACCATTTCCTTCAGGGTATTCCCAAGGAGATGCCTTCACCTGCTTAGGATTCCCTGGAAATGGCATTGAGAGATATCCTGCCTATCTCTCCAACCCGGAGGTTGTCCTTAGGTAGCCATAATTATAGCCATTGATAGCCTTGTCCTCCATGAACTTGTCTAATCCTTTCTTAAAGCTGTTAAGACTGACAGCTGTCACCACTTCTTCTGACAGGGAGTTCCATAGACCAGTAATCCTCTGGGTGAAAAAGTACTTTCTCTTATTTGTTTGAGAACTAGTACCCAAAAGTTTCATGGAGTGTCCCCTAGTTCTAGAGTTGTGCGATAGGGAAAACAGTTTTTCCTTATCTACCTTGTCCACACCGTGCATGATTTTATAAACTTCAATCAGGTCACCTCTTAGACGCCGTCGTTCAAGAGTGAAAAGGCCCAACCGTTGCAGCCTCAGATGGTAAGGAAGGTGTTCCAGTCCCCTAATCATTCTGGTTGCCCTCCTCTGTACTTTCTCCAACTCCATAATATCCTTCTGGAGGTATGGCGACCAGAACTGTACACAATACTCCAGATGGGGCCTCACCATAGATTTATAAAGAGGCAAAATGACACTTGCTGACTTATTTTCTATACCCTTCCTAATGATCCCTAACATTGAGTTTGCTTTTTTCACTGCTGAGGCACACTGGGTTGACACCTTCATTGAGCTGTCCACCAGGACACCAAGGTCCCTTTCCTGGTTTGTCGCAGAGAGTTCAGACCCCATCAGTTTATAAATGTAATTGGGGTTTTTTGCCCCAACATGCATCACTCTGCACTTACTGATGTTGAAGCTCATTTGCCACTGTTTTGCCCACTCCCCCAGTGTCAAGAGATCCCTCTGGAGCTCTTCACAATCTCTCACAGTTTTCACTACCCTGTATAATTTAGTGTCGTCAGCAAATTTGGCTACCTTGCTTTTTACTCCTACCTCTAGATCATTTATGAAGAGGTTGAAAAGCAGGGGTCCCAGTACTGAACCTTGGGGGACCCCACTCTTTACTTCCCTCCACTTGGAGAAGTGTCCATTTAGTGCTACCCTCTGTTTCCTGTCCCTTAGCCAGTTGCTGATCCAGGACAAGACCTGTCCCTTTATTCCATGACTGGTAAGTTTATTCAAGAGCCTTTGGTGTGGGACCTTGTCAAAAGCCTTCTGAAAGTCCAGATAAACAATGTCAACTGGATCCCCCTTATCCACATGCTTGTTGACACTCGCAAAAAATTCCAACAGATTAGTGAGGCATGATTTGCCCTTGCAAAAGCCATGTTGGCTCTCCTTTAGCAGCGCCTTCTCTTCTATGTAACTATTAATTCTATCTTTTAGGATGGTTTCCATCACTTTACCTGGGACACATGTCAAACTGACAGGCCGGTAATTTCCTGGATCACCCCTGGATCCTTTTTTGAAAATTGGTGTTACATTCGCTACCTTCCAGTCATCAGGCACAAAGCCTGATTTGAGGGAAAGATTATATATTTTGGCTAGGATATCAGCAATTTCATCTTTAAGTTCCCTGAGAACTCGTGGATGGATGCCATCTGGTCCTGGGGATTTGTTAGTGTTTAGCTTAACAAGACATGCAAGGACCTCCTCCCTGGTTATTTCTATCTTGCTTAATTCTTCGGTTTCCCTCCCTACGAAGATAGGCTCTGTTTTGGGCATGTGGTCTCTGTCTTCTTCAGTGAATACTGAAGCAAAGAATTCATTGAGTCTCTCTGCAATCTCTGTTTCCTCTTTAATAACCCCTTGCCTTCCATTGTCATCTAATGGTCCAATGGCCTTCCTAGTTGGGTTCTTACTTCTAATGTACTTAAAGAAGTCTTTGTTATTTCTCTGAGTATTTTTAGCTATACGCTCCTCAAAGTCTTGCTTTGCTTTCCTGATTGTTGCCTTGCATTTGTTCTGCCAGAATTTATGTTTCTGCCTGCTGTCCTCATTTGGACAAGCCTTCCATCTTCTAAATGAGCTTTTCTTGCTCTTGATCACTTCCCGAACAGCTCCTGTAAGCCACATCGGAGTCCTCTTGGACCTGGCAGTGCCCTTTTTCCTTTTGGGTATGCATTCCAATTGAGCCTCTGTTATTGTTTTTGTAAACAGCCTCCATGCCTCTTGGAGTGTTTGGACTCTCTCAATTTTCCCTTTCAGTTTCTTTTTTACTAGTTTCCTCATCTTTGGGAAATTTCCTTTTTGAAAATTTAAGGTCTCTGTGTTAGATTTTATCAGTGACTTGCGGTCTATGATCAAGTTAAACATAATTGAGTTGTGGTCACTGTTCCCTATTGGATCAGTCACATTAACATCTTGCACCAGATCCTGAGTATTACTCAGAATCAAGTCAAGGATTCTTGTACCTCTAGTTGGGTCTTCAACCATCTGTCCCAGGGAACAATCATTGAGCATATCTAGGAACTTTATCTCTTTATCATGTGCTGAACAACAGTTCACCCAGTCTATGTGAGGGTAATTGAAGTCCCCCATTATAACCAGGCTTCCCTTCCTGGATGCCTCCTTTACAACATTCTCCAACTGCCAGTCTCCCTCAAGAGTTTGGGTCGGAGGCCGATAGTATATGCCTACTGTTAGACCATCCTTGTGGCCTGGTACTCTTACCCACAGAGCTTCTAATGGTGACTCCAAATCACCTAGATATTCCAATTCATACGATTTTATCACTTCTTTGACATACAAGGCTACACCACCTCCTGTTTGCCCCTTCCTATCCTTCCTGTACAGTTTGTAGCCTGGGATAACTGTATCCCATTGGTTATCATCCGTCCACCAGGTTTCAGTGATACCAATAATATCAATATTTTTATCTATTGCTAAGTATTCCAGCTCCCCTATTTTGTTCCGGAGGCTTCTGGCATTTGTATACAAGCATTTATATATGCTTTCCTGATACAGTCTTTTGAGTCTAGTTGCATTGTTAGACTGCCTCTTGCATCCTTCTGCTAGAGTGCTGGTGACTAGCTCCTTGCTCTGCTCAGTAATTTTTGCATCCTCCTCACTACTCAAGTACACACTTTCCCGAACCGGATGCTGCCCAGCTCCTGTCGGCTTTCCCCCAGTTATCAGTTTAAAAGCTGCTCTGCAGCCTTTTTGATGTTGAGTGCCAGCAATCTGGTCCCATCATGGTTTAAATGCAACCCATCCCTCCTGAACAGATTTGGCTTGTCCCAAAATGTTCTCCAGTTCCTGACAAATCTGAAGCCCTCCTCTCGACACCACCGCCTCATCCACGCATTGAGGCTTCTGAGCTCTGCCTGCCTGGTAGGTCCTGCGCGAGGGACAGGCAGCACTTCTGAAAATGCTACCTTGGAAGTCCGGGACTTCAATCTTCTTCCTAACAACCTAAATTTGGCTTCCAGGACAGACCGCTTGGCCTTCCCAACATCATTAGTACCAACATGTACCATGACAACTGGCTCGTTCCCAGTTCTCTCTAACAATCTATCTAGATTTCTTGTGATGTCTGCAACTTTTGCACCTGGCAGGCAAGTCACCATACGGTTATCATGTGCATATTATAGCATAAGAGACAGTGTTGTCTGTGTCTGCAGATGTTTCAGTAGTCATGTGGCAGGCATGTCTAGACTTTGAAGTGCATGGAACAGGTCAGTAGTTCGAGACCCAAGTACTGCATGACAGAGTGAGCTCCCGTCTCTGTACCAGCTTTTGCCGACCTAGCAGTTTGAAAGCAAGAAATTGCAAGTAGGTAAATAGAGATGACTTTGGTGGGAAGGTAACCATGTTCTGTGTACTCCGGTGTCTAGTCATGCCTGCCACATGACCATGGAAATGTCTGTGGACGCAGACAGCACTGGCTCTTTGGCAGTGAACCCTAGAGTTGGATATGACTGGCTTTTGAGCAAGGGCAAACTTTACCTTTACTTATTTATATAAACCATTCGCTGATCTGAAAGGCTATCAAAAATCATTGCCCTGCCTACAGAATCATCATCATCATCCCCCCACTTAATCATGCCCTGCACATCTATCTCTAGTTTTTCCTTTTCCAAGTAGCCATGCACCTTGGAGCTTTTTAAATTGGTTTTTGGCCTTTCCTCAGAGAAATTGATAGAGGTAAGTTTTGGATGTTTTCCAGAAAAGCCTTATGATCAAAATCCATGTTTCTATTTCTGAGGAGATCTCAGAAACAGGGGTTCAAAATGAGCAAAAATAACATTTTCACCAGCTAGCATTGGGGAGAGGGGAGGAAAAAAGTGCATTTTCCACAGAACAATGAAAAAATACTTGTTAGCTACCTCTGCGTCTGCCTGGGCTACTCCATCTGCTAAATTGGCTCGTAATCTGTTGAATACATATTTTGGAGTCTGGCCATTCCTTTCTTAATTTGCAAAGCATAAAGCAGAAAAATACAACAGCAACGGGAGGGGGGGAAGCATGAGAGAGTAGTAGCACAGATTTTCCTTAAACTATCCCCTTCACTAAGCAGCACTTAAAATAGTAAAAATCACTCTAAAAGCAGCTTAAATGAGGAAAAAGGCATTTTACTTAAAGTTTTTTTGCTCAGTTACAAATATATGGATAAAATGGAGAGGGGGGGATGCAGTCTGTATGTAAAGCAGACTTGCTCCCATGCAGCTGCATGGGACTCAAAAGCCAGAGAATGGAAAAAGAGTATTTTAGCCCACCAAAAGTCCCTCCCACTTAAACCCAGCGCTAATAAGCATGCAAGATTGTCTTCATTCCAACATTAACTAGATGTGGCTTCTTCCGTGTCTAGGCCAGATGTGAAACTGCCAAAATGAAGCCACCTTTTGGTGAGTTCATTCTGCAGTTCCTTTCACCTGACCTATTGTGAGAAAGATTAGCCAGCAACACAAGATTGCCGTTACCAGGATATGCCCAATTGTGGTTAAAATAACCATGCTCTTTGCAGAGGCTCTTTCTGTGTACCCCATTAGATGAGGCTGAAAATAATAAATGACTCAAGTTCTGGTCCCTGATGTTCAGCAGCTAAACATGTAAATATTCCTTGGAAAATCATTTGCATTTGAAGCAATGTGAAGAGCATCCTAGTTGTAGTTTTACCTGGGAGATTATTCACATGCACATAAATCATTAATGCTACATCAAATAGTGAATATGCTTTTGAAAACCAACCTATAGTTTCAGCTGAAAATATCTGTTGTTCACTGATCCTTGGGAAAGTTTTTGTTATGCTGGTCAACTTGCTTGAAAAAATGTGAAGTATTTTTAGTTTCAAAAATAGCATGTTTATCTGTGGAAAAATATTCTGGTATGTCTTTCTCAGAAACTGTATTTCCATGACTGATGATCAAGCAGTGCAGCTCTTATGGCACTACGCTGTACTTGTAGGAAGGAAATCAAAATCTGAGTTCATCTCACCATCTTAAGATGCTAATAAACAAGGCATCTTCTCTGTTCTTCAGAGCTCTAAACACTCCTCATGTTCTTAAAACTGGAATTCCATGCGGTGATGTGGCTGAATGTTCTGCCATACAAACCCTTGTAGTCGGAAAAGCTGTCCTGCAAGACAGCTAATGGATTGAACTTCCTTACTTAATATATATATTTAAAAATGAAAGCTTGAAAAGCAAAGCGCAACTGAAGGCAGGGACAAACCCTCAAGAGCTACATTTTATTTTGCAGGATGATGAAGGTTGGGGGACAGAGAAATAAATGCAGTGAAACATCTGAAAATTTAGTAATACCAGTTTATCATAATTTGGAGTAAATGCAGTAATTCATAATACCATTAGAAGATGTGTGTCATAAAAAAGTGAAGTCTAAGATTAACTAGCTGCATAGGGGGACACACAGGTCAGATTAGGGTGATTTCAATTGAATCATCTCACTTTGAATCTTTGTATGATTGTTGAGAGGTGGTTCACACATGTTCACTATCTCCTTTCAGTCTTTCAAACTATTGCCAAGTACTGTATGTTTATTTTTTTATAAAAGTTCCTTTAAAAGAAACCATATGCTGCCTTTTCCTAACACATTTGCATTGCTTAGGATACACACATTTTAAAGGTATGTCTGAAAGCCATTTGCTTTAGAAAAATGATTGTCAAAACAAGGGCACTGTAACCAGTTGATGAGAGGCAGCAAATGGTTCCTTAAATAGGGCACTGGACTGTTGGCATGGCCACTGAGGGAGATTATTCACATGCACATAAGTCATCAATACTACATTCATCAAAGAGTGAATGTGCTTTTGAAAACCAACCTATAGTTTCAGCTGAAAATATCTGTTGTTCACTGATCCTTGGGAAAGTTTTTGTTATGCTGGTCAACTTGCTTGAAAAAAACTGATTCTCTTCCTATTAACTGGACTAGACACACAGAAGGCCTCTCCATCAGATCTTATGAAGTGGGTCAGCTAGAAAGTTCCTCACTGTCTTGAATTAAAGACAATTTTCTGCACTTTGACTTGTAGCCAAAAACAGATTGGCAATAGCATAGCTGTTGGAAAATAACTGCACTATACTGTTCTAGTGGATGAATTACTATTAATATGTTGCTTCATTCTGAAGTTTTTGAAGACATTTCAAACAAAACCCCATGAAGATCACATTGTATTGATGCAATCTGAATGTAACCGAGCTATGTATTAATGTAGCAAAGCCTGGTTTCTTTTCAGAAAAATATAGGGATGCTAAATTATTACTTTTGCTTAACGATTGGGATGATCAGATTCATATTATGTTAAGTTGACTGCATGACAGTGCAAATAAGGCCAAAGTCCCAATTTCTAAATCTTTGATTATCTGATTTTGCCCTTCCAACACTGAAGCACCTGATCTTTTTGCAGCAAATGAAGTTGTATTGGCTCAGTCGTTGTGATCATTTATTCCAATGCATACAGTTTGATGTTTCTGTGGAGGCCTTTGTATCTGTTCTATTTAAGCCATTCCACTTGATTACATTAGAAGTGCAAGGGCAGCTGGGCTCATTCAGATGGCAGACTGTTATTTGAATCCTCTGCTTCTCAAACTTGCTGCCTGAAGCTGCTTGTTTTCCTCCTCCCTTCCTATTCAATTTCGGGTGTGTGTGTGTTAAGAATTGGTTTTGTTGTGCTAGGGCACCTAGGAGGCCAAAGTCAACAGAGAAAAATTGCTAATATGCACTTCTTTTCAGCTTAAGGTAATTCTGCTGTAGCCCTTGCCTCCTGCAAATCTGGATGGTCATTGCAGAGCTAGCTTAACAACCTTCAAACAAAGTTGATTTTCCACACACACCCCTGCTGATCCCTGTGTGGCTGGCTTAAGTGAATTCACTTGAGAATACTCAAACTTCCCAGTTGTGACTTCACAGTGGACCTACTTAGGGTGTGCCTGTACATTTTTCTACAAGCACACCCTAAATTAAAGAATAGTCTAGAAATTATTAATGGGAAATGGCTAGCTCAGGAGCAGCTAATCATTTTTCTCCCAACAACAGGATTTTTTTAAAATGATTTCTGAAATATATGTTTGACCAAGCACTGAAACTGAAGAATAAATGGGTTTAATAGCATATAACAAAACTCTAGGGAGATCTTTTTAATGATTGGAAGCAGTGTAGTGGAGTTCCATAGCTCCTGCTAAATGGAACAGTTTTACCAATTTCTGTTGAGGTGCAATGTTAATAAGTGCACTAGAATCTCAAGTGCAAAACCCAATTATCAATGCATTAATCACAATAGCATTCAATCAATGCATTAATCACAATTCCATTTTTACTTTTCCTTCTATTGGCAAGGAAATCTGATTGGCCACATGAGTATATACCTTGTATGATATCCATATGCTTGGTTACAGTACAGCTTATGACAGCTGGGTGCATATATGAATCAATATATGAAAAGTAAAAAACACATGTTGAGTGGCAGCTTATTTGGAATAATAATAATAATAATAATAATAATAATAATAATAATAATAATAATAATAATAATAATAATAATAATAATAATAATAATAATAAAATTTATACCCCGCTCCACTCAGCACACAGCCAACTCTGGGCGGCATTACAACATATTAAAAATACAATATACAGTAGACAATCACGATAATAACATAATATAATCACAATAACAAAATATTATACATAACTAAAACAATAATGTGGTCACACATGTGAACTAACACCTAGCATAATCAAGTTGTGAATGAGATACTAGCTGTAGAAATCGTCTGTGGTTGATCAGTTTTGCTCATGGATACTTCAGTTTAAACAGTGAAGAAGTAAGATTTCTGTACCTTTGAAGATGATGCAAGAGTAGGAGCAACAGGTAAATAATTATTTGTTTGCCTGAAACATATATATGTGAAAAAGCAATTATTTATTTATATTTAAATTTATATCCCACTGACCTATTGAAAAATTGACAACTTTGGGAAGTGTGTACAATCATAAACATAATGAGTCTTTCTTTCACTTTCTCATAATTTAGGATCCTTGCTTTTGCTAAATTGTCACTACAACTTTAAGTTCTGGAAAATCAAACAAAAATGACAGAGTAGTTGTGTTTGAGATGCCAAGGATGCTTCTACTATGCTACAGAAAAGTGTGTGATCAATAAATTTTTCTTAAAACTCCCTGGATTGGGCTGTAATATACGCGGCCCTTCATGGAATAGATTTACTGGCAGAAATAATAAAGTACCCAATAAGCAGAGAAAATGAGGCAGCTATTTAAAGCAGGGTGAAGTCTTTTAAAAAGATTTTAAAATGCCTGGAGTATCAAAAGTCTTATTCTGGCATCAAAAAGAAAGAATGGAAGATAACATGTCTAGCAATGGATTGTATAACCAAAGTGTTAATAAAACCTCTTTCTTTTATTGTTGCACAATGCATTTCCAAAAAATAATGATGCTTGGGAAAAGTCTCATTTGGAGATCCTAAAATATGGACAAGATAATTGGACTTCTACTTGAAAAGATAAAGTGTTGGGTTAAAGAGATCTGGGTAGTTGAAGAGGAATGTGATGTCAAAGTTATACATAAATTTTAATCAACATTATACACCACTCATAATCAAATGCAAGATTTGCATTTAGACTGGAGGGTTCTAAGCATTATTTTTTTTTTAAAAAAAGGGGGGGCAACTATTCAAACTGTCCAACTTTTCTAAACTGTCTCTATTAAATCAGTCCACTTTCTCAATTACCTTTGAGCAAAACTGAGGGACATTTGGCCCTCTATAATAAGGTACTGAATGGCAATTACTATAAGCTTTCATGGTTTTGCCATGCTGGCTGGAATTAGTGGGAACTGGAACTGAATG
The DNA here is from genome assembly GCA_035047345.1 of Bradypodion ventrale. Taxonomy (NCBI): domain Eukaryota; kingdom Metazoa; phylum Chordata; class Lepidosauria; order Squamata; family Chamaeleonidae; genus Bradypodion; species Bradypodion ventrale. Next base: position 2,198,794 of record JAWDJE010000007.1, read on the forward strand.
TCATCAAGATGTGCACGGGCTTTCCATTGCTGACCCTGAACATGAGTAACAGCACAGAGTTTCACCCCACCTTCCCTGGAGGGTGCCAGGGGCACTGGGTGAGGCTCCGCTGCTCTGAGCAGCCCCGACGGTGTGCCTACTGGGTGGGGATCTCACCGCCTTCCCCTTCCTCAGCAGCTGCGAGGGAGGGAGGGAGGAGGAGATGCCCCAAAAGGGCCGTCTGTCTGCCCGTCCCCACGAGGGGAAGGTGGAGGAGAGAGGCGAGGCCTGGCTGGCTGGTGGTCCTTCATCTTCCTCCACCTCTTCTGGGCCGCTGCCAGGAGGGAGGCAGGTGGTTGCAAAGAGGGGCTAGATGGCTGGGCAGGGCCAGGACTCACTGGGCCACAGCAGCAGCAACAGCAGGTCCAGGAGAAGTGGACCCAGGCAGGCAGGCAGCCAGGCGGGCAGCCGCATCCAACAGGGCGCCATTTAGCCATGGGCAGCCTCAGGCATCTCTGGCTCTGGCTTCTCCTCCTCCTCATGTGGGCAGGCGGGGTGCCAGCCCCCGACCCTCCCTCCCTCCTTCCTGCCGTGGCTCCAGAGGCCGAATGAGGGCTTCTTTTTCTTTGCCCTCGGACGGACAGCCAGCCAGCCAGAGCGCCCCTCCTCCTCCTCGCCAGGCCAGGCAGGGCAGCAGAAAGGGGGAGAGAGAGAAAGACACTCCTTCCTCCGACCCTCCTTCCTTCCCTTGTGCATCCCCACCGAGGGGAAGGTCCAGCCACCACCATGGCCAGGAGGCTGGCTGGAGTGGGATGGCCTTAGGCTGGGCAGTGGAGGAGGGGGAGATGTCCCGCTTGACCTGAAGTGAGCCAATGAGGGAAGGGAGGGAGGGCAGTCACAGTTATGGCTGACAGTGGCAGGGCCCAGACCCCTGTCAGCCCGGTACGGAAGTCCTGCTGGTACCCCCCTGATGGCAGCCCTGTATGGTGGGAATGACCAGGGGGAAAGTCCTACATTGCACCCGAATTAGGACTACTTTATTTCAAAACATGGATGGGCAGGGCCAGCCAGAATTTCTGCTACCGCTTCTGGCGAACTGGTGCGAACTTGCTGATGCCCACCACTGACTATAACCCCTCCAAGGGTTGAGTGTTTAGGTTATTCCCATTACATGGCTTCAGAAATAACAGTTGATGGGGGAGGGGGAGTGAATACGTACATAATGGACAAGCCTGGTTACAACACACCATCCTTAATACTCTTAAAATATTGTGTCTACCATTAGACCTCTGTAGTTGGAGCTTCCTAACTTCTGGGGAGAAAAGAAAGAATGAGTTATGGATCCTACCTCTTCCCCTCTTTTACAAGAACTTTTCTGGATGGCAAAAACATATCTGTCCAGGCAAGCATCTGTTTTATTAGCTAGGTTATGTATGTTTGTTTTGTCTGTTTTAGCTGCTGCACCTGTTTTTTTATTTTTATTAAATTGGATTATTGGTAAAATGAAAAGGAAAAAGAAAAAAAAGGGGGGGAGAGCAAAATATTATGGTAGCTTAAAGCATAACATTCATTCTCCCCTGCTCCTCAAGCAGTTTGGATATAGTGTTAATTTTAAAGATTTATGAGCACATCACAGAGATGGGGCTGCACCATTGAAAGCAGAAAGCTAAATCTTAACCTATAAAACCAAGGGTTAACCACTGGAACTTGCTATAGGTTCCTAAGCCTTGCCCTAATGACCCACGCCCACCATTCGTGCACACGGCCGAACTGGGTCCGCAGGTCAACGAAGGATTGAAAAAACCGGCAGTGGGGCAACAGTCCCACAAACGAGAAAAAGGGAAAAGAACTTCATTTCCCAATGTTCTTAGCACCACACCGTGCCACAGCAAATCAGGCTGAGAGGCATGACCACAAAGAACATTGGAAAAGGCGCTGCGGCCAATCAAAAATAAGCCACAGGGAAAAAAACGCAACGCAAAGGGAAAAATACCCACAAACTACAAGCCCCAGAGTTCTGCACGCCATGAGTGCACAGAACTCTGAGAAATCCGCCACGCGAAAAAGAAAAATACAGTAGCGGCTTGGGTTCCCACAACATGAAAAAGAAAAATACAGGCACTGCTGGGGTTCCTGCAACACGGCATGGCTGCCTAGCCTGCGGGAAGGGAAGACACCCCCCCCAACGCTGCCTGAAAACTGGAGCTTGCCTTCCCATGCCCCAGATGCCGAGCCCAGGCCGTGGAAAAGGAAGACTCCCCCCACATGCCGCCTGAGGCAGCGCTGAGGTTACCATGGGCCGCTGACCAAGTACAGCCCATGGGAAGGGAAGATCCCCCCACCCAATGCCACCTACAGCGGCACTGGGGTTCCCACGGCCCGGCCAACGAGCCCAGGCTGCGGGAAGGGAACCCCACAACACACACACAACGACATCCCCCCAGAGGACACGAGAGAAAAACGGCGCTGACCTTTCCACAGCCCGGCCACCGACGAAAGGCCGCGGGAAGGGAACCCCCCCACCCACAATGCTTTCAATAAGGGGTGAAGGCATCATTGCCTTTCCCCCCTTGAAAGCAAAACAATTCCCCTGCAAAGAAAAGGCACCGGACGGCGCTCTGCCCGGTTCCTTTACTTTACGAGGAAGCGTTTCGCTTTCAAGGGAGGGAAAAGGCATCATTGCCTTTCCCCCATTGAAAGCGAAAAAATTCCCAGGTAAGCCAAGGCACCGGACGGCGCTCTGCACAGTGCCTTCACTTACCCCCAAAATAAACCATAAAGTAAAAAAATTCACAAAAATCACAACCAAAAACAACCAAAAACAAACCCAAAAATAACACAAAGACTAAACACACAGAAATCCCCCAAAATAACAACAACAATAACAATAACAATACAAAACCCAAAAAGAAATTAAAACGGAGAACTCACCCAAACGACCTTACTTTACGAGATCCGGAAATGAAATGAGGAAAGAGAGACTACTTACTGGAACAAGCGACACCCACAGGCCAGTGGAGAAAGAAAGTCAAAGTAAAAGAAAAGCACAACAGCACCACCCAGAGGACACAGGAGAAAACACAGTCAAAAATAGTCAAAAGAAAGAATAACATTTCTAAAACATTTCTTAAATCCTGTTCACAGTTTTCACTCAAAAAATAAATAAACATCTAAACACAGTTTAAAAACATTGAATTTTTTTAAAAAATAAACTCACACATTATTAAAAAAAACCACATAGAAAAACATTATTTGGTTACATAAAATAATTCTAAAAAATTATATCATCCTTTAAAACAGCCTGGCAACGCCGGGCAACCTCTGCTAGTGGTATAATAAGACCAAGGGTAGAAGTTGTAATAGGACCCATTTTCCCATAGAAAAACCAGGTAACAAATTGACCAAAGGAAGGAAAACAAACTAACCAGCTAGCAAGACAGCACTGCATCTGTTATCAGCACTAAACTTGACAGGAATATAAAAGAAAAACCCTGTAAGAGAGACAACAGGCATTCACTTGAGAAGGATTATGCTGCTGTAGTCCCATTTAAGACATCAGCATCATGTCACCATAGGACACACTTCTGGCTGTTTTTGGTTGTTGTTTTTTTAGGGCCAGGATAAGCAACCACAAATCTCAAGGTGGGCATCCGGAAAGGGAGGGGATGTGAACTGAATTGGTGGGAGATAAATAACCCCTGCTGGCTGTTCATAGAGAAACAAATGATTCCAAAGAGTCCATGGTTTTTGCATGCTTAGCTGTGTATCACATAGTTGCCAGAAAATGAATCTATTTCAATTGTGCAAATAATAAGATATAATGAAGTATAGTTAAATCAGATCGACAGTCATACTCCGTAAAATCACTGAAATTAGTGCTATTCAAAATAAGTACTGTACAACTCAATCTGACATCAACTTATGTTCCTATCTGTTTTCTCTTGTGTGCAAAATCAGTGGAATCTTGACTTTAGCATTCAAGATCAGGCCTTTTAAACTGCATCACTGAGGTTTCTTTCATATTACAATTCACGTCCTTGAATTTCCAACACAAATGACTAGGTATTTAAATAGCTCCACTTTTTAAAGAACCATTTAAAGAAAGTCCTTCATCAAAGCAGTATCCAGCCAAGTACTGCTGTGTCTTGTGATGGAGTAGAGCTGAGATCCCCCTCCATTTCAATGGGGCCGCCCACTGCTACATAAATACTCTGTTCCACTGCACAATGTGTCTCTGCAGGAAAGCGGACCTTTTCATCTGGTTCAGTCTTTCCAGCTGCTTGTCATTGAAATCTGCTTTTGTAAAACTGGGAAGAAACACACCCATCCAGGTGAGACCATTGACGACTGATTGTTCTATTTTTAACATAGACAAAAATGTTTACAAAATTGCCTTCTTGTGAAGAAGAATGTTAAATTAAGAGGAAATGCTTTAATCTCAAGGATATATTTGGAAGAAGCATTTTGAGAAAAAGGCTTCCCTCTGATTTGAAGATGTTATAGTTTCCAGGAATTCCTATATCATTCACCAATCCTCATAGAAATATGTGGACAAAATGACAGGATCCTGGTTTCAATAGAGTCAGACCACAGTGCAAGTGAGCCACTGTTGCATTCCCAAAGATTTTGGACTAAAAGTCTCATAATCCCTTACCACTAGCTGTATTGGCTAGGGCTGATGAGATCTTAAGAAAACAAACCAGAGCAACCCAGTCTAGATTATGATCTATTTCATCCAGTAAATCTATTTTAAGAGTGAAAGCTCTTCAGAACCTTTCCTTTATATGAATTTATTAAGAACAAGGCATGTGCTGAGTTCTATAACTACACATTAAAAAACTGAAAAGTAATGATATGTGATACTACCACAGATTCATTCCAACCCTCTCCACCTGGCATAAATAGAACAATAATATATTGTCACTTAAAGGCAAAATCAGCACAACTGAACCTAATATTGTGCAGCCATACCTAGTAACTAAAACTATGGTGTTTACGGTTTTGAAAGTAGCAAGCAGAAAGACATACACTGGGATACAGGTTCTTACAAAATAAAAATATACTGTGAGATAATCTTATTTATTTATTTATTACATTTATACCCCGCCCATCTAGGAGATTTAATACCATAGTGGCAATGGAAATAAAATACCTAGTGCTCGGCCATTGACAATATATTCTTATAAGCCTCTTTAAAAAGGAATGATTTTATTTGGTTTTTAAATATAGGCAGGGATGGAACCTGGCACAGCTCAACTAGAAGAGAGTTGCACAAAGTTGGTGCAGCTACCGAGCAGGCTCTTCTCAGAGTCACAGCCCTTTCTTGCCAATCTCGAGGTCAGCACCTGGAACTGTGCCATCTGAGAGGAATTAGTGATGGGGGCTGATGTCCTGAGGGGAAGATGTTTTGCCAGGTAGAAAGGTCCCAAGCCATTTAGAGCCTTAAAAGCTAGAACTAACACCTGGAACCTGCTACGGAAAGGAACGGGCAACCAATGCAACCCTGCCAAAGCTGGGGAAATATGATCAAATTTTCTCACTCCAGTAATCAGCCTGGCTGCTGCATCTTGCACCCATTGAAGCTTCCATATCAGGAACAAGGAAAGACCCATGTAGAGATCATTACAGTAATCAATACGTGAGACTACCAGTGAGATAACTAATGTTATGAGGGACTGCCTGTCCAAGTAGGGATGCAACTGAGCAATTTGGTACGGTTGGGGGAAAGTGGCTTTGCTCACTGCTGCAATTTGTGCTTCGAGGGTCAGTTTAGGATCTAATATGACCCCTAAATTGCATACTCACTAGGGGAGAGAGCAATCCCATCCATCCTTGGGGCCAGATCACCTAGTTGAACTGATGGACCCTCTAACACCAGAACCTCCATCTTGTCAGGGTTCAGTCGCAGCTTGTTAGCTTTGGTCCATTCCATTACCGTGGCCAGACAATTGTCAAGGCACTGGACCGATGTAAATGAGATATAGAGTTGGGTGTCATCCACATATTGGTGGCACTGCACTCCAAATCTCTGGATGACCCCTCCCAGGAGCTTAATGTAAATATTGACTAATAATGGGGAGATAATTGGCTCCTGAGGAATGCCACATTGAAGGGTCCACAGAGCTGATATATCAGAAAACAAAAACAAATACATAAAATAAAATAAAAACACTGCAGCACTTTAAAGACTAACTGCTATATTTTTACTGTGAGCTTTGGTGGATCAAGTCCACTTCTTCAGACAAAGGAGTGGAAATTTCCAGGTATGGTTTATAAACACTAGATACAGAGGTAAAGAGGTTACAAGGAAAAGAGTAATCAAGCAGAATGACAGATAAGCATGCATATCAATACAGCTTCCTACAGTAGAGACATCACCTTGCAAACAAAAATTCGCATAGTCAAAACATTGGTATTCCCGGTGGTAATGTATGGTTGTGAGAGCTGGACCATTAGGAATACTAAGCACAGAAGAATAGACACCTTTGAAATGTGGTGTTGGAGGAGAGTTTTGAGAGTACCCTGGACAGTGAGGAGAACAAATAGGTCGATCTTAGAAGAATCAACCCTGACTCCTCCTTAGAAGGTCAAATCTATACCTATAAATCTGTGCCTTAACCGTTGGAATGTGACAAAGGATGTTGCACCAGGCCCCACTAGCCCCAAAGGAGCCTCCCTGCATGCACCCGAACCCGGTTCGCAGGTAACTGTCTGGTTGAGAAATGTGGCAGTGGGGTAGGAGCCCCCTGAACGTGAACAAAGAAAAAGGACTTCAATTCCCAGCGTCCTTTGCACTGTGCACCCTTCAGCCAATCAGGCTGAGGGATACGAGCACAGAGGAGGCTGGGAACGCGCGCTGACTTAAAAAAAAAACGGTGGGAGCCAGAGGGAAAGACTTTGAAAGACCCAGCTGGAGGGAGGCAGGAAAAGATAAGGGTTAGGTAAGGGTTAGGGGGTGGGTGAGGGAGGCAATGAAAGGTGCTGGGTCCAGAAGGGTTGGGGGGACAGACCCCTTTTGTTCCCCCAACCCTACCAAACCCAGGGGACCAGGGAGAGGAGATCGAATACACACACACACTCCATTTTAAAAGAGAAGAAACCACTTGGTTTCTTCTCTTTAAAAACGGAGTGGTTTTTTTTGAGGGGGGGGGGAAGACGATCCCTTCTCTGCTGGGTCCCCTGGCTCTGGAAGGGTTGGGGGGACAGACCCCTTTTGTCCCCCCCCCAACCCTACCAAACCCAGGGGACCAGGAAGAGGAGATCAAATACACCCCCCCTCCCAAACACTCTGTTTTAAAAGAGAAGAAAGAGCTTCCACCCCTAACCACCAACACACCTCTTTTTTTAGATAAATTACCAAAAAAAATTATCCCTTACAACACAATTTAAAACAGCCCGGCTCTTTACCAACATTAAGAAAAAAACCCTTCCAAAACCATTTAAAACAGCTCGGCACCACCGGGCAAAATCTGCTAGTCTATCTATATAAAATGGTGCGTTAACCATTGGAATGTGACAAAGGATGTTTAGCCAGGCCCTACTAGCCCGTAATGAGCCTCCGTTCACTCGCCAGAACCCGGTTCGCAGGTAACTGTCAGGTTGAATTTTGCGCCAGTGGAGCAGGAGGTCCCCGGACGCAAACAAAAAATGGGAACTTCAATTCCCAACGCTCCTTCCGCCGCGCCACACCAGAGCCAATCAGGCTGAGCGGCACGAGCAAAAGGAACGTTCGAAAACGCGCCGCGGCCAATCAAAAGGAAGCCACAGGGAAAAAAACCACTACACCAACTGAAATCGCAAATGCCAAACTACAAGCCCCAGCATCCTGTGCGCCATGAGCGTGCAGAATGCTGAGGAAGCCGGCACACGAAAAATAAAAATAAAAAAGGCAGGCCGCAGAACCCCCACCCCCCCACCACCACATCAAGTGGTGATGCAATTTCCGTGGTCCGGCTACCCAGGCCGGCCCACAGAAATACCTCCACCCCAATGCTGCATCAAGCAGCGATGGTATTTCCACAGTCCAGCCACCGAGACTGGAACATGAAAATACCCCCACCCCAACACAAAACAACACAATCCAAAAACATTCAAAAGTAATCAAAACCAAAGATAACAAACAGAAAAAGTAAACACAAAAACATCCAAAAACAAACAATAAAAACATATTTCTGCGGTCCAGCCACCGAGACTGGCCCACGGAAATACCCCCACCCCCAACACAAAACAACACAATCCAAAAAAAATTCAAAAGTAATAAAAACAAACAAACAGAAAAAGTAAACACAGAAACATCCAAAAACAAACAAGAAAAAACACACAGAAACCCCCCCCCCAACCCAAAACAACCCCCGCAAAAAAATTAAACCAGAGACCTTATCAGGAGACGTCCTCACTCCATGACGACCGGAACTAAACTAAGGAAAGAGACTAGTTACCGGAAGAAGAAGCGACATCCAGAGGACAGTAGAGAAAAATAGTAAATTACAAGAAAAGCTCACCAGCCCCGCCCAGAGGCCACAAGAGAAAAAAACATTCAAAAATATTCAAAATAATTAGAAAGAATTCACAAATTAATGAAATAAGTTTTCAAAACATTCAAAAATATTCACAATAATCACAACTAATTCAAAAAAAGAAATAAGTTTTTACTCAAACAAAACAAAACATCTAAACACAGTATAGAAACATTGATTTAAAAAAATATTCTTACACATTTTTAAAATTATTATCCAAGGTACAACTATTTTAAAAAATTCACATAGTAACACATTATTTGGTTAAATACAATAATTATAAAAAAATTATATCATCCTTTCCTTTTTAAAACCAAAAACAAAAAATGATCACAGTTTACAACAGCCCATACATAAAAATAAAAATTTTTAAAAACCACAATTAAAAACTAACCTCATTTGCATAAACATAAAACAAAAACCTTCCAAAACCATTTTAAACAGCCTGGCACCGCCGGGCAAAATCTGCTAGTAGTAAATATGAAGCTGAAGTACTTTGGACACCAAATGAGAAGAGAGGACTCACTTGAGAAAACCTTGATGCTGGGAAAGGTGGAGGGCAAAAGAAGAAGGGGTGGCAGAAAATGAAATGGCTAGATGGTATTGTAGACGCAATGAGCAGAGAGCTAGGCGGGTTAAGGAAGATGGTGGAGGACAGAGGTGCCTGGCGGGCAATGGTCCATAAGGTTGCAAAGGGTCAAAACTGACTGTGTGACTGAGCAACAACAGCAGCAGCAGCAAAAAATGATTTTGTTTTTATTTTCTGATATGCCTGAACCACAGACATGGTTACTATTCCAAAAAATTCAACTTTAAGGAGCTGACAAACTCATCAAACTGGACTCTCTGGGTGCGACTGCCAAGGAAAGAGAGAAACCACTGTAAAACAGTGCCTCAAACCCCTATCCCTGACAGTTTTCCCAGTAAGATACCATGGTCGATGGTATCAAAAGCCACTGAGAGATCCACGAGCACCAGGAGGGACGAAGCCCCCTTGTCAGCTTACCGGAGAAGGTCATTATGCAGTGTGACCCGAGTGGTTTTGGTGCCATGGCGAGGCCTAAAGCCCAACTGAAATGGATCCAAGCAGTTGGTTTCATCTACAAGTACCTGCAGCTGGTCTGCCACCACCACTAACTGCTAATGTTAATATTGTTCTCGATACTTTTTTGACACAAATATACCCAATACACACTCCATGGCTTTATTTCCATTGGCAGTTATTGGACATATTGTAACCTTGTGTGCAATAGTTCCAGGGATGAAAAGGTGAAACCATATTGCTAATCGGAACTATATATGATAGCTCAGACGAGGCACGTGTTTTTAGGTTACTCTAGAACTACAAATCCTCTAATCTTCCATTTTAGGAATTCTACCTACATACCCCTGAAATGTAGCTGTGGTGTACAACAGGCCTAGCTGCACCCCTAGTTCCTGTTCAGAAAGGAAATTTCCAGCTGAACTGGAAACTAAGGTAGAGATAGGGTTATACTAAGCCGTAAAACCTTCCCAGCTAGGCCTTTGCAGGTGAGCCACATTTGGAAGTTTAGGGAGGTTTATTGTAGGTCAACAGGACTGCAGTGGCTTAGTGGTTAAGACACTGAATTTGGCAAGTGAAAGGTTGGCAATTCAGCAGTTCAAGACTTGAGTACTGCATGACAGAGTGAGCTCCCATCTCTGTCCCAGCTCCTGCCAACCTAGCAGTTTGAAAGCAAGAAATTGCAAGTAGATAAAAAGGGACCACTTTGATGGGAAGATAAAAAGCCTTCCTTGCACTCCAGACTCTAGTCATGCCTGCCACATGACCACAGAAACATCTGCAAATGCAGACAGCGCTGTCTCTTCAACTATAAACATAGATGAGCACTGAACCTTAGGGTCAGATACGACTGGCTTTTGAGCAAGGGTAACCTTTACCTTTGCCTATTGTATGTGTGTTTCCCAACCTTTGGATTTTGGACTTCAATTCCCAGGAGCCTAAGTCAATTCCCCAAAGCACTGATCAGCCAATGTACTGACAGGATTCTGGGAATTAAAGTCCCACGGATGTGGGCCTCATGTTAGAAAGCACTCTTGTAGGTGGAACATCTAGAATGGAAAATTGTGGAATTTAAGTCCAAAAAAGTCATAAAATCCCATGATTAATTCAGCTACTCTGTGACAGGTAAGGCTTCTCCCTACTTCCTTATCTTCTTCTTTCTCTCTCTTATTTTGAATATTGCAAGCAGCTTTTGTAAAATGCCTTGCCAAAGGGAGAATAAGTTAACTCCTTGAACTTAAGTTGAATGCACATGCATTATATAGTAAAGGTAAAGGTTGCTCTTGCTCGAAAGCCAGTCGTATCTGACTCTAGGGTTCAGTGCTCATCTCTGTTTATAGCCAAAGAGCCAGCACTGTCTTCTTGTGCAGACATTTCCATGGACGTGTGGCAGGCTTGACTAGACACCGGAGTGCACAGAACACTGTTTTATACCATAGTGTTAATTTTTAATAACTTTGTTTTAAGTATTTTTTTATTTTAAATTTTTATATGTCACCATAAGTCCTATCAAGGGAGAAAGGTGACATAAAAATAGAATTAATAAAAATAAAACCATGTTTTTAACTTACCAACAACTAAGTAAATTTCCGCCCCCTTTACTCCAGCTATATGACATTGGCTTTAACCAGGCCATGTGTGGGAGCTGCTGTGTATGAATCCTTCCAGGTGAATTCTGCCAGTTTTACCAAAACCCCATCTCTTTAATCCCATTCAGTACTGTATATCTTTCCTGTGCAATGGTGCCATTCCTAATGTCTGATTTATGGACATAAGAGTTAATGGGCATAAATCAAACATCAGGAATGGCAATACACAGAAACCAGTTTTAAAACATTTTAATCTACCTGAACATTCAACACTAGACTTGAAAGTTGCTATTATGGAACAGAAAAAATACAAAACAAGGATCCAGAGAGAGAGAGACAGTGGAGATAAATATATCTACATATGCTGGACCCCGTTCTCAAAGGCTTGAATATTAGTTAGGGGTTTCTGGGACATTATCAAATTTTAAATACCACAACTAAGAGTTTGTAATTTACCTTGCAGAGTAGACTTTTTTTTTAAAGGGGGTGGTGGTTCTCAGGACAGTTGACAGAGCAAGGTGGGTGACTGACCTCCAGCATCCTCAATTAACATCCAATAGCAGATGTGTAATGCCAGAATGGTTATTTTGCACCCACTAAACATTTACAACTCAACAGAACCAAGCTTCAAAGTAATCAAACTAACCCCAATCTGGGTTCTTCTGTTATTATTGTTGTAAATAGCCACACTGATCTAATGTTATTACTGGTTGTAAATAGCAAGCTGATTTACAAACTTATCTGTTATGCAAACCAATCATGATGTATCTCTGTATCTGATATGTATAAATTGATACCATGTCTGATGAAGTGGACTTGATCCACAAAGCTAACATTAAAATATAGGAGTTAGTGTTTAAAGTGCCTACACATTTTTGTCTTTTTGTTTGTTTGTTTACTCTCTGATATGCTATCAGATACAACTGGCTTTACAAAAAGTGACCATTTTACAAAATGGGACTGAGGTGTATAGAGGAGCAGCATACTCCAAAGGATTGTTGAGAAAGATTATGATTGAGCTTGAGCCACCTTCATTTTGTCTGTGTCCATTGGCTCTCTAAAGTTGCTGTGTCTGGACTTCATTACACAGCCATTCTTTCAGAAGTTCGATTCTGACCAGGGCTCAAGGTTGACTCAGCCTTCCATCCTTCTGAGGTCAGTAAAATGAGCACCCAATATGGTGGGGGGAAAATGCTGATTAACTTGTGAACTGCCTAGAGAGTGCATTGAGCGCAGTGAGGCGGTATATAAGTGTGATTGCTTTGTTTTGCTTTCACATTGTCACTCCATTGTATTGAAAGGCAGGTGCAGAGACATAAGAGTCTGAGTATTTTTGTTATGATCAGAGACATGTGAAGAGGTTCTTTGTAACATTATTTTCTGCAAAGATAATGTAGATTGCAGTCAGCCTCCCTAAGCCTCCAGCTGTACACGGAATTCAGCAGTAGACCTAGTTTTCAGGCTCACATTATAGCATGAGGGTCATAGTGTGTGAAGCTGCCATCCAACCTTGCTTTTAATGTCAGATCGATTTTGTGGCCAAGGCAGGCCAGTATACAGTATTTAGAACTATATGCTATCTTGAAAATGGTACAAACTGGGAACTTACTGTTAGTATGTTCATATTTTAGTCATTCACATGGTTTTTAAATTTAAAAATACATATTTTATGAATATGGTAATTCAAATATATATATAAGAACATTGGATATCACAAAAAGGCAGCACATCTAAAATTCCTCTGGGATATTCCAAAACATGTAATGTAGGCAGTCATTCTCCCCTTTTGTTTTCTTGGCCATTTAGAAAGACAAAATGGAGAATAAAATTATTCACTTTTGTCATAATTAATTGTATACCTATCACACTCTTTTCCCACTGGGCACAAGGATGTGCTAATGGCTATTCTTCCACCACGTATCCTCACAAAAATCCTTTGAGAGTGTGGCTGTTTTGTGACTCATTGAGGGACTTGTACCAGGATCTCCACATCTCAGCATGCTAATCCATCAATACCACAGTCTGCCTCTCTGCAGTGCAAGAATGAATGGACATCCAGGATATGCTGATGACATATGTTTTTTGACACCTGGGCAATTTTGAAACCTCTCCTATTTTCTTGGGTGCCTTCCTCATCCTATCCCTTGCTGTTTTAGAATTGGACTGTGCATTAGAAGGTACAGTATAGCTAGTTGTTACTAGCCAGCCAGCCTTTACAGAAAATAGACTTTAACAGGGCTACTATTGAGTGAAGTATAGTTTAATTTTCTTTTAAAAGTACAATGCAGTGTAACACATTTTTTTAAAAAACCTTGAAGTGAATGGCATATTTTTGCACATGTAGAAACTAATTTAGATTAAATGATGTCTTGATCAGTGGGCTTTGAACTGTATCTTAAACCACAGGAAATTGTATTTCATGCTTAGATGGAATAAACTTTTGATTTGCAAATTATTTGACTTTGTATCCAGAATAATACCTAGGGAGCTGCTCCAATATTATTCTGTTGAGTAAAGAGGTGCTGCTGTTGTTTTAATTGCCAGAAGTCTGGGCTTCATCTTCAGATCCTATCACTGAAATAGTGGATAACATTGGATGGGGTAAGAATGCTTAATTTATGTCTTTGGAAGAGTCAATATGAACACATTTTTAATGGCCTCTTTTCTGAATGGGATATATATAAGAAGCTGCTTAACAAGGTCAAGTGATAATCTCACCAACCACCTAGATTGTTCCAAAAACAAAATTAAAGACAGTGATCATTCCTAGCTTTGCATCCTGAGGTCCTCCATCTGACAAACAATTCCTGGAAGGCAAGCTTTATATATGTGGGAATAATCGCATCCATACTGTCCAGACCTCTGCACAGAAACCGAACTAGAGCATGGTCCCTTGTATCATTAAAATAGAATTCCACACTAATGCTTGAACTGAAAGAAGCAACTCTGCCAAAAAAAAATCTTCCTTATTTCCATATACATGTATATAAAACTTCCCCCCTTAGCTGTCTTATTGCTCACTTGTTATTTGGATTTGAATTAACAGTCACATTCATATTGTGAATTAAAAGACACAGACAAACATTCTCCAGGTTCCAGTCTTACTGTTACCTGAAAAAAAGCTACATTGTTGTAAGAAAGTAAATCAACTGTCTGTGTACCTGACAATCTGTCTCACAGATTGCAGCTGGTTTTCAGTTGCAGCTGCTGAATTTACACGAATGGGAAAGTTAACACTATACAGTACAGTACCTTGATACTCTACCCATTTGTACTTGGCAAGGACCTTTGGTTCTTAGTAACAGCAGGTCATCAAAGCAGATATTTCCCTTCAGTGCTGAGAATTACAGTTCTGGTCAGAAATACCTTGTCATTTAAGCATATTAATAGTAAATATAGGTCAAAACATGTAGTTTGTCAGTGATAAAATGGAGGGGGAAGATTAACCAAATAATTATATGTCTTCAGCTTGCTTGATAAGATTGTTATGAAGCTTTGAAACAGCAGGCTTGGATATTCTATATCTTCCAGTTGTTGAAATTTATGTCACTAGCTAAACACAACGTGTTTTCCTTTCTCTTCTCAGTTCACTGCAATATTTTCTTTAACTCAGTAGATGTTTATACTATTCATCCTGTTTGCCTCACATAGCTAATTGAAATTCTGAGGTTGCAATCCTGTACTAACATACTGTGAACTCAGTGGGCTTACTTATGAGTAGACATGTAAAGAGTTGCACTGTCAAATGAGCATTTTCTTCCAATGTAATATTTACATATGATTATCTAAATTACTGGATCTTTTCCTTGGCTTAGTAATTTAGTTGACATACTGAAACAGGGAAGAAATGTTATGCTAAAAAGCACAGATTTAGCCTGATCAGTATGAGAGAGAGACAAAGCCAGCCACATAAACAGAACAATGAAGTAGCTTGTAGATAATTAGGAATTCATGTGAAATTGGTCTGGAGTTTAGATAACTGGGCTGCGTATCAAAAGATTATGGGGTTTATTGCTTAATGGGATCATGTATTTCAGTGGTTCTGCATTCTTGAAATGTAGTTACCATATTTAGCACCTGGATGACGACGATGATGAACATAACATCTATAATTCAAAACTTTGGCTATCATCAAATAACAATCAGTAATAACCAGCTGATGTAAGAAAAGCAAACAAAAACTAACTCCCACGTCTGAAAGTTTAGAATTTTCATTTTTTCCTCATTTTAATATCTTCCACTATATTGCGATGTATACATCTAGGGTGAAAACTGGAAGTTTCTGTTTGGGATGGAAGGAAATCTTAATCCTTGACATTAAACTATTAAGAACATAGTTAAAATTGACACATCATTTAATATACATAGCCAGTAGTGCCACAAGAGGTTGAATGTATGCCTTTGTCAATGCAAATACTACTGTAGAGTAAGAGAACTTGTCAATTGCAAAATTGTATCCACACTGTTAATGGCGCATCAATGAAGATACAGCCTGATGTCACAATGAACTGTGATTGACTTGTATAAATCCATATGAAGATTTTATTACTCTTATTTACATTTTGTTGTTGTCATGCCTGAAATATTTCTTCTTATTTTATTTGCTTTAGCTGACATTTTGTCCTGGTGCTTTCAAGAAATCCCGTTATCTATAAGCACTTCCATTTCCCCCAGAAAAAATCCTATGGCACAAATAGGTCATGAGATGGTTGAGACCTCTGTATATTATAACCAAACCTTACAGTCGACAACCACCCCCTCCCCCCAAAAAAAATCTCTCTTCTTGTCTCTGTTAGACAGCCTGTGTTTTCCATGGACTCCTGGCTTCTCGTAGTGATCGGTCATAAGGCAGTGAGGCAAAAAAGGAATTTTTCAGCTGGCAGTTAATGAAAAGTACAATGATTGTTACAGCCAGGAGCAGGAAGAAGAACAGGACAACATAAGTCACCAGGTCTGGCTTATTGATCTCCCCTTCTTTTAAGACTCTGGCTGTTGACAGGTAAAAAGCAGAAGAAGAGCTGACCGGCCTTTGGGTGCTCCCGAGGTAGGGGGTGTTGGCCTGGGTGAGGTGCTGAGGGTCACTGGCAACGGTTGCATTGAGAAAGTCCCCGTACATTGTCTTGTTTCAACACTTTCCCGGGTGCTCCTAAGAGAACCCACATCAGATGTTGTCCTTGGGGGAATTCTGCTATGTAGCCAAGTGGAAACCAACTGGCCACATCCTGTACCAGAGAGGTGGTGGTGGTAGTTGTGGTGGTGGTGGTGGTGAGGAGTCTGAGGTCTTTAGCTGGAAAAAGAAGCTCAGGTCAGGAGTAAGGACGCTATCGTCGTCGGTCCACCACAGCTGCGGGGCTTGCTCAGCCAAGAGGGAAAGTGTGACTGTCTCCCGCCATTTGCTGACCTCCCTCTTTCCCGGGCAAACCAGAAGCAGAACAGAAGAAGGGGCGCGAAAGTTGTGAACTTGGACAAGGCAGCCGGACCCGCGCGCCAGAGGAAAGAGGGCTGTATCAGACCCGTCGCTTAGACACACCACAGGCTCAGGGGCCCCCCTCCTTTCCCGCCCCCCCTCCCCAAATAAAGGTCAGCAAAGGTGCCACTCACTTGCTGGGAAAGGACGCCATTCCTGAGTTTCTGAGGGTCTTCCCAACAGAGATGCCCCAAGTCGCAGCGCCAAATTCAAGGCGAGTCCATGTCCCCCCAAGGGAACCCGTGCGCTCCGGCCATTGCCTCGGTCTCCTCGCTGTCGGAGAGCGCCTTCTTTGGAGCATGAAGGGGGGCTGGGGGGCGGGAATGCTCACCTTTCGCCGCCCTCCTCCGGGAGGAGGAAGAGCCGCCGCCTTTCTCCCACTCCTGGAAAGGCGGGAAGAACCACAGGCGACTCTTTTTTTAAAAAAAAAAAAATCCCGTGAGGAAAAACAACCGGCGGCTCCTTCGAATTGTCCCGTGAAAGGAAGGAAGCCCTCCAAATACACACACGCACTTATGGCTGCCCCTTCTCGTGAGGCTGAGGGGGAGGTGAGTTCTGCCCTCCTTTCTCCACGGCCGCCCCCCTATTTGACCTTCTTTCTGCCCGTGTGGTTTTTGAGGCGGGAGAAACCGGCGTCGGAGGCGAAACTCCAAAACTCCGAGGGACCCACAGAGCGCCTCACAGCCAGTCAGAGGACCCGAGGCAGCCTCCCTTTCTCTCTTACACACACACAGACATGCTCCGTTTCTCCTCCCTCAGACTTTTGTGCTTAAAATGGGGCTCTCCAGGACATTTGGCTTTAGAAACAACACACACACACACACACACACACACACACACACACACACACACACACACACACACACACACACACCTTCCTTCTCTTTCTCTCTCTCTCCTTGTAGCATCTCAGCACCTCCTGCCGTCTGACAATTAGTGTGTTAATTCCTGTTTCGTCAAAAATTGCTTTTTACATCGTTATTAGTAGCCTCTGGCTCTATGCCCAGGCGTCTCTCTCTTCTCGCCCCCCCCCCCCCGCCCCGCCAGCCGATGCTGCTAGTCCTTTATTTGAACACTACTTCGCCTCATTTTTCCACATCAATCAAACGCGTGGCGTGGGCCAGGACGGAGGCGCTTCTCAGCTAAGGCTGCGGGGTTGGGGGGTGGGGGTAGTGGGATGCGTGTCTCTTTTCTCCTCACGTTACAAAATCAGGGCTGTGAGGGAGAGGAGAAGTCCACGCAGGATAGCTTGCCCCCTCGCCTTGCAAGGACAACGGACCTTTTTCTTTCCCATTAGAACAGAAGTGCCCAAATTACGGTCCGCATCCGGCCCCAAAACTAAACACCAATTCATAGTCGCGTTTTACTTCCACTTCCAGGAGTGACGAGGGCATACCTGTCAAGTTTTGGGAAATGTCTGTCAAACCCCCATATTTTACATTCTTTCCCGCCATCATCCAGTATTAGTTAGGCTGCAATTAGACTGGAGTTAGACTGGAGGCCAGCACAAGATAAGCATAGCTGTCCAGTTTCCTGTTTTGGCCAGGAAATTTCCCTTATTTGACAGAAATTTCCCGAAACTTGACAGGTACAGACAAGGGCTTCGCAGGCTGGATGAATTGGCGTCAGGGACCAGATTCGGCCCCTGGGACATAGTGACTGGTTCCCTGAACCACGTGACCGCCCTACAGCCCAAAAGGTTTGGGCACCCCTGCTTTAGAAAGTAACAAGAAAAGGCTGAGACAACTTCAGAGGCCGAGCAAATGGGGGGAAAGTTCATTTCCTGATTCATGGCTTCAGATGCACTTAAAAAAATAATAATATCGCCCACCAAACTGATTTTTCTTCTTCCGTGTCTAGGCCAGACACGAAACTGCCAAAATGAAGGCACCTTTGGGTGAGTTCATTCTGCACTTCCTTTCACCTGACCTAGTGTGAGAAAGATTAGCCTGCAACACAAGGTTGCCATTATCAGAGTATGCCCGATTGTGTGTCAAAAATAACACAATCTTCGAGGACGCTCTTTCTGTGTATCCTACCAAACTGATTATTAAAGGTAAAGGTCTCTTGCTTGAAAGAGAGCTTCCATTTCTCCATGCAGGGCTGTTATGAAAACATGTCTTTACAAGGAATTTGAGCAATCAAAAGTGGTCTATAAATGCGAGTGTATTGTTTAAAACAATTCTACTTTGATTTTCAAGAAAATAATAATTGCATGCCATCAAGTCAAGTCTGACTTCCGGAGACAGTATTTCCAGGGTTTTCTAGGTAGAGAATCCACAGGAGTTGTTAACATTTTCCTTCTTCAGGGGGCACCCTGGGACTGTGATTCTTGTCAGTGAGAGAGACACTGGTGAATTGACCTCCCACCCTCTGGCTCTGGAACCAAATATCTAAAGCACTTTTCTTGTTGTTCAGTCACACAGTTGATTCCAACCCTATGCGACCCCATGGACCATTGCCCTCCAAGCACCTCTGTCTTCCACCATCCTCCTCAGCCTTCCCAGCTCTGTGCCCATTACATCTACAATACCATCTAGCCATCTCATTTTTGGCCGCCCCTTCTGCTTTTGCCCTTCACCTTTCCCAACATCAAGGCTTTAGATGCTTTAAAGCATCTAAAGCACTTAGCTCTCTAGAAAAATTGGTAAGAAATCAATGCAAATTATACAATCCTTGCCTTCAGGTGTACCATCTGAAAACACCATGCAGAAAGAAAACAGGATGAGCAGAAAGCAAGAAGGAAATATTTCAGGCACCATTTTATAAAGTCAAATAGTTTATCTTATAATGACCATCTGAAAAACATTTAATGGGGAAGAGGAGCTTTGCGTCACGATTTTCAGGAGGATCATGGAGTGGTTCTGCTTCTCGTTTCCTGTCCTACTACAGCCTGCTGCAATGGAAAAGTTAGCTTCATTATTACTGGACTGAACCATACAGATTTTTTAAAAAGGTACGTGAAAAGTCAATTTATAATTTCTTTTGGATTTCCTTAGCAATGGATTATCTGTTGCTGGCTTGCTGGGCCTGTTGTAACTTTACCAGAGCCTCGTTTGGCCAGACTGCTTTACGGTGACCTAGGATGGCCTTCATGGTTGCTGCAGTGGTCCTCTGGCACAAGGTCATGCCATACTTTGCCCAATCCTAGCAATCCCTTTGTCCTGTTACCACTTCTCACAATGTGGATATGGGTTGGATTTTGAGAGGCAAATAACACCAGCGGAGGCTGCTAGAAGTGTCAGCACAAGAACCTTGTAGAAGAAGACATACAAAAGTATCCTAGGACACCAGACAAGTGAACTTTCTTCTATATCTTTTATTTTTCTTCTGCCATATCTGAATCCGAATATTGTATGGCCTGTGCAGATTCCCCTGCTATGGTAATAGAGTAGACTCTACTGCCAGCAACTTAACACTAAGTGTCAGGTGGTGGTTAACTAACATGACAACCCTGAGGACTAATGGCCTTGGGTGCTGAAGTCCACAGAGAAGGGTGATGGTCCCCAAGTGGATTCAATCCCACTTGAATCCATCTTGATGGAGGGGAGCATCTTCATCAATATTGACCTGAGGCTGATGAGGACTTTGTGTGCCAAAAGGGCTTAGGGCCAGAAAGTGACTCACAGAACTGAATCAGTGGTACGGGTGTAATGCTGTGATTCAGAAGACAGATGAAAGGCCACTGCATTATATTTTCAGGTCAGTGTTCATAGATAATCACCATGAGAATATCTTTTATATCTATAAAATATTCAGAGAATATACAGGGAAACAGCTGAACCTGCACAACCTCACCCTTCTATGACAATTTCCATATGTTTATATTACATTACTAACCATCCATGTCTGATGTTTGGGGATATTAAGAATTTGACATATTAGTTGTGTTATCTGTTTTCTTAGATACATATTTTAGAATCAAGTGGAAATTACAGTTTGAAGAATTACAGTTTGAAGAATTTTACTGGAATAATTCCCTCATGCCCAATAACACCATGTAATACACGATTTTGAAATACAGTACTGCTGTGAACAAATCTCAGGAGTGTTTCATTTGGAATCACACAACTAAGTCTTTTACCATGATATTTTGTAAAAGCAAACCAGTAATTCAGCTCTTTTCTAGCACAGCAACGCATTTTAAACTCCCTAGTGTTTCTCTTGCTCTGTAACTCTAGCAGTTTAGACATACTCAGTTTAAAGTCTTAAGATGTTATTTGTAAACTGTTGGAATTTTAATACAAAAATCTCATTCTGGGATTAAAACACAGAGTTATGTGTTACAACTGTCATACATGCCCAGAATATGCAAAGCACATTAATCTCCTCCTGACAGGTTCTTAGCAAGAAGCTATTTATGATAAATGACCTAATGAGAAGCCTATAACTATGACAGACATATTGTGGAGTAAAACCAATAAATCCTTTTTTAATTTCAGAAGGATTCTAAAAAGTTCATTTTTAACATTTGTATTAATTAAGGTTAAGGGGTGAAATTATTTTAGCAATTCCAAAGGACTGAGCAGTCATTGGCATTTTATGTAGGGAAGAGAAATTTTCTTGTTTTTGTCACTGATACATTAGCCTGTGCATGCAAGGCATCCATTTGATAAACAATAAAATTTGCTGCCATAAAATCTGATGGGTATAATCTAAAATGTAAATTGTTTATTAAAGGCATCTTAATCTCACCTTTCAACTAGCTAATAAAAATCATTTGAAACTAAAACCATTGAAATTATTGTAACAAAGCAATTGCAAAAAAGAAAAGAAAAAGTATTCAGAGAAAGATAGTGTTAGTCTGTTCCAGCAAGTCACATGAAATATAGAAACAAATATATTGTGACATCTTTGAGAATAATACAATTAATTCAGTGTGAGCTTTCATGAGTTACAATATACTCCTTTAGACAAAGGAAGTACATTGTATTCCATTAGTTTGAATAAGATTGCAATTTCCTATTCTTAAGGGGCTGTAACGTTTTTCCATTTATTTTGGTTTTCATATTGAAAGTTTGCATCTTCACATCCATCTAAAAGCCAAAACAAGGGAGGGTAATACTTAGATGCAGGACTGGAAGAAGCATAGACTGGGATTAAGATTGCTGGGTGAAATATCAACAACCTGAGATATGCAGATGACACTACCCTAATGGCAGAAAGTGAAGAAGACCTAAAGAAGCTCTTGATGAGGGTGAAAGAGGAGAGTGTAAAAGCTGGACTGAAACTCAACATCAACACACACACACACACACACACACACACACACACACACACACACACACACACACACACACACACACACACACACACACACACACACACACGGCCCCAGACTTCACCTTCTTGGGATTTAAGATCACTGCAGATGGTGACTACCGCCATGAAATAAAAAGATGATTACTTCTTGGGAGGCAAGCTATGAGAAACCTAGGCAGCATAATAAAAAGTAGAAACATCACCCTGCCAACAAAAGTCCGCATAGTTAAAGTGATGGTATTCCCAGTAGTAATGTATGGCTGGGAGAACTGGGCCCTAAGGAAGGCTGAGTGCAGAAGAATAGACGCCTTTGAACTCTTGAGAGTCTCCTGGACTGCAAAGGGATCAAATCAGTCAATCCTAAAGGAAATAAATCCTGACTTCTCCTTGGAAGGACAAATACTGAAGCTAAAACTGAAGTTCAAGTACTTTGGCCACAAAATGAGAAGAGAGGACTCACTGGATAAGGCCCTGATGCTAGGAAAGATCAAAGACAAAAGGAGAAGGGGACAGCAGAGGATGAGATAGCTAGTTGGCATCATTGATGCAGTGGACGTAGATCTGGCCAGGCTGCGAAGGGTGGCAGAGGACAGAGGAACCTGGAGTGCAGTGGTCCATGGGATCTCAAAGGGTCAGGCTTGACTGTGCAACTGAACAACAAAATATTAAAACATGCTAAGCTTTTAAATTGAGCAGGACCTTCATCATGTTATGCAACTGGAGAGGCTGGGAGGAGAAGCAGAGGAATAAAAAAAACCAAATGCAGATTCATATCTCTTCTCACTATCATATCCAGCCAACTCAAGCCAGTTTACTGCCATAATAATGCAGAATGAAATAGAAAATAGCTTAACCATTAAAGAGAAACAAAATAACCAGTTCAATGGGAGAACCATTAATATCAGGCTACAGATTGATATGAAAATCATCACAACAAATTTATCTAAATGACCAACTATGAGCAGAAAAATATGCCCATATTGAGGCATAAGAAAGCAATGTTTTTCACAATTCAGTCCCAGAATAGGTTTTCACATAACATATGTAGCCTCCTTTTGTTCTCTTTCCCTCAAACCCTGCATAGAGCAGGAGTGCCCAAACTTTTTGGGCTGCATGCCAGACATGTGGTTGAGTGGGCTGATCTTGTGGTTCCTCCTACTGGAAGCGGAAGTAAAACGAGCCCATACCCGCACATGCACATTGTATGGCATGCACAAAACCCTGCCATAAATGACCAGTGGCTGTTGTATTTATGAAAGCCACTGGTCATTTGTGGCAGCAATTTGTGCATGTGCGTGTGTATTTTACTTCTGCTTCGTGGAGCAGTGAGGGCAGCATGGGCTGGATGATTTGGCAGCATGGGCTGGATCCAGCAGCCCACGGGCCATAGTTTGGACATCCCTGCCCTAAAGCAGGGCTTCTCAAATTTTTAAAGCCAGGGGCCAGTTCACGGTCCCTCAGACTGTTGAGGGGCTAGACTCTACTGCCACCACCGCTGCTGCTGTGAATACACCTGCTTTACTCACCCAGCCTTTCCAGCAACAGAGCCTTACAACATCCACCCTGCTACAGAACGCTGGCAGGGACATGCCAAGCCAAGTGGAGGGGACAAGGATTGAAGCAACAGTGGTGGCTGCAGCGAGGGTAAGGGCCATAATTCTTGATGCTGTGGACTTAAAGCAAATAAAATATAGTTTGAGGACCCCTGCCATAGAGTGAGGCCCAGTTTTTCTCTTAGGCAAAGTTAAGTGGCATCTCAAGGAACAGAAGAGCTTTGTATCATAGTTCATTTTTTATTTTCATTGTATGGCAGCAATGGTATGGAGATAGAATGGCATGGAGGATTTTCTGCCTCCTGTGACAAAATAACTTGCCTGGGTGGTTGACTAAGGTGGACTTAGCTAGAAAAAGTACAGTGATACCTCATACAACGTCCAAACTTGGTTCCACAATTTTGGACTTTATACGGATTTGGACTTTGTATGAGGCATGCAAAATCCTAACCGTGATGCCTCATACAAAGTCCAAATCCTTGTTGCAATGCCTCGTACAACGTCGTTTCCACAGAGATACATTGTATTGTAACAGCACAGACTTCAGGGCAAAGTCAAGGAAACAGATAGGAAACTGACAGAACTTTAAGAAATCATTGTCTAAAGGCTAAATACATCACAAAAACATGTCAAACAACCCTGATTGTCCAAGAACCTGAAGAATGCTGCAAAAATCCCAGGAATGCTTCTAAAAACTCTGATGAAAAAATAAAAAAATAAAACCAAAATCGCGCTCAAAACCACTCCTAAACACTCTTTGCCTCATGCAAAACCCACAAGAGCAATGCACCCATGTGTCCTGCCTTTTATACTGCCCAGGCACAATGCAACCTGGGAAAAACCCCAATGCCTCATACAACGTCACACAACTTTGTATGAGGCAACTTTTTTCAAGGAATTAGGCGATGTTGTATGAATTCAATGTTGTACGAAGTGGACTTTGTATGAGGTATTACTGTATGTGCATTTGAGTATGAGGACCTGTGATTTGAACTTTCTTCCTTTGGGAGTTTACCTTCACCAAACATTTTGCTTTGAATCAAAGATTTTTCTCTTTGGGGAATTTTCCTGCTTTTTGAAACACAGAATAACACAGATACTTAAATAGAGAAAAGAAGTCAGTCTTTATTGAACAATTTCAGGTTACAGAGAAATGTTCACAAGTTATAGCATAAACAAAGTGAACAGTTGTCAGCAACATAACATCAGGAAGTCAATGTATGAAAACACCAACTTATCTCAACTGGTTTTTGCTAACATTTTTTTGAGCCCTGTCAAAAGGTTTTTCTTTCTTTCTTTTTTTGGTGTGGAGAGGTACACTCTAGTTATATCCATTTGCAGCTTATGCAATTTCTGGAAATGGACTAAATTTGAACCTTGCAACTGTTAGTTTATTTATTTTTATTTATTAGAATTATATCGCCACCTGCTCACCTAGCAACTTGGGGCGGCTTACAGACAAATAAAATAGAACATAATTAAAAACAACTCTAAGCAACCTATATAAGCCAGCAAAGGGGGGGGGGCAGCTCCCATCGTGGCACCCCACACTTGCTGGGCCAACCAGGTCTTCAGGCCCTTCCTAAAACCTGGAAGATCTAATTGTAGGTGGAGGCCAGTCAGCAGGAGGTTCCAAAGGGTTGGGGCAGTCATGGTATCATGAACTGGCTAAATAAACAAGCTGTTTCAAGATATTGGTAAATTGAAAACTTTCCCTGTTTCTCTGAAGAGAGGCAGGGGAAATGAAAGTACAGTGGTACCTCATACAACGATTTTAATCTGTTCCACAGGGCTTGTTGTTGCATGAAACAATTGCTATATGATGATTTTCCCTATGGGATGCATTGTACAATGATTTATTTTTTTTTGCTAAGTGGTTTTCCAATTGAAAAATTGTTGTATGGATTTTTTTCCTTAGGGAAAATTGTTATGTGGGACACCATTTCCCTCAAACCCCCCCCTTAATTATTATGCAATTTTGTTGCTATACGGGGCGATTGTTGTATGACGTTCCACTGTATTATTATTTCTTGTTTCTCCTAGACCAGAGGTCCTCAAACTTGGTTCTCCAAGTGTCCTTGGATTTCAATTACCAGAAGCCCAAGTCAGCACACCTGCTGATCAGGGTTTCTGGGAACTGAAGTCCAAGAACATCTGGAGAGCCAAGTTTGAGGACCCCTGTCCTAGACCATTGCTGATGTGCAGAAACACTTAGATTTAATTTTAAAAATTTGTCTTGTGTGAAGTGGCGATCAAACCTGCAGCTGCAGGCAGATTCTCAATTAGTTCTTCACACAAGGGAATTTAAAAATAATAATCTAGGTGATTCAGCTCATTAGCGATCATATAGCAGGTGTAAAAAATATTTCGAATATTGGAAGCATTGAATTTGCTGATAATCCTGAAATGACTCGTTTATTAAGCCACTTTAAAGGTAAAGGGAAAGGTTCCCCTTGCTCGAAGGCCAGTCATTTCTGACTCTAGGGTTCAGTGCTCATCTCTGCTTCAAACCAAAGAGCCAGCGCTGTCTGCTTCTGCAGACATTTCTGTGGTCATGTGGCAAGTATGACTACACATGCAATGCTGTTTACCTTCCCACCAAAGTGGCCCCTACTTATTTACTTGCAATTTCTTGCTTTCAAACTGCTATGTTGGCAGGAGCTAGGACAAAGACGGGAGCTCATTCTGTCGTGCAGTATTCGGGAATCAAACTGCTGACCTCTCGCTTTCCAGTCAGCGTCTTTAGTCATTTGAGCCACTGCAGGTTCATTAAGCCACTTTACAATACTGGCATGACTAGATCATCCACCCAGTCACATGGTCATGCCCACAGAGTAGACCACGTCCACAAAATAGGCCATGCCCACAGAGTAGGTCATGCTCACAAAGATGGTGATGCCCACAAAGTAGGCCACAGTCATGCCCACAGTGTGGTAGTAAATTTTTTTGGAGCCTACCACTGATCAAATGACATATCACTCCTCCCCCTTCCCCCAACCTCAAGTGACCCTATTTAGACAGCATCAGCCTGTACCAAAAAGGCCAGCGAGGTTGTATTGTTACATACTTACAAACACACTGCCTTTGCTCTAAAATGTTTTTATGTGTTGACAGTAGAATTATGCCAAATAAGGTTGCTTAGTTCATGGTGCTCAGAGATTGTGTGTGTCCACTTCATTGTTTTTATAACCACTTTTCCATTTGAGGAAGAAAACCGTATTTGTGTTAGCTTTCAGCCAGTTAACATTTTCTCCCTAGTGAAGTAAATACTGGAAGAAAGAAATCTTAAATGAATTGTATTAACAGTTTCTATTTGTGTAATTAAAAAACAAAAAGAAAGAGAAAAAGAAAAAACGGCGCTTCTCACAGGCAACTATTATTATTATCACCAGTGTGAGCAAATGCCATTTGTACTGCAGGCAGGAGAAAAAGAGAAATGTTAATCTTCGGCCTCTTTCCATCACTCTGGCACTTTATGAACCTATCTCTTCCTTGCTGACAGGAGTAATAAATTGAATAGTGGGAACAGCAGTTCATCTTTATCCTTGGAGCAAAGCTGCTTACAATAGTGTCTGGAAGGAGTTAAAACATGTGCTTTTTATCAGTGACAGAAAAATTGAGCAGGCAAAAACAAACAAACCCTGTGCTTCATAATTTGCATTTGTTTCCCAGGGGATTGTTTCAAATCTGTATATTTGTTTTTATTGCTTCAGGAACTGATTCTTTTTTTAAAAAATGCAGGCATAGTTTGCTTTTAAGATGCAGTTTAAGGAGTGTGGTTCCTACATAATCTCTGTTTAAATGGCCATTGCATGAAAGCAAAGCAAAAAGTTGTGTTTCTTTGTTTATTTATTAGATTTCTATACTACCCATCTGAGATATTTTCCCACTTTGGTTGGTTTACAATAGTTAAAACCATAAATATACATACAGTACAACAACAATGGATGGAATCCAAGGGTGGTATAATCCAATTACGGTATACACTTATTCATTGGCTATAGGGAGAATGTTCTTTAAAAAGTACAGTTTTAAGATGTTTCTTGAAAACATCCAGCGATGGGCCTGGCGTAACTCAGCCGGCAGAGCATTCCATAGTGTAGTCATAGATTCATCATGGTTACTAGTGCAAGCTTCCCTATGTGACAGGTGTGTATGCATGCATACATACATATGTGCATGCTTGCATGACTGCACAAACATATACATGTGTGTGCTCAAGTTTTGGATCAATCCCATTCTCTTCCCTCCAGATATACAGGTAACTTGAGCTTCCTCAAGCACTGGATAGAGCTCCCTTGCTCATCCAAATGTGATAGCCTTTTATTAGCTTTGAGGGATAAACAGAAAGAGACTCCTTGAAGATTGTGGTATTTTTGAACTGCAACCGGGCATACTGTGGTAACTGCAACCTTGTGTTGCTGGCTAATCTTTATCGCATTGGGTCAGTTGAAGGGAACTCCAAAATTAACTCACCAAAAGGTGCCATTATTTTGGTAGTTTCACAACTGGCCTAGACATGGAAGAAGAAGAAGAATTTGCTTTGACACAGTCTCAGAATAAAGATCTCTTTGAGGAACTAGCAAAAATTTACAGAGTGTTTGAAAGCAACACACTAGAAATATCTATGTTAGTTTGGGACAGCAAGAACATAGCAATGTTCTTAAGTTTAACATTAACACAGCTTTCATGTAATGAGTCATGTTTATTCATTACTCCTTTGTGTTGTTTTTGGGATGGAGGTCACTTGAGAAGATTTGGGGTCATTTTAAAGAAAATAAAAGAGGATTGTTAATAAAAACTAAAGTGACATTAATAGTATACTTTTTTAAAAGCAACTCTAGTATGTCTGTTTTTAAAAAAAGATTCCAAGCTCTGGAGTTCCAAGTGCTTTAAAACCAATTGGAATTGATATGATAGAAATAAACAGTAAAGTTAGAGGATATTGGTTCAGAACCCTCAGAAATGTAAAAATATGTACACACAAAAAAGGCTTCAGCACATAAAACCCTATTCACTTGGTGGTAAGTTTAATGTCAGTCCAGCAACAAAACTAAAGCGATTCCATTAATGTCTCTACCAGCTCCACATTGGAAGGTGAAGAGATTGAAGAGGGCATCTGTGAAGAGAATCACACTGACCAGGCTACTTTGTGTAGGACAAGATGTGGATCTTGAAGCATCTAAGGTTTTAAAGGATTTGAACCAAAATTTTCTGTTTTGCCCAGAAACAGACTGGGAGCCAATGCAGATGGTTCAAGACTGAGGAGAGGAGATCCATATCATTAATCAAGTTCAAGTTACATGCTGTGTCTTGGACTTTCAAGTGTGGAATAGTTTAGAGCCTTCTCGAAGATTGTGGTATTTTTGAACCACAATCAGCCGTATCCTGTTAATGGCAACCTTGTGTTGCTGACTAATCTTTCTCACACTAGGTCAGCCAAAAGGAACTGTAGAATAAACTCACCAAAAGGTGGCTTCATTTTGGCAGTTTCACGTCTGGCTCAGACACAGAAGAAGAAGAAGGAATAGGCAGCATTTCTTTGTAGTAACACTAACAAAATTGTGCCTTTGTCTGCCTGAGGCCCAGTCCCATTGGCAGTGTTCCTGTGGGAATGATCCTCGTGGCAACATAGTGTTTGTTTATCTTGATCAAATGCCTCTATTTTAAGAGTGGCTTTCTCCCTTACACACATACATAAACTGACAGTCGATTAGTCTTTCATCCTGCCCTTCCTATTTTAGTCCAGTCATCTATCATAGCTTATCCTTTGGCTTTCAAAGAGAAAAGCAACCATTTTCATCAGATTGTCATTATTAAAATTCTAATGGAATTTCAAGAGTTTCTGAGGAAAGAACAAATGGAGATAATGTAAGTAATGTAGTGCCATAGTAATATCACCCATAGAGAAAATGTATTCCCATTTGTTGCTAAAGTTAGTTTTGCAAACATTTATCGATGGAAATACTGTAGACCTTTAAAAAGGTTTCACAAAGGTAGCTGTGTTGACCTGTCCCAGTATGTTGGCGGGGGTGGGGGTGGGAAAGGGATAAAACAAAACAGAACATTGCAGCACATTAAAGGCTCATGATTTTAATTTGGCACGGACCAAAGTCTACTTGGTTAGACAATGGATTGTAAATATTTGACAGATATAGTCAATGTAAATATTTGACCAAGTGGAGTATATAACACTACTTATAGGCTATGAAAAGAATTACAGGGTACCCAATTTCAGAATACCTTAATTTCCCAGAATTCTTTGTTATAGATTTATTGTAATAAAAGGAATTGTAAAGGGACATTTGACAGGGAGACAGCAGAAATTAGCTACATAAACAAGTTCCATTTTTATAAGGACCTCAATAGATGTCAAGGTGTCTTAGTTCAGTACGTAAATTAATTCAGTTCTTCAAAAAAACCTCTTGCTTATGACTGTGAGATCTTGTGTCTATAGGTAAAGGTAAAGGTCACCCTTGCTTGAAAGCCAGTCATATCTGACTCTAGGGTTCAGTACTCATCTCTGTGTAGAGTCAAAGAGCCAGCGCTGCCTGCATTTGCAGACGTTTTCATTGACATGTGACAGGCATGACTAGACACTGGAGTGCACGGAACATTGTTTATCTTCCCACCAATGTGGTCCCTGTTTATTTACTTGCAACTTCTTGCTTTCGAACTGCTAGGTTGCAGGAGCTGGGATAGAGGTGGAAGCTCACTCTGGCATGCAGCACTTGGGTCTCAACCTGTTGATCTTCCGGTCATGCCATTCAGCATCTTAACCACTAAGCCACTGCAGTCCCTTGTGTGTCTCTATCCATCGTTTAAAATGCCAGTAAATGCTGCACAATATTGTGACTGTGCTGCCAGCAGGAAAAGAGGGTGCTAAGCTTTACGTAGCAATGTCCAGCTTGAATGTTCACAACACCAATGGCAACAGTCAGAATGGTCAACAGATTACCCTCTTGTACTCACTACCATTCACAGTTGTAAAAACAAATCATCATCACCAACAACCACAGCCTCTTCAATGCAGTTCGTAACTGCCACTGTGTTACCCTTTTGAGGGGCCCTTTTAAAAGATTAATAGTACAACCCTTGAAGCCATTTCCTTCTAAATAAAAAAGCAGGTGGGATGAACCATTCTTCTTCAAGATAAGCAAGATTTGTTATTTCCATTTATATGAGCTATTTTAAATCTGAGGACATAAAAAGTCATTTATTTCCGCATGGAGATAAAATAGTTTTAGTTTTTAAAACCAAGAATTACTCAAAAACTCTTTGCCTAAACTCATCAAATTTGGTACAGAGCAAGAGCATTCAGTTTGCCAAGTTTAGTGCTGGTCCAGTTTCAAAGACACAATATTTTTGTTTGGGGTGCTCCTATTTTTAAAACTTCCTTATAGAATGCCATTTTGCTGTGCTGCATAATAACATATCTTGCACTCACATCAGCTAGAAGAATCCAGCTTTCTCTAGTATTCTATGGTTATAAAATAGTTTCCTCCCTTGACAGACTCTGGCCTCCGTCCCAGTAACATCTCTTAACATTCATAGATAGCGAAGTCCACCTGGCCTACAGCTTTTGCCCAGACCACAGCCTGATCTTTGAAGTAATTTTCAGGTTGATTATCTTATTCCAGTGTTAATGAATCATTGCTACTTTGTCTTTTATCTGTATTTTCACCTGGTCCTGTGATATAAATATACACATGATGTATTTACACTCCAATGTCAGAGGAAGTGGAATTTGTCTGACAAAAGCCTATGCTGAAATAAGAATGTTGATTGTTTCAATATTCCACATCTCTCTTTTTTTCAAGCAGACATTTGAAATGGCAATAATACAATTATTGGAGAAGATAGAGAAGAAATGCCTTCCCTTCTCTCTCTTCTTTGGGCTCCATAACCTTTAAAATTACTTCTGTTAGTATCACTATAACTCACCTGCAACTTGTCAGCATACAACACACACATTCATTCTGGATCACCACATTGCCTGCCTACTGGCCAAGCTTAAAGTGAAATAATTTAGTCTTTAAATGTCTAAATTTTGGGGTAGAGAACATCTGGCCCTCAAAATTGAAACTGCTGAGAGCCACCTCTGTTCAAACAGAGGAAGCAGTTTGAAGCTTCCAGAAGCAGGGGGCAGGGCCACACCAGGCCCTTCCCTGAACTGTGACTCATAGGGGCGGAGCCACACTAGCCTTTAAAAGCTCTGAGCTCTTTCAGGGTCAGCCCTTTTGACTCTGCATGTGCTCTTAAGCAGAGCTGCTGCTGAGGAGAGCCAAACAAAGGAAGTGAGCACTGGTAAGTTTTGCAGTTGGAGTAGAGCTGCTTTAGAGGCCTCTACTAATTTAAATTGACAATTGAAACTGCTGAGAGCCACCTCTGTTCAAACAGAGGAAGCAGTTTGAAGCTTCCAGAAGCAGGGGGCAGGGCCACACCAGGCCCTTCCCTGAACTGTGACTCATAGGGGCGGAGCCACACTAGCCTTTAAAAGCTCTGAGCTCTTTCAGGGTCAGCCCTTTTGACTCTGCATGTGCTCTTAAGCAGAGCTGCTGCTGAGGAGAGCCAAACAAAGGAAGTGAGCACTGGTAAGTTTTGCAGTTGGAGTAGAGCTGCTTTAGAGGCCTCTACTAATTTAAATTGATAATTGAAACTGCTGAGAGCCACCTCTGTTCAAACAGAGGAAGCAGTTTGAAGCTTCCAGAAGCAGGGGGCAGGGCCACACCAGGCCCTTCCCTGAACTGTGACTCATAGGGGCGGAGCCACACTAGCCTTTAAAAGCTCTGAGCTCTTTCAGGGTCAGCCCTTTTGACTCTGCATGTGCTCTTAAGCAGAGCTGCTGCTGAGGAGAGCCAAACAAAGGAAGTGAGCACTGGTAAGTTTTGCAGTTGGAGTAGAGCTGCTTTAGAGGCCTCTACTAATTTAAATTGACAATTCAAACTGCTGAGAGCCACCTCTGTTCAAACAGAGGAAGCAGTTTGAAGCTTCCAGAAGCAGGGGGCAGGGCCACACCAGGCCCTTCCCTGAACTGTGACTCATAGGGGCGGAGCCACACTAGCCTTTAAAAGCTCTGAGCTCTTTCAGGGTCAGCCCTTTTGACTCTGCATGTGCTCTTAAGCAGAGCTGCTGCTGAGGAGAGCCAAACAAAGGAAGTGAGCACTGGTAAGTTTTGCAGTTGGAGTAGAGCTGCTTTAGAGGCCTCTACTAATTTAAATTGACAATTGAAACTGCTGAGAGCCACCTCTGTTCAAACAGAGGAAGCAGTTTGAAGCTTCCAGAAGCAGGGGGCAGGGCCACACCAGGCCCTTCCCTGAACTGTGACTCATAGGGGCGGAGCCACACTAGCCTTTAAAAGCTCTGAGCTCTTTCAGGGTCAGCCCTTTTGACTCTGCATGTGCTCTTAAGCAGAGCTGCTGCTGAGGAGAGCCAAACAAAGGAAGTGAGCACTGGTAAGTTTTGCAGTTGGAGTAGAGCTGCTTTAGAGGCCTCTACTAATTAAAAATGGATAATTGAAACTGCTGAGAGCCACCTCTGTTCAAACAGAGGAAGCAGTTTGAAGCTTCCAGAAGCAGGGGGCAGGGCCACACCAGGCCCTTCCCTGAACTATGACTCATAGGGGCGGAGCCACACTAGCCTTTAAAAGCTCTGAGCTCTTTCAGGGTCAGCCCTTTTGACTCTGCATGTGCTCTTAAGCAGAGCTGCTGCTGAGGAGAGCCAAACAAAGGAAGTGAGCACTGGTAAGTTTTGCAGTTGGAGTAGAGCTGCTTTAGAGGCCTCTACTAATTTAAATTGACAATTGAAACTGCTGAGAGCCACCTCTGTTCAAACAGAGGAAGCAGTTTGAAGCTTCCAGAAGCAGGGGGCAGGGCCACACCAGGCCCTTCCCTGAACTGTGACTCATAGGGGCGGAGCCACACTAGCCTTTAAAAGCTCTGAGCTCTTTCAGGGTCAGCCCTTTTGACTCTGCATGTGCTCTTAAGCAGAGCTGCTGCTGAGGAGAGCCAAACAAAGGAAGTGAGCACTGGTAAGTTTTGCAGTTGGAGTAGAGCTGCTTTAGAGGCCTCTACTAATTTAAATTGACAATTGAAACTGCTGAGAGCCACCTCTGTTCAAACAGAGGAAGCAGTTTGAAGCTTCCAGAAGCAGGGGGCAGGGCCACACCAGGCCCTTCCCTGAACTGTGACTCATAGGGGCGGAGCCACACTAGCCTTTAAAAGCTCTGAGCTCTTTCAGGGTCAGCCCTTTTGACTCTGCATGTGCTCTTAAGCAGAGCTGCTGCTGAGGAGAGCCAAACAAAGGAAGTGAGCACTGGTAAGTTTTGCAGTTGGAGTAGAGCTGCTTTAGAGGCCTCTACTAATTTAAATTGACAATTGAAACTGCTGAGAGCCACCTCTGTTCAAACAGAGGAAGCAGTTTGAAGCTTCCAGAAGCAGGGGGCAGGGCCACACCAGGCCCTTCCCTGAACTGTGACTCATAGGGGCGGAGCCACACTAGCCTTTAAAAGCTCTGAGCTCTTTCAGGGTCAGCCCTTTTGACTCTGCATGTGCTCTTAAGCAGAGCTGCTGCTGAGGAGAGCCAAACAAAGGAAGTGAGCACTGGTAAGTTTTGCAGTTGGAGTAGAGCTGCTTTAGAGGCCTCTACTAATTTAAATTGATAATTGAAACTGCTGAGAGCCACCTCTGTTCAAACAGAGGAAGCAGTTTGAAGCTTCCAGAAGCAGGGGGCAGGGCCACACCAGGCCCTTCCCTGAACTGTGACTCATAGGGGCGGAGCCACACTAGCCTTTAAAAGCTCTGAGCTCTTTCAGGGTCAGCCCTTTTGACTCTGCATGTGCTCTTAAGCAGAGCTGCTGCTGAGGAGAGCCAAACAAAGGAAGTGAGCACTGGTAAGTTTTGCAGTTGGAGTAGAGCTGCTTTAGAGGCCTCTACTAATTTAAATTGACAATTGAAACTGCTGAGAGCCACCTCTGTTCAAACAGAGGAAGCAGTTTGAAGCTTCCAGAAGCAGGGGGCAGGGCCACACCAGGCCCTTCCCTGAACTGTGACTCATAGGGGCGGAGCCACACTAGCCTTTAAAAGCTCTGAGCTCTTTCAGGGTCAGCCCTTTTGACTCTGCATGTGCTCTTAAGCAGAGCTGCTGCTGAGGAGAGCCAAACAAAGGAAGTGAGCACTGGTAAGTTTTGCAGTTGGAGTAGAGCTGCTTTAGAGGCCTCTACTAATTTAAATTGATAATTGAAACTGCTGAGAGCCACCTCTGTTCAAACAGAGGAAGCAGTTTGAAGCTTCCAGAAGCAGGGGGCAGGGCCACACCAGGCCCTTCCCTGAACTGTGACTCATAGGGGCGGAGCCACACTAGCCTTTAAAAGCTCTGAGCTCTTTCAGGGTCAGCCCTTTTGACTCTGCATGTGCTCTTAAGCAGAGCTGCTGCTGAGGAGAGCCAAACAAAGGAAGTGAGCACTGGTAAGTTTTGCAGTTGGAATAGAGCTGCTTTAGAGGCCTCTACTAATTTAAATTGATAATTGAAACTGCTGAGAGCCACCTCTGTTCAAACAGAGGAAGCAGTTTGAAGCTTCCAGAAGCAGGGGGCAGGGCCACACCAGGCCCTTCCCTGAACTGTGACTCATAGGGGCGGAGCCACACTAGCCTTTAAAAGCTCTGAGCTCTTTCAGGGTCAGCCCTTTTGACTCTGCATGTGCTCTTAAGCAGAGCTGCTGCTGAGGAGAGCCAAACAAAGGAAGTGAGCACTGGTAAGTTTTGCAGTTGGAGTAGAGCTGCTTTAGAGGCCTCTACTAATTTAAATTGATAATTGAAACTGCTGAGAGCCACCTCTGTTCAAACAGAGGAAGCAGTTTGAAGCTTCCAGAAGCAGGGGGCAGGGCCACACCAGGCCCTTCCCTGAACTGTGACTCATAGGGGCGGAGCCACACTAGCCTTTAAAAGCTCTGAGCTCTTTCAGGGTCAGCCCTTTTGACTCTGCATGTGCTCTTAAGCAGAGCTGCTGCTGAGGAGAGCCAAACAAAGGAAGTGAGCACTGGTAAGTTTTGCAGTTGGAGTAGAGCTGCTTTAGAGGCCTCTACTAATTTAAATTGACAATTGAAACTGCTGAGAGCCACCTCTGTTCAAACAGAGGAAGCAGTTTGAAGCTTCCAGAAGCAGGGGGCAGGGCCACACCAGGCCCTTCCCTGAACTGTGACTCATAGGGGCGGAGCCACACTAGCCTTTAAAAGCTCTGAGCTCTTTCAGGGTCAGCCCTTTTGACTCTGCATGTGCTCTTAAGCAGAGCTGCTGCTGAGGAGAGCCAAACAAAGGAAGTGAGCACTGGTAAGTTTTGCAGTTGGAGTAGAGCTGCTTTAGAGGCCTCTACTAATTTAAATTGATAATTGAAACTGCTGAGAGCCACCTCTGTTCAAACAGAGGAAGCAGTTTGAAGCTTCCAGAAGCAGGGGGCAGGGCCACACCAGGCCCTTCCCTGAACTGTGACTCATAGGGGCGGAGCCACACTAGCCTTTAAAAGCTCTGAGCTCTTTCAGGGTCAGCCCTTTTGACTCTGCATGTGCTCTTAAGCAGAGCTGCTGCTGAGGAGAGCCAAACAAAGGAAGTGAGCACTGGTAAGTTTTGCAGTTGGAGTAGAGCTGCTTTAGAGGCCTCTACTAATTTAAATTGACAATTGAAACTGCTGAGAGCCACCTCTGTTCAAACAGAGGAAGCAGTTTGAAGCTTCCAGAAGCAGGGGGCAGGGCCACACCAGGCCCTTCCCTGAACTGTGACTCATAGGGGCGGAGCCACACTAGCCTTTAAAAGCTCTGAGCTCTTTCAGGGTCAGCCCTTTTGACTCTGCATGTGCTCTTAAGCAGAGCTGCTGCTGAGGAGAGCCAAACAAAGGAAGTGAGCACTGGTAAGTTTTGCAGTTGGAGTAGAGCTGCTTTAGAGGCCTCTACTAATTTAAATTGACAATTGAAACTGCTGAGAGCCACCTCTGTTCAAACAGAGGAAGCAGTTTGAAGCTTCCAGAAGCAGGGGGCAGGGCCACACCAGGCCCTTCCCTGAACTGTGACTCATAGGGGCGGAGCCACACTAGCCTTTAAAAGCTCTGAGCTCTTTCAGGGTCAGCCCTTTTGACTCTGCATGTGCTCTTAAGCAGAGCTGCTGCTGAGGAGAGCCAAACAAAGGAAGTGAGCACTGGTAAGTTTTGCAGTTGGAGTAGAGCTGCTTTAGAGGCCTCTACTA
Organism: Bradypodion ventrale; assembly: GCA_035047345.1. Lineage (NCBI taxonomy): Eukaryota > Metazoa > Chordata > Lepidosauria > Squamata > Chamaeleonidae > Bradypodion > Bradypodion ventrale. The sequence continues at coordinate 2,235,434 of JAWDJE010000007.1, forward strand.
ATTTAAATTGATAATTGAAACTGCTGAGAGCCACCTCTGTTCAAACAGAGGAAGCAGTTTGAAGCTTCCAGAAGCAGGGGGCAGGGCCACACCAGGCCCTTCCCTGAACTGTGACTCATAGGGGCGGAGCCACACTAGCCTTTAAAAGCTCTGAGCTCTTTCAGGGTCAGCCCTTTTGACTCTGCATGTGCTCTTAAGCAGAGCTGCTGCTGAGGAGAGCCAAACAAAGGAAGTGAGCACTGGTAAGTTTTGCAGTTGGAGTAGAGCTGCTTTAGAGGCCTCTACTAATTTAAATTGACAATTGAAACTGCTGAGAGCCACCTCTGTTCAAACAGAGGAAGCAGTTTGAAGCTTCCAGAAGCAGGGGGCAGGGCCACACCAGGCCCTTCCCTGAACTGTGACTCATAGGGGCGGAGCCACACTAGCCTTTAAAAGCTCTGAGCTCTTTCAGGGTCAGCCCTTTTGACTCTGCATGTGCTCTTAAGCAGAGCTGCTGCTGAGGAGAGCCAAACAAAGGAAGTGAGCACTGGTAAGTTTTGCAGTTGGAGTAGAGCTGCTTTAGAGGCCTCTACTAATTTAAATTGACAATTGAAACTGCTGAAAGCCACCTCTGTTCAAACAGAGGAAGCAGTTTGAAGCTTCCAGAAGCAGGGGGCAGGGCCACACCAGGCCCTTCCCTGAACTGTGACTCATAGGGGCGGAGCCACACTAGCCTTTAAAAGCTCTGAGCTCTTTCAGGGTCAGCCCTTTTGACTCTGCATGTGCTCTTAAGCAGAGCTGCTGCTGAGGAGAGCCAAACAAAGGAAGTGAGCACTGGTAAGTTTTGCAGTTGGAGTAGAGCTGCTTTAGAGGCCTCTACTAATTTAAATTGATAATTGAAACTGCTGAGAGCCACCTCTGTTCAAACAGAGGAAGCAGTTTGAAGCTTCCAGAAGCAGGGGGCAGGGCCACACCAGGCCCTTCCCTGAACTGTGACTCATAGGGGCGGAGCCACACTAGCCTTTAAAAGCTCTGAGCTCTTTCAGGGTCAGCCCTTTTGACTCTGCATGTGCTCTTAAGCAGAGCTGCTGCTGAGGAGAGCCAAACAAAGGAAGTGAGCACTGGTAAGTTTTGCAGTTGGAGTAGAGCTGCTTTAGAGGCCTCTACTAATTTAAATTGATAATTGAAACTGCTGAGAGCCACCTCTGTTCAAACAGAGGAAGCAGTTTGAAGCTTCCAGAAGCAGGGGGCAGGGCCACACCAGGCCCTTCCCTGAACTGTGACTCATAGGGGCGGAGCCACACTAGCCTTTAAAAGCTCTGAGCTCTTTCAGGGTCAGCCCTTTTGACTCTGCATGTGCTCTTAAGCAGAGCTGCTGCTGAGGAGAGCCAAACAAAGGAAGTGAGCACTGGTAAGTTTTGCAGTTGGAGTAGAGCTGCTTTAGAGGCCTCTACTAATTTAAATTGACAATTGAAACTGCTGAGAGCCACCTCTGTTCAAACAGAGGAAGCAGTTTGAAGCTTCCAGAAGCAGGGGGCAGGGCCACACCAGGCCCTTCCCTGAACTGTGACTCATAGGGGCGGAGCCACACTAGCCTTTAAAAGCTCTGAGCTCTTTCAGGGTCAGCCCTTTTGACTCTGCATGTGCTCTTAAGCAGAGCTGCTGCTGAGGAGAGCCAAACAAAGGAAGTGAGCACTGGTAAGTTTTGCAGTTGGAGTAGAGCTGCTTTAGAGGCCTCTACTAATTTAAATTGATAATTGAAACTGCTGAGAGCCACCTCTGTTCAAACAGAGGAAGCAGTTTGAAGCTTCCAGAAGCAGGGGGCAGGGCCACACCAGGCCCTTCCCTGAACTGTGACTCATAGGGGCGGAGCCACACTAGCCTTTAAAAGCTCTGAGCTCTTTCAGGGTCAGCCCTTTTGACTCTGCATGTGCTCTTAAGCAGAGCTGCTGCTGAGGAGAGCCAAACAAAGGAAGTGAGCACTGGTAAGTTTTGCAGTTGGAGTAGAGCTGCTTTAGAGGCCTCTACTAATTTAAATTGATAATTGAAACTGCTGAGAGCCACCTCTGTTCAAACAGAGGAAGCAGTTTGAAGCTTCCAGAAGCAGGGGGCAGGGCCACACCAGGCCCTTCCCTGAACTGTGACTCATAGGGGCAGAGCCACACTAGCCTTTAAAAGCTCTGAGCTCTTTCAGGGTCAGCCCTTTTGACTCTGCATGTGCTCTTAAGCAGAGCTGCTGCTGAGGAGAGCCAAACAAAGGAAGTGAGCACTGGTAAGTTTTGCAGTTGGAGTAGAGCTGCTTTAGAGGCCTCTACTAATTTAAATTGATAATTGAAACTGCTGAGAGCCACCTCTGTTCAAACAGAGGAAGCAGTTTGAAGCTTCCAGAAGCAGGGGGCAGGGCCACACCAGGCCCTTCCCTGAACTGTGACTCATAGGGGCGGAGCCACACTAGCCTTTAAAAGCTCTGAGCTCTTTCAGGGTCAGCCCTTTTGACTCTGCATGTGCTCTTAAGCAGAGCTGCTGCTGAGGAGAGCCAAACAAAGGAAGTGAGCACTGGTAAGTTTTGCAGTTGGAGTAGAGCTGCTTTAGAGGCCTCTACTAATTTAAATTGACAATTGAAACTGCTGAGAGCCACCTCTGTTCAAACAGAGGAAGCAGTTTGAAGCTTCCAGAAGCAGGGGGCAGGGCCACACCAGGCCCTTCCCTGAACTGTGACTCATAGGGGCGGAGCCACACTAGCCTTTAAAAGCTCTGAGCTCTTTCAGGGTCAGCCCTTTTGACTCTGCATGTGCTCTTAAGCAGAGCTGCTGCTGAGGAGAGCCAAACAAAGGAAGTGAGCACTGGTAAGTTTTGCAGTTGGAGTAGAGCTGCTTTAGAGGCCTCTACTAATTTAAATTGATAATTGAAACTGCTGAGAGCCACCTCTGTTCAAACAGAGGAAGCAGTTTGAAGCTTCCAGAAGCAGGGGGCAGGGCCACACCAGGCCCTTCCCTGAACTGTGACTCATAGGGGCGGAGCCACACTAGCCTTTAAAAGCTCTGAGCTCTTTCAGGGTCAGCCCTTTTGACTCTGCATGTGCTCTTAAGCAGAGCTGCTGCTGAGGAGAGCCAAACAAAGGAAGTGAGCACTGGTAAGTTTTGCAGTTGGAGTAGAGCTGCTTTAGAGGCCTCTACTAATTTAAATTGATAATTGAAACTGCTGAGAGCCACCTCTGTTCAAACAGAGGAAGCAGTTTGAAGCTTCCAGAAGCAGGGGGCAGGGCCACACCAGGCCCTTCCCTGAACTGTGACTCATAGGGGCGGAGCCACACTAGCCTTTAAAAGCTCTGAGCTCTTTCAGGGTCAGCCCTTTTGACTCTGCATGTGCTCTTAAGCAGAGCTGCTGCTGAGGAGAGCCAAACAAAGGAAGTGAGCACTGGTAAGTTTTGCAGTTGGAGTAGAGCTGCTTTAGAGGCCTCTACTAATTTAAATTGATAATTGAAACTGCTGAGAGCCACCTCTGTTCAAACAGAGGAAGCAGTTTGAAGCTTCCAGAAGCAGGGGGCAGGGCCACACCAGGCCCTTCCCTGAACTGTGACTCATAGGGGCGGAGCCACACTAGCCTTTAAAAGCTCTGAGCTCTTTCAGGGTCAGCCCTTTTGACTCTGCATGTGCTCTTAAGCAGAGCTGCTGCTGAGGAGAGCCAAACAAAGGAAGTGAGCACTGGTAAGTTTTGCAGTTGGAGTAGAGCTGCTTTAGAGGCCTCTACTAATTTAAATTGACAATTGAAACTGCTGAGAGCCACCTCTGTTCAAACAGAGGAAGCAGTTTGAAGCTTCCAGAAGCAGGGGGCAGGGCCACACCAGGCCCTTCCCTGAACTGTGACTCATAGGGGCGGAGCCACACTAGCCTTTAAAAGCTCTGAGCTCTTTCAGGGTCAGCCCTTTTGACTCTGCATGTGCTCTTAAGCAGAGCTGCTGCTGAGGAGAGCCAAACAAAGGAAGTGAGCACTGGTAAGTTTTGCAGTTGGAGTAGAGCTGCTTTAGAGGCCCGCGCGCCTAACGGCGCGTGAGATTACAAACTAGGAACAAAAAAAATATAGTCTTACTAGGTAGAAAGGTAGTAAACGTGTACATTTTTGAGGCCCAGAATACTGCACTTGTTAAAATGGATTCTGAGGGAACAGCTGTAGTTACCTGCAATTCTTGTGCCATGTTTGTGTTCTTGCCAAAGCATATGGAGAACTACACTTGCAGCAAGTGCAAGCTGGTTGCACTACTAGAAGAGAAGGTCCAGCAGCTAGAGGCCCGCATATCTAACCACCAACAAATTAAGGAGCTTGAGCTGTTCTTGGACAGAGCGGAGCAGACTATGCTGGGCAAAGAAGTGACAGGGCACAGTTCTGAGGGAGAAGGCCCTTCACTAACTCAGGAGGGAGATGGTTGGAGGAATGTGACTCAAAGGAGGAGAAGAGTAGGGGATCACTCTGAGAGTCTGAAATTACAGAATAAATTTGAGGCTCTTTCCCTTATCACACCTGATGAGGAACACACAGAGGAACAACTGGTTCCACCTGATGATCTCTCCTTCATCACACTTGATGAGATCCAGGAAGATGAACAACAGGAACAAACTGAGGTTCTCTCCCTTAATATGGTTGATGAGGTGCATGTAGATGAACAGATTGCAGGAGAGAGGCTCCTTGTACTAGGCGATTCAATAATTAGAAATACAGAGAAATGGATTTGTGATGCACATGATAACCGTATGGTGACTTGCCTGCCAGGTGCAAAAGTTGCAGACATCACAAGAAATCTAGATAGATTGTTAGAGAGAACTGGGAACGAGCCAGTTGTCATGGTACACGTTGGTACTAATGATGTTGGGAAGGCCAAGCGGTCTGTCCTGGAAGCCAAATTTAGGTTGTTAGGAAGAAGATTGAAGTCCCGGACTTCCAAGGTAGCATTTTCAGAAGTGCTGCCTGTCCCTCGCGCAGGACCTACCAGGCAGGCAGAGCTCAGAAGCCTCAATGCGTGGATGAGGCGGTGGTGTCGAGAGGAGGGCTTCAGATTTGTCAGGAACTGGAGAACATTTTGGGACAAGCCAAATCTGTTCAGGAGGGATGGGTTGCATTTAAACCATGATGGGACCAGATTGCTGGCACTCAACATCAAAAAGGCTGCAGAGCAGCTTTTAAACTGATAACTGGGGGAAAGCCGACAGGAGCTGGGCAGCATCCGGTTCGGGAAAGTGTGTACTTGAGTAGTGAGGAGGATGCAAAAATTACTGAGCAGAGCAAGGAGCTAGTCACCAGCACTCTAGCAGAAGGATGCAAGAGGCAGTCTAACAATGCAACTGGACTCAAAAGACTGTATCAGGAAAGCATATATAAATGCTTGTATACAAATGCCAGAAGCCTCCGTAACAAAATAGGGGAGCTGGAATACTTAGCAATAGATAAAAATATTGATATTATTGGTATCACTGAAACCTGGTGGACGGATGATAACCAATGGGATACAGTTATCCCAGGCTACAAACTGTACAGGAAGGATAGGAAGGGGCAAACAGGAGGTGGTGTAGCCTTGTATGTCAAAGAAGTGATAAAATCGTATGAATTGGAATATCTAGGTGATTTGGAGTCACCATTAGAAGCTCTGTGGGTAAGAGTACCAGGCCACAAGGATGGTCTAACAGTAGGCATATACTATCGGCCTCCGACCCAAACTCTTGAGGGAGACTGGCAGTTGGAGAATGTTGTAAAGGAGGCATCCAGGAAGGGAAGCCTGGTTATAATGGGGGACTTCAATTACCCTCACATAGACTGGGTGAACTGTTGTTCAGCACATGATAAAGAGATAAAGTTCCTAGATATGCTCAATGATTGTTCCCTGGGACAGATGGTTGAAGACCCAACTAGAGGTACAAGAATCCTTGACTTGATCCTGAGTAATACTCAGGATCCGGTGCAAGATGTTAATGTGACTGATCCAATAGGGAACAGTGACCACAACTCAATTATGTTTAACTTGATCATAGACCGCAAGTCACTGATAAAATCTAACACAGAGACCTTAAATTTTCAAAAAGGAAATTTCCCAAAGATGAGGAAACTAGTAAAAAAGAAACTGAAAGGGAAAATTGAGAGAGTCCAAACACTCCAAGAGGCATGGAGGTTGTTTACAAAAACAATAACAGAGGCTCAATTGGAATGCATACCCAAAAGGAAAAAGGGCACTGCCAGGTCCAAGAGGACTCCGATGTGGCTTACAGGAGCTGTTCGGGAAGTGATCAAGAGCAAGAAAAGCTCATTTAGAAGATGGAAGGCTTGTCCAAATGAGGACAGCAGGCAGAAACATAAATTCTGGCAGAACAAATGCAAGGCAACAATCAGGAAAGCAAAGCAAGACTTTGAGGAGCGTATAGCTAAAAATACTCAGAGAAATAACAAAGACTTCTTTAAGTACATTAGAAATAAGAACCCAACTAGGAAGGCCATTGGACCATTAGATGACAATGGAAGGCAAGGGGTTATTAAAGAGGAAACAGAGATTGCAGAGAGACTCAATGAATTCTTTGCTTCAGTATTCACTGAAGAAGACAGAGACCACATGCCCAAAACAGAGCCTATCTTCGTAGGGAGGGAAACCGAAGAATTAAACAAGATAGAAATAACCAGGGAGGAGGTCCTTGCATGTCTTGTTAAGCTAAACACTAACAAATCCCCAGGACCAGATGGCATGCATCCACGAGTTCTCAGGGAACTTAAAGATGAAATTGCTGATATCCTAGCCAAAATATATAATCTTTCCCTCAAATCAGGCTTTGTGCCTGATGACTGGAAGGTAGCGAATGTAACACCAATTTTCAAAAAAGGATCCAGGGGTGATCCAGGAAATTACCGGCCTGTCAGTTTGACATGTGTCCCAGGTAAAGTGATGGAAACCATCCTAAAAGATAGAATTAATAGGCACATAGAAGAGAAGGCGCTGCTAAAGGAGAGCCAACATGGCTTTTGCAAGGGCAAATCATGCCTCACTAATCTGTTGGAATTTTTTGAGAGTGTCAACAAGCATGTGGATAAGGGGGATCCAGTTGACATTGTTTATCTGGACTTTCAGAAGGCTTTTGACAAGGTCCCACACCAAAGGCTCTTGAATAAACTTACCAGTCATGGAATAAAGGGACAGGTCTTGTCCTGGATCAGCAACTGGCTAAGGGACAGGAAACAGAGGGTAGCACTAAATGGACACTTCTCCAAGTGGAGGGAAGTAAAGAGTGGGGTCCCCCAAGGTTCAGTACTGGGACCCCTGCTTTTCAACCTCTTCATAAATGATCTAGAGGTAGGAGTAAAAAGCAAGGTAGATAAATTTGCTGACGACACTAAATTATACAGGGTAGTGAAAACTGTGAGAGATTGTGAAGAGCTCCAGAGGGATCTCTTGACACTGGGGGAGTGGGCAAAACAGTGGCAAATGAGTTTCAACATTAGTAGGTGCAGAGTGATGCATGTTGGGGCAAAGAACCCCAAATACATTTATAAACTGATGGGGTCTGAACTCTCTGCGACAAACCAGGAAAGGGACCTTGGTGTCCTGGTGGACAGCTCAATGAAGGTGTCAACCCAGTGTGCCTCAGCAGTGAAAAAAGCAAACTCAATGTTAGGGATCATTAGGAAGGGTATAGAAAATAAGTCAGCAAGTGTCATTTTGCCTCTTTATAAATCTATGGTGAGGCCCCACCTGGAATACTGTGTACAGTTCTGGTCGCCATACCTCCAGAAGGATATTATGGAGTTGGAGAAAGTACAGAGGAGGGCAACCAGAATGATTAGGGGACTGGAACACCTTCCTTACCATCTGAGGCTGCAACGGTTGGGCCTTTTCACTCTTGAACGACGGCGTCTAAGAGGTGACCTGATTGAAGTTTATAAAATCATGCACGGTGTGGACAAAGTAGATAAGGAAAAACTGTTTTCCCTATCGCACAACACTAGAACTAGGGGACACTCCATGAAACTTTTGGGTACTAGTTCTCAAACAAATAAGAGAAAGTACTTTTTCACCCAGAGGATTACTGGTCTATGGAACTCCCTGCCAGAAGAAGTGGTGACAGCTGTCAGTCTTGACAGCTTTAAGAAAGGATTAGACAAGTTCATGGAGGACAAGGCTATCAATGGCTATAATTATGGCTACCTAAGGACAACCTCCGGATTGGAGAGATAGGCAGGATATCTCTCAATGCCATTTCCAGGGAATCCTAAGCAGGTGAAGGCATCTGCTTGGGAATACCCTGAAGGAAATGGTGAGCCACTGTGTGAGACAGAATGCTGGACTGGATGGGCTGTGGCCTGTTCCAGCAAGGCTGTTCTTATGTTCTTATGTAAAATGTTTCAGCTTACAACTCTTCACCATTGGTTGTGGTATCTGGAGAATTCTGGGAATCGAAGTATAAAGCACAGAAAACCTCCCTAAATGGCCTAGACCAGTGGTTCCCAACCTTTTTTGAACCATGCTCCACCTAAGCATCTCTAAAATCTAGATGCCACCCCCTGTGACATACAATTCTTATTATTCAAAAAGTGAAATCCTATTCATGTGGATAAAGCCTTAAAGGCCATTCACTGTTAATAACTCATTCTTGAATTGCCCCCAACCAAAAAACAAACAAAAACAAATTACCACACACTGGGAACCATGGGGCTAGATTAACCTATCCAAATGAATGCCTGCACTTATATTTACTTTGTAGTCAAAATATATTTTTAGGCCTCGTTCTGTGATCCTGGCTTCATCAAGAATCATTAAATGGCCAATAACTACCAAGAACAAGTGTTTTCTCTAGCAAAACATCAATTTGAAATTTTCTTTCCATCACAATGTGTATGGCAGCCTTTTAATTCTCTCCTCCAAAATAATAATAATAATAATAATAATAATAATAATAATAATAATAATAATAATAATAATAATAATAATAATAATAATAATAATAATAATAATAATAATAATAATAATAATTTACAAGTATCTTGTAGGTGGGTGGGTATGTTGGGTTTTTAATGGTTCAAATTTTTGTATGTATGTTTTAACTTGTTGTGAGCCGCCCAGAGTCGGGTTTCCCTGATTGGGCGGCATAAAAATTTGAATTTAAAATAAATAAATAAATAAATAAAAATCTTTTCAATGGTCTTAGAATTGTTCTATTTTACTGATGCTATTTTATTTCTGCTTCTGTTTTAAAGCTGTTGCTGCTAAAGTGCTTACAGGTGATTTTAACATGCTCTGTTTTAGCATGTTGTGATCTGTTTTCCCCCTCTTTTTTGGGGTGTGTGTGTGTGTGTGTATGTGAGTAATTCTGAAAGTTTAAAAGTCCATTGATGGATTGATAGACAGACAGCCATGCAGGTAGACGGATGCACAGATGATATACACAATCCCTTCTGAGGTTAAAAATAAGCTTGTTTTTATTTAATCTGATGTTTTAGAACAGGGGTGCCCAAACTAAGGCTCGTGGGCTGGATCCAGCCACCAACATCAATTCATCTGGCCCACACACTACCCTTGCCACTCCTGGAAGTGGAAGTGGATGATTTGGTGTCAGGGGCTGGATCCAGCGCACAGGCCCCCTGTTTTAGAAGATGTAGTCTAGAGTGGACACTGCATAATTTGTTCCATTCCAATTAATGATATTTTTTTTAAAATTAATTATTTTGTGTACTCTTCAACAGATTTGCATTATTATGCAACAAAAAGCACATAGTATGAGTGTAATCATCAAAGTTATTGTTGTTTGGCACAAGACGTTCTTGTCATCACAGGGAACATTTTTCTAATTTTGGAGAGATGATTCTCATTTTTATTATGAGAAAGCTAGAGCCTTTTCTTCTGAGGTAAATGAAAAGCTGTGCTACTCCTATTAAATTTTTATAGTGTATATTATTAAGGGATGAGCTAATATCGCACAGAATGGCTACCAAGGGGCCCTTTAACTATGACAGATCTGGCTCTGTGGCTCTTTTCTAAATAATTTGTGTAAGAGAAAACATTGTGTCTTCATTTAAAAAACCAACAACAATGAGCATCTTCCCTTTAGGCTAAATATAGTGATTTGCTAAATATGAATACTGTACTGGTTAATTTTTAAGCATGATGTCTGTCAGAATTTCTTTTTTCACTAAATGGCATAGTGATCTTCAAGGTCTGTTTTCCTTTCTTCTTCTTCCTTTGCTGGAGGGGGTTCCATCTTTCCCCTGCAATTAATTCCTGGTGCCACACTGCAAAAATTGATAGCTATGTCTTTCAGTAATAATTTCAAAAGGTTTTGGGAAAATGAATAAAGAATTCACATTCACCTTATTTTAGTGAATAAGGAATTCCTTTAAACAAAGCAGCTTTGAGAATTATTAATTCATCTTTGTTTTAGGGCAATATGCCCTTGTGGCCTACTAAAATATCCCTTCACCCATTCCCAAAAAAGTGAAATGGGTTTTCAGGTGATATTAACAACTTGAGACCTGTAGCCAGCCTTCCTTTTATGGGGAAGATGATGAAGAGAGTGGTGGCTGACCAGCTCCAGGCATTCTTGGATGAAATCAATAGCTTAGATCTAATCTAGTCAGGGTTAGACCTCGTCATGGTGCCAGGACTGCATTGGTAACCCTACACAACGACCTTCCGCAGGAAGCAGTTGTGGGACCTTATCCTTCTTGGTGCTCCTGGATCAATCAGTGGCTTTTGATATAATTGACCACAGTATCCTCCTAGATGAAAGCACTGAATTGCAATGGCTCTAGTCCAGTGATGGGCAGTCTTGGCCCTCCAGCTGTTCTTGAACTTCAATTCCCAGAAACCCTGACTAGCTGATGTGTTGACTTGGGCTTCTGGGATTTGAAGTCCAAAAACAGCTGGAGGGCCAAGACTGCCCATAGCTGCTTTAGTCCTTCCCTGGCAGCCTGTGGAATGGACAAGAACAAGCAAGTTGAGGCTGAATACCATCAAGATGGTGGTCCTGTTGTTGTTGGGACTGTGCATGAGTGGGCTGCCTGTTCCCTACTTTGAATAGAGTGATCCTTCCTTGAAGGACCAGGTTCATAGCTTGGGGATCATTTTAGATCTGACATTTAAATTAGATTATCACATCACGGCCTGCATTTTTCTACCTCTGTCAGATCTCCCAACTGTCTCCATACTCAGACAGACAATCCCTGACCACTCCAGTCCACTCAATGATTGACTACTGTAGTGCCCTCTTCAGAGGGCAGTCCTTGACCCTAATATGGAGATTACAGTGGGTCCTGAACTCTGTGGCCAGATTGAAGATAATCCATAAGAGTTCTGCAGCACCACAGCCTTATGTTTATCTTACTCTATATGACTATTGGGAACTCTCCCTTGCCTTTGGTAAATGATGTTTTATTTAGCAGAAAGTAAGACCAGTGCCTTTCCCCCAGCATGAAAACTTTTGTGGCACCATCGTTTTCTCAAGTTTATTGTCAGGCTTTGGACTGAATGAGAAGCAATCAGGAATGCTAATTTGTTCTGCATGTAATAGTGAAAGGTGTAAGTTAACATAATCTTCGATGATATAAATGACTAAGTTGTCACTCTGAAGGAGCAGTGTTATTATAATAATTATGTGCTTTCAAGTTGATTCCAGCTGATAGTAACACTTTCCAGGGTTTTCTATGTAGGTTTATCATTCCCTTCTTCCCAGGGCACTTCTAAGACTGCACATCTTCCCCAAGCCCACACAGGAATTGAATTCTTAGCCTCTAACTATCTAGCCAGCCAAAACAGAAGTTTACTCTGGAGCAAATACACATACTAGCATTAGAAAGCCAGGGCTTTTCAGAGGAAAAAACCACACCCAGTTTGAACCCAGCCCAGACCTTCCATTATATCACTTCACTTTCCCCTCCTTCAGAATTAACTGGTATTGGTGAAATAATACTGATCTTCTCTGGAGGGAGACTTACCTTTTTGGTGCTTAGAAAAACATAATGCCCCAGTGTCCACAGTGTGTGTGGTGCCAGGAATTAGACTCCAAACTAACCCTATAGATTTACATTTTCCCCAAGTGTGTGCCTGGACTTTATCACTATTTAGAGCTGTTGCAATCAAAGTCAAAATAGTCATGTTCATGTCTAAACTTCTGGTAAGAAAGGAACACTAAGGAAACATGCCTGGGATATTCCCGGCAGCAACAGTGGAAGAACCAAGCAAGGTACTGTTCCACAGTCCCCAAGAGGGCTAGTCCTTTCAAGAGGCCAGTTTAAGATTGTAATAGTAACTCCCTATCCTTGGTGAGTGAGTGGAACTGTCTTGGCAGGACTGGTTGCCACTGGCTATAGTAATTTGTAGATTCTAGATTTGCTTCCAATTCAGTCACAGTGCATAATGTTATTGCCAACTGGACCTAGCAATTTTTGATTGCATACTGGCCGAAATGCTGTTGCTTAGCATAATAAAATGCACTAGAAAATCATTGGGGATTTAATGGGTCAATTGCTCCATACAGGCGCATGCTGGTATATCAGTCAATTGGGCTTTGTCCCACCCCACCCTCACCTCTGGGGCACCAAAAGCAATGTATGGGATCCCCTCAACCCCCCACTCCCTGTCCAGCGCCTTCCTATGGTGCCCCTGCACACCCCTAGCTCCATACATTCCCTTGATCCCAAAGGGGCTATTTTAGCTGTGATCTACTTATGCAGAGGAGCTGAGCCACCAAATCCCCACTGGTTCAATGGCCCTAGTTTTCAACTTACTATGTTGACACGCTAACTATAGTAAAACCTTGCAAAAAGATCACCTCACATAGAGACTAAATCACTTAAAGAGCAGAATTTTCTCCGAATGGTCACCTCGTAGAACAACCAAAAAGTTGCTTAACAACTAATTCAGGATTCGCAATCCCCCCACCAGAAGTCATGATCGGTCATGTACCATGGCGGCAGTGGCACTTTTCCCAAGTGTTTTGCTTAAAGAGCAATTTGCTTAAAGAGCAATCCCGTGGAATGCATTATGCTCTTTAAGCAAGGTACCACTGTAGTTAAAACTTACTATGCAAAAGAGGATTTCAGCCACTTTGTCTTAGGTTCTGGCTGTGTGGACATTTTAGAAGCCTATTGATTTGAGATCTACTCCAAATGGGAAATATAAATCCATATTGAATAGAAAGGAGCAGCTGTTATTGCTATCAATAACAGGTAATCTAACAAGTTGGATATGAAAAGGCAAAATGTTTGTGCCAAGCCTGGAACATACTCTCAATGGTCGTTGATGTCTGGCACTAACAAGCAGTGATTTTTACATGCAAATCATTTTCCTCAATGCCATTCAATCTTCTATTCCCATTTGCCTCCCAGCTTCATTGGCTTTATTGTGGCAATAATTGCTTCCCCACCATCACCAATAGCTTCTGTCAATTAGATTCTGAAGTACATTCTGACTAAACTCAACTTCCCTCTTGCTCATGAACATTATTGCAGCCTTCCTTGCTAATAGAATTCTGGGGTTGGATTGTTCTGGTTGTATTAATATGCAACTCCTGGAGTGAATGCTGAGCTTTTCCTAGCAGTGCATGAAGGAACATTTTTAATGATATCTAACAAAAAAAAAAGCTAGCTACAATAATTAGATCTGTCATGGTCCTACTGAATGAGTCCTCCAATGAAGATGAGCTACAACAGTTATGGCAAACCTTTTAGAGACTGAGTGCCCAAACTCACTTTCACCACAGACTCAACAGGCTGCCATTTGCACCACACCCTCACGTGGCGTGTGAGCTGCCTGCCTTAACCCAGACAGGGAAGGGAGGAAGCACTCCTATTGGGCTGCTGGGCAGAGCAAACTCTGTGCTGGGGGAGGAGGGAGGAAGCACTCCCATTGGGCTGCTGAACAGAGGGGTGGGGTGAACTCTCAGCATGTGCCAACAGAGAGGGCTCTGAGTGCCCCCTCTGGCATGCATACAATAGGTTCACCACCACTGAGCTAAAAGCTCCTAAACCTGACATGACATTGGAAGGAGGGAGGAACAATTGGACATTGCAGACACTGGACTCCAGAAACCCATTTTTATAAACCTCAGGCTGAGACTGAGATTTTTTTTGGGAGACAATATTACTTCTTGCTCCTGGCCTTTTGTACGCTATATTTTGACTGTTACTATTGACCCTCTGGCTGTCTATTAGTATTTTTGGACTGGATTGAGTATATTTATTAGTTGTTTATTACTGTTATTCCTGGGCCACCTTGAATTTTTGGATTGTTTCTGGACTTTGGATGTGGATACTCTGCTTCTTATTTACTTACTGGCTCACCATTAGGAGTCTGTTGCTTGACCTCTGTTTAGCCTGCTCACCCTGATTCTTGACTTCTGGCTGGGTCTATTGTCTCAAGCTGACAAGACTAATCTGGCTAAGTGCTAGGCAGGAAAGAGAGAGAAACCCGTTTGAGGCTTGAATAATAAAGTTCAAATGATTTATTTTACTGTGCAAGTAGATTCTCATAACTTCATCAGGAATCTGCTTACAAGAAGATTAAATTTTCAGTTATTAATTTTCATATAGAAATAAGTTTATTTTGCGTCCTGAGCCTTGTGGGTTAATTCCTTCCATGCTCCCTAGGTGCTAGGCAGGCCTGCAGTTGTTTATTTCTCTTTATTGAAAAAATAATGATGACAGGCACCTGAAGAGTAGTACCAGCAAACTGACTAAAAGATGCAGTTACTTCTGAGGAATAATCACATAAATTCTATACTGGAGTGATATGGACAAAAGGCACTTTCCTATGCATATGTGATCTCAAGGAGAAATGTAACTCTGACTTTCAAGTTGGCTGGATGTACGTAGAAAAGAGGAGAGGAAAATATGGAGACAACCAGTAGAATAATTGATCCATTGAAAGTTTCTCAACACCTATTGGAAAATCCAGACTCTCAGCATGTCTGCCCAGTAAGCTCTGCTGACAAAAGTTGGTCTGTGTAGCCACAGAAGCTTGACTGTCACTTATATGATTACCAACAAGTTGTTTCTAGAGCTTTTGTTCACAGAAATCTGAGGCAGAAATCTTGAGGCAGAAATCTGCATACATAAAGTTGTTGTTTTCTTTTCCTGACAAGTTCAGAGAGACATGACACATCCAGATGATCACGTGGAACAATACAAAGCCATATCTCACCCTTTTTGCTCATATTGAAGGAGGGAGGAATTATGTCACATGTAATTATCTATTGCTCTGAACTAAATGACTAAGTTGTTTGCCTTTGGCAGCCACACTCTGCTACTTTACCAACATACTTCTTATAGTGCTTTAGGAAGTTTGGAAACTTAGCCTATGCATAACATGGCTTTGTTGCAAGAGGTATAAAATACTCTCTTCCTATTCCTATGCATAAACGTGTGTACACAATCCTATGCTACATTAAGTCTTTTAACAAGAAACAAATAATTGTGCCTGTCACTTTATGATGGTCTGTCATTTCCTCCCTTCCAATTAAAAAGTAATCTATAATAGATGAGACCAATTCTGCAGTTGTTTTTCCAACTTTCCAAGTAAAAATGTCATCAGGTTTGCAGTTGAATATTAAAAATAATAATAATAATCAAAGATTAACATTAGAGAAGAACTACATCAGTTTAAAGTTGACAGTGAAAGAATTGAGATAATGAAAGTTTTTATATTCCTTTGTTCAGTTATTAACCCAAATGGTGACTGCAGCCAAGAAATCAGTAGACGAGGACAGCAATGAAGGAGTTAGAAAATACCATCAGGTGTATGGATATGTCACCGGAGACCACAACCAAAATCATTCACTCTATTGCATTCTTGATCACCATGTATGGATGTGAAAACTGGATGGTAAAGAAATCTGACAGGGGAAAAAAATGATATACTGTATTTGAAATATGGTGCAGGGGGAGAGCTCTGTGGATGCCCTGATTGCCAGAACGTGGGACCTAGAGCAAATCAAGCCTGAACTGTCTTTGGAGGCAAAAATGATGAAGGTGAGACAATTCTAATTTGGGCATATTGTGAGAAGGCAAGATCCTTTGGAAAAGACAGGTTGACACCCCACCCCCTTGTCCACTGGGGATACATTTTGAGTCCTTTTGTGAACACCTGAAACAATAGATAACAGTGAATCCTGTATTTAACAAACATATCCAAGTCGTAGAAGTTGGGAGAGGTTTCAAATCTCTCGTTCTACACAAGAAGTACCAAAATGTCTGCCTCCATTCCCTGTTGACATTACATTGCAGACAATGGCACCTAGTGGCCAGATCGAGTAATGCACTTAGAAAAACTGTACGATATTTCAGGATTTTAAAAATTGAATATTTTTAGACCCACAGATAACCATACCTGTTACGTATCCCAGATTGACTGGGATTTCCCGTATTTCAGCACTCTGTCCCCCTTGTTCCCGCTGCCATCCCATAATTTTGGATGGCAGGAAAGGGGTTACTGTGCATGCATGCCACTGCCTCTGACATCCACGCATGCACAGTAACCCATTTCCTGGAAACTTACTGCACATGCGTGGCTGGCTCCCGGATTAGCAAAACCACAACTTGACAGGTATGCAGATAACTGAACTGCAGAAACAGAACCCATGGATACAGAGGCAACCTGTAATGCTGGGAAAGGTAGAAGTACAAATAAGAGACTGAATGACTCCATAAAGCAAGCCATAGGCTTGTATTGGCAGGAGTTGAGTGGGGTTGTTGAGGACAGGATGTTTTGGAGATATTTCATTCATTGGGTTCTCTGACTTCCTAGTTTAGGACAATCCTAGGACAATCTGCCTTTCCTAATGAGCTGCAACCCAATTCTCTATTTGCTAATTTAATAGTTTTTTTCATTACTTTCCTCAGATATGGGGACTGCAGGTGTTTCAGGATTCATTGCTTGTGACATCTGAGGAACAGGGCTTCAGGCAGATTTGAACTGCTCTATAATAGATTTTCCAGATACATCATTTTGAAAGAGTTATGTTACCAACCCTAAGCCATTTTCCAGGGCAGAATTCTTTGTGCAAAACTCAGCTTCCCAAATACTCTGAATGCAGTTGTGGTAATTTTTGTTTATGCATAACTGGCTTTGATATATGTATCCCTTGTGGCCCCATAATGATTGTACCAAGGAAAGCTACCGTGTGACACATCTTCAGTTTTCTTTCTCTTCACAGAATAATACTGGAAACTGTTCTCAGACAGCAGTGGTTTATTTTTATAGTGACAGCTATAGCTAGAGGAAGAAATTTCTTACTTTGGAAAAGTATGGACAGAAATTCTCAATTTTGAATTTTCTTCTTTTCACCATGCACCTTTCCTTTCCTACTTAAATAATATCCTTCTATAAGACCAATTATCTTGGAAGGCAGATATGAACAAATGATAAAATTGGCACTGTCCTACTTTGGGCACAGCCAGAGAAGGCAAAATTTGCTGGGAAAGACAATAATGCTGTCAAAGGTATAAGGCAGCAAGAAAAGAGGAAGACCAAATAGTTCTTCAGATTTCACCCTCACAGTTCACCATTTATGTGCACATACCTGTGTATACACACATACAGTCTGCACGTGCTGGTTACATGCACACATTATTCACATCATAACCATATGCTGCTTGGATTCATAGGCACAATACTGACTTGTACTAATGAATTTTAATTTGAATAGTCATACTGCCTACTCTCTACTGATAAGCCTTCTCTTCCGATAGTAGAATGGGTCCTATTTTTCTTATCATTTTAAAAATAATATATACAAGAATACTTGAAATGTTCATCAAGCTTTTATAGCATCTCACATCTGAGCAGCTTGTTGAGAAGGGGGAAGGTATATTACAACCATACAGCTAATAGTGATTGAGCTTTTGAAATCTGTAGGCAGTATATATCTCAGATTGTTTTCTTTGATTCTTTTACTCTGATTTTAGGGATGGCAGCTTTTTAAAAAAGTTTTAATGTGTTTTTTTTAAAAATCAAGGCAAGTAATCTATCCAAAGCAGGCTTTCTGGGAAGTCATGCACATATCTTCACCACCCTTGGAGATAAATTGCTCATGGATATCAAGCAGTTGTAGGTGCACAGCCCATCTGTCCATGCTGCACTTGCTTCTTATGGGGTGGGGATGGGGGGAAGGCAGTGTCACAGAGTGAGAATATAGAGAGGGAGGCTAGGGTGGCTTCCCCTCTTGTGGTCATCCTTTCAGCAGGTATGGATACATAATGGTGCTACACCCCTTAAGTGTGAAAGTAACTGAAAAAGTACAGTAGTATTACAACAGGAGTGATTCTGTCCGGACTAATTAGAACTGCCTAGTTTCTAGCAAGGTTATGCTCAAGATATTACAGGCTAGGCTTCAGCAGCATGTGCATAGAGAACTTCCAGAAGTACAAGCTGGGTTCCAAAGATGCAGGGGAACTAGAGACCAAATTGCTAACATTCACTGGATCATGGAGAAAGCAAGAGAGTACCAGAGAAATGTCTACTTCTGTTTCATTGACTACACAAAAGCCTTTGATTGTGTGGACCACAATAAAATGTGGCAAGTACTTAAAGAGATGGAAGTACCAGACCACCTCATCGGTTTTATGAAAAATCTGTATATGAGTCAAGAAGCAATAGTTAGGTCAGAATATGGAACAACTGATTGGTTTAGAATAGGAAAAGGAGTATGACAACATTGCATATTGTCACCCTGCTTATTTAACTTATATGCAGAATACCACATGCATAATGCAGGGCTGGATGAATCACAAGCTGGAATTAAAATTGCTGGGAGAACCATCAATAACCTTAGATTCACAGGTGCTGCTACTCTAATGGCATAAAGTGAAGAAGACCTAAAGAACCTCTTGATTAGGGTGAAAGAGGAGAGTGCAAAAGCTGGCCTGAAACTCAACATACCCCCCCCCCCCAGATCATGGCATCTGGCCCTATCACTCTCTGGCAAATAGAAGGGGAGGAATTGGAAGCAGTAACAGACTTTACTTTCTTGGGTTCCAAGATCACTGCAATGGTGACTGCAGCCATGAAATAAAAATATGCTTATTTCTTGGGAGTCAAGCTATGAGAAACCTCGGCAGCATAATAAAAAGTAGAGACTTCACACTGCCAACAAAAATCGACATAGTCAAAGCAATGGTATTCCCAGTAGTAATGTGTGGTTGTGAGAGTTGGACCATAAGGAAGGCTGAGTGCAGAAGAATAGATGCCTTTGAACTGTGGTGCTGGAGGAGGCTTTTGAGAGTCCCTTGGACTGCAAGGAGATCAAATCAGTCTATCCTGAAGGAAATCAACCCATTGACTGCTCCTTGGAAGGACACATAGTGAAGTTGAAGCTAAGTACTCTGGCCACCAAATGAGAAGAGAGGATGCACTTGAGAAGGCCTTGATGCTGAGAAAGATCGAGGGCAAAAGGAGAAGGGGATGGCTGAGGATGAGGTGGCTAGATGGCATTGTTGACACAATGGGCATAGATCTGTGTGGGCTGCGGAGGATGGCAGAAGACAGAAGAGCCTGGCATACGATGGTCTATAGGGTCACAAAGGGTCAGAGTTCAGTGTGACTGAACAACAACAACAAAAAGTTACTTGTAGCTATTTCAAAGCTTTGCTTTTCACTTGCAACCTAGTCTATGATTGAAAGGTTAAATGGTCATGAATTGTTCTTGGTTATTTTTAGGTTTTTAGTCATTATCCAACATATATTTTTAATTAATATCTATTTGCTTGTGATCTGCAATTTATTACTTTAAGCAGCTTTGAACACCATTTGTTCGACAGATATATAGGAGATAATTTATTTAATACTAATTTATTTAATAAATCACATACCATTAAATTGTAAAATGGCCACTCCCCATTCTACCAGCAATTATTTTCCTTTCCTGTTCTCCCACATTTTTTGGTTTGTTTGAGGGAAGCAGAAATAAAAAAGCAGAAGGAAAAAATGATAAATAATAGCAATGGGTTGGGTTTGATGAGGTGAGGGAATAGACCTGTGACTCTGTCCAGAGTGCTGAAACAACTGGGAATTTTTGCTCTCCAAAAGTAAATAATAATTGTGTGCCATTAAGTCAATCCTGATTTATGGCAACTCTTACCAGGATTTTCTAGGTAGAGAATATTCAGAAGTGTATTCCCTTATTCTCAGGGTGGCCTGAGGTCAACTTTTCTTCCAAAAGGCACAGTGGGGAAATCAAACTCCCTAATAAAACTTTAATCATTTTCAACCAGCTGACAACAGTAACTAGTGAGTAGTCATTAATGTGTATATTCATAGTTCGTGCTCCCTAACAACCAGAACACTCAAATATCTGTATTTAGATTTCAGGAGAAAAAGAATGAGGCCTAAAGTTTAATAAGGTAAATATTTGCATGTGCTTTAGCAATCTGTTTTCCCTTCTGTCTTTTCACAGATGCAGTAGAACACTGAAATAAGAAATCAGTATTCACCATAGGTTTCTTTCTCTCTTCTTACTTTAGCATAGTAAGAGACAGTCACTCAATTCCTGTTGATTCAATGAGCCTTGTTTATTGTGATTTCCTACCCAAAGCAACAACATTCTGTGACATATTTAGTATTTCCACCCACTAAATTATCCAGGTTATTTTTGTAACACAATTTGAAACGAAAATATTCAGTCTATGAAAGGTAACAGTACTTCAATTACAAGATGGATAAAATGACACATAGTTCTATGTCAGACCTTTCTTTTTCTGTATGTTTCTAAACTTTAGAATGTGTTACTCTAGTACAGACTTGGACAATACTGTAGTATTTCATTCTTTTCATTATTTGCCCCTATAATTATATAGTTTGTAGGCCCTTTTAAAAATTGCTAAGAGATGGTGAATTAGTAAAAGTAAAGGTTTCCCTTGCTCAAAAGCCAATCATATCTGACTCTAGGGTTCAGTGCTCATCTCTGTTTCAAAGCTGAAGAGCCAGCACTGTCTGCTTCTGCAGACATTTCTGTGGTCAGGTGGCAGACATGACTAGACACCGGAGCAAACAGAATGCTGTTACCTTCCAACTGAAGTGGTCCCTATTTATCTACTTGCAATTTCTTGCTTTCAGACTGCTAGGTTGGCTGTAGCTGGAACAAAGACGGGAGCTCATTCCGTCCTGCAGTACTCGGGAATTGAACTGCTGACCTTCTGGCTCCCAGTCAGCGTCTTAGCCATTTGAGCCCTGCAGTCCCAAGAGATGGTGAATTATATATCTGGTGATTGTGTGAATGCTCTATTTGTCATAAGTAGGCTGTAAAGGGGCATCCTGAAATTTTAGGGTAAGTCCCACAGCAATTCTAGCTATAAGCTATCTGTGGCTTAATCACAAGGTAGCATTAGCAATAACAATTACACTTATATATCACCTCACGCATTATGTGCTCTGTGTATAAGTTGAATAAGCAGGGTGACAGAATGCAGCCTTGTCTTACTCCTTTTCCTATTCCAAACCACTCTGTCATTCCGTGTTCTGTCCTAACTGTTGCTTCTTGGTTCATGTACAGATTTCTCAGGAGGCATATGAGGTGCTCTGGTATTCCCATCTCTTTAATCACTTGCCACATCTTGTTGTGATCCACACAATCAAATGCCTTAGTGTAGTCAATAAAGCAAAAATAAACTTGTTTCTGGTATTCCTTTGTTTTCTCCATGATCCAACGTATGTTGGCAATGTGGTCTCTAGTCCCCCTGCCTCTTCTGAAACCAGCCTGCACCTCTGGTAATTCTCTTTCCACATGCTGCTGAAGTCTATCCTGTATTATCTTGAGCATCACCTTGCTGGCGTGTGGGATGAGCGCAATTGTTCGATAATTTGAACATTCTTTGGCATTGCCCTTTTTTGGGATTGGAACATATACTGATCTTTTCCAGTCCTGTGGCCACTGTTTTGTTTTCCAAATCTGCTGGCATATTGAATGCAGTAATTTGATGCCATCATCTTTTAGAGCTTTGAAAAATTCAACTGGGATACCATCATCTCCACTAGCTTTGTTGTTTGCAGTGCTCTTTAGGGCCTTTCTGACTTCACTCTCCAGGATGTCTGGCTCAGGTTCAATTTCTTCATCATTGTGACTATCAGGAGTGTTGAGTTCCTTTTTGTAGAGTTCCTCTGTGTACTCTTTCCATCTTTTCTTAATCTCTTCTGCATCAGCTAGCTCCTTTCCGTCTTTGTCCCTTATCATGTTCATTTTTGCTTTAAATGTTCCCTTGATTTCCCGGATTTTTTTGAAAAGATCTCTGGTTCTGCCTCTTTTGTTGTTTTCTTCCATTTCTTTGCACTGTTCTTTTAGATAGTTTTCCTTATCTCTCCTTGCTTTTCTTTGAAATTCTGTGTTCAAATGATTGTATTTTTTCCTTTCTCCTTTGACTTTTGCGTTCCTTCTTTCCTCTGCTATTTTAAGAGCCTCATCAGACAACCACTTTGCTTTCTTACTCTTCTTTTCTTTTGGTATGGTTTTCTTTGCTGCTTCCTGCATGATGTCCCTCATCTCTGTCCATAATTCTTCTGGCACTCTATCTATTGAGTCTAAGCCATTGAATCTGTTCATCACCTCCACCGTGTATTCTTTAGGGATGCTGTCTAGGTGATATCTGTCTGGTCTCTTTGTTTTCCCTATTTTCTTTAGTCTAAGCCTGAATTTTGCAATCAGTAGGTTGTGATCTGAGCCACAATCTGCTCCAGGTCTTGTTTTTGCTGACTGTATGGAGGTTCTCCATCTTTGGCTGCAGAGTATGTAGTCAATCTGGTTTCGGTGTTGGCCATCTGGTGATGTCCATGTGTAAAGTCGCCTCTTGTGTTGCTGGAAGAGGGTGTTTGCTATGACCAGTGCGTTCTCTTGGCAGAACTCTATCAATCTTTGCCCTGCTTCATTCTGTGTTCCAAGACCGAACCTGCCTGTTATTCCCTCCACTTTTTGATTGCCTACTTTGGCATTCCAGTCTCCTAGAATAATTTGAACATCATTTCTTGGTGTTTGTTCTATGAGGTGTTGTAAGTCCTCATAGAACTGGTCCACTGTGGCTTCATCTGCACCCGTGGTTGGTGCGTATATTTGGATCACAGTAACATTGAAGGGTTTGCCCTGAATTCTTACTGACATCATTCTGTCATTTTTGAGGTTGTATCCCATTACTGCTCTTCTCACTCTTTTATTGACAATTATGGCTACTCCATGTCTTCTAAGGTTTTCTTGTCCACAGTAGTAGATGTGATGGTTTCCAGAGCTGAATTCGCCCATCCCTGTCCATTTGAGCTCACTGATTCCCAAGATGTCAATGCTTATTCTTTCCATCTCATTTTTTACCACTTCCAGTTTACCTTGGTTCATTGATCTCACATTCCATGTCCCTATACAGTATTGCTCCTTACAACATTGCATTTCCCCTCCCCCTTTCCTGTCCCTCCCCTTTCTCCCCTCTGAGGTGTTAAGCATCCTGTATCACCTAGCCTGCCCTTTTGTTTTGGTCCATAGGGTTCTCTTGGCAAGCTTTGTGGCGTGGTTTGCCGGTTTCTACGCCATTTTCCCCCTCGCATCATACATCATATCACAGTTTTAAAAGTTTAAAACAGTTTAAACAACACATTATCATGCATAATTATCACACTCTAAAACACAGTCTCTATGTTACTTGCTATATTAAGTCAGTATGAAGTCTCTATGTCAGTCGCTATATTATTTCAGCTACATTTTTCACATCAGCTACTTATCCTTGTGTCCTCACTCCCCAGGTGGGGTTGTTGTCTCTGGGTCCCTTGCTCCAGGGGCATCGCAGTGGCGAGCAGTGGATGTTTTCCCTGTGTCTCAGCTGTTCCTCTTCCTCTGCCTCTGGCTGCAGTGGTGGATGGTGACCTTCTCCCTCCAAGGCCTCTGGATAGTTACTGGGCAGTTGGGGCCTGTGTCCTTCTCTGCCTCTTTCTTCCTTACACCCAGGTTTTAGGATGGGGTGGGAGGGAGGGGCCGATTCTTCACTCACCTCCCTCCAAGGCCTCTGGATGGTGACTGGGCAGTTGGGGCCTGTGTCCTTCTCTGCCTCTTTCTTCCTTACACCCAGGTTTTAGGATGGGGTGGAAGGGAGGGGCCGATTCTTCACTCACCTCCCTCCAAGGCCTCTGGATGGTGACTGGGCAGTTGGGGCCTGTGTCCTTCTCTGCCTCTTTCTTCCTTACACCCAGGTTTTAGGATGGGGTGGGAGGGAGGGGCCGATTCTTCACTCACCTCCCTCCAAGGCCTCTGGATGGTTTCTGGGCAGTTGGGCCTGGTCTTTCTCTGCCTCTTTCTTCTTTACACCCAGGTTTTAGGATGGGGTGGGAGGGAGGGGCCAATTCTTCACTCACCTCCCTCCAAGGCCTCTGGATGGTTTCTGGGCAGTTGGGGCCTGTGTCCTTCTCTGCCTCTTTCTTCCTTACACCCAGGTTCTGTACTACTGTACTGTACCGAGGAGGCGAAGGCAGGGTCTCGCGCAATGCAGGGATGGAGGAATCACAATATGGGATCAAAATTGCTGGGAGAAACATCAACAATCTGAGATATGCAGATGACACCACCCTAATGGCAGAAAGTGAGGAAGACCTAAAGAATCTCTTGATCGGTTTGAAGGAAGAGAGTGCAAAAGCTGGCTTGAGACTCAATATCAAGAAAACCAAGATAATGGCAACAGGCCCGATCAGTTCCTGGAAAATAGACGGGGAAGAAGTAGAAGCAGTGACAGATTTTACTTTCTTAGGATCTAAGATCACTGCAGATGGAGATTGCAGCCATGAAATAAAGAGGCGGCTGATTCTAGGGAGACAAGCCATGAGAAACCTGGGGAACATAGTGAAAAGCAGAGACATCACCTTGAAAACAAAAATTAGAATAGTCAAAGCAATGGTATTCCCAGTGGTAATGTACGGATGTGAGAGCTGGACAATTAGGAAAGCTGAACGCAGAAGAATAGATGCCTTTGAAATGTGGTGTTGGAGGAGAGTTTTGAGGGTACCTTGGACAGCGAGGAGAACAAATAGGTCAATCTTAGAAGAAATCAACACTGACTGCTCATTGGAAGGTCAAATAGTAAAGATGAGGCTAAAGTACTTTGGGCATCAAATGAGAAGGGAGGATTCACTTGAGAAGGCCGTGATGTTGGGAAAGGTGGAGGGCAAAAGAAGAAGGGGGAGGCCAAGGATGAGATGGATAGATGGTATTGTAGACACAATGGGCACAGAACTGGGAGGACTGAGGGGGATGGTGGAGGACAGAGGCGCCTGGAGAACGATGGTCCATAGGGTCGCAAAGGGTCGGAATCGACTGTGCGACTGAACAACAACAAATCACCTCATAGCATCCAGTGCACTCTTTGGGTGGTGCACAAGGTAATTAGCATTTGCCCCCATAACACTGAGTACTCACCTCAGAAGGATGGAATGGGTGAGTTAACATTGCACCCCAAACTCGGATTATGAGTAAAATTTGGTGGCAGTATTTAAGCTTACCCACAATGCCACTGGGGCTCTAGTATGTGACATATGAAACAGCCGTCTTTGTTTCCTGTAAAACATTAGCTGCCTCTCACATGATCTGAAAATATTAGGAATCCTTCCATATAATTAAAGTGGAAGAAACATGGAAGTCAGGAGAAGGATGGGGTACACAGAAAGAGCCTCCTCAAAGATTGTGGTATTTTTGAACCACATTTGGATGTACCCTGGTAACATCAACCTCGTGTTGCCGACTAATCTTTCTCACACTAGGTCAGGTGAAAGGAACTATAGAATGAACTCATCAAAAGGTGTTTTCATTTTCGCAGTTTCACTTCTGGCCTGGACATGGAAGAAAAAGGAGGAAGAGAAGGATCAAATAGAGTAGTGGTTCCCAACATGGGTCCCCGGCCCCACAGGGGGACTTCAATTCTCAGAAGCCTAAGCCAGTACATTGGCTGATCAGTGCTTTGGGGAATTGACTTCAGCTTCTGGGAATTGAAGTACAAAACCCAAAAGTTGGGAAAAACCAATATAGAGGGATGTACATCACTCGCTGAAGTCCTGTTGCTTAGTGTGACAAGTAATATTACAGTAGGCCCAGTCAATCAGTGGGAATTTGGTAAACTAACTTCTCTGTCCATTCCATTGATTAAAATGGGATTACTCTAGCTGTCACTTGCTTTAGCATATTAAATTGTATTTAGAGCGGGATCTACTTGAATCAATGAAATTTACAGAGGAGCTCACTCACCAAATTTTAACTGATTCAATTGCCCTACTCTACTGCAATTTACTACATTAGCAATAAAATATTTCAGCTATTGTTTAGGCCAGTAGCATGCCACATCCATTCCTTGAGTCACACAGATGATTTCTACGTCATTGATCACCTTAGTACAGTGATGGACAAACTTTGGCACTCCAGATGTTCTTGAACTTTAATTCCCAGAAGCCCTGATCAGCAGGAGTTCTGACTTGGGCTTCTGGTAATTGAAGTCCAAAAACACCTGGAGTGTCAAGGTTGGCCATCAATGACATCTGTTTCCCTCTTTCCACACCTGGATGCCCTTTATGCTAGTCCTTCAGAGCATGTTTTGTAAGGGTAGGTAGGGTGCTGAGGAGAGGAATAGAATTCCTGCATCCAGTATTGTTGCTGGATGTCTTTTGTCCCCTACATTTCTCAGGAAGCCAGCAAGAAGATAAAAATAAAGCCCAGAACCACATTTTGGAAACCAAACACTCAACCTTCTTATTATTTGAGACGTACATTCCTGTCCATTTTCTCCAACCTGAAATCTCCTTAGTTTCAGTAAGACGAGCAATTTAAAGGCTAAAACCATGTTTCTTGAAGTACTTGCAAATTCATATTTAAGGCAACCATTCTTCATTCTATTGAGTTCTTTGACATTTGATTCTGTAAAGCATATAATTGAAAATTGTACCATTTTACTCATTGCTGAAGCCTGAAGCTGCATAAGTTAATGCCAAATTATTTTTAGTATATATTTAAGTTTATTCATGCTGAAAGGTGGCACTTATCTTTTGTAATTTTAGAGCAGCCATTTGAATAAAAATATGTGTATAGTTCTATTTTGGATGCCATGTGACAGATAGGAGGCACATGTGCCCTATTCTAATATAGCAAAATATGTTTATGGTCTTGTGTGCATTTTAAAAACCTCCACGAATGCTTTCCTCTATTCAATTAAGATTTTTGATGTCTTACACATATTTTTTATTTTTTTATTTTTCTGATTTATATTGCCACCCAACTCCAAAGACTCTGGGCGGCTCACAGAAAATAAAACTTCTGTGATTGGAAAACACTGCAAATCTTTGCTTTTTCACACCTTCTGTTCATACTTTCTCAGCTTTACTAGAAGCCTTCCAGTCATCCGCTCAAACAGAACTTGGAAAATTGCTGTTCAAAAGTAACATGTTTCTGTTACTTCTTGTAGTGTTTGGAGAGCATCTACCTAGCTATCTAGCTAAGTATGGAGTTATTTAATTATTGTTGAAATAATAAAATAATAATAAATAATGCCCAAAACAGAGCCTATCTTCGTAGGGAGGGAAACCGAAGAATTAAGCCAGATAGAAATAACCAGGGAGGAGGTCCTTGCATATCTTGTTAAACTAAACACTAACAAATCACCAGGACCAGATGGCATCCATCCACGAGTTCTCAGGGAACTTAAAGATGAAATTGCTGATCTCCTAGCCAAAATATATAATCTTTCCCTCAAATCAGGCTTTGTGCCTGATGACTGGAAGGTAGCGAATGTAACACCAATTTTCAAAAAAGGATCCAGGGGTGATCCAGGAAATTACCGACCTGTCAGTTTGACATGTGTCCCAGGTAAAGTGATGGAAACCATCCTAAAAGATAGAATTAATAGGCACATAGAAGAGAAGGCGCTGCTAAAGGAGAGCCAACATGGCTTTTGCAAGGGCAAATCATGCCTCACTAATCTGTTGGAATTTTTTGAGAGTGTCAACAAGCATGTGGATAAGGGGGATCCAGTTGACATTGTTTATCTGGACTTTCAGAAGGCTTTTGACAAGGTCCCACACCAAAGGCTCTTGAATAAACTTACCAGTCATGGAATAAAGGGACAGGTCTTGTCCTGGATCAGCAACTGGCTAAGGGACAGGAAACAGAGGGTAGCACTAAATGGACACTTCTCCAAGTGGAGGGAAGTAAAGAGTGGGGTCCCCCAAGGTTCAGTACTGGGACCCCTGCTTTTCAACCTCTTCATAAATGATCTAGAGGTAGGAGTAAAAAGCAAGGTAGCCAAATTTGCTGACAGCACTAAATTATACAGGGTAGTGAAAACTGTGAGAGATTGTGAGGAGCTCCAGAGGGATCTCTTGACACTGGGGGAGTGGGCAAAACAGTGGCAAATGAGTTTCAACATTAGTAGGTGCAGAGTGATGCATGTTGGGGCAAAGAACCCCAAATACATTTATAAACTGATGGGGTCTGAACTCTCTGCGACAAACCAGGAAAGGGACCTTGGTGTCCTGGTGGACAACTCAATGAAGGTGTCAACCCAGTGTGCCTCAGCAGTGAAAAAAGCAAACTCAATGCTAGGGATCATTAGGAAGGGTATAGAAAATAAGTCAGCAAGTGTCATTTTGCCTCTTTATAAATCTATGGTGAGGCCCCATCTGGAATACTGTGTACAGTTCTGGTTGCCATACCTCCAGAAGGATATTATGGAGATGGAAAAAGTGCAGAGGATGGCAACCAGAATGATTAGGGGACTGGAACACCTTCCTTACCATCTGAGGCTGCAACGGTTGGGCCTCTTCACTCTTGAACGACGGCATCTAAGAGGTGACCTGATTGAAGTTTATAAAATGCATGGTGTGGACAAAATAGATAAGGAAAAACTGTTTCTCCTATCGCACAACACTACAACTAGGGAACACTCCATGAAACTTTTGGGTTCTAATTCTAAAACAAATGAGAGAAAGTACTTTTTCACCCAGAGGATCACTGGTCTATGGAAATCCTTGCCAGAAGAATTGGTGACAGCTGTCAGTCTTGACAGCTTTAAGAAAGGATTAGACAAGTTCATGGAGGACAAGGGTATCAATGGCTATAATTATGGCTACCTAAGGACAACCTCCGGGTTGGAGAGATAGGCAGGATATCTCTCAATGCCATTTCCAGGGAATCCTAAGCAGGTGAAGGCATCTGCTTGGGAATACACGGAAGCAAATGGTGAGCCACTGTGTGAGACAGAATGCTGGACTGGATGGGCTGTGGCCTGTTCCAGCAAGGCTGTTCTTATGTTCTTATTATATGAGCTGGATCAGTGGTATGGGTGTCACTATGCGATGCGGAAGGCAGATGAAAGGCCATGGCATTATATTATCAGGACAGTGTTCATGGATGATGATCACCAATATTCAGAATCAGATAAAGGAGGAGTATTAAGAAGAAGAAGAAGAAGAAGAAGAAGAAGAAATAATCATTATGCAGCACTAAGGAATTCAAGAAAAAACACTGTCTGTCCAGAAAAATCCAGTAATTCTATATATTATTTTGCATTTCTCCCCATTATTCAGCCTGCTTCCATGTGGCTCATTTTTTTCTTACAGTTTAGAATATTTGAAGGTACACTTTAAGCTACAATATGATCAAACTGAGAGTGACTCCTCACCAGAGAGGGGAAAATGTTATACAGTATTGCCTCTCGGAATGAAAGTGACAAACTAACCAATGGAAGGAAAACACCAAAAGGAAAACACCTTTCAAATTTTGCCCATGAACAATACTGATGTCCCGTTGTGCCTGCTTGAAGGAGAAATGTCTACTGTGTGTATGCTGGTAAAGACACTAAGAAGAATGGCAAATGAGTTTCAACATTAGTAAGTGCAGAGTGATGCATGTTGGGGCAAAGAACCCCAAATACATTTATAAACTGATGGGGTCTGAACTCTCTGCGACAAACCAGGAAAGGGACCTTGGTGTCCTGGTGGACAACTCAATGAAGGTGTCAACCCAGTGTGCCTCAGCAGTGAAAAAAGCAAACTCAATGCTAGGGATCATTAGGAAGGGTATAGAAAATAAGTCAGCAAGTGTCATTTTGCCTCTTTATAAATCTATGGTGAGGCCCCATCTGGAATACTGTGTACAGTTCTGGTTGCCATACCTCCATAAGGATATTATGGAGCTGGAAAAAGTACAGAGGAGAGCAACCAGAATGATTAGGGGACTGGAACACCTTCCTTGCCATCTGAGGCTGCAACGGTTGGGCCTCTTCACTCTTGAACGACGACGTCTAAGAGGTGACCTGATTGAAGTTTATAAAATCATGCACGGTGTGGACAAAGTAGATAAGGAAAAACTGTTTTCCCTATCGCATAACACTAGAACTAGGGGACACTCCATGAAACTTTTGGGTACTAGTTCTCAAACAAATAAGAGAAAGTACTTTTTCACCCAGAGGATTACTGGTCTATGGAACTCCCTGCCAGAAGAAGTGGTGACAGCTGTCAGTCTTGACAGCTTTAAGAAAGGATTAGACAAGTTCATGGAGGACAAGAGTATCAATGGCTATAATTATGGATACTTAAGGACAACCTCCGGGTTGGAAAGATAGGCAGGATATCTCTCAATGCCATTTCCAGGGAATCCTAAGCAGGTGAAGGCATCTGCTTGGGAATACCCTGAAGGAAATGGTGAGCCACTGTGTGAGATAGAATGCTGGACTGGATGGGCTGTGGCCTGTTCCAGAAAGGCTGTTCTTATGTTCTTATGTTCTTATTCATATATCAGCCATCAAGTGAAAGCCACCATTTTGAGTGGCTTTCAACAAAATAACAATTACATTATAAATGTAAAAATCAAAACATAAATTATAACAAGTTAAATAAAATGGTAATAACATAATAACATTGACAAACATGCATTCAAAGTAATTTGATGTTGCTTGCTATAGGTTGGACAAGTAATTGTTTTGCTCACTGAACGGTTTGCTCCATTGATTTTGTTCATGACTTTGGGAGTAATTTTTTGTCATTTAAAAATAATCTCAGGTTAGCAAAACAACAACACAACATCACCTTTCAAAATGCCACTAAAAGCAGTTTGTTTAAAAAGTTTCTTGTTGTCATAAATAAGACAATTAAAATATTTATTTTCATACTTATATACCACTTAATGTAATAACCTCCCTTAGAGGTTTCCATTAAAATGCTTATCTAACAAATATTAAAAACAATATGAAGCAATAGAAAAATAATTGAAATAGTATTTTAAAAAACACCTCTCCAACAAGCATCACACCTCTCCAAAAAACAGAGGTAGTCTGAGAGGATTGATTGAGTTGGAAGATTTAACTTTCATTGTGTTATCTGCAGAACTTCAGATTATCCTGCTATGGTAATAGAGTAGACCATACTGTCAGGGACTCAACCGAGTGTCAGGCAGTGGTTAACTAACCTGACAACCCTAAGGACTAATGGCCTTGGGTGCTGAAGTCCACAGGGAAGGGTGATGGTCCTCAAGTCGATTAAATCCCACTTGAATCCATCTTGATGAAGGACAGCAGCTTCATCAATACTGGCCTAGGGCTGATGAGGACTTTGCGTGCCAAAAGGGCTCAGGACCTGAAAGTGACTCGTAGAACTGGATGAGTGGTACGGTGTCATGTTGCGATGCAGAAGGTAAATGAAAGGCCACTGCATTATATTCTCAGGACAGACTTCATGGCTGATCAATATAAGGATTGCCAATATTCAAATTCAGATGATGATGAAAATGGAGGAGGAGGAGGAAAAAAGATGGAAAACCAACTATCTTCTTCTTTCATGTCCCAATCAAACCTTGGACTACCAAAATGAAGCCACTTTCTTTGCTTTGTCAATGCCCAAACTTAAGTCCTCATTGATACATGTTTCTGGCAGTAATTGGCAGACCAGAAAATGAGCCGGAATCTGTAACTCTCCAAAAACATCAAATATGAGATGGATTTACAGGTACTCAATAAAGGAAGGCACAGCTTTGTTTTTTAAGAGCTAAGCAAATATTTTGTCACTCACTAATTTATAAAATTGCCATAACACAGAAGCAACTTGATGGCATATAATAGCTTCAGAATTTCATGGCTTGAATTATCAACATGGACTGTCTCACTTAACATCAGGTCCTACACACAGGACTGGGCATACTGCAGATCTACTTGTTAGGATTTCGATTTGCTAAGACTCCTAACATCTGAAAGGATGGAAGTCCCCCCTCCTTGCTCCAAAATGGTCCAGTCTTGGAGACTAATGTATCTTGAAAGATTACGGAATGGTTTAGATCTGTTTTTACTGCATGTTGTCAGTTTTTATTGAATTCAATAAACAAGAGAATTTAAAACTGTGCTACAGCTGGCACTGGACCTTCTGTTTCTTTACTCTTACATCGTTATTTACTTGTAAAATGTAAATGTGAATTGATTGCCAGTGTGCAGGTATAATGAAAGATACAACACTCTTAAAATATTTCTAAACAATAGCTTAAAAACCTCAAGGTTTTTACCCTGAGATTCTTTTGTCTTAGACCTGTGATGGTGAACCTTGGCACTCCAGATGTTCTTGGACTTCAATTCCCAGAAGTCCAAGTCAGCATTTCTGCTGATCAGGGCTTCTGGGAATTGAAGTTCAAGAACACCTGGAGTGCCAAGGTTCACCATCACTGGCTTAGACAAAATATTGGAGATTTTTCTTTCCAAGAGTTGACTACTTTAAGGAGAGGGTCTTAGATAAGGAATTAATAGCATCTGAACTGTAAAGCAGGTATAGCCCTCAAGATGTTCCTGGATTGCAATTTCTGTCCACCACATTAGCCAATAGAGATGATGGATATTGAAGTCCAACAACATCTGGAGGTTCATATGTTGTCTACTCCCTTCTAAAGCCACCTAAACTCTGTAGTCAGTCAGTCTTGATTTGAGCTTTTCAGAAAGCAGTTGCTGATAAAGTTGGACTGCAATTTATTTAAACTTTTGATGAACTATGTTCCAAAAGAGCAAACAATATATCACCAAAACATAGATTTCCCTCTCCTCCTCTCTAATGATGTACACAGTCCTATATTTTCCTACCATTCTAGTTTTTTCTTATCATGTCAGAAGCACACAAAGGTGCTTTCTGGGTTGAAAGGATTTTTGCTGGAGGAGCTCTGCTCAGGGGACGCCCGAACAAGGCTCCTTTCATTTCCCCAAGATCTTTTCTGACTGAAGTGGTCCCTATTTATCTACTTGCAATTTCTTGCTTTTGAACTGCTAGGTTGGCAGGAGCTGGAACAGAGACGGGTACTCACTCCATCATGCAATACTTGGGTCTTGAACTGCAGACTTGCTGATCTTCCAGCTAACAAGGTGAACTTCTAAACCACTGAGATAGCACAGTCCCACCACTCCAGTTAATTCTGCATCTCTACCAGCAGGACCTCAATAAATGTAGAATTGTAGAGGTTTATCACTTTGATGATTTCATGGTTAACAGAATTAGACTGAACAGGTTTAAATCAGGCTGTGATACAAGTGATAATGTATTACAGTGAAACTCAGAAATGCAGATGGGAAAATGATCTTCTCTTTCCATATTAATTTGTTTTCATTTGGATTTCCTTTCGATGATAAAAAAGAAGAAGCTGCTCCTCCAGGAGAGTTTAATGTTTATTGTTATTCGATTATTAAAAAATAATAATCTCCAGTCTATGAATGTGATATAGTGTGCTTCTGCACCCACAATTCAGAATGTAGGAAATGGCTCAGTATTGCTGTGCAATATTGCCAGCAAGGAAAAGGGTGCCAAGCTTTACAGAGCAAAGGCCATAATGCATGTCGACAACAATGTCAGCATAGGATGATCTACACTACAGGATACTCACTTCCATTCATAAAAGAGACATCAAGCAGAAGAAAATCTCAGAAACTGATTCTTTTTTTAAAAAAACAGTTAACATATTCTCACCCAAATACAAAGCAATTGTCAAGCCTGGTTTTGACTTACAACTTTTTGGGTTTTAAAAAAACCATTTGCATGTAAATACATTGAAAAAGCACTGAAATATGCTCTCTCTGCTTGTGAGATAGGAGAGGAACATTGCCTTACAGAGCTGCTGTGGGGATGAAGCAGAGTGATGGTGCAGAGACCCATCTATGTTATTTTGTGCTTCTTGGAGGGAAGGGGGGAATATATATGTAACAATACATATGTGCTTTGGCAGGAAAGGTAACAGCATTCCATGCCTGCCACATGACCACAGAAACATCTGCAGTTGCAGACAGCTCTGGCTCTTTGGCTGTAAATGGAGATGAGCACTGAACCCTAGAGCTGGTTATGACTGGCTTTCAAGCAAGGGAGACCTTTGTCTTTACAAACTTGTCCTGGGATCCAGCTGAAGGGCAGAGTAATTATTTCTCACTAGATCAAGAATGGGCAACTATAATAGATCTAGTTTTCTTCTCTGTGGCTTGGTATAGACCAAGAAAAACCAGAAGAAATTACTTTGGAAAGAACTGGAAATTGTACTTTTGGTTTTGAATAATTGGTATTGTTTATCCAGTGTTAGCCACCGTCTGGAGTGCCTGCAATTTATATGAAATGTAGATGTTACTCCAGAATAAATGTAATAGTGTACATTGTGAAGACAAATGACATGTAATTAACTGTTTGAAAAACTAGCTGTGTGGGCAAGCATATGACCGAGAACATCTTAAGCATATGACCGAGGACATCTTAATAATCTGCCATCCCCTTATTAGCAGCTATTCCACCAATGAACTGCTGCTGTCCTTTCAAACTCACTGTCCGTTTTTTGACACAAGAACCCCTGAAAGGAAAATCTCTCTTGGGCCTGATTTACTTTGCAGGCGCACCCCCCAAAGAAAGACTCAGACACCGGTATATGAATAAAGGCATTGGGCCACTTTTATTGAATAATGCCCTAGTCCGAATTATAACTTTCAATTGGTGTAATCATCCAATTGTAATTCTTTAAGGCAAGCAGGCCGCAGTAACACTGGTAAGGTTCCTCCCAAAATGCCAATGGCAATTGGCTACATGTAACTATTTGTATCAATTTGTTTGTTGACACAAACAAATTGTTGACCAGAGTCAATAAACTATCTACTGACCCCACCCTATGACGTGTATCCGTTAAATCTCAAGGTGATGCAGGCTGTGAAGCTCCTGCCATCACCCCTTGCCTGGTTCGCCCTTGACCGGCCAAACCTATTTCCCCTGTACCTGTCTACGTGTTGGCCAGTCAATTGCAAACCTGCCGGATACCTATGGGTCATAAATCTTTACCTTACCAGTGCTACCTGCCACACGGGGAGGTGTCCATGATGAGTCACACACACACACACCCCCCCAAGACTGTCAGCTCGGTCACCAGGCCTGCTTGCATATCCTCAAGAAAGAGGTTCATACCTCTGGCTGACAAGTGGACCCCATCTCCTGCATAGAGATCGTAATCCTGCAAGCCTGTCCTGGGATGCCGAATGGCTGTCCCCAAGCCCTTGTCTGCAAGGAACTGGGCAACAGCCCTGTTCACCAACCGGTGAGCGCAGTCAAGGGCACGGAGGTCAATGTCTCCCCTGTAAGTCTGTCGCGGCACAATGTCCGACCATAGCAGCCGCGTGGACGGCCATACATAATGTAGATAGGCTAAGTCACTGCAAATCGTGAATTTTAAAGAGAGGCCAGTGACCTGTGTGAGATCATTGCCACTGAGGTGCAGGACAAGGACATCAGGTGGTCCAGCATCCCTGATGGAAAACAGGAATGGCAACAGTTCCCGCCATCTCATGCCGCGCTTACCGTACCATCACATATGTGCGGCTGCACGTAGCCTGAGATGGGGTCCCCACTCTGTCGCCACAGCATACTGCACTGCCCAGTGCACGTAACTGTGGCCCACCAGCCATACTGCCACCGGTGTGCGTGGACACACAGGGTCTGTAAAAGAAGAAAAAGGAATAATGACATAACTGGTACTCATGCATGGAGGGGGCGTACATATAATGCAAAGTGCATGGATCCCCATCTGCCCATCGGCGTATATCAGCCTCAGAGTACCCAAACGCAGCCGCAGTGGACGCAGCGCCTATCCTAAATGAATGGGTGCCGTAACGAGCCCCAGGGAGGCCAACACTGTGAAGTGTCGTACCGGTCACCTTCCAAAACTGGAATTTAGTAAGGGGATACCCATCCTGGTGGCAGAAAAACGGACCAGGGTGCGTACCACGCACTGCCAAAAACTCATGTAGGGCACCAACCGGACAGAGGTCTTCAATGGAACATCGTAGCAGTCTGACTCCACTGCCTATGCCGTGCTGATCAACCTTTGAGGACCGTATCCTCAACTGAGCCCACTTGTGTGTAACATAGACATCGTCGAGTTCCAGTGCCCTACAAGACGCATCCGCCTTAGACAATGGTACCAACTCACTGATGCGGAGCGCTCCAAAGAAGGCTACAGTGGTAGCTGCATGAAAAAGAGCTACCTCGTACCTATCATAACATAAGTTATGCCAGCCTCGTGCAAGGTGGGTAAGAACATCTGGTGAAATCGGGTGACGTGTGTCTGGGCGGCAGTCACGTTCACGTGTCCACCCTTCCAAAACATGATGTATGCGGAAGTCATTCATGCAGTCAGCGAAGCCCCGTGCCTTGGCCATAAATGCCAGTGCCGAAAGCCTAGAAGCTATAGTACAGGGAGCCAGCCAACCCCTGACCGTGAAGATAAACCATGTATTGTAAAATCTGGTCTACTGGTATTGGCCACGCTTCAGGTAACTGTAGTCGCCCACAAAAGGCTCTAAATTGTATGAAAGCATGTTGGTACGGCTTACGCGTGCGAGGTGCCAAGGACATGCCGATCGCCTGGTTCACCTCTCCTCGCCAAATGTCCAAATCTCGGCCGGGAGTGGAGAGGGAAATTCCTCTGCTTCTGGAGCCAAGGCACGGAACCGGGAGATCTGCAGGCGGGATAAAGCATCGGCAATATCATTATTAATGCCTGGCACATGTCTGGCCCTGAACAGCACATTGAGGCGTAGGGTTCTCAAAACAAATTGACGAATCAGTGCCATGACCCTAGGAGATTTGGACGTCTGGGCATTAACAATGTGCACCACTGCCGCATTGTCACACCAAAAATGGACCACTGAATTGGCCCACTTATCGTCCCATAGCATTAGTGCCCCCAAAATGGGAAAACATTCCAGGAAAGTAAGATCGCGTAGGCGATCCGTGCCCTGCCATGCGTGAGGCCATCGGCCATATGCCCACTGCCCCTCAAAATAAATCCCATAACCCAGAGAGCTGGAGGCATCCGACTGTACTTGAAATTTAGGGCAGACCATAAGGTCTGATCTCCAAAAAGAGACCCCGTTGAAATCCTGGAGGAATGTGAGCTAAACCGAAAGGTCTGCCCGTATACCCCTGGTCAGCCGGACCCTGTGGTGGCATTTTAATCGGCCAGCCATGGTGTCACACAGACGCCTGGCAAAAGCTCTGCCCGGGGTCACCACCCTGCAGGCAAAATTGAGGTGGCCGTGAAGGACCTGTAGCTCACGAAGAGACACTTTACGCTTGGCAATCAGTGCCAGAATCGCCAGGGAGATCCGAGTCACCTTAT
Organism: Bradypodion ventrale; assembly: GCA_035047345.1. Taxonomy (NCBI): domain Eukaryota; kingdom Metazoa; phylum Chordata; class Lepidosauria; order Squamata; family Chamaeleonidae; genus Bradypodion; species Bradypodion ventrale. The sequence goes on from JAWDJE010000007.1 coordinate 2,273,029, forward strand.
CCATGGGTAACCTGGATGCCTGTGCGACAGTGTCAATTTCAATATCTAAAAAGGTGAGCGTGGTGGCTGGGCCCTTGGTCTTTTCAGGCGCTAAGGGGACACCCAGTTCCCGCATAAGCACCTGAAATGTATTAAGGAGACGCGTACACGTGTCCGAGCCCTGTTCACCCCCGAACAAAAAGTCATCGAGGTAGTGGGCTACATACTGGGACCCTGACCTGCGAACAAAGGCCCATTGAAGGAAAGTGCTAAAGCGTTCGAATGCCGAACATGAAACAGAACAGCCAAAAGGCATTGCCTTATCTACGTAGAACCTCCCTCGGAAACGAAAACCCAACAGCTCAAAGTCAGCGGGGTGCACTGGCAATAATCGGAATGCCGATTTGATATCACACTTAGCCAGGAGCTCCCCAGGACCACAGGAGCGTACCATCTGTAGGGCCTGATCAAATGACGTATACCTGACCGAGCAAAGGTCATCAGGAATCGCATCATTGACTGAGGAACCCGCAGGGTAAGATAGATGGTGAATTAAACGGAATTCACCTGGGGTCTTTTTCGGGACTAGCCCCAGAGGAGAGACCTTCAAGTTAGGGAATGGTGGTTCAGTAAAGGGCCCAGCAGCTCTCATAGCATTCACCTCCTTAGCTATGCTTTGTGCAGCGACCTCCTCATTACCCTTCAGAGAAAGTAAGTTTGGGGCTTCCTGTGGTCCCCGAACACCCCTAAATGGTATATGAAAACCAAACTGGAAACCTTCTAACAGGTACCTCGCATCATCCCATCTAGGATAAGCAGAAAGCCATCGATCCAGCATAGGGATATTAATTGGGGAGGGGGCCTTTTGCGTGGCCAGCACCGTCAGAGGGAGCTCTGACCGCCCCCTGTCCACCCCTACCTCTGCCTTGTGACCCACCAGCCCGCGGGCACGCGGAGGCGGCGTGAGGGCCAGAGCTCGTGTCAGAAACGACACTGACGCTTGTTGCACATGCCGCCAGCTGAGAAGCTCCAACACAGCAGGTGGGCTGGAACCCCCTGCCCCACCGGCTGGCAGGGAACCTGCATCGCAGCAGCCCGCTGCACGGCATGGCCACAATGGTACCTATCACCAGGCGCCGGCCGCGTGGGAGTCATATATAAGAGCCACAATTGCTGGCAGGGCTCATCCCACCTCATCTCAGGATGTAGGGCCACTCTCATCCTGAATTCTTCATCGTAAGCCAACCACGATGGGCCAGGAAAATCAACCATCGCCCTGTAAATATTGTCGAGGTATTGCACCATTGGAATGGCCAAGTCAACCAGTTGGCCCAGGTGCGCAGTGGCTTACGACGATGGGACAACTCCTTGTCCCTGTCATCCTGTCCCTCCCTCTCTTCCTTGGTGGGCTAACGATTCAAGAGGGAGAAAATATCGACATACTCTCCTCGCCAAATCTTTTCCCTCGTGGCCTGTGATAGGTGATCACCCAGGGGCAAGGAATAACCAGCCGTCGGCAGAGCCGTCATCGGCACGTTCTGGATGGAGGATATGCACAGCGGGCCCTGAATAGCCCCTGCAACGCCTGGCATACCCACAAGGGCGGACACCCCTGCCCTAACCGGGGGGGGGGCATTTGGCAACCATGAGTTAACAGGGCAGTGCGGATACAACTGCCCACCCACAGTAACCTGCCTCGGCCATGGCCACTGCACCCCCCCCCCCAGTGTGACTGGACAGTGTCGCTGGTGCACTCAATTGAACTGGATACTCACTAGTTGCACCCCCATGAGCCACCCCCACTGGGGGTTCCGGCCCATGGCGGGCATCGGAGCTTGCGACAGGCCTCGAGCTTTGGGGCCACACCTGGCTGGTCCCCACCGGCAAATCCGCTCGTGTGCGGAGCTGCGAGGCGGCAGCTTGGGCTGGCCTGATGGCCTCGAGCAGCTCGACCCTGTTGACGGCCCGCTGGAGAGGCACAGCCGACGTGTTGGCCGGGATCGATGAAAGGGGCGTAATTGAAGCGGTGGCTAAGCCCCCACCGAAAGGCGGTGGGGCAATGCCCATTGATGCCTTTAGCACTGAAATGCGTGCGAGAAGCACATCAACGGTGTCCGAGCCCCCTGTATAAGGTGGGCCGGACGGCCCAGACAGCCCACTGGGCAGTTGCTGAAGGGGAAACCCGAATGGGGATCCCGGGCCCGAATAGGGCCATGCCCAAAATTCCGGCCCGTGGGGGGCCGGAGGAATGGTGGGGTGGAAACCCACACCAGGCCCACATGGGCCACCCTGTCCCGGGCCATGAAAAGGCCCTCCAGGGGCAGGAGTCCCTGAGGGGCCAGCCTGTGCCAGCCCCGCCTGGAAGCTTGTGCCAGGCTGACAGGCGGAAGCCTGGTCAGCGACATTGGCGGCAGTGGGCAAAGCCATCCCACTGCCCTGCTGCGGGGGTGCCGCCTGAGCCCTCCGACCCGATGGCTGCCCCCTGGAGGAAGAGGGGGTAGGCAAAGCCCTCCCCCGCAGGCGCGGCTTGGCAGCCGGAGCCTTGCGCTTGGGAGCCATGTCTCCCAAGCCGAAGAGCGAAGCTGCTCCCTAATCGATCCCTGGCCAGGGATCCAACTCACAATCCTGTGGCCTGAGTACCGCAGTATCAATGAGCAAAGGAAAATCCGTTTTAAAAGCTAAAGGTACGAAGGGGAGAGAAAGAGAAAAACGCGGCGGAGCAAACTTCTCTGCTCCGTCGCATTCTAAAATGGCAGCTCGGCTGCCTCATGGCCACCCCTTTTATAGAGGAGTGGCCACGCCCCCTAACTACCTGGATGTCTGAGTCCAGGTGGGGGGGGGCGCAAAGAGCGCGGCGGCCATTTTGGTGCCACGCTTTCATTATCTCCCTAACCTCTACTTCAATTTCTTTTCATCCTCTGCAGTGCAAAATGTACAGCCTTGGATGACACCACTGGAAGATACATTTTTGTCCCCCTAGCATGGAATTGATGAATTTCCTTGAATTTCACGGAGCAATTCTCCCTCTGTAATTATATAAATGGAAACCATTGGGAAATCTATGGATTCTGGCTGCTTTGTAAGGTCAGCTTTTGTACAGAAATCTCCAACTACCAGAATGAAGGCCCAGGGACTGTCTAAAACTGCCAGGGGCAGTTTTCTGATCCTTCCTGATGTGGTCTCAGAGACATTTCCAGGTACAGTTACATGGCCTTGTGCTCTTGCATGTTTTTTTTAAAAAACAGAGACTGTAAGCCACCTTTCTGACCTTTCTTTTTCCTGCTTCAGGAGAGAATTTAAGTGTAGCTTAAAGTAATAGTCTCTCCAGAGTAGTTTAACACAATAAATAAGAGAAATTAATATTAAACCCATACCCTGCTGTGTTTGGGTTCTCCAAAGAACTGAGCTGTAGTCCCAGTAATTATCTATCATAAATCATTCCCATCTTAGCTGGGCATGAATAACCAAGTTCCTTTTTTCAAGTAGAGTTTTTAAGGCTGTAAAGAAAACAAAGGTCGAAATGGAATTGAGGCAATCACAAACACAAATCTAGTCCCCTGTGCAGGGCTATGCCACATTGATAGCATACAGATGGTTCGGAAAAATAATATAAACCATGCCAGCAGCAGGAGCATTCTTGGAAGGGGGAAGCTGTCAGGAGAAATACACATACAATCTGGGATATCCACATAATGCAGAACATTCATACACTATCCAAGTGCTGCAGGAGCACTTGACATCACAATAATATAAAAACCATTGCTTTCCCTTTTGTCCCTTTCTTCCCTAAAAATGAAGTGGGCTGTTTTGGAGTTTCTGCATGATTACTGCAGTAAGAACCCATAGTGCAGAAATATGTGACTGGCTTTTAGATGCAAGTACTCTTCTTAGTGTCTTTACCAGCATACACACAGTAGACATTTCTCCTTCAAGCAGGCACAACGGGACATCAGTATTGTTCATGGGCAAAATTTGAAAGGTGTTTTCCTTTTGGTGTTTTCCTTCCATTGGTTAGTTTGTCACTTTCATTCCGAGAGGCAATACTGTATAACATTTTCCCCTCTCTGGTGAGGAGTCACTCTCAGTTTGATCATATTATAGCTTAAAGTGTACCTTCAAATATTCTAAACTGTAAGAAAAAGATGAGCCACATGGAAGCAGGCTGAATAATGGGGAGAAATGCAAAACAATATATAGAATTACTGGATTTTTCTGGACAGACAGTGTTTTTTCTTGAATTCCTTAGTGCTGCATAATGATTATTTCTTCTTCTTCTTCTTAATACTCCTCCTTTATCTGATTTTGAATATTGGTGATCATCATCCATGAACACTGACCTGATAATATAATGCCATGGCCTTTCATCTGCCTTCCGCATCGCATAGTGACACCCATACCACTGATCCAGCTCATATAATAAGAACATAAGAACAGCCTTGCTGGAACAGGCCACAGCCCATCCAGTCCAGCATTCAGTCTCAGACAGTGGCTCACCATTTGCTTCCGTGTATTCCCAAGCAGATGCCTTCACCTGCTTAGGATTCCCTGGAAATGGCATTGAAAGATATCCTTCCTATCTCTCCAACCCGGAGGTTGTCCTTAGGTATCCATAATTATAGCCATTGATACCCTTGTCCTCCATGAACTTGTCTAATCCTTTCTTAAAGCTGTCAAGACTGACAGCTGTCACCAAGGATTTCCATAGACCAGTGATCCTCTGGGTGAAAAAGTACTTTCTCTCATTTGTTTTAGAATTAGAACCCAAAAATTTCATGGAGTGTTCCCTAGTTGTAGTGTTGTGCGATAGGGAAAACAGTTTTTCCTTATCTATTTTGTCCCACCATGCATTTTATAAACTTCAATCAGGTCACCTCTTAGACGCCGTCGTTCAAGAGTGAAGAGGCCCAACCGTTGCAGCCTCAGATGGTAAGGAAGGTGTTCCAGTCCCCTAATCATTCTGGTTGCCCTCCTCTGCACTTTTTCCATCTCCATAATATCCTTCTGGAGGTATGGCAACCAGAACTGTACGCAGTATTCCAGATGGGGCCTCACCATAGATTTATAAAGAGGAAAAATGACATTGACTTATTTTCTATACCCTTCCTAATGATCCCTAGCATTGAGTTTTCTTTTTTCACTGCTGATGCACACTGGGTTGACACCTTTATTGAGCTGTCCATCAGGACACCAAGGTCCCTTTCCTGGTTTGTCGCAGAGAGTTCAGACCCCATCAGTTTATAAATGGGGGACGTGGCTAAGATGCCGATGTGTTAATACACTTTCGTCAGAGCTCACGCTTCTCAATGAGAAAAACAATGAGAAAATAAACATATAGAAATACAAACTTTCAAAGATTGGCAAGATGAAAGCTTATAGACCTCGTAACTGAAAAGGCTTGATCCGGAAGGTCGGAGTTTGGGAGCGTTTTGGCTGGGAGGCTAGCGGCGCAAGTGGCGGCCTCACCAGCTGAGTCGTGGTGAACGGGACTGCCAGGAGATTGGGAGAAACAATGAAAATGTGAGTTGTTGAAAATAAAGACATGAATTTGGAAGTGGTGGTTGGCGTGGCTGAGGGGGTGAGAAGGAGAGTGAAAATGAAGGAAAAGCCAGTCTGTAAAGGAGTGAGGAAGAGTTAAGAGGGTGAGCGGAAGAGAGAAAGTTTGTGAAAAGAGATTAATGGCGGCTGTGAAGAAGGAAATCAAAAGTTAGAGTGACCGAAGATGGGAGGGAATCAACTAGAGATGGTTTCTGGAGCGTTGTGGAGAGACTGAAAGCAAAGGAGAGAAGGAGAGGAGAAAGATAAAGAAGGAGAAGTGAAGGAACGGAGAGGGTGGCTGAAGGATGGGAGGTGTAAGAACAGACGAAGTACAGAGGTTGGAGTGCTCGGAGGAGAAGGGAGGTGGGGCCCCCTTGGAAGCCGCAGCCGAGGCTGGGGACTAATGGCGCAGATGTAATTTTACTTCGTGGACCAAGCAGTTAAGTACGGAGTAATATAAACTCTTTAAATACCTTGGATCTTCCTCCTCCCTTTGCAGAACATTTTTTTTCTTTTTCTTTTGTAATTAATTTTTCAGACCTCTCGGACTCTTTTGCCCTTTTATGTTTTTCTCTCTTTTCTTTTTTGCTTATTTGGGGTACCTGACTCTCCTTTCCCTGTTACTTTTGTTCTTCTTGGTTTTTTGGTTTCAATTTGTTTTGCCTTCCTCCATCAAGATTTTGGACATACAGTTACTGGATTATTTAATTGTTTTGGAGCCTTCTCCCCCCCCCCCGCTTTTTGAAACATTGTTATAGTTTTGGTTAATATATGAAAATCTTCAATCAAGTTTTGGGTTTTTGAAATTATCAAGCCATTTTTTCATTGGATAACAGTAAAGCAGCAAAGCAACAATGTAGTTCAGGAGCTTTTTTTGGATTACAATTTTATTATTGGTTTGCTATACAGAAGCTGATCTGTTCTGTCTGGGCATAAAGTAACGGGACTAATATAGGGGATGAAAGTGTGAACTAATTGACAATGAAAACTGATTGAGAATCTGGATTTGGTGGAAATCAAGTAATTGGACATTTGGATTATAAATTGAGTGGGATTTGAAGATTTGGCTCACAGGACTTGAGGTTGGGCATAATTTTTGCTGAAGACATCAACGCAGATTGGATTACAATGCTATTTAAAAATTGGTTATAAGATATCAACCCACCATTAAGGCTCCGAACACGAGTGAATTTGGAAAGGCCACGAGCTGGAATTGGGAGATAATAAAAGTTTGATTATATTGAAAGAATTGGTTGAAACTACAATGGATAAATTTGTGAAGGGAAAGGCGACAAAGGAGGAGGAGGTGGTGAAACCTAAGAGGAAGGAGAAGGAGAAAACCGAAACTGAGGACACCCCCCCATCATCTATATCATCGGAATCAGTATTATTGGACCAAACACAATTAATGGTTGAGATGGGTAAATTGTTTAAGAGATTTGATAAGATGGAGGAGGCAAATGTGAAAGGTTTTCGGGAAATGAAGGAACTAAGAGGGAAAGATAAAAGTGAAATTATGGTGAAACAAGATAAAATGTACACAATGTTTCAGGATTTTGCCCACAAAGTTGATTTTACTTTTCAAAAGTTGGAAACAAGTGTTAATTTGATGCAAAAGGATGTGAAATTGATGCAGGCTGAAGTGAAGGGGTTGCAAGAGGAAGATAAGAAAATCAAAATAAAGGTAGAATGACAAGGGAAAAGGATAGACATGGTGGAAGAGATGATGAGGAAACAGAATATTGTGATACGCAATTTACCGGAGAAAACACCAGACCATTTGAAAGACAGAATAATTGATTGACTGAAAAATTTGAAAACCGGGAAAGATTATGTCAATGAAGACATTGCAAGTGTTTATAGATTGGGATTGAAAAGAGGGAGGAGTGTTCAAAGTAATGTCTTGGTTAAGTTTGCAAATTGGAGTGATAAATTAAAGGTGATGGCTTTTTTAAAACAAGCTGGGTCTGGCGCTTTAAAAATTGATGGAAATGATGTGGAAGTATATAACGATTTTGCTGTGGATTAACGTGTTTGGCATTATAAAATGAAGCCTGTGACCAAGTTGTTGATTGCACGTGGGATAAAATACAATTGGAGATTCCCACAGCAACTAAGACTTTTTTACGACAAAAAATTGTATATAATTGATGCTGAAACTGATGCACTGTATTCTCTTAGTACAATTGAAATGATAGACTTGTCTTCAAGAGAGGGATTGGCAATAAGAAAGGATTTGTTGGAATCAGGAGGCATAAGAAGAGAATATGGAGGTCAGGAGCAGGAGGGGGCAACAGGGGGGAGGGAGGAGGGGTCCAAAACTGATAATGTGGCAAAGGAAGGCTGAAGTATAAGGATGGAGGAACTTAAGAAGAGGTAGAGTGGTGTTAGGGAGGTTCTGGGATTGTATGTATAAAAGTGTTTAAAAAGGAATTGTATTAATGAGAGTGCGCGTGGGCATTTTGAGGCTTGCAGTTACATCTTCCACATTCCCCCCTCCTCTCTTTGGTTGGCAAACATGGCCTTTTCTTTATTTTTGTAGAGGAAAAGGGTGGGAGGGTAGAGTAATTTTAATTTTAATTTAATTTAATTTTCACGCTTATATACCGCTCACTCAGGCGAACCTGACTCAGTGCGGTTTACATAGCGGACAATAATACAAAATATAGTAATATAACATACAATAAATACAGCAAAAAATCAATCACCAAAAGTCCAATTACAAATCTCTGTCCGCAAAAATTACAGAAATATATATATATATATATATATATATATATATATATATATATATATATATATATATATATATACTACAATATGCACTACATGTGCACTATAATACAGTTTCTAACAATACATCAAATAAGGTACAATACAATAAAATCCTAAACATCAATTAAGTAGAATTTTGTTGTGTTAGATTTAGTTTTAGTTATGGGAAGTGAGGTTGCACACTCATTGGAGAGATTGGAGATGACAGAAGATTGCTTTTTGGTAAATTATGAGGAGTATTAAAGTAATATCCTGGAATGTGAAAGGTACAGGATCTCAAGTTAAGAGGAAAAGAATAGAATTAGCTTTAAGAAAGGACAGGCCGGATGTAGTCTTTTTGCAGGAGACCCATCAAAAATCTCAAGATGTGAATAAGATTTTTTTGAAAGGGATGCAATACTATGAAAAATCATTTGGTACCTCAAAGGCAAGGGGTGTGGCTACTTTAATTTCGACTAGGTTGGGCTTTGAGATGACATGTAGTATCCGACCATGAGGGAAGATTCTTGATAGTAAAAGGGAAGATTGATGATGAGGAAATGGCTTTTGTGAATATATACTCCCCAAATGATCATCAAGAGGACTTTTTGGAGAAAATGAATAAAATATTGGTAAAAGAAAAAACAACAAGAATGATAGTAGCTGGGGACTTTAATCTAATTAGGTAAAATTTAGATTGTACAAATATTTTAAGAAGTGGAAAAGGGGTTAAAAAACAAATTTTGGATAAATGGATGGAAGATATAGGATTGAAGAATACGTGGAGAGAGTTTAAGGGATCGGAAAGGTTTTATACTTATTTTTTGCATGTTCATAACTCATACTCTAGAATAGATTACATATTCGTAACAGAAAACATGATTGGAAAGGTGGACGAGGTAGAAGTGGGAATATTCAAAGAATCGGATCGTGCGAAAGTGTTGTTAGAAGTGGGGATAGAAAATACAAGAAAAACAAGGAGGAATTGGAGATACAATCCTAAATTATATAAAGACCATAAATGTAAGGAACAAATAACAGAATTGGAAGGAAAGTTGGCAATGGAATGATACGGAGGAGGTGAGTTTTAATGTGGTTTGGGATACCATGAAGTCAGTATTTAGAAGGGAGAGTATAAAGTTGGCTAGTTTTAGAAATAAGCAATTCAAAGTGGAACAAGATAAAATTGAGAAGGAGATAAAACAGCTTCAAGAAAAATACACAAGGACCAAGGACAAGAAGGTTTTTGATAATATACAAAGATTGAAGACTGAATTGATAGGAAAGGACATAGAAAAAATAAAACAAGACTTGGTATATTTAAAAAGAGAATATTTTGAATTTAGCAATAACAATTCAAAATTGTTAGCAAGGGCTGCAAAAGAAAAAGGAGAAAAAGAAGAATTGGAACTTTGGTCAATAAAGATGGAGTAAGATGCAATAAGATTGGAGATAAATGTAAAATTGTTAAAGATTTCTACCAGGCATTATATGCGAAAAAGAACATAGATATACCAAAATTGGAAAAACAAATGGAGAAACAAATAAATAATAAGATAACGCAAGAACATAGGAACAGGATGGAAGAACGAATAACAGAAAAGGAAATAAAAGAGGTCATAGCTAGCTTAAAACAGATAAAGCACCTGGAGAGGATGGATTACCAACTGAGTTTTACAAGGAGTTTAAAGATATAGTGGTTCCAAAATTGAATAAGTTATATAACTATATATTAGAAGGAGGACAAATTCCGACTTCATGGTATAGGACTATAATTATTCTGTTGCCGAAGTCAGGAAAATATTTAGAAAAAATTGAATAATACAGACCAATTTCATTAATAAACCAAGATGCCAAGATCTTCACAGCGATATTAGCTAATAGGTTGAATAGTTTTATGGGCACTTATATAAATGAGGACCAGGTGGGATTTTTGAAGGGTAGACATATGTCAAATTTGACAAGAAGAGTTTTAAATTTAATTGATAAGGTAGGACAAACAAAAGAGAAAGTCGGACTATTATCTTTGGATGTCTTCAAGGCATTTGATTCTTTACAATGGGTAACAATTAACGAGATAATTAAATGTTATGGATTTGGTGATAAATTTAAGAAGATAATTGGACAATTATACCAGCAAGGGAAGGCAGTAGTAAGGGTAAATGATGTAGTTACAGAGGAGGTAAAGTTAGAAGCAGGTACAAGGCAGGGTTGTCCTCTGTCTCCAATCTTATTTATCTTGGCAATGGAGATGTTGGCGAAGGAGGTAAGGGAAGACAAAGAGATAGAAGGGGTTCTAGGTAATAAGATAAGTTTATATGCCAATGATACTTTGATAACAGTTAAACACCCTGGAAAGGCATTGGATAGAATACAACTGCAGTTGAAAAATTTTGAGGATATAACGGGTTTGAGAATAAACTGGGATAAATCTGAAATGATACTGTGTAATATGGGTAAAGAAGAACAGAAAAGGATAAAGGAAAAATGTAATTTATGAATTAAGGATGATTTGAAATATTTGGGGATTAATATCTCGAATAAATTTGATGAATTTAAGAAATTGAATTACGTAAAGTTGAAAAAGGAAATTAAAGATAGAATACAACAATTGCAAAAATTGAAACTGTCATGGTTTGGAAGAATTGCAATATGTATAATGATGTTGTTACCAAGAATTAATTTTTTATTTGATGCTCTTCCAATCCAATTGAATGATAAAGAAATTAAGGAGTTTCAAAAATTGATCAACAGTTATTGTAATGGGGGGAAAAGGCCCCGATTGGTTAATTTTTTTTGGTATTTATCCCAGAAGGAAGGGGGATTAGGAATGCCAAACTTGGTGGCATATTATCAAGCTTTCCAAATTAAAAACGTTGTGAAGATCCTGGCTAATGAAAAGGCAATTTGGGAAGAATTAGAAATGAAAGATTTTATTCATATTGGAAAAGTGGTCTTTTTAGAAGATAGTATGAGTAAAGTAGTTACTAAAAATAGAATGATGAAAGCAACATTGGGGGTATGGAAAAAAGTAAAAAGGGACTTGGTACCGGACATTTCCCCTATTATAGAGTTGGAGGATATAGCAAATTTCCCAATAAAAATTGATAAAATGGTCAAAGAAGTACTTGATAAGAATGAGGTATTCCTGCTGAGAGACTGGATATGGGCCTGTAAAGACAGAGAGAGGAAAATAAATTTGTATGGACAATTGAAACTGAATTGGTTTCAGACAGGGATGGTTAATAGCTGGAATAGTAAATATTTGAATGAAGTTGGATTAGAAAGAGATAGGACTGAGTTTGAAGAACTGATTTGGAAAATAAGAAGGGGACAAAGTGGTATAAAGGGACTGGTTGGTAACATATATAGAATGATAAATAAGGTAGGTAATCCACAAGAAGATTTAAGATTAAGCTGGGAACAAGATTTGAATATAAAAATAGAAGAACAGAATTGGAAAAATAAATGGAGGAAAAGAATTATGAGAACTGTGTCGGTTAGAGTTAAGGAACATAACTATAAAATGCTGTGGAAATGGTATTTGACTAAAATGAGGTTACATCAGATAGATAAGAAAAAAGATAAAATGTGTTGGCGTTGTAAGAAGGAAATGGGAACATATGAACACATGTGGTGGAGATGTACCGTGGCAAAAATTTTTTGGAAGAAAATTGGAGATAACTGAAATTATGGGGGAGAAAATTAAATTGGGTGTTAGTATGATTATGTTGACAGAAGTGGAAAATATAAACCTGAGTAAGAATAAGAAGGAGTTATTGGAAATAATGTTGTCAACGGGAAGACAGTGTATTGCTAGAAAATGGAAAAATGAGGTAAATTTGAATATTGAGGAGTGGTATAAGGAAATGTGGGGCTTAGCATTGAATGATAAGTTGACATGGGAAATAAACTTTAAAAAGGGAATTGTTAAAGAAAATAGATTCTGGAAGGTTTGGCAAGCTTTTGTGGATTACTCACTGAGGGGGAATGATTTGCAAATACCTGTACCTGATCACAAGATTTTCTGGGGGAAATCTCAATGAATATCTCCGAGCTCTCCAGTGGATTGTAAATAACACTGGGTGATTAGTATTTTATTTTTGTTTATTTTGTTTTTTTTGTCTTGTCTTTATATTAAACATTATTGGAAAATGAGGCATAGAAACCATATCCTATTGGTTTGATTTGAAATAGTATATATTATAAACAATATGGATACGGTTCGCTGATGTTCAATTTTACATATATATGTAATTTTATTTTTATATGAGTAATTTTCTTTATATTTGTAATTTTGATGTCTTTTTATTGTTTGTATTATTTTTGAAAATTTAATAAAAATATTTTTAAAAAATCAGTTTATAAATGTAATTGTTGTTGTTTTTTTGCCCCAACGTGCATCACTCTGCACATACTAGTGTTGAAGCTCATTTGCCACTGTTTTGCCCACTCCCCCAGTATCAAGAGATCCCTCTGGAGCTCCTCACAATCTCTCACAATCTCCACAAACCACTTTCTGGTCCTGTGCTCTTTTGGCATGCAAAGTCCTCCTTAGCCTCAGGCCAGTATTGATGAAGCTGCTGCCCTCCATCAAGATGGATTCAAGTGGGATTTAATCCATTTGGGGACCATCACCCTCCCCTGTGGACTTTGCCAAGGATGTTAGTCCTCATGTTTGTCAGATTAGTTATCCACCACCTGATGTTTGCCGTTGAGTCACTGGCAGTATGGTCTACTCTATTACCATAGCAAGATAACCTGGCCAGACTTGGAGTTCCAGTTAAAATTGATTGCATGTCTCTTCTATACTACTTATATACAGTGATGGGCACCAAAAATTTTTACTAACACACCATGGGGCGGGGCATAACTGGTGAGTGTGGCCTAACTAGTGGGTGTGGCCTAATTGGCGGGCGTGGCCTACTCAGTCTTTAAGGTGCCACAACATTTTTTTGTTTACTCTCTGATATGCTTGCACAGAATAAAATGCCACCAAATCTAAAGTTTTATTCTGTGCAAGCAGATCAGGAGGTAAACAAAACAAAAACCCAAAAATGTTGTGGCACCTTAAAGACTCACTCCCACCCCACCACCACCCCCACCCAGTCCAGGCAGGGCAACTCTCGCAATGCCCAGAGTCAGACAGACATCCTGCGGGAAGTTCTCTTCCTGCAGGAATAGGTCCAGGCATTGCGAAAGTTGCTGCTGCTGCTAGAAGAGTGGCGCCAGGGGTGCCGGGGCACACAGGTGAGCTCTCCTGGGTGGCGCATGACATTAGCTCCCCTTCCTCTTCCCCCAGGGCCAGGCGCACACACGCCACCACCTCCACCACCACCCGAAAGACACCCGCAGCCGCTCCGGAGGGGAATGAAGCGCCAAGGCTGTCGGGTCGCCCGCTCTCCTGGGAAGAGGTGGGTGGGGTGGGGAGGAGAGGGGGCGTGGTCAGCCAGATTTCCTACCGGTCCGCTCGGACAGGGCAGACCGGCTAATGCCCGACACTGCTTATATACCCTCTTCCCTTCCATTACCCTTCTTCCTTCTTCCATCTAAGAATTTTCTCTGTGTTGTTTCATTGAAAGGAGTCCATGAAAAAATGCAACAAACATTCTGGTTTGCTTTGCTTTACTGCTCTATTCCTTTATTTTGCAAATATAAAAATTGGTCTCCTAACGGCAAGGCATGCAGTCCTCAAGGCAAAAAAGAACAATATAGTACCTTTCAAGGGAACACTTTCTGTTGGTCCTATCATCTTAAAAGGTACCTCTGTTTAGGATACCAAGAAGGGCCTTTTGAGGGGCTGTCCTCAGGCTGTGGAACTTCTTCCCAAAGCTGGCCACATCCCAGCTATCCTTCCACCAGCAGGCAAAGTTCCTTCTGTTCCGTTTGGCTTTTGGTGATTGATTGGCTGTTAAAGGAAGAGGTTTTAAATAAAAAAATGTTTTATTTGCAATCATTTTAAAAATAGGCTGTTAAGATGCTTTAAGTTGTTTTATTCCACTGTTGTTCTAATATATGTTTAATTGCTTTATTATGCGATAATTAAGCCTCTCAATTGGGGAAAAGGTGGGGTATAGATAGAATGGATTAATAAAAAGAGTTTTGGGGCATGTTGATGAATAAAAAAAAATAGAACTTGAGTCCAGTTATAGAATTAAAACCCACATTTTTTCTGGGCTTCACTACACAGAGAGTATGCAGAAGGAAGTCATATGGGTAGATCTCTCATTGAGATACCCAATACCAGTATCTGTGGGCTTGAAGAAATGTTGAACAGATGCTGACACTGAAGGAATATTTCTATAGGACAACTATTTTTCATATTCAGACTCTTGGTATAATGTCTCTAAAATGCTATTTTAGTTTCCAGTTTGAACGAATGGGCATGTTTTAAAAATTGGTTGGGAAATTTCAATCCAAAATGTCACATTTTCTTGGATACTAGTCAGTCTATCAGGCAGTATATTTCAATCGCTGTACCTTTCTCTCTGGTCCATGGATCTCAGATGCTTTCATGTGCAGAAAAAAAATACTTTGAGAATGAATAAAAATATAGCTTAGAAAAGCAGACAAATGTAATACTTTAAGTCTGATGTACAGTAGATTGGTCACCCCTGGAAAAAATTGGGTTCGTACATGTAGAGCTGCATGTGACCTCTTCTCTTCAAACACATTGTTTCTTGCATGAAGAAAATTATAATGGAAGGGTGGGGACAGAACTTGGGGAGAGAGAAATGGAAAAGAGCAGCTGCTGTGCTTGACAATGAGAAACACCTTGCAAAAATTAGAATGGTGTTGTGATAAAGATGACAAATGTGGAGTATTTTTAGACGTATGGTGGGCAGTAACCCAGAACCACTGTGGGCAGCTCCTTACAAATCTCTCTATTTAAGTGTGCAACTTGTGAGTGCTTGTAGAAACAGCAACATGTCCAAAAGAACATCTGGAAACCTCTTAACATGAGGTTTGAGATTGTCCATTGTCCATCTGGGTGAGCTTAGGAAAGTGCTTGAAATTTTTAAAGGGGAAGAAAACTTTACTATGTGTGATCAATTATTTTGAATTTCACACACTGGGAAGGATGTATAGAGGGAGCTGAGCTGACTGAGCAGAAGCAGATGGGGAGAGAAAATGATTAATTGAAACATTAGTGAATCAAGCAACTCTGCAAATTTCCTGGTGTTTATTGTGAATTCTGAATACTAAAAATGGGGTGGTCTAACAGATGGATGGGAGCTACGAAAGGCTTGAGACCTCCCCACATAAGGATAGCTTCTAAAGGCTCAGACAAAGACAGGCTGAAACAGGTGCAAGGTTGGAATGCAGTGCCTGTGGAATTATATTAGAATAGAGAGCTCACATGAACAGGAACTTGTCTAGGAAGCTTACAGATTTCTGAAACAGTAGCCACTGTAGTGAAAGTGTAGTTGCATCTGTATCTATGCAGACCTTCCCTAGTTTAGATGCAGGCTATGTAGCTCATTCTCCTTCTTTCATGTCTAGATCAAACTTTGAACAGTCAAAATGAAGCCACTTATTTGGCTTTGTCTTTGGCCAAAATTGAGTCCTCATTGGTACATGTTTCTGGTAGGAATCAACAGACCAGCAAATGAGCCAGATTCTGTTGCTCATTAGCAAGAAGAGAGTAAGAATTTGGCAGTGCTCTGCAAGAGAAGAGCTTTAGCACTCCTGCTGATCAGGCCTTCTGGGAATTGAAGTCCAAGAACACATGGAGTGCCAAGGTTGGCCATTGCTGCCCTAGCCATGCAAAATGTGTGCTAAAGCTCTTCTATTGCAGAGCACAGCCAAATTCTTACTCTCTTCTTCGGCTTCTGGTAATTGAAGTCCAAGAACACCTGGAGTGACAAGGTTTAGCCATCACTGGGCTAGGGTCTCACCTCTCCTTGATGTTTGCCAGAAATCAGGGAGTGGTGAAGTCAGGGCAAGAGTTCATTGCTCTACAGCCCAAGGGAACAAAAAAAAACCAAACAAACCCCTACCACTTCCATTTTAGATTCCTAGAGAGAGCAAGTTAATGGGGCAAGCAGGGCTCAGGTTTGGTGTTGATGCTGTTCCCAACGACATGATATCCTTATTCTTACCAATGGAAACATTCTGTAGTTAGACAGAGCTGACATGTTCACGGTTATAGAGGCTTGTTTCATAATTTTTTATCATTCGTGTCTGTGACAAAAGGCAACTGGGTTTAGCATCAGGGAAGAAGAGGCAAACTGCACATCCTTTCTGTGGTTCTAATGATGCTTTAATTTAACTATGTTTGAAACACAAATCTGCACACCTGCTTTCTTATTAAGCTTGACAATTGGATTTTTTCTCCCCTGGATGGTTTGGAGAAAACAGACAGGATGCTTCACCTTTAAATGATATACAGTAAAAACCCGTATAATGACTTTAATTTGTCCCATGGGGCTAGTCATTGTACGATTTAATCACTATACGATGCATGTATCGTAATAGCAATTATCCCTATGGGATGCATCATACAACGATTATCCCTATGGGAAAAATTGTACAACAACAACAACAACAAATCATTGTACAATTTTCCCCATAGAGATGCATTGCATCAAGTGGATAAGACGCTGACTGGGAAACGGAAGGTCAGCAGTTCGATTCCCGAGTACTGCAGGACGGAAATGAGCTCCCGTCTTCGTCCCAGCTCCTGCCAACCTAGCAGTTCGAAAGCAAGAAATTGCAAGTAGATAAATAGGGACCACTTCGGTGGGAAGGTAACAGCGTTCCGTGCACTCCGGTGTCTTGTCATGCCTGCCACATGACCACGGAAACGTCTGCAGAAGCAGACAGCGCTGGCTCTTTGGCTTAGAAACAGAGATGAGCACTGCACCCTAGAGTCGGATACGACTGGCTTTCGAGCAAGGGAAACCTTTACCTTTACCTTATGGGGCATAATATTTTTTCAAATCCTCATTGTTGTACGATTTAATCGCTGTAAGGCTCATTCGTTATACGGGGTTCTACTGTGTGTATGGAGGACATGCCTTAGTTAATTTTGCTATTTCTTCTTGTTTCTTTTGACATTTAGCCTTTAAAGTATTTCTAAGAGAATTGAAGATTTATGTGTGTCCCCACTTGTTCACCAAGCTGCTGCCACTGTGACCTACTTGTCATTCCAATAGAAGTGCAAGAAAATGCATTATTTTTCTTCCAAATCAAGTGGTTTGAAAAACGTGAATTTTCAATGTTTTTTATGGAACCGTGCGAGACAGTTACAAAATGTGAAAATCATGGTTTTTCATTACATATGGCAACTCTACCCTTTGGGGAGTCAGGTTATTTACAACTGCCCACCATGCAGCATTGAGTTGCTGGCTGTATGGTCTACTCCATTACTGTAGCGAAATGTCTGGCCAGACAGATGAGTGGCATTTAAATAAATGATATTTGCATTTTGGAAACATGGTTGCAAACCTCTATCCTTTGTCAAACATCACAGGCTAGATGCCAGAACCAACCTGGATGCAGTCTTAAGCCAGGCAGTAATCCAATCTGTGTTGCCATGACTTCCCACCAGCTAGTAAGTGAACTTGCCACATGCCCATATGTGTGATTTCATAGAGACCACAGAGAGGGCTGCTTACTTGTAGCTTTACTACTTTGAGTGGTCTTCCATGAATTCACACAACACACATACACTGGAACAGACTAAACTGTTGTTGTTGCCGCCACCACTGTCCTCATCGCTGCTGACACCACCATTCTCTGTTGTTTAGTCGCATAGTCGAGTCTGACCCTTTGTGACCCCAGACTAAACTACAGCCCACCAATGCAAAGCAAAATAGCAGAACACCTTGACAGGGGCTCAGAAAGGTATGTATCGGTTGGGGCAAGTTGGAAAACAACCCACCTCAGGTAGGCAACCTCTAAGCTTATGTGGCATTTTTTCTGTTTCTGGGGTTCAAGGAAAGAAAGCTTCCAGTACCAAACAGAGAACAGAACATTTGGAAGTCATTGTAAAAATAGTATCCCCAAGAATAAGGAATATTTTATATGAATTCCCAAGGTTTCCAAATTAAGCTAACTTGGATTTTCCTGTTTTGCCCTATGTAACTTCTCTGTCCTGGAAAATTAAATAATGCTAGGAGGTATTAGTATAAAAACTCCAGATACACAACCGTCTTCTGAAAGTAAAATATGCTTAAAAAATTCTTAGAGGCTGTTTGCTAGTATAAACAATCAGATTTCTCCCAGTTCTTTATCTCAGGAAGTTTATCTTAAAAGGGTCTGTAAAGTGAGGTGAGAGAAATTCAATTTAACTGGACACAAAAGGGGGGGGGAGAGGAGGAACTAAGGATGACCTACTCCAAAAAAACCAGTAGGTGGCACTTGGAGATTCCTTTAAACAACAAGTTTTTAGGTCTTCTAGTAGCAGTAGCAGTAGTCTTCTAGTAGACTGCAGTGGCTCAAGTAGCTAAGACGCTGATTGGGAAGTGGAAAATCAGCAGTTCGATTCCCAAGTACTGCAGGACGGAATAAGCTCCCGTCTTCATCCCAGCTCCTGCCAACCTAGCAGTTCGAAAGCAAGAAATTGCAAGTAGATAAATAGGGACCACTTCGGTGGGAACGGTCTAGTCATGCCTGCCACATGACCACGGAAATGTCTGCAGAAGCAGACAGCGTTGGCTCTTTGGCTTAGAAACAGAGATGAGCATTGCACCCTAGAGTCGGATATGACTGGCTTTCGAGCAAGGGAAACCTTTACCTTTACCTTTAGTAGTTCTTAAAATCTAAAAACAACAGGTTAGTAACTGGTAAACTGGGTATGCTCCAACGAACATCAAAAATGTTAAAAGTAATTGTCAACCCTGAAGGTGATATAGATTAGGATGTATATGCCATTTCTTTATATGCCCTGCACATTTAAAAACATGGCCAGTCTGTTTGAATGTATCAGTATGCAGGAGCCTCACCTGTTAAGAATGGCTTAGCAATTTAAATATTTATTGCAAAAAAAGCGCAATATAGGGACACCCTCCTGCAGTCGGAGTTGGAAGGTAGGGTATTTATATCAAAGACATGGCAATTTTCAGCCATTGTGGCTAAAGAGGTCTGGTGTCTGTCATGTTTTTGGTACTGAGTGAGAGACTGGTCTGGCATTCTTTCATATACATCCTATTTCTCTTTTCCTCAACACATGTTCAGGGGCCTCAAAAATATGTAACGTGGGGATACAAAAAAGAGTTCTATCTCTTGACTCAGGAGTAGGACCTGTATCAAAGCACAGTGGCTCCAATTAGAGCCGCAGCAGGGCTTTTCCTTCTTTCCCACAGCTTGGGGCCAGCACTGTTGTGTTTGGACAATGAAGTGTGAAATTAAGCAAGTAAGCAAGCAAGTAAGTGAACAGGAAGGGAAGAAGAAAACAAACAGGGCCAGGCAGCAGATGTGGGGAGGACAGGACAGATATTGATGACTCATTGAAGGTAGCAGATACCATGCAGAATTGAAATCAACAAGCAAATCTCCTCTTTCAAGGACAGGCTGTTTCCCCCCACCCTTGGTGAGATACAAATAACTTAATATAGCTAGCTGTGATAAGTAGACGTGTGAATTAAAATTAAAGAATTGTCTGATAAAGAAAAATAATTATATAAATATCTTCTTTTTGTGCCGTATCCTATTCTGAATATTGGTGATCCTCATGGCAATCAGCCATGAAGACTGTACTGCGAATATAATGAAGTAGCCTTTCATCTGCCTTCCACATCTCAGCATGACATCCATACCACTGATCCAGCTCATTTTCTGATCATGAGCCCTTTTGGCACACAAAGTCCTCCTCAGCCCCAGGCCAGTATTGATGAAGCTGCTGCCCTCCACCTAGATATCTAGGATTAATTTATTAATGTAGGATGAATTTATATGTATTTGTTAAATTCAAAGGGATAAAGCCAGGATAGCAATACAGTAAAACCCCTACTTATGAGAAAAGTCTATTCTGTAGGCTTTTGCTTAAATTGTTTTTTTATGTAACTCGAAGCAAACCCATAGGAAAAATGAAACTTTTATGTAAATCGGAGCAAACCCATATGGAAATGAATTTTTACGCAACTCAAAACAAACCCATAGGAAAAAAGAATCTTTATGTAACTTAAAGCAAACCCATAGGAAATCATGTAAATCAAGACATGGTTTTAGCACAAAATCATTATGTAAGTTGAATTTTATGTAACTCAGGGCATTTCTAAGTCGGGGTTTTACTGTACTCAACTTTTTGGAGATAGGGGATAAGAGTAAGAAAGGGATTTTTTTTTGTTCAGTATATATGAGTAAGTATATCCTCGGCTCCAAGGATTGGGGATCCAGGGCACTGTGTGGTCCTGGTTTTCCTCATTTCTGAGGGGCCGGACCCTGTCGGTGTGGTTGGAGAGCGAGAAGCCCAGTCCTAGGTCCTTAAAATACGGGGTGCCTCAGGGCTCGGTACTCTCTCCTCTCCTATTTAACATCTACATGAAGCTGCTGGGTGAGATCATCCGTTCCCATGGGGTGCCGTACCATCAGTACGCGGATGATACACAGTTGTACATCTCGGCCCGTGGGGACCCCAATGATGCAGTCAAAGTCCTTTCCAGTTGTCTGGAGGTGGTTGGGGTCTGGATGGGGGCAAATGGGTTACAGCTGAATCCTAGTAAGACTGAGTGGCTGTGGATGGGGGGTCCTGTGTTATCCCGGGAGCTACCATCTTTGGTTTTGGATGGGGCTATTTTGCCCCAGACCAACCCAGTGCGCAACTTGGGGGTCCTCCTGGATTCGTGGCTGCTGCTAGAAGAACAGGTGGCGGCTGTGGCCAGGAGGGCCTTCACCCAACTTCGGGTGATTCACCAGTTGCGCCCGCTCCTGGACCATGACTCTTTGCTCATGGTCACTCATGCTCTGGTGACCTCCAGACTAGATTATTGTAATGCTCTCTACATGGGGCTGCCCTTGATGACCATTCAGAGGCTACAGCTGGTCCAGAATGCGGCGGCCCAGGTGGTGATGGGGTGTGGACGTTATGCCCATGCTTCACCACTGCTGCGGGAGCTGCACTGGTTACCCGTTTGCCTCCGGGTGCAATTCAAGGTGCTGGTTTTGACCTTTAAAGCCCTATATGGTAGTGGGCCAGGTTACCTTAGAGACCGCATCGCCCTAAGGACATCTGTCCGTCCAACCAGAGCGGACCGGAGGGGCTCTCTAATAGTGCCATTGGCCAGGGGGGCTCGCCTCTCTGGCACAAGGAGGAGAGCCTTCTCTGTGTCCGCACCTGCCCTTTGGAACCTCCTGCCTGTGGAAATGCATATCCAGACGGAGTTGTTGCCCTTTAGAAAAGAACTAAAAAGCTGGCTGGCGGGCCAAGTTTGGGGTGCAGGTGGAGGGGTGGCGTCCGTTGGGTAGTTAATATAGGGGAGGATGCCTGCTCCATGGTTTCTTCAGTTCCTGCACCCCTCTCTTTTTAGGGGTGGGTTCTTATTGCTGGTTTTTATCTGTTTTATTTGTTTTTATCTGTTTTTACCCACTGTTGTGAACCGCCCGGAGTCGGCTTTGGCTGAGTGGGCGGTATAAAAATTTAACAATAAATAAAAATAAAACAATAAATAAAGATAATTAATATCTCATTGGTAGTGTATATATTTGTTAAAATAGTCTTATTCTTATTAACTTTAATGTTGTAGTTCTGTTTATATGTAATTTTTCTTTTTCTTTGTTGATTTTAATAAAAATAATTTTTTTTAAAAAAGAGATACAAATAACCTTCTCTTTTTTTCTATTTCAATGCTGGCTGCAGGATTTGGAGTGCTGTTGTCCAAAAAATTAAGTTTATAACTCTAATTATGCCTCCTGGAACACTGTCCCAGAAACCACTGAACTACACTAAATTATCTGGGTTACATTAGTTGGAAAACTGCAACATGGCATTGCTAGATATTTTCCTATTCATTTATCAGCCATTTGAATATCCTCTTCAGTTTTCTTATAACTGACTTTAGAAAATCCAGGTATTTTTATCCTTCAAAACCAGACAGATTACCCATTCAATTTTGTTGTTGACAAATGTTGGATACCAGGGTTAAATCATGCTACTTAAATGGAGTCCTCCTTTGCCATGCCAATTATACATTTCAAAATATGTTTTATGCTGATAAAGCTTCTTACCAACCTCCCTTTATTAAAGCAAGGACTGCTGCTGATACACATACTCTCAAATACATAATAAACTTCACATTTGCTCTACATAACTTCTATGCACATTATTTGATCTGAGCTTTAAAGGCAAGACTGAGCTGATTATTTAATGAGCTGTGGGAGTATAAATGTCTGTAAGTATGCATGCAGGAGTAATCTGCTATTTTAGATCCAGTAAAACTTTAAGTTTGTGGTACTATGAGAAACCTGGGGATCATAGTTAAAAGTAGAGACATCACCTTGCAAACAAAAGACAGCATAGTCAAAGCAATGGTGGTAGTAATGTATGGTTGTGAGAGCTGGAACATAAGGAAGGCTGAGCGCAGAAGAATAGATGCCTTTGAGATTTGGTGTTGGAGAAGAATTTTGAGAATACCCTGGACAGCAAAGAGAACAAATAGGTTGTTGTTAGAAGAAATCAACCCCGATTGCTCCCTGGAAGGTCAAACAATGAAGATAAAGCTAAAGTACTTTTGACATCAAATGAGAAGATAGGATACACTTGAGAAAGCCTTGATGCTGGGATAGGTCAGGGGCAAAAGAAGAAGGAGGCAGCAGAGAATGAGATGGCTAGATGGTATTGTTGATTGCTTACAGAGCTGTGTGGGATGAGGAGGATGGTGGAGGACAGAGGTGTCTGGCATGCGATGGTCCATTGGGTTGCAAAGGGTTGGATTTGACTATGTGACTGAACAACAACAAATTCCTCTAGCACCTAGAGTGACACACATTCCCCAATCCAAATTTCCCACTTTGATTAAGCTCACTTCCTTAAGACAGAAAAGTGATAGGCAGAGGGGAAAACTAAAATATTTATATGATTGTTTATAAAACAAAACAAATTAATGTGTTGTGCCATTAAATACATTACAGTTAGTTCATGTGAAGATGAAAGGACTTTGTAAAGATCTGCAAGATGGAAATATTCAAGCATAGTTCATAGACCAAGGAAAGAGCTTTCTCTGCTCATCCTCTCACAATGTGTCCCCCATTCCCTGAGCCAACAGGAAGGCAGGTCACCCTTGCAGCAAGTCCCGTTTTTCTGGGATTTTCCTGGATTCAAGCTGTCCTGTCTGGTTCAAGAAAAAAACATGTAAAAGTCCTGGATTTTTAAATTCAAGCAAAGGAAGCATGATCCCCCCCCCCCACCACCACCACCACCAAGGGCTTACCTTGAAGTTTGGGGGACAAGGAGTTGTCCTCAGCCCTTTCCCTCTAAAGCCAGGAAGGAGCAAGAGCTGCCTATGTGTAAGAAGCCAAACCTCCAGACACTGGGATGGAGGATTCCGTCTTCACATGACTGCAAAGGGTTAATTGCATAGCGTCAGTATTCCTAGAGAGGAAGGGAACAGGGTGGTCAGAAAGTGAAGAGCCATCCATTGCAAAGGTCCATAAATAAATAAATAAAATAAGTCCCTTCCTGTCTCCTGCTTTTCTCCTTTTGGAGGGAAACAGAGGCTCCATGTGCTGCATTGCAGTTCCGGGCCCTTTAGAACTTTCCTCCAAGGGATCCTTGTGAGGGGTTTGAGGGTGAGTCTACTTCAATGGGTGTGTGTGTGAAAAGGGAGGGTGGGGTGACCTCAGGGGGAGGAAGGGTGGTTTCAAGAGTGGCCCAAGAAATTTTATTTCAAAAAAAGAACCATCAAGAATAGTCTTTGCAGGCGCACCCCCCAAAGAAAGACTCAGACACAGGTATATGGATTAAAGGCATCGGGCCACTTTTATTGAACAATGCCCTAGTCCGAATTATCACTTTCAATTGGTGTAGTCATCCAATTGTAATTCTTTAAGGCAAGCAGGCCGCAGTAACACTGCTAAGGTTCCTCCCAAAATGCCAATGGCAATTGGCTACATGTATCTATTTGTATCAATTTGTTTGTTGACACAAACAAATTGTTGACTGGAGTCAATAAACTATCTACTGACCCCACCCTATGACGTGTATCCGTTGAAATATCAAGGTGATGCAGGCTGTGAAGCTCCTGACATCACCCCTTGCCTGGTTCGCCCATGACCGGCCAAACCTATTTCCCCTGTACCTGTCTACGTGTTGGCCAGTCAATTGCGAACCTGCCGGATACCTATGGGTCATAAATCTTTACCTTACCAGTGCTACCTGCCAAAAGTGACCAAAGTCAACTTACCCCGTATCTCAAACATTAGCGACAGTGTGGGATGGGCGAAAAAGCCAAGAACCAGAGAGCCAATTGTAGGTTCAAGCAAAAATTCCCACCCGGCCCCAAAGCAACCAGAAAATCACACTGTCCACTAGGGAGAGGGTGGAGGGAAAAACTTCTCCGCTCCATCGCATTCTAAAATGGCAGCCAGGCTGCCTCGTGGCCACCCCTTTTAAAGAGGGGTGGCCACGCCCCCTAACTCACCCAGATGTCTGAGTCCGGGTGGGGCCCCCCCACAAAGAGTGCAGCGGCCATTTTGGCGCCGCGCTTGCATTGCAGGCGCACCCCCCCCAAAGAAAGACTCAGACACCGGTATTGGATTAAAGGCATCGAGCCACTTTTATTGAACAATGCCCTAGTCCGAATTATCACCTTCAATTGTAATTCTTTAAGGCAAGCAGGCTGCAGTAACACTGGTAAGGTTCCTCCCAAAATGCCAATGGCAATTGGCTACATGTATCTATTTGTATCTATTTGTTTGTTGACACAAACAAATTGTTGACCGGAGTCAATAAACTATCTACTGACCCCACCCTATGACGTGTATCCGTTGAAATATCAAGGTGATGCAGGCTGTGAAGCTCCTGACATCACCCCTTGCCTGGTTCGCCCTTGACCGGCCAAACCTATTTCCCCTATACCTGTCTACGTGTTGGCCAGTCAATTGCGAACCTGCCGGATACCTATGGGTCATAAATCTTTACCTTACCAGTGCTACCCGCCACACGGGGAGGCGTCCATGATGACTCATCCCCCCCCAGACCGTCAGCTCGGTCACCAGGCCTGCTTCCACATCCTCAAGAAAGAGGTCCATACCTCCTGCAAGCCTATCCTAGGATGTCGAATGGCCGTCCCAGAGCCATTGTCCACAAGGAACCAGGCAACAGCCCTGTTCACCGACCGTCGAGCCCGGTCGAGAGTACGGAGGTCAATGCCTCCCCTGTAAGACTGTCGCAGCACGATATCCGACCATAGCAGCTGCGTGGACGGCCATAAGTGATGTACATAGGCTAGGTCACTGCAAACCGGCAATTTTAAAGAAAGGCCAGTGACCTGTGCGAGATCATTGCCACCGAGGTGCAGGATAAGGACATCAGGCAGTCCAGCATCTGTAGGAATGTATCTGGTTTCTGTCTGCTGTCTCCTACACATTTTGTAAACAAAGGCCTCTTTGCTTACATGAGAGACAACGCTGGATTTTGGGCATGCATAGAACAGTGAGAAGAATTCTCCTTATTTCTCCTTATTTGGTTCTGACATTCTGATTGGTTGATGTGCCTTAAGTTTTGTTTCTGATATACTCTGTTTGAATAAAGAGATGCCATGATTATTCCTTTGTTCAGCAAAGACTGCAGTTGTGTGTATGTATCCTCTCTATCTCTGTTTCTTCCTTACTCTGTCTAATGAAGCTGGACTCCGTTAGATGTATTAACTCTTCCTTTGTTTATCTGGGGCTATAAACTGCTCCTTATGAGGCTGAATAGATGTTTACATGAATCGGATTCCCACAAGTGGTGCCACGTTGTGAGGCGTTTGAATGAAATTCAAAGGAATGCTTTGAAGATAGCTGCTTCAGCAATCAGCAATTAGCACCTAATTAGCAGCTCATTGCGACCAGAGACAAGGTCTTCATTCACCCACGACCAGAAAGGTCCGACCAGAGGAAAGGTCAATCAAGCGCTTGAGAAAATATCCCAACAGGATGAGTGAAAAAATTTATCATGGGGTGCGTGATAGCTTCGCCTGAGCAGGAGTTTTGTAAAGATATCTCATATCTTTTGAATAAGAATGGGAAACGGGCTGATATGAAGGAAGTGCAACAGCTGGTCCAAGTTGTAGGAAAAACCTGTCCTTGGTTTAAATATGACTGTTTGGACTTAAAAAATTGGGAAAAGATTGGAATGAATTGCAGAAGCATGAGGGGATTTCTGTTTCAGTGCAATATACTTGGAATGAAGTCAGAAACTGCCTTCAAAGACTTACTCCAAGAAATATTTTGTTGTCCCAGCGGCTTGCTGGTCCCCTTCCACAGCTTTTGCCCCCAGCCAAGGGAGGGACTCTGGCAACGGCCCCTCCATCATATGAGAAACAACAGCATGAGCCCCCTGATGGGGATGGGGGTGGAAAAGGAGATGGGACATTATATCCTGCCTTGCAGCAATCAAGCACTTTTAGCCCTACAAAAGACCTGTTCTCTGCTGCTTTAACTGCAGCTGTGCTGGATGTGGAATCTACTGAGATATACCCAGTGATCAGGGGGGCTCCGGCTGTTGGCAATGCACCGGCAATCCCAGATAGATATGAAACCCTCCATTACAAATATCTGAAGGAACTGAAAGTCAGCATACGTGACTATGGGGTTAATGCACCTTTTACAAAAGCTCTGTTGGAAGCCATTGCTTCTCAAAAATTGATACCAGCTGATTGGAAACAGATGATCAAAGCACTCCTGCCTCCTGCAGAAGCTATGCTCTGCTTGCAGGAGTGGAGGGATGTGGCTTGGGAGGTACATCACACACGCCCTGCACTCACGATGGATATGTTATGTGGGGAGGGAAATTTTGCCAACCCCACACAGCAGTTGGCACTCACTGATGCCCAGTTGGGAGATATTGCACAGATAGTTATGCGTGCCTGGAGTAAGATTCCTTCCAAAGGGGATAGCTCAGTTGCTGGATTTGCAGCAATTAGGCAGGGCCCTAAAGAGAATTACACTGAGTTCATTAACAGACTCATGACTGCCCTCAGCCGCCAGGTGGAAAATGTCCCAGCACGGGGAAATGCTCATGAAACAACTGGCTTTTGAAAATGCCAATGAGGATTGTAAGGGTGCTCTGACAGCTGTTTATGCTCGGCCAGGCACATCGATAGCAGACATGATGAAAGTTTGTCACAATGTGGGGACTCACAGTTACAAGGCTCAACTTCTGGCAGCTGCAGTTCAGTTGCCCACAACTCAGGCTCAAAACAAACGTTGTTTTGGTTGTGGAAAAGAAGGGCATTTTAAAGCACAATTTCACTCCTCTCAAAAGCCGGCAGCACGCCCTTCAAGGAAATGTCCCATTTGTCAGAAGGGGTACCATTGGGCCAATCAGTGCCGCTCAAATCCTAATGCCAACCCCTCAGCTGCTCAGCACAAAGACTCTGACTCTTCTCCACAGCAGCAGGGAAATGGGAGTGCAGGCCATGCTCGGGCCCAGGCAAAATAATAGGGCTGCCAGAGGTCAGTGAGGAAGCAATAGAGGAGGTTTTGGAAGAGATGGAAGAAGATATGGAACTTGCCCAAGAAATGATTTCACGATATAGAAAAAACCATCCTCTAAAAGAAGGGCTATTATTGAGGTTATCCAAGGACTGTACCTTTACTGTGCCAGGGTGTGTGGAGGCTCTTCCCACACTGGTTGATGATATTATTCCCCAGGGCATGGTGGGCATTGTTCTTCCTTGCCCAGACGCCTTGCCCGCTTCTGTACACATTGCAGCAGGGTCAGTTACATTGGGTCACCAAGAAATTGTCATCCCTGCATCAGCCACGCAACATCTCACCCTGCCTAAGGGACAACCTGTAGGACGCCTTCATCTGCTCCCACTAGGGACCACTGCAACTCCATCCCAGGAGGGGACTGTAACAGCGGCTATGGCGGTGATACAAATCACCGAGGATAGACCGACCCACTCGCTGATTATGGGTGGACGTTCAGTGTCTGGACTAATCGATACAGGAGCCGATATTTCAGTGGTGGCAAAAAAAGATTGGCCGATTGGATGGGCCGTCCGCCCCTGTAGGGAAGTTTTTGGGGTGGGCGGGTACGAGCCAGCACAGCAGAGTGTTCATCCAATCGTCTTTGAGACCTCAGGGGGAACAAAAGTTTCTCTTCACCCCCTGATTAGGGATATTCCTATTACTCTGTGGGGCCGGGATCTCCTGGCTAAAACAGGGTGTACCTTGCAGACAAATTTTTGATACGGGCCTCCCCTGCAGCGCCGTTGCATGCACTTCCACTACAATGGAAAAACACCCCGCCAGTGTGGACGGATCAATGGCCGCTCTCAAGAGAAAAGCTCCAGGCGGCGGAGACCCTTGTACAGGAGCAATTAAATCTGGGACATATTCAAACAACCACTAGTCCTTGGAACTCTCCAATTTTTGTGGTAAAAAAGAAGTCTGGAAAATGGAGATTGTTGCATGATTTGAGAAAAGTTAATGAGCACATCTTGCCAATGGGACCTCTACAATCTGGACTTCCTAATCCGAACATGGTCCCTGAAGATCATCAACTCATGGTTATAGATTTGAAGGACTGTTTTTATACAATCTTGCTAGCGCCACAAGATAGAGAAAAATTTGCATTTACATTGCCAGTATACAATAATGAACATCCTACTCAATGGTTTGAATGGTGTGTCTTGCCTATGGGTATGGCCAACTCGCCTACTCTATGCCAACATTTTGTGAACATGGCTTTGGAACCTTTCAGGCAACGTCATCCAGAGGTTAAAGTCTATCATTACACAGATGACATTTTATTGCATGGTCCACAAGTCACGGAGAAACACCTGCAGGACCTAGCAGACATTTTGCAACAAGCGGGCTTGATCATAGCTCCTGAAAAAGTGCAGCGGATGTATCCATTCCAATATCTGGGACATAGGCTCTCAGCTACAGCTTCAACTCCGCTATTGCCAACAATAGCTATTCCAGAGCAGTTCACTCTGGTACAATTGCAACAATTGCTAGGGAACATAAATTGGGCTTGTCCCTTCTTGGCCCTGAGCACTGAGGAACTGTCACCACTCTTTGCTGCTCTTTCTGGACACACTTCTCCAGCGGACATCATTCCCTGCACAACGGAGATGCGTACAGCTCTTCAACGCCTCAACGAAAAGCTGCATACCATCGCTGTGGATCGGGTGCCCTCAGGCACCATTGTGCTGGCATGCGCTCTTCTTCCCACACCGAGGCTGCCCACTGCTGTTTTGTTCGCGCCTGTCAATGCTCAGAAGGTGGCCATCGTGGAATGGCTACACTTGGCGCACACTCCCTCGAAAAACTGTTATCGCCTGCCTGATGCGATTGCTGATCTTTTCCTCAAATGCCGTACTAGGGCAAAGCATTTGACTGGCTATGATGTTGACTTTGTTTGTTTTCCTTTTTCGCAGGATCAGCTAACCGCCTTGCTACAGCATTCTGAGGCATTTCAGGTGGCCATGGCGGACTTTGGGGGACAAGTTAAATTTAACCCCCCCAAAGATAAGCGGTTTACCTTGCTGAATCTCACTTCTTACTCCCTGTCATCCCCGCTTTGCATGCAACCTATCTTGCATGCTGTTACTCTTTTCTCGGATGGCTCCCCCTCCCGTGGAGTTCTTACATGGCAGGGTCCTACTGGGGAATGGGAGGTTGTTTTTACAGGACCTCAAGCATCGGCCCAGCGGTCGGAACTGGCAGCGGTCATACTTGCTTTCTCTACGTTTTCTGATGTGCCTTTTAACCTAATTGTGGATACTCAATATGTTTACCGCCTTATTTTTACTTTAGCTCAAGCTTATTTGTCTCCATCGATGGATAGGGATCTTTTTGCTTTATTCCAACAGCTTCAAGGTTTTCTTTCCAACCGTACGGTCCCATTCTTCATTGCCCACATATGCTCTCACACAAGGATCTCAGGTTATTTGACGGAGGGCAATGCACGAGCCGATTCTGCTCTCCGGGACTCTGCTGAGGTTTTTTCTCTCTTTGACAACCCCATTGACAGTCATGCAATGTTTCATCAATCTGCTAAGGTTTTGCATAAACGATTTTCCATTCCTATGTCACAGGCTAGAGACATTGTGTCATCCTGTGCTTCCTGTACGAAGTCTCCTATATTCCTGCCATTTGATGCTGTTAATCCTCGAGGAACAGAAGCTAATCAGCTATGGCAGATGGATGTCACGCAAGTACCTGCTTTGGCTCTGCTTTCTAAGTTACATGTGACTGTTGATACCTTCTCTGGATTTATATGGGCTACACCCTTACGGGGGGAAACATCCAGACATGTTATACAACATTGCATTCGTTTGTTTGCGGTAATGGGTAAACCTAAAAGCCTTAAGACAGACAATGGGCCATCATATGTTTCTTCTGCCTTTCAGGACTTTTGCCGTCAGTGGGACATTAAGCTAACCCATGGAATACCCTATAACTCGACTGGACAGGCGATTGTTGAAAGAGCCCACCTGACATTCAAAAATTTGTTACACAAGCAAGTGGGAGATAGAGGGGTTCCTGTGGCTGAAATACCTACAGCTGTTGCTAAAGTACTCTTAATTTTCTTCTTGCTCCCCATAACAGGTCACACTCTCCAGTCGAATTGCATTTCAGGACCGAGGAGTGTCTTCCTAAGCCATTGGTCATTTATCGGCAGCAACCGGATCCTGAGTGGAAAGGTCCTGTGCCTCTAATCACCTGGGGACGAGGATACGCAGCTGTTTCTACGACCTCAGGACCTGTGTGGATTCCTGCCCGAGCGATCCGCCCATGGAGAGAGAAGAAGGTTACTCAGCTCCAGGATGGTGGTTCACCAGTAGACTAAATTTGCTGACATTTGTTCTTTTCTTTCTTACTGTGCTTCCAGCTGTAAGAACAATGACTCATGGGGGCAACCCCAACTTTTGGCTTCATCATGCTAACTATATGTTTGAGGTTCATGGTAAGAATGCAACGTTATACTATGAGCATCCACTGGCAGTGTCTCAAATGGCCTTTCTTCCGGCATTGTTCAACACACCTGAGTTGGTTATTGGACACTTGCAACATCTTGATAGGTCTACACTCTTCTCAAATCCACCAGAACAATTTAACAACACCCGCTGGCGAAGCATGGCATTCAAGAAATACACTAAAGGACTTTGTTTCTGCTGTCATAGTTCTGGAGTCTGGAATAGTAAATGGAAGCACTGGACTCAAGCAAAAAGGGTTTTGCGGAATGTAGGCAATTATACAGGTTGTGATGATTATTTTTGGTTATGGGGTAGTTATAACAGTTCTTATAAGCTTAATTATACCTTGCTTAACACTACTATTGAAGATATATATGATGTGTTTCCTATGTTTACTCCTGATTATTCTGCTATAGATAGGGGTTCAATTAGCAATGGATGGCAAATCAAGGATCCCAACATGTGGTTCTTTTTTAATGGAGTTGCCACGAATTTCCATCCAGGACAATATCAATGTGCAGCATTGGGTTATTTTACCTTACCCATACAAGTGCAAATGCCGCTTCAGGCAGATGCACGGAGCCGGAGAGCTGTTGCCGGCCCAATGGGTTCTGGTTGCAATGATGAAGTGATAATCGATGTTCAGCTTTCTGATGGTAGCTCCTGGGGGAGAGCTATAGGGAGTGTTATCACTGGAGCACTCACCTTGGGATCATACCCAGGTATCATTTCCCAGGAGAATAGAAGGTCCATTTTGGGACTCACCTGTAGGCTGGAGAAATCAATCAACGCCACAGGGAGGGTCATACGGGATCTTCAAATGGAAATCACTGAGCTTCATCAAGACCAAATGCAGGACAGACTGGCCATAGATCCGGAGGATTTTGTAAACTGGTCGGGAACCAGGGATGTCGGGTAAAATTCCAGGATCTGAATAATACTATTGAGAAAGAACTTCAGAATTTACAGGAGAGCATTACTAACAATGTACGCACTGATGTTAATCTCTTTGATTGGATGACTTCTTGGTTGCCTGATTTGTCTGTCCTTAGACAAGTTTTCTTTTATGGGTTCATTATTATTATTTGCCTTATACCTTTGTGTTTTTGCATTTATTGTATTCTTAATCTTATTTCTATGTGTAACACATGTCCACTGCGTAGAAGGGAGACATCGGGTTTTGCACGATGGCAATTGTACTCAATGAGGTATCATCCTCCGGAACAAGGTACCAGGAGTCAGGAGGGGTATGATGTCCAGGAGGACAGTGACGATGTATATGGAGGAGTAGTTATGGAGTATGATGACATGCAGGGGTATGATTAGCCGTCCCTCTCTCAAATTTAAATGAAAAAGGAGGACATGTAGGAATGTATCTGGTTTCTGTCTGCTGTCTCCTACACATTTTGTAAACAAAGGCCTCTTTGCTTACATGAGAGACAACGCTGGATTTTGTGCATGCGTAGAACAGTGAGAAGAATTCTCCTTATTTCTTCTTATTTGGTTCTGACATTCTGATTGGTTGATGTGCCTTAAGTTTTGTTTCTGATATACTCTGTTTGAATAAAGAGACGCCATGATTATTCCTTTGTTCAGCAAAGACTGCAGTCGTGTGTATGTATCCTCTCTATCTCTGTTTCTTCCTTACTCTGTCTAATGAAGCTGGACTCCGTTAGACGTATTAACTCTTCCTTTGTTTATCTGGGGCTATAAACTGCTCCTTATGAGGCTGAATAGATGTTTACATGAATCGGATTCCTACAAGCATCCCTGATGGAAAACAGGAATAGCAACAGTTCCCGCCATCTCATGCTGTGCTTACCGTACCATCGCATATGTGCGGCTGCACATAGCCCGAGATGGGGTCCCCACTCTGTCACCGCAGCATACTGCGCTGTCCAGTGCACGTATCTGTGGCCCACCAGCCATACTGCCACCGGTGTGCATGGACACACAGGGTTTGTAAAAGAAGGAAAAAGAATTAATGACATAACTAGTACTCATGCATTATATGTACATATAATGCAAAACGCATAGACCCCCATCTGCCTATCCGGCGTATATCAGCCTCAGAGTACCCAAACGCAGCCGCAGTGGACGCGGCGCCTATCCTGAAAGAATAGGTGCTGTAACGAGCCCCGGGGAAGCCAACACTGTGAAGTGCCATACCGGTCACCTTCCAAAACTGGAATTTAGTCAGTGGAGACCCATCCTGGTGGCAGAAAAAAGGGCCAGAGTGCGTACTACGCACTGCCAAAAACTCGTGTAGGGCACCAACCGGACAGATGTCATCAATTGAGCATCGTAGCAGTCTTACTCCACTGCCTAAGCCATGCAGATCAACCTTTGAGGACCGTATCCTCAACTGAGCCCACTCTTGGGTGATATAGACATCGTTGAGTTCCAGTGCCCTACGAGACACGTCCCCTTTAGACAATGGGACCAGCTCACTGATGCGGAGCGCTCCAAAGAAAGCTACAGTGGTAGCGGCGTGAAAGAGAGCCTCCTCGTACCTATCATAACACAAGTTATGCCAGCCTTGTGCAAGGTGGGTAAGAACACCTGGCGAAATGGGGTGACCTGTGTCCGGGCGGCAGCCATGTTCATGTGTCCACCCTTTCAAAACATGTTGTATGCGGAAGTCATTCATGCAGTCGGCGAAGCCCCGTGCCTTGGCCATAAATGCCAATGCCGAAAGCCTAGAGGCTATGGTACGGGGGGCCAACCCCTGACCATGAAGGTAAACCATGTATTGTAAAATCTGGTCGACTGGTATCGGCCACGCTTCAGGCAACTGCCTTTGCCCACAAAAGGTTCTAAATTGTAGGAAAGCATGTAGATACGCCTTACGCGTGCGAGGTGCCAAAGACATGCCGATCACCCGGTTCACCTCTCCTCGCCAAATGTCCAAATCTTGGCCGGGAGTGGAGAGGGAAATTCCTCTGCTTCTGGAGCCAAGGCACAGAACTGGGAGATCTGCAGGCGGGATAAAGCATCAGCAATATCATTATTAATGCCTGGCACATGTCTGGCCCTGAACAGCACATTGAGGTGTAGGGATCTCAAAACAAATTGATGAACCAATGCCATGACTCTGGGGGATTTGAACATCTGGCCGTTAACAATGTGTACCACTGCAGCATTGTCACACCAAAAGTGGACCACCGAATTGGCCCACTTGTTGCCTCACAGCATTAGAGCTTCCAAGATGGGAAAAATTCTAGGAAAGTAAGATCACGTAGGCGATCTGTGCCTTGCCATGCGTGAGGCCATTGGCCAAAGGCCCACCGCCCCTCAAAATAAATCCCATAACCCAGAGAGCCGGAGGCATTCGACTGTACTTGGAACTGAGGGCTGACCAGAAGGTCAGATCTCCAAAAAGAGACCCCATTAAAATCCTGGAGAAATGTGAGCCAAACCGAAAGGTCTGCCCGTATACCCCTGGTCAGCCGGACCCTGTGGTGGCATTTTAATAGGCCAGCCATGGCGTCACACAGACGCCTGGCAAAACTCTGCCCGGGGTTACCACCCTGCAAGCGAAGTTGAGGTGGCCGTGAAGCACCTGTAACTCTCAAAGAGACACTTTACGCTTGGCAATTATAGCCATAATCGCAGCCGTGATCCGTGTCACCTTTTCCACGGGTAACCTGGATGCCTGTGCAACAGTGTCAATTTCGATACCTAAAAAGGTGAGCGTAGTGGCTGGGCCCTCAGTCTTTTCAGGTGCTAAGGGGACACCCAGTTCCCGCATAAGCACCTGAAATGTGGCAAGGAGACGGGTACACGTGTCCGAGCCCTGCTCACCCCCGAACAAAAAGTCATCAAGGTAGTGGGCTACAGACCGGGACCCCAACCTATGAACAAAGGTCCATTGTAGGATGGTGCTAAATCGTTCGAATGCTGAACAGGAAATAGAACAGCCAAAAGGCATGGCCTTATCTACGTAGAACTTGCCCCAAAAACAAAAATCCAACAACTCAAAGTCATCGGGATGCACTGGCAGTAATCGGAATGCCAATTTGATATCGCACTTTGCCAGGAGCGCCCCGCGACCACAGGAGCGTACCATCTGTAAGGCCTGGTCAAATGATGTATAACTGACCGAGCAAAGGTCATCAGGTATCGCGTCGATGACCGAGGAACCCGCAGGGTAAGAAAGGTGGTGAATTAGGCGAAATTCACCCAGGGACTTCTTCAGGACTAAACCCAAAGGAGATACTTTTAAGTTAGGGAATGGTGGGTCAGTAAACGGCCCAGCAACTCTCATTGCAGCTACCTCCTTAGCTATGCTTTGTGCAGCAATATCCTCATTACCCCTAAGAGAAAGTAAGTTCGGGGCATCCTTACCTTTAAATATATTTACCTTTAAATATATTTTCCAGTTCCATCATAGCTTCCATTCATAACTATTTCAACAAGGAAATTATCAATTCACAAAGAAATGCAGCAGCACATTATGGGGTTTCCAAAGTAAATTAAGGGATTCCTTGAAGGTTACTGAAGGAATTTAAAGAAGTAACAATGTTTGCAACCTTTGTAAGAGAAATTATAGAGGGTAGGAGAAGAGGAAAAAGGTCTTGTGAGTTTTCTACACTGTGACAGCTGAAAGGAAAGCTATGCACAAAAAGATAAGGGATCAAGTGTCAATTTTATATGACACAATATAAAGCAAAATGTAGTATTGGGTACTGGAGTAAGTGTCCAGACGTAACACTATTTCAAACTTAAAGCAGATTTTCAAATTCAATTTATTTTTCTGGCCTTTCTCAATTAACTATTGCATTTTCACATGTTCATGATAATAAGAAAGTAATAAGGAGGGGCAATCAAAAGTAGAGAATATATTACACTTCAAATATTATTGGAAGCAACACAAACAGTGGTGAAAGATTATGGAAATTTCAGACCAATATCATCTGCTCACAGGAATGTCCCAGTTTGTCTAATGGAGCTTACTCTGAAATTAATATGAATGCCTATCCATTAATTATTAGTCCTAGGTGTTTATCTCTAAATAACTATAGATTTGAAGGGGCATGCATGTCATACTGGGCATTTTGTGTGAAGGTGCTGCTGCTTGGAAGGTCAATTTTAAGACTCCTTTTCAGAAATCCTTTTTGAATAATTTGGACCATTATGACATTTGTAGTTATAGGCCTGAATCCTATCACAGGAAACTGTATAAGTCATAGTGCCAAGTGGCCACTCATTAATCCAGTGCAGGTTGAATTCATGGATGTACGCCCAACTGCATGATCAGACATGAAACCAGAAACACAACCAGTGCCTTGTTAATAAATAGCACTTTGTCATTTCCCTTATCCAAGCATAAATTGGAAATAGGTTTCTGACTAATGTCTGCAAAATCAATGCACCCAGGCCAATACATTTGCCAGCATATAATGGAATTGCTGCTTACTTTAGAATTACCATTTGAAATAGTGTTTGAAGCTTTTGTCTACTTCAGGGGATTTACATCAAGAAAAATGTAATTAGAATTGACCTACACTATAATAGAGAGCAAGTAATTTATTCTATCAGATTTCTAGAGAACTTTTACTTGCATTATTTTAGCCACTATTTTATTTGCCATGCAACATACTTCCAAAGCAGCCAAAACATTTCTTTTTCTGTATCAAATAGTAATACAATGATTACTAAAGAGGTTCATCCCTTTGGCTTTCACTGAAAATAGAAATCTCAAGTAATCTTACATAACATAAATTCAGTCAGGCTTTAGGTATACTAAAAGGTTCAATCTGAGATGCATATTATCATATTACAGTCTAACATATGCCATTCAAAATATTTCTTTTCAGAAGAAGCTATTTGAAAGCCAGCCAAGATGAAACTACAACTCATTCATCCAACTCTCCTCCAAAGAGCCCAATAAAATGATACAGTCTGTAAAATACTATATACTTATACCCTAAACCAGGGGTGCCCAAACTATGGCATGTGGGCCAGATCTGGCCCCAATGCCAATTCATCCGGCCCACAAAGCCCTTGTTGCTTCCGGAAGCGGAAGTAAAACGTGCCCGTATGGAACCGGAATTAAAATGCACCTGTATGGATCTGTATGGATCTCCTGCCAACCTAGCAGTTTGAAAGCAAGAAATTGCAAGTAGATAAATAGGGACCACTTCGGTGGGAAGGTAACAGCATTCCGTGCGCTCCGGTGTCTAGTCATGCGTGCCACATGACCATGGAAACGTCTTCAGAAGCAGACAACGCTGGCTCTTCAGCTTTGAAACAGAGATGAGCACTGAACCCTAGAGTCGGATACGAGCTGGGACAAAGACGGGAGCTCATTCCATCTTGCAGTACCCAGGAATGCCTATCCCCTCCTTAAAGGCACTCTTTCCTCCCAGATCATACAACACTTCTCCTCATTCTATTTCCTTTAGTTACTGTGACATTTATATTCCACTTTTCCTCTGGCAATTGTCATGAAAATCCTAGCCCTTGGGCTGCATCTTTCATGATCTTTTTGCCCACTGAATTACTGTGTGCTTTAGCCCATCCAAGATGATGATTTTAATGAGTGGGAGAGCACTTTCCTACGTACCAACGGCATTGGAATGTAAACATACTAGCCTCATTAATTGGGAAAAATGAATACTAATGTGTGATGGACATGTCATCTTGTAAGATCATTGGTTGGAATCCCTTAGGGGAATGGCTGGGAGGCAGACCCTGGAGGAAGGAAATAAAAAGTCAGAAGGTGGGGGCCGAAAGACAGACTCACTTGGACTCTGAACTGCCATCATGTAGTTACATTTGCCAGCAAGGGGTGGGGTGGGGCCCTGAGCTTTCCTTGGAGAGCAGCTTTCTTTACTTTAAGATGCTTTCTGAACTTTTGCTGGACTTTGTTCTGTACTTTACTTTGATTTCAATATACTTTTAAAATACCTGAAGAGACCTGAAGAGCCCTCAGCAGCGTCTTCAGAGGTCCCCTTGGCCACGGGGAGTCTTCTTTATCCCCCCGGCATTACTTAGCTCGATGCTACCTTATTTACACTAAGACACTGCCGAGCCGAGCCGAGCCCTCCCAGCCACGGCAATGCCGGGGGGATAAAGAGGACTCCCCATGGCCACGGGGAGCCCTGAAGATGCTGCTGAGCTGAGCCGCCGTGCCCTCCCAGCCATGCCAATGCCAGGGAGATAAAGATGACTCCCCGTGGCCAAGGGGAGCCTGCCGAGCTGAGCTGCAGTGCCCTCCCCGCCATGCCAACAACGGGGGGATAAAGAGGACTCCCCGTGACCATGGGGAGCCCTGAAGACACTGCCGAGCTGAGCCACCACGCCCTCCCGGCCACGCCAATGTCGGGGGGATAAAGAGGGCTTCCAATGGCCACCAAGCTGAGCCGCCACGTGCCTCCAGCCACGCCAACACCAGGGGGATAAAGAGGACTCCCCGTGGCCACGGGAAGCCCTGAAGATGCTGCCGAGCCGAGCCGCTGCGCCCTCCCAGCCACACCAATTCCGGGGGGATAAAGTGGACTCCCCGTGGCCACGGGGAGCCCTGAAGACACCGCCGAGCTGAGCCACTGTGCCCTCCTGACCCATTACCAGCCAGGAGGAGGTCAAGGGCAGTGACTTGGATTCTGTTTCTTGGGACGGCTCTGCTGCTGGAGGTCTTTGTTGGGACTTCCGAAATGAGGTTTCCCTTTTGTTCTGCAGTGTTTTTGATATTATGGTTGTTGTCGCTTATATCCTGTATCTGAATTTTGTAATTACTCTTTTTTGGATATTTTGATGCTGTGCCTTTTGTATTATTGTGTGATTATGTGTATTATTATGATGCTGAAATTGTATGTGCATTGATTATTGATTGTTGTAGCCACTCTGAGTCGGACTTGTGCTGAAGTAGAGCATGGTATAAATCCAATAAATAATAATAATAATGCAAGCGTGGCACCAAAATGGCCGCCGCGCTCTTTGCGGGGCCCCCCACACCGGACGAAGGCATCCGGGTAGTTAGGGGGCGTGGCCAGCACCCTTATAAAAGGGGCGGCCACGAGGCAGCCGAGCTGCCATTTTGCGAAGCGAACGGAGACTAGAAGTTTTTTCCCTTAGCTCCGTCGCTCTTACCTATCGCCGGGAAGCCTCTTTGGCACAGCGGTTTTTCTTCCTTCTTCTTCGGCTTCCCAGCAAATTGAAGCGATGCCCTCTAAGAAGAAGGCAACGGCGAAAGCAGTTCGCGCTGCTCGGAGGCGGCAGCCGGGTCGGAGGACCACGACTGCGCCTCCCCAGCAGCCTCCCTTGCCGGGCCACAGCCCCCGGCCCGCAATCAATGGCTGCTGCCCCTGGCCTGGTTCATACTGCGGGGCCTTCGCCCCTTGGTCCGCAGCTTCCTGCAGTGGGCTTCAGCCATGGGGGGTGGTTGGGTCCTCTTCCCTGGCAGGGCATGCCTCCGGCCCCCCAGGGGCCGGGACTGGGCTCGTAGCCATATTCGGGCCCCGCGGCCCAGAGACCTGGACCGGTGCCTGCCACCAGTGGGCCGGCTGGCCCTTTGCCCCCCCTTAGCGTTGGGGGCTATGTGAATGTGGATACCCTTCTGGCCCGTGTAGCGGCCCTCGAGGCATCACTTGGGACGGTCAACCCCTCAGGGGCGCCTTTTGGATCCCAGGTCGACGCATCGTCTGCCGGGCAGCGGCAGATGGCAGGACGGGTCGAGCTGCCCGAGGCGCGTGGGCCGGTGTCGGCCACTGCCTCGCAGCTCCCCATACAACAGGTGCCGCAGCCGGGTGCTGACCAGGCCCCATCGACGAGCTCAGTTCCGATCGTGAGCTCCGACGCCCACAGTGGGCCGGAACCCCCGGTAGGGGCGGCCCATGGGGGTGCAGCGCGTGAGTATACGGTTCAATCTAGTGCACCCACACCATTAACTACATTGGGGGGAGCATTCCAGTGGCCATGGCCTCGCACGGGTGGCGTGGCGTTTCAGACGCCGCCGGCCCACCCGGCGACTGCACCTCTAACCCAGGGCCCTACTTGGGGTGGGGCCTCCTCTTCTGTTGGGAACTTGCTAGGGGTTACGGGGTTGGTTCAGGCTCCTTTTACTATGCCCACCGTTCCCACCGTGCCGGTGTCGGCATTGCCGACAGCAGGGTATTCTTTGCCCCTTGGGGATCATTTGGCCCAATCTACCAAAGAGAAGATCTGGCGGGGGAGTATGTGGACATCTTCTCCCTTCTGAACAGAGAGCCCACCAAGGAGGAGAGGGAGGCGCAGGACGAGAAGGATAAGGAACAGGCACGTCGTCGTAAGCCGCCACACACGTGGGCCAACTGGTTGCCAGCGTACCTCATATACATGGCGGTTTACCTCAGGGCCCGGCCGGATCTGGCCATCCCGATGGTCCAGTATTTGGACAACATCTACCGGGCGATGGTTGACTTCCCAGGCCCGTCGTGGTTGGCTTACGATGAAGAATTCCGTATGCGAGTACCCCTGCACCCAGAGATGAGGTGGGATGAGCCCTGCCAGAAGCTGTGGCTTCTGTACATGACCCCCACGTGCCCCGCGCCTGGGGAGAGATACCATTGTGGACATGCAGTCCAGCGAGCGGCTCCAGCACAGGCACCCCGCCAGGTGGCGGGGCAGGGGGTTCCAGCCCGCCTGCTGTGCTGGACCTTCTCGTCCAATGGTTCCTGCAGTAGGAAGAATTGCCGGTACAAGCACGAGTGTCCCTCTTGCGCTGGCCCCCATGCCGCCTCCGCCTGTCCCAGGCCGGGGGGATTGCGGGGCCGAGGTAGGGGTGGACAAGGGGCCGGCAAGATTGCCGCAGAGGGAGCTGGTCCAGCGAAAGGCCCCCTCCCCAATTAATGTGGGCATGTTGGAGCGTTGGCTCACATTGTACCCGAGGAGGGCGGACGCAGCTTACCTGCTTCAAGGTTTTCAAATGGGTTTTCGCATTCCTTTCATGAGGACAGGTCTCCCCAAGATGCACCCAACCTTTTGTCACTCAGGGGACGGGAGGAGGTGGCTGCCGTGAGCATTACTAAGGAGGTTGATGCGGGCAGGGTCACCGGCCCTTTCCCTGCACCCCCGTTCCCCAATCTTAAAGTTTCCCCCTTGGGCTTAGTGCCCAAGAAGTCATCGGGCGAGTTTCGCCTAATACATCACTTGTCCTACCCAGCCGGCCGATCGGTCAATGATGCTATCCCTGATGACCTTTGCTCGGTCAGGTATACGTCTTTTGACCAGGTGCTGCGCATGGTGCGCTCATGTGGCCCGGGTGCACTGTTAGCTAAGTGCGACATTAAGTCCGCCTTCCGTCTCCTGCCGGTGCACCCGGGCGACTTTGAGTTGCTGGGTTTCAAGTTCCGGGGTGC
Organism: Bradypodion ventrale; assembly: GCA_035047345.1. NCBI lineage: Eukaryota > Metazoa > Chordata > Lepidosauria > Squamata > Chamaeleonidae > Bradypodion > Bradypodion ventrale. The sequence goes on from JAWDJE010000007.1 coordinate 2,314,715, forward strand.
ATATTATTTCGATAAAGCCATGCCTTTTGGTTGTTCCATCTCATGCTCGGCCTTCGAGCGTTTCAGTACCTTCCTGCAGTGGGCTTTTGTTCGCAGGTCAGGCTCTCGGTCTGTAGCCCATTACCTGGATGATTTCTTATTCGGGGGTGAACGGGGCTGGGACACGTGCACACGTCTCCTCCGCACATTTCAGACGCTAATGGAGGAACTTGGTGTCCCTTTAGCGCCCGAAAAGACCGAGGGCCCATCTACTAAGCTCACATTCCTGGGGGTGGAGATTGACACGGTAGCGCAAGCATCTAGGTTGCCGGGGGATAAGGTGTCGCGGATCGTGGCCCTCATATCGGACTTGCTTGCTAAATGCAAGGCGTCCCTTCGTGAGCTGCAGGTGCTGCATGGTCACCTCAATTTCGCTTGCAGGGTGGTCGCACCTGGCAGGGCATTTGCTCGGCGCTTGTGCGACGCCATGACAGGCTTGTCCAGACCCCACCATAGGGTAAGACTCACCGGGGGCATTAGGGCAGATATGCTTATCTGGCTCCAGTTCCTGAGAGAGTTCAATGGGGTATCATTTTGGAGGTCCGACCTTCTGGCTTCTCCACGTTTCCAGATACAGTCTGATGCATCTGGGTCCCTGGGTTATGGGATGTACTTCAATGGGAAGTGGGCCTACGGTGGGTGGCCGCGAGCCTGGTCGGGCACAGGTCGCCTGCGCGATCTCACGTATCTGGAATTTTTTTCCCATTCTGGGGGCTTTGATGCTATGGGGTGAGGAGTGGGCCAATTCGGTGGTACATTTCTGGTGTGACAATGCGGCTGTTGTCCACATTGTCAACTCACAGACGTCTAAATCTCCCAGGGTCATGGACCTGTTGCGCCAGTTCGTTTTGCGCAGCCTGCGCCTCAATGTGCTGTTCAGGGCCAGGCATGTCCCAGGTATCAATAATGATATTGCTGCCGCTTTGTCCCGCCTGCAGATCTCCCGGTTCCGCGCCTTGGCCCCGGATGCGGAGGAATTTCCCTTGCCACTCCCGGACGAGATATGGACGCTTGGCAAGGAGAGGTGAACCGGGCGATCGGCATGTCGCTGGCGCCGCGCACTCGTAAGGCGTATCACCACGCATTCATTTCCTTCCAGGCCTTCTGTGCCCAATTTCGGCTACCCGAGACTTGGCCTATCCCAGTTGCACACGTCCTCCGATTCATGGTTTACCTGCATGCACAGGGCCTTGCACCTCGCACCATAGCATCCAGGCTGTCAGCGCTGGCATTTATGGCCAAAGTGGGTGGTTATGCGGACAGTACTACTGATTTCCGTGTGAGACATGTTTTGGAAGGGTGGGCGCGGGAGCGTGGGCGTAGCCCGGACAGCCGCCACCCAATTTCCCCAGGGGTACTCACCCAACTGGCACGGGGCTGGCATGACCTCTGTTTTGACAGGTATGAGGCAGCCCTGTTTCATGCGGCTACCACGGTGGCCTTTTTTGGAGCGCTCCGCATCAGCGAGCTTGTGATGCTGTCTAAGGCGGATGCAAGTCGTAGGGCACTGGAACTCGACAATGTCTATGTCTGCAATGATTGGGCTCAGTTGAGGATTCGCTCCTCTAAAACGGATCAGCATGGCATAGGCAGTGGAGTAAGACTGCTACGATGTTCATTGGCAGACATATGTCCGGTTGGTGCCCTACAGGAATTCCTTGCACTGCGTGGCACGCACCATGGCCCGTTTTTTCTGCCACCAAGATGGGTCTCCCCTTACTAAGTTTCAATTTTGGAAGGTGACCGGTAAGGCATTGGCCAGTGTTGGCCTCCCTGGGGCCCGTTACGGCACCCATTCCTTCAGGATAGGGGCGGCTTCTACTGCGGCTGCCTTTGGGTACTCCGGGGCTGAAATACGCCGTATGGGGAGGTGGGGATCACAATGTTTTCAGTTTTATGTCCGCCCTCTTCCGCCGTGAGTACCAGTTTAGTCACCGCACCTTTTCTCCCCTTTTTCCTTGACAGACCCTGGGTGTCGTTTCACACCGGTGGCAGTATGGCTGGTGGGCCATAGCTACGTGCACAGGGCAGCGCGTTACACTGCGGCGACAGAGTGGGGACCCCGACTGGGACTGGGTGCATACGCAAGTCTCACATGGTATGGTAAGCCCGGTATGTTATGGCGGGAACTGTTGCCGTTCCTTTTCTCAGGCAGGAATGCCGACCCGCCTGATATTCTGATCATACACCTTGGGGGCAATGATTTAGGACAGGTCACTGGCCTTTCGCTGAAGCACGCGATTTGCGGTGACCTCGCCTACTTACATTATGTGTGGCCTGCCACGACCCTCGTTTGGTCAGACATGGTACCGCGGCACGCTTACAGAGGAGGGTTTGACCTCCAGGCCCTTGACCGTGCTCGGCGCATGGTGAACAGGGCTGTTGCCCAGTTCCTTATCGACAAGGGCTAGGGGCGCGTCATTCGGCACCCCACCATCAGTTTGCAAAATTATGAGCTTTATTCAGGGGATGGGGTCCATCTATCGGGTGGGGGATGGTGCTTGATCACTATATGCTAAAGGTAAAGGTTTCCCTTGCTCGAAAGCCAGTTGTATCTAGAGTGCCAAGGTTCGCCAACACAGTCATAGATTCCGACAGCGGCCAATTTTTAGAGCAAGAAGCTGCTTTTTGTACGAGAGAGCAGATCCAAAATACACAAGGAGAATTATCAGAGTTCATAGATCCAGTGTGCTTGCATGGTTGTCTAAGGGGATCTGAGTTAGGTAAAGGTAAAGGGTCGCCATTGCTCAAAAGCCAACTGTATCCGACTCTAGGGTTCAGTGCTCATCTCTGTTTCAAAGCCGAAGAGCCAGTGTTGTCTGCATCTACAGACATTTCCATGGTCATGTGGCAGGCATGACTAGACACCAGAGCGCACGGAACGCTGTTACCTTCCCACCAAAGTGGTCCCTATTTATCTACTTGCAATTTCTTGCTTTCGAACTGCTAGGATGGCAGGAGCTGAGACAAAGACAGGAGCTCATTCCGTCCTGCAGTACTCGGGAATCGAACTGCTGACCTTCTGCCTCCCAGTCAGCATCTTAGTCACTTAAGCCACTGAGTAAACAAGAAAGAAAACAAAACAAAAGTCCCCCAAGAAAATGGGGAAAGGGTTCTTTGGCCCACACAGCTTTGTGTCCATTGCATCTACAATACCATCTAGCCATCTTATTTTTGGCCACCCCCTTCTTTTGTCCTCCACCTTTCCCAGCATCAAGGTTTTCTCAAGTGAATCCTCTCTTCTCATTTAATGTCCAAAGTACTTTAGTGTCATTTTTACTATTTGACCTTTAATGAGCAGTCATGGTTGATTTCTTCCAGGATCGACCTATTTCTAACACCACTTTTCAAAGGCATCTATTTTTTTTTGCGCTCAGCTTTCCTAATGGTCCAGCTCTCACACCCATACATTACCACCGGGAATACCATTGCTTTGACTATGCAATTTTTTGTTTGCAAGGTGATGCCTCTACTTTTAACTATGTTCCCCAGGTTTCTCATAGCTTGTTCCCCAAGCATCAGTCACCTTTTTATTTTACGGCTGCAGTCACCATCTGCAGAGATCTTTGATCCTAAGAAAGTAAAATCTGCCAGTCGTATCCAACTCTAGGGTGTAGTGCTCATCTCCATTTACAGCCAAAGAGCCAGTGCTGCCTGTGTTTGCAGACATTTTCATGCTCATGTGGCAGGCATGACTAGAGCCCAGCAAGTCACATGGCTATATTTGACCACGCCCACAGATTTGGCCACACCCACAGAGGGGTGTGGCCAGAATTTTCCTTATTTTCAAATCCAAAAGTTGACAGGTATGTGTAGGAGTAGCTGACCGCAAGGAAGACACGCGAGACAATCGTGCGGTGAAGTCCAGCCCCAATCTGGGTCGGGTGGTACGTATTTATTACCCTTCCCAAATTTCATATGGGAATTTTATATTCCCATATGAAAGAGTACTATAGATATGAAAGAGTACTGTGAAGAAGGGGTACACAGAAAGAGCCTCCTCGAAGATTGTGGTACTTTTCAACCACAATCAGGCATACCTTGTGGAACCTCCTGCCGACTGAACTTCACCTCCAGTCAAGAGCTATTATCCTTTAGAAAAGGCCTCAAAACTTGGCTGGCCCTGGGGGTGGGGTGCTGCCTGTGGTTCATATGAATGACCATCTGGGTTTTAGTTTGTAACTGTTGTGAATGTGGAGGGGTATTTTAACAGTTTTTAATGCTTTTATGATTTTAATTCTAATTGTGGGGATGCTTTTATATATTAGCATATATTAGCATTCTTATTGGTTAGACTGTAAGCAGCCCGGAGTCGCCTCAGCGAGGGTGTGGTGCTAAAAGTCTAACTAACTAAATAAATAAACAAATACCCTGGTAATGGCAACCTTGTGTTGCTGGCTAATCTTTCTCACACTAGCTCAGGTAAAGGGAACTGCAGAATGAACTTACTAAAAGATGGCTTCATTTTAGCACTTTCAGGTCTGGCCAAGACATGGAAGACATAACTGCCAAGATGCGGTTGAAAAAATACGGGAAGCACCGCTGCCTCTGACAGGGGCGCATGCGCACCTCCGCCTCTGATGGGTGTGCATGCACATTATCCCCTTTGCACATGCGCAAAAACCCCTTGCACATGCACAGAAACCCCTTGCACATGCACAGTAACCCCTCATGCATATGCACCTCCGCCTCTGATGGGCGCGCATGTACAGTAACCCCCCTCTGGCCACTCCAAATTCGGGATGATGGCAGGTCAGAGGGAGAAAAAGGGGTAAAATACGGGATTTCCCGGCCAGTACGGGACACTTTACAGGTATGATGGAAGAAGAAAAAACTGTGAAGAAAGCTGACCTGGGGGGTGAGGGAATGGATCTATGCATTTGAAATGTTGTGTTGGAGGAAAGCTTTGCAGAACTTGGACTTCCAGAAAAACAAATAAATGAGTTCTAGACCTGATCCAGCTTAATTTCTTTCTAGAAACAAAAAAAAATGATAAAACTAAAGGTACTGCAATTTGAGACTCAGTAGAAATGACAATTCTTCTGTCTAGGCCAGATGTGAACTGTCATTTTTTGGTGAGTTCATTCTGCAGTTTCTTTCATCTGACCGAGTGTGAGAAAGATTAGCCATCAGTACAAGTTTGCTGTTACTAGTGTATGCCCGATTGTGCTTCAAAAATATCACAATCTTCAAGGAGGTTTTTTCTGTGTACCCCTATTGTGAGGCTGATATTTTAGATTATGGTTTTGTAAAGAAAAAGAATAATAAATAACATTATTTTACAAACTAAAATAATTAAATTGCTCTGCTTTCTTGGGGCTTGCTCATTCTACAATGTACAATATGTAAAGGAAAAGGAGCTTACACATTTTCTCTAAAAAGGCATGAATTGACTGCTTATATCTCAATTGCATAATAGCTATAAACTCAAGAGGCATTTGGGTGACATTACAGATAAAATACATCTGGTATCATGTCCTCTAGGACTAGATTTAGATTACATACAAAACAGTTCATGTTAGTATGGACTGTTACAGTCTTTTAATGAGGGACAATTCATCACCTGATAGAGAAAACATAGTAGTATTACAGCCATGCAGTCTTCTCCAGCTTCTTGTCAGGCAATCAACATGCAAACTGAGCTAGTGTTTTAAGTCCAAGTTTGATTGACAAAGTTAGCTAATCTGTAAACTGTGGGAGATCAGGAAAAACCATGAGGCTGGGAATAGGTGGCTCTTAGCAGTGCAAAGTTTGTTACTGCTGATGCCAAGTTCTTGTAGCATCTGCTTTGGCACAGCATTGGCATTTGAACCTGGAAAGATGGCAATTTCTGAGAAGTAGTTGCACTCAAGAAGCGATAAGTGAATGAGGCTGGCATGGGGCATGCAAACTATCTACAGTAAAACCCCGACTTACATATGCATCGAGTTACATAAAATTTGGCTTACATAATGATTTTTGCACTAAAACCATGTCCCGATTTACATTAATGTCCCAATTTATATAACATGATTTTCTATGGTTTTGCTTTGAGTTATGTAAAAAATTAATTTTTCTTATGGAGTTGCTTCAATTTACATAAATATTTTTTCTATGGGTTTGCTTCAAGTTACGTAAAAATCATTTTTCCTATGGGTTTGCTTCGAGTTAAGTAAAAAACCGATTTACATAAAAGCCTACGGAACAGACTTTTTACGTAAGTAGGGGCTTTACCATAGTTGCAATATGGCTCACACTCCAGAGTGTAAAACAATTTATCCACGTTATTTCATGGGTTCATCTCAGAAATAGCTCAAGCAATGTTTGTTCCAGGAATAGGGAGTATAAGTGGCTGATTTTATTGGCTACTGCAAAATAGAGCAATAAATCACCGACAGGTACCTGCCAATTTGGGTGCCTTGAAAGACATTCTCAAGCCTGTGATCAGAGCTGGGTCTCATGCCCAATGGTTGGTCTGCATTTGACTGGCATTCATGGGAGGATGTAACTGTGAAGAGAATTGTCCCAAGGCCTGTATGTTTCTTTTCTGACTATTTGTAAGAAGCAATTGTTCTTCCTCATCTGCTGACATACTGTTACGTAACTGAAAACTGTCAACATGCCACCTGCTAATCTTTTCTATCAATAACACATATTTAATCCCCCTAATAATAATAATAATAATAATAATAATAATAATAATAATAATAATAATAATAATAATAATAATAATAATAATAATAATAATAATAATAATAATAATAATAATAATAATAATAATAATAATAATAATAAATTTTAATTTATATCCCGCCCTACTCGGCACAGGCTGACTCAGGGTGGCTAACAGCATTTCAAATAAAGATACAATATAATTATACAGAAATACAATGGAGTAAAGCAATAAACACAGAATATAACAAGGTAACATAAAAATAAGATACAAAATATACAAATTACAAATGTATAAATTTTAAAGCATCAAATCTATCATGCACAGCACCAGGAGGGGAAAAAATCAAACACACACACACAACAGGGCTCGCCATCCATGACGGAGCCCAAACCCCAAGCTCAGCATCCACAATGGAGCCGGGGTCAATGTCCCTAACAAAGCCACAATGGAACCCGGGACCCAGCAAAGGCGAGACATGTGTCAACATTGGCGCTGCTTTTGGGGCCGTGGTTCATACTGCCCCAGCTACGGGTGTGTTTTCTACCTCCCAGACAGGTGGGGCTGGGAGAGAAGCGACGGTGCCCACAGCTGAAGCAACTTCCATCCCCACGCTGGTGGTGTGAGCGCTGGGGAGAGCGGGGCAGTCCTCCGTGGTTGCGGGCGTCTTTTCTACCTCCCAGACAGGTGGGGTTGGGAGAGAAGCGATGGCACCCACAGCTGAAGCAACTTCCATCCCACGCTGGTGGTGTGAGCGCTGGGGAGAGCGGGGAGAAAAAATGTGCTGAGCAAAAAGGGCCAGACTGACATGAACTGGCCTTTATGTCATGTGATTGATAAAAACTAATTTGAAGTATACAGTACATTCAGGAAATCTTACATTTTTTGTGGGATTGTTATGCTGTATTACTGTGTTGTATTCCTATCTTGTAAACCGCATTGAGTCGGTCCTTGGGCTGAGAATTGCGGTATATAAATTTAAATAAATAAATAAATAAATAAATAAATAAATAAATAAATATACTTGAAACTATGATGTCTTTAATAAATCATGGAAGTTCCCTTTATGTAGGTATGAAACTATGCCATGTTTTACAAGAGTATGTTCCAGGAAAAATAAGACTTGCAATACATAGATATGTACCAAAAATACAATTTCTAAAAATTTATCATTTCACCACATTTCCAAAAATATCTCTGATACAGGTTTTAGACTTCTTACAGCTTTAGAGAAATGGAATTTTACCACAGGAGTTTCACAGCAACTGTAGAGAGTTCTATAAGATCACCCCTCTTTTCTTCCTTTTCCAGAATGTGGTGGGTGCAAATGGCCACCTCAGGCCCCTTCCCCACTTGGAGTTTTCAGAGTGTCCAATAAAGGTTTTCTATACTGTGAAGAACTGTAGCAAAAAAAAAAGGGGGGGGTGGGGAGTTCATAGCAGCATGTGACATTTCTATCACCTGGGTTGAGGCTGAAGGTTCAGCCAGAGTGGAGGAAGGGCATACTGGGCTTCTTTACAGTAGGTTACCGGGATCTCCTTCAAAATTTCATCTTGCCCGGGTTTTGGCAGAGGGCTAAACACAAGCGTTGTCCTCTTCTATGACAGTGTTGTATAGGAACAGTGCCCTGGTGGGAATACCAAATACCTCATCAAGGTACCTGTAAGGTGATGAAGGGTTCCCATAGGCCAGAGATGGCCAACCTTGGCACATCAGGTGCTCTTGGACCTCAATTCCCAGAAGCCCTGATCAGCAGGAGTGCTGATTTGGGCTTCTGGTAATTGAAGTCCAAGAACACCTGGAGTGTCAAGGTTGGCCATCACTGCCATAGGTTATAACTCTGCAATGGGTGTCCCATATGATTGGAGTACAAAATCCTTTGGGGCATAACTACTTGTCCAAATTGCATAGAGCAGGGATCAGGAAACCTGGCTCTCCAGATTTTTTGGACTTCAATTCCCAGAAACCCTGATCAGCAGGAGTGCTGACTTGGGCTTGTAATTGAAGTCCAAGAATACCCGGAGAGCCAGATTTGCTAACCCCTAGCCTAGAGATATGGAGTAGTGAAGAGGAATGATTCAGGAAGGAGTCCCAGCATCTAAAGATGTGTAGAAAGAGTAGGTAGCTATTGTGCTGTTTCAAACTAGATATAGGTCACCCTCACTCAAAGTAGGGACAACTAAGCATCTCCTGTAGAGCAGCACAGTGTGACAGTTGCAGTCTCAACTGTATCAGTGCATCAATTAAATCAGTATTATATCCCTAGGTACACTAATGATACACTCATATTAGCATTCCTGGTCTGGTTGAAAAGGACACTAGAATGGGAGCATAAGAAACTGAGGCCCCAATTCTGTGCTTATGCTAGTGCCATTAGCGAAAGTAGTCTTGACTATAAAAATGAGGATATAATGGGTACCATTAGAGGTTGTATAATTACTTCATCTCATAGCATTAACACCTAATAGTTAGCATGCAGGAAATAACTGTGAAAAGTAGCCCTAGGTTTATTAAAAATGTAACCTTATCACACATCTGTTATGTTGTATGGGTTATGAAAGCTGGCAATTTAAGAACTTCTTTCAGTGTCTTCTAGACTAGAGACTAATGGTGTTTGATATTCCACTAACCTGTAATCTTTAATTGGGCTCTCCTAAGTAGCAAACAATTAAATGGAAGTTCTGTTTGGTGATTCACAAGTCTCAAGAGTAGTAACAACAACATTGTAGATATCTATATGACTGGTTAATAGTTAACCTGTTCACAGCATCCCAATTGCTCTTACCCATTTCTTTGCAGCATTCTAGCACTATGCACAGGAAGAAACTGCTGAAGTTTGCTAAAGTAGGAAACACTCACACACACTCACATTTTCTAAAAAAAAGGTAAACACTCACAACAACAGCCCATTGAAGATTGTGTATACTCAGAAGTCATGGATGGGAAAATGCCAGGTGGGTGCATGTGGGCATTGACTGCCTCAATCCTGGCTATGTCTAGGAAAGTGGTGGCGAACCTTGGCACTCCAGCTGTTCTTGGACTTCAGTTCCCAGAAGCTCTGATCAACAGGAGTGCTGACTTGGGCTTCTGATAATTGAAGTCCAAAAACACCTGGAGTGACAAGGTTCGCCATCATGGGTCTAGGAAGTTCTGGCAAAGACCCCATATAAAAATCTGAACAGCTGTCCCCAGTGTGGTTAGACCAGGGGTCAGCAAATGAGGCTCTCCAGGTGTTCTTGGACTTCAGTTACCAGAAGCCCAAGTCAGTGCACCTACTGATCAGGGCTTCTTGGATCTGGAGTCCAAGAACATTTGGAGATCCAAGGTTTTTGACCCCTGGGTTAGACAATACAGTACTGAGCTTTATGAACCAATGAGCTACCTGAAGATAAAAAAGATGGCACATGTATTTTTTTTAAACTGGCAGCATCATACATGATGAGCATGATAGGATGAAAATTTGATAAGTGACTTTGGTTCTTTGCTGCCACTGTTTCTTCATTCATACTCCATACCATGTGAAGGTATGTGTCTGTGTGTAGCTATCAGATCAAGAGGAATATCTAGTGTGTGTAATAGTATGATATAATTGTGTCTATTCCAAAGGCTAATTGGAGCACCCTCCCACTATTTTCCATTTCATTTGGTTGGACTGTCCCAATGCAGTATGCTGCCTGAGGTGGATGAGCAAATTATATCCTTCTGAATTCAAGGGGTACAGTATCCAAAGCAAGCCAAGGGAGACAATCCCATATGGACCCTCACATATGTAGCTGTTGTGATCCAGTACTTGTTGGACTCTGAGGATGGCCTGGATCAGGGGGCACTCCCTATGCCCAGCCCAGTTCTGCCTGCATCCAAACCTGAGTTTTTCCTGAGGTTTACTTCCTCTCAGCCTGCGCCTAGCCCAAGTCTGTTTCCCCTGGCAGCTGACCTGTCAGATCAGGGGTCTGGCTCTGACAGTGATCAACCCTCATTCAGGGAAAGGTCCAGAAAGGAGCTATACCTGTGATGTAGGCAGGCTAGAGTGAAATGCCAAAGAAGGCTCCCAGCTGATACCAATTAGCTAGGAGGCTTAAAATATAAGCAAGCTTGTTGCAGCCTGCCAGCATTGGTACAACTTTCATTTGAAGACAGACACCCTGCTTGACTCCAGACTTCCTGCCATGATGCTGACTTCTGTGCCAACCATGATGATGCCCCTGGACACCCTTTGGATTAGCCGCATGCTCAGACTACCAGTAAACAGAGATCACCTTGCCTTTTGGACTTTGATATCTGGATTCTCCTTGAATAGACTCTCTGTGTAGCACCGCCATGCAGCAGCCATGCTCATTCGGGTGGGTCAGCACAGTAGCAAGTTTGTATCAGAAGCTAGGAATTGTGGTCAATGTTCCCCATCCCCACCCCAAATAAAATGGAGCATGGGAGATATATTCCCAGTTAGTCCAAAAGCCACCCCTGGCTAAGGATGTGGATTTGAACATTTGGAGTTTTCTGGCATTTCTGGAGCATGTCTGAGCATAGGAATTTCTGAACACAGCACATTTAACTGACAGATTCTTTTGTTAATGGAATATTACTATCAGCATAGTTCTCCAGAGACCAGAGTAGTTGTCACCATTTTTAAATACTGTACCCGAACAGACGACAGGAACTGATTACTAGATCAAAACATCTTAACGTTCTCTGCCGGCTGCTTGATTGTTATATAGAAAAGCATTTTTCCCAACAGGGAGGATCCATTTATATCCTGAGAGTAAATAACAAGTGGAAAATGGAACTCATGGGTGGTTAATTGATGAATGTCTCTTTTCACAGTTTATGGATACTTTTTAGTTTCAAGGTAATGTAAGCCCCATTGATTTCAGTGGGTTCTACTTTGGGCTAACATTTGATCCAGAATCTACTAATTGTGACTAGAGGCTTAGAAGATGGGAGACAGTTGGGTCACTTGCTGCAATGGTATGTGGAACCAATGCCATTGATGTGTGCCACAACAACAGGTTGCTGCCAGGTAACATAATGATGCCCCAAACCTGGTTGGTGGAAGAATGGGAAGCAGGAAATCACAGGCTAAAGGGAGAAGTAGGAGGAGGCAATGGGAGATCAACAGGGAAAGATTAAATAAGTTTCTAGAAGGATAGAGGATGTTGGGAAGCAAGGCTAGGAGGTGGCAACAGAATGGGATTAATGGCCTCAGCGGAGGTAAAGGTTTGAGGAAATGAGAGATGAGAGGATGGAAAGAAGAGGAAAGCTTCCTAAGGATGAAATAGAGGAGTTGAGGGAGGCAGAGCACAGGATGCTTGGAAGAGGCTTATATGATGTTCTAGGGATGAGGAGTTTTACCAGTGACAGTGGAGGTGACTCCCAATGAATTGGAATGGGGTCTTGGTTTGTGAGTTTTAAATGGTTGCTGTTGTTTGCTTCCCTTTCTAAGAGGGTGGTGGATTCCTGAGAATCCAGAGCAGGGGTTCTCAACCTTTTCAAGTCAGGGGCTGGTCACTCTCCCTCAAACAGTTGAAGGGGCCAGACTGGTTGTCCCACTGCCATTTATGGCTGCCATAAATGAGTCTGTGGCCGATTCCAGCAGTGGCAGTGGCTGGAGCGAGGGTGGGGGCTAGATTATTTGGTGCTGCAGGCCTGATTTGGCCCACAGGCCATAGATTGAGAACCCCAGATCCAAAGGTTTGGAATTTGGCCATGGGTGTAAATTCCTTTCTCCTGAAGATAGTCAAAAAATGTAAGAATGTGGGAATGGAAGGGAATGTTTTAAGGATATTTGAAATGTTGAAGTCTTATTGGATAAGAGAGAGGAGAAGGTGGGACAAAGGATGAAGGATGGATTTTTATGGAAGAGAAGAAACACCATTGTTTTAGCATGTTCAAGGCAGGAGAAGAGATGTCTACCTATGCTTGCTTGTGAGTAGCAACATAAGAAAATGTAATCCTGATTGTGTTAGCAGGCCTAGTCAGAAGATACATAAAATATAGATAGTTATTCCTTTCTTGTTTTATGAAACAAGAAAGAGATTGTGAGGAGCTCCAGAGGGATCTCTTGACACTGGGGGGTGTGGGGGGGTGGGCAAATGAGCTTCAACACTAGTAAGTGCATAGTGATGCACGTTGGGGCAAAAAACCCCAATTACATTTATAAACTGATGGGGTCTGAACTCTCTGCGACAAACCAGGAAAGGGACCTGGATGTCCTGGTGGACAGCTCAATGAAGGTGTCAACCCAGTGTGCCTCAGCAGTGAAAAAAGCAAACTCAATGTTAGGGATCGTTAGGAAGGGTATAGAAAACAAGTCAGCAAGTATCATTTTGCCTCTTTATAAATCTATGGTGAGGCCCCATCTGGAATACTGTGTACAGTTCTGGTCACCATACCTCCAGAAGGATATTATGGAGCTGGAAAAAGTGTAGAGGAGGGCAACCAGAATGCAAGCGCGGCGCCAAAATGGCCGCCGCGCCCTTTGCGGGCCCCCCCCACAGGACAGAGAATCCGGGTAGTTAGGGGCGTGGCCAGCTCCCTTATAAAAGGGGTGGCCACGAGGCAGCCGAGCTGCCATTTTGCCTCAGCGACGGAGCGGAGAAGTTTTTTCCACTGCGTCTCCGTCGCTCGTTAGCTTACCGGGAAGCCTTTTGGTGGCGATTCTGCCTGGCTGGCTTCCCTTTTTTTGCTTCAGGAGAGATGCCTTCGAAAAAGAAGGCAGCTTCGAGTTCAGCTCGGGCTGTTAGGAGGCGCAACCCAGGTCGGAGGACCGTGGTGCCGCCTCCTCAGCAGCCACCTTTGCCACCCCCGGCCGGGGCTGGTGGAATGGGGTCTATTGCCCCTTGGCCCGATCAGAGTGCGGGCGCGGAGGACGCTCCGGCCCGCGGCCCGCGAGCGGTGGACACCGCTCCTCCTCCTGCCCACTCCGTCGGGCCTATTCCTTTTGGGCCGCAGCCTCTCCCGGGGCCCTCTAGCCTTGGGGGGTGGCCCGGCTCCCTGCCTTGGCAGGTTTCTTCACCAGCCCTACCGGGCTTTGGCGCTGGCCAATGGCCATATATGGGCCCTGGGGCGCAGGGACCTGTCCCCATGCCTGGATCAGGCCGGCCGGCCGGCCCTTTGCCCATGGTCAACGTGGACACCTTACTGGCCCGCATTGCGGCCCTGGAGGCGTCTTTGGCCCGGGCCAGTCAGGCAGGTGCCCCCTTCGGGGTACCTTTTGAGGCGCTGTCGGCAGCAGGACAACAGCCGGCGGGGAGGGTTGAGCTGCTGCAGGCGGGTGGCGCGGCTCCGGCCACTGCCTCGCAGCTCCCCAGCCAGCAACCTGGTGCGGGTCAAGCCCCGGTGATGAGCTCTACTTCGGTCGTGAGCTCCGACGCCCCCAGTGGGCCGGAACCCCCGGTGGGGGCGGCCCGCGGGGGTGCAGCATGTGAGTATACGGTGCAAGCAAGTACATCTACACACATTCCCAATATAGGGGGGGCCTTTCAGTGGCCTTGGCCTCGCGCGGGTGGTGCGGGGGCCACGCTGCTGGCGACCCACCCGGCGACAACGACTGCCACCATGCCCACTGGGGTGGGCCTCGGTCCTTACACTGCTGGGAATGTCCTGGGGGTGGCAGGGTTAGCTCAGGCCCCTTTTAACAGGCCGGCTGTCCCCTTTTCGGCTTTACCAACGGCAGGGTATTCCTTGCCATTGGGTGATCACTTGGCACAGGCTACCAGAGAAAAGATATGGCGAGGGGAGTACGTAGATATCTTCTCACTCCTAAACAGAGAGCCCACCAAGGAGGAAAGGGAGGGTCAGGATGAGAAGGATAAGGAGCAGGCACGCCGCCGTAAGCCGCCGCGTACCTGGGCCAACTGGCTCCCCGCTTATTTAATATATATGGCGGTATATCTGAGGGCGCGGCCGGATTTAGCTATTCCCATGGTCCAATATTTGGACAACATATATAGGGCGATGGTCGATTTCCCGGGCCCCTCATGGCTAGCATATGATGAGGAATTCCATATGAGGATTCCCCTCCACCCCGAGATGAGATGGGACGAGCCGTGCCAGAGACTGTGGCTCTTGTATATGACACCAACACGCCCTGCCCCGGGGGATAGATACCATTGTGGACATGCGGTCCAGCGAGCAGCTCCAGCGCAGGTTACCCGCCAACCGGCGGGGCAGGGGGTTCCAGCCCGCCTGCTGTGCTGGACTTTCTCGTCAAATGGTTCCTGCAATCGAAAGAACTGCAGGTATAAGCATGAGTGTCCCACATGTTCTGGTCCCCACGCAGCCTCTGCTTGTCCCAAGCCTGGGGGGGCGCGAGGCAGAGGGAGGGGTGGACAGTGGGCTGGCAAGGCTGCCACGGATGGAGCTAGTTCTCCAAAAGGCCCCCTCCCCAATTAAGGTGGACATGCTGGAGCGCTGGCTCGCATCGTACCCGAAGGGGGAGGACGGGGAGTATCTCCTTCAAGGTTTTAAGCAGGGATTTCGTATCCCTTTTATGGGTGACAGGTCCCCTCAGGATGCCCCCAACCTTTTATCCCTCAGAGGAAGGGAGGAGGTGGCTGCGGCCAGCATTAAAAAGGAGTTAGACGCGGGCAGGGTCGCTGGACCTTTCCCCGCACCCCCGTTTCCCAATCTTAAGGTCTCGCCATTGGGTTTGGTTCCCAAAAAGTCCCTAGGGGAGTTTCGCCTTATTCATCATTTGTCCTACCCAGCAGGCCGATCGGTCAACGATGCTATACCTGATGACCTTTGTTCGGTCAGGTATACATCGTTTGACCATGCGCTGCGCATGGTGCGCTCGTGTGGCCCGGGTGCCCTGCTGGCCAAGTGCGACATTAAGTCAGCTTTTCGCCTCTTGCCGGTACACCCGGGCGACTTTGAATTGCTGGGTTTTAAATTTAAAGGGGAATATTATTTTGATAAGGCCATGCCTTTTGGCTGCTCCATATCATGCTCGGCTTTCGAGCGTTTTAGTACCTTCCTAGAGTGGGCTTTCGTCCGCAGGTCAGGGTCCCGGTCTGTAGCCCATTACCTGGATGATTTTCTATTCGGGGGTGAACGGGGCTGGGACACGTGCGCACGTCTCCTCAATACATTTCAGACGCTAATGCAGGAACTTGGTGTCCCTTTAGCGCCCGAAAAGACCGAGGGCCCATCGACCAAGTTAGTATTCCTGGGGGTTGAGATTGACACAGTAGTGCAGGCTTCTAGGTTGCCGGGTGATAAGGTGTCCAGGATAGTGACCCTTATCTCTGAATTGCTGGCCAAGCGTAAGGCATCCCTGAGGGAACTGCAGGTGCTACATGGGCACCTTAATTTTGCTTGCAGGGTGGTCGCACCGGGCAGGGCTTTTGCCCGGCGCTTATGCGACGCCATGGCAGGGTTATCCAGGCCCCACCACAGAGTCAGGCTTACCCGGGGTATTAGGGCAGACATGTTCGTCTGGTTGCAATTCCTGAGGGAGTTTAACGGGGTCTCATTTTGGAGGTCTGACCTCCTGGCATCCCCTAATTTCCATATCCAGTCTGATGCCTCAGGATCCCTGGGTTATGGGATGTACTTCAACGGGAAGTGTGCCTATGGTGGGTGGCCACCGGCATGGGCAGGCACAGGTCGCCTGCGGGATCTCACATACCTGGAATTTTTTCCCATTCTGGGGGCTTTGATGCTATGGGGCGAACAGTGGGCTAATTCAGTGGTGCATTTCTGGTGCGACAATGCTGCCGTTGTACGCATTGTCAATGCACAGACTTCTAAATCGCCCAGGGTTATGGATCTAGTGCGCCATTTTGTACTGCGCTGCCTGCGCCTCAACGTCTTGTTCAGGGCCAGGCATGTCCCAGGGGTTAATAACGATATTGCTGACGCTTTGTCCCGCCTGCAGATCTCCCGGTTCCGCGCCTTGGCCCCGGATGCGGAGGAATTTCCCTCGCCACTCCCGGACGAGATGTGGACTATTGGCAAGGAGAGGTGAACCGGGCGATTGGCCTGTCACTAGCGCCACGCACGCGTAAGGCGTATCAACAAGCATTCAATTCGTACAGGGTTTTTGCTACTCAATTTCACTTGCCAGAGACCTGGCCTATCCCGGTCGACCATGTTCTGCGGTTCATGGTTCACCTGCATGCACAGGGCCTCGCACCTCGCACCATAGCATCCAAGCTCTCGGCGTTGGCTTTTATGGCCAAAGTAGGGGGTCATGTGGATACCACCTCTGACTTCCGTGTGAGACACGTTTTGGAGGGGTGGGTGCGCGAGCGCGGGCGTTGCCCGGACGACCGGCACCCTATTTCCCCAGGGGTTCTTACCCAGTTGGCCCGGGGCTAGCCAGGCCTCTGTTTTGATCATTATGAGGCAGCCCTCTTTCATGCAGCCACAACGGTGGCATTTTTTGGAGCGCTCCGCGTCAGCGAACTCGTGATGCTGTCTAAGGCGGATGCAAGTGGTAGGGCACTGGAACTCGAAGATGTCTATGTTGCCAAAGACTGGGCCCAGTTGAGGATCCGCTCCTCTAAAACAGATCAGCATGGCGTAGGCAGTGGAGTAAGACTGCTACGGTGTTCTTTGGCAGACATCTGTCCGGTTGGTGCCCTACAGGAGTACCTGGCACTGCGTGGCATGCACCACGGCCCGTTTTTCTGTCACCAAGATGGGTCTCCCCTTACTAAATTTCAGTTTTGGAAGGTGACAGCCAGAGCCCTCACCAGGGTGGGCCTACCAGGTGCCCGTTATGGCACACATTCGTTCCGTATTGGTGCAGCCTCTACAGCAGCTGCTTTTGGGTACTCTGGGGCTGACATACGCAGCATGGGGAGGTGGGGCTCACAATGTTTTCAGTTTTATGTGCGCCCACTCCCGCCATGAGTACCAATCCAGTCACCTTACCTCCCTTTTTCTCAATTTTCTTACAGACCCTGGGTGTCGTATTACACCGGTGACAGTATGGCTGGTGGGCCACAGCTATGTGCACAGGGCAGCGCGTTACGCTGCGGCGACAGAGTGGGGACCCCGACTGGGACTGGGTGACCACGCCAGTCTCGCATGGCATGGTAAGCCTGGGATGTTATGGCAGGAGCTGCGGCCTTTCCTTTTTTCTGGCCTGGGGGCTGACCCGCCTGACATTCTAATCATCCACCTGGGGGGCAATGATTTGGGCCAGGTCACCGGCTTATCGCTCAAGCATGCGATTTGCGAGGAACTCGCCTACTTGCATTATGTCTGGCCTGCCACAACCCTGGTTTGGTCGGACATTGTTCCGCGCCATTCTTACAGAGGGGGCGTTAACCTCCTGGCTCTTGACCGCGCTAGGCGCGCGGTCAATAAGGCAGTGGCGCGGTTTCTTGCCACCAGGGCTTGGGGACGGGTTAGTCATCACCCCGATATTAGTCTACAAAATTATGACCTGTATGCAGGGGATGGGGTCCATCTGTCGCGAGGAGGTATGGACCTCCTGTTGGGTGACTGGCGAGCAGGCCTGTTGACCGAGCTGACGGTCTGGGGGGGGGGGGCGTCAGGTCTTCTGTGAAGCCCCTCCGTGTGGCGGGTAGCACTGGTAAGGTAAACAGTATGACCCACAAGTATCCGGCAGGTTCGCAATTGACTGGACAACACTAGACAGGAATAAATTAGTTAAACGTTGTCCGGTCAACGACGAATCAGGCGATGGGGTGATGACGATTGCTAACCAGCATGCATCACCCCTGTGATTTCACGGATACGCGTCAGAGGGTGGGGTCATGAGTTAGTTATTGACTACGGTCAACAATTTGTTTGTTGTTAACAAACAAATTGATACAAATTGATACATTGTAACCAATTGCCGTTGGCAATTTTGGGGTGGTACCTTACCAGTGTTACTTCGGCCTGCTTGCCTTAGGAATTATGATTGGTCGTTTTACCAATACAAATTTATAATTCGGACTAGGGCATTGAATCAATAAATGTGGCCCTTTGCTGTTATCCACTTTCAATGTTGTCTGTGTCCGTTATTGGGGGGGTGCGCCTGCAATGCAAGCGCGGCGCCAAAATGGCCGCCGCGCCCTTTGCGGGCCCCCCCCCACAGGACAGAGAATCCGGGTAGTTAGGGGCGTGGCCAGCTCCCTTATAAAAGGGGTGGCCACGAGGCAGCCGAGCTGCCATTTTGCCTCAGCGACGGAGCGGAGAAGTTTTTTCCCCTCCACCCCCTCCCTAGTTAACAGTGTGATATTATGGTCGCTTCGGGGCCGGGTGGGAATTTTTGGTTGGGACCCATATTGGCTCCGGGTCCTGGCTTTTTTGCCCATCCCACACTGTTGCTATGGTTTGATATAGGGGTCTTTCTGCGTTCCTACTGTTGACTTTGGTCACATGGGCGGGTAGCACTGGTAAGGTAAACAGTATGACCCACAAGTATCCGGCAGGTTCGCAATTGACTGGACAACACTAGACAGGAATAAATTAGTTAAACGTTGTCCGGTCAACGACGAATCAGGCGATGGGGTGATGACGATTGCTAACCAGCATGCATCACCCCTGTGATTTCACGGATACGCGTCAGAGGGTGGGGTCATGAGTTAGTTATTGACTACGGTCAACAATTTGTTTGTTGTTAACAAACAAATTGATACAAATTGATACATTGTAACCAATTGCCGTTGGCAATTTTGGGGTGGTACCTTACCAGTGTTACTTCGGCCTGCTTGCCTTAGGAATTATGATTGGTCGTTTTACCAATACAAATTTATAATTCGGACTAGGGCATTGAATCAATAAATGTGGCCCTTTGCTGTTATCCACTTTCAATGTTGTCTGTGTCCGTTATTGGGGGGGTGCGCCTGCAATGATTAGGGGACTGGAACACCTTCCTTACCATCTGAGGCTGCAATGGTTGGGCTTCTTTACTTTTGAACGACGGCATCTAAGAGGTGACCTGATTGAAGTTTATAAAATCATGCACAGTGTGGACAAAATAGATACGGAAAAACTGTTTCTCCTATCGCACAACACTAGAACTAGGGGGCACTCCATGAAACTTTTGGGTACTAATTCTCAAACAAATAAGAGAAAGGACTTTTTTACCCAGAGGATCACTGGTCTATGGAACTCCCTGCCAGAAGAAGTGACAGCTGTCAGCCTTGACAGCTTTAAGAAAGGATTAGACAAGTTCATGGAGGACAAGGGTATCAATGGCTATAATTATGGATACCTAAGGACAACCTCTGGGTTGGAGAGACAGGCAGGATATCTCTCAATGCCATTTATAGGAAATCCTAAGCAGGTGAAGGCATCTGCTTGGGAATACCCTGAAGCAAATGGTGAGACAGAATGCTGGACTGGATGGTCGGTGGCCTGTTAAAGCAAGGCTGTTCTTATGTTCTTATGAAAGGGTGACAAAGTAAGGATGTTCCTTTTTATTTTTATACTGTTTTGTGTTCCCGATTTTTAGTTTTTCCTTCATATAACAAAGCTTGACCTTTTACAGAAGACTTTTTGGACTTTTAATTTAGAGCATAAACTGGTAGAATTCTAGTTCCTTTAAAAACTTTATTAGCATTTCGCTACCCAATCTACCCACTGCTAATTTCTACCTGATCTGGTTGGTTTGTAAAATATAAGCAGCCAGGGATTGAAACCTTTCATAGATTTCCCTAGCCTGGAGCAGAACCACATGTACTCTGAAGCAGCACAAAGTTTTATGCTGACTTCCTAAATGGGTGCATGTCTCTGTCAGATGGAATGGGTTCTGTAATAGTGGAATATTGGTCTATGTCCATTTAGTGTCTTGCACGGAAGACAAAGAAGGAGTCGCAGGAAGGACTAACACAGGTTTATTCATTGATGGTCAGCATGAACATGTGGTAATGGCGGAGGTACATCACATTATATACAGTAACACAATACATTTGAATCTTGCTGCACGGTAGCTCATTGGCTGCTACCGGCGTGACATCGTCCAGGTCACGCCTCTCTTCTGTAGTTCTTTGAGGGGGGCGGGAAAGTTCCCGCGGCTGTTGGTGATTTGGGGAATGTGAACCATGTGAGGTGAACGCTCGCAGCTGCCCCCTATGGACAGCTAACTCGCGTTCCTTTACAGCTGGGCTACATTGTAATTGTGGTCAGGTTACATTCATACATTTCAAGGCAACATCTCTTAAAGCGACATTGTACATACATAATATCCCTCCCCCCTAGGATGGGACGAAGTCCCTCAACCATTGTGGCTTGCCGCACGTGCGCCTGGGGTGTGCGGCCGCTTGACTTAACACAGGTGAGCCGGAGGCTCCTGGTTCCGCGGAGTCCTGTCCTGCAACGGAAAGGGGGGACTCATTAGTGGCTCGGTGTGGAGTCTGCGGTAACCTTGTATTGGGGGACGGGAATGGAATGAACAGTTGGGAAGTGAATCCCTGTCTACCGTTTGAGGAGCTTGGGGTCCCCCCAGTACGAACCTCGGGACCGACGAAGAGGCCCTCGTGGCCTCGCCACCCCCTGTTGCCTGCCCTGGAGTTCTAGAGACTGTGGTGGGCGGACTCCCCCCTGTTGCCTGTCTTGGGGGTGTTGGTCTCTGGGGAGCTGGCGCTATGGTATATTCCAAAACAAAAGGACTAGGGGGACTGGAAGTACCAGGGGCTGAACTGAAACCCCTCTTCTCGCTAGGACGGGTGGGGGACCACTCCGCTACACCCCCCTGGTACTGCAACTCATAATCATCGTCAAACTGATCCCTCTCTTTCAAAGTATCCTCCTCTGTGGTTGGGAACCCAGGATATGCGTTTGTATCCGCGGGTTCCGCCGTGTCTCCCCCTTGGGTAATGCGGGTGGGGGAGGACCCTAACGCTGATTCCCCCTCACCGGTGACTTGCCTTCTGAGTTGGTCTGCGTGCCTTCTCCAGAGTAGACCTGAACTAGTCTCGACCCTGTAGGATACCGGCCCCGTTTGCTCAACAATTGTCCCTGGTACCCACGCTGGCCCCGAGGCCACGTAGTTCCTGCAGTGAACCGGGTCCCCTACCGAAAAACTCTTGGAGCTCTCTCCCCCTATGCTTATGTTCCTCCCTTCATCCTCCACCCTGGACGGATCCATCCGGTCAAAAAGTGTTACCGGACGCCTCCTCATGAGGAGTTCGGCTGGGGAAAAACCCGACGCTAGGGGGGTTGTCCTGTAGCAGATGAGGAACTGGCACAGATGCAGGTTCAACTCACCGGGACCCATGCGCCGCAGTGCGTCTTTTGTAGTGCGCACTTGGCACTCTACCTGACCGTTTGTGGTGGGGTGAAACGGGGCAGCAGTAATGTGCCTGATGGCGTTCCTCTCCATAAAAGTCTTGAACTCTGCCGACGTGAAGGTACTAGTGTTGTCGCTAACAAGGACGTCTGGCAGGCCGAAGCAGGCAAAAAGCTTGCGCAACTGTTTAATGGTTGCGGCAGAGGAAGTGCTGTTCATGGGGATTACCTCCAACCACTTGGAGTAGGAGTCGACTACCAGTAGGAACATGGACCCGCGGAAGGGGCCAGCGAAGTTGACATGAATCCGGGACCACGGCCCGCGGGCCTTATCCCATTCCCTATGGGGTAACCGGGACTCCTCGGGCCGAGAGTTCTGGCAGCTCTCGCACGTGCCCACCAAACGTTCTATGTCCCCGTCTATCTGGGGCCACCAAAAGAAACTCCTGGCCAGAGCCTTGGAGCGCACGATCCCGGGTGGCTCAGCACCTTGGCCCTCAGCTTCTCTGGGATAACTACCCGCTGGCCCCAGAGTAAGCAGCCCCTTTCCAGGGAAAGCTCTACTCTGCGCCTGAAAAACGGCTTGAACTGTTCCTCGGGGGGAGAAGTGGGCCACCCTTTCCTAACCCAGGAACTAACTTGGGCCAGCATCTTGTCGGCCGCCGTGGCCTTGGCGAGGTCGGCCGGGACAATGGGGGGTGAGTCGAGAGACTCAATCAGCAGGACTTGGTGTTCCTGCTCCACCTCGCATGTAGGGTCCCCTAAACTAGGGAGAGGGGATCAGGACAGAGCGTCCGCATGGGAGATCTCCTTCCCTGGGTGATAGACCAGCTCATACTGGTAGGCGTTGAGGAAAATGGCCCAACGCAGCATCCTGGGGGATAAAATTTGCGGGGTGGGTTTGCCAGTAGCGAAGATCCCCAACAGCGGCTTGTGATCCGTCACCACCGTAAACTCGCGGCCATATAGGAAGTCGTGGAACTTTTTTGTTCCCGCGATTATGGCTAGGGCCTCCCTATCTGTTTGCGCGTAATTGCGCTCTGCCTTCGAGTGGGACCTTGAGTAGTACGCCACCAGGGCTTCCCTCCCGCTCTCTAGCACGTGGCACAGGACCGCCCCCATCCCCACCGGGAACGCATCACAGACTAATACCACTGGCTTTTCGGATCGAAGTGTGTCAGGACAGCATCCGAAGATAGGAGTGACTTGAGCTCTTTGAATGCTCTCTCCTGTTTGTCCCCCCACCGCCAAACCGCATCCTTCTTAAGTAACGCGTGCAGTGGCTCCGCGACTGATGCCTTCCGAGGCAGGAAGGAGTGATAGAAATTTAGGACCCCTAGAAATGACTGCAGCTCCGGTTTCGCGGTGGGGCGAGGGGCGTCTCTCACAGCCGCAACCTTGGACTCGGAGGGTTTGATTCCGTCCGGGGTTACCTTAAACCCTAGAAACTCAACCTCCCTCGCGAAGAATACGCACTTGTCCCTCCTCAATCGAACTCCTGCCCTCTCGAACACTGAGAGGACCCCGTCTAGCCTCTTTGCTAATTCTAATTCGCTCCCCGCTGTTATCAACACGTCGTCGAAGTATGGGAGGACGCCTGGAAGCCCTTTTAAAAGGCGTTCCACGAGGGACTGGAAGATTCCGGGGGCAGAATTCACGCCAAACTGAAGGCGCGTTACCTTAAACGCCCCCTTGTGCGTTACGATCGTTTGCGCGGTGGCAGCAGCCGGGGTTACAGAGAGCTGCTGATACGCCTGGGCCAGATCTAGCTTGGCGAAACACCTCCCCCCATGTAACGTGGCCAGCAAGTGGCTGACCACTGGCACCGGGTATGCATTTGGCCGAATGGCCTTATTAATCGTACATTTATAGTCCGCACAAATCCTGACCTCCCCATTTGACTTGAGGGCTGTAACAATCGGCGTTTCCCACTCCGCCAAGTCAACTGGAACCAAAATCCCCTGCCCCACCAATTTGTCCAGTTCCGCCTCAATCTTGTCCTTGAGGGCGAAAGGCACTCTCCTTGGCTTGAGGCGGATGGGCCGGATTTCTGGGTCCAGCTCAAAGGAAACCGGGGGCCCCTTGTATTTCCCGAGCCCCTTCTTGAAAACGTCCGGGTGTGCATTGCACACGTCCTGCATTGGGTCAGTCTCGATGGCGTTAATGCCGGACAGTTCGATCCCCAGGGGAGCAAACCACTGCGTTCCCAAAAGGCAGCACCTCCCCCCCTTGAGGACTACTAGGGGCAGTTTCTCGGAGTAGTTCTTGAACTTCACCTTGAAGTTCCCCACCCCCAACACCGGGATCCCATTTCCCTGCACATCCCGTAGATTGGATCTCATGGCCCGCAGTTTGGGCCGCTTCTCTGGGGGAATGCGCATAAACTCTTTTTGGGACAGGATGGAATAAGATGACCCCAAGTCTATCTCCATCCTCACTGGGACCCCCTGCAACAGTACCTCTATGAAGAACCGCCAGTGCTCCAGGCCCACGCGGTTCACGCCTTCCTCGCTGTAGCTGGCTGAGACCTTCCTGGTGCCGGCCGCCTTTCGTTGGTGCGTCTGGGAATGGCTGGAACTGCCCTTGTCCTCGACTCGCCTGCGCCTGCATACTCGGGCGATGTGTCCTTTTCGGCCGCAGTTGTGACACTCGGCTTTTCAAAACGGGCACCTCGTGCGGTCGTGGGCCGCCCCACAACCGTCGCAGTGGCGGTCCTGCCGCTCACGGGTCTGCCGCTTCTCACCTCGCTTCCTGATCCTCTGGACGTCGTCGTCCTCGCTGGAGTAGGGGTCCACTGTCATGGACGACTCCTCGGACGACGTTGGTGTGCCGGCGGGCGGCTTGGGGGCCCGCCAGGCCGTCTTCGCTGATGTCCGCCGGGCCGCCTGTACTGGAGACTTGGCCCTCTCGGCCGTGGCCCCTTGGGACTTGAACAGTCTGACCCCGCTCCTGGCCTCCTCGGCTGCCTGGGCCTCCTGCAGTACCTCGTTGAACGTGAGGTGGTGGTCGCGGGTCATCAGCCTCCTCTGAAGCTCCTCGTCCCTCAAACCACACAGCATGCGGTCACGGAGGGCCTGGTCGAGGTCGTCCCACTGGCAATGCACCGCTGCAAGCCTGAGGGCCGCCGTGTAGGCGGACACGGATTCGCCCGGTCGCTGGTCTCGCCTGTGGAACGTGTCCCAGGCTGGGAAAATCGAGACGGGCGGCTGGAAATGCTCACGCAGCCTCTCCAGGATACGGTCGATGGGCACCTCGTCCACCTTCCGGGGGGCCACCAGGGTCATCAGGATCCGCAGCGTGGCCGGCCCCACCTGAGCCAGGAAGTGGGAGCGCATCTTCGCGTCGTCGTCGACGCCTGCAGCTTCCATGGCATGCCGAAACTGGCACTCGTAGAGCTCCCATTGTTCAGGCTCGCTGACATCGAACTGGTACAGCTTGACCTTGGGATTCGCCATCGATCCCACCTTCGTCGCCAATTTAGTGTCTTGCACGGAAGACAAAGAAGGAGTCGCAGGAAGGACTAACACAGGTTTATTCATTGATGGTCTGCATGAACATGTGGTAATGGGGGAGGTCATCACATTATATACAGTAACACAGTACATTTGAATCTTGCTGCACGGTAGCTCATTGGCTGCTACCGGCGTGACATCGTCCAGGTCACGCCTCTCTTCTGTAGTTCTTTGAGGGGGCGGGAAAGTTCCCGCGGCTGTTGGTGATTTGGGGAATGTGAACCATGTGAGGTGAACGCTCGCAGCTGCCCCCTATGGACAGCTAACTCGCGTTCCTTTACAGCTGGGCTACATTGTAATTGTAGTCAGGTTACATTCATACATTTCAAGGCAACATCTCTTAAAGCGACATTGTACATACATAACAGTCCATGATGGTGAACCGATGCCCTTTCAGCTGCCACGTGCAAGGTCTAGGTTAAGCCCCACCCCTACACTCACCCCACCCCAACACTCTATGGTGCCCATGGCAGCACCACTTCTCCAGTTATCCCTGGCTCCCTCTGCCAATGGGGAGGTGATAGGGGAGGCTGAAATCCTGCCCAGGAGGTGTGGCCAGACATCCCCCTCCTAGGAGACAGCATGCACACATGCTACTCCTCTTCGTTGGACAGGTGTATCTGGGGTTGTCTCTTTACCTCACTTCATTCCTGTGGCACCTCCAGTAGGGATTTCATCCTCCCTATTGGCAGAGGGAGGTGGGTGGCTAGGGAGAGAAGGAAGAGAGTGTTCCTGTGTGCTGTGCTAGGCCCCACTGCCCCTGAAAAGCCGCCACATTGGAAAAGCTAGAAGCACTTCTCTTGCCACACTCCCCCTTTGACTTGTGTTCCTGGCTTTTGGGGTACCCGGCATAGTGGCTTTTCAGGAGATGGGAGGTCAAGTGCTGGGCTTTGGACAATGCCACACTGAGCTTCTTTGGGGGGTGGGAGCAGGGCCTTTGTCAGAAGCCCAGCATTGCAGTGACAGCTTTGGACAAAGCCCGCCATAGCACTGGGTTTTGTGCTGGACTTCTCCGGAGTGGTGGTGGTGCCTTTGTCTGAAGCCCAGTGCTGCAGCGGCGGCTTCAGACAAAGCCCACAGCCACCAACCTGGGCTTCTCCCCAGCAGGCTTCTTCAGGGTTGATGGTGGTGGGGCTTTGTCTGAAGCCTCATGTGGTGGTAGGGCCTTCAGAAAAGTTTGGGCTGGGCTTCTCTGGGTGGTGTTCGTGGTGGTAAATCTTCTCTGGGGCCTGGTGCATTGGTGGTGCCTTGTCTGAAGGCCATTGCTGTGCTGGACTTTGGACAAAGCCCACCGTCACCTCCCTAGGCTTCTCCCCCATGGGCTTCTCAGAGGGGGTGGTGGCAGGGCTTTGTCTGAAGCCCAGTGTGGCAGCAGCACCTTTGGACAAAGCTGGGCTGGGCTTCTCTGGGGTGGTGGTGGTGGTGGGGCTGTCGGGGGCCTGGCATATTGGCAGGGGCTTCTCCGGGGGTGTGGTGTAAATTGGTGGTGTACATGCACATGCACAGTATAAAGGACACACACACCTACACGATGTCATTGGCACGCATAATGGCTGCCCCCATTCCCCCCCTTTTTGCACACTCAGGCCCTAATAGATTTGCCACCACTGGTCTATGTTATCCTTACAGGGGCTGCACTCAGACAATACTTAAATTGAAGAGGTTACCCATTACGAAATGACCAAAAGTCTGAAATGAGGGGTCTGTCTTTGTGAGATTTACTGAGAAGGCAGCTCTGACCCTACATAGACATGGATCAGAAGCCCCAGTTCCCAAAGACACCCATCCCTGACTCCCTGAGAACCTATGAGAATGATAGGGTAGAGCCCATAACCATGTCCCTAGAGACCTGAGGTCAGGGGAGAAAGAGTTTCAAAATCTGGATGCAACAGCTAGAGACTCTATGATAGGGGTTCCCAACCTATTCAAGCCACGGGCCAGGTCATGCTCTCTCAGTCAGCTTTGAGGGCCGGATGGCCATTTTGTCCTGTCTGCACGATGGGGGTGGCCATTTTGTCCAACAGCTTCAAAGGGGGTAGCCATTTACCCCCCAAATGCCCTTGGAGGGGTGGGGTGGGGCACATGAAATGGTGCCACAGGCTGGATTTGGCCTACGGGCCTTAGGTTGGGAACTCCTGCTCTATGATAAATTGTTTCTCTATATGTAGAGCCCACTCTTCTTTCTGCTTTAGGGTGAAGAAGGTTACTGTATTTCCCTCCTTAGGGAAAGGACAGAAGAGGTCACATGCAAAAGACCCCCCTCCTTCACAAAATAAAACACTTTGCCCTTAGTTCATTGATCATAATTGATTAAGGTCATAGCATAGTTCTTTTACTGAGTCCATAACTGTCCTATTTGTCTTAGTATTATCTACCTGGACTGACAGAGTTTCAGGTACTGTATCTAGATGGGGACTTTCCCCAGCAGTGCCCTGAGTGTTGATTAAACATGGAATCCTCTCTGGCAAGTCTACAGACTTGTTTACCTCAACCAAATTGATCGAATTGATCAGTCAGCTGCAGGCACAATCACTCTGAATGGTTTCCTGAGCAAGTTCAGCTGAAATAACCAGAAACTTCAAGACAGACTATTGCAAATGCAAATTGAACATGGCCTGATTCTGATAAGCAGCTAAGAGTTACATAGTAATTAGATTGCATTTGTCCAAGGCAGCTTTAGGATGGGTTGTGCTACAGGACTTTAGTTTCTTAGCTAATTGATTAAGCAGATTTATGGCTTTGTCTACCAATTAATGTACTGTATCTTTTTTCTTCCCAAACCATCTTAGGGTGTGAATATATAATGGAAAAATTCAAATGAATCTGCTATTTTGTTCTATAGGGGAAATTGAATTTTCATGGGTTAGTTCACTTCAGGCAGTCTTGGCCAGGTTATCCTGCTATGGTAATAGATTTGGTGTTTGGAAATCAAGACAATGGAAACGGCTGTAAACTAGCCTAGCACATCTTTATTGCATGGAGTACAGTACGAACATGTGGTAATGGCGGACAACAGCTCCTTTTATGCGGTGGCTATACAATTGAATATGGCTCTTCGACAGGCATTGGCTACTGTCCAAGTGACGTCATCCTTGGTCACGCCTTTCTTGTCCAGGTGAGGTGAGCGTGGGAATCTTTCCCGCGCAGCTGAGGGCATTTGAGGAATGTGTACCATGCGAGCTGGGCGCTCGCTACTGCCCCCGGTGGCCACTAGCTCGCGTCCTCATACAGAAGGTTACAGTGTTACATGCACCCATTCGTGTGGTTACAAATACATTCAATACACAACAATAGAGTAGACCATACTACCATCAACTCAATGTCAATCATCAGGCAGCAGTTAACTAACCTGACAACCCTGCGGACTAACAGGAAAGAACTAAAAACCTGGCTGGCAAAGGAGGTGTGGATCACTGGTGAAGTGTTGACCCCACTCTGCTGGCTTATATAGTACAGGCCTCTCTGTTCCTTTAGTCGTTCTTTTAACCACAATTTTAAAATAATTTATGAGGAGGGAGAGGGTAATTTTAAGGTCTATTAAGGGGTTTAAAAGGTTTTTAATGTTTTATGACTGTGATGTTTATACCACTGTTGTTATGCTGCCTAGAGTCGCTTATTCGAATTGGGTGGCAATATATAAATTTGAATAATAAATAAATAATAAAACAGCCTTGGCTGGTAAAGTCCACAGGGAAGGGTGATGGTCCCCAAGTGGTTTAAATCCACCTTGAATCCATCTTAATGGAGGGCAGCAGCTTCATCAGTACTGGCCTGGGGCTGAGGAGGACTCAGCCCCAGTACCCAGAAAGTGACTTGTAGAACTGGATCAGTGGTACGGGTGACACACTGTGATGTGTGGAAGACAAATGGAAAGCCGCTGCATTATATTGTTCCCAGGATAATCTTCATGTCTGATCACCATGATGACAGCCAATATTCAGAAAAAGATATGGCACTGGAAGAAGAAGAAGTTCACTTCAGCTAATCACACAGGAGTGGGGGGGGGGGGGGAGAGAGAAGGAAGGAAATCAGCCTTGTTTAGGTAAGGTAAAGATAAAGATCTCTCTTGCTTAAAAGCCACTCATATCTGACACTAGGGGTGGTGTTCATCTCCATTTACAGCCAAAGAGCCAGTGCTATGGCAGGTATGACTAGACACCGGAGCGCACGGAATACTGTTACCTTTCCCCAAAGTGGTACTTATTTATCTTTCTGCAATTTCTTGCTAGGTTGGCAGGAGCTCACTCAATCGCACAGTACTCGGGTCTCAATCTGGTGACCTGCTAACCTTCCAGACATCAAGCTTAGCATCTGAACTACTAAGTCACTGTCACCCAGCCTTGTTTACAGATTGTAAAAAAATTCATTCCACTCCTCCCTACATCTTGTGCTTTGCTAGTTTCCCTCTTTCCTTCCTGCTAAGTTTGTTTGTTGCTTTAAGGCGTTAAGGCTTTGAAGACAGTTAGATGGCCAAAGAAAGAGAGATGGAAAAGGTGAGGATCCAGCAGAGAGACAGGAGAAAGTCTTCACTTCACCCTTGTTTCCAGTTTGTTAAAATAAAAAGATAAGGAGTTGACAGCAACAGAGGAGGATGTTTTAAGGTAGCTCTGATCTGCTAGGGTTGCCATAAGTCCTGTTTTTTCTGGATTTTCCCAGATTCAAGCTGTCCTGTCTGGTTCAAGAAAAAACATGTAAAAGTCCCAGATTTTTAAATTCAAGCAAAGGAAGCATGATCACACACACACACACACACACACCATGACCACCAAGGGCTTACCTTGAAGTTTAGGGGACAAGGAGTTGTCCTCAGCCCTTACCCTCTAAAGCCAGGAGGGAGCAAGATCTGCCAATGTCTAAGAAGCCAAATCTCCACCAGACACTGGGATGGAGGACTCCTCCTTCACGTGACTGCAAAAGTTTAATTGCATAGGGTCAGTATTCCTAGAGAGGAAGGAACAGGGTGGACAGAAAGTGAAGAGTCATCCATTGCAAAGGTCGTCCTCCAAAATAAGTTCCTTCCTGTTTCCTGCTTTTCTCCTTCCAGAGGGAAACGGAGGCTCCATGTACTGCATTGCGGTTCCGGACCCCTCTTTAAAACTTTCCTCCAAGGGATCCTTGTGTGGGGTTTGAGGGTGAGTCTACTTCAATGGGTGTGTGTGTGAAGGGGAGGGTGGGGTGACCTCAGGGGGAGGAAGGGTGGTTTCAAGAGTGGCCCAAAATATTTTATTCAAAAAAATAAAAAAAATAGAACCATCAAGAATAGTCTTTTGCAAGAAGATTCATATGGGAAACAACCTCGGGACTACATTACTTTAAACTGACGGAGGCTGCTCGCCCTGGGTGAGAATTTCGCGGGGTCTTACAGCCATGGCCTTCTTGACATCCCTGTCTGAAGCATGCACAGTTTGAAGAATGCAATGATGTCACATGGTTGTCCCGGTTTGGTGGGAGAGAATTATGGCAACCCTACGCTCTGTTCATATTTCAATAAAGCATAGTTAGAGCTGAACTACAGTACTTTCAAACATTCTCCTCTCTTTCTGTTCAATCCCTGTTCTTTTTTCCTTTGATCACCTATCTTCCCTAGCCCTAGATAAGCAAGCCTTTAAGAGAAGGGAAGATGAAAACAGACCCAGTCACCAGGTGTGAGGAGTGAGTTAAAACTCAGTCAGCTTTTCTCCTGATCTTCCTGTTTCACTGCTGCTGCAGCCAGGCATAATGGCTTCAAATAGAACAGCAGCAAATCCCTCCTTTATCAACTCAAGTGATCACACTGCATGCATAAATGTGAGCATTCAATTCCAAAACAAGTAGAACACCCCCTGCCCAGGTGGGCCATAGATGATGAAAAAGTACATACAGTAGACCCTCGCATAACGACGTTACTTGGTTCCCCAAGTAGCATTGCTAAGTGATTTTTGTTGATATGCGGGTTTCTATGAAGTTTCCTGCATAATGATGTTTTTAGCACCATTGGCCAATGGTGGACAATGATACTAAAAACATTGTTGTGCAGGGGAACACGTGATGCAAAACGACACGTTGTTAAGCAAAAATGATGCTATCCGAACGTGTTGTTATGTGAGGGTTGACTGTATTGGAAAGGGGAAATTCCAGGCTGATTCACACTGAATTTTATATCATACTAGCATAGGTTGCCCAGCGATGGCAGGCTGTTATAAACTGTGATCATCTTTTTTTTGTGGATTAAAAAAAAGAACAAAGGATGATATAATTGTTTCAAATTGTTTTATTTAACCAAATAATGTTTTAGTTTATGGGTTTTTTTAATAGTTGTACTGTAGGCAATATTTTTAAAATGTGAAAGTACATGTTTTTAAACTGTGTTTAGATGTTTTGGGTTTTTATTTGAGTTAAAACTCAACACAGGATGTTATAAAAAATTATTTTATTTTTAAAAATATGTTTGTGATTTGTGTAAACTTTTGATTTATTGTTATGTTTTTGACTTGTTTTTACTCTTGTGGCCTCTAGGTGGGGCTGTTGTGTCTTTTTGAGTTGTTTTTACTATTCTGCCCTGCAGGTGGGCCTGCTAGGGGTTTTGCTTTCATTTCATGTGTTTTTTCTCTCCTGGCCTCTGGGTGGGGCTTCTTCTGGTAAGTAGTCTCTTTGTTTCTTCATTTCTTTTCCGGTTGTTGCGGAGGGAGGACGTGCTGGTGAGTTGTCTGTTTTTTTTCTTATGGGGTTTTCTTTGTTTTGTTTTTGTGGTAGCGAGCTGGGAGGTGTTTCTGTTTGTTATTTTTTGTCTTGGTTGGGTTTTAGGTTTGTGTAATTGGTTTGGTTATTTCTGGTTTTGTTTAATTTTTCTTATTTCGTTGTTGTTTATTTTTGTAATTAGTTGTTGTTTGTTTGTGTAATTTTCATGTTGTAGTTAGGTGTTTTGTATGTGGTTTTGTGGTATTGTGGAAATTTTTGTTTGTGTATTTTGTGGTTTAATTTTTTGTTTATTAATGGTTTTTTTAAATTATTGATTTATTTTTGTTTTATTTTTTTAATTTTGGTGTTTGTTTTTGATATTTACTTTAGTGTAAAGAACAGGCTGTCTGTTGGTTCCTCTTTTCCCCATTGCTGCTTCAAATTTTGATTTCGATGCAGCAATGGGGGAAAGGAGAAGGAGGCAGTCAGCCCATTCTTCTCTTGGGAAGGTTCGTTAGGTAGGTCAGGGGAGAAGGAGGAGGCAGAGAAGAGTTTTCTCTGCCTAACAAGGGTTCTCTCCTCTCTGTCTCCTTTTTCTCCCGGCTTACCTAACTGGAGATCAGCAGGCAGCGATCCGTAAGGGGTGGGGCTCTTCCTTGTGGATTGCTGGCTGCTGCTTTTGTATTCGGAAGTACAAAGGCATCAGCCAGTCATCCGCCAGGGAGGGTGCTTCCCCTGATGAACTGCTGCCTTTTTTTTGGGGGGGGGGGGTTCCACCCCGGCTCAACTTTCCTTGAGGCTGGTGGTGGTCTCGCTGTGTCTTCGACGGGGTAGCATGGAGGAGAGGGAGTCCCTCTTCTCACCGTTGCTCTGGGAAAGAAGGACAGTGGGTGTTTCACGGTGGCATTTTGTTGCTTTTTATTTTGTGTGGCTGTGAGGCACTGAGTCTGCCTGCTGGGGACATGCGCTCCCGTTGTGTTTAGTAAGTTTATTTTTCATGTGCCGGCTTTCTCAGCGTTCTGTGTACGCACAGCGTGCACGACGCTGGGACTTGTAGTTTTGCGTTTTTGGTATGCTTTCGTGCGGCGGTTTTTTTCTGCGGCTCAATTTCAATTGGCCATGCCTCATTTCCCAACATTCTTTTTGCTCGCACCTCTCAGCCTGATTGGTTGTGGCATGGCGTGGCGCAGAGAACATTGGGAATTGAAGTTGTTTCTCTTTGTTCGCGTTCGTGGGGCTCTTGCCCCACTGATGCATTTCTCAAACATTTAGTAACCTCCGTACCGGGTTCGGGCGAGTGCAGGAGGCTCGGTACAGGATAGTGTGGATGGATGCGGGAGCCTTTGTCACATTCCAATGGTTAACCCTTGGATTTATAGGTATAGATAAGCTAGGCATTCTCAACCGCTAGCCTGTGGGCCCAATCAGGCCCATGCATATAATTAATATGGCCCACAGTGAGAACCCAGCCACTTCTAGACAGGTGCTGGTGACCACCCATGTCAGCAGTACGACACTGTCTGCCTCATCAGCACAACACCAGGAAGTCACAGAATGGTGTGCTTTCCGTGCTGCACCACCACTGAGGGACCTCAGAAAATCCCGCAAACACAGCAATCTTGCCATGCACAGCTTGCCCTTGCAGGGAGAAGTGATGGAAGCTATGGAAGGAGCACCAAAACAGGCACAACCACCACCACCACCACCGTGGCGGATGATGTCAAAATGCTAAGTACCAGGAGCAAACCACCTCCGGGCCCCCCAACTGCGTGTCAGGGATGGGACCAGCCTGATCTGAAAAAAAGGTTGAGAACACCTGATATAAGGAATGGAAAATAGTTCAAGTAAGGTCCCAATATCAGAATATTTCCCACAATAATTTTCAATGTAGTCGCACCCTTATTTCCCATACTGGGTCTACCACATTCTTGCTTCCATCTCCATTGTATCTATTGATCTAGCTTGAAGTCAATGGGGGAGAACTTTGTTTCCATTTGTTTTTGAAAAATTACTCAAAATTACAAATTTCTTCATAATCAGGATATTTATAGAATCTGAATGCAGGGCATAGATTGATTTTTTTCATTTCTGCCAACTAGAAAAAGAACATTTTAAAAAAATTCTAATTTAATTTTATTCATTTGGTTGACCTTCTGAAGCATCTCAAGTAATGTGCAGACTGCTATATCTGTGTATATTATGACATATTTTGTATGGTGTCTAATTAATCCATGAAGAATCCTAGTTTTTATCCAAACCCCCCCCCCCCCCCATGTCTCACAGTAAAGCTCAGAGACAGAGTATCTTTTTGCAGTTAGATTATTGATTCATGAGCACACCCTGCAGGCTGTGAGACAGAACAAAATGAAGAAATACATGTGCATTGATATCTTTTGATAGGAGGGACAATATTAGACCTAATATTTCCAGTGCAAGATCTAAAAAGCTTTTTTACATATGCTCCAAGACTCCAGCATGCTCATAGGTTGACAATAACAAAAATATTGTATGAAAAATACCTATGTGTCACATCATGATCATCTTTAAATGTCCCTAAGGCTCAAGTGGCTAAGATGTTGACTGGAAGGTGGGAGATCAGCAGTTCGATTCCTGAATAATGCAGGATGGAATGAGCTCCCGACTTTGTCCCTGCTCCTGCTAAC
Organism: Bradypodion ventrale; assembly: GCA_035047345.1. Classification (NCBI taxonomy): domain Eukaryota; kingdom Metazoa; phylum Chordata; class Lepidosauria; order Squamata; family Chamaeleonidae; genus Bradypodion; species Bradypodion ventrale. The sequence goes on from JAWDJE010000007.1 coordinate 2,349,430, forward strand.
CTAGCAGTTTGAAAGCAAGAAATTGCAGGTAGATAAATAGAGATCACTTTGGTGGGAAGGTAAACAGTGTTCCGTGCGCTCCGGTGTCTAGTCATGACTGCCACATGACCACAGAAATCTCTGCAGAAGCAGACAGCGCTGGCTCTTCGGCTTTGAAACAGAGATGAGTACTGAACTCTAGAGTCTGATATGACTGGCTTTTGAGCAAGGGAAACCTTTACCTTTACCTAAACGTTTAAAGCAATTTACCATGGAGCATTGTGTACTGCTGACTGTCCTGAAGGGGGAGCCTTCACATGCCACCCCCCATGGGCACTCCCTTTGGGTTCTGACGGCCCACTAACTCTGTCTTCGTTTGCAGATGGAAAGATGGCCATGCTTCATTTTGAAGCTGGGAAATATGGCAGCTTGGCTGAGACAGAGTCCTTTTAAAATAGCCACCTGCCCACCTGAGACACAGAGTGGACCTGGCTCTGGGAAATTGCCCCCTGAAGATAGTTTTTACCTTCAACGTCTGGGACACCTCAGTTGCTAACATTCCCAGGCCTGGCAAGGGATGCAGGTGTCCTCCTCAGAATAACTATGGCAACCATATCACTCTGGAGCCAATGTCCTCTATGAATAGAGTCCGCTCTCAAGGTTAAGCCCTTGCACAAATGTAGGCTTTAGCTTGGCCACAGCCCCTTATCTTGCTTTGGCTCCGCACTCCCTCTTGTTTCAAAGATGAGGCTTTCTCGATGTCTTTGAGATGTTTTCTTGAAGAAGTATTTTCATTTATTTATTTATTTTATTGTTAAATTTCTATACCGCCCACTCAGCCAAAGCCAACTCCCGGCGGTTCACACAGTGGGTAAAAACAGATAAAAACAAATAAAAACAGATAAAAACCAGCAATAAGAACCCACCCCTAAAAAGAGAGGGGTGTAGGAACCGAAGAAACTGTGGGGCAGGCATCCTCCCCTATATTAACCACCCAATAGAAGCCACCCCTCCACCTGCACCCCAAACTTGGCCCGGCACAAAATAAGCAGAATACAATCGAAGCAATAAATCTAACTAAACTTTTAATCCCTAAATACACTATCATGTCCATAAGTAGGACCCCTATATCTATCCTAAATTTAAGACATCTAATAAAATATGAAATAGCTAACTTTTCTAAGAAAGTGCCTTTTCTCCAAAATCTAAATCCTTTGCCCTGGGTGATCTTGGCAAAGACCTGAAGTTTAGGTTGGGCCAAAAGGCCCACATCTCTTCCTAGGAATCCATCTTGAAGTCCAAATCCAATCCAGCATAGGCTCTTGCCTATTTAATTTAGTTTAATATTCATATTTGTACTGCGGCCCCCTCGCCGGAGCGACTCTGTGGGGCTAACAATAAAATGCATAAAACACACATAAAAACCACAATAAATAAAATATTTAAAATACCCACAACATTGGAAGCCCCACTCTCCCTGTGCCTAAAAAGAGGGGGATCTAATTAACCAACCAACAGGCAGATGCCCCACACTTGTCCTGCTAGCCAGGTTTTAAGATCTTTCCTAAAGGGCAGCAATTCCGTCTGGAGCCGTAACTCTATTGGCAGGAGGTTCCATAGGGCTGGTGTGAACACGGAAAAGGCCCTCCATCTTGTGCTAGAGAGATGAGCCCCTCTAGCTGATGGTATAATTAGAGAGCCCCTTCGGTCCGCTATGTGAAGAAGAATCTCCTCTGATCTCTCTAATCTTGAGGTTTATATCTAATTTGGACTAACTCACTCTCCCTCTGGAATGTGAGTTATGTGGGAAGGTTTTGCCTAACAGGTGTTTTCCCAGACACATGATGTAACCCCTCTCATATGTGTTTGGGTGTCGCATGATGCTGCATGAGAGTTTTACCTTTCCCCTTTCTTCTTGGGTGATGGTTGAAAGTGTGAATGTCAGAGTGTAACTGACAGGTGAAAGTGTCCTCTTCCTGTTAAGGACTGGGTAGAGTTCCTCTCTCCTCCTTTGAGTTGAATGACCCATTGTTACCTTGGTTTCACCTCTGTTCAAATGCTAAAGGGCATGCTTGAGAAATCCTCACAGGTGTCTAACTGCCTGACAACTCTGCTTGCAACCAAGACGCCTCATGATGATTTCCTGTCTGGAATGTGTATTGGAATGCAAATGACATAAGTGTGCCTTCCTTGAAAGTTAGCCTTACTCAAACTTAAGAGTGTACTAAAACTGCAGTTGCTCAAGTCACTAAGACGCTGACTGGGAAGCGGAAGGTCAGCAGTTCGATTCCCGAGTACTGCAGGACGGAAATGAGCTCCCGTCTTCATCCCATCTCCTGCCAACCTAGCAATTCGAAAGCAAGAAATTGCAAGTAGATAAATAGGGACCACTTTGGTCGGAAGGTAACAGCGTTCCGTGCGCTCCGGTGTCTAGTCATGCCTGCCACATGATCACGGAAACGTCTGCAGAAGCAGACAGCGCTGGCTCTTCGGCTTAGAAACAGAGATGAGCACTGCACCCTAGAGTCGGATACGACTGGCTTTCGAGCAAGGGAAACCTTTAAAACTATAATGTAACTAAATGAATATAAAGATATTCAAAGGATTGTAATGTCCCTTGGGATTCTCACAACACTGACAACCCCTACACCAGGGGAAGTCAAACTATTTAGGTCGCGGGCTGGTCAAATGGTTCAGCAGGCCACTCACATGGTTCTTCCCACAGGAAGGGGAAGTAAAATGTATTGAGGTTTCTTACACCTGTTGGCAGGCTCCGTTCCCCATCCACTAGAGGTTCGGCAGGCCACAACACAGGCAGAGGCCCTGATTTGGCTAGCAGGTCGAAAGGGTGGCTTCCTCGAGGCTTGGCAGAGGAAGACTTAGTCCAGATAATTCTGGCTCATAGGTTTGTAGAGAAATGGTGATCTGGGACAAATTACGCAGGGGAAATTGAGCTGCAAAACCCCCTGGGATGGAACGCCACTTTCCCATAAGAAAATCACCCTTATCTTGCTTCTGGGGAACTTTTAGTCTTGGCGGTGTGAAAGGTGTGTGGGAGTAACTCTGTTACCTTTTCAGCAACTCGCTGGATCCTGGGGTGCAGGGTAAAGTTTTTTCTCCTGGGCAACAATCTCCATGAAGTTGATACAAAATAGACACAGAATAACACCTTATTGTTAAAGTTCCCCTTTCCCAATTTGCTGTGTTGGCAGCAGGAGCAAAAAGGAGTAAGCTTGACAAACCAAGTCTGTTTTGTCAGTTTATTGAAGAAAATAGCAAAGTTCCAATAAATGCAGAATCTGAAGAATAATTCTGACTAAACTAAAAACATAACTTGCCCTATGAAAGTAATACAATCTATAAGCTACCACTTGCCTCTGGTAATCAGCGGTGGTCACAGCCACCCCATCCAAGATGGAATGGATGGTTCCCATCGAGATAACAAATGACAAGGGTTATCCTAGCAATGGAGAAGAGCCTCTCCAATGAAAAAATTAAGTAGGTTTTTATACCTTTCTCCATGAGAAACTGTCCTGGAAAAGTACTAATTGACTTCTCAAAGTGACAGCTTCTCATGTAGCTCAAAGATACCAGCTGTCTGGTTATCAGAGATCTCATGTCCTCTCATGAGAGAAGTCCACCTCTTTGGTTCGCTTCCCTGATGTTGGCCTTGAGAAAAGAACAAGAGGTGGTTTCCCAGTTAAAGGGTAAAATGGTGGAGCGTGCTTTTTAAAATGGCTTCTGTTAGGCTAAGTGGCATAACTCATAGAGAAAAAAGAAAGACAGTGCTAGCATCACTACTTAAAATCCTACTTAACTAATAAGTAAATAACATAAAAATAATGTCATTCTACATGGAATCATGACAAAATGCACCCGTGCATGCAGAAAACACAGCTGTAAATGCACCTGTAGCTGGTGCATTTATGGTGGCGTATTGCTCATGCATTGGCACGTTTTACTTCCATTTCTGGGACTGGTTCAGATAATTTGGTGTCATGGGCCAGATCCGGCTCATGGGCAATAGTTTGGCCACCCCTGCCCTACACACAGCGAAATAACACGCTGTTTATTTAATCCTTGGACTACAGCTGAGAGTGAAAGGTTTACTTGTATCAATGGAAGGAGTTCCATCAGCAAAACTGGGAGGGGCACACCTCTCCCTCAAACTTCCCTTGTCACCCAGAAACCGACTAAATATCTGGGACACTCTCTCAGAGAGATTTTCAAATAGCATTGAAGGCTACATGGATTTAGTGGGGGAAAATCCCAACACTAGTGTAATAGTGGGTTTAGGGCAATAAATGTAATACAGCTTATTCCATTTGTTGAGTAAATCACAAAAGCCAACACAGCAATTCTTAACATCTGTCAAGTAAAAAATTATTAATAGCACACTAATCATTGTGAGTCCCTAAAGGCAATTGTCAGTTTTGCTTTCCTAGTTCCCAGGCTGTTCTAATATGAAAGGACCTTCAAGCAGATGACCTCTGTTCTCATTTTTCTGATGTGGTATTGTTAAGAACAATGACAGAGGAGTCTGGCGTGCTGTGGTATGTGGCGTTGCAACTCAACTATATGACTGCACAACAAAATTGCTAAGAAGAATTAGGTGGAAGGAATATACCACCCATATCAATTCTTCATTGAGGGGCATTGGTTCTCTGTTTGAATATTGTACTACTGTGTTATCTGAGTGGGAAGCTTCTGGTTGCCCTAAGAGGAATGTTCTTGTTTAGTCATACAGCTGAGCCCAACTCTGTGTGACCCCAATGTCATCTGCATATATCAGATATGTTAATATTTCTCCCAACAATCTTAATTCCGATTGTGATTCATCCAGCCCTCTACTATGCATGATGTACTATCCATCCTTGACTGTAAAGAACATAATCTGATTTCTTGTGTTGGCCCTCTGGTGATGTCCATGGGTAGAGTTGTCTCTTAGTTGTTGAAAAAGAATGTTTGCTACAACTAGCACATTCTCGATAAAACTCTATTAGCCTTTGGCCTGGTTAATTTTGTACTCCAACATCAAACTTGCCTGTTATTCCAATTACCTTTTGACTTCCTACTTTGGCATTCCAGTGTCATATGATGATACAGACGTTTCTTTTTGGTGTCAGTTATAGAAAGTGCTGTATGTTTTCATAAATGAATCAGTGGTTGGGGCATAGTCTTGGATTACTGTGATGTTGAATAGTTTACCTTGGATTTGGACTGAGATCATTCTGTCATTTTTGAGGTTGTATCCAGAACCATGTAGCTTGCCCAAGGAATTTTATAGGAAATGCCATTTAGAACCTAACTTTGTAGTTCAAAGTGATGTAAGTAGTAGAATTCTAGATTAGCCTTTCCTCACTCATTTATTGACTAGTAGCATATTTTGCCCGGCCTTGCTGGGCAGTTTTTTTTGTGGTTTTTTTTTAAATTAGGGGTGGTTTGGGTGGTGGTGTTTTGAATTTGTGGTTTTTAAATTTATTTGATTTTGTTTATTTTATTTATTTCTATTTGGATTTTTAAAATATTTTTTTGACTGTTTTATACTCTTCCGGCCTCTAGGTGGGGCTGTGATTTAGAGTACTGCAATTGTTTTTATTTCTTCAGTTCTGTTCTGGAGGCATGGAGGGAGGACGTCTTTCCTAAGTGCTCTTGATTTATTATTTTATTTTTATTTTGTTTTGATTTTGGGGTGCTGGGCTGGGAGGGTTTAAGGAGAGAGTTTCTTCTTAAACCCCCCGCCCCATGTGTTTTTGCTTGTTATTTCGTATTTTTTCTGGGTTTTAGATTTGTTTTATTGTTTTGGATATTTCTGGTTGTAATTTTTTTTAAAAAAAATTCGTTTATATTTTTGTAATTTGTGATATTATTGTTTTTTGAGTAGATGTCAATGTTCAGTCTTGCCATCTTATGTTTTACCACATCCATCTCATCTTGATTCATAGATCTTACATTCCAGGTTCCTATGCAATATTGTTGTCTACAGCATCAAACTTTCCTTTCATCATCGGACACGTCTACAGTGGAGTATCCTTTCAGCTTTGGCCCAACTGCTTCATTCTTTCTGGCCCTACTTCTACTTGTCCTCCACTCTTCCCCAGTAGCATATTTGACACTTCCCAACCTGAGGGGTCACTTTCTGTTGTCATGTCTTTTACCCTTTTGATACTGTTGATGGGGTTTTCTTAGCAATGATATTGTAATGGGTTGCCAATTCTTTCTCCAGTGGATCATTTTTAGTTCTGAGTTCTCCACTATGGCATGTCTGTGTTGCATTGCCCTATACAGCATTGTAGGAATCCCGGGCTGCCCTCAAAAGAGTGGAAGTAGCTGACGAAGATGAGGCCATGAAAACTTGGCCCAAGATCAGCCCTATGACTCATCTCCCCTAAAATAGAGGGTCACCTAATTTCCTGTTATTCACCAAGTTATGATCACGAGCACATCTTATGAGCATTACCTCACGTTTCCTGATTACCCCAAACTTGGCCATGCACTGAGCTAATGCTGACCAATCACCTTAAAGAGTCACTCCCATTTCTTGGTTTACAGTTATATAGTAATAAAATGGCTGGTAGTCCTTTGTCCTGAGATACTTCCCTTCCCTCCCAGCTGGCTTTAGCAAGAAGCTCCATGTCTCTGTGTGTTTCCTTTGGATGACTGTGTGTGAATGCATTGGGGGGCCTGCTGCAGAGGCCTTCCCCTCCCCTCCCTTCAGCCTGAAAGGCTGTCTCAGGGCTTGTGTGTTTGGAGTGTGTATGCTTGCATGAGGAGTAAACTTCAGGGTGCTTGCAAGAGGCCCTCCCGTTACGACACAGCATAGCTCACAGCCTCACTGAATCATGCAACATCCCTTGCTACAGAAAGACAAGGATCCTTGGGAGGCAGGATAAGAGGAATTGTGTTTATTTATGGTAATATTGTGGAGTACACTATATAAAATCATACCCTATAAAGTTATATTTTCTAGCCATAGGCTCACTTGGTGATCTGAAGAATGCAAATATTTGAGGTCCTCAGTGAGCTGTCTCTTTCAGGAGGGTTTTATTTTCAGTGGGGTTTTATTCCTTCGTGTCTGCAAGATTTTTCTATCTTTTTAGCAGGACTGGGATTTGATTGACTAAAAGCAAATGTTGTGTCTTTTAAGAATTCAAAAAAGAATATAGTTGCTTCTAAAAAAATATTTGAACAAAATGTTGGATTTGAAGAAAAAATCTATGCTTATCCCAACGCCAGTACGCTTGTGCAGCTATGAGTGCAATTATTTTATATCTGATTGTACACAGGAAATAAGAATTATCAATGTATGTGATGTTACTAGTAAGTTAACATAGTATGCTTTTTGTACTTGAGCCTTGTATTATTTACTGGGTGGGGTAGGGGGGAGGAGAAATCCAATTCCTTTGGCTTCTGAGTTTCAAAGCCCTGCTTGCATTTACTTGTAAGGGACATGCAGAAAGTAGGACTTAATTCAGGGGTTCCCAACCTTTTTACACCATGGGCTTGACCATGCCCCCTGGACAGCTGAGTAGTCCAGACCACACCCTCCAGAAGTGGAAGTAAAATGTGTGGACACATTTGCAGCTGACATCATCGTGTTTATGCATGCATGGGTGCATTTTATGGCTGTCTTAAATGTGCCCGCTTCCACTTCTGGGTGCGGCGGTGGCGGCGGCCCACATAGGGTTACCATAATCCTATCGTCCCAAACCAGGACTGCCATGTGTAAAAGTAAAGGTTTCCCTTGCTTGGAAGCCTGTTGTATCTGACTCTAGGGTTCAGTGCTCATCTCTGTTTCAAAGCCAAAGAGCCAGTGTTGTCTGCTTATGCAGACGTGTTCTGTAGTCATGTGGCAGGCATGACTAGACACTGGAGCACATGGAACATTGCTTACCTTCTCTCCGAAGTGGTCCCTATTTACCTACTTGCAATTTCTTGCCTTCGAACTGCTAGGTTTGCAGGAGCTGGGACAAAGACGGGAGCTCATTCTGCAAGCTGTTGCTGCCACAACTACAATAGAGGCAGCAACAAAATGGTGCAGGTTTTTTTTGCTGTCTTCCTTTGCTATTGCTGCACCACCTGCTGGTGTTCAATAGAAGCGCAGCTCTATTGCAAGAAAAAAGTGCAGATTTTTTTCTTCTAACCCCCTTGGTCTGAAAAGTGGGAATTTTAAATGATTCTTTTGGAACCGGGCCGGGACAGGTTCAACCCATGCAATTCCTGTTTTTTCATTATGTATGGCATCCCTAGGCCCACATGAAATGATGCCATGGGCCCAGGTCTGGCTCATGGCCCATAGGTTGGGAACCCCTGCCTTAATCTATTACTAGATTTTGAGATGATTTGAGGTAGATGAATAAGGATTTATCACCTCAACAACAGTAACAAACTAATGTGCCACTCCAAATACTCAATAAAGTTAGGGGTAAGTGGGAATAAATGTTTGTGATTTCTGTGAAATTTTGGTATTCCAAATTAATTCCTTGGTAAGAAAGTCCTTAATTCTTAAATTTCCATAAGGCTTTGATTGATGGCTATCAAACCTCTAGGACCCCTCACAACAAAATATCAAGATAAGCCAGAAAACTACCCTTGTCTAATCTAATAGCTTCATAATAAGTGATGTTGTTTCATTCATTTCACTCAGATCTTGCCTTTTCTCAACTAAACAACTCAAAGTAGCTTACTAATAATTAGTCAAATGCAGTTTTAAAATATAATAAATTACACTGTTCTTTAAACACATTATCATGTTTAAACAGATTACTCAAAAATAATTCAAAAGCACATAAAAAGACAAGAAATTACTAACTGTCATTGAAGCCCGTTCTTTCTCAGGTAGGTGGTTTCAAAATGCCTGTCTGTAAAGAAAGGGCTTTGACTGTCACTGGAAGGACACCAACATGGCCTCCTTTGGGAGACAGTTTCAAAGTCTGGGATTAGCCTGAGGGATTTTATTTCAATTGAGGAAATGTAGGGAAGAAAAGCTAAAAGCCACACACCCATGCAAAAAATAATTTTAAAAAGGAATAGGAAAAGGAGTTGCCAAACTCTAGATGTGATCGTATTGAGATTTATCCTGCTTTGCCATGCTGTTGGCATGGTACAGTTTGGTATATTTTGCAGTGATCACACAACAAACAATTGCTGAAGTCCCACCCACTCTACCCCAATGACCATCAGACAATGGTGGGGCTACTTTTTTATAGAGCAACTAGCATATTTTGCCCGGCGGTGCCGGGCTGTTTTAAATTGTGTTGGATAGTAAAGGGTTTGGTTTTTTTTCTTCTTGAACAAATGGTGCCGGGCTGTTTTAAATGGTGTTGAAAGGTTTTGTGATTTTGTGGCTTTGAGGTGCTGCATCCGCCTGCGGCGGACTTGCGCTCCCAGTGTGTTTTTTATTTTTTGAGCACCGGCTTCCTCAGTGCCGGGCTGTTTTAAATTGTTTTGGAAGGGTTTTGTTTTATTTTTATGCAAATGAGGTTAGTTTTCAATTGTGTTTTTTTAAATTTTTATTTTTACTGTGATTTTTTATTTTTTGTTTTTTTGTTTTTAAAAAGAGGAAAGGATGATATATTTTTTATAATTATTGTATTTAACCAAATAATGTGTTACTATGTGATTTTTTAAAAATAGTTGTACCTTGGATAATTATTTTTTTAAATGTGTAAGAATATGCTTTTTTTTAAATCAATGTTTCTATACTGTGTTTAGATGTTTTGTTTTGTTTTTTTGAGTGAAAACTTTTTTTGAATTATTTGTGATTAGTGTGAATATTTTTGAATATTTTGATAACTTATTTTAGTAATTTGGGAATTAATCTTATTATTTTGAATATTTTTGGATGTTTTTACTCTTGAGGCCTCTGGGTGGGGCTGGTGAGCTTTTCTTGTACTCTACAATTTTTCTCTACTGTCCTCTGGGTGTCGCTTCTTCTTCCGGTAAGTCATCTCTTTCTTCCCTCAGTTTAGTTCCGGTCGTCATGGAGTGAAGATGTCTCCTGGTAAGCTCTCTGGTTTAATTTTTTGGGGGGGGGTTGTTTTGGGTTGGGGGGGGGTTCTCTGTGTTTATTATTGTTTGTTTTTGGATGTTTTTGTGTTTCCTTTTTCAGTCTTTTTTTGGTTTTGTTTAATTTTGACTGTTTTTGGATTTTGTTTTTGGATGTCTTTGTGTTTACTTTTTCTGTTTTGATTATTTTTGACTGTTGTTGGAGTGTGTTTTGTTGTGTTGGTGGTGGGGGTATTTTCATGGACCGGTCTCGGGGGCTGGACCATAGAAATACCATTGCTGCTTGATGCGGCGTTGGGATGGTGGTATTTCCGTTGTCCAGCCTGGACAGGTTCAACCCATGCAATTCCTGGTTTTTCATTATGTATGGCATCCCTAGGCCCACATGAAATGATGCCATGGGCCCAGGTCTGGCTCATGGCCCATAGGTTGGGAACCCCTGCCTTAATCTATTACTAGATTTTGAGATGATTTGAGGTAGATGAATAAGGATTTATCACCTCAACAACAGTAACAAACAAATGTGCCACTCCAAATACTCAATAAAGTTAGGGGTAAGTGGGTGGCCGGACCACAGAAATTGCCTTGTCGCTTCATGCGGCATTGGTGTGGGGTTTTTTTGTGGGCTGGCCTTGGTGGCTGGCCGGTGGAAAGGGAAGGCCGTGGCCGGGGGGTATCTTTCTTTTCTGTGGGCCGGGCTCGATGCCTGGCCCGTGGAAAGGGAAGGCAGGGGTGGGGGGGTGTCTTTATTTTCCGCAGGCAATGCTCGATGGCTTCCCCGTGGAAAGGAAGGGCAGTGGCAGCAGGTTTTTTTAACTTTTATTTTTTACGCGCCGGCTGCCTCAGCATTCTGCGCGCTCATGGCATGCAGGACGCTGGGGCTTGTAGTTTGGCGTGAACAATTTTAGTTAGTGCAGCGGTTTGTTTCCTGTGGCTTATTTTTGATATTCCTTGGCATTTCTGAATGTTCCTTTTGCTCGTACCACTCAGCCTGATTGGGTCTGGGAAATCTTGCTGAGCGGAGTAATGCTCCTTTTGGAATCCATCCAGTTGTAGGAACATAGAGTGGAAGGGAGAATGAGTGGAGCCCTTCAGAGATGCTTCTTCTTGTTGTTCTGCCATATCTGAATCCAAACATTGGTGATCCTCATGCCGATCAGCCATGAAGAATGTCCTGTGAATATAATGCAGTGGCCTTTCATCTGCCTTCCACATTGCAGCATGACACCCATACCACTGATCCAGTTCCTTGAGTCACTTTCTGGTCCTGAGTCCTTTTGTCACACAAAGTCCTCCTCAGCTTCAGGCCAGTATTGATGAAGCTGCTATTGGGATGACTTCGCATCTGGCACAACCTTGGTTCACTCTGATTCAGAGGCCCATAGGTGCCACTCAGATGAGAAGCCCTGGTGATTTGGCAAATTTGGCCGAGAAGGGTGCCCTTTTTCGAAGGGGGCCCAAGAAAGGCTGGGCCAGCGGAGCTGGGCAACAGGTTCACAGGGAAATGGTGATCTGTGACTGATGTCGAAAAGAAATTAAAACTACAAAGCTCCTTGGGACAGGACTCCAGATTCCCATGTGAAAAACACCCTTATCCCTTCTTGGGGAATATTACAGCCTTGGAGCTGGGTAAGGTGTGTGGGAGTAATTCTGTTTCCTCTGCTGTAGCTCACTGTCCTGTAGCTGGATTCCAGGCTTTGAAACAAAGTTTCTCCTTTGGCAGTGGCTCCCACAAAGTAACCCAAAAGTAGCAATCCTTCTCTTAAGAAAAAGGCCTTATTGTTAAATATCCCCATTCAGTCCGCTCTGCTTTCTTGACCAAGAAAATCCTTTTATTATTTATTGAAGAAAATAACAAAGTCCTATAAATGCGATGTATAAGAAAAATAGCATAGTCTCAGAAGAAAGTTTAAATATTGAAATCTCTGCAAAACCTAAATCCCACCATTTCTGGATTAAGGGCTAAGTATGGCGGTGCCCCATCACCCCATATGAGATGGTTTGGAGGGGAGCTTATCTCAGATGGCAAGAGATAAGCAGGATTCAAAAAGTGAGTCTCGACCTAAGAAAAAGGTCTGGTTTTTATACCATTTTCCTGGGAAAGTGTCCTTGAGAAAGTGCTAATTGACTTCTCAAAGTGACAGATTTTGTACGTAGATCAAAGGATACCAGGTGGCTATCCTATCTATGTTCTATTTCAGGCCGTGAGATAGAACATCTTCCCAGACAAAGACCTTGCCTATGCATAGCTTGTTTGGTCTATCTGCGGTTTGCTTTTGCTCAACACAGCTCATGGACGTGAGCCAGATACTGTATGCTGTTTATGAGACCTTGAGTCTCTTACCTCCTGACATTTGTCCTAGTGCTTTTCCCAGAGAAAAGGGATGATGCCATTCAATGGCAGGTGCCAACTAAAATGGCTCCAGTTAGGCTAAGCAGAGAGTATTTTAGAAACAAAAGAAAAACATATTTAAAATCCTTACTTAATAACTTATATTGATATGATGTAATAATAATTTTAAAATGATGTCATCCCATATGAAATCATGACAGCTGCTACCTTCTATCAAGATCGATTCAAGTGGGATTTAATCCACTTGGGGACCATCTCCCTTCCCTGTGGACTTCAGTATCGAAGGCCATTCATCCTCAGGGTGGTCAGGTTACTTAACTGCCATCTGATGCTCGGTGTTGAGTCACTGGCAGTATGGTCTACTTTGTTAACATAGCAGGATAACCTGGCCAGACCACCTCAGAGATGCACTGTGCAAAAATTGCTCATGATGATTGGAACACATGATCTGGCATTGCTTCCCCTTGGTTTCCATGGCCATTGTTTACATGGCATTTTTGCATGCCCATTTTTTTTTACTTCCACTCTCTTTTGTGTCCTTCCATCTTGATCTGGGTTCCACCAAAGCCAATCACCTTTGGCATTTCTTGCCTGTGATGCTGATGGTGAATACCTCCTCCTCTGCTGTTTGCACTCCTTCTACAAATTTTATTGTTTAAATTAGTTCATCCAATTTAGTGCTATGCCAAATAAACATTGCAATTGTTTATTTTTATCTCAGTTCTAAAAAGTTATGAGTTTTTAAAATGGATTGCAGAGGTATGATTTTTTTAACTTTGGATAATTAGAGCAATTTGAGATATAGTATGGTTTCTTGTCCCAAAACTAACCAAGGAAAGTGCATGTTTGTGTGTGAATAGAAGGATTGATTTAAATGCCATAGCACCTTTCCAAGCAGCCCTTTTGAACCCTATGAAGCCCAACTGGTGTATCACAGATTCATCTAGTCCACAATACCCTGGAGAACTTCATTTTACTTAGCAGATAAATGAATGTAGGATGGCTTTGAGGACATGCCTGTTGGTTTTGCCATGACAAGTCAAGAGGTGGTGGAAAAGAGAAAATGATAATCCAGTTAATAGAAGCGTCTCCTCCCTGCTTTTCTAAAATGGTCTCCTTCTCCATGCATCATAATCTTCCCTATCCCTATCCAGAAGTCCCAATTATGGTGCCCTGCCTAACATAACACTTGTTGAAGAGTCGGTCTGGAAGGAAAGCCATGGGTGAGATGGGAAATCTCATTCCTTAAAACCATATTTCTTTGGCCATAATTCTAATGGATCCTTATTAACTGTTAGAGCAGTGTGACAATGAAACCAATTACCATGGGACATAGTAAGCACACCATCACTGGAAGCATTCAAAAGAAAGTTGGACAATCATCTGTCAGATCTGATTAGATTTGGATTCTTGCATTGAAAAGGGTTTGGACTCGATGGCCTCATAGGCCCCTTTCAGATCAGTTATTCTATAATTCTATAATTCCATGATTCTATAATTCTCTTTTGCATTGAACTCTAGGGAAAAATTAGATATTGCTTGGCTAAAAGAAATAGATTGCTGTTTTCTGGAAAGTGTGGTTTTTAATTTAATCTGTTAATGGATGTCTCTGATGTCTCTAACTGACTATGTAGAAAGAGAAAAACAGGGGCTATCTAGTCAGATCACTAATCTAGAAATGTTCTAATTCTTGAAATATTAACAATGCATTGCAGAATAGTATGAAAAACAAATATCTGGATCATTTGGGACAAAGAATATCCACAGAAAGAAAAATGAATCAAACCAAGCAAAGATTAAAATTCAGACTCAAGAGAGCATGTTTGTTAAAGAATTGAGACCAATTTTTTACTTTTTTGGCAGCAGCACACACTGCTAAATTCTACTGTTAGTCCCAATTTGAATAGATTAAGTGAATCAATGAAACTTGCATTAATTTAATTGTGTTTTTCCTGTACACTTGCTTATTTTGTGAAGCAAAACCTTCCTAGAACTTGTAGCTCTATTTGTGAAATCTTACATCTTTCCAGGCTGCCTATAAAACTGTGATTTATATTTTCTGTAGCAAAGCCTGATCTTGTCTTAAATCTTTCTCATATCTTTTAATTAGGCCAGCACATTTGGCAGAAAGAGAGCCATTCATCATGTATGCATGTGTAAAGCAGAGTTGCAGTTGTGGAAGAGCTATGAGCTATTAATTGTTAATCAAGGCATGGCACATTTCTCTTTAGTGTTAGACAATATGTCATGCTGAGGTTACTTCTCTTATTTACACATCTCACAATGCCCAAGCAAACATTGATCAAATTTCTTCTTCTCCATGTGTTGTGGACAGGGCTGTAGCCAGGGTGGGCTTGGCCCACTTGAGTTAGAAGTTTGCCCACCCGGGCTTTGTTGTCCATCCTGAAAAAATATTCACTGACCCACATCTAGAATCCTGGCTATGGCCCTGGTTATGGATGCAGGAAGCTATGACTAAAATACAAATAAATAAATAAATCTTTACCTATAGGGAAGGAATGTAACGTACGTGACAGGTATGTGTACCCACACCCCTCAAGCCTATCCTGTAATTCTCTGCACACACCTACTTTTTTAAACGGTCCGGGGGCCGAGAGTGGGGCCTAAGCCCCACAAAATGGGGAAAAGAACAGAAACTACAACTCCCATGGAACCATGGGAGAAAAACAGCAGTTTAACAGCCAGGCCTGGAAACAGAATGTTGGAGAGAGGTGATTTGCATAATGGACTGTGATTGGTTGAGAGTGAATGACTGACGGGTAAATTCCAGAGAGAATCTAGCCAGGCCTGAAAACAGAATGTTGGAGAGAGTTGATTTGCATGTTGAACGGAAATTGGTTGAACTTGAGAGTGAATGACTGATGGGTAAAGGTCCTGATGCGGATAGAACAAACCCATTCCATTTAAGCATCTAAAGCTCTGGAATGAGACACTTTCAATGTACATCAATGCTGTGTGAGAGAGAGACATAGAGGGACAGGGAGTGTGTGTGTGTGTGTGTGTGTGTGTGTGTGTGTAAGACAATGCACAAGACAGTGGGTTCCGGATCAGTCACTTGTGTGTGTGTGTGTGTGTGTGTGTGTGTGCCTGAATGAGAGAGAGAGTCTCTCTGTGTTGGAGTGTATCAGGGTCCAAAAAACCTAAACATACAACAAACCAGGTAATTAGCTCTCACCCTTCCTTTCCTACCTCCAGTGCTGGCTCTTTGGCTAGAAACACATATGAGCACCGAACCTTAGAGTTGGATATGACTGGCTCTTGAGCAAGGATGGCCTTTACCTTTACCTAAGGAAAGATTGCCTGAAGTTGCATTCCTAAGAATTAGTGGGTGATGCTCAAGCATACAAAAATGTTTCCAAGCATACATAAATGGCAGTCAGACTGCTCACCAATTTTTTTTAATGTACTGTATGTGAAAGGTATTTATTATGCAAGTATTTGTTTTATCTATAGCACACACATGCTCACTTGGTTTCTATACGTGGAACCTAGTACAATGCATATTTTCTCTTTTGCCTCTAACAGTGGGATACCATGGGTCAACCCTAAATGCAAGCCACCTCACTACATCGGAGTTCATGTTCAAGTTATGATGGCCTGAAACACACACAAAGGCATATATTCAGTTGAGAATGACTTTAAACACCTCATGTGGGAAGGCAAGAGAGCCAGAAAAGACTTTAGTGCTGGAGAATTGGGCTTTCTCCAGTTCAAGATCTCTAAAGTCATAAGTTTGATCTAGAACAGGGTTTCTCAATATTTGGCTTCCAGCTGTTCTTGGACTTCAAATACCAGAAGGCCAGGTCAGCACACCTGATCTAGACGGCAAAACATGAAGCATTGCAATCAGGTTGCATTGCTCTGTCCCAGAGCCAAGGCTCAGAAAGCCAGTGTTTTTATACAGTTCGGCCCATCCCCAAGCTCCATAGTGTTGAATCAATTGCAACATCTGACTTTTCACACCCTAATTATTTCCTGCCTTTGTCAAGAGATCAGAGGAGTCCACACTGCTACAGTACCTCATTAGGATAGGTCAGTGATGGGAAACCTTGGCACTCTGGGTGTTCTTGGACTGCACTTACCAGAAGCCCAAGTCAGCGCTCCTGCTGATCAGGGCTCCTGGGAACTGAAGTTCAAGAACAGTTGTAGTGCCAAGGTTCACCATCACTGGGATACGTCTTTCAGCTCTGTCTCGGGCCTCACACCTAGACTGGATGCAGACTTTGCATTACTAAAAAAATCCTTCTCTTATGATAATGAGATATGTGAAAGTTGGGTGCCCACTTGCACAATCAAAAAATGGGAGGACAATCACAGTGAAAAAGAGAGGACAGAACAATATTGATTAGCATGAAACTACATATGATAATTTAGATGTATAGATTAGGGCTGTACATTGGGTTTACCTGAATCCTGAACCAAATCAGGCTGATTTGTTTGAGAGCTGGACTTTAGGAGCATGATCAGATTCAGTTCTGGGGCCAAGTAAAATACTCCAAAGTGATTCAGACTGATTCTGTGATTTAGACAAATATGGATAAGAGGGGAAACAAGATTGTAATACAAATTATACTATTAATAGCCAATGACATGATTTGGGAGAGTAAGAGGTAGTGCTCATCAACAGGTCCAATGTGTGGCCTGAGGCAAGAATTCCACCACAGTATTTTAAATGGTGTACTGGCAAGAATATTGGCAACAATGTTGCCTAATGTTTTTAAGGGGTTTTATTGTCTTTTTACTGGTTTTTAACTTTATATTGTATGGTCAGTGAGGTGTTTACTGGCCTATGAACACCACCCAGAGTCCACCAGATTAGGGCGGTATATAAATCTATTTAAATAAATAAATAAATAAGGCCACCTTCCTTTCTCTACCCAGTGTGTACTGCTGCCAAACCGTCATCAGTCTTGAACCCCATCACTAAGTTTGGTTTTTAACCAGTAATAGGACTTTTTCTTCTGGATTATCCCTTTTTGCCAAGCCAGGCCAACAGCCAGTACTCTCTTCTTTGCTTGGCCAAAGAATCTTACAGGATTGTGAGGTGGAAAAATAATGTCACCAATGGGAGAACATGCATCATCAAAAAAGAGGACAGTTTTTCAAATAGAGAGCCACCTTTCCTAAAAGAGGGTATATAGACACAATTTCTGTTGTCCCCTTCATACCCTGTGAAAGCTGCATTCCAAAATAGATCTCTTTGTGAAATGAGGGAGAAGACCGAAATGTGGCTTTTTAAATGCGTCAGCGCTGGCTCTTCGGCTTTGAAACAGAGATGAGCACTGAACCCTAGAGTTGGATATGACTGGCTTTCGAGCAAGGGAAACCTTTACCTTTACTTTACCATGTTTAAAGGGCGGCAGTGGCTTAGTGGTTAAGACACTGAACTTGACAACTGGAAGGTCAGCAGTTCGAGATGTGAGTGCTGCACAAAGGAGTGAGCTCCCATCTCCATCCCAGCTTCTGCATAGCCCACAGTTCAAAAGCAAGAAATTGCAAGTAGACAAATAAGGTACCACTTTGGCAGGAAGGGTAACAGCATTCTGTGCACTCCACTGTCTAGTCATGCCTGTCCCATGACCACAGAAACGTCTGCAGATGCAGACAGCACTGGCTGTTTGGCTATAAATTAAGATGAGCCCTGAACCCTAGAGTCAGATATGACTGGCTTTTGAGCAAGGGCGACCTTTAGTAAAGGTAAAAGTTTCCCTTGCTTGAAAGCCAGTCATATCCGACTCTAGAGTGCAGTGCTCATCTCTGTTTCAAAGCCGAAGAGCCAGCGCTGTCTGCTTCTGCAGATGTTGCCGTGGTCATGTGGCAGGCATGACAAGACACCAGAGTGAACGGAACACTGTTACCTTCCCACTGAAGTGGTCCCTATTTATCTACTTGCAATTTCTTGCTTTAGAACTGCTAGGTTGGCAGGAGCTGGGACAAAGACAGGAGCTCATTCCGTCCTGCAGTACTCGGGAATCGAACTGCTGACCTTCTGCCTCCCAGTCAGCGTCTTAGCCACTTGAGCCACTGCATCCCTTCACCATATTTTTAGAGACTTAAAATTGAGCACATTTTCTGTCAATGTGAGATAGAGATACAGTAATACCTTGGATAACATTTGAATCAGATAATATCAAGCAATCTGGGGGAAAATTGCATTGCATAACATTGAAATCCTATGGGATGTATTGCATAATGTTAGCTGAAGCCTGTGCTGGTTACAATGTATCTCTATGGAGTTTTAATGTTATGCGATTCATCCCATAGGGTTTTAACATTATGCAATGCAAGTATCGCATAACATTAAAAATTGGATACCGTTAAGACTCATAGAATCAAGTTTTAGCGCTATCTGGGGTTCTACTGTATAGTAAAATAAATAACAAATGCTTTACTGCATCTACCGCCTGCCTGGTCTAACTAAAAAAGTGACCATACATTGAATTTTCATTCTCTTCCAATAACTCCAAAAATAACTTCAGGACATAATTCTGTATGAGGAAAAAATTCTAGCAATTTCCAGCTAGCATCTTCCTCTCTCTTAAAAAAGTTTAGTTACTGCCAAACAGGGGATATAGCATGTAATTCAATTATAGTCTGGCATGCCTTCAATTTCTCTGCTCTGATGATATTTATAACTAGTCGGTGTGATGGAAAATGCTTCTAAGTTAGATTGGGCTGGCACAGCCAGACTCTTATTAGGCAGAATGTGAAATAAGGAAGCTCACTAAGAGGAAAAAGAGGGCAAAAGAGGGCAAAAAGTCTGGAAGGGAAAATAACCACTAGAAAGAAAGTGTAGTAAAGTATGTCAATGCGGGTGTGTTCTTCACTGTATTCCTTTACCACATGTCTGAAACTGTAAGAAATTATTTTCCTTCTCATAGGCCTTCTAGACTTAGAACATAATATAGTGGTGAAAATGCTATGTTAAATGTCTGTTATTTAAATTCAAATTTTAAGAGGATATCTGAGGAAGCAAGAGCATGTAGATGTAAATCCAGTAGTTTATCCAAGTAAAAATGGACTAATTTAGTGACTCAAGGCTATTTCTGTTCAAAGCTCAGATATGCGATCTGTTTTAATAGTTTCCAAGCACTACAGCCATTGCGGTAAATAAAGGGGCTAATGACCTTGAGCTTGCGCAGAGTGCCTGTTTCCTTCAATAGTTATCATAATTATTAGTGTCACCCAAACTTTGCTCATGTTCTGAGTTTGATCATGATGGGCATAAGGTTGGCTCTAACGTCCATTTTCCCCACATCAATAAAATGATTACCCTGCTTGTTGGGGGCAACATGCTAATTACCTTGTGATATGCCCAGAGTGTTATAAGTGCTGTGGGGCAGTACAGTATATAAGTGTAATTGCTATTGCTAATTTGGAAAAATCTGAGGGCTAAATTCTACACCGCAGACAGCTCTTTGTTTGAAGCTGAAGTATGTTGCTGACATGTGACTCAAGCAAATCTTTGTCACTGAACAATAATATTTGCAAAGGAAGCTTGTGTTTATGGACCTGTTTCAGTCCAGGATGTGTAATGCTGGCATGTAACTCAAGCACCAGGACCCAGGGAAACCAGGAAAAAGGATAAACAGTAATCATAAGAACATAAGAACAGCCTTGCTGGAACAGGCCACAGCCCATCCAGTCCAGCATTCTGTCTCACACAGTGGCTCACCATTTCCTTCAGGGTATTCCCAAGGAGATGCCTTCACCTGCTTAGGATTCCCTGGAAATGGCATTGAGAGATATCCTGCCTATCTCTCCAACCCAGAGGTTGTCCTTAAGTATCCATAATTATAGCCATTGATACCCTTGTCCTCGATGAACTTGTCTAATCCTTTCTTAAAGCTGTCAAGACTGACAGCTGTCACCATTTCTTCTGGCAGGGAGTTCCATAGACCAGTAATCCTCTGGGTGAAAAAGTACTTTCTCTTATTTGTTTGAGAACCAGTACCCAAAAGTTTCATCGAGTGTCCCCTAGTTCTAGTGTTGTGCGATAGGGAAAACAGTTTTTCCTTATCTATTTTGTCCACACCGTGCATGATTTTATAAACTTCAATCAGGTCACCTCTTGTTGTTCAGTCGCACAGTCGATTCCGACTCTTTGCGACCCTATGGACCATCGCTCTCCAGGCACCTCTGTCCTCCACCATCCTCCTTAGTCCACACAGCCCCGTGCCCATTGTGTCTACAATACCATCTAGCCATCTCATCTTTGGCCGTCCCCTTCTTCTTTTGCCCTCCACCTTCCCCAGCATCAAGGCCTTCTCAAGTGAATCCTCTCTTCTCATTTGATGTCCAAAATACTTCAACTTCATCTTTGTTATTTGTCCTTCTAAGGAGCACTCAGGGCTAATCTCTTCTAATATTGACCTATTTGTTCTCCTCGCTGTCCAGGGGACTCTCAAAACTCTCCTCCAGCACCACATCTCAAAGGCATCTATTTTTCTTCGCTCAGCCTTTCTAATGGTCCAGCTCTCACAGCCATACATTACCACCGGAAATACCATTGCTTTGACTATGCGGACCTTTGTTTGCAGTGAGATATCTCTACTTTTCACTATGTTCCCCAGGTTTTTCATAGCTTGTCTCCCAAGAATCAGTCGCCTTTTTATTTCATGGCTGCAATCCCCATCTGCAGAGATCTTGGATCCTAAGAAAGTAAAATCTGTTACTGCTTCTACTTCTTCCCCATCTATTTTCCAGGGACTTATAGCGCCTGTTGCCATTATCTTGGTTTTCTTGATATTGAGTCTCAGGCCAGCTTTTGCACTCTCTTCTTTCAACCTAATCAGGAGCTTCTTTAGGTCTTCTTCACTTTCTGCCATTAGGGTGGTATCATCTGCATATCTCAAATTGTTGATGTTTCTCCCAGCAATTTTGATCCCATATGGTGATTCCTCCATCCCTGCATTGCGCATTATGTGCTCTGTGTATAAGTTGAATAAGCAGGGTGACAGAATGCAGCCTTGTCTTACTCCTTTTCCTATTCCAAACCACTCCGTCATTCCATACTCTGTCCTAACTGTTGCTTCTTGACTCATGTACAGATTTCTCATGAGACATATGAGGTGTTCTGGTATTCCCATCTCTTTAATTACTTGCCACATTTTGTTGTGGTCCACACAATCAAAGGCCTTGGTGTAGTCAATGAAACAGAAGTAAGCTTGTTTCTGGTATTCCTTTGTTTTCTCCATGATCCAACGTATGTTGGCAATGTGATCTCTGGCCCCCCTGCCTCTTCTGAATCCAGCCTGCACCTCTGGTAGTTCTCTTTCTACATGCTGCTGTAGTCTATCCTGCATTATCTTGAGCATCACTTTGCTGGCTTGTGGGATGAGTGCAATTGTTCGATAATTTGAACATTCTTTGGCATTGCCCTTTTTTGGGATTGGGACATATACTGATCTTTTCCAATCCTGTGGCCACTGTTTCGTTTTCCAAATCTGCTGGCATAAAGCATGTAGTAGCTTGATTCCATCATCTTTTAGGGCTTTGAAGAATTCAACTGGGATACCATCATATCCACTGGCTTTGTTATTTGCCGTGCTTTTTAGGGCCTTTCTGACTTCACTCTCTAGGATGTCTGGTTCAAGTTCAATTTCCCCCTCATTGTTATTATCCGTGGTGTTTAGGTCTTTTTTGTAAAGTTCCTCTGTGTACTCTTTCCATCTTTTCTTTATCTCTTCTGCATCCGCTAACTCTTTGCCATCTTTGTCTTTTATCGTGATCATTTTTGCTTTGAACGTTCCCTTGACTTCCCCAATTTTTTTAAAGAGATCTCTAGTCCTGCCTCTTGTGTTGTTTTCCTCTATTTCTTTGCACTGTTCATTTAGGTAGCTTTCCTTATCTCTCCTTGCTTTTCTTTGAAATTCTTTATTTAAGTGATTGTATTTTTTCCTTTCTCCTTTGCCTTTTGCGTTCCTTCTTTCCTCTGCTATTTTAAGAGCCTCATCCAACAACCACTTTGCTTTCTTGCGCTTCTTTTCTTTTGGTATAGTTTTCCTTGCTGCCTCCTGCATAATGTCTCTCATCTCTGTCCATAATTCCTCTGGTACTCTGTCTGTCTGGTCCAGACCATTGAATCTGTTCCTTACCTCCACCGTGTATTCCTTGGGTATGTTGTCTAGATCATATCTATCCGGCCTCTTAGACGCCGTCATTCATATCAAGATCCACAGTGTTGTAATGGTCCGTGGGAGTCGAGGTGCTGAACACAAGGAAGGCACAAGAGACTGAAGTATGATGGAAAAAGCCAGCGCTGATTTCTCGGGTAGACTGTATTTATTGACTACAATCAGGCGCTATCACGTATACCCCTCGTGCGACCCCCCCCCCCCCCCCCCCCCGTGACAGAAAGCTGCTACGTGGCACTTGGCTGGTTGGGTTACACTTACCAGCCTGCGTGCCCATGTTAACCATAAGCAGGTTTAATCAGCAGATAGTGGCAAGACTTACTGTTCCTGCCTTATCTTGGTCCTGGAAGACTGTGTGCCTATGCATAGCTTGTTTGGTCTATCTGCGGTTTGCTTTTGCTCAACACAGCTCATGGACGTGAGCCAGATACTGTATGCTGTTTATGAGACATTTACCTCCTGTTTACCTCCTGACATTTGTCCTAGTGCTGTTAAAGTCCCCAGCCAAGGAAAACATGGAGTCACTAATGCTCTCTACTGCTATAAGCCCATACCCAATTTCCTTTCCGGTAAAGTCCGGTTGGTACCCAGCCCATGTGCTAGCCGGGCGAACCCATTGGGAAAGGTAGCTGTCCAATTAGTGACCTGGGCAGACCGCATTCCCTTATTCTTTGTTTTCTAAAGCAACTTGGCTAAGGACTTTGACAGACATGGGGCATGAGCTGTCAAGGCATCATTATATTTTGATGTCTCCTTCCTGAGTGGCACATGGATAGGAACACGGGGATGCTTTGTGCAAAGCAGCATAGCATGACTCCCGCTACCCCAACGCCAGTCGTGACCTTAAGCATTGTTTGCATCCAGCTCCACGGCACCCAGGACCAGAGCTCATTCCAAACACCCCCAATAGGTGTCTGGTTGAATGTGTGTGACTATTTTGTCCAAGTCAGTGATTTGACCCTGGATTCTGTGAGAGTTGTCTGTGAGATTGAAGCAACACATATTGTGAGCTGTCTCACATCCTAAGTGATGGAGAAGGAGCAAGTAATCAATAGCTGTGTCATGATCCAATACTGCATGTCTAATTTCTATTTGCTCTTGATTAAGGAAAGCTATAGCTGAAGGAGCGTAATTGAGACCTTTGGCCAGGGCGCATGCCAACTGACCAGTTTTATATGCATTACCCACTGCAAGTTTGGGCATCCCTACAAGGCTAGCAGCTAAAGATGCATACTCTGCTCACTGAGTGTCCTGACTGGTCATGGGGTGAATGTGTGTAGTGCAAGCATTTCCCTTTATGGGAGCACCAGTATTAAATGACTTATAGCAATATGGATCTGATACATTGGCAGGTATATCCAAGTATGCTGATTACAAGTGAAAGACCATTGTGTGGGCAAAATATCATGACTATACATTACACCAATAATGTCTGAGTGATTATATTTCCAAGACTCCTTAATGGGGCTAAGACAATGGGGGCGCTGCCCCTCAACTGAGGAGCAGCCAGTCATAAGGTGTGTTTGGGCTGATGGCCACTCAGAGTGTGGCTAGAGTGACGGCATCAGTGGGCAAAGTTTTTGTTACCTGTTTGGGGCAAGAGTCAGATTAGTTGGCAAATTTCTTAAACTGGAAGGATTAATTTCTCCCCCCCCTCCCATTGGAAGCTTAGGCTACTTTGCAAGGTGACCTCTTCTGGTGAGTAGCATGCAATTATGTATACAGGAATAAACCCTTGAGAAACCCACTTGAATCATGGTACAAAGGCATGAAAAAGGCATTGCATATGAAAATAATATAAGCAAATGGCAGTAACATAAAGCTGCTGTCCTTGAGCTTCTGTGGTGAAACTCTTTGAGATATTATGAATAGTCCTTTTGGTGTGAATTATAACTCAGAATGTCCATAGAATGTGACAGTCCATTTTTAGGCAAAGTAAATGTTCACTGAAAGCATAGTTCATGAAAGTAGCATTGCATGTCCACGTGTATGCAGAAAGTTCAATGTGTGTGCAAAACGTCTAATCCCAAATCCACACACCCCAAAAAAAGTAAGAAGCACGCCAAAATCATCTTATGGACAACTGATGTCATCTTTATGCAGTTCTTGCTCCTGATGTCTCGAGTCTGAGCTTCCAAGGACTGTCCTGCATTAGGGAGAGAAAAAACTGCTGCGACACAGCTTTTGAGAGGGTTAGTTTTGCAATAATCACTGAGCATTAGCTATAAAATGCGGGGGGCTGATTTCCCCTTTTCTTTTCTCTTTAAAAAGAAAGAACAGTGAGCTGATTCATCCCGCCCCAGCGAGATAAGCTGGTCTGAGATTCAACATGAGGAAGAGGAGCTGATGGCAACAGGCCATATCAGTTCCTGGAAATGGGGAAGAAGTAAAAGCAGAAACAGCTATGAAAGAAAAAGGTGACTGATTCTTGGGAGACAAGCTATGAGAATCCTGGGGAGCATAGTGAAGAGCAGAGACATCACCTTGCAAGCAACAAGTGAAATAGCCAAAGCAGTGGCATTCCGATGGCAATGTATGGCTGTGAAAGCTGAACCATTCAGAAAGGCTTGAACAAAGAAAAATAGAAGCCTTAGAGACGTGATGCTGGAGGAGAGCTGCCTAGACAGCAAGAAGAATGAATAGGTATTAGGAGAGATCAACTCTGACTGTGAAAAGTAGTACATAAAAATGAGAAGGGATGATTAACTTGAGAAAGTCCCGATACTGGGGAAGGTGGAGGGCAATGGAAGAAGGGTCCGGCCAAAGATGAGATGGCCAGATGATATCTAGAAGGTATTGTAGACACAATAAGTACAGGGCTGAATAACCACAACAAAGCCCATTACAGATAGACACAATTATTTCGGTCAAATCGTATCCTGAAATGTTATGAATGACTGTGACTGCCAACTCCTGCTGCAGAAGAAGGATTTTGTACAAACACTCATTTCACTATTTTCCCCAGCTGGAGCTCATGAGAGGGTCCCGCGAAGAAGGGGTACCAGTTCAAATCATGTGCAGGTTTAGGATGGGTGTATAGCCCCCAACTAAGCCCTCCTACACAGCTATGGGTGAGAAAAATGGCTTACTGCCTGCAATGTTTGCCTAGCCTTATTTGGGCAGGTGCCTTGTTTAACAGCAAAAAAGTGGCCCTCAGAGGCCTGCATCTGATTGGAATTATGACTTTGTCTAATCAGTATTCCCCAGAATTATGCTCGAGTTCTCCTGAGTGTTCAATATGAATCTTATGCAAAAATGGTTTTGCACAAGACTTCTATGCTCTCTGCACTATCTCAGGAGCTAGGCTAACCTTTTCCTTCCCCCTGTGAAAGGGCAGACTAAAAAACTTCAGAAGGATAAATAAACTAGAAGGACAATACTTGGCTGCAAACATAGAATGAAGAAACATGTTATTAGTAAACACTCCCTTGAATTCCTTTCGTTGTAGAGAAAGATAGCAACCGTTATTCATGAAAGGTGAATTAACTGAAGTAGCTGTAAAATAAACACTAATATTATAGCATACACAAAAGACTTGGACTTGGTATGTAAAGAAAATAAATTGTCATTAAAACGTGACGCTTTGGAGAAAAGTCTGCAAAAAAACAACAACATTATTCATGTCATCTAAATGGATCAGGCATCGCTGTGTAAACAAATTCCAGTCATGAGGTGTTGCTCTAAAAAGCAAAAGTTAAAGAACTTTCACCCAGATTTTTTGCAAAAACCTGAGCCTGTGATTTCATACTGCATTCTTAGAAACGCTAGACAGTTACTTAGACAAAATTTACATGCATTAACCAGAAATGAGACACATTGGTATGAAGATTTTGGGTGATCAGGATCTCCAGATCCCATAAAAATTTTTCCTTCTTTTACATTTCCTTACCCGTGCCTTTTACTCCTTTCACTTCTGTAAACATCCCTGCTTCTCTTACTTCCTTTATGACTTATCTTAACCCCTGCTGCGACTTTCTACACCCCTCCTTGCTTTCTGCTTCTAGCCTCACCGACACTTTGTCCCTTCTATCTACTTACTGCCCCTTCTCATTCTCTACCTTCTCCTATCTTCCTTCTCACTTGCAACTTCTCTTTCTTAGAATCTCTCTCACTTACTCCTTTCCATCTGCCTCACTCTTGCTTTTTCTGTCCTTTGAACTTTCTCTTCCTTTTCTCAGAACCTCTTACTCTTTCTGTCTTTTCGACTTATCTGTGCTCTTGCTCCGACCTCTGATTCTACATTTAAGAACCGGCTTGGCTGAAAGGCAGGGGGGGGGGGGGGTGTCGCTCCGGCCCCTTCTCTCGAGCTGGAATTTCCCCCTCCTTCTCCCCACCTCGTCCCTGTTGCTTAGGCAAGCAGATAGCCAGGGCCAAGGGCTGGGAACCTCTCAGCAGCCATTGAAAGCAATGTATTTACATATGAATAAATGTGACTTTCTAGAACACAATACCTGGCATATCACATTAAATGTTGCAACACAATCATTCAAACACATAACCAAGCATACTGGAGCGCCACGCATGCATACACAAGTTCAGGCATTTCAACTATGAATAATGTATCTATCACATGAAGAAATAATTCCTTGTTGCTTATCCAGGCAGATCTCAGATGGCTACAACCTTCTGGGCTTACTTTTACTGAGGAGTGAGTTTCTGTGCTACTTTGAGACAAGACAAGTCGTTTTTGCCTGTGCCTCAGGAATGCTTGGGATATCTGTTGCTGAATGCTGGCCGGCCCAGTGGAAGCCCTGATGGCAATGTGGGCACTTGGTGGTGCCCTCATTCAGACAGCTCCTAGAAGAGCTGCCTTTCCCTCCTGTTGCCTGATCTAGATTGGCATTCTCTCTTTTAAGTGCCCCATCTTCCCACACTGGAAACAAGCACCCTAGGGCTTCTGCACTGCTCTGGTCTTGAGTTCCTTAGTATGTCTGCCCTGGAGTCCCATGTTGCAAGAGGCTGTGTGGGTTTCCGGAGGCAATCTACATAAGGTGGCATGTGGACCATAGTCTGTCTGCTCCAACGTGCATCTGCCTGAAGGCAGGCTGAACACAGCAGCTGTGTCTTAGCCAATTGTGCTGCTGGCAATTATCCCTTGCATTGATCTTTTTACTCCTGTGTAAGGGAGGATTACTGACTGCCTTAGAAGTGCTTTAGGCTTCCCAATTCCTCCCAGACCCCATGGTGGTGTTTAATTGTTGGATAGAGACTCACTGGGGCTGTTACCTGGTCCCTATCCGGACTGGACTATTGCTGCACTCCAGTCTATGTATGCTCCAAGCCCCCATGATGTTAATGGGACTTGGGGTCCTTTCTTAAGGCATTTCCCTGCTTGATCCCAAACTTCTAAAATGATCATGCCTGCTTCTGGGTTGAACAGGTTGTGTTCCCCCAGATGCCTCACCAGATCTGTCAGATGACAAGACTTCGGCTTACCCGAATCTTCTATCACCTGGCCAGGACTCCTAGCTCCTGCTATGAGCTCTTGTCTGATGGCTACGCTTCCCCAGCATTCTCCCATGCTACCGGTGTGGGGAAATTCTCTGGATGTCTTACACAACCCACGCGTGTGGCCCAGGACGATGTCCCTTAGGATTGGCCTGTCACGTATTGATGCGCCCAGGTGATGAGTCTCGGTAGCACCCAAGGTTGGAGGAGGCCCTCAGGTTTGGTCAGTGGATCGGGGTTGCGGCGCTGGCTGGCCGTGGGCCTGTTGCTCTGCCTTAGTTGCTTCTGGATCACGGCTCCTTCTGGTTTTGGAAAGCGTCTGTTCCCATGCGTGGAGTCTGCCGGGCTTGCAATTACTTTGCCTTCCTTGTGATGGTGTTGAGTTCTGATCGGAGATGTTTTCCAATCAGAACTGCTCCGCTACTCTCGAGTAGATCACGTCGCAGTCACCAGATGTTGTAATGGTCTGTGGGAGTCGAGGTGCTGAACTCAAGGAAGGCAAAGAGACTGAAGTATGATGGAAAAAGCCAGCCCCGATTTCTCGGGTAGACTGTATTTATTGACTACAATCAGGCGCTATCATGTATACCCCTCGTGCGACCCCCCGTGACAGAAAGCTGCTACATGGCACTTGGCTGGTTGGGTTATACTTACCAGCCTGCGTGCCCAGGTTAACCATAAGCAGGCTTAATCAGCAGATAGTGGCAAGACTTACTGTTCCTGCCTTATCTTGGTCCTGGAAGACTGTGTGCCTATGCTTAGCTTGCTTGGTCTATCTGCGGTTTGCTTTTGCTCAACACAGCTCATGGACGTGAGCCAGATACTGTATGCTGTTTATGAGACCTTGGGTCTCTTACCTCCTGACATTTGTCCTAGTGCTGTTAAAGTCCCCAGCCAAGGAAAACATGGAGTCACTAATGGTCCCTACTGCTATAAGCCCATACCAAATTTCCTTTCTGGTAAAGTCCGGTTGGTACCCAGCCCGTGTGCTAGCCGGGCGAACCCATTGGGAAAGGTAGCTGTCCAATTAGTGACCTGGGCAAACCACACACAGTCTAAGTCCTAAATCAAAACTGAGGCAGAAAATACACAGGGTTGGTCTAAACAGCAGGGTGTAGTCCAAGCAAGCTGGAAACTAAGTGATGGAGAGATCAGGTGAGACAGAGTATCTTCAAGGCTGGAGAAGGATAGGGAGGAAGGATCCAGGTGAGGTAAGACAACAGTGAAGAACTGGTTCTAATATAGCTCAGCCTTCCAGGACCTCCAGGTGGAGCTTATGTTGGTCCAGAACCTTTCCTAGGGCTCTCAGGTGGGGCCTAGCAGCTGTCCCTGCAAGTGCTACAGCTGTCTTCCTGGCTGGGGGTCTAAGCCTATGAGCATCAAAGCTACCTCTGGGGAACTCATTCTGGAAATACTGGAGTTGACTCGGAACCTGACAGGATCAAAGGCTAATTCAAAACAGAGCAAGCTAATTTGTAAACTAGAGGATATGTGACAATCTCTGTGTGTGGCAATCAAGTGTTCTTGGCAAGTAACAAGTCCCTCTAGTGACAGGTTATATCTAACGTATAGTTCAGGACTGAATATGGAGTATAGGACTTCTAGGCATACATGCATTTGTTGTATGTACGTAACTATATGCTATGGTACAATACCATAGCATACCCTTATTTTATATACCACATCTTTTCCTGGCAGTCATATTCACCCCATGCTACTGATTAGAGGGCAACCTTACTAAAATCTTTTTTTAAACACCAGGATCCTGCCATTCATGATCCCCCTCTACCACTGAATGACTGCAATCAGTTCTCGTTTATGGGAATGACTATTGAACTTCAATGTCATAGAGCAGTGATGGCCAACTTTGGCACTCCAGCTGTTCTTGAGCTTCAATTCCCAGAAGCCCTGATCAGCAGGAGTGCTGACTTGGGCTTCGGGTAATTGAAGTGACACGATTCACCACCACAATCATAGAGTATGGCATTGGGTAGACTTCAATCACACTGCTGTCTTATTTTAGAAGATTTTAGCCACATGCCTTCCTTACCTATGTCTGAGAAATCACTGCCATATTGGCTGAAATCAACCAAAATCCTGCTGATTGTTGAAGAGGAGATAAGGTAGTAATGGATCCCATTCCCTCATTTCCACCACCCAACTAAGCAGCAGGGATTTTAGCTATCCTTTCCCACTTTTCCCATTTCCTCTCCTCCTCCTTTGGATTCCAAATGGTCACCTGAAAATGCTCCATTGGATTATGTTCCTATTTTAAGGATTGACATGGGAACATTCTTAATCAACGTAGGTTGTTTTTGTTCCTTGTAAATGTTCTTAGTTTAGACAATGTGCTCATATTTTGGTGTGCCGAATAATGCTTTTTAAATTAAGTAAAATAGATATTTAATCCAAGATACAAGTATTCTGAGGTAATTTTATTTTTGTCATTGTTTTAGATAAAAATATTACAGTATACAAGATAAAATTATTAAAGATAAAAATACATTATTTATTTTCTCTCCCCCTCCCTAAGCAGTTATACCTACAGTACACATTTTTATGGATTTTTATTTTTTTAAACAAATATAACTATTAATCTATTAGGCTATCTGTGTTCTCATCTGGCACTTAAGAACAGGTCACAGGTCATTGTTTGTTTCTGGTTATTATTAATCGTTATTGTTAGCTGATTTCTAATATTGTTGTACAGGTGCATCTTGTAAACAAAAAGCACAGCTTTCTGGTACGATTAGTAGCAAGGTGTGCTTTGATTAGCTGAAATCCTATTTTTTCCATCAAAGAAACAAAGCTGAATTTTCAGTTGCACCAATGTTGTTTAGGTAATACTAAATTCCACTTGGAAGAGTGCAGTATGAAGATGCAATTACTTGAGGCCCGTAAATGCTTAATTTTGAAAAAAAGATTTCCTCTTAGAATTGAACAAATAACAACAAATGTTTTTTTTTCTAAGAGATTTCACTCTTTCCCCACTTTCATTTTAGTTCAGAATGTCTTAAAAAGATCATCAGGTATCATCAGAAGTGATATCAATCCATGATCCTTTGAGAAGATATCGCTTCATTTCACATTTATTCTATGGCTTTCTATTCAAGAGTCACAATTCAAGCTTAATTATCTTTTTTTGCAATAGATCACTTGTTTTTACCAGCAGTCCAAAAACCATATATGCATACTTTAGATTTAATAGTTAGAGCTTACTTCCAAAACAGTGGATTGTATCCAGACTTTAAAAAAGACTCAGTAGAATCTATGAGGATTAAATTTAGCCCATAATAATGATTAATAAAAGTCCCGCTGATTTCAAGAAATTCAGCCTTAACTATGACTAAGTCTAGATTCAACACAGTGTATTAAAGAATTATGGTCACTGTACATTTTCCTTGAGCAATTAAACAACTTTCATCGTTTTTTGACATAGTACACATTCTTGGATGAAAAACAAAACAAAAACCAATTTCTTCTTCTTATGCTAAAATGTTATTTAGTATTATCAGTGCAGCTCAGGAACATTCCTTGTGTCAAAATTTGAGAACAAAGGAGAATTCGAGAACTACCACTGTGATTGAAAATATTATGCCAGAATGATTCATGTGCATAAACCATTGAGACTCAGATTCTAAACAATAAAGGAAGAATGCAGCCACGGGCTTAACATTCAGTCATTGGAATGCAGCCTCTGAGTCTTACAGGTCTTTTCCTTAGAACTTGTTATATATACATGGATCTCCCCAGTATAATGTTTTCTGCCGTATGATTATTAGATCTCGCTGCTTCATTTCAGCAATGTGCCATGAGCCCAGGACTGCTAATTCATTACAACAATTCTTCAGTAAAGCACAAACAGGCTAAGGTTCAACCACCTCTCTTGAAACTACAGAATGGGACATAACAGATGGCATGGTGCCTTGCCAGAATGCTACATGAAAAATAACCTGCACAAAAGACACTGCAGAAGGCTTCAGGATTCAAAGGTTTACGACCAAAACATAAATCTATAGTATGGAAGTCAAGTCAGTCTTATTAATTGCAAGGAACTTCTCTGGTTTTTTTCTAGGCATCTTTCTTTCAGTCTCCATGGGTAGGAGAGACACATCCCACGACTGTGTAAAATGCAAAATGGGCTTTTAAAGCAATAAACATATTTTTATATTTTTTTCTCAAGCCCCCAAATGAACGTTTCCACTTTTTACTGAACATGGGTTGTAAGCAGACCTGTGGGAAAATGCATTGATGAGAAAAGATTTTCATTTCTGTTAGGTCATGCAATTTGTAGTTATCCAGACATTGCAGGATTACAACTCCAGCATCCTTCACATTAAGCTCTGAGGATGATGGCTGATGGGAAAGGTAGAACAGGTACATTTGAAGAGCTGCAGATAGTTTCTGACATATGCCAATCCACTAAATCCAGAAAATATTCATCAGATGTAGAACTGTACTTTAAAAAGAACTGGCAAGGAATACTTAAGCTTTCTTTCAATTTAAGAGGCAATTATGATTCTTATCCTGCTTGCTTATCTGTTTGTTTTCTTAGTTTTCTTTCTTTGCTATTCCAGTCAGCATTAAAACTACTTCATAAAGTATATCAGAGAGTAAACAAAAAGAAAGGTGTGGCTGTTGTATTTTGCTATGCTGTAAAATATAAATTAATCTTTAAAGTGCCAGAATGTTTTTTGTCTTTTTCACAAAGTATGATAGCATAATGAAAGTAAAGGAGGCAGCTAAGGCTTAAGAGAGCAAGTCCTTTTGAATCCATGGAACATTTGGAGAATTTGACTCACCAACTCTCCAGAAATTCAATGTGCCAACTCTAATGCAATTTAATATCCTAGACAACATAATTTCACTCATAGTCTCACACTCTATTCCAGGGGTTCTCAACCTTTTAAAGCCGGGGGCTGAGTCACGCTCCCTCAGACAGCTTTGTGGGCTGAATGGCCATTTTGCCCTTCCCTCATCACGGCACTTCCTGGTGTTGTGGAGGCGGTGGGGGACCACATGAAATGCTGCCAAGGGCCGCATCCGACCCAGGTCACAGGTTGAGAATCCCTGCTGTATTCCATCTAGTGACTTCATGGCTGATAGGAAATGCACTTGATAAAAAATGGTGGCTTTTCAGCAAGAGAAGACTTTGGGGAATATGGAGTTCTCTAGCTGAGGAGATTTTGCAAAGTGCTTCTGCATCAGAATGGTACAAAATAAATAGGTTTATAGGTAGGTTCATTTTTTTATTTATACGGTTTTGTTTGTTACTTCATTGAATTATTTTGCTTCATTTTAATGGGGAGGTAGCTCTCTTTCATAAAACAAGCTTAATATACCATTTCTCACTAATTCAAATAGGGAGGATTCCACAACATTTGTATTTTCAACAGAACTGGATGCGAATTTCAGTGGTGGTTGGAATTTTAATGGAGACAATATGTGGAAAATTAGACAACCAGGTCCAGACATTTTCATCCTGGACACTTTTTTTTTATTTCAAGCACTTTATATTGTTTGTTCTATCTTATAACTGAACTTTCAAAAATCTTATTATTTTAATTTACTTCAATTTTTGCAAAGGTATATTTGGGCTCTTCAAACATTTAGAATAGATGGTTATATACAGTTAGTCAAAAATTGTTAACAAGGGGTGAACTACAAACCTACAAGCATCAGGTATCTCAAAGCAAGATGGACACAGATCTACCTCATACTCCTTAAGATCTGCTTCCTAGATTGTGTCCAGACTGCCTCTTGTGGGGTGTAATGTGCTTGCTCATTCTCAGGTTGCTTTCAGAAGGGGAAAGAACTAAATAACACTTAGACTGCTGCTCTTCATGCTGTCCAAACTCTCCAGCAATCCTTTGACTGTCACTAATGAGTCACTTCACCATACAGTACTGTGCTACCTCAGATAAAGTCCGATTTGGTTAAAGTCATGTTTTTCATGCACATGTGATGCATCACATAAAGTCCAAAACCACTAAAATGGACGTTATCCAAGGTATTTGGTATATGAACCTCGGATAAAGTCCATTTTTGGACGTTATCCAATGCATCGCCCATTTGATTCAGATAAAGTCCAAAATTGGATAAAGTCCAAAGTTGTGGAACAGAGTTTGGACTTTTTCCGAGGTTCTACTGTATAGGCAAATGAGACACTTTCCCTGTTCCACTGCAAAAGGGCAGGAAAAGTGTAATTCTGTTTTTTTCTTTCTAACTGGTCATCATAGCACTGCATCAATTAAGAAGTTAAAAAGAAGTTTAGAGTGATGATAAAAGGGAAAAACAGAGAAAAATATTTTACCCTAACTGATACAGTGCTATTATGATCAGCTAGGAATGGGGAAAATAGTTACATTTTTCCTGCCCCTCCGTAGAGGAGGAGGGGAAATTTCACCCACACATTTGATATACTAAAGGGTCTCATTAGTCCCTTCACAGTTTCTCAGATGCTTATCCTAAAAGCAGCCTTTGATTGATGCAAGCCCCCACAAAAGTAGAACCCTTTAGGGGGTTCAAAAGATAGCACTCGGTTATAAGATATGGTGTTCCAGCATCTATGAAATGTGGACAGATAGAGCCTGGGAGTGATTCCTGAAAGCTCCAATGAGTAAACTAAACATGTGTTTGGTTAATTCATTCATTTATAATGGGGCATCTCTGTGCTATTGCCATCAAAGGGCAGTCGTCTTCATTTTTGCCTGTTTCTTCTGCTTCTTACTAAAGTGCAGAATATTTTTTTAAGAAAGGAATCAAAGTGTAGCGCAATCCTTCTTAACCATATTGTTTTGTCTCCTTGTACAGGGAAAGTGTTGATTTGTTTAGGGATGTATCAAATTGATGAACCTATTGCCACGTGTTTACTCTGGCATATCTTCACAGCTACTTTTCCCATCAACACCATTGTGTCACACATTTTACATAGCCTGTCTTTTATTTTGTGCTAAAATGCTTTTGTGCATCTCTCTCTCTCTGTGTGTGTGCGTGTATATAATTTCCATGTAGTGTATAAAGGAAGAGTTATCTTAACAAAAAGAAGTAGACATTTACTTTTCTGAAAATTACCCAACAGATTGGGTCCATTTCCACCCTGCTTAGGATTCTAAAACTCTTAATAGTTTAATTTGTTGGGTTTTTAACGAGGTTATTAATTTGAATGTTCAGCACTGCCTCAATAAAGAAGCACTTTTAAGTAACTGATTTTTTAAAAAAGAAAATAATATATTTAAAGGGCATTTCAGAATTCTTCCCTTTTTGCTTTGTCTGCGACACACCCACCCTCAAGCCACTGTGCACTATAATGTGTGGAAGGTTAATTGCAATTTGACAGGTATTTTTCATGTCTGGCCTAGACATGGAAGAAGAAGAAGGTATTTTACCATGTAAAAATAATGACCTAGTAACCCTCTGAAGACAACCATAGCTTGATGGAAGTGAAACGCTTTAATTTCACTTTCAGTTTCCACCTGAAAATGTTTGTAAGCATTTACTTCCATGGATTGGATTCAGCTCAAACTATGGCTGTCTGGGTGTGTGTGTGTGAAGAAAAATGACTTAACCATATTATCTCAAAAAATGTTAATACAGGAACATACAGTTACCAGAATAAAATGTAGTTCTGCTCTGAGCACGGATTAGAAGGGAGGGCTTCCCAGCCTGCATTGCAGTATCAACAGTGCATACATTTGCATATGAGTGTGTGTGTACATGTACACACACACACACACACACACACACACACAGAGAGAGAGAGAGAGAGAGAGAGAGAGTGTAGCTTACATGGTTTGAATTAATGTTTATGGAATCTTTCTTCCTCCCTTTCTCCCTCCCTTCTCCTTCATTTTCTTACCCTCAATGCTTCTGATATTCATTTATTGGATGCTGATTTTTAGCAACAGAGACTCTGGCTTATTTCAGTTTTCAAAAGTCACTTTGGGTATCTAGATCAACCTGGCATCCCTCTTGAAGATTGCACAACTGTTTCTCATGTCAAAAGGTGTTATTTGATATGAAAATGTTCACCTTTATATCGTAAAGGAATTAATTGATCATTGGCTTCACCCAATAAACCAAACTAATGCACATTGTCCATGAAATAACAGAGAATCAGCAAATGTACATCTCCTGTCTTGCAGAGTTTTTTCTTCTTCCAAATGCTGGTTAGAATAATAAAATGATTTCGCCCCCGTTGTCCTCATTTTTTCCTTTATCAAATATCTTTATTTAAGCTCTTTCCAAACTTGTCGCTGAGCTGTTGTATCAGTCCTGCCAACTCTCCCGTTGTTTGCGATTTTTCTTCAAGAAGTTCATAGCGGAGACTTGAAATATCTTGCTTAATCTCCTTAAGTTCCCCTGGGGAAAAAATATAACATTTTATTAAATACAATACTGTATAGTTATTTGTTATACCCTGCTCATTCCCTCTTAGGTTTGCTGATGTTCACTATCAGTGGTCTTTATGCTCTGCTATTTTATGTACTACAACTCAAAGTTGTAAGCTCTAGCAAAGAATTAGTTTCAGTTTCTAAGCAAAGGCAACATGTGCATGCTGATCTATATATATAAAATCGAGGGTTAACCATTGGAACTTGCTATAGGCTCCTTAGCTAGGCCCCACTAGCCTGCACCCTCCATTCGGGAACACGTCTGAACTGGGTACGCAGGTAAACGCAGGATTGAGAATTGTGCCAGTGGGGCAACAGCCCCACAAACGTGAAAAAAGGGAAACAACTTCATTTCCCAACGTTCCTTGTGCCATGCCGCACCAGAGCCAATCAGCCTCAGAGGCTCTGCCGCGGTGAGGCGCAAGGAACATTCGGAAACGCACCGCGGCCAATCAAAACAAAACAGTTTTAAAAAAACCTAGCACAAACACAAAGCATAAACCCATTACTACAAGCCCCAGTGTCCTGCGTGCCATGAGCACGCAGAACGCTGAGGAAGCCGGCACCCGAAAAATTAAAAACCAACTCACTGCCTCACACCTACGCAAACACCAACCACCCTTCTTTCCCTCATCAACGGCGCCTGAAGGTCCCGATTGGAGCTTTGGAGCTTCCCCTTTAATATCAGTGGGTGGGGGGTTGCGATCCCCCCCCTCTGCTGCCTCCCCTAGAGTTGGGAGGTTTGCGGGGACAAAAGGGGTCCCCCCAACCCTTCTTGACCCAGGAGACCAGGGAAAGGGGATTGATTCCCCCCCCAAAAAACACGTCTTTAAAGAGAAGAAACCAAGTGGTTTCTTCTCTTTAAACATGGAGTTTTCTTTAGGAGGGGGGGAAAACCCGATCTACTTTCACGACTCCACACAATCAAAGCACCATAACACAATAAAGCCCGTGGAAATAAACCAACCCCCCCAAACCATAACAACAACAACAAAAATTATAAAAATAAATAAATAAATATCAAAAAATACCTTTAAACACAATCAAAAACATCCAAAAATACACAAAAAAATACAAAGTAAACAAAAACAATAAAAAACAAAACAGTCAAAAACAAAACCCAAACACCCCCCCCCCACACACACAAAATAAAGAAAACACGTCAAATCAACAGCACACGTCCTACCTGCATGATGTCTGGAAACGAAATGAATAAAGAAAGAGACTACTTACTGGAAGAAGCTCGACCCAGAGGCCAGGAGAGAAAAAACAGTACCAGCACCACCTGCTGGCCACAATAGTAAAAACAATTCAAAAACACACAACAGCCCCAAACAAAAGGCCCCAACAGTAAAAACAAATCAAAACAATAACAAAAAAATCACAATTTTACAAAAAAGGTCACAATAATGTTGTTGTTGAGTCGCACAGTCGATTCTGACCCTTTGCGACCCTATGGACCATTGTTCTCCAGGCACCTCTGTCCTCCACCTTCCCCCTCAGCACTCCCAGTTCTGTGCCCACTGTGTCTACAATACCATCTAGCCATCTCATCCTTGGCCTCCCCCTTCTTCTTTTACCCTCCACCTTTCCCAACATCAAGGCCTTCTCAAGTGAATCCTCCCTTCTCATTTGATGTCCAAAGTACTTTAGCTTCATCTTTACTATTTGACCTTCCAATGAACAGTCAGGGTTGATTTCTTCAAAGATTGACCTATTTGTTCTCCTCGCTGTCCAGGGTACTCTCAAAACTCTCCTCCAACACCACATTTCAAAAACACAATTTAACACAAATCACAAACATATGTCAATAACATAAAATAAAAAATTAATTAAAATCCTGTGCTGAGTTCTAACTCAAATAAAAACACAAAACAACTAAACACATTTTAAAAACATTGAATGTAAAAAACATTTACTTTCACATTATTAAAATTATTACCTACGGTACAACTATTTAAAAACAAAAAACAAAAACTAAAACATTATTCAGTTACATAAAACAGCCAGCCAAGCCAAAAATATATAAATAAACATTTT
Organism: Bradypodion ventrale; assembly: GCA_035047345.1. Taxonomy (NCBI): domain Eukaryota; kingdom Metazoa; phylum Chordata; class Lepidosauria; order Squamata; family Chamaeleonidae; genus Bradypodion; species Bradypodion ventrale. The sequence continues at coordinate 2,387,808 of JAWDJE010000007.1, forward strand.
AAAAAATAGAGACTACGCAATTTTTAACAAACATTTACACAATTTAACCTTCCAACACAATTTAAAACAGCCCGGCAACGCCGGGCAACCTCTGCTAGTGTTCCTAAAAGGAAAAGACAAGGCAAGGATGTTGCACTGATGAAAGCTTCTGTGATAGCCAAAATTTTGGAGACTACCATTTTGCGATTCTGCTCCCTTTCTTTATCTGGAGAGCATGAAAGAAGCTCCTCAAAAGTGTTTCATGCCATGCCAATGCACTGATGGGAAACTGAATATATTGCCATAGAAATTTTTTTTTTGTGGTAGCAGGATTAATGACAATATATTAAAATTTAAAATAACTTGCCTTCATTCACTTCATCATTCTCTCGATCTACTTGAGCCTTCAGAACATATCGCTTAATAAGTCTCTTCATTATTTTCTGAAAATTCAATGAAAAATAGGTTAAGTGGAATGACATTGCCTGACCATATCCACACAATCCTGTAGCCACACTGCACTACAGAGTTAGGCACCCAAGCCCATTGCAATGAACAACATCTACATTAATTAATTTGTGGACCCCCGCCCCCAGAAATCAATGTGTTGAAATAACAAGCCTTTTTGTGGTACAGTGGTTGAACTGTAATACTGCAGCCCAAACTGCTGATGTTGTACTCATGACCTTGAGCTAGCACAAAGTATTTATTTATATTTATTTATTTTTCTGATTTATATTGAGTACCTGCTCCTTTCAACAGTCGTCATAATTATTAGTACTGCCACCAAAACTTTGCTGACGTTCTTCGTTTGATCTGGATGGGCACAAGGTTGACTCATCCTTCCAGCCTTCCAAGGTTGGTAAAATTAGTATCCAGCATATTGGAAGCAAAAGTGCATAGAGAGAGCTCTATGTGCTATAGGGCAGTATGTAAGTGCCATTGCTAGTCACAGCTTCACTTAATTATCACTAATTACAATAGGACTTCAGTACAACTAGTTTAGCTGGAAACCCACTTGTGATTTCCAGCTTAGCTGTACAAAAAACTTATAATGAATTGGAGGCTAATGGCAGAGTTAATTAAAACAATTGTTTATTGACTTGTACATATATGTACATTAAACAAGATGAAAGATTATAAGTATTATGCACAAATGAATGAATTTGTGCTTCTTTGGAGTCACTACCGTGAATTATATCATTTCCTGCATATTGCTCGTATATAAATCCTATGAAAGTTTTAGTCTGGGAAATGTATAAAGTTGTCATAATGGTGAAGCTGAGAATGGTGTGTGTGTGTGTATAAAAGGCAGAGTTTATGTGTTCATAGTCAAGGCCTGTAGGAGCCACTTGTAACTGCATTCAGCTGACTTTGCTTGCAGTTTCCCCATGATTGGGGGTTCTGATAAGGCAGGATTCCTAGTTGTGAAATTGCTTTAAATGAGTTCTGCTGAAAGCACTCATCAATATCTCTTTGAGCACACAAATATCTACCTTACTTCTGACTGAGTAGAGGTATAGCTTATGAGCTCATTGCTCCCTACCATGTTACACTGACTATATTTTGCAGTAAGATCCATTTTATCTATGAAGAAAAGGAACAAAAGATCATGATTAGAACATAAGAACAGCCTTGCTGGAACAGGCCACAGCCCATCCAGTCCAGCATTCTGTCTCACACAGTGACTCACCATTTGCTCCAGGGTATTCCCATGCAGATGCCTTCACCTGCTTAGGATTCCCTGGAAATGGCATTGAGAGATATCCTGCCTATCTCTCCAACCTGGAGGTTGTCCTTAGGTATCCATAATTATAGCCATTCATACCCTGCAACCCTTGTCCTCCATGAACTTGTCAAGTCCTTTCTTAAAGCTGTCAATACTGACAGCTGTCACAAATTCTTCTGGCAGGGAGTTCCATAGACTAGTGATCATCTGGGTGAAAAAGTACTTTCTCTTATTTGTTTGAGAACTAGTACCCAAAATTTTCATGGAGTGTCCCCTAGTTCTAGTGTTATGCGATAGGGAAAACAGATTTTCCTTATCTATTTTGTCCACACCATGCATGATTTTATAAACTTCAATCAGGTCACCTCTTAGACGCCATCATTCAAGAGTGAAGAGGCCCAACCGTTGCAGCCTCAGATGGTAAGAAAGGTGTTCCAGTCCCCTAATAATTTGGTTGCCCTCCTCTGCACTTTTTCCAGCTCCATAATATTCTTCTGGAGGTATGGCGACCAGAACTGCACACAGTATTCCAGATGGGGCCTCACCATAGATTTATAAAGAGGCAAAATGACACTTGCTGACTTATTTTCTATATCCTTCCTAATGATCCCTAGCATTGAGTTTGCTTTTTTCACTGCTGAGGCACACTGGGTTGACACCTTCATTGAGCTGGACATGTTTATTGTCCTATTTACTGGCTTATTTGGTATTGTTATTGTGGATGTTCCACCACAAAATAAGGACCTCGTTAGATTCCAATGGCTTTGCTACATCAGAGCTCATGTATCAAGCTCTCTAAAGGAAACAAGAATGTAGGAATCCCTGTCTGTCTTTCAAAAGGTGGAAGTGACTTACGAAGACGAGGCCATGAAAACTTGGCCGAAGATCAGCCCTATGACTCATCTCCCCTAAAATAGAGGGTCACCTAATTTCCTGTTATTGAAAGTTGTGTTCACGAGCACATCTTATGAGTAATATGTAATCCCACATGACTGCTTGCACCAATCAGCACCTTCTCCACCCCATTTCCTGCCTTGTTATTGTGCAGTTAATAAAACAAGCTGGGAGGGCTTTGTTTTCAGAGATCTCTCTCCAGCCCCAGGAAGTCAACTCTGGGTCTGTCTGTGTTTGTGTGTTTGTCTGTTTGTTTGTGCATGCATGACTGGACTGTGATGTGTGTGAATCCATCGGGGAGGCTGGTATGAAGGCCTCCCCCGTTACAACACAAGTAGAAGGTGCAAACAGCTGAAAGAAGTGTCAGATATGGGCAAGAGTAACATTAGACAAACTGTCAAAGAGGTTTTTATTGTGTGTAAGGACTGTCTATCTTGTATCATGTTGGAGGGGGGGATCTGGCCCTGGGTGGCAGGGGTTCACCAATGAATTTGCTGATTATCTGGAGGATAAAATCACTCAGATTCACTCAGGGTTTAACTCTGGGTTTAACATCATGTCACGCGAGTTGGTCAGGAGCCAATCTTGCCAGGTTATCTGGGATCAGTTTGGTCCAATTGATCCTGATGAAGTGGACAGGATCCTTGGGAGTGTATGTGCCACTGCCTGCGAGTTAGACCCATGTCCAGCCCGGCTCGTGAAAGCAGGCAGGACCGTGATGGGTGATTGGATTCAAGTGGTGTTCAATGCTTCACTGAGGGAGGTGGTATTCCCATCACAACTTAAACGTGCACTGGTGTGCCCCCTCCTAAAAAAAAATTGCTTGATCCAAATATATCATCTAATTTCTGCCCTGTCTCGAACCTCCCCTTTTGGGGGAAGATTGTCGAGAAAGTGGTGGCGTGGCAGCTCCAGGGGATCCTGGAGGAAGCAGATTATCTGGACTCTTTCCAGTCAGACTTCAGGCCGGGTCATAGTATGGAGACTGCATTGGTCGCACTGTTTGATGATCTCTGGCGGAGCGAGATAGAGGGTATCCCTCCATTCTCGCTCTTCTTGACCTCTCAGCGGCTTTCGATACTGTTGATCACAGTATCCTTCTGGACCGGCTACAGGGGTTGGGGATCCAGGGCACTGTGTGGTCCTGGTTCTCCTCCTTCCTGAGTGGCTGGACCCAGTCGGTGTGGGCAGCTCAGATGTGGGGTGCCTCAGGGCTCGGTCCTCTTGCCCCTATTCTTTAACATCTACATGAAACCGCTGGGTGAGATCATCCGATCACACGGGGTGAGATATCATCAGTATGCTGATGATACTCAGTTGTATATCTCTGCCCGTGGTGATCCCAGTGATGCAGTCAAAGTCCTGACCAGTTGCCTAGAGGCGGTTAGGGTCTGGATGGGGGACAACAGACTACAGCTGAATCCCAACAAGACTGAGTGGCTGTGGGTGAGGGGACCTGGTCATCAGAAGGAGTTATCTCCACTGATTTGGGATGGGGCACTGTTGCCCCAATCCGACCTGGTGCGCAACCTGGGTGTCCTCCTGGACTCACGGCTTCTGCTCCAGGAGCAGGTTACGGCCATGGCCAGGAAGGCCTTCAGGCAAGTGCATGTTATTAATCAATTGCGCCCACTCCTGGACCGGGAGGCCCTGCTCATGGTCACCTCCCATTTGGACTATTGTAATGCGCTCTGCATGGGGCTGCCCTTGATGACCATCCGGAGACTGCAGTTGGTCCAGAATGCGGCAGCCCACACGGTGGTGGGGTGTAGTCATTTTGCCCGCACCTCGCCACTGCTGCGGGAGCTGCATTGGCTGCCTATATGTCTCTGGGTGCAATTCAAGGTGCTGGTTGTCACCTTTAAAGCCCTTCGTGGTAATGGACCAGGATACCTCAGGGACCATATCATCCCTAGGACATCGACCCATCCCACAAGAGCAAACCGAGAGGGCACCCTTCAGGTGCTGTCTGTTAGGGAGGCTCGCCTCTCCAGTACAAGGAAAAGGACCTTCTTGGTCATAGCCCCCACACTATGGAACCTCCTCCCAGTAGAAATACGCCTCCAGACCCAGTTGCTACCATTTAGGAAAGAATTGAAGACGTGGTTGGCAAAATGGGTCTGGGGGCCGGGATTGTCAACAAGCTCTCCTTTTTGGCTCGTCTGAGGTTTCCCCCCTCATGTAATTAATTATTTTTTAAAAAAATGTTTTTAAGATTTTATATTTGTTTTTAGATAATAGATGTCATGGTGGGGGTGGGTCGGTAATATTGTTATGTTTTTATGGTTTTTTAAAATTGTTTTACCTGTACATTGGTCTTAGTGTACACCGCCCAGAGTCCTTTGGATAGGGCGGTATATAAATCTATTAAATTAAATGTATTAAGAAGTGCTTAAGGCAATGTAAACATAAAATAACTAGAACCTTATATAACAATACAATTTCAAGTATATTTTTATTGATTGTCTGGAATCAATACATCTACTTTTTGACTCTCAATATCCTACATCTATTCCACCCTAGGTTATAATTATTTATAATTAGATATGTGAAATTTCAAGAAACTTAAAAGCCCTGAGGGAAACCATACTTTCCACCTTTAGTGCTTTCCCTGAAGAAAACCAGAAATACGGCCAGAGAGAGAGAGAGAGAGAGAGAGAGAGAGAGAAATATGAAATATTACATTTCTTATCTTTTTGTCAGTTTGGAGAAGCAAGCTATTTATGGGAAGCAAGAGGCAACTGTTGGACTGGGCTCTGATAATTTCAAATTGAAGGCCAGTGGCTACACAATGTAAAGCTGAAAACAAGGAATTATGTTGTGGTATTGTCTTTTTTTTTGTTCAGCTGACAGAGGTGTTTTAAATTTGTTGCAATCAGTTTAACATATGACATAACAGTTTTGTCCATTTTCCCCTTAATTTCAGACTGTTTCTCTCTTTTAAAAAAAGGTTCACTTCAGTACTGAAACAGTATTTCACTTGAGTACTTAGGAGACCAATAAAGAAAATCAGGAACAGAGAGGTGGATATTTCCATTTGGTCCTTGTTGACACCTAGTTAAGACAGTTTATTCTCCTAGTCTCAGTGAAAACTGAGCCTTCCCTCTGTCCTGGATGACCTCTGAAAATCTAAATGAAACCTGATTTTGATGGGTGCAAATCACTGCAGCTCAACCCATATTTTTCCTTCTGTGTAGTCTAAGCTATAGCTGGCTGGATAGCTCAGTGATTTAGGTATCTTCTGGAGTTCAATCCCCCACTGTCCCTCCAGGAAGAAGAGCCAGGCTGTGTAGTCATGGGCAAGCTACACAGTCCCAGGGTGGCCCCAGAAGAAGGAAATGGAAAACCTGTGTATTCTCTATCTAAAAACCCTGGAAAGGTTTGCAATAAGTCAGAATTAATTTGATGGCACAAAATAATTATGCATTAGTCTAAGTTAACATCTGTTCTGCACCTAGTTTCTGCACTACCAGATACAGAAAACACAAAATTTTAGATATCTCCAAGAAGATTGTAATATTAGTCAAATGCTCTGAAAACAAAGAGTCTTTTGGCACTATTAAGACTAAGAAGATTTTATTTGTCATGAGCTTTCAGAGCCATAACCCACTTCTTCAAATGATTTATTGTCTTAATAAAATAAAGCAGGCATAAAAAAAGACAAATTTTCAGGAGAACTGTTGAGAAGACGGGGGCTGAAACAAGAATAGTGTTTCAATAAATGGCCTATTTATTTCATCGCTTGGTGTATTTTAAGTTTTAGTTCAGTTCCTCTCCTCTGCTGTAGAAAATTGATACAGTATTATCTAAAACTAGCAAGAATCTAAAGGATTTGGGGGCACAGGCCTTGCCACCATGTTGCATGTGGAGTTCTGGTTGGCAAAATCAAAGGCTGCATTCTTGGACCAAATGCATGAAAGTAGTCTCTGTTCTGCAAGGTCAGGGCATTCCTTTGCAACATCAGCCCTAAAATAGGCTTAGAAATCTCTTCCCAAAATAGAAATGCATAAAAAATACACCAACCAATCTTATTAATTAATGTCTAGACCTGGTACACCCCTGGTGGATTTTGAGAGTGAAAATGTAGCCTTCATGTCTACCAGTACTGCCTACCTTTGGCATACATGTTTATGACTTATCCCACGTTGTCCAGGAAAGTCCACAATCTAGTTTTGTCCTTTCAGCAGCACCCATTTCTGGACCAAACCCTGAGACCAGGTTGTGTAAAGCGTGGAAGACCCAGACTGGGCATATAAAGCTTTGTGTGTGTATGTGTGTGTGTGTGTGTGTGGGTCTTCTGTGCTGCTGCAGGAAATTATGGAAGATTAACTGTTAACTCAGGAGAGTTTTTCTCCTCCTCCTCCCTGACCATACACTGCTGCTACTAAGGCAAGTGGAAAAGAAAGTCTATGAGTTACTGTGCTTCCATCTATCCACTGTCTTGCTCCAAACACCAGGTGTGTCCCCTTGCTCTTGGATTGCCATTACATTGACACTGCAGAAGTACAACACACACACAAACACCTTCTCATTGGGCCAGTAAGCTCTGATGCCAGCTAGAAATGGACAGAGATATATGTTGCTAAAGCTTTATTATATTATTATTCTCTCTCTAACACACACAAATAAACATTCACTTTCTTCAGCACTACTTGCCTTCAGATTTGTCTCCTGCTTAGAGACTCAGAAGCACACCAATTCCCCAAGATTTCAGATGACACTCTAAGACAGGGGTGGCCAACCTTTTCATGCTGTGGGCCTGACCATGCCCCCTTCCGGAAAGCTGAGCAGGCCTGACGATGCCCCTGGAAGTGGGCACATTTATGGCTGTCATAAATGTGGTCACTTCTTCATTTACACATGTGCAGGTGCATTTTTTGGCTGATGTAAATGCATCCGCTTCACTTATGGGTGCAGCGGAGGCAGCGATGGGGCAGATGGAATGGTGCTGTGGGTCGGATCCAGCCTGCAGGCTGTAGGTTGCGAACCTCTGCTCTAAGACCTGGACACCCTACTCCTAATTTTCTATTATTATTATTATTATTATTATTATTATTATTATTATTATTATTATTATTATTATTATTATTATTATTATTATTATTATTATTGTTATTGTTATTGTTATTGTTATTGTTATTGTTATTGTTATTATTATTATTATTATTATTATTATTATTATTATTATTATTATTATTATAATTATTATTATTATTATTATTATGAATTGGTCATTATTTAACTCTGTTAACTCTGCCCCAGTTACAGTATATGTTATATGGAAAGGGGCATTTGCTTATAGAAGAGAGACAGAATTAAATTCAGGATAATATATGAGGTACAAAGCACATACTATATGCTGGAGATGGCCATGGTGGTAGAATCCATTGAGATGTAGTGTTGCCACCTGAGAAGACATAAATTGAGGAGCATGTTTTGGAAAAGTGGGGAGGTAATTGAATCCCCAAAGAAGCAGTATTTTAATGGAGGGGATTAAAACAAAAGGATGGAGGAAGAAAAGCAAGCAACGAGCAGGCAAGAAGGTTACACTCTTCTGTTGCTTTTCACAACCTACCATTATTTATCACAATGCTTACAGTAAACCCTTAAAGTGCTTAAACAATTGGTATTTGATAGTCTGTGATGCTGTAACCTTTAAGCATACAGCTGGTATTCAATTTTCAGGGAATTAACTGCGTCCATTTTAATGTTTAACACAAATATTAAACATTGGCAATGTTTTTATAATTGTATATAAAGATGAAAATGGCTTTCTCCAGGTCAGCTCATGGAATTAGTAAAGAAATGGCCCAGTAAAATTTACCCTTCCCTCCCTGTATGGTGGGATTCTCCAACCCAGTCATAAACTGCCGATGGCTTTAGCAGCACAGAAATGTGGCATTCCCCCTTCATACCATAACAATATTTATGAAAATGGCTTAAGAAAGAAATATAGCCTTTGAGCAATTAATCTCATTGCCAGAAATGTCTTGGCCTATTTGTGTAAAATGTTTGCTCAGTAAGCATAGGTGTTGAATTGTGTATAGAAGTTATTGAATGGGGCATTCGAGCAAATGCAAGCAATAAACTCCTTTTATGATGTTGCCAGTCAGTTTTGGAGTGTATCATCTAAGTTCAGAAGAAAATCAGTCTGTGGTTTATGGTTGTAGCAAAGCCATTGACTGCAAAGATAATGAACAACCATGCTTTATTGTGAAAGTAAGAGATATACCACATCTTGTCATCCTGTCCTCTGTACAAAAGGCTATGCCTAGGACAGAAGGCGTAGAAACAAAATGTTCCCTGTTTTCAAAATAATTCAAACTATGAGTAGAATGTGAAATAACCACGGATTGCATCTGGATGAAGGGAGGATGGAAATTGGTGGAAGAAACATCAGTAATTCAAGGTATGCATCTGACACTATTATTATCAGAAGCAGCAACATTTTAAATTAATTACTGGAGAATTTCAAAGAATGACATACAGAAGCAGGACTATGGGTGAGCTTTAAGATTTTTGATACCTTGGTTCAATTATCTATCCAAATAGAGCCTACAACCATGAAATCAGACTGAGAGCACAGTCCCAGGAGAAATATTAATTTCTTTATTTTCTTGTTAGCCCTACCAAAACTTATGAGTGCTTATAATAAACTGTATCTCTTGCTTATCTCACACAGAATAATAAAACAGAACAATAGAATCGAAAGTGGCCTATAAGCAATCGAGTCCAACCTGCTTAATGCAAGAATCCAAATTAAAGCACAGTAGAACCTCGGATAAAGTCCAAACTCCATTCCACAACTTTGGACTTTATCCAATTTTGGGCTTTATCCGAATCAAATGGGTGATGCATCGGATAACGTCAAAAATGGACTTTATCCGAGATTCCTATACCAAATACCTTGGATAACGTCCATTTTTAGCAGTTTTGGACTTTATGTGATGCATCATGTGTGCATGAAAACCGTGACTTTATCCAAATCAGACTTTATCTGAATCAGACTTTTTCCGAGGTACCACTATATGTCTGACAGATAGTACTCTAATTTTCTCTAATTTTCTAGCAGTGGAGCATTGAACACCTCCGGAGGTAACTAGTTCCATTTTCATTTTGCTCTAACAGTTCGGATATTTCTTCTGATATTCAGCTGAATCCTAGCTCCCTATAACTTAACCTCTTATTATGTGTTCTTACTTTGGAAATACAAGATCGTGCAAGAGATTGTCTCTTGACATTCCCTGAACAGATATGTGCCTCGAAACCACCAGCTCAGATCCACGAAGAGCTTTGCAGCAAGAACAAATGTTCTTGAGGATATGCAAGAGCAAAATCAGATTAGAAGATGGAGGAAGGAGCTTACTAGACAAGGAATAACATATGGCTGAGGAACTCAACCTCCCCTATGTCACGTGGAGGATCCTGAATAGGCTGAAAATCAGAGTCCCTAAATGTAAGACCAACATGCTCATGTGTGAATGTGGAGAGATACAGAATCCAGATCATTTGGTAGTCTGCCAATTACTATCAGAAACATGTACTGATGAGAACTTACATTTGGCCAACAACAAAGCCAAAATGGCTTCATTTTGGCAGTCCAAATTTGATTGGGACATGAAAAAAGAAGAAAACGTCTGCCATTCAGGCTTTTGTGGCTAATTTTGTATGAATTGTGGATGTTAACATTTTATAAATATGAATATAATTCAGATTTCTATTTTAACTAATAAAGAGGAAGTTCAGCTAGTTTCGGTGTTTTCAAGTTGTTTAGGGAGAATACATGAGTTATATGCAAGGTTTAAATTGGCAAAGATAGCTGCCCGAAATCCACAACAGCCTCTGCGGAACACCGCCAACTATGCTGAGCCAAGTGAAACCAACATGCTAGTGGCACAAGGCACTATAAACTGAGTTTATATCTATAAACTGAGATTGAGTGGATGAGGCAGAATTGGAGGTCATTTTTGTAATTTTAAGTTTTTATTCCAAAATATTCAAGCAGGAGTTAAGTGAGAGTCAGGTTAGTGTGGCAGATGGAATGTCAGACTAGGTCTTTGGGGCCCTGGGTTCAAATCCTCTTGTAGCCATTGAAACCTACTGGGGAAACTCACTGGGTTGTAGTAAACTGCTCCTTTAACAATTCACATGGAGTAACCACGTGGTTGGTGAATCAGCCATTCCTTAGTGTATACCTAAAGAGAGGCCCAATAATGTCTCAGTCTCTTTCTGACATTCTTTCTCTCTTTTTCTCCCTGTGGCTCCCTTCTTGCCTTTTCCCTTAGATGTGGTATGGAGGATCCTGTCTCCAAGCTTTGATGGGAATACCATTCAAGAAAAGAGGAAGTGTCCAAGGAACATATACTGCCATTAAGGAAACATCAACTAACCATCCTAACCAATTAATTAGAAATTTGTCTAACTAGAGTTGACAGGAAACTGCAATGACAGGCTTTGGCCCAATGTGGAGTAAGTGAACATCTTATCAGATGGCGACTGCAGATGTGTAATGAGAATGAATCAAGGATTATCAGAACCCTTCGCAGTAGCATTTGGAGTGAGGCAGGGATCTGTACTATTGCCAATATTATATATCACCTACATAGACAGCATAAACAAAAAAGCAAAGCCCATGGATGGAAACAATATCAACGAATTACTTTTTGCAAATAATCAGGCACTGACAGCAAGTACAGCTAAGGAACTATAGTAACATCTTACATCCATGAACCAAGAATGTAAGATAAATAACATGAAAATCAATAAAGAGAAGATGGAGGTAATGGCAATTTGAAGGAAACCGCACACACTAAATATTGTAATAGAGGAAACAAGTATAAAACAAGTAGCAGAATAGAACCAATCTTAAAATAATGCAGAGACAACAAATAAAGTGGTTTGCCCATTTGGAGAGAATGCCTTGGAATTCCATACCATACAAGGTTTATGTGGAAAGAGGAGAAGGACAAAGACAGAGGGATTAAATCAAAGAAATATTACACCAAATAATGCTGGTGGAGGTCACTAGAAGTGCTAGAGCAAGAACCTTGTCTCCCCCGTGACACCCAATGGGATAAAAGAGAAAGCAAAGAAGAAGGAAGAGGAAGATAGGAATTAAGCCCAAATATGCCATAACATCAATCCGCCTGGCCCCTTCCCCCCTGGAATTAAGCCATACAAAAGACATGGTAATAGTGGATTATGCCTTGGTTGCCAAGCTACTACTTTAGAATGGTGTTTAAGATAGAATAGATAAAATATAAAATTATATAGAAAGCAAGCAAGAAAACCTGGGATAAGAACAGTAAATTGGCCTGTTTTTTTGTTCAGAAATCTTAAGCATGAAGCAAATTGCTTTTTTTTTTTTTTAGAAGAACAAAGCACATTACTTAATGCTGAACAGCAGCTCCCTTCTGGGATGCCAGTGCAAGTAAAAACAAGATTTTCTGCATTTCATAATGAAAACAGCACACATTCATGGGGTGGGGGTAGGGATAAGATTACATTGATATTTCATGTTAATCCATTTGAAATATTCCAACATGAAATAATAGTATATATATATATTTGTTCTCCTCAGGAATTTGTGGG